>CM072863.1:17482500-19882500 GCA_036937835.1 Pampus argenteus | reverse complement strand
CCACGGCATTTCTGCTGCCAACAGCATCTCATCTAATGCGAGCTCCGATACCTCCCTGCTCCAGCAGCAGCAGCAGAGCGGTCAATCCCTGCCTCCCAGCATAGGAGCAGCCTCCTCTTTTAACCTCCTTGGCCTGGGTGCGACAGCCATTGGACAACCTCTTCCAGCCTCCTTCCTGTCCCCGCCCTCCTCGGACTCTCCTGCAGGAGTCACCATCAGCAGCCCTCTGGACCTGGGCAGCTTGAGCTTTGCCGAGCTAGACGACACCTCCACCTCAGCTCTCTATCCTGACGTGGGCTTGGGAGATATCCTCATGGACGAGGGTTGCGCCTTGTCTCCAGAGAGGCTGGATGAGCCCCTGTTTTCTCCTCTGTCACCGGGTGCCTCTAAAACCAGCAGCCGCAGGAGCAGCCTCGATATGGATGAGGACTTGTGATACGCTCTGTGTGGTGGTCACACACCAAGAGAGACTGTCTGTAGGGATAAGAATGTCAGGAAGTGCAGACTATCTTCAAATAAAGCGAGTCTATTGATAGCACTGTAGAACTGAACTACGTATAGCGAAAAAATAGCAAACATTAAGCTCAAAACTTAACGTAAAAGTTCGCATCAGGAGAAAAGTTCTTCCTGATTTTCTTTGCCATAGAGATTGTAATTGTAAACGTTCCTGTTTGGAGCTGGTCAAATTATTATATTTGGGTTTATAGATGCAATCTTATTAAAATGGAATATTGTATAATAGGGGCATGGACTTAGCATTAAGAAGTTATTACATTATTAAATAGTTTTAAAGATTTTCTTTAGAGATTTAAGAGGGATATATAACGTTGAATTTATTACGTGCTCATTTACAGGGAAGAAAGCTGTGAGGTTTCTTTTTTCCTGCCGTTGGCATAACAAACTGATTGAGAGATGCCAAGATATTTGTTGTTTTTTTTCAACTGACTGGAATCAGGGTTTGTTAATAGCAGTCGCGCATGCTCATCCTTGTTGGGTTGTTTCACCAGCAGCTACAGAAGGGATCTTTGTAAAGTGAATTGGCACATTGTTGAAAGATTCACTTCATATTGTATATAAGAATATTTAATTTCTGGCAATTTTATTGCACCTTATTTTATGGCAGTCTATGCATTTTATGAAAGCTTTTGTCTGTTTTTATTACTATTACACACACACACACACACACACACACAGTCGACAGCTAATGCCCAGGATGTATTTATAATAAACCTAAAGAGCAGTGGAAAAATCACTTGCTGCTGCAGCTAGTTAGCCAAAGCAGGACTTCTTCCAGAGTAGCTACAAATTGCAAATCAACATTTTATTTTTTAATTTTTAATTTTTTAAATACATTCTCTGAGTCACTATGAGAAATGAAGAACAATTTTAACCTTTTACAATAATACTGTAGTTCATCACATATTTTTTACCTTTTGATAAGTAGTTTCCTGATTAATATCTGTGTTGTCAGCGATTGTTTGTTTTCATTAACATTGGTGATCACTGAGTGATTTTTTTTTTTACCAGTTAGCATGTTCTACCAAGATTGTGGCTTTTTTTTTCTTCCCCCTGGTGATCAAAATGGATTGGAACTAATGGTATTGTATTATTGCTCACTGTAGTATGACTTCAGAGGGCTTCGGCCTTCTTTTACAGCAACCACTATCCTCACGTTTGTAATAATAGGGTATAATATGTTTGTTGTGTGAAAACCTGCAATGCAATTATTATTCTATGAAATAGCCACAAACTTTAGAAAGGCATTTAATTTGTCTGATGCTCAAGGCAACCTTATGTACAGTTAATGAATGTGTGTTTTTCGAGAAAAAAAAAAAAAAAAAGAAAAGTACCCTCATATTTGTGTGTTGTTTTGTTTTTGTTTTTTTTACACTGACGTACTGTATTTTGAGAATTGCTTTTTGGTTTCTTTCGACACGTCTATTCAATGTTATTGATATGCTTGAATTTTAAACTATTTTTGAGCCGTGGTAACATAAAAACAAATCAATTGATGCAAGCCAAAAAAATAATAATAAAAAAAGTTTTGAGTGACACTGATTAGTGTTTAACTTTCAGTGAGGGAAAGTTGCTGATTTAAGGTGTCCTCTCCTTTCAGGCGCATCGTTTTCAAGCTAAAAGCAGCTCAACTCCAGAGCTCAGTGCCGCAAATTGTGTTGTTCTTAGTCCCATAAGATTAAGCACCAATGGTCGGTGCTTTCTGCTCAGACTTAATTGCTCTCCACAATATTAATCATGTCTTACCCCCTACATATATTTTAATGCTAACACAGACTGTTAATCCTCTACGTGCTTATAGGTAACCCTTTATGTCTTGTCCTTGCAAAGTTGGCTTTCAGAAGATTGTAATAAATACATGATTCCCACAAGTTCTTGAATGTGATTGTTTGCTTGCAAGCCAGATGTTAACGGTAAAGCATTTGAGATATTTCCATTGCCAGGTCCAGGCACTCTGTAGCCTGGGGGCAGAGGCTGCAGATGGGACAGTCGCACAGGAAGCAGCGGACACCCAGACACCCGCAGAAGTCACAATGGTGGGTGATGTCACAGAGAGGCTGCAGGGTGGTGGACTCGCAGCCACACAGTGATGAGCACAGTGACCAAACACAAGCGTTACAGCCTCTCGCCGTGGCCAATAAACAGTCCAGCGGGTGGCAGAACAGGCAGGCCAAAAGGATTGAAGCGCAGAGGTCTCATAGAGGGGAAGGTAGAGAGCAAGAAAAGAGAAGAAAGCTTCAGTTGAAGGAAAAAGCTTCAGGGTATAACCAACAACGTTATTAGCAACACAATATGGTGTCCTTACCTGATGGATCTGTGTGGACTGTAGCGGTTTTGAGGCTTTCTTGAGTCCTACTGATGGATGTGAATGTCTCACTCACTTCATAGACCGGTGGCAGCAGGGTACACAGAGGCTGAGGCTGGTCTTTCTTCACAGAGCAGACGGATACTGCTCGGCTCGCTTTGCCTTTTGGGTTATTGTGCAAGTTGGATTCAATGTGGGCCTCTGAATTGGAAAGACAAATGAACAAACATGTCCTTATGAAATGTGTTTTGCAAGGAATATAGCCATTAATAAAAAAAAAAAAAAAGAGTTTATGGGATATAAAGTACCTCTGGTTTTATTAGGGAATGCATTCTCAGCAGTGTCCTCAGTGGAGATCTGCTCTAAACTAGAGACTCCAGCCACAGATCCTGTGAGACAAGAAACAAGGTGATTTATTCAAATCACAATGATTTTTATTACGCAACAAAGTGGATATACCTGTTTGACCAGCAGCGGTGTCGTCTGGTACAGTTTGTGACTCTGAAGCAGTGGTTATTGAGTCACAGAACTTCGGTTTGTTGCCGTATTCATTATTTGTCTTTTCATCCATCTTTGGCATCCGCTTAAATATGTCATCCGCTTCAATCAACCAGGGCTGCAAAAGAGGGACAAAAACAAACTGAAATAGTAAAGGAGTCCCATGAATCTGAGTGCAAATTATAAAACATAAATCCATTAGAAGATAATGTGTTTGCTTTATACTTAAAGCTACTTCAAACTGGAATAATCCTCTTAATAGTATCATAGAATAAAAGCACAACATTACACTTACCACAGAGTCAGATCTGTCAGCTGAGGTTTTGCGGCTCTCAGTGATGAGTGGGCATCTTGGAAATTGCAGCAAAGTTAATCTATTATTAATTTCCATTTTGGAAATGTGTAATGTAAATGAACGGAAGCACAGGGATATCCTGACAGCTACATATGAATGTGCGTGATCTTGATTAATAATTCATCTACCTCAAGTACTTTATCTTATTTGAAAGGTTGACAGTGTTTTTTTTTGTTTTTTTACATTTGCAGATGAAAACACATTAATTTCAACTGTCTGAAATATTTTAGCAGATTGATAGTTAAATCAAATTTAAATGTATTTATATTTATTAAACTATAATCTACAGCTACAGCATGCATTTAAGATACATTTTACGAGATTCAGAGATCCTGTGTTTATCTCTCCTTGTTGCTCCCTGTAGTTTTAGAATTTTGTAAGATGCAAATTTACTTACTTTTCATGGCATTTTCTAGATGGCCAAGTATGAAGCTTTCATCACATAAACCAGGCGCAGTCTCTTTTAATGCATTCCCCACAATTTCCTGTCAGCTGTCAGCAGTGGAGCTGTAGCTGCATCACACAGGATCTCTCTCCTCTCTCTGCAATACTTCCTCTGGGTGTGTGTGTGTGTGTGTGTGTGTGTGTGTGTTTGTGCATGTGCATTAAGACAGGTGTTTGTGTACATCTACTGATTTAATACGTGAGCAGAGCTACAACGAGTAGTCCATTAATCCAGTAATCGATTGACAGAAAATTAATTAGCAACTAAAAACAGTTGTTTGATTATGGTGGTTGCAGCTACTCAATTATGACTCAATTATGGTTAATATATATATATATATATATATATGCTGTATTTTCTATATTTTGCTGTATATTTAATAAGTTGAAGATAAATTCAGGCCCAGGTCACAAATATGTCAGATGATATGTCTGGTTGACAGTATGCTGAACCGTGTGCTTGGAAGAACACGCCATTCGTAACAAATCCAACAGTCGGCGGTGTTGCAACATTGGATGTTCATTTTCCATCAGCGAAGAAGAACGAGTTCCGAATAGTAACGAGTCCAGCGATGTTATGTCGGCGTACCTAGCTTAGCTGTCTAACAGAGATTAGGTTCGTTGTCCGGTTTGATATTCGTTGCGTCTCAACTATATTTACAGAACAAACACATACAGAGCATACATAATGGCAAGTACTTTTTTTTCTTTAATTTTGCTTTGCTTTGTCAAACCTACGATTTGGCTAAGTAGCGTTAAGCTAATTGAAGTTGGTCGCTTAAAACACGGCCTAACGCCAAGTTACACCCGATAGGAGAACGTCTTCCTCTAAACTGTTGTGATCTAATTTACGTCGTTTAAACAGAAGTCATGTTCATGCTGAATGATATAAACGGAAACGTTAGCCTAAGTTACCTTAGCAACGTTACGTTAGTTACTACGCGAGCTAACTTCACCGCATATGTTTGGGTGTAAACAAAGTCTAGCAGGGTTAGCTGTTCGCCTTGTACTGCTAACTTAGCTTAAGTTACCAACTCTTCATATTTTCAATACTATCTAGATTTTCTCAGCCACATATTAAAACATTTACATCCAGATTTTAAGTTAAAATAACTTAACGACCTTAACTAACGGCGATAGTTCGTAAACGTTACAAACGTATTCACGACTACTTTATACTACAACATAACAAACATTGATAATTTCCAAGATGAATACGTATTATTTAATGAATCTGGCAGTCTCGTTGAGATTAAGATCTCTTTTATAAGAGACCTGAGACTAAGAAACATGCAACAATAAAGCTTTATAGAATAACATGAGCTGGCTACATCTTCCTGATTGTAAGGAAGTCCTTTACCAAGGTCACACAGAGAATAATGGTGATTAAACACTAGTAGCCTGTGCCTGAGCTAAAACATTAACAGCAGGTTAAATACACGCGAAGCTTTTCGCTCTCTTCTGAAATTGAGAAAAATGTCCTGCAGCTTCACCGTCAGTCATTATTTCTGCTTGGTCTAAAGGCATATGTAGTGATGCGTGTGTTGTTGTGTTTCTTTCAGGACAGTGAAATGTCTGACATTGACCATGTGCCAGGACCCGAAACCAGCAGTATGGAGGGAGAGAACGCTCCTCTTTACTGTATCTGCCGGAAACCAGACATCAATTGCTTCATGATGTAAGCTCACATAAACCAGTGGTACTGTTTCAGTCACTAGGTTACTGTGTAGGTTTATGAGTTATGCTCATTCAGTTTGCTTCTCCTCCCTGATAGCGGCTGTGATAACTGCAACGAGTGGTTCCACGGACACTGTATTGACATCACTGAGAAGATGGCGAAGGCAATCCGGGAATGGTACTGCATGAGATGTAGAGGTGATGATGGCGATGAATTATTTTCTTATCACAGCAGCAAGAGTTCCAAGCTTAGCGTTACATATATCACACACACACACACACACGCCAGTCAAATAAAAGTAGTTTAATTTTTCTTGTCACCAGATAAAAATCCCATGTTGGAAATAAAGTATAGAAAAGAAAAGAAGAACCGGGAGAAGGAGGCTGACTCTGACAGAGGTGAAAAAAATTACAGCACCCCAAGTACTCCAGACTATAAGAGTGAAAGGCGGCGTGGATCAAAAGTAAGTTTTGTATAAATATCTTAGGTTTTGTCTTTCTTGATCATTTTGCAGCCTTCAAATGGCATATAAATGATGCAATGGCTGTTATTGGCCGTTATTTTTATTTATTTATTTATTCATTTGAATTTTTTTCAGGTAAAGCGTTCGGTCCGTATGTGTGGGGAATGTGAGCCCTGCAGAAGGACTGAGGACTGCGCTCAGTGTGACTTCTGCAAAGACATGAAGAAGTTTGGGGGCCCCAATAAAATAAGACAGAAGTGCAGATTTAGGCAATGTGAAGTTCGAGCAAGGGTAAGAGAATTAAAAAGAAAAAGTCTGGATTGGTCAAGTAAAGGGGCCTGAAAACGATGAGTATTCCTGATGCTACTTTCTATTAATTGGTCCAGAAAATGCTGCGTGTGAAGGACGAGGAATTCTCTTTGCGAGAAAGGAGGGAGAATTCCTACCACAGACGCAGACGGTACTCTGAGGACTATGACAGCGAGGCGGATCTCTACCAGCAGTATAAGGCAGCAGGACTCAACGACAACATGGTAGCACAACAGTTCCTGCTCATTTTGTAGATGCACTCAAACAGATCTCATCCATGTGTCAGTAGATGTATATTGAGCAGCTCTTTTCCCTTTTCACCCAGGCGTGGGGTAGCGATGATGACGATGAGCTGCCTTTTAGTCCCGTCATGCGGAAGAAAGCGGTGAAGGTGAAGCATGTCAAGAGACGAGAAAAGAAGTTTGACAAGAAAGTAAGATTTCAGTTCCCTCATTAAAAGTACTGCCACCTTTTGACATAATAAACGGTGGTAACACTTTTTTAATATATAAATAAAATTACAAATCTGTGCAGAAAGAGTCACGTCGCCACAAGCAGAAGCAGAAGCACAAGGACAAAACCAGGCACAGCGAGAAGGGGGATAACAGAGATAATGGAGGGCACCATCAGTGTCTAGGGCCAAGTTGTGTGGCGGCAGCAAGACCCAACTCCAAATACTGCTCTGAGGAATGTGGCATGAAGTTAGCTGCCAAGTAAGAACTCTCACTTTCATGCTGGGAACAGCGGTTTTCAGACACCTGCTTAGAACAAACAAAGCATCAGTTTATTTTGTTTGCTGCTCACTGGGGTTGTCTCAAAACGGTAATGTGAAGGGCATCGTCAAATACTGTGTGTTTCTACTGCTTCTAGCACTGGTTCCTATTTAAATTAATACTATTGCTCCACCTAGTGCTGGAAGGTTTAAATGCACACAATGAAATATCTGGTAAGTGCAAGTGCTGATCATGTCACACTTTTTTTTCTTTTTTTTTAAGCCGGATCTATGAGATTCTCCCTCAGCGAATCCAGCAGTGGCAGCAGAGTCCCTGCATCGCTGAGGAGCACGGCAAGAAGCAGCTGGAGCGCATCCGCCGGGACCAGCAGAACGCCCGGCTGCGCCTCACTGAGATGGAGCGCCGCTTCCATGAACTGGAGGGTATCATTGCAAAGGCCAAACAGCAGGCGGTGCAGCAGGACGAGGAGGTGAGTTAGCCGCAGTCTGTCAGCTTGTTCATTCAGTCGCACTTCTTATTCTTCAATAAAATGCTTTCTTTTGCGTTGTCAGGTGAATGAAGGCGATAGCGAGGACACAGACCTGCAGATTTTCTGTGTGTCTTGTAGCCATCCCATTAATCCAAAAGTAGCTTTGAGACATATGGAGAGATGTTACGCAAAGGTGATTATTTCTATTATTTTTGTTTTTGCTTCCAAGCATGAGCACTTGGCCTACTTGTAACGTTTCTGTCCATAATGAATATCTTGACAGTATGAGAGTCAGACCTCCTTTGGTTCCATGTACCCTACAAGAATTGAAGGGTAAGACAAATATACAAATATATCTCAAATTGTTAAGAGCGGTTTTCCCCAGTTTCGCTTGCTCTACTTATTCTTTTTTTTTTTTTTTCCCTCACAGAGCAACCAGACTCTTCTGTGATGTTTACAATCCCCAAAGCAAGACGTACTGCAAGAGGCTTCAGGTTTTGTGTCCAGAACATTCTAGAGATCCTAAGGTCAGTCAGTTAAAATCTTTCCAGTATGATTTCCATCAATCATTAAAAACTGTGAAAAGCTGTTAAGGATAAATCAGTGTTTGTGTGGAGTCTGCCATCTTTCACCATCTTGTTTTTTTTCCCCTTCCATTGTCCAGATCCCAGTGGATGAGGTGTGCGGCTGTCCTCTGGTTAAGAATGTGTTTGAGCTGACAGGAGATTACTGCAGAGTCTCTAAAAGGAAATGCAACAAACATTACAACTGGGAAAAGCTTAGGAGGGCTGAGGTAGACTTGGAGCGAGTCAGGGTGGTAAGTTCCAAGTGTTGATTGTGGATTTTTTTATTTTTTTGTAAAAGGACATAACTTCTGGTATTTATTAGGATTTCTGCAGATCTTTATCAACGTCCACATTTCATGACATTTGCATCTTTCCAGTCGGATGTATGTGTACATTCAGCAGACCTGTGTTTCTTCTACCCCACAGTGGTACAAGTTGGACGAGCTCTTTGAACAGGAGCGTAATGTCAGGACTGCGATGACCAACAGGGCTGGTCTGCTCGCTTTGATGTTGCACCAAACTATTCAGCATGACGCTTTGACGACAGACCTGCGTAGCAACAAGGATAGGTAGCCAATCTACTGCATCTGCCCTCAGATCTGTGGATCGCTGTACATAACGAGAGATGCGAGTGTGAAGGTTTTAACTTGTAGAACGGTAACTACCATTGTGATGTGACCTGATTTTTATAACTAAATAATTATTTTAAAGTCTTTGTATAATAATTCACTTAAAGTGGACCTGGATATATATTTTTCCTGACTGTGGTAGATGAATTTACTGCTGATTTGAAAACTGCTGTTTTTGATATGAACGCCATAAATAAAAACCTTTAACTTGCATTTGTTTCATCATTCCTTTCTACACCTTATGAGTATTACAACTTCAGTGGTCCATCCTTCCGTTTATTTTATTTTTCATTTTGTTATTCTTAAGTATTAATACCTTAAGTCTTAATAAGGTTAGCCTAGATAAAGGTGTATAGAATAATAGTGAAAGGATTCAGGCAATGACTATTGAAGCATAGAAATGCAACACAAAATGCCCATAAAATGTGTTATATCTTATTTGTTAATTGGTTGATTGTGTTTATTTACATAAATTTGTACAAAGCTCAGTTTGTCTGCGTAGGGAATGTTTAACAGCAAATAAAATATATGTAAATAATGCAAAACGTCTTTTTTTTTGGTTTACATTTACCACACATCATTTGAATAAGTATCATTGTCTTCATGTGCCTTCTTATTAGAGTAAAATCTGCTTAATCTAATTTGGACATGCATATGATGTGTCTTTAAAATAGACATTTAATATTGTCAACATAGAGAGGAAAACTATATCATATGATATTGATTTTAATGATAGTTAATGGTCACGCAATGATAACCAAGTCCAGGCAAACTACAGGATTATCTGTCACCACAGTAAAACTACACTCCCAGTGGTTTTAGTGCGCTCACATCTTACTAATAACCCGTGAATGCAGCGCAGTTAAAGGACAACAATAAATAAGATAATAATCAAAGACGATGAGACGGGAAGAGATGCATCACCCCCCGCCTTCACTTCCTCTTCACTTCCGTATTTTCTGTCTATCATTAATGTACAGTCCACTAATTCTTTCTTTTTTTTTACCTTCCCTCCTCTAACATACTTGTTACTATGTTAGTATGTTAACTAACTACTTATGTAGTTAGTTAACGTGTAACGTTAATTAACATCTATCAATGAACCACATCTGGGTGTTTAGCGTCTGTAGGCGGGGCTAGACGGATGCGCATCTTGAATGTAACTTACGTTAGCCTTTGATGCTTAGCTAGCAAGATTAGCTTAGCTCTAGCTCCTAAAGAGAAATGGTGTGTATTGTCACTGGAGTGCCAAACATCTGAGGGATAGTACTCTAAAGGTGTGTGTGTCTGTTTGTTGGCCCTGCAACAGCAACCATTTGTAAACTGGCAGCGATACACAGCTCTGAACCCAGAGGAGTAGATTTAACACACTGTGTATAGTAACCATGAAGAAATGCTACAGCTAACGGAGGCTAACATTACTACGGTTTCCAGTCTCGGTGTTTCTACGTTACTCCAGCTCACCTTACCGAGGGTACTAGCATCGTACTGGTGGTATTCTTTAGAAATAATCTGCACCATTATCGGAGAATCTGAGCACTTTCAGCAGTTGAGGTTATTTTAGCTAGTGTGGCTAACAGTACCTACAACCCAGTGCTAGCTAACTAACCATGTTTAAAAGGTAGCTACACCTGTATGGGAGCTAGATAACGTTTATAAGATTAGGAAGCAAATACTTTGCTGTAAGTGAACTCACAGTGTAGGAAAACTGTACTAAACATATGTCGTAGTTAACATCTGTGTATTAACAACAAATGGAAACCTGAACAGCTGCCAGTCACTCTGACGACTTTACTAACTGTGTGGAAAGTACACCGCTTTAAATGGGATTTAAGACGGACTGGAGAGGATATCTTGGTTGAATCCTGTGAAAAAAAAAAAGCATTTTGGTTGTTTATAGTTTAAACTGGTGCATCAATGAACGAGGAACCAGTACAGAGCCCTGGCAGAAAGCCTGGGGAAGAAGATGCAGGACAAAACACAGAGAAGAAGACCAGTGAGGCAGAAAACTTCTCTGAGGCAGCATCGGCACAAGATCCTTTGGCATCCTCAGACACTGACAGTGCAAAGACCCCCAAGTCAGAAGCAATCTCTGCAGACGCAAAGGAGGAGGCTAAGGCTGCTTATGGTGAGCCTCCTGTTGACTGGTTTGAGCCCCTGGAGGAGGATGATGATGATGATGTCCATAGCACTGGGAAAAATGATCCGGAGGAGGACAGCCTGGCAGGAGAGAGTGAAAGGAGCGAAAGTGTGGCGGGCAGTGAGAAGGCCTTCAAAAAGATTTATCAGTAGGTTGAATAATATTGTTTTCCGTCATGTATTAATATCATTAATAAATGCTGTTACACTGTCTCTAACATGTTGCTGCAGAGCCCTTATATCTTGTAGCAAAATCTGATAATGAGCAGTATATCATGTATATACTTATTATATTGTACACATTAATGTATTGTGAGTGTTATTTGTTTTGCAACGTATCTGTCTTAAAGTTTAAACGGTAATATTCAGGGGAACTGCCAGCGATGACTTCCTAGGGCGTTTAAATGTCATGCTGTTTGTTTCAATTGTGGCTAAAAACTCCCCTTATGTGAAAGAAACAAAAAAAAAACCTGCATGTAGACGTTTCTTGAGTAGCACCGTGTGCACAATCCGTTTGTCCTATGTGAAATATTTCCACGTGTTTTTAACGTGTATTATCCCCCCTACCCTGACCTCCCTTCTTATCTCAGGCTTCACATTCCTCGCCGTAAGCGATCACATCCTGACGAGGGATGGGTTGAGTGCCCTGTCCTTGGAGAGGGTTGGAAACGCAAAGAAGTTGTCCGGCAATCGGGTTCAAGCATTGGCCAGAAGGACGTTTATTACCTGAGGTAACTCCTCTCTACCCGAGAAACAATCCCGCTGTACAGTTGTTTTCAATTCAGGGGGTAGATCGTATTTATCATATATCGACCTGTTGCTAAACAATGTTCCGTATTTATTGCTAAAAATCTTATTGCTCTTTTATTCACCTTGCAGCTGCTTGTTGTGCAGTATTATATTGATTTTGATAGTGGTGTATTTTAATATGTTTGATATATTGGTAGAACATTTAAAATAAGGTACAATCATTTTATTTTCTGACCATTATTAGGATTAGAGGATAATGAAACATTGCAGATTAAATTCTTTTCTGACATGAGCAAAGTTTTTGTTGTCGTTCAGCTCTTTGTAGTTGTAATTGGTTTTTTTTGTTTCTCCTTTACAGTCCACATGGTGATCGAGTGAGAAGCAGAGTAGAGCTGACTTCAGTGCTGGAGGGAGTTCTTGACTTGTCAAACTTTGAATATAAGACGGGGAAGTTCTACAATGGAGAAGTACCACCGACAAGAGTTCGAAACAGAGCGAAGGTATTTGCCTCTTTTATCATGTTAAAACGTCAGATCTTCGTGTAACGTGTCATACAGTACGTTTCCCTCACGTTCTTATCTGTTAGAGAAAGATACGGGAGCGTTCATCCTCGGAGTCCAGCTGGATGGAGAGAGGTGAGGGGGCAGACACTCCGGACTCACACCACAGACTCACCCCCAGCCAGAGCATCAAAACCCTCCACTTCAACCAAACCACGCAGAGTACAACAGGAACTTTAAACCACGGTGCTTGCAATGAGGACGCAGTAACTGAAGATAAAATTAAACTTCCCCTTCCCTCATCATCCAGATCGCACCCGCTTCCCTCCATAAATGGGGAAATCGGGACAGAGGACAGCACTCTGTGAGTTCATGACTTCAGTTCATACGTCAATCATTGAGCTTTTTCACACGACCGTGTTGACGGTAATTTACAACACATGAGCATTTCCATGTACTCAGAAGGGTTTATTTGTGGTGAGTTGCTGAAGGAACTGATCATGTTTCTCCACAGGGTTTGTGCCAGATGTGGTATTTCCTTCACAGGGACGTGGTATGACAAGCAAAGGAAGAGGCCCTCCTGTCCCACCTGTTGGGGTACGTCAGTGTGTGATTTTGCAGTGTAAAGATTCTGAAGAAATAGAAATAAAAAAAAACAACTTACAGTTTCATCAACCCATTTTTGTTTATTTCTTTTTAATTCCAACAGCCTCAAAGACAAAAGAACATCCGATGATTCGTTTTCGAAAGGTAAAAAGCATCTAAATGTAAAAAGATAAAATGCAGCTGTCTGTCAACAGCTGCATTTTATCTATGTGAACTAGCTTTAGCATGTTGTCCAGTGGGAACTTATCATCAGTAACAGTAGTAGAGAGTTTCACTGAGACGCAGTTGATGAAGAGCTTCCTCCTTAAAGCCTTTTCTTACGTAAAAGTGAAATAAGAGCATTAAAGCAGAATGTGAATCTCACATTTATGCAGCTTGTTTCTCAGTCACACGACCACATTCTCTCCTGTCAGGTCGTCTAACTAAAATCGGTGATCTATTCTTCTTCATATCTACTCTAGTGGATTCCTTGCGGGCAGTGTGTGGGATGCCATAATACAGTGAATTGCGGCCAATGTGCCAACTGCAAGCATGGACTGCAGAGCCCTGAAACCCGAAAACGCATATGCAGGAAACGCAGGTGTATATGTCCTATTCGCAAGGTAAGCGACAGCAATTGTTTATTTTTTTTAACACTTTAGCACTTACGCCTTTTGTATTTGTCTTGTGCCTTTCTATCAAGTTTAAGTTCTTCTCCAGGTGTTTCTGGAAATATGAAAAATGTCTTCTAAATCTCTCTCCTTTGGTTCTGTATGTTACATTAGGGACCCGGAAGTGGTGGCTTCCTGCCGCAGAAGCCTCATAATGACATTTCTGAAACATTTGATGACAGCATGAGTTTCCAGGTGATGAAAGCTTGTGTTAACATCTTGTTTTAAGATGTTTGCTTTAAAGCAAACTTCCACTGCTTGGTTGTTTAGTCAATGTTGATTGCTGGCCATGTTTTTTTTTTTTTTTTTGGTCAAGAATATTGTATTTTTCTACAGATTTACTGTCATGGTCAGACTTGTTTGTAATTGCAATGTGGGCATTAATCATAAAGTGTTGCTTGGACATTGAATGATTCATTCAGTTGATTCGCTGAGTTCTAATGACTAATTTATTTTTCAGAGTGAAATTACGGACTCACAGGTAAGGCTTGAAATAGTCTAAATTACTTACATGATTTACAACATCCATCCATTTCTTTTTCCAAAGAATGTTCTAAATGTTCCCAATTGCACTGACAATGTTGTTGTTGTTGTTGTTGTTGTTGTTATTATTACTACTCCTACAGCACCCGAGTCTCAAAAGCAGTGATACAGAAAACTTCTCAGTCAACGTGGACGTAGACGATGACGACGACATGTCAACTGACGACGACGATGATGTGAGTGGGTTTTTTTTTTTATCAATCCAGAACATTTTATTTAAAAGGGTTTTGAGTTTTCTCTACCTAATAGTTTACAAAATGATCTAATTATCACTCACTTTTTCATGATTTCATGATTTTTTTGCTCTTTTCTTTTTTTTTTTGGTTTTCAGTGGCATAAGAAGCGGAAGCGCCGTTCCTGTGGAGAATGCAAAGCCTGTCTCTGCAGGAAAGACTGTGGCACGTGTGATTTCTGTATAGACAAACCCAAGTTCGGAGGCAGCAATAAAAAGAGGCAGAAGTGTCGTCTACGTCAGTGTCAGAGACAGGCTATGGTGAGACACCGTCGGCTTGAATGTTTAATTTATTTGCTGTTTCTTGCAGTATTGATGTAATAGAGTGTTTTAAAATGTATCAATGCTGTATTTTCGGCAGAGACACCTGCTGCCCTTCCAGATGGGTCAAGGCGATTATGCGGCAGATGACCCGTTGCAGCCAGGCAGGCCAAGGCCTCACTACACATACAGTCGAAAGACAGGTTTAAAGAAAAACAAAGGTCCACACTACGGCACGGACTTCACTGACAATGAAGATGACGACAGTAACTTCCAAGCAGTGAGTTGCCTTTTGAGTTTAACAAAGAAAAAAATCGTTTTTTTTTACATTAGGTTTGATAATTCCTTTGCTTATAATTTGTTGTTGCAGATGAATTGGAGCTCCGAGCACGCCGGCGGAAGTAAACTCGCTTATGAGATGAACTTGAAAAACCACCGATCATCTATGCAGGTTTGAAAACAGTTTATTATCTCTACTTGTTCACCTCAAAGCTCATCTCGCCGACCTGAAAATCAACTGAATGCTGTGTCTCAACAGTTAAATCATTCCGATTTCGGAGTGCGAAATGGGCTGCCGGACAGAGTTCCTCACATCGGCAACCATAACATCTCCCATATAGTAAGTTTACATTCTTTTTGATTTCATTTTAGGGATGTTACACACTTGCACATGTTGTTTCTGGTGGTCGCGGATCAGTGTTTTTGTTTGCTTTTCTGTTTCCTGATATATCTGTTGTCATGCTGTTCTTTGGCCTTTGGCTCTTGCTCTGCTCAGTGAATCCAGGCCCGGGGATCTAACTGAGTTTAACCATGACCTTCAAACATTTAATTCGAGGTTGAATCCATGCTCGTGATGAGTTGTGAATTTTCTGCTGCTCCTCACTCTTTTCAAATTGGACCCTTGTCTGTCTGGGAAAGGGGGGTGTAAGTTAATTTGATCTCCTTATAAAGGAAGTGTATCACTTCCAAGCTGTTTACGCTCTTTGCTTGTCACTCCTCTGTTCTTGGCCGCCTTTCAGTTTGTGCTTGCGGTCGCTTGAACAGATGAAAATATCTGTACACATCATCAGCGCTGTAGAAAAGGCAATAGGGCAAAGCTTGTAGCAAATACAAAACTGCAGTGGAACTACTGGATTACAGTGGAGAGCTGAAGCCTCATAAATTAATATTGCAACTATTAATGATGCACAAATTTTAGCTTTAGTCGTATTTGTGTCATGTTCAATGTCTTAAATGCTGAGTGACATTTGTATATATTTTAGTGACTTTCCAAACGGCTCAAAAAGTAAATTGGACAAAATTCCTCAGAACAATCCTTGTGTAAACCCAATCTGATTAAGCTCCAACTTGCTCGCTGCGCAGTAGCTGGAAAATCCGTCCTGATTTTCAGCTCTGCCTTGTTTCTTGTTCCCGAGTCACCTTAGTCTTCTCTGCTTCTACTTTTCCGATAGATACGATAGATTAGTATTTGTAACAATCCCACGCTCCGCAGTTCAAAGCTGAATTTGAATTTGCAGGCTGAGATTCAATTACAGTTCAGGTTGATTGATTATGAGTTCACCTTTTATCAATCCAGGACCAGCTAAGCAAATGGGATGGAAACAAATCACGTGTAGGCAGAGATGGTCAAAGGCATGTTGAAGAAGAGGAGGAAGAGGAGGAAGAAGAGGAGGATGAGGAGGAAGAAGAAGAAGAAGAAGAAGAGTTGCCTATGGTGAGTGTGTAGCATCTTCAGTCAGAAATATTATTTATATTAGTTGTCTGGGTAACAACACATGGCTCTAAACTTGTGCATGTGTGTATTTTTCTTTTCATTCTGCTCTCTGCAGATCACACAGATCTTCAGTTTGGCTGATAATCCGTCCGGGATCAGCGCAGACGTTGAAAATCAATTATCGAAACTGCTGACCTCTTTACGCACCTCCGTACTGCCAATCCTATGGTATGCCATAATGGTGGAGGGCCCGCAGCTGCAGCTTATCCAGTGTGCCAAACAGTCCAACATGGCCGACACCATAGTACTGATCGACCCCGGTTTCTGCTATCAGGTCACAGTCCAAAAGCAGCCGCTGCTCCCCACCCACCCGCTGTATGACGATTACCCAGCACGCCTGACGTCGGTGACTGAAGTGGTGAATCTGCTCCTGGGCCTGGAGAAGTATGTCGTGTGCCAGGGCCTGCCCCCCCACGAGCCATTATCTAATACGAACCCAATCACACTAGAGCGGGCGTCAACATGTGATTTCTTGGTTAAGAAAAATGTGAGCATCTGTTTTAACTGCAGAGCACTGCGAGGATGAGAATTTTTAACTTCTGCAGACAAAGACAAAACAAACAAACAAACAACTCCTGCTATTAATTTCATTTTGGTTTCCGGTTTTATTTTTGGTGATGACATATGACACTTTACAGATTTACCTCTGGACTGTGATAGTATGAATTGATTATCTGAAGCATCACCAAAGGCTGTACTGGAGCTGTGACATTATGATCCAGGTGCGTTTCTCTATTTGTTCCTTGTGTCATGTCAGAGTTTGGGCAGTGTGACGGGTGTGTGATAAATGTGCTGCTAGTTGATTCACACTCTTACTTGAAGAATCGATAACCCTTTCCCCAAAATTGATCTATCAGCCCAAAAATAACATTATTAAGTAATAATTAACCCTCTTATCCCTTAAATCCCACGTTAACTATGTTGTCACGCATCCATATTCGGTGTAACATATGGAGCGGAGCCGGCCAGCAGAATTGTTTGTTTTGAACCTTTTCCATTTTAGATTAAATTATTAATTTCATTGTTACATCAAAGGTTTTTAGTATATATCTGTGCATTACTGGCTCTGATTTAATGTTATAAACCTCTAAACGATTGTATATCCCAGTATATGCAAAAAGAATTGAAATAGGAGACTGATATTAAGCTATTCTGAATGATGAATCTCAGTTCATGTAGAAAAAAAACTGACAGGAGGAAGTTGCATCTCTACAACTTGACCAGATTAAGTACAAATGTAAAACACAATAAGGATGAATATGATCCATGGCTGAGCTTCAACAGTTGCAGATTTATGTCAGTGCGGTGAATCCAGAGGAAGTGATTGTGAGGTTCTGTGGTCTGATGGGAACAAAATTGAGGTTTTAAACCATTAAAACTAAAAGCTATGTTAACACTGCACATAAGCAGGAAGTCATTACACCCAACATGAGTTTATTTTTACCAGACAACAACCCCCAAACATATAGTCAAAGATACAACAACAACGTCAGAGTCCAGATTGCAACGCTTTAAAACCCATGAAAATGTTCAGTTACATTAAGTTCTAATACTTATGCAATAACTAAATTTGTGTTTAATATTTGTAACAATCACTAATAATTGATAATTAGAATTATTTGTTATCAAATAATGCAGTCAAAAGTCTGAATACAAAAAAAAAAAAAGGTCGGCTTAATTTTTTAAAGGCATCGTGATTAATGTTCAACTTTATTGTCAAATGTGTTAAAATACAATTCAATAACGCTCTCCCTGCCTTAAAAGAAAAGGACACACCATCCACGGACACAGACCATGTACACAATAAAGAATACACAATAACATTACATACTATGCAACAACTATGCGAGGTGCATATGGGTGTGTCAGCTGTTCAGCAACTTGCCTGGCTGTGGAAGTGTTACTGATGCGGGTGGTGTGTGTCTGGTGTCCCTAATGATGTTTTGCAGTGATTGGTGTAAATGTTCTGGATGTTATGTTATGTTATGTTATGGAGTCGTGGGAGTTCTGTGCCAATGATTTTCACTGCTGTCTTTACAGTCCTTTGTAGCAGTCAGACTGCAAAAACCACCGCGTTTTACATCCTGTCAGGACACTCTCAATGAAAGTGATAAAAGAAACCATGTGAGGGTGTCTCAGATCTATATACCAAGAAATCTAAAACTATCAACAATCTCAACAGACCATTGATGGAAATAGGAATGTAATTTTCTGTTTTTTCTGAAGTCAACAACGATGTCATCTGTGAATTTTTTTTTATTCAGTTGTGCTACTTTCACCAGATAAATGTTGCAAAAAAAAAAAAAAAAAAAGCCCACTGTTATATGTTTCTATGGAAATTGTTACCCATGCTTTTGTTTTCCTCCTGCTCTTTAATCCTACATAAGCCAAGACGCTGTTACCTGGTTACAGTAAATCAAAACTCTTCAGCAAGATTATTCACTAAGCCCTCATATATCACTCTGGTTCTGATGTCATTACTCCGGCTTCCGACTGAATTCAGGATTCAATTCAAGATCCTCCTCCTCTGTAAGGCTTTCAATAATCTTGCTTTAGAGTACTAATAATGCCTTATACCTCTGCCAGGCCCCTCAGGTCCTCTGAGCGAGGCCAGCCCCCTAAAACATGAGGGGACTGTGTGTTTGCTGTCCTGGGTCCCAGGCTGTGGAACAGGTCGGTAAACTCTCGGGTGTTTTAAGTCACAGCTGAAGACCCTACACCATTTTTTTTTTAAAATTTGAGATGCCTTTAACTGTTTTTGTTTTTATTGTGCTCCTGTTGCAAATGTTTCTTCCTTTATCCTTTTTGTAAAGCACTTTGTGACCTAGGGGTTTGAAAGGTGCTATAAAAAATAAAATTGTCTTTACTTAAAGCAGCCCTGAGGTGCTCCAGTCCTAAGAAGAACTGATGTAGATTAGTATGTTTTACCTCTTCTCACAGTCTGGGGCCTGCCTGTCAGGAAATCATATAGCCAAGACCAATACATCTGAGTTTCAACAGCATTTTGGATGATTCAATTATTATTAAAAGCAGAGCTATAATCAACAAACGGCATTATGATGAAGGCAGCGTCATCAACAGGTCTACTGTGATGAGTCAGAGGTAGCAGGAGTGTTACAGTTTACGTATGATCTTTCCAGGGACTTCATAATAACAGCAGCAACCGGTCGATAATCATTAAGGCAGGAGACGGATCTATTCTTAGCTCCAGGTACGACGGTGGAACCACACACAATGACGTCAATCTCGTTCCAAGGATTATTTGAGTCTTTTCCACATTCTTCCTAATAATAATAATAATAATTTTTGGGCTGATGCAGATAATTAACATAGGACATAAGGCTGGTTTAGATCAGCAGATTTAACATGTAAACTGTGCTGGCATTGTGTCATACAGAAACCAGAATACCTTTCAAGAATGTTTTTTTGTTGTTGTTGTTGTTTTTGTTTTTTTTATGTGATTTCTTCAAATAAAACTAAAACAGATTTTTGTAGCCAAAAGTCATTTTACAGAGGACACTATTTATTAAGCTGGTAAAGGTGTGTGGAAGCTCCTTAAACCACAGCCTTGTGTTTCTGTTTCTGACTACTATTATACGTGGTATTTAACATATTGTAAACCTTTTTTAGATGGATTTTTTTAAAATTGAAATATGTAAATACTTTTTTTTTTTTTTTTTTTTGGGCCCATCCCTTCTCCATTGCAACCCTGTGATTTTTAACAATGTGAAAGTTTATGTATCCATAATATGAAATGTATTTGTATTATCTCGCCTTGCTCGAAGTAATTGTGCAAATGTGAAAAATGTTTGGGATCAGTTAGTAATAATTCTTTTTACAACCTAATGTTTATTCAGCCTTGGAGTTCAAACACAGAGGTTTTTTTTTTAAAACATATTTCTTTTGTCTTTTTTAAGGCGGTGTGAAAATAAACTTTTCTTGCTGATCCCTTCTTTATGATATTTTTCCAAGATACCTCTGATGGACTTGATACAGCTACAAAGACTCCTGAGAAGAATGTATAGCTTTGTATTCCTTGGTGGGCCATTTATATTAACATATATATATATATATATATTTCACCCTTTGTTAATTTGTAAGAAATGATGATGATGATTTTTTTTTTAAATTTTGTGAGTTATGTAACTGTTGGCATTATATACATGGTTTATATTTTGTGTATATCCAACAGAAACAGTCCTGCACTGATAATATATAACCAGCCTGTTTTAAATAGTCTTGAGAGAGCGAGCGGCTCTAATCAGGGGGCGGACCGTTGCAGGCTACACACAGGCTGGTACGCAACAACTGGATAACACGCTTTTATTACCGGATTAAGAGGCGCACATTGAAGGCATGTAACATCTGGGAGGGGCAATCACTGCTGTGAGAAATAGGAAAGGTTTTCATCCGGTGCTGAAAGGGGAAAACCTTTTTTTTTTCTCTCTCTCTCTCTCTGTAAACAGGTCTGGTCGAGATGCGCAGGGCTCCGACGCAGCGGAGGTCGAGAGGCTGCTGGTGAATTACAATTGAGATACGAAGCCACCATGAACGAGGGGCTGTTTTCATCCACGGCCAACGACCGCACATCAGATCCACCAGAGCAGTCTTCTGAGGAGGAGATCGTCCTGTAGTCCCACACAGGGATGCCTTTTCTCGGCTTGGCTTTGCTACAGAGGACCGCGGAGACCTCCGAAGGCATCGGTCATGCTCTCTGGTAAGAGGGGATTTCTGCTCCAAGATGTCCTTCTCATCCTAACTGGACATATGAATGAAAAGCAGTCAACACAACATATATATATTCTCTATATAAATATAAAAAAACAACTTGGCCTATATAGGAGTCTACAAAACGTTAATAGGTATATTATTTATTTGGACATGCAGTGTGCACCAAACCAGGTTTGTCATCGTGTCACACCTGCGATGTGTTATTTGCTTGCATTAAGGAGTCCGGTGTGTTTCATTATGAGCCCGGTGCTGCCGTCTGCAGCGGCGATGCAGATGGAGGACGGAGCCGGGCTTAATGTTGAGGACACATGCGCTCCACGCTCACACTAGAATATAACACGCCTGTTAAATGAAATGCGAGCACTGGAAGACGCGGGGATGCAACGCGTGTCTCTTCATAACGGTTTCGTGATGTCTCCCGTAGCCTGCCGTATTGTTTTTGTGTCAGGCAGGAAATACCGGGATTGCAACCGCATCTGCGTGAATTGTAATGAGTTGCTTAAAAGATGAGTGAGAATCTGTGTCATGCTTCCTGGGAATAGACAACTTCTCCCCTGTTGCTGCATTGTTATGGAGCAGAAACATGCTGCTACTGCTGTCTGCTGGGCCTTATTGATTTCTCAGTTCTCATGCAGCAGTGTAGGAGCCCTGTCATCAACAGATTCCTGAACAAGGATGTGTGTCTGGTTCTGGAAAAACAAAAAAAAAACCCTCATCTAAATCCAGGGCCAGTCAGAGCCTTCAGGCTGATTCATTGCTAGTTCACCTTTGGTGTATTTGGGAAACAAGTCTCAGTTTTCACTTTCCACTTTACTGCCTTTAAAGCATTTTTGAAAAAATGCTTGGCAAATTCTGCCGCTCTTATGTTTGAAATCATCACGGACCATTAGGCCGTTTTACAGAGACATTTGGTTCAGCTGTTTTATTGTGACAGGAAGGATCTTATTTAACACATGTTGCTGTTCTTCATGCTAACTTGACAGCCGTAATTCAATCGAACACCATGGGCACGGACCTTGACCCAGATCAATAGTATTCTTCTGTGTTCTAACATGGACAGCCCATCAAGGTGACAGTGCTCCTTTTATTATGCCCTTAAGACATGGACTGACATGATTAGAGCATCTGGTTCAGTAGTAGTTTACTTACATCTGTTTACATGCACTTTTACACACTCACCCCCTGATCCAGATCGAAGGACCTATCGGCAAACCATTTTACATGTGCATTATTGGTTCCGTCCAACATGTCGTAGTGCTTAGTGTGTCAGCTCAAGGAATCCACTCCCAGACCTTATCAAGTGTTAAAAAATAAACCAGAGCGGCAGTGCAGAGAGAATTCACCCACATTTCTTCAATTATAAAGACCATGAAAGCGCAAGAGAATCAGATCAGGCTGTTATGCGTGTACAGTAATGTAGCTGCATAATCTAAGCACTTCTCAACTCCGTCCAAAGCCAACAGAGCGGATTACGAACACAGCGGAACATGAAAATATCTATGGAATACATACAGAAATCCCTCCAGGTGTTTTACGGAGCACAGACAAAACGTATAGGAATAATCCCCGTTGGACGTTAGAGCCACATTCCTTTCTTTATTACTCCTCTCCGCCTCAGCTTAGTAGAATCCAGGTGGATAGAAATCACCGAGATTGCTTTGTTTCACCTTGGGGTACTTGTGTCAAATGTGCACAGGTGAGCTTCAAGGCCAAGGAGGAGAAATAGTTATATGATTGGTCAGTCCCAGCTAAGCTGCCCTGCTGTGTTGCCGATAAGAGCGTTATAAATCAGTATTTCATGGATATACAGAGATTATATTAATGCAGGGAGGAGGGAGGGGGTCACCTGGCCTTCCATAAGCCCTCTACAGTCATTTGAGGTTATTCAGGTGAAGGTAGTTCAGCAGTAAATCCTCTGCTCTGATGGAGCTATATGTCCTAACTGACCATGATCTTCTATTCATACAGAGACATGGGTATATAATGTCCTTGGATGGCAGGGAGAGAGCATTGTAGACTAAGGTAATGTGACCACATGTGTAGTCGGGTAATATCATCAGAGATATATCAACAGTCCGCAACACTGTCGGCCTTGTTTAAACTCCTCAGCAACAGTTTTGAGACCTTCGTGTTTGTCTAACAGGAGCTGAATAGTTGTAACCCTGGTCTGGTTACCATGTGTAAGTTCACAACAGCAGCAGCTGTGTCAACACAAACAGTAAAAGCGAGGGCTGCCGGCCTCACCTGTCCATAGTGAGCGCGAGCGTGATATTTCAGCTGCTCCTTCACATGTCAGCTGCTCAGTTCGTCTGCTGATAGGACCAACAAACATTGTTGTGCATCCAATGCCAGTTGCAACAGACGGAGAAGCATCTACTGTAACATATTAAGACATGCAGTTCTGCAAGTCATGAATATATCTCGGCCATAAATGCCGTTGACAACGGTAACCTGTGCCGGGGACTCATGGGCCAGATAAAAATCTGACAGCAGAGAGAGCGAATCTCTTTCAAAGCTGGGAGGCATCGTGTTTATCAAGGGATGGGGAAACTAGATATAAAACTGTTGCCTGCAGGAATCTAGCTTCGCTGTGAATGTTGAGGTCTAACATGTATGACCGAAGAGAGAGCAGAGCACTTCCTTGTTTGGACACGGTAGGATTGGACCTACCTTACAGGCGTCAGTGTTTAGCCCATCGGACTTGAATATTAAACTCCTCGCTGATTTGCATTCGTGTGATGCAAGCTACACAGGGGGAGCTTACTCTCATCGCACGGCTCATGTTTTAATCAACATGGCTCCCACGCTGCTATCTATGCCGCCGTCCCCGCCCCCCACACACACATGCTAAGTCAACATGTGTTTGATGATTGTGTTGTGTTCATATCTCTCGTATTCTTACCTCGCTCAGTCCTTCCTTCATCTGATTCTTTTTATTGTCCCGCCACGTCTCCTGCAGGCTTCTCGCTGGAATGTGATGCAGTCCCGTGTTGTACCTGTACCTCTGCACACATCTGCGCACCAGATGTTTAAGCAGTTAACGCTTGACTTCAACCAGTGAGCCCAGTGATCCTCTCAGGTGTGTTGTTTGTTCAACTCTGTAGCGTTTAGAGGGCGACCTGTTGTTGTTCCTCTAGCCCTTGTCATTCACCGGAGCCATGCTTGAGTTCGTGCCTTGATGCCCTGTTGTTGATCGGAAGCGTGTTTTTTTTTTGTTGCTAAGCGCTTACTACTGTGGTGTTTTTGAGATCTTCTGTCAATTTTCTCTCTGTAGTTGACACCTTTTCAATTTCAATGTATCCAGCATTATATCTATTGCTACTAGCACGCAATGACGCAAAGTTTTATAAGTAGCAAATGTGAAGGCTTCCATGCTCGGGGTTACACTAAAGTGAGACTAACTTTTGCTTAACAGCTGGCAATTACAGGGTAATGACGCACACTAAAACATGGTGTAAAGCGCACCACATGTCGGCCATGTTGTTGAACGTAGCACACACTGGAGTAGCATTTAGTAGCCTCCCATTCTCTCGAATGAGAAAGTGTGTCCAAACTTTTGACGGGTACTTGCCTACAGAAAAGTGTTTGTGTGTGTTGTCATACAGAGTAGTACGAAGAGGAGCGCCAAATATATCAGCAAACTTAGCATTAATGTCACTTAACATGCTAATGTTAGCATGCTTTTAAAGTATGCTAACATTAGCTAACATTAGCTAACATTACCAGATCATGTAAGGCTGGAGCAGCAACACTTTGCAGTGTATTGAATAAAGTAAAGGTGTGTTTTAGTTGCTTATAAATGTAACTTGACATTAGTAAGAGTAAGTAAGAGTTGTTTCTTTTTTAAAAAGTTACATAGTGTTGCTTTAAGTCACTGTATTAGCACTGTATAGCGCAGCAAAGCGGACACACGTGCAATGGATTAATAGTTTTAGATAAATAAGAGATAAAGCTCAGATTTCAGAGAGTGAAAAAGGATAGCACCAACTTCCCCAGCAAATGTTTTGGTTTCTGAACAAAGCCGAAGAGGCATGGCAGCCTTTTGGCTCCATTATTCAGCTGCCCAGTGACCAACCAGATGAATAACAAATGTCTCTGTCTGTCTCCTCATGACTTCCTCTCTCACAGGGCTTAACACAGCACAGCCGCGACACTGCTCCGTACATTCCCAGGTGAAAGTCGTGCTCGGTACATTAGATTAACTCGAAATCTGATCATGACGGTTTTGTGTAACAGGATTCATGTGAGCTTTTGTCTGAGCGGCGGTTGTAACTCTGCCACTTGTTTAGTGTGAAAGGCTCCTACTTGTCTGCCAACGGGAGGTCAAGTATGCCGTGGGTTTTCACACGTCCTGGAGCAAACAGCAGTTACTGGTTCAGTTCCAGGACAGGAGCCAACGCAAACTAGGTAGAAGTATGTCAAGTATGTCTCCGCACAAAGCGAGCTTCACTCTTTATGCCGCTCGAGTCGAGAAAAACAGAACACTGTGTCTTACTGACCCCCTAAAAAGCAAAAAAAAAAAAAAAAAAAAGTTGGTCAGTTGTGTGTGTGTGCGGTGTGTGTTTGAGACAGCTGCTCCTTTCAGCAGACTAACTGATAGATAAATGTTTCCTTTTTTTAGAAAGACGTGATGCTGGCAAGAGCCGTCTATGGATGGATAATTTGAATTCAGCCCTTGAGGCTTTCCATCTTCCGATTCGTGGATTGAATGGAGTCGATTTATGATTTACTTGACTGGCAAGGAGACAGCAGGATGCTTGTTTATGGCAGCGTTTTTGTGAGAAGGCTTTTGGCAGAAAATGCTAACGCTATTTTTAGATGTCAGGTCTCTATTGGGTATTCAGGAAGAGGCTTTGTTTGTAATGAATCTCTATTATGTGGGGAAAAGTGCACATGAAACATTGCTCACTTTCTGCGACATTTCTTGACTAAGGTTGGGGGGAAAAAAACCTTGTCAGTAGAATTATATGAGATGATCTCAAACATAGGAACCATAAACTATAGTAAAGGTAATTCCATTGAAAGTGAGCTCCATGTAAACCTTGATATTTATGGCAGCAGCAAAGAGGAAACCCCATTGAACAGTGCATTTTATTCCTTGCCTCTGTTATTTATTCCATCACTTTGCTTCTGGCTCCGTTCCGCTGGCCCGCTCTCCTTTTTTTGTACCAGTAGCTATTAAGCCGTTGAGACATAAAGCACACAGGGTTTAGGTTTCTCCCTCTCGTTTTTTACTCTTTATACATTATTAATGTTACTTATCCCGTCTCATATTTCCTCGTCTTTGTAAATTAATCGTCCATGTACTGCACCTGAGAGCTAATTTTAGAGCATTACTCACTTTCAGAACGCTTCGGGGTTTGCACGTTAGTTCGGACTTTTGCAGAAATTTAGTTATTATCTGAATGTTCAATAAAACTGGCTAAATGCGTATATATTAAAACTGGTTTTCGTTCTGTATTGTCAAATCTGGATTTGTAGTGCCTTTAATGTCACGTAAGCAAATTTTCTTTACAGGATGATTTGTGTATATTTTACAGTCATAGCAGAAAATATATTATTGTTGAATTCGTAATATATATAAATATATATTTTTTTATGTTTTAAGGATTCAGCTTTAGACGCCTGTGCAGAGGTGCAGCGGCTCCCCCTGATGGTACCTGGCGTCGTCTGAACTAGGAGAGACATCCATGCTTATCTACTGCTGACTTGCTAGAAATGCGACCACTGACCCCACACCTCGAGACAACACATGGCTGATACCGCGAGGTTAGAGGGGCAAGGAATGTAAACATATGTGCCTCGCTGTTACACCTCAGCTGCAGTTAAATCTAAAGTTTCTTTTCATTAGGTGAGGGCGTGGCTGGGAGCGTGAATTGCAAGGTCCTCAGAATTACATCACATGGAGGTCAAAGGACATGTGATCACATCCATGGGTTTGGGGGCTCCAGGTGAGTAATGACTTCTCGCAGACACTGGTGTGAAGACACACACTTTCACGTCTGGACAAGCCTGAAATGGCCTGACAAATCTATCAGCTTGTGTATTTTTTTTTCTCTCTCTCTCTGACGGTTCAACTGAATGAAAACAAAAAGTGTTTTTTTCTCTTGGGAACAGCCAACGGGAAACACAGCTGTATGTGTGAAGGCCTTTTGTTCACATACTGTCACCACAGCTGTCAGATAATCTTATCAGAGCACTGAGCACATGAGAACAGGCAACATATTATTAGAAACAGACACTTGTTAAAAGGCAACCACTGTGATAGTGTAAAACATGTCTAATGTAATTAGACTATTTTAAACTGTATAATTTGACTAGAAATGTCAAGTCTCTTATTATGAATTCAGACCACCTGAGGATGCCTTATGTGTGCTCTGTGTTGTGTGTAGATGTTCAAGGCTGTCAGGACAGCAAGCTGCAGGCTGAGAGGGTCGCAGCTCTGCAAGAGAGGAAGCAGGCCCTGGAGGCTCTCCTCAACAGCAGAGTGGGAGAGCTCAAACAAGTGTGTTTGCAGGAAGCGGTGAGTAGCTCAGCTTTGAACCATATATGTCTCTGGGGACAGGTGTGTCACTCCACACGCCTCAGGGCTATATGATAAGCAGTAATCTATTACAGGTTTAATTACAGTATATTTTTAATGCTCTATAGAAATAAAACATTGGAAGAATTTTGAGCTACTTATTGAGAATTTTTATTTTTCAGATAAAAAAAGGCTGGATATTAATATTTGCTTGATTGCTCCAGAGAACTTGTCGGCACATCTTAGTAAAGCCCCCAGCTGCCTCAGCTTTTCATTAACAGCTTCTTAACACATCCTGATGTTTTTAGCGGGCTGTGTAGTGACTCACTCTCTCTTCGCATGCTCTATTCTCGGGTTCATAGTTGTCAGTGTTGCTAAATTACAAGTTAGATGCACTGCTCATCTGCAGGGTTACTGTGTGTTCTGTGAGGAAGGTAAATTATGATAGTAACATTATTTCTGGCGTATGTCAGAGCAGGGGTTTTTATTGCGACTTAAAGCAATCTGGTAAGTGGTATCATTTTATGTAACACTTTGGACCTCGCAGGCTTGTGTGGAGATGCATTTTAGTTACTGGAGGCTAATGAATGTCCTCTGCAGGAGCTGACTGGGAAGTTGCCACGTGCTTTCCCCTTGGAGACGGGGGAGAAACCCCCGGTGGTGCAGCGCAGAGCTGGCCTGTCGCCCAATGGCAAGGCAGAGGTAAGTCAACACCTTGAATATCAATTGTGTTTACGCAGCAGCTGTATGTGTATGTGTATTGTGGCCTAACACAGCCTACACTGTCCTTGGCCGCAGGATGAGGCTGCCCAAAGGAAGCAGATGAAAGCCATCTTCACCGGCGCTTTGTACAGACATACGGAATCAGACCGAAATGTCCCAAATAGCAAGAGGACCGTTCATCGGGGGTGTCATACAGGTAGAACTGCACATTTGTCCGAAACTGAAAAATCTGGAATAAATTCCTAAAACTTTTTCAACTTTTCAAAAGCTCATTCAGCCTTGTTGTCTTTTTTTTTTAGAGGATGCTGTCATGTCAGAGAGTACAAGCTCCATGTCAGACTCAACATCCCATGACAACGGTGAGTCACAGCTATCTCCCTTTTTGTCATGTGTACTTTACACCTACAATCACAATAAGCTCAACTGGAAGAAATGTCAGCACCATTTGTAAAACAAGCAGTAGAAATAGCCTCATGTATTTGCCAGTGTTTTGCCTTCCACGCTTGACTCAGTGAGTGGGAGACTCATTAGTGCTTCTGGTGTTAAGACGCAGCATTATGGAATCACATTTCAGTTGTAAACCCAAAATAGCCTGTTTACATCTTAATGATTTAAATGAAAGTCATCTGTTAATGTCTACATTTAATGTCATTTCTTTTGTTTTTTTTTTTTTGTCAAAAGAGTCTTCTCCCAGTGTGGCCGCTGACCAGCGCTCCCTGTCGCAGCCCCGGCTCACTGTAGGCAGCCCTGACCACAGGATCAGCAGGAAGCTGTCTCCAGTAGAGATTTACTACGAGATGAGGACACGCCGCAACTCTGTCACAAGCTCTGTTAGGTACTTTCGTTAAGTGCCGTTTGCAGTGCAGTCTGAGAGTCTGTCTGAGAGTAGACGTACTCTACAATATTTGTGCATTGTTGTCACGTATTGGTGATCGGGTGATCATTGGTAAATGCATCCATGTATTCTGGTGTTACTTTTTTACAGCCCAACTCACTCTTTACCAAGAAGTGCATCTAACATTGAAGGGAGAAGTGTTCCAGCTACTCCTCTGTTGGCCAGAACCGCTCCAATCAGCGTTCATGTCAGGTAATCTGTGATACTGGACTAACCCCCCCCCCACTGTGATAATTGTGTGTTTGGAAATGGCTTAACCCTATAATGCCAAATGTATCAAATTTGATACAAGCATTTTTGAGACCTATTGCATCACCTTATGGTAAAAACTTCACTCAAAAGCCTCTTGTATCCAATCTGATACTTGTCTTCCAACCTCTGCTTTATACCTTTATCATCACAACAGTTCAAACACAGTACGATACAAATGGAAAAACCTATATGCAAATGATTTTTTTGTAATTTATTTATTTATTTTTCAACAAATAAAGGTTCCAGATGCAAGAAATCAGAATTTTCTGTCCATTATTTCTGGGGTCAGGCATTGCAGTTTCACAGATGAGTGCAGACAGAGCTGGGGTTGAAACAATGATTAGTGTCATATTTACTGTAGCTAGCAGCAAGGGCTCAACGTTTGGTCTTAAAGCAAAAAAATAAATAAATTCTTAAGTGATTTTCTGTGAAATGCAGTTACACAGTTTCAATAAAATTGCTTTCAGTCACTCTTCTTTATCCATAGTAGCTCTGAGTCTTCTCCTAATGTACGCTGTTGTTGTGCTCCATCTGTGCCTTAGGTCGGATGCGTCAGGTGGTAACGTGTTGAAGCAGTGGTCTGGCAGCCTGGATGTGCCGTATATGATTCCACTGGCCCAGGAGGGCTCCTCCTCTGACCGCCGAAGCTGCCCGTACAGCTCCAGAGCCAGGCGCAGTAACAGCTCCGAGGCCCTGCTGGATAGATCGAGCCTCCCTGACGATCCAGCAGCCAGAAACGGGATGCCCCCCAGAGGAGGGCCCTACAAGAGCTCAGAGACACTAACTGACGGCAAGCTGCGACACATTCACCTGGGCAGCCCCGAGAGACACGTGGACAGCTCTGTGGAACAGGCCAAACTGCGTCTGTCCATGGGAGGCAGGGGGGCCGGAGGAGGCTACAACGAGCTACTGATGGACTATATCTGGGGGAAACAGCAGAGGATGCAAGTGCAGCACCATCTGTACCAGTCCACAGGCAGGATCTGGCAGGACGTGCCCTCTCCTCGCTCTTCCACTGCGGCGGTGCCTCCCCATGCCAACGGCTTTTCCCATTCCCAGGTGCACCTCCCCAGCGCTGCACCTCCTTACAGCCCCATGGTCCTCCGAGGGTCCCAGGCTGAACTGCGCAGGGTCAAAGTCACTAGAACCAAATCTTGCGGGCCCTTTATTCCTTTGCAGCAACATCCCCAGGATGCCATCCTGCTGTCAGCGTACGAGTCTCCCCTTCCTGCCTCTGGCACCACCACATCCTCCATCCCGAATCTACACCCGTACCAGAACGAGCTGTCTGGCACCTCCTTCGGCCGCAGACCCCCACAATTCTCTCTTCCGACCCCAGAAGATTCAACGCGAAGCCTGCATAAAGCCCTGGCTCTGGAGGGACTGAGGGACTGGTACCTGAGGAACGCCCTCGGCTATCCTCCTGCTGCCCCAAAGGGCCACGAGGCAGGCATCTCTCGCTTGCCACACCCCCACCCACTGACCCAGTCTCTTCAAGGTGAACCAGCCAACCTCCACAGGTCTCAGATACCCCAGTCAGCCAGCTTCCACGGTCACCCACTGCATGGAAGGTCAGTAATATAATTATTATCTGCTTTTTCTATTTTACACCTATTTGTCTATTGGCGAGAATCATCAGTGTTGTGAGCTATCCATTTACACATAATAAAAAAATATAAAAGAAAGAAACCACTGAGATTTGCTTTAACGTCTGTGTCACTGGAACCCGAGGATGGTGTCATTACTCCCGCTCCGTCCCAAATCAATCGATCTATCATCCTGTGACTTTTACTGTCTAGATTGTTTTATTTTTGTTTGGGTTTTTGACGGTGTCAGCATTACCTCCGGCTGCTGCTGGCTGCCTCGTGCCAACATCCATGAATCTCCCCCCCAAAAAAAGAAGGGAGTCATATTTACCCCCTTCCTTAGTTTCACATGAACTTTATGAATTTTCAAGAGCATTCTTCCCGAAACAGTGTTAGGTTGAAATAAAACCCTTCATTTCTTGAAGATATATTTCTCACTGTGCTTTTCCCCTCATGCCGCATGCTTCTTGTTTGGGTTGTGCTGTATTGATTTGTGCTCCCTCCCCAACAGGTCGATGGAGTTCTCTCTCTATCAGGAGACTCCTCATTCACAGACGCAAGAGGCGACTCCAAAGGAACCCAGTGCAGACCCAGGCACCCTTGTCTGAAGCAGCAGAACACAAACACACTCACTCTACATTATATGAACACTATAACCTCAAATAGTCACACACACACACACACACACTTAAACAGACAAATTGATACAATGTGACCTCAACAGCAAAGCAAAACATGGCAACCTCAGCAGAAAAAAGACTGTAGTACATGACAAACTGTAGCTGTACAGTGTGAAAAAGCCTTGGCAAGTTCCCTGTGTTATAAGCAGTAACAAACCCAGGAGGTGACTTGCGGTGTATCTGATAACAACATGGCCATGCTGTACTTGATGTATCAATGTTTTCTGGTCCAACCAATGAGCAGTAAGATCCTTCCTAATAACCCTGAAAAATTCCCCCCACGAGATATACTTTTTTACAGAATATATACAACTCTAAATTACTATTTTGTATCTTCTGAGATATAAAGAACAGTTATATTAAAGAGGTAATTTATTGCTCATTAATCGTGTGATATACAAAGATGTTATACGAGCTCACGTCATTCGAAACGTATTAATACATGCCAGTGAATGTGTGTTTGTAAACTATATATAAAACGCAAAAAAAACAACAACTTCAGCTTCAGTCTTCATCTGCCATTAATTGTCAGAGTCATTTGTATTTTTCGCGTTTGTTAACTGAAACGGGCCATGAACTGTAGCATACTGGAGTAGCAGACGGGAGTGCCTAAATGTTTAAATGCAGCAACATAAACCTTCGTTTAGAAAACTTTCTAATAATCTGTAATGCTAGCATTAAAGCCTCTGTGAGCTTATTCCATATATCAAAAACTGAAAGCAGTTCAGGATGTCACAAGGTTATTATTATTAATTAATAATTGTATTTTGGAATGATGTCATTTCTATTGTGATTTTATTTTTTTCTGTTTGTTTTCTAGATTCAGCTCCGTGCTGGCTGACAAAATGTAGCTTTCTGAACGTTGACCTTGACAGAATAATTAGATCAGTTTTTGGAAAAAAAAAACCAACCTGAGGGCTGTTGCGAGACATGACTGTGTGACAATAATTTACTTTTGTTCAAATCGCTTTTTTTCTGCATTTAGTTGTGGAGGATTTGACTGTCATACAGAGCACTTTATGAACATCTTAAGCCTTAATTCCCTATAAAAAAAACAACAAAATTGTCACCAAAAGAGATGACAGGCTGTAGGAAGGTTTTGACAGGGTTTACGGTGTGGACTAAAATAAGGAAGCTTTGTCATCATCTGCTGAAGGTCTATCTGAGTCTGTAAATAGCGTGGATTGTACTGATGAGTTTCAAGCTGATATTTTATTCCCATACTAACAATGTAATTTTTAAACTAACAATATAATAAATATGTAATCACAATAGCCCCCCCCCCCTGAAGTGAGCACTATTTAATTGGTTGTATACATTGAGGACGACGATGATGTGGACAGAATAGTTGCTGCAGTATTGAATGATGGTGTGAGCAGGTCTCACACCAGAGAATTTGTTTATGAGAATTTCACGTGGGCTGATTTTTGTATTTGTAATGATTTTTTAGCATTTCAACTCATTTCATATGCTTGGTTTTTGTGTCATTTAAAAAAAAAAAGACTTTTTGAAGAAAAGAAATTGGAGTAGTTATGTGTTATAATATATTTCTAAGTTTGTAATCAGAGTCTTGACAACGTTCTGCATTGTAAACTTCATAAAAGTAAAAAATAAAATAAAAACCTATTTGTTATGGTGTAAACAGAAGAACTCCACATATATTTTACAGTGTTTTCACTTTTTTTTTCTTTTTTTTTCCATTTAATGTACTTGATCTTTGGCCATCTTAGGACTCATTTGAATGTAATTCTTTCTGTGTCATAAGTCTCATACTGTATGATGATGATGATGATGACATTTTCTACTCTGTTACAAACTGTAGCACAGTGTTGGATGTTACCAGGATTTCTCCTGCTGTCTGCTGTCTTCATATCCAGCTTCACAGAGCTCCTTCCAGCTGGTTAAAACCTGAAATCAAAGACCAAACTGCTGTGCACCGGGGTTCGTAAATGTATTTTTTCGTATATAATGTACTCTGTAAGTTAAAAATAAATGACATAAATTTTGCTCTAAAGCAAATTTATTCAAACTATATTATATTTATTAACCTATAACATTTTGTAGCTATCTACTGTAGCTCTTTCTCATCAGTGGGGGAAACTGGTAATGTGTGTTAAAATCATTTCACTCAGCAGTTTTTTATTTTTATTTTTAATTTTCCATATTTAAGAGCAGCTCTTTCCCTCTTCTCTTTATAATCAGGTCTATTAAATAAGGCTAAACTGGCCTGCCCTATACTGTACGTATGAGATTGTGCATTCATTCTACTAAATAAAGTGTCATGTTGAAATCAAAACAGGATGTCTTTATTTGTAAGACATAAAGTAATGGTGGAATGAGTTACTGTGCGTTTTGCTGAAGTAAAGAAGTTGTCCGTAGCAGACGTGGTAACTTAAAAGCACAGGTGTTATTAATAACGGTAACGTAATGTTACTGATGTCTCCTATAATATATTATATATATATTTACTATGTTTATCGTCCTGTTTCTTTGTGTTGTGTTGTTTGTTGCGCACCAATAATCACCAAAACAATTTCCTTGTAATTTTTTTTTCTTTTTAAAACAAACAATAGAAATTCTCCTGATTCTAATTCTGATTATTATTCTGATTCTAACATTGACCTTCTGTGTTATGGTGTTTTTTCTTTTTAACTCTGCTATAGCATTTCTGTAATTCTTGGTAACCCTTCATCGTGACTTGTATTATTTTCACATTATTAAATAATTAATGATACGGCAGCCTCCAGCCAGGAGCAGAAAGAGCAGCAGCACCAGGAGAAGCAACAGCAGGAGAAGCAACAGCAGGAGGAGCAACAGCAGGAGGAGCAACAGCAGGAGGAGCAAGAGCAGCTGGAGGAGCAACAGCAGGAGAAGCAACAGCAGGAGAAGCAACAGCAGGAGGAGCAAGAGCAGCTGGAGGAGAAAGAGCAGCTGGAGGAGAAAGAGCAGCAGGAGGAGCAGCAGCTGGAGAAGCAACAGCAGGAGGAGCAGCAGCAGGAGGAGCAGCAGCAGGAGGAGCAAGAGCAGCTGGAGGAGCAACAGTAGCAGGAGCAATAGCAGCAGGAGGAGCAGCAGCAGGAGAAGCAACAGCAGGAGGAGCAACAGCTGGAGAAGCAACAGCAGGAGGAGCAGCAGCAGGAGAAGTAATAGCAGCAGGAGAAGCAACAGCAGGAGGAGCAACAGCAGGAGAAGCAACAGCAGGAGGAGCAAGAGCAGCTGGAGCAGCAGCAGCAGGAGAAGCAATAGCAGCAGGAGGAGCAAGAGCAGCAGGAGAAGCAACAGTAGCAGGAGGGACAGCAGCAGCAGGTGGAGCAGCAGCAGGTGGAGCAGTAGGAGGAACAACAGTAGCAGGATTCTTCTCCTTTATTTATGTATTGTAGGGGGGGCCTCCGAAAAAAACCAGCATTATTTTCTGATGAAAAGCTTTTTGGTCTATCACGTGTGCCATGAATTGGAAAAGAGGAATATTCCATGAAATAAAACTAATTGATTAATTGATGTTTTGGTGACAGTGGATTATCCTTAAACTGTCCCACAACCTTCAGCACAGAGGCATGAAACAGCGAAAACATGGCTGTCAGGTGAAAACAGGGGAAGGCGTAAGAGTCACAGTGTCTTTACAGAAGCTGCAGGCCCCGCAGCTTAGGATGAGGATGCCCTCACCTCTTTTCTGTGTTTGGTTGATGATGCCATGCTGAAACACATCAGGGCCTGCTGAGGCACACAGAGTCAGAGAGGAAAGTTCAGCTAAAGGCCTTCATTGCTGCATGGCCTGGACGATTCCTGCATTTTGACAAAAAGGGGATCAGCGACAGGCAGCAGCAGGAGGAGCATCATCACACTATTCCTGGACCTGACTGAGTGTATTTCAGTCACACAGAGCAGAGTGAGCGCGGGGCAGAGCACGCGGGCTGAGGAAGTCTGCTGTCCTCGTGCCAGAGTAGCTCGTTTTTATTTCCCGCGTTACGAACATTAAAACTGGATATATCACATCCAAGGGGGTAAGTAGGCTCCACCTCTAATGTTGTCGAGTATTTATTAGGAGCGAATAAGTCTCAGTGAGCATGTGTATCATGGTTGAAGCCCGCAGCATGTAGGCTACTGCATTATTTTACCATAAACTTTGTTGTCGCTGCGGGAGCAAATAGCAACAGAAGTCAATCAGTCAAAGTAAAGTACACGCAATATTCAATATACACTATAAAAAAACAAGGAGAAACATAAGCATAAAGACTCAAGATAACTGCCACCCATGTACAGTTAATAACATAACATAATTCATAAGTGTTATGAAGTAAAAACAAAGCTTCATGGAGCAATAACTCTTAACTTATGAATATTTGACCCAAAACATGTAGCATAAAGGAGCTAATCTAGCCATGTTGTTAGTATCAATCCAATAGTTTTTTTCCCCCTAATTTTAATTTTTCACTTACTCAACGTTACATTTCTAACAGCACAAGACTGGATTGAGGATGTTGGAATACTTAGTCTCTAAAAACAAACAAACAAACAAACAGTAACCTGCATATTCTTTGAACACTGCATACTGTTTTATCATCTAATATGTGTCAGACTTTGATCAAGCGAACCCAGATGTATTGCTGGTACAAATTTTAGACTTATGTCAGATGACTTGTTCTCAGTGATGCATCACTGGAAGTATATAACTAAAAATAAGCCCATTATCAATTGCTGTGTACAATGAGAGCAGTCTAAAACGTGTTTGTCGTCACGTAACTGTCTTTATAAACAAGTTGCTCTCCCCCAGACATCCCTCGAACAACATCGCCAGCCGTTCATGCTGCTGCAGTCCATGTAGTACCAGGAAGAGTTCAGTTTCAGCTGGGTCAGTGTCAGGAGCTATTTATGTTGACATGCCATTCACCTGGCTAAAAATAAACATACACATTCACTAGCTCCTTTGAAATGTCATTGCAAACAGCCCACTGGAATCAGTGTCAAAAAGTGACACAAACTAAATGCCAGAGACAAGCAGCCAGGCAGTGAACAGATTTTTTGCTCTTCTGTTGTAGCTCTTTTCCTGACTGCTGGACTTCTCTGGATCCCATTGAACATGTCTTCATCGTATGCTGCTGCTATATCAGCCCTTCTTACAGCCAGCCCTACTAATCTACCTGTCAAAGCCAGCCCTCTTCATGCCTCAGGCACAGCTGGAAGTACTAAACGTGCCCCCTCCCCCGTCACACCCTCCCACCGACCTCAAGCTGTAGAAACACACCCTCAGTTACCTGAGCCTCTGGGATCTTATGATGAACAACAGGAGAGTCCTGCAGACTATGGGATAGGTAGGCAGCACCCTGACACTAAACCTCAACACGCTGGTTGAACTCACCTTGATGCAGACGGCACATTGTGTTGCAGGTGGTTACTACTCTGTAGAGATTGGAGAGATATTCGTCGACAGATACCAAGTAGTCAGAAAGTTGGGATGGGGTCACTTCTCTACTGTGTGGCTCTGCTGGGATATGGTGTGAGTACATGATTGCCTTTTCATACATAAATTAACAACATCATATAATAATCAAGTATTGAACATACTTATAGACTGACATAACACAATATTTTTGTGTGCAGAAAGGAGCATTTTGTGGCTCTGAAGGTGGTGAAGAGTGCTCAGATATTTACAGAGACAGCTCTGGATGAAATCCAACTTCTCAAATGTGTCAGTGAGATCTTCACATTGTTAAGTTGTTGCTGTGTTGTTTTTTTTGTTTTGAAAGAAATTAATCACGGGGAGAAGATGATTATAAGACCCCCTGTTTAGCATTAGCAGTAAACAAACAGTTAATGAATAACACTTATAATGTAGTCGTAAGCAGATATAAGTGTTGATTAAGGTAATGTACTATAAAGCCTCCTGTGGGCACCCATGGGTAGAGACAACACAGTTGTAATAATATACATAATGTACACTAATGAAATCTTAAAAATATCCTTACATCTGCTCATAACTATAATATATCATGTTTGTTAAATGTCTGTCATATTGTGATATATTTTTGTGATATTGTGAAAATACGACCGTCAGGTAAGGGACAGCGACCCCAAAGATCCTAAACGTGAAAGACTTGTGCACCTCATTGATGACTTCAGGATCTCTGGAGTGAATGGCGAGCGTATCCTTTACAGAGTTTGTCTAGAGACATACAGATGACACCGTGATCTTTCCCACCTTGTGCCACAGCAGTACAGTCTGTGTCGGTGTGTTTTATGTCTCGTCCAAATACTCAAGCTGTATAAAACAGTGTCCTTAATTGCTCACCAGATGTGTGCATGGTGCTGGAGGTACTGGGCCACCAGCTCCTGCGGTGGATCGTCAAATCCAACTACACTGGTCTCCCCCTGCCGTGTGTTAAGAGCATCCTCCGACAGGTGCTGTGTAACCCTTCACTCCATCTTTAATCCTCTTCCCCGCCTTTCACAACTGACTGAGGGTTTTTTTTTGTGAACAGATCTTCTATTTTTGTTCCCTGTGGGCAGTGACGGCAACTATTTTCTTTCCTTATCACAGGTTCTGCAGGGTTTAGATTATTTGCACACCAAATGCAAGATTATACATACAGACATCAAGCCAGAGAACATCCTCCTGAGAGTGGACGAGGATTACATTCAGAAACTGGCGGCCAACACCAAGCTATGGCATCTGCCGGTGTCCCCTGCTTTTAGCTCTTCAGGTTAGTGATGCAACGTTAGCAATCACGTAGGTTTGATACAGATCCTCTGTAACGTCACAGAGGTATATGTCATGTGAATATGCTGATGGAGGGATTCTGTTATTTAACCGCTGTCATATTTCCACTTCTTTTACATTTTGTGTCCTATTTCTGCTGCTTTTACTTTCACTTTCTGCCAGTGAACAGACGCTCCAGAGAAAAACAGGTGTGTAACCTGAAAATGTTTTCTTCTGTTCATTATTTCAGTATTGTATTTCTTTTACAACTGCATTATGACCTCTCCCTATCTGCTATGACCTACAAAGCGTCTGTCCAACTTATTGGGGAAGCTGACGGGGGTTTTCCACACTCTTGGGGAGTGGGTAAGATAGATTTGCACTTGAACCTTTTTAATTGCATCTTGACACCTAAAACCTGGAACAAACTGGAGTGCATTTGAAATTCATCAACTCGCAGATTACTGTCCTCGACAAGTGCTAACAAGTGTATGTTCACCTCTGATTGTTAACTTCACCCTACAGACCAGCAAGGTCTCCAGGACCCAAATAAACCGACTGACAAGAAAGGAGAGGAGACGACGAGGGCAGGAGAGTGCATCCGACCACAGTCAAAATGATAAACCTCATGTGTCTTTTGCTGCTGTCACCGCTCCCTGCAACACCCGTAGCTCCACCTGTCACTCTAAGCTTCGGGGTCCTAACCTCACCTTAAGGAGACAGACCATGCTGCTAGAGGATGGATTGGACTCAGCTCTGCACGGCCACAAAGACACCAACCGCTCGTTGCCAGACCTCAGCAAAGACGCTCCTGTCTCTGGCTCTAGATCAGTGTTCTTACATCAGACTGCAGACAGAGAGTCGCCTCCACCGTCCCTATCCTCTCCACATAGTCAGTATTATGACAGCAATGAGTTCTAGCAGTTACAAAAATCTCTGCCTTGTTCAGTGTGCTTACATGAACTAATATTTAGATAGATTACCTCACATCATCATCATCACTACACATAAAGTTTATCCTATTCTCCTTATCAGTCTTATTCTTCTACATATGTTAGGTATCAGCGACTCTGATGTACTACTGGACCTACTGAAGCCTCACAATGCTGATAAAATTCTCATCAAGATTGCTGACCTGGGCAACGCCTGCTGGGTGGTGAGTAATTATTCAACAGGCAAACTAAAACAGAAAAACTATAAAATGTGTGTGCCAGCATAATCCTCCACAATGCATCATTTATTATGACAATAGAAACGTGTCCAATTACACTTTTAGGAGCTATGATGCAAATCGTGAGGCGTTTTTTTTTACTGTGCCCTCCAGTGAGAAACACAGCTGCCGTATGTTTCCAGTGAGACAGGACTGTGTGGGTTTGAGATGTGGCTGAAGGGCTGTAGACAGATAGATGTAGAGTTTAGTCTTATGCTTTACAGTGCTACTGCTTAGCAATGGCTGTTACGCTTCTCATTTCATCTGGCAGAGGCAGGAAAAGAGATACTGATGTTTAAAAAAAAAAACGTTTATTAGAAATATATTTTAATTAGCTTTGTGCTCATTAATAAAAGAAAAATAAAGACTTTTTTTTCGATTCATTATGACATGACATAGTGATATGTCTCCTATATTTTTGGAATGGGACCACGTCATCTTGTTAGGTTACATACTTGTTGGAGACAGACTGAATTTCCTATGTGCTGACTAAAAGCCACTTTATGGAGTTGATTTTATATTGGGACATTACATCTTATCTCTCGTGTCCTGCAGCACAAACACTTTACTGAGGACATCCAGACGTGTCAGTACCGCTCTGTGGAGGTCCTGATAGGTGCTGACTACAGCACGCCGGCTGATATTTGGAGCACTGCTTGCATGGTGAGCAATACATTTAATTTAATACATTTTGCTCCAGCAGATGCATTTCTAAATTTTCAACAATGTCTTTTTTTTGGTCTCTTTTTGTATACTGTAGGCTTTCGAGCTGGCCACAGGGGACTATCTGTTCGACCCCCAGTCAGGAGGCACATTCTCCCGCGAGGAAGGTTTGTTTTGTTCATTCTATCTTTTTTTTTGTCCAAGAATGAACAAAGTGTACTTTCTTACCTACTAAAATCTATAATACATTACCTGCCGGTGTTCCCTCAAGATCACATTGCACACATCATTGAGCTGCTAGGATCTCTTCCATCCCGGTTTGTCTTCTCAGGGAAAAATTCCAAGCGGTATTTCAATCGTAAAGGTAAAATAATAATATCCCAAATATAATAATACATTATTAATGTTGCTTTTTTTCCCTCATACTGCAGAATAACCATTTATTTATTATTCAAAAAAAGTTCATTTGTTGTGCTCAGACAGTTAACATCTATTGGTGAAACGATTCGTTTTGACTCCATCCAGGACAACTGCGGCACATCTCAAAGCTGAAGCCGTGGAGCTTGTTTGAAATCCTAGTGGATAAGTATGAGTGGCCACAGGAGGAAGCGGTCCAGTTCAGCTCGTTCCTCCTGACCATGTTGGAGCTGCTGCCAGAGAAAAGAGCCACAGCTGCCCAGTGTCTGAAACACCCCTGGATCACCTCATAGACACACAGGCTCTGTCTTGTTCAGAGATCAGTGGAACTAGCAGCCTCAGACACATCGGATATGACAATGGACCTTGACAACTGTGGGTTATACAGTAGTAGTGTGGTGCTGGCATCATGAGCACAGCTTTCATGAATATTTACTAGCCTTTTTCCCAGCAGGGTTGTTTGTTTGTTTAGTATTTTAATGGCAGTCACATCTAATTCAGACACAGCAATAACTATGTTTTGTCTTACAGGGAAAAAAGCTTTCTAAGTTTCTTGAGTTTCAATAAACTGACATAAAATTGCTCTTATTCTCCAGTATTTATTTCTAAGACATGTAAATGAAGAAACACAACATCAACCTGAAGGATTACTTGGATGAGTCAACAAGGAAAACCATTTAATGTTTGTTTTGGATTACTTAAGACTCCCTATGTCATATGGTGTGTGTGTGTGTTTGTGTGTGTGTGTGTAGACAGATCCAAATGCAGACGCTGAGGCAGGACGGGTTTTAAAGGATTAAAGGATTTTACTGGGGTAAGTGAGCAGTGGCAGAATGGAAGGACAGAATGAGAAACAAGTAATCAAAGTGAAGCGGACGTTGTGACGGAGAGAAGAGGGTGGAAATGTAATCAGAAAAAATGAGGTGTTCAGCATTGTGTAGAAATAATTAACAGTATTAGTTAAAGCAGTACTCAAAGTGAGCCCTAGTTAATCAATACATTTACAGATTCCTTCTTTGTGTGTGTGTGTGTGTGAGACCTGCTCTGTTTTTCATTCTTTGCATGCGCGCATTCAGCAGAGCCTGGAGAGGGGGTTGGAGGAATCGGAGGGAGGAGTTAGTCACATGTAAACACAGGCATACTGTATGTCCATCTGGGTGTTGGGGAGACTCGCCGTTTTCTTCTAGCAGCGAGGAGAGAGGACAGGAAGTGTCGGCTGCCTACACATGTAAGTCCTATTCTCTGTTAGGTTTTAACGAGAGACCGTTAAAGAATGTGGGAGGGTTTTTCTTTTTCTTTTGTGCCTTACAAGTGTTTGTTCATGTGCTGTTGAAAGGAAACCACAAACCAACCTGGTTTTAATTCCTTTAATTTTGGAGTGTGGGCACTCTTACTATTGTTGAGATGAAATGTCATTCCTGTGATATTCCTCACTCGTGACATTTTCAAAATGAATGCTATATATATATATATATATATATATATTATATACATGCATATATAATATAAATATATAAATAATAAAACAAATTTGGGTTATAGTCTTGTTCTCCTTCCTACTGTTTTCTCTGAGAGCCTTTGACGTTATTTAGGTGGAGAATGAATTCAGTTATGTACAGGATGTAACTTTGTATTATGCAATTATGTACTTCCTTTAAGCTACATATCCCCATTTCAACATCTGGACATGATAAAAGATGATACCGTATGTATGTGTGTTTCAAGTCGTGCCACGAATGCATTTCTGTTTTCTGTGTCTCTTGTGTATGCCAGAGGTTAAAATACCAGTGCTCTGCTTTTTCTGACACAGCTCTTAACCCCAAGCCAGTTGCCATGCAACCCAAACTCCAAATCAAAAGGAATTACCTCAACTACCAATGGTCTTTCACAGTTGCATTATTAGTTCAAAGCGAATCCCTCCCTCCCTCGCTCGTTCGTCACCGCTTTCTCACAGAAGGAGTCCTGCTTTAGGATTCTGGCTGTGCGGGTCTCCTACTTTTTGCTCTATTCTTCCCCAATTCATCTGTGCTCAAGATCTCTAAACAGACTAATTGCTTCTCAGAGTGGGATAACTACACAAAAAGCCACTGCATTGGGTGCTTATTGCAGCTGATGTTAAATGATATCCTACAGTGATATAGTATCATCAGATGTGTGTGGGTGTGCAGCTTGGACCTGACAGCAGCAGCAGCAGCAGATAATGAAAACAGGAGCAGTACACTGCATAGTAAACACCCATCTCATTAACCCAAACACAAAGAGAGAGGTAGGGTGAGGGTGAGATATGAGAGCTTTCATTTATCTCATGCAGACGTGTTGTTACTGCACTGTGCTTCTGTGTTTTCCGGGTTATTTATCACAGCCTCTTTCCATAACGCAGCGCCATCTAACCATGTTCAACAGATGTCGATCTCTCTCTCTCTCTCTTGTTTGTAGGATGTTATTGACTCTTGTTTACAGTTGCACCGGTGGAGCAGCTCTCCTGTATGCTCTGTACAGATGGGTGATCCCCACCGCTGTGCAGTATCACGGAGGACTGGCCCTCATTTGGCACGATGTCATCGTGGAGCGGCTGCTCGACACGCTGACCCAGTCCACACGTCCTCAGGTGTGCCTTCAATACAACACTCACCACTCACATGACCCGACTTAACACACGATCAGGTTGGTGTAACATAGTCCTGCAAGTAGAGGAATGATGAGATTTAGACTATATATATACATACTGTAGGTCAGCGAGTGCCTGCGAGGACCTGTGGACACGTTGTCCACTGTAAAGGTGTTTCGAAGAAAGCAATGAAACAAAAGGCCTTTTGTGTAACTAATACCATAATACCTGCTGCAATCCATTCAGATGAACCACTGCCTTACTTTTGTGCGTGCTGGGACTCTACTGTAACAGGAACCATCATTGACATCATTAGTTCTCCTGCGCTTTTTCCTGCTACGATAAACGTTTAAAAGTTTTACAAGACATAATTGTACCAAAGGAACTTTTCACACACGTCATAACGTGTAAAAAAAAACAAAACAACAATTATACTATAATTATGAGAAGAAGACAACCTATTAATTTGACGTACCATTTAACAATAAGAGTTACGCCAGTCCCCGGGATATATCACGTGACGCCCATACACCAAAAATGAAACAGTACACGGTACAAACATGTGCATCCATGTTTGCTCCTATTTAATTGTGCTAGTTAGCATGAATCAGGGCTGATTCATCAAAACCAAAAACTCACTGTAATATCAGGACATATTTTCTCATTCAAGGGAATGGGAAGGTGTGTCCTGTACTGTGTCAGGGAAAAACAGGACACGTTGTATCCTGTCTGCCTCTATACTGACTGCTATCCAATGAAAGTAAATAAAAAAAAAACACTGACAGGAGGAAGGAAGATATGATGCATTCAATCTGAAAATCATCTTATTGTAATGTGCTATTCCTTCCTTTCAGCGGCTCCTGAGTGCAGTTCAGATGAACGCCACTAGAGGAGACCCTCACAGCGTGGTTCAGGCCATCGATCACTTCTGTAGACACAAGGAGTGGGCCATGAATGTGGGGGATGAGAAAGGTACTGATTATATGTCTGCGCGTGTGTTCATGTATAAAATCCTTACCTCTCTTGACCCAGATGTTTTAATAGCTCCTTTTTTTTTTTTTTTTGCTGTTTGCCACAGGCTGCATTCTGGACTCAGTGGTATCTGAGGTAAACCCAGCCACTGTGTTGGAGCTGGGAACCTACTGTGGCTACTCTACTGTGCGGATCGCCAGCTTGCTTCCACCTCATGCCAAGCTCATCACACTTGAATTTAACCCAAACTTTGCCGCTATTGCTCGTCAAGTCATTGCTTGGGCAGGCCTAGAGAACAAGGTAAACCCTGAAAAGACAAATGAAACAAAGTGACAAAACAGTGACAGAACAGAAGACAGCGCGTCTCTTTCTTCCAGGTGCAGTTAGTTGAAGGAGCATCTGGTGACCTGATCCCAAAAATGAAGGAGCAGTTTGGAGTGAAAACATTTGATTTGGTTTTCCTGGATCACTGGAAAGATCGCTACCTCCCTGACACACGGCTGATAGAGGCAAGTTTTTTTTTTTTTAAATGCTTGTGTCATACTGATCAAATATAGACTCTTTTTGACACCCACTTTGCTTTGTCATCAGGAGTGTGGCCTCCTCAGAAAAGGGAGCGTCCTGCTGGCGGACAACGTCATCTGCCCTGGAACTCCTGACTACCTACAGTACGTCCGTAGCAGCCCGCGATATGAAAGCCGTTACTTCAAATCTCACCTGGAGTACACTAAAGTGGAGGATGGCTTGGAGAAGTCGGTCTTTTTAGGGTAGTTTCAAATAAAAAAAAAAAAAGGGTTTATTACACAGGTACTAGTAAATTCATAGACCTTTATTGTTTGGCAAATCTGTTTTTTCTAATGTGTTGTTGAAGCATTAAAATTAAAATTAAAAGTAAACCAAATATTTTATTTTTGTGTGTGTGATCTTTTTTTTTTTTTTAATAGTTTCTATTGTGATTACAACATGGGTCATTAGCATGCCATCTTTTGCTCCACTACAGTCACACAGATGATGCATCTTCTCATACATAATGTCCACTTGCAGTGTTGGTTCACAATTTGTGAAAGGGGAGTAGCAATACGGCAAATCAATACATGCAAACATAGATTTTAGTGCACACACTGCACATGCTTCTTTTAAGTGTGCACAGTTGGAGATTTTAGCAGTTTAGCAGTTTTTTTTTGCTGCAGAACCTTCAAGAAATACATAAAAGCAACCGCTCCCGCTTATATAACGTGTAGTGGTTTCCATATGGGCTATCATTTTCTCTTTTGCTGCTGTGAGGCTGGCTAACGTAATTATGAATTGGTGCAATCGTTCAGTAAAAGCACTTAAGGCAGCTAGCAAATGAATTCATTAGAACTAAATGAGCAATTAGGGGACTGAAATATTTTAATTTTGAATAATTGTTTTAGGTAATTGTTTTTTGTTTTGATAATTTAGAAAGTAGAAAAACTGAATCTCAGCCTTTTATTCAGATCTTCAAGCACTGTTCTTTTTATGATTGTAAGAATTATGAAGACTAAAATAAATTGAAATGTAAGCAGCACTAAACTCAAAGGACAAGAGAGACATTGGTGTACATGAGTACTTCCAACCTACAAGGATGAACGATGTTTTCTTCAATCACAGAGATGACACAGAGAATGAAAAACGAGAATGACATGAGAATGAAATAAGAAAAATGAGAATGATATTCTCTGTGTCATCTCTGTGATTGAAGAAAACATCGTTCATTTATATATATATATATATATATATATAAATTTGGCACTCTTTTCTCATTTCCTCTGTAAAACCAGACCAGTGGATGTCTCAATACTTCTTTGAGATGTCTGTATTGGTGCAGTAGGCGGCAGTAGCGATACTCTTTTCAAACTCGTAACTGACAGATGATGAGCCCACAACATCAACTCAAATCAATAATAAATCTAATCCAGCTGCATTCCCTGGTGTACAAACCTTTTTTCTGCACTGCTATTTTCTACCATTGTGCCGGCGCTGACAGGTGTGTTAAAGAGAATGTGTGTGTGTGTGTTTGTGTGTCTGTGTGTGTGTGTGTGGCATGTTAGTGTGTGAGAGTACGAATCAAATTGCTGCTCATCTAATCTCTCAAAGTGACAGAGTTCCATCATATTGGTGGGGGGGAGGGAGGGTTTTGCATTTGGTTCAGCTGTATGAAAAAAAAAAAAAAAAAAAAGGGCTAGTCCACCTAGTGCTTTCTTCACAGACGCCTGCATGATAATCCCAATCTGTGGCCATTAGTGCACTGAGAGAGTGAGCGAGGAGAGAGTTCAACAGAGAGAAAGAGAGGGAGAGAGCGAGGAGGGGGGGGAGTGTCTGGACAGAGATGCACACAGAAGGGAAAGAACGAGAGACAGAGAGAGCTTTTAAGGGATTTGGCAGTGATTTGTAGAATCTCACTGCTGTAATGTTGCGCTTCTTTCCCACTTTTCCCTTATTCTGCCATGATACTATACCCTAAAGCCTCAAAAGTGAGTGTTTCATTTGATTTTTTTTAGAAATCACAACTACTTGTATTTTTTTTTTTTTTTTTTTAGACCATTGTTTTGTTTTTGTTTTTTAGTCTGGTTGTAGTTATTTTTGAGAGTGCACACAGGCTGTCTGAGATGATAGAGGATTTGCTTTTGGTGAGGAGAGGAGAGCCTTGCCTCTAGATATAATCACATTTCGGACCATGGCTGGAGGCCTGTTTGAAAAAGCTCATGTGATGGAGAAGATCAAGACTGGTCGATGAAGAATGGGCAGGTAAGAGGTGCCTTTACGTGATTTCTTTCTTTTTTTTTTTTTTTCTATTTGCAGGTTGCCTAGAATAACTAGAAACGTGTCAACCTGCGACAGCTGTGTGTGTTATACAGCTCTGACTCAGAACCTGCTCTGATTTTGAGAATCTTTATAACTGATTTGCATGAACTTCACAAGTGGAAGATGTAGCACCATATATAATACATTGAATTTAAAAGAAAGCAAAACTGTAAGCATACAAACTGCTGTTATATATATCAAATTCATATTCTACATTTTGATTTACAGTTTTAACAAAATCAAGTTAGTTTATAAACACTGAAATATTTTTTAGTGCTCAAACTTCTGCCGGGAAACTTTAAAATCATGTCATTTCATTTTCTATGTTTGAATGGATCTGATTCTTCTTCAGTGCGATTGATCACTGTGGATTTTGTCAATGATCCTCTTGCAGATATAATTAACCTGCTCCAGCTTTTGGAGCATGAAATTCTGCGATGCGTTCAGTTGATGTTTTTCTGTTTTGCAAAATTTATAGTGTTTTTCCATCATGGGCTCTCAGCGCTGCATGATAAAAGCTTCCAGTATTCACTCTGTGCTGTCGTGCATGCTGTTAAAAAAAAAAATTCTTCTTAGACAAAGCTTTTAAAAATATTATACGCAAATAATAGAAATATATCATATATGAGTATATATGATATCTTTTTTTTTTTTTTTCTCAACTCTGATCTCTGATCTAATGCACCAAATCAGATGCCACGTTTATTTCAGTCTTATTGGTGCAGTTTAAGAAAACTGTAGTGGTCTTCCTGCATCTATGCACTTTGTTACCTATTTTTAGCATTTACCCCATCAACTCCACAGATACAGGCTACAATTACACCATGATGCTGGGCACAGACGCAATGCTCAAACTCGTAGAACACTTTAAAAGACTGAAAAACTACAAAAACCTTGACATATGAACTTCTATATATATATAAACTAGAAATTCTAATGAAGATGATACACACCCTCAATGAAACACAATATTTTCTGCAGACTTACAGGGAAACTTGTATAAAGACATCTAGAATTTAAAATGTAATTTAACCAAAAACATGCATTTTTTATGTAAATATTTCTGAAATAAATAATTTGTGACATAGCTTCATTGGTGTGATATATCTATAAATACAGCTTATAATGTGATGTGGTCGAACATTGTGGAAGTAAAGCTATTATAACTTTAACTACAGTAAGTGGAAACTTAAGGGGAGACTAGATACAAATGGCTGAACAACATCAGCAGTTTGACAGCTTTCTTGATCTCAGAGACGATAAAAATGATACAAAAATATGATGATGAGATGATCATTACACCTTAAAGTCTCCCTGTCTGACTGTCCCCAGGTGTCAAAGGTAGAGGGAGTGGCCTGGTGCTGTCAGTACCTCTGCTGGTCATCATCATGACATCAGAAGCCTGCTCATCCCATCAATGCTGCTGCTTCAGTACACCATCCGGATACAGGATATGGTCTGGGCTGCTGTGGGTGCTGCTGGTGGGCTTCAGTCCGGGCTCATGGGCCCAGCAGGGCACCCAGCCCCAATCCATTAAAATCGAGGGCGACATCACCCTGGGTGGGCTGTTCCCGGTACACTCTCGGGGGCCTGCCGGGGTGCCCTGCGGGGAGATCAAGAGAGAAAAAGGGATCCATCGATTGGAGGCCATGCTGTACGCCTTGGACCAGATCAACAGCGACCCGGACCTGCTGCCTAACATCACTCTGGGGGCCCGGATCCTGGACACCTGCTCCAGGGATACCTACGCCCTGGAGCAGTCGCTCACCTTTGTCCAGGCCCTGATCCAGAAGGACAACTCAGATGTGCGCTGCTCAAACGGGGAACCTCCAATCATCCCCAAACCAGAGAGGGTGGTGGGGGTGATCGGAGCGTCTGGCAGCTCTGTGTCCATCATGGTGGCAAATGTGTTGAGATTGTTTTCGGTAAGCTTTCTTTTATTAACTCTCTTCATTTAAAAGTGAAAGGGCAAAATATTTGGGACAGTTCCTCTTTTCAGTAAGTAAGCTGATGAGGTGAAGCCAGGTGAAAGCCATTATCCCTTCCTTTTTTAATCTATTCACAAAGGAGTTATGAGTGTTTCACAACCCGGGAAGATAAATATAAGGCACTAAAATTCATGTCATACAAAATGATGTTTATTTTTCTAATCTTCTCTGTTTTCTTTGACATACTTTCACCTTTTCAGGCCCCTAAAAAGTCCCTCAGAGGGAAAAAAAATCACACTTTGGTCGAACTGATGACTCGTGTCTACACTACAGTACCAGTCAAAAGTCTGGACACACCTTCCCATTCAAGTGAATGAATCCCCCCAAATCTGTGATTACAGGTCATAATTAATTGCTTAATTTTAAGGGGTCACATCAAAAACAATTAAGAATCATTGAGTCACCTCAGACTGTACTCTTATATGTCTGAGCACACACACTATATTATTTTTAAGGTTAGTTTATTTATTATGAATTAAACTGGCTCAGACTATCTTCCATCTTTTTCCACTTCATCATGTAGCTCCCTGCACATATGTGCGTTATTGATCATGAGATCATGAGATATTTAATAACGGGAATATTACGCATATCTTCATATTGCTGCCACTCAGAGACACGTATACATATCATTTTAAACAACGTATAATTTGAATGAAATTCTGTGATGCTGTCTTCACTGGATTGTGAATCTATTGTTATATTGTTATTGGTGGCCTCCGCAGGCTAATCCGTGTTATGTGTTCACGGTGAAGTTGAGTTTTTTTTTTTTTTTTGTACAGATGATTGACCTCTGATAATTGATTACACTGCTTATAGCGATGATGGGACACTGAGTCAGTGTAAATCCCACATTATGTCATGTTCTCATCGCCTTACTGACATAGGTTGCCAGAAAACTGTTTAAAAATAAATATCAGCCTGGTTCGAATTAGCCAAATTTGTAAGACCAAACAAAACAAACAAAAAACATTTCCTAGATGGTACTTGTTGCAGCATTCTTTACGATGATGATATGAGCTAACAGCCAAGGAAGGGCAGCTTGCATATAGGGCAGATGTTAACTACAGAATTATAGATCCCAACTTCCACTAAGCCCCTCTCAGCAGCTCAGGACCCTGGGCTGAAAATAGAGCATCAGGGCAACAGGATGACATTGGTTCCAGGATAACAGCAACTTGTGGCCGGTGTGGAGTAGATTTAGCTAAATGTTTCCTCCATATGTGCTGCTCTCCGGACTGCGGCTGCTTCTAGACTGACGTTCACTATACTGTACATTGAACATCTGCTCTCAGCCAAAGCAGGAGATGCTTCAGCATCTACCAGACGTACTGCTAGTACTGCTTGGTTGCTTTTGCAAGAAGTGAACGCTTGGACTGTTGGCCCAGGTCAAGGTTGTTTTATATAAAAGAAATAAATAAATAGATAGTATATTTAAAAAATAAATAAAAAAATGAATGCATTCTGTATATTTATATAGCAACTATTTTCTTCAAAACCCAATTTGTGCTGAAACAATTACTTAAACAGTTAGTCAATCATCAGATTATTAATAAAGCCGCTCTTCTCTGATTTACACAGTTTAAATTGAATACTTTCAGGATCTAGACAGACAAATAAAAAAGAAAAAAGAAAATTCAATGATGGAAATTCAAATTTTTGTATATATTCTGACTTTCTAACATTAGACCAAGATCAATCAACAAACAAAGAACGTGATAACAGAAAAATCACTAGTTGCAGCTCTGCCCACAGTAACAGCTATTAATGAATGGCAACGGCACACTGTTAAGTTATTTTCTTAAACCTCAATAACTCAAGTTTACTGCAAGGTGCAAGAAAAACATTTCAGTATGCGACTGGAGGCACATTTAATACTTCATCATAACACATCATTTAAGAATCCTTGCTTGTCATCACTTCTTTATCTTATACCCTCACCGAATATGATGGACAGTTTTAAATCACATACTGATGCGTGAGAAGATTTCAGCAGGACCGGGCTGTGAGGGGATCCTTGTGTTACTGATACGGCCGATTGATACGGCCGAACTGGATGCAGATGCTTTCTGTGGGATTAATTTGGAGAGGATTATACGTTGTCTTGTTCATTACAAATTTGTACACAAACACTGATTTGATTGGCTGCGGTGACACTGACTGCAGACTGTTGTTGTGGTCACTGATGTTGTTAAGTCGCTCGGTGTGACCGTGACTTTTTTGGTCACAAACTGGAGGTGGGAGAGTTTCCATTCGGAGAAAGTTCACCCTTGGTTGAAGATATGGCAATGTGGAGGAAGACCAGTAAATTTGTGCTTGCTGTGGTAAACTGTGCTGCAAATTTAAGCTGCATGTGGCCATCAGAATTAAATATATTGTATGGCTTACAGCTGAGAAATGCTAACCTTTTTCTAGTCTCTTGATCTCTGTCTCTCCCTCTGTGCTTAACGTAATTTGACTAAAAACCCTATAATCCTTCCAGATAATCTGTGAAATGGTTCTCTCGCTCCTCTCTCCTTCTCCCCTTCACTACCCCTTGTGTCTACCTTTCTCTCCTCGTCACTCCAGAGGGCCTGACGTTAAGCCACGCACGGGGACCAGCATTAGCAGGGTCAGGGTTGAGACTGTCCACATAAACTGTGTCATTAAAGAAGTAGCACACCAGTAAATTAATCTTCTCGTCCATTTTTCCTCCCCAAAACAAATGCTTTTTACAGCTGTGGTTCCAAACCATCTGTATTTCACAGTGATGCTGGTCATATCCTCGGTGCAAATCAGCACTGCAAAGTTGCCTTAGTTCGGAGAATTTCTGAGAACACAGGCTGTTCAAGAGATGATATGGTAGTCCAATTTCGGGATATGAATGCCCTGCAACTTGTTAGCTCACAGTATTAACACGGAACGCCTCCATTTAGATACTCTGGAGGTTTTTGTGAGTAAGTGGTGCATCATCCTCTGTCATGGTTCACTGCATCTCCTTGTCATTCTTTTTACCTTCATATTCACATATTGGCCTAATAATCAGCGCTGCTTATGTTTTCCACTCGACCTAACCCTTTCATCACCACTGACCCATCCGTGTGTTTCAGATTCCTCAGATCAGCTATGCCTCCACTGCCCCGGAGCTGAGCGACAACAGCCGCTACGAGTTCTTCTCTCGTGTGGTGCCTCCAGATTCCTACCAGGCTCAGGCCATGGTGGACATCGTCAAAGCCATGGGCTGGAACTACGTCTCTACACTTGCCTCCGAGGGAAACTACGGAGAGAGTGGCGTTGACGCCTTCCAACAGATATCCAGAGAAGCAGGTTCTGTGTCTGTGATTTGAATTCACTTCTGTGACAATAAGGGATTATTCCTTTATCAAGCTGTGTTGTTCTCACTCATTAAAAGCCTGAAATAGGAAAGAGAAATCCTTTAATAGACAAGTACTAACAGGACAAACAGAACTCTCATGTGGGCTTAAAAGCTCAGTTGCTGTTACTAGAGTTCAAATTTCAACATCATCAGAAATCGTCAGTGCTGGACAGTTCACCTCTGCTTTCCGGACTGAAATATCTAATTTTATGCAGACATTCGTCTCCAGAGGATGACCCTTAGTGAAGTTGGTCTATTATACCACCATCAGGTCAAAGATTTTCACTTTTCCAGATGAGTATTACAGAATATCCTAGATGAACTTTCTCAACATCCAAACAATCATGGTCCCTTTATGACTCACCTTGCCACCATGAGGTTGACTGAGCCAAATGTCTCAATCACAACTACCATAAAATTTGACACAGAGACATGTTCCATAGTTTCAATACTGGCTCAGTTGTTTATAGATATTATATTGAGCACAGAGGACTGGAAAGTTTTCAGTGACAACATATTTCTATGTGTGTGACACAGGAGGGTTATGTATCGCACAATCCATAAAGATTCCCAGAGAGCCCAGACCAGGAGAGTTTGAAAAGATCATCAAGAGACTGATGGAGACTTCAAATGCTCGCGGGGTCATTATCTTTGCCAATGAAGACGACATCAAGTGGGTCAAGCACAAGAACACAGTTTTATATTTAATTGTATTTGATTGTCTCCAACCGCCTACTGTTCTTGTTTAATAGGCACACTTGATTAGAAATGGTGTGATGAAGTGTAATCTGTCTCCTTCCAGGCGGGTATTGCAGGCTGCCAAAACGGCCAACCTGACAGGCCACTTCCTGTTTGTTGGCTCTGACAGCTGGGGGGCCAAAAACTCCCCCATTCAAGACCAAGAAGACGTGGCGGAGGGTGCTGTCACCATCCTGCCCAAAAGAGCTTCTATAGACGGTAGGGCAAATCAAAATATCTAACTCCAACTAGATGTAATAGATTATCTACTGGACATTGATGGATGAGTCCAATACCAAAGAAATAAATAAAGGAAATGAATGATAAGTCTGATAGTGATATTGCCGCCCCGATACTGATGCTTCAAAGGGCTAGTCTGGAGTAAATGAGAAAACTGAGACAGAGACATTATTCAATGTGTAGGACGAAGATATTTCTTTGCTGATCTTAGCACAGTATGATTACTGATACTGATGTATGAGAGTGCTGTATTTTAACGGATGTGTGCCATTTTTTACAAAATGTTAAATGCAAGACTTTTGTAATGATTCAGGGTTCGACCAGTACTTTACATCGAGATCTCTGGAAAACAACAGAAGAAACATCTGGTTTGCAGAATTTTGGGAGGACGACTTCAAATGTAAACTAACTCGTCCCGGTATCAAATATGAACTCGGTAGAAGAAAGTGTACAAGTAAGTATAATGCAATGTTACGGGGTTACATGTTCTCTGAGCAGTTTTGTCTTTTCATCGTTGCCTCATGTGACACTTTTGTTGTCTGCCAGGTGAAGAAAGAATCAGTCGAGATTCTCAGTACGAACAGGAGGGCAAGGTGCAGTTTGTGATTGACGCTGTATACGCCATGGCCCACGCCTTGCACAGCATGCACATAGACCTGTGTCCTGGCTCCATGGGTGTCTGCGAGAAGATGGACCCTGTGGAAGGACGGATGCTCCTCCAATACATTCGCTCCGTCAACTTCAATGGTGAGCTTTCTACATTTAATCTGTATTTTTTTTTTAACCTTGTATTATGCGTAACTTTTTTTATTTCTTTTTCGAGGAAAAACCTTGAATGATGGCAAAAACGTTTTTTTCTACTGCTGCTCTCTGTCGCTGCAGCAGATTTGAAAAGAAAAACATTTAACAAAGTAAACAGTAGAAGGGAGGTCAGCTTGAAGATGGAAGCCTTGAGATGATTCTGCTAATGCACGTAGCTGCAGAACACAGCACATTCCTTCAAAGCACATCCCCTCCCTAGGGCTGCCTCCTCACTATTCTCTATACATAACGCTCCAGCTTTTCATCCTCATCTTTCATAAAAAAAAAAAAAAGTCACAGTTTGGAAAAAGGAAAAAAAAAAAAAAGTCTTCTATGAAAGCTTCCTATTTACTGCTCTCCTCTTACTGGAGGACCTTGGCTTCTATGGAAGATTGAGCGCCTGCAGGGACCCGAGAGGAACATTCAATCACGTTAGGGCACCAGAGCAGAGTGCACTGAAAGACCGTATGTGTGGGGGAGAGCCTTCACTAAAGAGCATCCTGCACTTATCTTGTACATGACTGCACAAGACTGAAGAAAGCAAACACAAGGTGTATTCAACAGTGTGTGGGTGTTTTCTCCACCACTAAAGACGGAGGTGCATGTCTCCAGTTTAGCCAGTTTGTATTCCTCTGCTACGCTCTTTTGATAGCACACTGGTCGTTAAAACTCTGTCTCCATCAAACAGGCAGCGCAGGAACAGGAGTGATGTTCAATGAGAATGGAGATGCTCCTGGTCGTTATGACATCTTCCAGTATCAACTGTCGAATGTCAGCAACCCCGGCTACAAGGTTATTGGCCAATGGACAAACCACCTACGACTCAATGTAAATATTGCTTTTTGCTCAACTGAATTTCAAATGAATAGCTTGACATTTTAAGAAATGTGCTTATATCGTTTTCTTGCCGAGAGTTAGATGAGAAGAATGACAAAACTGTCATGTCCGCAGGTTAACTAGATGTTAGCTTAGCTTAGCATAAGGTCTTGAAACAGAAAGAAACAGTTCTCGTGACTCTCCAACTGCACATCTAAAAGTTTACTAATTAACACAAATCTATTTCATTTAATCTACAAAATCCAAAGTGTGAAAACATTGTTGTTTTATGTGTGCTGGACTAGTTCTTCACTGGGCACATTAACTTCTTGGAGTTACCAAGATACAGGTTAGCTGTTTTTGTCCTGATTACTAGTCTTTAAGCTAAGCTAAACAGCTGCCGGCCTTTGCTAGCTATAGACATGGGTGTTCTCATCTAACACTTAGCCAAAATGTTACGTCATTCCATTAAATTAATCAATGTATCATCAATGTATCATGTTCCTTCTTCTCCTTCTTTGTAGTTCTTTCAATGGCAGCACTTTTCTAGTTTTTACAAAGTCTTAGTCGGGGCTTACTATAGGCTACTTCAAGTATAGTATTACAAATGTGTGTGTGTGTGTGTATTTGTCTGTAAATCCATTGCAGCCAGAGGAGATGCAGTGGTCAGGCGGTGATCGAAAGATCCCCGAGTCAGTGTGCAGTTTCCCCTGCGAGTCCGGTGAGAGGAAGAAGATGGTGAAGGGTGTTCCCTGCTGCTGGCACTGCGAGCTCTGTGATGGCTACCAGTACCTGCTTGACGAGTTCAGTTGTGACATGTGCCCCTTTGACATGAGACCCTTAATAAACCGTACGGGTTGCCGGCCCACGCCCATCATCAAACTGGAGTGGAGCTCTCCCTGGGCCATCATCCCTGTCTTCTTGGCAATCCTGGGCATTCTAGCCACCTCCGGGGTCATCATCACCTTCATCCGCTTTAACGACACGCCCATTGTCCGCGCCTCCGGCAGAGAGCTCAGCTACGTGTTGCTGACCGGCATCTTCCTCATCTACTTCATCACCTTCCTCATGATTGCAGAGCCCAGTGTGGCTGTGTGCGCTTTCCGCAGGCTGCTGCTGGGGCTCGGCATGTGCATCAGTTACTCCGCCATGCTCACAAAGACGAACCGCATCTACCGCATCTTTGAACAAGGCAAGAAGTCGGTCACACCTCCGAAATTCATTAGCCCCACCTCTCAACTGATTATCACCTTCATACTCATCTCAGTGCAGGTAAGCGTGCGTGTGTTTCTTCTACGGAGAACAGTACGATCCTTTGTAGCACTATAATTGAACGCTTCTTTCTCTACAGGTACTTGGGGTGTTCATCTGGTTTGGCGTGATGCCTCCCCACACCATCATCGACTACGAGGAGCAGAAGCCTCCAAACCCAGAGTTTGCCCGCGGGGTTCTCAAGTGCGACATGTCCGATCTGTCCCTCATCTTGTGTCTGAGCTACAGTATCGTCCTGATGATCACCTGCACGGTGTACGCCATCAAGAGCAGAGGAGTTCCTGAGACCTTCAATGAGGCCAAGCCCATTGGCTTCACCATGTACACCACCTGCATCGTCTGGCTGGCCTTTGTTCCCATCTTCTTTGGCACCGCACAGTCTACAGAGAAGGTGGGAAAGTCAATATTCTCAAAGGCAGCACTGATCATTTCTCCTGTAATCCAGGGGCTTTGCAGATACACATAAACTAATATCTAAGGAGGACAACAATTCATCAACAATTATATTATGTATTAACTCAAGCATTGTACTTATACAGTACAAAATAAATATGTAATAATAAATAAATATGATGTATTTACACAACTGCCAAACAGTATATTAACTAGGTAAAATAAGCTCCTAACCCATCTCAAATTTTGCCTTCACATTAATGCATCAATAATAACAACTTCTTTTACTTAATTTGGCAATAAAAAGATGAAAACGGTTGATAATGAATTAATAAATAAAACCATGAAAGACTAGATAGAAATAACATATTCATAATTAATAAATAGTTACTACGGAAATGAATGAATCATTAGAGCAATTTTAAAACAGATCACTACATCTGCCATGATTATTACATTTAGTGTTTAATTTGATTATTTTGCCTTAATTACTTCTGACAGAAATCAATTTATCCGGCCTTGTTAATCCCTTCGTTTATTGTCCAGGTAATTATCAAGTGCCTCATTTTATCGCACATTAAATCACATTCTATTCTTTATGATCATTTGCGAGGATCATTTACTGTACATCCTAAATATTAATGTCCATGCATTAATGTCATCACAGTAACTCACACTAATATTAAGACAGTAATTGAATCACTCCGACATTTAAAGTGAAATCTGACTTTGTTGCCTGTCGCACCATATTTGCTTCCTGCTGTACTCACAGGACATCCTGCCTCCGCTATACTGAAAGGCAGAGTTTAATTTAGCTTGTGGGCTATTTCCACTGTCCCAAAGTACTGGAGGTTGAAGGGGGGAGGATTTGGAAAAAAACAGAGATATGCTTTGACTAATAGAGAGCTGTATTATGAATCAGTCAGGCTGAAACAATTAAAGCCCGAGGTGCTTTCAAAGTCTTTTCACCTCCTCCAAATGGAAATAAAGGGAATTAAGAAAGGGAGAGGAGGAAGAGAAAGGAGGTCAGATGAGCTGAGGGACGGTAGTGACCCCTTCCAGACCAATCCAGCCATCTCATTCAATTAATCATCACTCTGAAAACAAATATATCTAAATATAAAACTTTTGTCTGGCTCATGAAAATAGTGGCTGTTAGACTGGCATGATGCGCAGATGAGGAGACCTACCTGCTTCGTGTCTATATTTGCATATGGAGGAACCATTCACTGTCTCGTCTCTGCCTGCCTCAGGGCCATAAGCACATAAATACAATCCACTATTATTATAAATCACCACGGCTTCTTTCAGAAATGGAGAGGTCAAAAGCATGACAAGGATGAAAGAAACTGTATAGACGTTAGACTGTGAGACACTAGGATGTGGTGCTGCTGACGATATGTACAATTTATGACTTATTTATAGCAAAATATATCTTATTTATGGCACATGTGGGTTGATTTATGTATGACATGTACAGCTTGCTTGAATAATAAGTTCATAATTTATTAGAGGTGGATCTCAGGCAAAGTCACTTCTCATTATTACTGTTGGATTTGCAATAGAGGAAGAGCAATGGAGAGTAGATGTGGTCAAAGCCCATAAATAGAGTCTCCTTTTCCTATAGGCTATCAGGTCATAAATCATTCATCAGGGGAAAAACACTGCCTCCTGCGCTTTGGAATGAAAACTCTCAAGACTAGACTGTGACAACTGATGGTGTTTTTCTTGAAATTGTGTATAATAAGAAGAATTATTTACTACACACTGATGGATCATGAACGATACCCAGAAGAAAACATACAGAAATGAATCAATAGTTGTCTCAGGTAATTACAGGTGTGTGTGTGTGCAGAGATCTTTCTGACCTGCCGTGTTTCTGTTCCAGATGTTCATCCAGACCACCACCCTGACGGTGTCCATGAGCCTGAGCGCCACCGTGTCCCTGGGTATGCTCTACATCCCCAAGGTCTACGTCATCATCTTCCACCCGGAGCAGAATGTCCAGAAGAGAAAGCGCAGCTTCAAAGCTGTGGTGCAGGCGGCCACCGTGTCCACTAAGTCCAACGACAAACAGAACGGAGAATCCAAGATCGAGCCGGACAGATCGCAGTGAAGCAACCGAAATCATCTAACGGTTGATGATCAGTGAGGAGAAAAAAAAATAAAAATCAGCATTTAGTTTTGGCTGGATTGTTTGTTTTTCTTCTCCCCTTTAAAGTAAGAAGTATGGACTGAGAAACCAGCAGAAAGACATTCCTGGATGTTGTTTCTTTTTACACTCATTTAGAGAACTCAGAGCTACAAAATCTAAAATGAAGCACAAAAGGAAACAGAGAATATGATGGATGGAGGATGTTGAGCCATGAACAGACCACTAGCAAGTTTTTTTCTCTTTTGTAACAACACCTCAACTTGACATGGAGGCATTGTTAGTTGTAATACTCCCTGGGAAATACTGTTTAGAAAAAAAAAAAAAAAAAGAAAAGAAAGAAAGTTGAGCTTAAATGGCGACCTTTGCTCTACAGGAAGATGTACATGTATGTGGAATCCCTCGGGGTCAATAAAACATGTAGTTTACTGGCTCCAAAAACACTGCATGGATTGTGTGTTTTATGTGTACATGAAATGATGTTTCGAAATATTGTTTGTATGAGGGTATTGTGATTTTTTTTTAGTCCTTCTGATTGCACTGGAAGGTCACAAGAACTGGTCACTGGTCACAAATCATTTAATATCCAATGACTGTTGCATTAACAAAGCATTTCATTTGAAATATGTGTGTGTTATGTATGAAATCATGATGGAACTTTTTTTTTTTTCATTGTGATTGTGTTAATTTAAAAGTGCAAACAGGATACAAGCGATTGTGAACAGGATATTTATGTTCTACCTGGTACTTTCTCCACAGTGCAAAACAATGTTTGGCATTTCCCCAAATTGTGTGAAAATATTAAGCGATCTGCTCCAAGGCCAGTTTGAATGGCAACATGCCAAAATCACACACACACACACACACACCGGCTGCTGTAAGGTTCACGCATGGAAACCTTGTCAGAAAGCTTCACTCCATCACCTGCACTTCATGTGCTAACATGAGCTAAACCCCGGCTGATTTAACAAGTTATTTGCAGTGTAACGTTTGCTACTTGATCTCTATGTACAACTCAGGTTCAACTGAAGGTGTTTTTCTTGGAGATCTCTTTCTATACTGGCAAAGCCTTTTCAATACAAATGGATCCAGCCGTTTACCGTGTGCAGTACATGTTTCCTCACAATGCATATCCATAATCCATATCTATATGTGAGAAAACACTGTTAGTACTGCCCTCTGCAGGAGAGCCGACCTCAGTGAAATGTTTGTGAATAAAAAAAAAAACAGTCAAGAGGGAACTGTTTGTAGAGCCCACACAAACCTTAATAAAAAAAATATTGTTTATTATTTGAGTTGGTATACATCTCTACAGTACCAATATAACTAAAAAACATACCTCCATTATATACACATGTAGGCATTTACCAAAGCAGATGTTTTAAATAAGTCTGAAAAATAGTGAATTATTTTTCCATGTATAGAGTCAAATAGCTTCTACTGCAAGATGGATCAATAATAATCATTCGATGACATAATAGGGAATTTATATGTCCAGTCTGTCTCGCACACACACAGACACAACTATAACAAACTATCAACAAGAAAAAGCTGGTTGAGGGTTAAACACAGTCTCATACAAGTAAAACAAAAATAAATGTACAGCAGGTTTGCTGATGTCATCAAAAACTCCGCATCTGTTGAGGAGGTCAGTTTCTGCTTCTAAATGTAGTCCAATCAGAAAGTCTGGTTAGGCGCCGTGTGGTTCAGGCTCAAACATGCTACTTGACACGCGACATCCTGACATGAGCCTCCACTTTCGGCGAGGGAGTCGTCAACATTCACTCGAGGAAGCTGTCCAAAGTCAGGCAAGTTGCGATCTTGGGTGGAGGCCTGGTCACCTTTTTCCTTTTAGCTTTCATCAGGGGGCGAATTTCTGATAAAGGAGACTGAGGTGCAGAGCTTGGTTAAGGAATTATACGGTTAACTGACACACAAGAATTGTCAAAAAAATCAACACGGTAAATAATTACATTTTTATTTAAAGCTATATAAATTGTTTGGAATTGGAAAAACATCAAAAACAAAACAATGGCATCTCATTACCTGGTGTCCATTTACATACCCGGCAGACACATTAACATTCCTTGCCGTTACCTACCTCTTCCATCAACGATCAAATTCAAAATTGTTTAACACACAATTTACATGACAGTTAAAAAAGGATACAGGTTGGATGAATTTAGTTCGTCCTCCTAATCCATCATAACCAGTTTTCACCTGAAAAGAAAAACATTTTCTTTTATGAAACTGCTGACAAGGACAAATGGCATATCAAAACATCAGATGGTTGTGTTATACATACAGCTCCAGGCTTCCTCTGAGGCTCCAACATGCTACCAAAAGTCTTCTTTCTGAAGAGGAGTGAGTTCCTCAAAAACAGATCCATGGATCCATCCTCATCTCGAGCCTTAAGTACAAAATAAATAAATAAATAAATGTACTGACACCAGATGTGGAAATGGACCTTGTTAATATATTTAAAAAAAACCTACCTTGCTTAAAGACGAAATTTTCTCATTGTGTTTGGACACAGATGACCTAAAAAGAAAATACTATTTACTAAATACTGTTTTTTTTTACTGTGCTTCTATTTAATTCATTCAGCATACAAAAGACAAAATGTGACATTGCCAGATTTGAACACACAACTAATATAACTACTTTACAATAGATAAATAAAGAGCCACATAAAACTTACGCCGGAGGGTCCAGACGCATCTTCTTGGATGGGACCTGCGCCGGTCTTTTAGCTACATCATCTGGGGTTGTGATGTCATAGGTAATATTGAGGTCAATGTCCTCGCTGTCTGCAGGGTGGTGGAGGCGAGGCTTTTTCAGCTCCATTGGAGCCGGGCTGACGAGTGGACAGAAAAAAAACTCAGTAAATCAAACACGGCTTATGTTTTCATGAAAGATACATACAAGTGTAAGAAGTCCAGCGGCTGACCTTTCAAAGACGAGTCGACTGAGGGCTTCATTCGTCCGTGTTGGTGTGCTCAGAGTCTTCTGAAGAAACTCCACCTTCTTTTTCAGACTCTGTGGACCGAGTCACATACAGTCATCACAAAGATGGATTTCTCTGATATTTAAACTGAAAGCAAATTTCTTGACTTTGCCTTACAGAGATCTCTTTGTCAGCATTGGCCAGATCATTCTGCAGAGACTTCATATCTTCTTTAGTTTGATTAACCTCCATTGTGGCTTTTTGTAACTATATTTGGCACAAAAACAAACAAAAAAAACTTCTCAACTCATTTAGAAACATATTGTGCATCCATGAATGGATTCTTCAGTGTGTGTGTCATATATATATAAAATAAAGTACCTTGTTGTTTGAAGTGAGCACTTCTCTCTTCAGCTTCTCACACATGTCATTTGAAGACTTCAGACTTCCTTTTAAATTATCATACTCTCTTAAAAAAAAAAAAAAAAAAAAAGACAACGGGGAAAGTCGCATTAATGAGGACTGAATCTCTGACCAATGTAGCTTGAAAACGATGTGTCACTTAATTGATCAACAGGACTTGGGTTCCTTACTTTTTGAGGGAGATGCAGTAGATGGAGAGCTGCTCCACAGCGGCCTGACTGACACCCATATCTGTGATCATGGACTCCACCTCTGCTCTCTGACCCTGAAGCAACACGTCCAGGCTGGAGCCAAAAAAGTATTAGTGCACATTTAGGATTGCATAGTGCAATGTGAAAATAGGTGGTGGGCTGTGGGCTGTCATACTAGGCTGAGCCCAGTACTTAAGACTATATAAAAACACATGTTCTTTGCAGTATACTTGCAACATATGTTGTGACAATCAAAATGTGGCTGTACTTAGAAAATGTAAACATGACAATACTTGACTGCAGATACCTTTCAAAGGTTTTCATTTTGGTCCTGAGTCTGCGGGCTTCCTCCTTGGCAGCCTTAACATCATTATGTTGTGTCTCCAGATATGTCATTTGTTTCTGAGAGACGTCACGTTAAATAAATAAATACATACATATCAGACCATGTCAGAGACAATATGAGAGATGGGTTTAAATGAATGAAGAGCAGACAGCTTACTCTGAGAGCAGAACAGAGCATCTCCTTCTCAACAATCTCTTTCCGCACACCATCCAGGTCTCTCTTCTGCTTGTCCACAGTGTCCTTCAAACTGTCCACCACCTTTTGTCTGTCTCGCCAGTCTCTCTCTACCAAGCGATAGGACAGATAATGAACTAATGCTTCGTTTCACAATGAAGCATCGTCATCTCACAACACAGTAACGAATCTTACCTTTAGTACTTAAGAGGACCTTCATTCGATCAAGATCATTCTACGTAAGGGAGAAACACAGCGTGAACCAAATATATCATTAGAAATGATTCCTGCTCAATGTCCAGTAACAACCTCGGATCTTTTGGTGCTGTAAATTTGGTACCTGCAAGCTTTCTGGGTCGGCTGCAGCCTCCTCCTCTCCACCAATGTCAAAGAACAGTTTGCTGATAATGTGTCTGGTGCTGACCTACACACAGAGCAGAACAGTATAGATATTTTAACTGTTTACACGTTGAGTCCAGTGTGCAGCAGTTTTAACATGTGTATGTATACTATAGTTACCTGTTTCCTACATTGTGGGCATGTTTTTGTGGGGGCTGTCTGAAACCACTGAAGAAGACTGATAGTAAGAGAGGAGAAAGGGGACAATTAGATTCAAAACGTACAATAGTAATGTGTGTGCTATTGTTTTCTTTCCCTAACATGTTACCATTCATAGTGGAAAGTGTGTCCGCAGTGGATAGCAGCAACATCTCTGGAGTGATCGAAGAAATCGGAGCATATTGTACAATATGCTCGGATAGGCATTTTTGTGCCACAGAAATCACCCTGTTAAACATACATACAGAAAAGCGTATTAAATACTTAACGTACAAACTGTCTAATTCTCCTAGAATACTTGTGTTTGTATATATAACGTTAGCTTTAGCTAAAGCTGTAACGTTAACATGAGCTAACGCTACGCTTGTTAGCCTTGGCTGACGTTAGCTGCCTCGTCAACAGTATACTTACCAAATGAAGACGGTAAGTTACAGCTTAAAATCAAGCATTCCCAATCTTATTTGTATATGTATGAATGTGTCATTATTAACAGAGTTACGCCGACTCTTTCAGGCAGACCTTGGCTTGCTAACACAAACAACACAACAGTTGCTCCATCTTTACTGTTTCCGCGCTGTACGTTCAAACAAACGGTGCGTTCAGGGCACGGGCCCGCTGTGCGTTCAAACACACGGTGCGTTCAGTGGCTCCACGTATTCGCGGCTCCATTTATAATAATAATAATAATAATAATAATAATAATAATAATACACTAGCGTCTAAACTAACTACACTAACAGTAATACGACATCCATCATTCTCGTATTTGTATTTGCATTACGATGTATTTTAAGGCAATTAAGGAATTAATTAAGGAAACAGTGATTTTATTTAAAACTAATGATGCTTTCATCAAATAAGTTAACATTTTTATAACAAATGTATCATCACACCTTTCCATTTAATTTAATTGTGCACCAAGCCAAGTGTTTGGATGCGCCAACATTAAGGAAATGAATTAGAAAAACAGCACAAATGAGATAATGTATTATGTAACATGGAGTTATCAGATGGATTCACACGTTTCAATTAATCTCCCAAAGTAAGTTTTATTGTTTTATTCTTAAATATACCTTTTAAATACTCCAAGCGCCTTTCTCCTGAGGAAAACTTCATATCCCACAATCCATACTTCCGCAACTTTGCAGGGCAAGAAAAAGAAGAAGAAGAAGAAGAAGAAGAAGTACCCATGATCTCTGCTGCGCTAGTTAGCCAGCTGCAGTAACTGTGACAAGCGGGTTGTGAAGCACAATGATTGCATGCAGGCATCTCTGGAAATGAAAGGTAACCAAATAACTTAAACCAAGTCAAGAGGGTGCTTATGAAGAAAGATGAAGGTAGTGAAGCCAAACGGAGTTAGCCCGAGCTACTGTTTATTATCTGCTAAAGTTAGCAATCAAACTAACATTAGCCTTTGAAGTTCTGCTCTAGCGCATCTGACGTTTCTACTCTGAGGCGTGTGAAACACGGAGACATATGACTCGCATAAAACACAACCGTGTAACGACGAAGGATAAATGTTATACTCCAATAAGAGTCTGTTATTCTTGTCATTTCACAGCAGTCGTAGTGACGTTGACAGCAGTTAAACTATAGCTCAAGTTCGGAAAATGTAGGAAGAGTAAAAGTCACATCATAAACATGTTAATGATTGCTACTGGTAACCAACGAGCAGCTTAATCTTCGGTCAGGGTGTCAGGAAGCTGTTGACCTTTGTCCCCATCGCTCTGTCCTACAAGGTGTGTGTCCCTACCTTCAGTAGCAGTGATGGATGGAGAAGCCCAACTGTATACTGCATCATGGGAGAATGGCACCCTGGCTCCAGTGGACCGCCTTCGCTCTGAGAGGGCCGAGAGCCCCACACCAGGTCTGGTGGAGGGAACTGAACCAGGTGAGGCTGACTCGCATCCGTTCAACACTTTCTGGAGACACTTTACCCCCCGAGATGATGTAAACAATTAGCCAGTGTGCTTATTTCAAATACCTGAGATTAAATTATATTAAATATACTTTATTTCTCTTTTTATTTAAAGTCACTACATGCCAACACACACGACAAGAGGAAAAAAAACTAAAAATATATGTCTATATCAAATTTCAGTTTTGCTGTCATGCATCAGTAGATGGGTAATTGAAGACTTAAAGGACCACTTTGCCGACTTTTAACCTTCATTCTATCCATCCGAATTGAGAATATAGTGTGAAAAACAATAACGGTAGTTTTTAATGTTCTCTGTGTCTCTGGGATGCCGCTTCAAAATCTGTTGTTCTTCTAGAAACAAGTGACGTCATTGGTTCTCAGAAGAACTACAGCTGGTTTCTGTAGTGGTGTATGTGTGTCTCTCAAAACACTCGTGTCAGAGCGTAAACTGTGGAGGAGCACCGGCAGCGATGTTACAGCTGCAGCTAAGCTCAGCTAAAGTAATGTCAGAGCAGAGAGACGTGGCCCATCCATTACAGTTAATAAGGGCCGAATATAGAGCTGTGGATTCAAACATAACGCACGCTGCAGCGTCTGATAAATATAAAAAAAAACAACAAAAAAACTTCCTAACTTATCAACAATATAAGAAAAGAATTGTAATAATAAAGAATATCTCTTGACTCAGGTCTGGAAGAAAGATATGCGAGTGTGTCATTTATGCATCCAGCTTGAACAAATCCACAAGAGGACAAATTATGTAACTTCGTCTGTATTTGCCCTGCTTAGCCTGGAAATGAACATTGCCTTTTTGCAGTGTTATCTAGCTGAATTATTATCAGACTTGCCCTATTCATCTCTTACTTTGTCGCATTGTTCTTAATTTCCCTTTACTGGGGCTACTCTGAAAAGCTTTAGCCCGTGATTTATTTTTTTGTGAATCATTAGTCAACTTAATCTGACTTAATCTGATAAACATTCCATGATTTTTTCTCCCACTGACGTAGGTGCTGGCCAAAAGAGTGCTATGTTTGTCCATACGCAGTCCTTTGAGGATCTGACTGCTGAGGCTGAGGAAGAAGACGCTCTGAGGGAGGCTGAACTGGACAAATCAGAGGAGTGTGCAGATGAGCTCAAAGTGCTGGTGGGAGAGAAAACCATAGAGGAGCAACGCAACAATGACGCTTCATCAGAGACTAGGACTAAGGAAGAAGACGTTTCCAGTGAGGCATGGAGGAGCCACAGAAAACATGTGTTTGTGCTGAGCGAGGCTGGAAAGCCAATCTACACCCGCTATGGCACTGAGGAGGCTCTGTCCAGCACCATGGGTGTCATGATGGCCCTCGTATCCTTCGTCGAGGCCGAGAAGAACATCATCCGCTCCATCCACGCAGGTTAGAATATAGTTTGGCTCTAACACGTTTCATAAGTAAAGATAAATGATCTTATGGAGTATTTCAGAAAGGAAACATTGTTGAATCCATGACAAATCTGTGAACATTTTTTTTTTCTGTGTCAGATGGATGTAAAGTGGTTTTTCTCACCAAGAGTCCGCTGGTCCTGGTGGGCGTGTCTCGCACCTGTCAGTCAGACAAGGAGCTGCTGCGGGAGCTGCAGTACATCTACTACCAGATCGTCAGCCTGCTCACCCTCACCCAGCTCAACCACATCTTCCAGCACAAGCAGAACTATGACCTGCGTCGCCTTTTGGCCGGCTCCGAGTACCTCACCGATAACCTGCTGCATCGGTTGGACCGTGATCCTGGCCTGCTGCTCAGCGCCGTCACCTGCCTGCCTCTGCCCAGCTCCGCCAGGGATGTTGTCTCATCAAGCCTGCAGGCTGCCAAAGCCAAAAACTTAGTGTTCTCCATTCTGCTGGCAGGAGACCGCCTGGTTACTCTGGTGAGGAAAAAGGACCAGTTCCTGCATCACATAGACTTGCACTTGGTCTTCAACCTCGTGGGCTCGTCCTCGTCCTTTCGAGAGGGCGAAGGCTGGACGCCCATCTGTCTGCCAAAGTTCAACACTGCAGGATTTTTCCACGCTCACATTTCTTACCTGGCACCTGCATCTGAGCTCTGCCTCATCCTGGTCTCAACTGATCGCGAGGACTTTTTTAACATGTCCGACTGCAAGCAAAGGTTTCTAGAGAGGCTGAGTAAGCGCAGTGCCTACCAGGTCCTGAAGGAGGCGCTTAAATGTCCGAGCTATTCTGTGGAGCAGGTTGGCATCCCGGAGCTCAGACACTTCCTGTACAAATCAAAAAGCTCAGGGTTGTACACCAGGTGGGTCTTGTTTTAATGTTTTTTTTTTGCATTAATTTATATGCCTTAATTGCAAAGAGAATGATCATACAAACTCTTTTAAGCCCTTAAAAATAGTTAAAAGTACATTTTTTACATGATTTTTTTTAAACCTTTGGTTTTCTTCTGAGTACAAATCTTCAGTCTATTTTTTTTTTTTTATTCTTCCTCCAGTCCGGAGTTTCCTGAGATGTACCAGTCTGATGACAAGCAGGAGAGGCTGATGGGTTTATACCAAGACCTTCACAGCTGCCTGCACCATCCAACCAGACCTCTCCGCTCCTTCTACCGTTGTAGTGAAACTGAGAACCTGCTGGCGTGGGTAAGCTTGGCACTGTGAGATGAAACACTAAGTCTTTTATAATGTCAAAGTCTCATCGAATAGCTTTTTGGAAACTGTCTGTTCTGCATCATTTTTTATTCAAGACAGTGATCAAATATTATGTAAACATTTTAATCACTTGTGTGTTTAATAATCTAAAATATAGTATGTTATAGTAATCCTATAACACTGGAGATAACATTAAATCACAGTTTACACTCCTGCTTTAATAGACATTTACTACATTTAGTGCATGTGATTTGCACTTTGTATGTGTATTATCTGTTTAACGGTAAGAAGAATCCAGCAAGTCAGATTGTCTCTTTGCATTGAGAGTTTTCCACATTGAATATTCTAAAAAAAAAAAAAAAAAAAAAAAAAAAAAAAAATTAGCTAAAGCAGTCATTAAAATACTCTCACTGTCACGTCCTCTTGTCTCGTTCTATCCTCTTTCTGCAGGTGACAAGTGGCTTTGAGCTCTACCTCTGCTTCAGTCCGCTGGGGACCAAGGCTCTGGCCATCTCTGCTGTCAACAAACTGCTGAAGTGGATCAGGAAAGAAGAGGATCGCCTCTTCATCCTGAGCCCTCTCACGTACTGAGCCCACGCTGTCAGCTGACCTCCTGAAAAATGCTTTTGCGCTGAACACAGAATGGCCTGGTGCTAACAACGGCTGTGAATGACGCAGTAGTCAGTTCAGCGTCCACGTACGATCCAAGCTACGCATTTCTCGATACTGGCTTCTCTTTGATGTAATTCACGGATTCGTTGGTGACAGGATTGGAGGAGACGTTAAAGAGAAGTTAAATTAACGCTGTGTTTTAGCTGGCTAGATTTTTTTTTTTTTATATATAACTTTTAATTTCTCAGTTCGAGATGGAAGCAGCATCAGCACCCACAATAACAAACATACTGTAAATGATGATTATGTTTTACTGTAACAGCTTCTCTAAGTATGAAAAATGCTGTCTTTGCCTTTTTTAATGCTATGAGCTCAGTTCTTAAAAATTAAGAATTAAATCTGAAAACTCTGAAAACTTGAATTTTCTCAAGACCTGCAGTAGAATTAATTATTTTGTTGGCAGTCAGGTTAAGCACATTCCTGTTTTCTCTTTACATGATGACCAATAACTGGAATCTATTTTTTTTCCCCCATCTATGCACTTCCATGATGCAAAAGGCACTCCAGAGAGAAATGTGTTCACGAGTTTACTGCTGTCACTTGTATTAAAAATGATATTGTAAGTGTTAATGAATCTTAATGTAAGTCCATTCATTTTCCCAGCGTCCACTAACATTTTACTTTAAATATTCTGCGTACTAATAACAGGAGAACTGTTTGTGTGTACTCATAAAGGTTTGTTGTATTTCATTGAATCCAGCTTTGCTTGAGGAATCCAACGTTGCCTCACCTGCTTCCACTAATCATACCTTAACTAATGGCCATTGTGCAAAGCCAATATAAGGTTCAACAATTTCAAGATCATACATAAATAAATGACATGTAATAAAACTGCCGCCTTATCTCTCATTTATTGTCATCTTGATGTCTGCTTGGGTATTATTATTAAGTATTCAATTGTAATATCATAGTACTTATTCTTGGGATCCTCACTGTACTGTACTATCCTCTGATATACATATACACTGTATTTTTTAGGATTAGTTTACCTGTCGGAGTACCACCATATCTCCGGGATCAACATAACACACACCTGTATACATGCTGCTCTGTTGCCTAAACATTTGGGTTAACTGATAACTTATAGCATCATATATAAAAATAGTGGCTCTCGGGTTAGTTTTAGTGCAATGAATGATGAAACAGTAAGGAAACAACCGCTCTATAAAGATAAATCAGTCCTAATAATAATAATATGTTGGCTGCGTCTATATACAGCATCGAGTAGGCTACGTCACCCAGAAAGATGTCTTAACCAATACTATGAGGGTTAAATAGGGTTGAAGCGAGGAGGGGAGGAGCTGAAACGCGGTGGATCCAGTCTCAGTCACACTCAAAGAGTACAAGTTGATTTCGAAACCAACACTTTATATTTCCAGCGCTTACTTTGGACGAGTAGGAGCTGCGTACCGGCATATCTATGTAATCTTGACTGTTGAATCGGAGGACGGATCCATCATCATCATCATCATCATCATCATCATCCCTGCGATATACAAAAACTAAAACAAACAGCAGAAACTGGCTGTGGTTGTTTCCCCTGAAGAATACAGTATCTAACCTGTACAGGTACGCTGTTTTTTCTTCTTCTTTTGAAACAACTGCATGTGTTTAATTTAACAAAACAGTAGAAGTTAAGATTTGATGTGAACAGATGCACCACACAGGTCAATAATCCCTGCACAAATACCATACAGTGATACCGTAGCTGGAGAGTCAAGATGTCATAAAGTATACTCAACGTTAACATTACTGCTGTGTGCTATTCACAACAAAGGATTTCAAAATAAAACTTGCTTTTTTTTTGTTTAATATATATATATATATGGTTGTGATTATAAGTGAAGATATGTGTCCCAAATATGATATTATTCTGAGGGATTACTTGTGTCATTGATTATTGAATTTATAATGTGAGTGTGATATGACTATATTACTACTAGTAAAATTGACTGCTAAAGATCACCAAGGCGTTGCATGTGCCAGGTAATCTGTGCACTGTCGCGATTCCACTGGACCAAATGTCAGCATAAGAAACATAAAGTGTAAACCTGAACATAAAGGGATAGAGAAAAAGACAAGAGCAGAACACATGGGGCGCAGGATGGTGAAGTGATCTTCAGTCAATCTTCAGAATTGATTTTGGGTATTGAACCGTGTTGACACAACCTATTTCAGTCATCGCAGACTGATTCTGAAGAATATTCAGTGCAAACAAATCACCCCTTTATGTATTTAGATGTTTCAAATTCAAATAAACGCAGACCTAAAGTTATGAATGTTTGTGGTGGTTCTTCACTGGTTTGGGGTGCAGTTACTGCCACTCAATCAATACACCTGTCCTTGGGGTACACTACGTTTTGACTATTGGTTTTTTTTTTTGGTGAGCTTGCCTTTTCAAATCCCTGCGGATATCTGTGCGTTGACTGATGGAAGAGAGGTGCTTTTTCTTACGCTAATTAAAGGTCACCAGGGTTGTCTGTGAGCAAGGCACTAATCCAATAAAGTTGTTGCATACTGCCGCCAACAAAATGCCTTTGTCCTTCTCACAGTAGCTCTGCAATTTCTTCTAAGTAACTGATAGTAACGTTAAGTTGTGTTGTGTACTTAGAAAATGAAATGTATAATTTCATGTATTTACTGGGGTAGAACACATATGAATTAACATCAACATGATGTAAATGTGTTTCGATGGTGCTGGTGGTTCAGGCTATGACTCAAATAAACTGATGCAGCCTTCAGTCAAACCTGCACACTGGCCTCGAAATAGCACAACAGCACAATGAATGGAAACTCAATTTCAACCGTCTGCTTTATTAACCATGAACATGAAGAAAGTCAATCAGTGCCATTACTATGTATACACATGTCCCCTTGGCTTTGAAACTCTAACCTTAACCTCAGTCTCACATGGAGCTACAAATGTTAAAATGTAACACAACATCAGTGCGATTCCATGAATTATTGATGCAAAGACACCAGACTCTTGGCTTTGATATGACTGCCTATAGCATAAAGTGCAATTTCTATAGAAAGTTCTATAGAAAGTTGATCAAAAATTAGATTCTCCGCCGCTAAAACAAGAAAAAAAAACCTTTAAGAGTTGATGAAATTCTCTGCCACGAGCTGACGAGCAGTTTCTTCTTCACCTGGGACTTAAAAAGGCACACGTCGTCTTATGACCATCAGTCCGTGCACATCTTTCCCCCTGAAAGGCACGTAGTGGTTGTGACAGGAATGCAAAGTAGAGGCCAGGGGTCTTGAATACAACCTTACTGTAATGTGTCTAGTTAATGAACAACTGTTCAGGATGGCATGGTTCCATTTGGTGGGTTGTTATCGAGACACTGATGAGGATAGGTGAGGATGAAAATCATGCACTTTTATTTTATTTGGATTTGGTGCATTAAAGTTAAGCTAAGGCCATTGATTAGGTCTATCATTACCAGTCCTCTAGTGTAAAAGAGCATGACTCACATTTGAAGAAAGAAAGGAGGATGAGGGATTCATCAAAATAAAAAAATGACCGGACCAAGAACGATACAAAGAATGACCTACGCAGGAAGTCATAATACGTCCACTATGCTGACCACTACCAACACAGCTCTGTTCGTATGTAAACACTTCCTCTCACTGTTTGTGGTGAGTCAGAGAAAGGTTTATTTTTACGATCACATGTACTTCTGTCATCATCTGGCTCAATCAAGATCAATGATGATGTTTTTCCTACTTAAGATTTACTAGGATTTAGTGCAGAATGTAATATTGATTTTAACTTAATTCAGAACAATCATTTTCAAATTAAACAGGCTTAATTCATCAGACAAAAAAAAACATCATCATCATCATCATCTTATCAACAGTGGATGGAGTTAGATCCACCCTTGTCTGTCTGTTCAAAGATGGCCTTTTTGACACACTATTCCCTTTGGAAGACCATGTTATGTGGTTGAAAACTTCAAAACAGTTAGTAAACTTACAGTATATAAAAAAAAAATGCTTGCGTTTACTTCTTGCCGAGTTAATTAGACAATTATACTCTCAAGTCGGTATGCTGAATATGAAACTGGAGCTGGTTAGCTTAGCTTACCTAGCTTAGCTTTTCTGTAAAAACTACTCTACCTACTACCACCTCTGAAGTTGACTATTTAGCACGGTATATCTTGTTCATGTATAATCTATATGACAACTTTAGTGTAAAACAGACACACTGTGGTTTTACTGGTTTTACAAATTATTTAAACTATTGGCTGTTCGCAGCACTTCCCAGAATTTCTGCTGGTTGTCTAGCAACCTCGTGTTGATGGCAAGAGTCCAGGAAGTCAATGTTCTTTAGAGGTGCCGGTAAACAGATCTTTTTAAACCTTTGGACAAAGTTGCGTAATCTGGCTCGCCTTACTTTGAGTCTTTGTGCTAAGCTAAGCTAACCATCAGTCTTCTCATCTAACTCGGTTAAACTTTTCATTTCAGATTTTTAGTCAAACTGAAATTTCTCAGGAAAGAGGAACTTTCACACTGAAGTTTCAGTCATTTGTGTTGTAGATGATAAAGTCTTAATGATTTAATGACTTACTCTAGTCTGTCATTTCACTTCATTCAGGTATCTGTGGCTGATGTTAAGGATGCATTTGTCCCGAAATCAGTCGTGGAGGTAACCCGACGTTGTCTGTGCTGTTGGCCCCCGTGCACCCCAGAGTGGAGATGGTCTACTGGACCACAAAGTGGGGGACATGTGTCTGGCTCCAGACTTTGCTGGCCTTTGCCTTGGCCAACTGTCCCTCACTGGCCCCTAGTCCAGTCAACTTCTCCGTGGTTTACACCATGCCATTCTTCCAGGCCCGAGGCCCCATCCAGAACATTGTCAACAACTCATTGTACCAGGAGGTGTATGTAGCCTCTCAAAATGTGATCGAAGCTGTCAACAGAAGCTTGGAGAAGGTTTGGGAGCTACACACTGGGCCCGTGGGAAGCCCAGAGTGTCAGATATGTGATTTGTGCGACATTGACAAAGACCCTAACTTCCTGGAGGACACAAACAATCAGGTTTTGCTGTTGGATACTCTCTTTATGTATTTATATTCTTGTGGAAGTTCTCAGTATGGTGTGTGCTATTTCCACCAACTCAACTTAAATGAAAAGCCTACTCTTTCTAAGTGTTTATTCAGAAAGGATTCAAACTCTGCAGCCTACTGTCCTGACTGTGTGGCCAGCCCTCTTGGTACCAAAGTGACTATGGTGGAGGAGGGTCAGACCGTCTATTTCTTTGTTGCCACCACTGTCAATGAGAGTGTGACCCAGCGTTATGGTAGGAAGTCTATATCAGTTCGTCGACCACTGGCAACAGAGGATGGTTTCTACAGTGATGTACGTGGCCTTACTGTCCTTCCTGGCCTACGGCGCACGTACAATATAGAATATGTATACAGCTTTTTCACTCAGGAGTTTGTCTACTTCCTCTCAGTCCAAAGAGAGAGCCCAGATCAGGACTCATCTCCATTTCAGACTCGCCTGGGTCGTCTCCCACGGAATGAATGGGAGATGAAGAGGTATCGTGAGGTGATCCTGGAGTGTCGATTCGAACCAAAGCGCCGCAGAAGGAACGTAGCCAGTGAACCATATAAGGATGTAGTATACAATGTGGTCCAGGCAGCCCACTTCGGCAAGGCAGGTAGGGAGCTGGCAGAAGAATTAGGGGCGGAAGAGGAGGATGACATACTCTACGGGGTGTTTGCTGTTACCGATGACAATGGAGTCACAGAGCATGACTCGGCCCTGTGTGCCTTCCCCATGGACAATGTGAACAAAGCAATCGTAGATGGGGTGGATGACTGCTGCGAGTCTGGACCAGAGCAGCTTTCCAGAGGGCTCTGCCACTTCCAGCCCTGTGAGAGCTGTCCACATGAGGTCAGTACTCACAAACACAGCCATTACATTAAAAGTTTAAAATAGACGCAGGCAAGAGAAAAACAAAGGTAAGTTCAATATTATGTGTGACTGATAATGGGACAATACAATCTATGTATTACAATAAATCATCACTCACTTTCATATTGAGGAGTCCTGGAAAGCATCATCTCTGAACTGGCAGAGCCAAACAGGACTAAGTTAACCAAATGAAATACTGAACAAGTTAGAAAAGGGTTTTACAGCTCCAGCTGCACATGGTTATTGTGTGACTCATTGATAAATCTGTCTGTGGATGATTGCACAACATGATGGAAGTGAAACCATTGACACCGCAAATGTAAATTTAACTTGAAAAAGGGGATCTTTTGCCCTGAAGAACATATTTATGCTTTACAATAATAATGTGTTCATTAGGGAGCTTTAGATGTGTTGGTAAGCAGCAAACTAAGCTAAGCTAAGCTAAGCTAAGCTAAGCTAAGCTAATTATCTTCTTCTAGCTTTTTTTAATGGCATCTACCTTCTCATCTAAGTCTTAGCAAGAAAGCGGATAAGGGTAATTCCTAAAATATCTAACTGTTTAAAAGAGAATTTCTTCTAAACTTTTTTATACATTACGTCATTGAATCATTATGGTCATCTGATTGAGATTTGCTTAAGATTGTTATTATAATTTATTTTATTTTATGCACATCTTCTTCATTATACATATGATCTTCTAGATGATATGACAAGGAATGTGCAATGTAATGATTGCCAAAGTTCACTCACCTTCAAATACCATTGATGTGCTGTTAATCCCAATAGGCAAAGGAATACAACTTGAACCCTATTGTGTCAGTATTCAGTATGCATTTAATAGTGATATAAATTGCTTTTTGGATTAAAAAATTATTATGGAAAAACTCGAGTCTGCCCACGCAAAAACAGCGGCTTGAAGGAATATTGGACAGAGGCCAGTTAGGAGTGGGCTAGTTAGTGTTATGATGTGTGTTCTGCATTTCTTAGGTCAGACAGGAAGTCTGAAGTGGTTACAAAAGGTTTGCCTCATTCCATCCTATATGAGTGAGTGCATTCAATATCCTTGTAAGGCCATATTTTGTATGTGGATGTACAGTATTTTTTGAAATGTCTCAAGAATATGGTAGCAATAGTTACTTGTATTCTCTGGGGAAAACTTTTTTTATTTTAAGCTCCCATGCATATTTCTCATAATATTCTTTTTTTTTTTAAATGTTAAATTCATCACTAGTGGCTGCAGTGGTGAATGTTGGGGGGATGGGGGGGATTGAGTTGCTGTTATAGTTCGGATGCTGAGTCTTATTTGTGGCAAGAAAGTAAAGGTTGTGACTCAGAAACAATACTGTGAGCAGATGTTAGTTGTTTAAGAAAACAATGATTTCCATTCCAGCTTCTGCATTCACATTTGATGATTGGATGTTGAATGTTCTTTCATCTACTTTTCTTTGGAACTCGTAAACTCTCTCCTGAGGCTTCTGTTGTGTTATTTCTGGCTGCTGGTCTGAATGATGAGTAACCTGCCAGCAGGATTCTCCAACAAGCTGAAATCCTGGATATTCCACGTCTCAGCAAATTTTTTAGATTTCGATTTTTTTCTAGCGGAGATTAAATTAAGGTTTAAGGTCCTGGTAACTGAATTATAACAAAGGTTATGCTCCCCTGGGATCACTGACATCAGTCCAAAGTTTTATCCTTTAGGCTCATATATATCATGAAAGTAATCTTCTAAAAATGTATTGCTGCTTACTTAATTTGCATGTGAAAATACAAATACTCATATACACCAAGAAAACAAATATAAAGTGTAATTTCTTTGTTTTTATATGCTGGCCTAAGAGATATAATCCAGTGTTGACACAAAGACACCATTTAACCAAACAGTGGTCCGCCCTGCTCCGTGTCTATAGCTACAAGGCAATCTGTCTGTCAGTAATGCAGCACATAATAATTTATCATGGCCTCTTGAATCATGAAGTGATCATATTATCATTACAGAGTCACCTTGTGCTTCTGGTGTGCCAGGGACTTTGTTTCTCATGGTTACCCTGGTAACTAGTGCAGCTCACACTATGCTCTTACAAGCAAACAACTGGGTTTATCTTATCACATCTGCAGATAAAGCCTCCATATCAAGATGATGGTTGATCAGTTTTTAATATGCATCTTTATATTGCCTGCCTCCCATTTTTACCATCCCCACTTAATAGCTCTTCCCAGAGCTTTTAAAAGATGGATCTGTCGGTAACCGTAATAATAATTTGAGAAAATAATCCCAACTCAAGATCCACTCACTAGCTTTTTCCCACAGATATCCATGATTACTGAGCAAACTTCATTGGCTGATGGAGATTGTGTGATCTGACCTTGAGTTGAGATTGTTTTTTTCTTTTTTTGGAGTTAAATAAACAGTCTTGATGTGCAGCACTATAGGAGGTCACACTCCTCACTCTTCTTTCTGCTGGGCTTTATCTAAAGGCAGAGCCGCCTGTTGTAGATCCTAACTGTAAACCCTGTTAAAACATGCCTAATAATTACTGGTATAAATAATGTTGAGTGTATTTTTTTTGTCTCACTGTTTGCTTTCTTTGTTCTCTGCTGCCTGCTGCCTTGGTGCTAGAGCATGGAGAACAACGCCACATGCAGAGATCATCCTACCATGGTTTCAAAGCCCTACTACAGAGTGGACCTCTTCAACAGGCAGATGACAGACGTCCTGCTCACCTCTCTGCTTGTCACAACCATAGAGAACAAGACCGTAGCCCATATTGGCACCTCCACAGGACGCCTGCTACAGGTACACAACAAAAACCATGTGGATTAGGAGAAATGTTTTTGTATAGGATCCCCTGTTAATCATCATCTGTTCTGTCTCTGTTTGCAGCTTGTGTTGACAAGATCGAGCCCTATAATCTTTGCCAATTACTCTTTGGTAGAGAACCAGAGGGTCTCGTCTATTGCTGCTGTATACTCATCGGAGTATCTGCTCTTTGTGGTTGGAGACAAGGTACCGGAGCTATTGCAAGTAAAGATGTATGGTGGTTTATTGTCCTTTGTCTTGGGGTCAAAGACACAAAGGTCAGATTATATTACAATTACAAATGAGTTGGGAGTGTGTCTGATGCTCAGGGGACCTGTCCAGGGTCTTTTCTCATCTTCCGCCCGGTGAATGCTGGGATATGGTGTGACCCTTGTGGCCTAAGTGGCAAAAGAAAATCGATAAACTTGATATATGACTTTGTAGTTAAGAGTCAAAAAATAGATCAGGGTCTCATGGTACTCCTGTAGATTGGGACACAGCAGTAAAATGAAGCTCCTCTGAAAACTCCAGCGCTCAGCAACTTCACCATCTCTGGTTTAGCTTCAAAGCCGTGCAAATAAACAGTGGTTAATAAAAATAGAAGATGCCTTGCTGATGTGTCTTTGATAAGATAATGCTGTGGAGTGTGAATTAAAGAGATACCACGTGGTTTAATGGTAATAATAATTCATAGTTTTATTAATCGTCTCTTATCAATTTGATTTATATATATAGTCACATGGATAACACTTGGTGCTGAAATGAAATCATTAATCATCAGATTAATACCAGATGAATAATAAAAATATTTCAATGCTGAGCGAGTTCAAGTATCAGTTTTCATTTCTTCACACTGCATGGAAGGAAGAAATACATCATTATGTACTGAATTAATATCATTTTAAGGATTTAAACGGGCCTCATATTTTTTATATATTTTAACATAAACGAGTACATAGCATATAGTACATAAATATGTTTTAATAAGTTTCTCTCAGATAAAGTTATAATCATAATTGTATTGCTAGAACTTGGTTAAGATCCAAATTTGACTCATGGTCCATTACGTGTGAGTTGTTTTAAATGCTGTAGTTAGAAGGTTTTATGTATAACGGACATGCATGTAAATACATGAAAAAACTTAAATTATACTTTGTTATTAGATGATGATTTGGTTTTGACGGATAATCTGGAGCGAAATAAAAGAATGGGATCGGCAATGACAAATGTTACAGTATAGGAATAGGAGCACATTAATATTAAACAGCACAGGGCACCAGGGGAGCTTTCTCCTAAGATTGACTATGTGATCTGAAAATTGCTCGCTCTCTCTCTCTCTCTCTCTCTCTCTCTCTCTCTCTCTCTCTCTCTCCTGTTTTAGATGATTCAGGTGCCCCAGAGAGGGCCAGGTTGTCAACACTTCCTGACTTGCGCCATGTGTTTGACGGCCCCTAAGTTCATGGGCTGTGGCTGGTGCTCTGGAGTGTGCTCCTGGGAGAGTGAGTGTCACAGCTGCTGGAGGAATGAATCCTGCCCACCTGGGATCACTGGGGTGAGGTTTGTCCTGTAATCCAGGATACACACAACCCCTTTGTGTAACAAATAGAAACATTTCATTTCAAAGTGGTGCTATACAGTATATTCTGCTTTATTGACGCAGTTCTCTCCACGGACTGCTCCCCCCGATGGTCAAACAGAGCTAACTGTGTGTGGATGGGAGTTCCAGTCACCCTTAAGACCTACTATTACCTCCAGAACACACCAGGTTCGACTAGGACAGACGGCCTGCACTGTGCTTCCAGTCAAAAGCAACAGCACACAGTGAGTAAACATGCAGCGCTTGTTCTGTTCATGCTACAGTCATTTTGTGGAAGATACACTATTTTAAACAAAGCGAGAAAGTATGAGTAATTGGTATTTTAAACTCGGAGACATTTCACTCAAAGCCACAAATAACTTCATGATTATGTCATTAGGACACATCGTCTGGAACCCATGATGATGATGTTGAACTTCTAACCCACTGGTTGGAAGTGAAATATATATATATATATATATATATATATATATATATATATATATATATATATATTCATCCTCAGGGCACCATGAATGTCTGTACCGAATGTAATGCCAATTACGTTATAAAGATATCTCAGTCTGGACAGTGGCTGATCGTCACTTAAACCTTGCTACTAGCATGGCCAGTAAAGCCATAATACATTTAAGAGCAGATTGTTTTCTTCTATAGATTTATTAACGAACTTATTTTAGTAATGGTGATCTCATTCACAAACAGAGAATGGTTTTAACTTGAAAGCTGTATTTCAGCGACAAAGATGGCCTGCTCAAGAGTGTCTGTTGTGCTGTTCTTTAGCCTGGTGTGTAAGATTCGCTCTGGGGCCACTGACCTTTCCATACCAGTCAACATTACAGTGGAAGTGCATGAGGGCAAGGTGGAGGGACGCTACTCTATCGATGGCAAGGCAGAAACGTCAGGGTTTACATTTGTGGTAATCTTTTGCCATTATCATCAACTTATATTATAACATCACAAGCTCTAATTATTCTTTATAAGCTATTTCATCTATTGGTATTGACATTTAACAAATTAATATTTCTTTTTACCAAAATACTATGATAAACTCTCCCTCCAGATTCCCAACATCACAGAAATCCAGCCCAACTATGGGCCTCGTGTTGGGGGCACACTCATCACAGTGACTGGACCTCACTTGAATGCCGGAAAGACCAGGAGAGTCACGCTCAATGACGTGCCCTGTCCTATAAAGAGGTCTGGAAACACACCTATCCTTCTGCGTTGTCATTTTAGCTCCAACCTTTGTAAAATAAAAGAAAAAGACAGCTTTGTGTAGTTGCCCTATTTCCTAGGGGGGTTGATGAGTTGCTGCTCAGAACATTTTTACTGCTATGAACAACTTGTTCCAACATGTGTGCAGATAATGAAACTACAGGCTAAATCCTAGAAAAATCTTGGCATCCGTAGACTGACTTAGAACTGAACTACTAACAGTAGATTTGACTCCATTGAACATGTTTGTATACATCTTCCGTCTAACTCAAATTACATACCTCATGCCTCTTTGCAGAGTCACAAAGCCTAAAGGCAATGTGTCCTCCATCATCTGTCTGTCCCAGCCCATCTCAGAGGTGAGGGACGTCCCTCTCAGTGTTTTCATCGACAAGTCCCCTGTCCTCACCACTAAGGTCTTTTACTACAAAGAAAACCCAAAGATTACAGCTGTTCTGCCTGACTGTAGCTTTGACAGGTAGGCCAGTGAGACCTCCACCACAAACAGCTGCTCTCTATGTACTCTGTACCCTACCGTCCTGTGTTCTCTCTGCACTGATATTTCTGATGAATTTGGTTTGATCTTTTTTTTTCATCGTCATCACATGCTCAGTTTTAATCATCTATTTAACCTGCCCATATATAATAATTTCTCACATTTGCCTTTGTTCACTAACTCTAGGGGGTCAAAGGTTGTGATTGAAGGGGAGAATTTGGATTCTGTTTACCGCACCATCATCCGCTTTAAACCTAACGAGAGTCACCTGAAGCCTGTCACAAGGGTACAGTGTTCATCATAATGTACAGTTGATTTATTAATTACACAATACAGTACATTACATTAAGATATATTGTTTTTTTTTCAATCAGTCTACTGTTTTTACTTACCCCGACTGGGGTCACATGTTTACATTTTTATGATTTTTTTGATTACACTGTTTCGTTTCAGGAGTGCACAGGCAAGTCCTTGTCCACAAGGATGGAGTGCGTCACTCCTGCGTTTTCCAGGGATGAAACAGAGGAAGGAGAGCTTTCTTTCGACATGGATGGAGCATTGGGACTTTGGAACAAAGAGTTCTCCTACCACCCCTACGGCGAGCCTATACCTTTTGAAACAGAGGGACACGTGCTAAGTTTGTCCCCTGGGTCTGATGAAGTGTCACTACATGTACGTTATATATTATCTCCAATAGTTGTAGAATTAACACCAAAATCAAGTAATCCAAATTTTAAAATAACGTATTTTCTCATATCTTGATTTCCTTTTCCTGTATGCAGCATCAGAAACTGAACCTGGTGAGCTCCTGTATGACCATCATTATGACCATGGCAGGTGTTGATTGTGATGCTAAAGTCCTGGACAATGAGATCACTTGCAGGATCCCCAAAAACATGACCATCCCCAGTGAGGGGCTGGCTGTGAAGGTGAGTCAGGCTGGATTTGATGATGATTAACAGTGGCTTACCTTGACTTACTCAGGTCATGCACGTTGTATGGGCCCCCTGCCAGTGTTCACAAACCATCCCTGTATATATATGTATCAGGCAGCCTAGAGATAATTCAGCAAACACATGCATTTCTATTAAAGATCATCAAGATATTTAACAAAATTGTCAACAATTTATTTCAAGATATGCAATACAAGTGTGTGTGTGTGTGTTGTGTTCAATCATCTGCTTGCATGCACAGGAGTCAGAACTTCATCTATGTATGACATAAAACACAACCAGTCTAGTGTAAACAGCTTGAAACTTATCTATAACTATAACTAACTATAATCTATGCTTTGCTAAAATGAATGTCACACTAAAATACTTTAATAATGGTTCATTCACTGTGTATGATGGACTCTGTTCTCCAGATCTCCATCAATGGGCAAGTCCACAATGTTGGCACAGTGGTGAGGGTCAACAACCACTACATGGTGGGGATTGTTCTGGGGATCCTGGCGGCTCTGGTGGCCGGGGCGGTGCTGGCCTTCGTTGTCATGAAACACTTGAGGAAGAAAAAGAAAGGTGGGCTCCTCTCTATTGTGTGGACTTTGATCAGACCTGTTTGTACAGCAGCTACCGGCTGTGGGTGGGAATTTGGGAGGAATTACACAACTAGTCTTTCAACTAGAACATCTCCGGTGTTGCACAGGTTGTACATGTGTTCTTCTTCGGTGGTTGATGATTTAAAGGCTGTTGTGAAATGTTTTTCAGCCTCTTTGGTAGAGACCCGTCTAGCTCACAGTGCTAACCGCTCTGGTACAAACAATGTGGAGCTGTCGCCCGTTGGGGACTACAGGAGAGGTGACATTCTGCTTATGCACTTATCATATTCCACTATAATACTGTATTGCTAATTTGCCTCTGACACACACATCTACATGACCTTCCTTAATAACGGTCCCTCTCTCTCTGGGTTTAATAGTAGTATCCCTGAGTCCTCCCACCCCTTTAGTAGGGCCAGTGGTGTTCCCCAGCCTGTCTTACGCTGCAAGCGGCACAGATCCTACCCTCACTCCCCTCATGCCTCCGGAGAAGATCTCAATCTCCAGTTTTAGGCCAGAGCTGCTGGAGGAGGTGAAGGATGTACTAATTCCTGCTGAGATGCTTATTGTGCAGCACCATCGGATCATAGGGAAAGGTATGTTATGGAGCCTGGTGTAATCTATATCATATTCTGAAGGGACAGCAGCGGTCCTTTTTTATTCTGTGTTTTATTTCCTTTGCTGCAGGTCATTTTGGAACAGTCTATCATGGCTACTTCACAGACCACAACAACAGAGAAATCCACTGTGCTGTCAAGTCTTTGAATAGTGAGTATTATTTGTTTCTCGAGTGTTGATTTTTACACGAGAAAAGCATCAGAAAGTCTCTCCAGCTCTATGGAACAAAATGCCACAGGAAGGTGTTCTCCGACTTCAAAAGCAGTTCTTTGTGCTCTGCAGTGTTTTTAATAACTGTCTTTCTTCCTTTAGATTTGCATCCGTTTTGATTGTTCCTTGCTCTCTTGAAATATTTTGCCTGTGTCACCAGGGATAACAGATGTCGAAGAGGTGGAGCAGTTCCTGAAGGAAGGAATTATAATGAAGGGTTTCCATCACAGCAACGTGCTGTCTCTGCTGGGCATCCTGCTGCCACAGGAAGGGCTCCCTTTAGTGGTGCTGCCGTACATGAAACACGGGGACCTGCGACACTTCATACGCTGCGAGAAGAGGGTGAGACTACCGCATTAAAACAGTGGAAATTAATCATCTGATTTATGTGCATCCATCTGTTTACTACCAAGCAATCTATGTAATGTTTCCAAGTGTTTTAATTGAGTGTGTTTGTGGGATTTGTTTAGAACCCCACAGTAAAGGATCTGATTGGCTTCGGACTGCAGGTTGCCAAGGGGATGGAGTATTTGGCTCAGAAGAAGTTTGTGCACAGAGATCTCGCAGCACGCAATTGCATGTGAGTCATTAAGATCAGCATTTTATTCACTGCCATCGGGCCTGAAATGCTCTGAATTAGTGTAGGGAGATGTTAAAGGGTACCAAATTAGTTGAGGTTGTTACGTCACAGTACTCACAGACAATATTTTGCAACAAAAATATCCATATTTCTTCTGTCCTTAGGCTGGATGAGTCATATACTGTGAAGGTGGCAGACTTTGGCATGGCCAGAGATGTGTTTGATAAGGAGTACTACAGTGTTCAGGACCACAGGAAGGCTAAACTGCCTGTCAAATGGATGGCCATCGAGAGCCTGCAGACGCAGAAATTCACCTCCAAGTCAGATGTGGTGAGCAGACATAATCAAGATCACACTAGGATAGTGGTTGTTGATGTTTCGGCCCTGAGGGACACTTATACAATGTTGATGTGTTTGTCTCATAGACAAGATGAAAAATAGCACGATCTAAAAAGGAGGCTAATATGTTATTGTAGGTTCGCACAATTTCAACAATGTCTACAACAATTGTTCAACTGAGTAATTAATATATTACCATTTGCTTGCCTCTATAGAATAGTGTCATTGTGTATCTCTTGGTTGGAATTTGCAGTAAATCTGCTGGTTTATTCCAGGCCCATGACCCTAATTGCATAGACTCAATTAACCTACTTGAAATTAAGAGGCATATTGTCTGTGTTCCAGGCTGTGCCTCTTTTTCTTGCTCATTGTGAAGAATGAGTGAGGGAGTCTTTACATATTATACACAATTAAACAGGGACACACTGGTTATCAGCTACTTGGGTGGGCTTGTATATGTGCTGGTACTTGCTGTATAATTTTAATTTTCATTCTCCTGATGCAGTGGTCCTTTGGGGTGTTGATGTGGGAGATGCTGACCAGAGGATCGAGTCCATACCCAGAGGTGGACCCTTATGACATAACACATTATTTACTGAAGGGCAGGAGGCTTCCCCAACCTCAGTACTGCCCTGACCCTTTGTAAGTAGCCAAAATAAAAGCAATATATTGCTTGCTTTGTTCATTCAGCCTTAGGAATAGCTTCAAACTGCTTCAGTAGGAATACTAATATTACAATAATACTAACACAGGTTTACATGTACAAGAGGAGAGAGAGCGTCTCGGCACAAAGTCCAAGTAATAACAAAATGTTCGAATAGTCACTCAGTAGTGTGAAACCCGTAAATTGTCCACTAGTTGGTATTACAACATGGTTAAGCAATGTCATGAAGGAGTTAATGTGTGTCTAAAACGCACGATCACATACACACACACACAGTGGTGTAACTTTACAAAGAAAGGTGCCGACATGTTTTTGCCTTATGAAAAAAAACCAACAATGTAATGATAAATCCTGTGGACTGTAAGCCTGTAAGCCCAGTGAATTAAAGAGTGATAGAGAATAGATGAACCATTCATACCTTGTCCACTAAGACATAATCCTGCATTTGACGTTGGCTCATGGATCATGGAAAATGTCATGTAGGGCAGTGGTTCTCAACCAGGGGCCCAGGGACCCCCAAGGGAGCCTCCTCAGCAACTATACTTGACAACTGTAGAATACTGAAGAACCAGCAGCCTTCAGACACCTAACCAGTGCTGCAAAGGAACAAAAATATTTATCTCAAAAGTGATGTAAATCAGGAATGTTAATTTGTGAAATGATGACCCAAAGGGGAAGTCATGACAGATTACTAGTGTATAATGTTTAATGACAAAATGCACAAAATGAGTGCTGCTCTATAACTGAGCCGGCCCTTCTGTCTTCACGTTCCAGGTATAACATTATGCTCCAGTGCTGGGACCCTGATCCTGAGTTGAGGCCCAGCTTCGCGACGTTGGTGTCAGCCGTCTCTACCATCCTGTCAGGCCTGGAGGGAGAGCACTACATCAGTCTGAACGTCACCTACGTCAACCTGGACCAGCCGCGGCCCTACCCTGCCCTTACAGAATCTGCAGATGAAGATGACTCCACGGATGTCGAAGACTCAGGCTCAATCTCTTCCTGATCCAACTCTCTCAACTTAAACTGGTATCGGTGCTAACCGCAAGACCACAAAAAAACAAACAAACAGTGTGTTTTAGAACAAAGCATCTGAAACAAGGATATTACCCTCAGGCAGCCATTTTGGAGGTCCATCACTTTGGCAACAATGGCTGAAAACAGCTGTTTGACCTTCCAAACAAGTTCATTTCAGAAGTATTTACTTCTTTGATTTTTTTTTTCCCCACTGGTAACAGATTATGTCACTGATGATACTCTACATCTAATTAGTTTGTAGCACCAGCTTGTTAGCAAGCAAAGTCTTACTTTTTCATAATGTTTAGAGTCTAACTAGCATCACGTCGTTTTGGTAAACAGCCTACGGGTTAGCTAGCTAGCTAGCTAGCAATGCTGCAAACCATAAGTAAGAGTAAGTGAGGCTTTTCAAACACCAAACTCTTGTGCATTAGTTACACCAACTCTACAAGAGTCTTTTTTAGTTTCATCTACTATTTTTAACACATACACATTTTTATACCTCTGTATCTAACAGTGTTAGCAACAGTATTCATGAGAGAGGAGATTGCGGTTCACAAAAACGTAGCTACAATCAAGTGGCACGTTTGCTTTTTTTTTTAGTTTTTTTTTTTACTACTTACGACATAAGCCCCGTTTCAAATGTTGCAGGTTTGGAACCAGAGGAACTAATCTCAGGAACTAAACATGGAACTAAAAGTACCTGTTGTGAAATCTTGTTTGCGTTTCCACCACATCTGAGGAACCAGGCAGATCATGCAGATTAGACCCATGAGGAATTAAAAACGCAGTCTCGTTGTTCTTTGTATTTACTGTCGCATAGTGTGCTGTTGGAATTGGTATGACGTTCCCACATTTGCTTTGAATTCTTTTGCGGTCTCAAGTGATTGTTCTGTATATTTTGGATCATACTTCTGTAAGGCAAAATGTTGACCACAATGTTATTGAAAAGAAATCTGATATCAACTTGTTGCTTGTGTTTCAGACACAGTGTCTTTGATATAGTGTGATAAATTAAAAAATATTTATTTGTTTATAGATTTGTTCTCATGATGTGGACTTTGAGTAAATATTAGAATATATTCAAATTCTGCCATTTGCAGTTGAATTATGTTGCACAGTCAAACATTTTTCCTCACGGCTGCTGTGTGAATATACTAAACGCGTTCCTTTGTTGCAGGACTCCACTAGAGGCCAGCATTCTATTAAAAATATGATCTACTCCTGAAGATGTTCCCAGCACATTGGATGCAGCACTCTCAGTGTGGCGTTTTCAATCATCTTTGCAGTAGCATAGCAACATGAATGACCCAGGTCTTGTCCCCATCTTCTTAAGGCACCCAATAAGCCCTCCTACGGATGCCACATAAGATATTAAAAACAGACCTATCAGGCATATTTTCCTCTTTTCTACCTCTTTGTGTTGTTCTGCTCTCATATGATTGGCAAGAACAAACAATTGTACTTTCAATTAAAGGAGCTGAAGAAACAGCCAACATAGACAAACAATCTGTCAATCTCGCAAATAAACCAAACAAACATCTTACTAACATACAGTAGTAAGTCCCTGTGCTGTAAACAGACGTCACACACAATGAGCACACTTCCCCCACAACAACACCAGACTCAAATAAAAACCAGAGGGAAATAAACATCATATAGTTTTCTCTTTTTTTCATGCTGCCAAGAACAAAAGTCAATCCCCACGTGTTGGGGCCTTTGATATAGACAGAGTGAGTGAGCCCATCTTACATTGTCAAAATGTGTGTGTGTGTGTGCATGAGGCCACAATTTGCAGGGCAGAACCAACAGGATCCACAGTAGAGAAGAATCAAGACATCCATGATGCCCCCCCCCCCCCCCCTCCTCTGTCTCTCTCTCTCTCTGTTTCTGTTTCCCCTTGTATTATCTGGGCTATAAAAAGTGCAAAATCCACGAAGAATGCTGCAGTCAGCTGTGTGACCATCTTAATCCTCAAAGCTTTTCTCCTGAACTGGGTTCACCATTAGGGCCGTGTACTGTAGACCGTTTGATGTGCATCTTATACACATTAACATTTTTCTTTGCCTTTTTTCCTTTTGTTGTGATTGTTTATATGGACTTCAAACCAAATGCAGAGACTATGAAGTAAGACGGTTGATGCTGGTTGATCATGATCCAGAACCAGAGTGCTTTATGCCTGTATGCTTTATGTGAAAATGAATAACCAGTGCATGGGTGTACTGTCAAGTTTGGAGAGGACGAGCAATAGGTGAGATTGGCCATCTGAACTAGACTGAATATGGAAGGCTAATTATTTCCATTCCTATGTGATGATGGCAGACCCTCACAAATAAGTACTGGAGCAGAGCTCGTAGCTCTTGGATTCTGTGTTCAGATCTCTCCTTTAATCTGACCTATAAACATTGTGCAAATCAAGCCATAGACAATTTTTTTTATTTGTCTGATACTTAAAACTTTCAGCCTCAAACAACAGTGAACAGTGAAATTATTCAGAAAGAGATAGAAGTCAAGAGAGAAATCATTGAACAATATATTAGACTGCACATAATGTGGCCCTAAATGCATTTGGTGGCTATTGCAGATAGACATGGAGAGGAAAATATTTCTACAGCTTCTACAGCTTAACAGCTTTAACCATAATGGTGCATCCAACTTTAACTGCACTGAGCACTTATTGCTATATTTCAGTTTATTACTTTCTGTGCGCTGAGAGGATTCCAGGTGACATACACTACACACCATAAATTACACTGGGTAAATGTGTTAATTGTTAATGTACAGTGTCTCAGTGAGTAGGCACGACTGCATATCTCTGTTGCAGCTCTAATTTATAATTAAAAGCCCTATTTATACATTTAATTGTTGCATGCCTATTAATAGTATATTAACAATTAGCAGTATTTGTATAGCACCTTTCATACATATTGTACAATGCAGCACAAATTCTAAATCAGTTTGTGTGAACACTTAAAACCTAAACAAACTAGGTGACAAACAACATAAAAATATAATGAAATTAAATAAAAATAGGTGAGTCTAAAGATGTTTGGTTAAGGACTGCACAGACTTATTTCACTTTTTTGTTCTTTAATTATAAAAGGCTGCATCTCTATGCTTTTTGTCTTGACTGACATTTGATGCTGTAATGTTTGATGCAGCGGCGTATGAAAATGTCAAACTGTATTTTGTATTTTAGCTTAATTATAAGAGTTATAAATCAACTTATAATTTTTCTCTGAATCAACACCAAAAACTACAATTTTGGTTTAGGCCTCTTTTAATTTTAAACAGCTGTTGCATAGTCAAACAATAGTATTTATCCAGCAGTCGATTGAAAACTGTTGTGATCAGCAGGCACTGGCAATTTATAGTCATTTATCGTCAACCTATCTATGAAAATTCATATCATTTTGGCTGAGTGGAAGCATATATAATGAAAAAAATGAGTAGACCCATTAAGGAACCCTGTGGAACACCATATGTAATGTAAAAGATATTTGAAACATACTTAATAAATAAGTATGTAAATAAGTATGTAAATCAATATTTACAAAAAAGGTCTTCATGTTAAATAAATTCATATTAACATAACATAGTTTTAAAAGACAGAAGTGGTTTAAGAGAACCCAGGAACTACATGTAAGCATCAACCCGGACTGGAATATTTAAGTAAAACAACACACTTTTGTCTTTATCTGAAACCTCTCAGCCATTGACAAATCTTAACCTTTACACCTCTTTCAGACCAATAACCAGGGTTGGAACATAGTTATTTGACCAATGTTCAACCCTTCTTTTGTCAATTCAAACTAAGTCAATCGACACTTGTTAATCCCAGGTCATGACAATTCAGATAGGACCTGGGTCACAATTATCAACCCAGGTGCAGTTGTTCATATTGAAATCAACCCTCGTCCGTCCCTTGCCGAAGCTGAGTCGGACAACACGGGTATAACGCTGGTTGGACCTCAGACTGAATTAAAGTTGACCTGTTTGTTATGAGCTTGTCCACAACAGCACTGTGTATAAGATGCTTGCAGTAGTTGTGTTGCCTCTAGCCTGCCATTGTAGATATGAGCCATCCATCAGCAGTGATGTCTGCCTGTGCTGAATGGAGCCCTGCAAGCAGCAGCAGATGAAAAGAATGTATACTATTGTTAGGTCGATGTCAGTTCTGTATCGAGAGGAAAAACCTGACTCTCTTGAGAGATCCAGCCTGCATCTTTAATACAAGACATTAATAATTTACACACCTGTTTTTTATTTTTTAAAGAGGGAAGAAAAATCTAACTTTTGTTGCAGAGAGTAGATGTGCTCTCTCATGCTGATATTGTTCCAATACTTGAGCTTGAAATATAATGATGTTAAAAACTATTCATTTTACAACATCATACCTGACTTTTTTTACCCAGTAGGTAGAGTACGAGGTCAAGACATACTGCTTATGTTTTCTTTTTTTTTATCTGGAGAGATTTTGCATATATTTGAAAAAGATGAAGGGAAAAAATAGTGTGAAAAGTGTGAAAAGCTCATCTCCAAATTCAGTTTGATCCATATTCCAAGTAGATGATCTTCTCCTTGTGGTCATCAATATATTTTCTAAGTGCTTGTAAGTATCATATTTTGGGGAAAGCAGTTTTCAACCCATCTCTTCTGTTTCATTACAAATCAAAATAATTAAAAATAAGATTGGACTGCCCCCTACTTTTCAGCACTTAAGCAAATGGAGAAGGGGATTAATGATTTCCTGCCACCATGAATCTTTTTCAAGTTGTGGCAGGCTTCTCAGTTGTCTCTGGACAGTAGTAAATTGTAAACAGGAGAGCACAGAAGAGGGTATTTTCGGGGCCATTCACACCTCTGTATCAGGGTGCAGAGTGTATTAAATCACCGAAGTGTGAACTGTGCATTAAAGTGGTCAGTGGTCCTGCTGGAACATAGAAATGACAGGATAAATGCATCCTGGCTGGCGTCACTCTGGTCATTTTGGCTGCACCAACAATAAAAACATATTTTTAAATAGTTATTATCTATGTATAAATATACGATAACATACTACTCTAAACTAGAGAAGGGAAACAATGGTTTGAAATGATTGAATGAGCTTAAAGTGCTGAACTTCAGCTTTAATTTAATACATTTTTTGCCTTTAGTCTGGTCTTTAAAGTGAAGCTATTTTATTAAGATATTTTGTCAAAACATGGTCACTGATATATGTTTTGAAGAGCATCAGGCAACATGACATGCTAACATTGGACATAGAAATGGTTTAGATGCATTTTCTTCTAAACCATTCGAATCACCATGTTCTTAAAAATGGCATGAAGGCTACAGCCTGACTCATATCACCTGCAGAGCTGTCTGTACCCAAGGACTTACAGTATCTACTTTAAATCTACAATGTTCCAAAGCATGCTGTGATATCAAATCTAAAAATGGTTTCAAAAATTGGAGGGTAGAAAACTAGTTTTTTCCTCTACTCAAAAGTCTATGAAAGGAATTGTGAAAGTAGTAAAAGTGCCTTAGTGATAACATGATGCCAGGGTTTAGTGAAACTCATTGCCCAAAACAAAACATTTATTGGATCTGATCTTGATTATTACCGTAGTCTCCTCCTCTCCATTAGAGACTCCATGTACCGTAATATTCAGAAAGCCATTACAGCTGTTGTTTGAAGAAGAAATTACCTTGAGGAATACTGAAAAGGTAAGGGTTGATTTGTCCATCTATATGTAGATACAGAATCTCAGTTTTTTGGGTCTCCCTGTGGTAGGTTTCCAGCACCTCAATGAACCCAAGGTTTCAATAATTCGGGCTTTTCTGAGGGTTAAAGTAGCTTCTACTGTACTTAGTATAGCCAAGGTGAACCTAATAAAGTGGAGTTGACCGCAGTGTGAACTATGGTCAGAAGTGAATGTCATGCAGGTCAGAATAAGTAGTCATTAAGTCTCTAGAAACTAGTATCTGAAGCAAATTAAGTTTTAGCTCTTCAAATCAAGTCAAATCAAGTAGATATATTTCAGTGTTAAAGTCTTTTTAGTGCCAAAGTTCCTCTTTTCATTACTTAGAGAAACAGAGAAACACAAAAAGGGAATCCAATGATAAAAAGACTGTAAATGTGTCAGATATCCACTTGATCCGACTCACTCAGACTGCAGAAGCCTCATATAAGCCTCAGATCAACTTTTAGATGCATATTTGCACAAAATGACTGGATACACTGTGGATTTTGTGGACATCACTTGCACTGAAAGCACATTTGAAGGGGATCTTTATTAGCCAGTAGGTTGAATGATTACAGCGAGGAAAAGGAGAGGAATGCAAAAGAACGCGGAAAAAAACAATCTTCTCTGAGCAATCATTAATCTGTTCATTTCATTTGTTTGTCCAGTAAAAGAAGGGGTTCTGTTTATTTATATTAAAAACATAATGCACAATAAAGCTCAGGTTATCGATGATGATGTATTGTTCTTGGCAAAATGCTCAGTAAAACAAAAGCCCAAATATAAGTAATGAATTGATCAACTTATGTAAAATTCAAACCTCTATAAGTCTCTGCAGTCTCTGCTTGGCAATGTTTACCTCATTAGTTCAATCTTTCCCCACATGCTAAAACATATCCTTTTCATTAGTAATTAAACCATGGAATTGTTATGCCCTTTGGTTTCAACTGCAGATATGATGTGATGCAGTGACTTCTTCAAAATACACTGGCATTAATATTCCTCTCATGAAATCTCTGCTTCCTTATTTCTCTAAAGACACCCAGCTGGTAGCATCTACAACGAACTATAAGAGCTGAGTATCAACAAGCACAGCCTCATGAAATATTCGCTGTGCTTATGATCTAGCCATTCACTATCTAACCTTTTTTTTTGCTAACCTAAATGGCTAACCTAGATGGGCTTTGTTTGGCCATCGACATAGAAAACGAGTCACCAAGAATAGCCTCCAGAGGCACAATAGTCTGGGACCAGCAGCCAAAGGCAGAGCTCAATTATAGCAGGCTTTGTGTGCATCCTATTCCCTGAGTCTTGTATTGTATTTCTTCAGTACATAGCAAAACTAATGAACCCATCATTTCAGACATCCGTGTCACTAATTTGCGCCTATGGGTGCACAGGGTGATAACACGAGAATACAATGGAAGACACATTTGGTAATGGAAGTTCATAGCTATTGTGCCGTTTACTTACTTTGATGGACATATCTTTTCACTCTGCATCCTTTATCATAGGAAACTGATGATGTGATAGTTCCCAATTTCCTCCAGTGATCATATCATCATAGTTAGGCTATTAAGCTATTAGGCCGCATAAGGTTTGTTAGATTGGGTTCAGCCTATTTACTGAAAGTTGTTTAGATTTCTCTAAATCCATCTTTGCTTACAGCTTAGATTCCTTTCTGTCTGCCAGCAAGCTGTTTCACAAACTATTAAGTTTAACTTAGGCATTATTAATGACAACCAACTCTGATTAGCTGGAGGTGTGACCCCGGCCTCCACCCCCAGCCAATCAGAAAGCAACATAATGAATAATGCAAATTCTCTTACATTGAATCTTTACCTGGAGTAATGTTTGTAGCTGGAGAGCTGGAAGACCATAAAGACTTTTAGCTGCTGAACAACCAGCAACACTTCCAGGGCCCCTGCTTTGCTTCATCCAGCTGAAATGCAAACTCAGACTACAGCCAGAATAGAATAAGCCTATTATATTTGATGTGACTTTCTGGTGTGACTTATTAGCGGGTTCTGCCTCAACGCCGCAAGACCAAGGAGGACCACATCCACCATGTTCAGGGGGTTCTTCAACGGCTCTTGGAAAACTCGCTGTTTGTTAAGGCAGAGAAATGCGAGTTCCATGCCCCATCAGTCTCCTTTCTTGGATACATCGTCGGCAACGGGAGATCAGTCCGGAAAAAAGTGCTGGAAAGACTTGCATGACGCGAAGAACAATCTGGCAAAGAGTGTCTGGAGGTTGGTGCTTAAATACAGGGTTGATTACTGATGAGGAGCAGGTGCGGGAGGCGGGAGAAACCATGGTGACTGATGAAGAGGCGGGGCTGACAGGTGAGTGGAAAGTTACTGGGTGCAGGTAAGAGGAAAAAGCAGGCAGGGGACCAGAGTGGATTGTGACAATAAGTACTTTATTTAAATACTTCAGTGTTTTCATATTATACTCCTTTACTGACTTGAACGCTAGGAGGAGGAAATTTTTTCAATTGACAGCTATAGTTACTACATTGAATTTTTCACTGCAAAACCTATGTAATTAAAATTAGCCGCATCTCAACAATCCAACAAAATCTAAATGTTGAGAGCTAATCTATATAATGAGAACTTTTAATAAATAAACTTACATTAACTGACTTTTTGGCCACTAGGAAACAAGATCTGAACACAACACTGACATGACCTCGTATGTTAATACTAATGCAGTGCCCGTTCAAATTACCTTGGCAATGAATGAATTTGGAATTATTTATTAAATTAATTTATTATATCGAGATATGACTGGAAACAGAGGGAACATGGGGAAGATAGAGAATGGCATGGAACAAAAGTCTGCTGCTGCTAAATGTCCAATGTTGCAGTTATATAGCATGTGTCTTCACCAATAAGCTATAAGCTATAAAACAACATCTTGAAAGTAGGACATTTAATGGAGTGGTTTGTATACTGTGCTATTGCTACTTTTTAAAGTACTTCTTCACCACTCAATATGGCCAGTGCTACAAATACTAAATATCTCTAGAAGTGCTTATAATGCTCATCTGAGTCAGCATTGCACCACATTTGCTGATGTTTCCCTCCAATCAAAATAACTTGCGTGTGAGAGTGTGAGAACTGCATACACAAACAGCCAGCTGTATTTCACACGCATGCAAACAAGAGCTGTCACCTCCTCGAATTTCACGCGTGGAAGAGTTTGATAATGAGGAACCAACTTTCCTGTTCATGCTGCCATATACTATTCTGTATGTAGGTCTACTGGTATTTAATATTTCAGAGATCACGTCTCAACAGGTTCCCATTCATCATCAGGTACATCATGTCTCTCTTTTTTTTTTTCTGCTGAGCTGGCTAGTTGACAAGCACAGGATAGCAGCCTTGTAAAGAAAGCATCAGTCCCGGGGACCAGTGTGTCTTTTAGCTCACTCAGCATAATCAATAACCCACCAATGAGCGCCACATCCAGAGACAGCAATCTGACTGCTCTCTTTTTTTTAATAATAATAATCCGAGTCTGTTATGGCTGCATCCTGCTGACATTTTCTCTCACATCAGCATCCATTTTTAATCACGGTACCTGGCCTCGCCGCTGCTCATCAAGTGCCTCAGCCTCATGTCAGAGTGTGGGCTTGCAGAGAGGGATAAGAGCTCTTATTGCTGCTATGTGGAAATAGATGTGCTGTTGCAACTGCCTACCTCTCCTGGACCATCTGTGGAGTGGCAGAGCTGGGTGACTATTACATAAGACATTCACAACAGGCCTCTCTCTTTCCCACATTATTCTAACAAGTCCTTCAAAAAAAAAATTTGAATTTCTGTTTTGCAATGTCTTTAACTGTTTTGTTATTCAGTGTTCTTCTGACTGAAACTGTGTTTTTCCTAATTGGTTGTGGCAGTTTTTTTTTTGCATACAATAGGTTCAGGTTTTTCACTGAATTACTTCCTCTGTCATACAGTAGACATTTTTATATGCTCAATTAGTATTGAAGAATAAGACTGGATATTCAATATTTTCTTATTGTCAACAAAACCCTTGAAAAACCAACAATGAATGGATCAAGTATTGACTCCTGATATCCATTGTCCCTTTGTGCCATTCCATTGTTGTCCAAAAACTAATTAAAGCACATCAATGAGCCACTATGTTGTTCTGGCTGACATGTACCTTTATTATCATGAACACACACTGTAGTTTATTTTGAGTCAACCACACACACACATGTTATGCTGCTGTACATATTGATTACAACAACAAATGTGTATATTTATGTCTCAAGGAGGAACTAATGCGCTGAACTACAGACAGGCTGGTCAAAGCAAAAAGTGTTGAGAGATGTATCGGTGGCATTAGAAAGAAAAATCTAATATTTGATGCTCATGCTCATTCAGTCTGCATACAACAGTGAGCTCTGCATCCACTCACTGCTACATCGGACTGCCTCTTTTCAGTAATGTAACTGACTCCACCATCCCAGCCTTCTCCTATATTTAACCATTTATTTGCATGTGAATTTGTGTCAAGTTCACTCATATTTCTTCCAGAGCATCACATGAGCAGAGCCAATCCGCCAAAACAAAATTCTGTTAGTTTCGTTGTTACAATAAATACCTAAAATCTTGAAATGAGCATCCTGATCAAACGGATACTGATGTTCTTATCTGTTAGTAAGACAGCAGATGGCTACTGCAACATTTACACATGATGTAATGTCTTATTCAGTTATGGTGTTTATCAGTTAGACACTTTTATGCCAGTACACTAATTGAAACTGGAGTCCCATATGGTAGCTGTCACTAAGGTAATACCTAATTATTTTGGTACTAAGTAGAACAAAGTATGTCATTGCAGGGCAGTCATTAAGCTGAATGTTAATCACTTGCATATATATATATGTGTGTGTGTGTGTGTGTGTGTTGCTACAGTTCATCAATTAAGATTTACACTTGGAGGGACATCTCTAACCCATAATGCTTGTTGCCGTCTGTTAAACATGGCGATGGATCTGCAATGATCCTGTATGGGGAGCCATTTAGTGACTCATCACATCCGATAATTACTGAATTACTGTGCACAGTTGTAGATCAGCCAGGGAATATGATGATGATGCCAGTTTACACATCCAGGAACACCCCAGGGTGCAAACACCGCTCCAGGTGCTCCCTCACGATGGGCCTGTCTTTCAGCGATCAATTTCAACAATGTTCTCAATAAAACTGCAAAAAGTGGTTTCCGGGAACACCGCAGAGATGACTCTGGAGGCTCTTCTTCTCGGTGAAAGGCCCAGTATCCATTACACACTCCAGGATGTTGTGTGACAGCTGCACAAGGCAGACTGAAAGGAAATAGCAGTCCATTTCCTCATTTGTTATTATATATTCATATATTCAGATATTCATAACGCTATTTAATCCAGACCAAAGTCAAAATGATCATGACTTAATACAGATAATAATTCTAAGTATTTATTTTAAACTGCAACATTTGGAAGATTTACTTCAATTTATCTTCCTCCTATGAATTTTCATAGTACCGTAGCTGTGCAGTAGAAAAATGAGATTGCCACAATGTATGTATCCGGATAATAAGTCTGTGAAGGCAAAATATAATTTTATTGCTGCTCATACATTAAGAGGGATGACAGCAGAGAGCTTTAAACAAAGCTAAGAAAGTGAAATATGCATGCAATCAATGCCGCCATAGATATCAAGTGATTCTTAGGTGCATTAAGGCTTGTTTGAAACGCTTTAGCCTGGAGCTGGCTCCCTCTGACAGTTTTCCAACAAATCCACGGGGAGAGAAGATAGTCACAAAACAGAGAGTGTAATTAAAAGAACGTCTTTCAAGCATAGGTGCCAGCCAACGCTGTAGGAATAAGAGGTAGCAGTGGGAGTCATGGTAACAGCTGATTGATGGAGACAGCAAGTGGAGGATATAGAGGACGTCCTGTCAAAAGTCCCTGGTTTGTTGGTGTTGCCTCTATGTCTCAGGTTATATGGAACAGCAATTATGTGCAACCAATGTTCAAACACTGACACCATCTTTTCCAGAATTCATTATGTTACTTCACGATGAAGCTGTTTTGAACTTTATATTGAGTCACAACAGCCAGCTGCATCATCAAGGCTTAAACAAAGGTCCATATGCATATTGCACATGCCCACGTCTGTGTGAAAAAAGCAATTGTGATGCATCTACACACAAGGCCAGATATGTGCGCCATCTCTCACAGGCTTTAAAAATTAGCACTCATCTCAAAAACTAATGAAAACCTGAAGCTCCTCAATCCCTACAATAGCAATTTGCATAATAATTACAACATAGCAAAGACAGTGGGGGAGGACAGCAAAACAAACCCCTGCCAGCTGAATAAGTATAATTCAACGTACTATAAAAATAGCCGCGGCTTCTTCCTAATAGAGTCAGGCCTCCGTATTTTGTCTCGCTACTTGATTACTACAGCTATCCACAAGTGTCTGGCAGGATGTCCGTGTCACTGTGGAGTTTATTTCTGCAAATTAGTCTTGCACTTCTTTAACGTTGGAGGACTCACAAGAGACATAAAAAAAAAAGAAAAAAAAAAAGATAAAAATCAATGCAACAGAGGCCGATATATCCTGGCTTTTAGTCTCTTTATTGGGCCAAGCTTTAAAACCGTTGTATCTACCACTTCTCGTGATGTCATCAGACTCTCCTTGCTGAGTAAATCCCCACGACTTTCAACAACATGCCCCCAGTTTGTAACACAGACTTTCTGTTAAAAAAAAAACACCTCTAGTCTCAAAAGCCCAAGCTGAGACAACTCAGATGAAATCATGTTTTTTTTCGGAGTCACAGACGGCTAAATACAGAAAACAGAGTGAGCAGTGCTTCTCATAACCAATAAACTGAATCTGATGTTCAAAATCAGTGCGGCGCCCCATTAATACTTAGCAGCAGTGGATAAAAATATTTGCACAGTGAATGTGCTGTAATTACTACTTGCAGAGTTGTGATCACTGACTGTTGGAAGCATTTTAGTGACAACTGAAGTTGCTTTGCAGCCTCATTCCAGACCCCTCAATCACTGCCCACATCCCAATTAAGAACGGGGACGCTTATCTTCCTACATATACAGTAGGTAGCTAAATAACCACGTTCATGGAAAATAACAACATCAAAATACAATCAAGTGTGGATAAAATTGAAGCAGTGGTGCCATTCCGCAAACATGAACCCAACATCAGTCTGATCAAATGACATAAAATGCAATGTCAGTTTAGTCTGATTATCATGCTCATTGCTTATTGGTGTATTTTTTTTTACTATGCCACATAGACAGGACATGACAGGATGTCCACGTCCAGATTTTCCTATCTGAGGTACAAAAAAGTCGGACAGCAGAAAAAAAGATTTGCCATCACTAGCTTGGAAAGATTCACTGGCGTAGAGATAGAAGTTAACCCGCCAGAAATTCCACTCAGATCAGAACTTTACTTTTAGTGAAGGTCGATTTTCTTTTAACAACCAAAAAAACCAAAACTCATGATCACTGTACACTTCTTCCACCTTCAAAAATAATACAACAAGCTTATATCTGTTCTCTGGGGGTTGTTCTGGGTAGAAATCACTAACAAATAAACCGCACTTTGTACCTCTTTGATACTCTACTGTATCCAAACCTACTTGTGTTAGTGTCTGATTACTGACCACACAAACCAAACGTTTCTCACAGTACGCAGTCTGCTGGCATTAACTTAACGCTACAGATGACACCAGATGGTTTCACAATAATGAGTGATGAACGTCACCTCTCTTAACTGCACAGCAGTTGCACTCCAGCTGCATTTTCCTTCGGGTGCTGTTTTAACACAGCGCTGCCTCTGTTGTCTATGTAAGACTTCACGTTCCGGCTCTACCGACACCTTGCTTCACACAGTCTCACCTCTTATCTCCCACTGAAAAGCCTGCTGTCAATCATCAAGAAGATGTGTAGCTGGGTGCTCAGAAACCACAGCAACCTAAAAATCTCACATCATTTCCCCAAATCAGGTTTTTACGTGCTTTCTCCTTTGTACCAAATACTTGCTATTTGGTGGGTTTGGCGGGTTGCATAAATACATGTGTCTGATTCATTTTTCATTCATTTTTGGTGGAAAGTGAGATTTCTGCTTTCTCAACAACAAAGTAAAGTAGAACAAAGAGAACAAGTACACTCCCAGCATCAGTGAAACTATGTCAATTTGTGCTCTTATGAATGATGTGTGGTAAGACAAAAGTACAGCGGGTACAGCATCATTACAACTATATCGCTATACGAACAATGGATCAAATCACTATGTGTATTGCCGACCCAGAGAATTAACATGTGATTGTGCAGCTTTTTTTAGTGTCTTTTAGCTAATTGTTTTGGTTTTGTCATAGACGGCGCTTTCCAAAAAAATGCAGATCGAATAGGGAGGCTGCTAATGCTGCTCTATGTCTACTCGATTCAATAATCAACTGTGTGCTACCTGTTTGCTTTATCCACTTAATAATATTTATGATGTACTGTTTCCTACCTACCAGCACAAATGTCACAATAATAATTAATAACGGAGAGATGAACACTAGTATATTTGGTACACTGAGGTAAAACAAATGCAGTCCAAATAGAAGCTGTGTTACAGAGGTGAAAATAAACTTGCCATCTTCACTCAGTTTTCTTCCTTCCTCAAACAGTCCTGCCACTGTGTCTGACACATTCGCAAACAACGCTCCAAACTCCGCCTTAAACTGAGGTGTATGACAGTAAACAAGGATTTTTCTTTTCTTTTCTTTTCTTTCTTTTTTTTTTTTTTTTAGACGAGGCAACAGGCATCTCCACTTGGCAGTCCAGCCTGTTCGTCTTGTTAATTCAAAGATGCCTTGAGCAATTTGTAAATCTGGCTGCTGATATGTTACTTACAGAGCACTGGGATTTCATGTTGATCTGTCTGCTTGATTCTGTCCTGCTTCTTCCAAAAAAAACAAAAAAATAAAAAAATAAAAAAAAGTGTAACAAAAATACAGCGCAACTCTCTACCTCCAGCTTGCAAAAAAGAAAATTAAAGCTACCAGTGAAAACCGGACTTCACAAGGTTGTCTGTCCCCACCATCTGGATGCTTGTTGCCTTCTTGGAGCTGTTTCTATCTCACTACTCTATAAATTGCTTGATAGGAAGGGTATGGGCATGTAATATAGCTTCACTTTCACAGAAGCTTATCAGCTACCAGAAATGCGTGACACAAACATATAACTCATGATGCTTTGACAAAAAGAGATATTCAAGCAGAAGAAAGGCGCTGCATGGGTTTTGTTTGCTCGTGAGTTTTTGTGCTGCTGTTTGGCGTCATGATTGGTATCACCTATGTGTCAGGAGATGAGCTCTGCTGGATGTGGGTTTATCTGAATAACGTTTCAGATGACGCATGTTTGTCATTGTACCGCAGTAGTTGGATGCTACTTTTTGCTTCCAGAGAGGAGAAATTTTGTTTCACTAGAGCCTCACGATTATGCTTCCAGCAAACCAAGAATCAAACAGCTGTGGAACATGCATTTTTACAAGGGAGGAGAAACTGTTCTGAAAAGGATTGCTGTCAAAATACTGGAGATGCAGAATATGAGCACTGGCGTTGTCTGTATCGCTTTGAAAAATCTTTCCAATCTTTTGTTTTCAACAAAGCCACGCAAATCAATACTTTACATTACTGTAAAAGGGATCAAATCACATATTGTAGAGAGTTTGTGATCAACCTACATTAAACTCGACAGTGTTTGTTGGATGTGTCGCTGCAGCAACTTGACGTGATACGCCAAACTTGTTCTGCTGTGGTAAACCCTCACAATAATCTGCAAAGTGAAAGTCATATGACTGAGATAAGATATCTAGGCTAACTAGGATCTCTTCAATATAATTTCCCACTGGCCAACTGGCCAAATCTATATATCATAGTTCTGTTATCACAGAATTGTCTCACCTGGTCCGTTTACAATGTCTGGAGAATATATATATATATATATATATATATATATATACGCATCTCAGGAAAAATATGTCTGTGTATGGTTATATACCATATATATGAACGGGAAACTTAATGATAAGGATAAATGAAACCAAACCTTGAACATTTTTCAGCATCAATCTGATGCTGATGTGTCATTCTGAATCACACTTTAGTTTTGCCTAACAGTATGTTACAGCTCATCAAGCATGCCATTGCACAATATTAACGTGCGCCCCAAATTCTATAATGATTACTGTAAATGTCCTCTTCTTCTTCTTCTTCTTCTTTTGCATTTCCGGCAGGCTAGATGCCCTGCGGCACATTCATTATAGTAAACGTGGATGCTTGGTGCAGACTAATGCTAAAATAATCTGCTTCATTAACCCCAAGTGAAACTTAAGATTTCTAGACAAAAAGGAAGTTCCACCATGAAATGACATTACCATGAGAAACTAAATTTGATCAAAAGTTTTGGTGCAGAATGCCCATGAGAGTCCGTCTTGGAATCGACTGACTGATCAGATCATGTGAAGGATGAGCTGCCTGTTTCCTGTCGCCACAGAACACATCTGTAGAAGAAATCTGCTGAATAGCTTTGGACACTCATGCATCTCAATACCCATGGGGCTTTGCTCCCCAGAAACCATCTGCAAATGTGAGATGAGACATATTCTTTATAACATTGATTTCTGTTTTCACAGTAAGTGGCAGGGACAAAATTATATAAATAGTCAACTTTTAGACAGTCATATTAAGACATTTCCTTTGTTAGAAGACACATTTTAGATATTTTTTCTGTTGATGTGTTATCTTTTATATTTTCTGTTTTATTACTCTATGTCTTATCATTCTTATATGTCTATCTTTTTCATATCTTATTCCAAATTTAGGGTTACGGTTATCAATCTTTTAACCTGCATATGACCTCAGATGCTCACTGCCTGGGGGACACTTATAGTAACAGAGTATAGTCTGAGTATAAACTCTCTCATTTATTTTGCAGTCGCTCAGGTGATTATTCTGTCTGTTTAGAGACGTCAGTGTTGCTGCATTGCCCTCAGCGAGAAAGGAAAGTAACACCCTGTAGTTGGGCGAATGAATTAATGACCCCATAATGAGCAGCTGGTATAAAATTGATAAAGAAAATACAAGAAAAAAAAAATTCTCCCTGCAAGAACAAATGACATTAACATTCATGAAATTCATGCTGTTCATCTGGTGATTATTCTTTTCTCGTAATGATCTTTTTTTTCCACATCATACGAAAAAATGCCATAATGTGACCAGATATTTATATTTTCAGCCCCAGCAGGTTCAGCTCCACATCTCTGATACCCAGAATGGTGAAAACCAAGACAGCATTCGTACTTATTTGTATATTTCAACTCCACCTGCTCACCAAGCTTTCATACAGTGTTGTTGTTCTCCCTATGAGTCAATTAAAACACAGCCTTCATCTCGGCCGATAAACCCAGCATTCTGCCATATTTACTCTCATAACAAACGGTTCATACACTTCCTCTTACATCTGCTGTTTGGGTAGATATTATGTCATATTTACAGCAGATTTATATTCTTTTGGAGTCAACAGCAGCACTGGGACATCATGTCAGATCTTCAGACATTGACCTTTAATCTCAGCATTTCATTTTTTATTTTTTTATTTTTTATTTTTATCATCTCCTCACTGTCATGCTTTCATAAAACTTTGCCTTCACTTGACGAATAATATTGTGTTTCCACCGCACAAATATGCAGTGTTGAGTTGTTGTTTTATATATGCACCCTTTTTGATTTGAGCTTCTGAGATTAGAACTGTACTCAATATGTTTGGCTGCCTTACCAGCGTGCTTCCAATGTGCTTCCAGCTGGATCATGTCAGGCTAAACTGCAACCATGATAGAAAACATCTTGTACTATACATAGTAGCATGGCCAAGGCACTGTACATTTATGCAACACCAAAACATGAATGTATTGGGTGACAGCTTGATGACATGAGTAATTCTACATGATGTTGCTGTCATAAAACCAATTTAGATATGTCTTCAGGGGCTGAGGCTTAGACTGGAAATCATTTCACTTCGTCCGGCTGAAAACTTACTGCCTACTGAGATACAGCTTGGGATTGTGAAATGCATTTGAGGGTGACACCCAATATGTAACAGAAACAAATACATTTCAATTTCTTTCCACTTATGTGTTGGTATTATTAACTTTTCTCATAGCTGTGTATTTGATCATTTCCTTTCTTTATTCACTTGATTTAATGACCAACAACCATTGTACACACCAATAGGTGGAAGATTCATAGTAGTTTGTAATGGACACATGTATTTCATACACTGACCATACATTACATACACAATTTAGTATTTTATATATATTTTTTATTTTTGTCAGCAATGGAAGCAACAGTTTAGTAACAGTAATATTGCTTGCTATTATTTTTCCAATACTTGCTCCCTTCCCTTATGCACATGGAAATAAAAAGAGATCCACACACACACATATTGATTTATAATTTACTTCAAGCAAAATCCCATAATGTGCTGGTTTATCCTTGCCGGGCAACATAGAGCATGAACATGAAAAGAAAGCTCATGTTCAAAAGATGCCACATACACATAAGATAAACTTTTTCAGCGATGGATTACCAACAGATTTTGGATAGGTGTCCTTCCAGGTATACAAGATGTAGGTTGTTACTTGGACACATAAGAGGGAAGCTGAAAGCTAACATGGACAACACCTCTCATCCTGCTCAGGAGCACGTTCAGCCACAGACTCATCCAGCCACATACCTCTAAGCTCTCAGAGGGCTCTTTTGTGCCATCAGTCATCTGATTCCAGTACATCCTACCTGCACTGATTGCGACTCAAAACTATATATCTCTCATAGTTAAACTGTCACCACCGCAGATATTGCACAATCAAATATATAAACAGATGAGTGTATGCTCTGCGTGTATATTTTAGAAACGCCACCAGAGTCCTTATCTGCACATATACACACAAACATTACACATGTATATACACATAGACCTATTTTATTTTATCTGTTATTCTCTTTTATCTCATTTTTGACGTATAGGCATTCATGGAAATGTCTTTCTGATGTTAACTACTATACATTCCCTTGTGCTGTTGTGTCAAATTTGAATTTTCTTTTTCTTATCTTATCAGACTTACAAGGTCCACACTATGTGATGGGTTGCTAATGAAGCCCACTATAGAGTATATGTCCCAGTAGTCCTGGAGATGAGCTGCTTGGCCTGCTACCACTGACAGATCCACACCTAAAAAGACAATTTCAGCTTCTTGTGTGTTGTCACAGAAAGACTAAATGTAGCAGGACAGTTCCCTTTTTTTTTTTTTTACAGCCCATTGAAGCAAAGCAAGACTTTCAAATTTGTGAATGTGCTTAATTTTTTCTATTGCGTTTGGATCTAAAGTCTTTAGACACCAAACAAAGCTTTGACCGTAACAGCTGTGACCGTAAAGTAACATCTGTTGGCTTAAGTGAACAAGCTCATCCAATTACCGCCATCAAGACTGCCCCAGGCAAACATGCAGAAGGAAAACACTGTTACATTTTTGAGAAAACTTTGTCACTACATATGCAGAGACTGACTCTGTAAAGATGCCAGTGAAGTAAAGCATCCCTGGTCAGTGAGGATTAAATCTCTGTGAGATAGACAGTAAAAGAGATGAGGATGTTTCCATATAAAAGAACGACCTCCATGGGTGTTGCTGTGGAGATGTTAAAGATGACGGTACAAGTGGCTGTACAGTAAATGTCCTTGATTACGTAAATCTATCACATGGCCTCAGCCTCCACGGCACAGCACATTTGTTTGTCTCCTAAGATGCCCTTATTGTGGTGTGCTTGTTACCAAGGTAACCGCTGTTTTCACAATGAGAATGTGTAGGATGCCAGCAGTAATGCCAGAATTTGGTTCAATATAGATAACCCGGGCTTTACTTGCGCATTGCAACAGATTTGTTAAAAAATGGATATGTACTACAAATGGATCCAGTTATAGTAAGAACATGCAGCCAAGTCAGTTGACTTGTGAAGGAATTTCTTCTCAAAACAGATCAAAAAGCCTTTTTCTGATTGCTTCTGTGAGAGGAAGAAATGTTGTGAATAATGGATTAGGATCAGTGTGAGAGATACTGTATATTGTGTGTACTTGGACAATCTAAACCTCAGGCAAAATTATACTTTTGAAATACTGATGTTACATAAGCTCCAATAGGTCATGAAATGCATTTTTTTCACAACAAATCCCAATAAACTGCAAAGAAATTTGAGTTGTGACAGTTTTTTGCTTGCATACACGTTTTCATAAATGATTTTATTATTTCTTATGTAATTATCATCAAAAAGGGGAAAACAGCTAGCCTGTCTAAAGTTAAGCCAAATCTTTTCTTAGTCTTGTATGTAACAATTAACAAGTCGTAATTTGATATTGAATTACGTGCTGTAATTATTCCTTGGCCAGCGACAGCTGATCTCAAACATCCTAACTTTCACATGTAATTGAACTATTTTTGTAACCAATTTTTGTGGGTCGATAGATAAGGTATTTACTATTAACCTTTTCTTAGATATTTCACCCAACCTTTATCTTAGTAAAGTAGCTAATGGAAAAAACCAGATTTACCACTTAGTCAGCAGGTAACTTCTAAGATAGGTTACTCATCTAAATCATCTAGTAGTTTATGCGACAGCTGCAAAGAGGTAAACCCATTTCATTATTACCAATATTCTACTTTTCAAATGCCTTTTAGTGAGAGTTCTGTTACTGTTGGGTCAGGGGTAATTTAAAAAAAAAAATCTGCTGTTAATTACTTTTAATATTGCTGACTCTGGCTTTGGCCTTTCATGCTTCAACAGTTTCCAAATTGAAAGTATCCATCTAGGTTTACAGTCCCACTGTGTCAATAGCAACTGCTGACTTAACCACAGTTGCTGCATGTAGTCACATAGGCTTGGGCCTGAGGACCAAACCAACTTTCCCGTGGAGGATGAGTGATTCACTGAATAATTCAGCTCAATCAGGCCAGTTTAAACATTAATGGGTGAGTGGGAGTTCCTCTCGGCTCCTCCCTGGGGACATACAGTAGTTGAGGAGACACTCTAATTGCTAACTCTTGTCCAGTAGAAGTCTTTAATTAAAGTGAGCGGAGAGTGCTGAAGCTTCCTTGGAGCTCAGCATGTCGACCTTTGGAAAAAAGCAGAGGGTGACAAGAAAAGTGGTCCCCCTATGGCCTACTCTCACACAGCCCTAAAATTACATGGAGGGATACTGCCCTTGACTACATTAAACCATATTAACTGAGTCAGTTCGGATGTTTGAATCCACTCACACCACATATTATTATGTGGCTCGTGCTACACAGGGTGGACAGCAAATCCTAAGGTCATGTCTTCCATAATCTTTGCCTTACTTGACACACGTCTAACTGAAGTTAAATTGTCTTTTTTGGCCTGCTACAGCAGGAAATCTACCACAAATAAATAGTAAAAATAAGCTTGATGGATATTGTTTATTTCTTTTTCTTTTACTAATAAAGCTTTATATATTTTGCTCCAGCAAGACTAAAGGAATGACGTATCGTCATCTCTCTTAAACTGTATATTTGTGCATTGTGTCAGTGTATTGTTCTAATAATTGTGGTGTATTTGTGTGTTTTAGAAGGAATAGCAGGGGATCATATGTATCCTCATTGAAGGAACCTCAGTGCTGATTCGTTCGGAACATGTGTCTGGTGAATGCTGTGTCCTCCTCGTCCTGACTGACAAGTCTGAAACATTCTCTCAAACTTTTCAAGTCTTTCAAAGAGTCTGTATGAGAAAATGTTTGTCATTTTGGAGGCTGATTACTGGCAACTACACACATTGCAGTGGTGGGAACATCATGTTAGAAATTGTTGACCTCTGCTGTGGAAAAACTGCAAGAACTTATCAAACATAAAAAAATGTCAATTGTGTCAATGCCAGCTAATTGTTCAAAGTATATTTGACATCATACCTAAAGAGGAAGAAAAATGAACTATTACAGTTGATGCAACTCAATTTTTACTGCAATTCTCAATTCTTCAAGTTTTATTCAGTTGAATCAGGTCTGACATAATTCATATGTTGACTTTAATAAAGTTGGTTAAACTCATTTCCTCGATTTTTCACTTGGGCTTTACTCGGCTTACTTGTTTACACTTTAAATTAGGGGGATGCAACAAGGTTTGTAAAAGCCTTGTGAACATACATAAGCTGCGTAACAGGTAATATATATATATATAATGTACCTAATGATATCAGTGGCTGCAGGATGTAGCTAAAGACCAGTGGGAGTTACATTAATCAAACATTAGAATAAGCATGCACAGGATGCTGCAACAACACATCACAAGAACTGTTTTAGCATAGTGGTATGACCAAATCAAGCCCCCATCTAAATTCCAGAGTAATCCCTGGTTGTATGGTTTGGTAAAAACAATCTTCAGATTTGGTCTTAATAATTAAATTTTTTATTATTGCATTCCTGTCCCATCATCTGGATACATTCATGTTTGTGTTGTGTCAAGTCCAAGAATAGATCATTTCAGGTTAACATACTGCATTCTACAGCCATGCATCCCAGCTATATTATATTATTATTATTTTGCGCTGCATGTCAGCGCCTGGACTTCACAGCAACAGCACGGCTGCATTTAGCATACAAACCCGAGCGGTGCTTTACGTAACTGTGTGGACTAACCTGAGTAATCACGCTGTGGAGTCATTAAACTGACACAAGTGCAATGAAGAGCCCTCACACCAACCCTTCCCCCTCCTGAAAAACCATTAGCACCACAATCACCACCTCCGCTCCACAGGTCTGCCTACCATCAGATCTGCTGCCCACCCACCTGCCCACCCACCCCTGACCTCCTTGCACTTTTGACCTTGCTGACGTCAGCTATTCCCATGGCAACGTCAAATGAATTTCGTGCAAACCCTAATCCACTGTTGGGGGATCTGTTGATCCTCATTATCTTCATCCTCATGATCATCATAATTGCCACCCTCGTCCTCGTCCTCCTCTTCTCTTATTTATTACTCATCTCTTGTTTTTTTTTTTTTTTTTCCTGAGTGGCCATTTTATTATATTGGCTGATCTGAGAGTCTCTTGTGAACTGAAAAAAATCATCACTGAAAGGTACGCTTGATTACAGATGCCTTTCCCATGTACAGCAGAGGTCATCGAGAAGAGTCGCGAACTCCCGAGTTGGTCCAGTGTGTATAAGAGGAACATGGAGTGTCATCTAAAACAAACGATCAGTCCAAAATGAGAAGTCCACTGATACTTCGCACTCAACAGGGATTGCTGATGAGATTACAACTGCTGTATATTAAGATATTTTTTAAAGAATGCGGTATACTATGACAAACCTTAAATTAATTCAACCTTTAATTTCCCCAATCTCTCAAGGTAAGAAGGAAAAGCACATTTCAAGAGTTTGTATCATAAGAAACAATCGGCTGCAGCTGTCATAGATTTTCAAGTCTATTAAGGAATGACTGAAACCCTCACTAATGAACACATTGTTTCCTTGAATTCCTTCAGAAACAAAAAATGTAAAAACAATGGTGAGTTAGATGCTGGAACTATTTTTTGTTGTCTTGTTTGATATATGAACAATTGTTCATCAAGTAACTTAAATCCCTCTAAAACCACGACCACGCATTGCTTTTTCTACAGTTATTATCATTCATTACATTCTGACTCCCATGCATTAATAATCCCTGATTTTCTTAGAAATTTAAAGCATCAGTGTGGAATAGTAATTGACTACAAACAGGAAAATAATAATCCAAATTTTACAAAAAAAGTAAAAGTGTATTCATTCTGACCACCTCCAGATTGTTGCCTTATCTAACAATGTTGTATCTGTGTCAAGAGGATTAGGTGACAGATTACTCGCATTGTTATTTCAAGTTCAGAGGCAGAACAATGGGTTCTCAATTAGACATGTTTATCCGTTATAAACATAAACCTGGAATAAAAAAAGAAGCACTGGGCACTGTTTGATGAATCATATTATTTGTGAATCTTGGACTAAGCCACAATCAAAATTATTGCCAAAATATTTCAGTGGGAGGAGGGTTTTCAGAGTTCCTGTTTTCAGCAAATGCATCATCCATGTGGCCAAAAATACACTAATCTGTTAATGAAATACTAAATGGACAGCATCCAAAACAACAAATCAAGTGACGTATTTATTCAGCTGTGTAATTTTCGCATCCAAAGTGTATTGTCTTTTTTTTTTTTTTTTTAGGCTGGATGTTATTAGAATACTCTGCTGTGCGTGTGCGCAGGCGAGCTCTACGCAGGAGACTTGTTTTGTTCATTTATTAATAATTTCATCATTCAGCTGTGTTTTTCCACTGCCTCCCATAACTATGGCAACCAGTCGCAAAGTCTTGAGGAGAGTCTGGATCTATTGTAAGGAAGGAAGGAAGGAAGAAAATAAATAAAATTTCTTACAGCAGATGTTCACTTGTGACTTTTGGCTGCATGAAGGCAGTCCATCTTCCCAGTCAATGGAGAGGCTCTTTATCTCCTTGAAACAAAAAAACAAAAAAAAACAACTTACAGACAATCTGCCCACAAGCAGACGTCAACCGCGTCTCAACACCTACCAGCTGCTTGTAATGCAGACACTGTGTGGGGTGCTGCGAGCAACAGGCTTGCTCGGGAGGTTTAATTCACATCTCAACTCGACTTCCACTCGCTATTACAATATATTTCATCTCACTACGGGTTTTCTTGCCTTTTGGTTCATGTGCACATCCCACATCTCCCACTGTGTCGTCGCAGGACTTCATTTGTCTTTTTCGGTGAGTATGCTTCACTACGGCCACTCAGTTATCGAACGTGAATGTGTCAAGACCTGCAAGGTTTGATTCCGCTGCACCTTAAATCAGGGTACATCCCCGCAGCTCAGAGGGATCTTTTAAACGTTCAGTCACTGATGCACGTCAGAGCTCTCGCAGGTAGCGGGGGGTCCGCTTGTCAAAAACACAAGCTCCTGGTGGTTTTTGTCTGTCAGCATTTGTGCCCCCCCTCCCTCCTTTCCCATCACACAAACATCCTCTGAGGATCAACGGAGGGAAGCTCGTCATCGGATCAAAATTCATACCTGAAGACAGGAACCCTGTGGTTGCCATTTGTGTGTTTGCTCATCTCGGGAGGTCACCGGCATTTCACCTGCAGGGTTGAAAGTGACAGGGCTGAAGTCAACGGCCATACAACGCAGATCTGGAAGTTAATGTCGGTTTATTTACTTGTAACAGGAAAAGTGGCCATGTAAGAGACTAAAAATATGCCGCACTATTATAAATATACATTATAATCAAAGGTCAAAGATGAGTGGGTGGCGGTAAGCAGTGATGCAGGCTAGTTTGGTGCTGCGTGACTCAGACATAATCATTGTTGTTTTACACTGGTTTAACACAGCTTCTACTTGCCTCATCAATATTGATTTTATGTTAAATATTTAAACTACTTCTTGCACAACCAATCTGTTGGGTTTTTTTTGCGCTGGAATTTTGCTGCAACAGCACAACAAATGTTCAAATCCTTATCTTCTGCCCACGAGTCTGGCGCTGTCTCATGAAAACAATTAGTCTTAGATATTAAACAGGCAGGGTCCTTCAGATCTGGAGGCACTTGTGTTTACCTTATTATAAATGCTTGCAGTTTACATTTTAACAGCTTTAAGCTTATTATTTCAGAGAGTTGGATGAAGCACTGCACTATATGTCTCAAATGAATTATGTTTATGCACTAGTAAAACATGCTTTGAAGAGAGGGTTGGATATTATTTCATTAACACTTTTCCAAATGGGATGAATTACAGAAGGTATCACGCACCATCCCACACTGTACTGAATCCTACTTTAACTATAACCTTAATCTTTTTTTTTTTTTTCATTTTGCCTCTGTGGTATCCAAAGCCAAAGACACAAATTGCATATGTGTGCCGGCATTAAAACTTCATAATTAGCATCTGTGGCGGGTTTAATTTGCCGGTTCGTTTTGATTATGGTTTTGTATTTCTCATGTTCCTAACGGTGAAACACTGGCGATCCTTGTGTTCATTTGTTGATCATTTTTTTTTATATCATATTCTGCATCTGCCCTGATTCAACAGAATAAACAGGATGTGACTTGTGCTGTATATAAAGGTATTTATCTTCTTTCCACCACCACCAGTCACAGAGTGGCTGGACAGCCTGAGGGATAAACAGTACTTGTGGTCAGTTGGCATGGAACAAGAAAAACAAAAAGAAAAACCCCACAAGTCAACTCATGTGCCATAACATGAACAACCTGCATTATGAGTGGTTTTGCTTAGTTTAGCTTGTTCATCGTGGTTATCGTGCTCCGGGAAGGACGTGATGATTTTGATCCTTTTGACATGACAAGATCATGAATATGATTCCTGTAAATTCACCAGAGCCACCACGCTTTTTTTTTTTTAGTTCTTACAATATTTATTTTTTCCTCCTCTTCCATAAGTAGAAGTGTGTTTGCGTGAGTGTGTGTGTTTGTCTAGCCACCAGGCCCGTTTCTCTAATGTTCCCAGTGGGGAGCGTTCTGTGGCCCAGTGGGTCTCTGCGGGGGAGTTAGTGACTGACACCACACACCCCGGGGCTTTGCTGGCCGAGCCATTGTGTTCCCTGCTCCCTCGGGTTACAGGCTCAGCTTTCACTGATTTGTCTTTCTATTGAGTGGAGTTACATGGCTGCCATGAGCGTCACATGAACGAGAAGTGTGCAGGCTACCAGGTTAAATGGGATCCAAACATCAATAATTATATTTAACATGGGGACAGGAAGTTATATGACCTCATGATTATACACCCAGGTACTAAAATGGAAATACTATTACAGATGATTAAAGCAAATAATACATAAGCATATATTCTCTGTACGGTACGTTTCAGAATTGAACTGTATCTAAACCTTTACTAGCATCAGAAAACATCCTTGTTCGCTTGTCTATGTTTATAACTGTGTGGGGAAGAGGGTCAAATCCATCATTCATTCATTTGCAGACATACAAGTCTAAATATTATAATAATAACTTCCAAAATGACCGCCAGCACACGTATTAGAGGGGCCTGAATTTAGCGACTGAGACCATAATGATTTTTTTTTTTGAGTCAATATTTATGGTGGCATTGCACTTGGTTGGTGCTAGATTGAATGAGCCGGAGGGATTTGTATCTTAACATAACCCTAACCCTCACCCTAACCACACTCATGAGAGTTTGTCCCTTCTAGCACCAGCCATTGCACTTAAAGGCTTCAACCTCAAGACATGACATAGCTGCAGCTGCTGCATGGTAGCTGACTTCAACTAAGTGGATATGTTTCCTGAACTCAACTATACCCGCTAAAAATATTGGCAAGATACATTTTGCAGATAGGAAGAATACTCAGAAGCGTAAACTGAATCAACTGCCCGTATTTCCCCCCAGAATTCCTGTTTAGGAACATAATCCATATGAGATACTGCTGCTCAACACTTTATCCATCTTTCTTTGGAGATTTACAAGTTTAACTCTGTATATCCTTTGCCAGATCCTAGCCCTGAAGGGTTTCTGTATTTTAGAGAATCACAGAGCTACAGTGTCTCACTGGGACCTTTCGCTGGGGGAAGTTTTACTGGAGTTTTACTGTGCAGTGTGCTGACAGGTAAACATGCAGGACTTCTACAGGACAGAACAATCGATGAGAATACATAGTCTTATAGTTACTATAAGACATGGTTTCCTCTTACTCTTGTGGATTTCAAGCAACTGTGTACAGAGAATGGGCTTTTTTCCCCCCCCAGCAGTGTATTCACTATACTAGACATAAGGAAGCTTTATACATGCTGTCATGTAAATGCCAGACCTCTAACAGAGCTCAATCCACTTACTCCAATGATACTGAATTCCTACCTGCAGCATGTCTGATTTCCCCTGCATACTCCATATCTAATACAGACCTCTTCATTCTTTTCCCATATTGTGTGCGAAGATGGGAAAATCATTGTGTGTTTTTTGTGTGTCAGTAAGTGTGTGTGTGTGTGTCCATTTGCCCTGGGAGACCCGTGGGATGTAATCTCTGTTATCCGTGCATACATTTAAACTCAGTGTGTCTGGGATTATCAGGCTAATAAAGGTTTATTGAAGGAATAACATTTCCACCTCAGACTGCTATTGGAAGATATGCATTCATAGATACACAGTCCTTTCCAAGCAGGCATTGTTAGATGGATAGTGGCAAAATGAAAGATGCTTGTTCCCTTAAAAATTCAATTTATCTGATATCTATAGAAATTGCTGCCTCTTTCTTTTTCCATTGTGTGTGTGTGTGTGTGTGCTATCTGAATCTTACCTCAAGGGAATAGTGTTTGTGAAATTGTGTTTATCCTGTTATTTTAGACATCATCTTGAGCACAGTTTGCTGGCACACTGATTCCAATTATTGAATTTGTTTAACTATGAAATATGTTGCGTGACAAGGTCCTGGAACATCCAGTGCAAGCTGAAATCCGTCCAAAACAATCCGTGCACACATATTTGTGTGTGTTTTTTTCCCCATCTGTAACTGTGTTCTAATGAGACTCATTGGGCACCGTGGGATGCTAGAAGATAAGAGGTAGTGTTGATAATCTCGCTCTGCATGCAGGCAGCATTTGGGTTCCCTTGCTCCCTGTGAATAAAATCACCAATCACTCATCCTCCACAACATGCATCCCGTCACTGAGACAGTTGACAGCTACACACTGGTTGGGTTGGGTGAAGGGGAGACTGGTTCTCCTGCTGCCTGCTGTAACATCATTGGAAGATGATGGGGATGATGTGCTGATCCAGTCAGTCTTCTCCACCAGCTATAGGCAGTAGCACATAACCTTGTTGTGCTGGGTAGCTTGCATTCATGAGATACCCCCACCCCTCTCAGTATGCACTGAAATATTCATGACTAATCCTGGAAGTTGGTGCAGGTGAACATTTTTTTTTTTTCCACGGGAGCATCATTAAATGTGGAAGTGACAAAAGGCTGAGGGTGCGTTTCAGCGATGCGGTGTGAGAGTTAGAGGGGTGGTGTGTATGTGTGTGTATGTGTGTGTGTGTGTGTGTGTGTGTGTGTGTGTGGAGGCGGGGTTGCGGAGCAGGAAAAGAAGCCACGGTGCTCGCAATGAACATCTTTTCTCTCTCAGGAATTGCTGGTAATTAAGAGCAGAGAGTGTCCTCTTCTGAGGTCAGCTCCTCTGCCCCCGCTTCCTCTTTACCAATGAATCCCCCCCTCATCTCTACCACAAACACACAGGGAGAATAACCTCTTAATAACTGCATCTCCCATAGCTCGCTGCGTAGACTATTGGCTCTTTAAATCAATGGAAGAATAATTTCCTTAATGTATAGGGCTGAAAAGAAAAGAAGCACAATCACTGTAAAACCTTTGAATCTCAGAATAATGTATAATTTGACATCATTAGTCTCTAACTTGCTAATAGCCTGGCTGCCTTCTTCTTCTTCCTTCATGATTCAAAATGTTTCCCTCCTCACGCTTTATCACAGAATCCACTCAAATAATAAGGAACAAACTATAACAGCTACAAAGACATTAAGTCTGATTAAATAATCAGATTTTAAATGGGTGAAGTGATGGTCATGTGTTATCGGGGAGGCGTTGCATTTTAAAGTGACATTTATACTCTCTCTCTCTGCCTCTGCACCCCCATCCCCCAACATACACCCACCCACTGCCACCAGCAGTTACACACACACACATACACACACATCACACACACACATACACACTATACATTATTGCTTCCCTTTCTCTTCATGCTGCTCTCTCTGTTCTCTGTCCTCGACAGCATGCATCAGAGAGACTGGGAGACTGGTTGAGAAATGTGACACAGTTCAAACACATTTTATTAAAAGAGGACCAGATGGCCACACACACACACACACACACACACACACACACACACACACACACATGCACACACACACACGCATGCCTATAAATGTGTGTGCTAATTGTTTTCACTGTTGTCTTGCCGTGTTCTCTGTTGTGAAGTCTGTATCAGTGATGCATTGCGAGCCATCACATAACCAGATTCTATATATCCAGACTAAAACCTCTAGAAAGTGGAAACAAGCTGGTCTTTTTTCCTTTTTTCTCTTTAGGCTCTCCTGTATCAGTTTTACCGCTCTCACCACTGAATGCATTTCTTTGTATCTGTCTCCACACATTACAGAAACATTCACTGCAGGTACAAATATATAAAGAAGAACACATCAGAGCAACAGGTCCTCCATATTCAATGAAATAAAGGTCATTTGCACCTGCAGAATGCAAAATAATTATGTGACAGCACTGCGGTTAAGGTGTGGTCAGGTTTAGGCACAAAAAAAACACTTGGTTAGGGTTAGGAAAATATCATGATTTGGATTAAAATAATCAGTAAAATGTAATATAGTGACATATGAGTTGACAGGTAAAATGTCAAGTTAGCAGCGCAATTTTACTATCTAGTCATCCGCCCAAACCCAACTCCTCCTGATAGAGTACCTATATTGATGTCATCTGAACTACGCCACATCCCTTCCCTGGGTTTTAATTACTACTATAATTAGATGGCATCTGTAATTGTTTTTGGGCAATTAATTTATGACCTATAGTGTCTTGAGAAGCTTCATCAAAGTCAAGGTTGAGACCATAATGCAACCACAGCCTATCAAGATGCTCCAGGTATTCTCCAGGTTGCTGTGGTTACATCAATAAAGTTGTGCCATCAGATATGTGACGGTTGTATTTTAATTGTTGACGCTGATGACTGCTAGATACATGTTTGGTTTGATTTATGAGCTACATCACAAGAATATGTTTTCAGTGACTCAATGCAAAGACTTGGAGCACATTTATGTACGTAATGTCATTAAATTGTCCAGGTAGGCTGAGAGACAGAAAGAGTGAACACTAGTGAAAAACATTTATTGAGACATGTTATTGATGGTTTGTAATAAAAACGTTGTAAAATATTACCTCTGGAGCAACTTTTACCTAACAAGCTGAGAATTTGGGGATTATCATTCATCTCAGATAACTGTCATTCGCTTCCTGGTATACTGTGACACTTCATGGCAGCGCATCGACATGAACGCTATGTATGGATGTGAATTTTGATTCACAAAGACGCAATTTCCCTCCACCTGAATAAACCCTCTGTCATTGTGCAAAACTAATGTCCAAATTGCACAACGCAGTGACAGAATGGTTCTCACCGCTCTATGACTTATTAAGTAGGTGGCTTTTTATTCCCCCCCCCCCCCCTCCCCTTTGATCGCTCTGAGAGAGCTTATCAAATAATGTTGTCATGGAAACTATCTGTCTGTGAACCACCTCTGTTGGCGAAGGTGGTTATGATCCAAAAGTAGTTCACAATAGGGCAACTCAGATCATCTATAAATTATAACTATAAATTCATACATGACCTCAGGTATGAACCAAACATGTCATACAGCAGACTGCACATAGCAACATGAACCAGGGACTGATAACAGATGTGGGATTTGATTGGACGAGGAGAAACTGATGATTTTAAAAATGACAGTTCATGACCAGTCTGCCTCGTTACAGTCAGTTTTTACATCAGAATTTGACTTTTTATGATAATGCTGCCATTACTTATAATCATTTAAATCACAGAACACTAAGCCAAATCACTCTTTGAGATTCATAACATCAGGCTCATCTTTCACATAATTATAACACACCCACTGTACGAAGCCAATGCGCATAATGTGTAATAGTAGTTGGAAATGTGTAGCATAGTCATGTTATTTTATATTTTGATCTAAAATGGACATATTGAGTGGAGGTATACAACTCCACCTTCACTGCCTGCATTGATCATATTTGTAACAAAAAAAACATCATTGCTTTCAGATCAACATAGTTGTTGTTCTTGTGGAATATATTATTCTTTGAATGTAGAGTGTGCACAGAGTTGACATTTGGCATCCAGGCTCTGATTTCATCACTCCCCATTAGGGAGCATAAAGCTCAGCGCAGCAGGGAGTGTGGAGTGACGACTGCAACTTCTCCCCGAGGGGAAGAGTTGACTCAGAGCCTACAGATGGATGCTGCGGGCGGTGGAGGTGGGGATTTTCAAATGTTACAAGAACAGCAACAAAGGTGGCTGTGTAGCAGCAAATGACAGTATGGCTTACAGGTAAACAATGTGTTAGCAGGCATGTAGCGAAAGAGTGAGCCGGACATTGATATCCTAAGTAGACCACCTTGAATGACAGGACACACTGCAGATAAAAGTAGTAGCAGCTTTCCACAAAAAGAGTTAACGCGCTAAAATCTTTTTCCACGTAACGAATATTTAACTCACATGACTGATCAGCTGTTTCCAATGTTGCCGTCTTCCCATATCGTTGCATTCCTTTGTCTATCGTCTGTATGAAACATGACGCTTTATAGCCTAGTTTATTCACCCCAAACCAGTTGATGGAAACGTACCTAATTCGTATTCTCTTACTTGTTTGCTTCATATTCCCTTGATGGATGCTTGATTAGATGGAAACATGGCTACTGAGAGGCTGCAACACATGTGGGGGTTTACACCGTGCACCCCCAGATCCCATCCCCCTCCACGCATACCCCTAAGACCAAGCAGTAGGAGTCACTTATGCAGTGCGACAGAGATGATCCTCACCCAATCTCCACATATTGCTGTTAAATGTGTAATGTATGAGGCTGTGTTGATGTGAAGTAACTGCTACACATGTGTTCCTCTGCCTTGAGCAGTACTTCAGCAGCATGGAGCATTGACAAGCAGCCATTACCACATGGCTGACCTGCTCTTCGCCAGATGGTCACCCCCAATAAGCACTACTTCCTCCTCGCAAACTAGACCTTTCAAAAGAACCCATTTCCAAAATCCAGACCAACACATGTTGAAGTATCTAGACGAGGATGTAGGTATGGGTTGTGCATATATCTCTGCAGAACTCACATCAAATCAATGAACTCACAACATGGAAATCTGGTGAACTAAGTGCTGGTTACACGATCAAACAAGGTAATTTACCCAGGATGTTCAACCGTGATGTTGGAAATGTTTGGACATTAACCCTAACCCTAACAGTCATGGAAGTTGAACCTTTGTGGCTGTTAATCAATATTGGTCTTGTTTATCGGTGCATGCTGGGACTCTGCAATGAGCCAAACAATTTTCAAGAGAGCTCAGTGCCAAAATCCACCAAAGCAGGGATTGTTTCTTTACAGGAGTGCCAAAAAAATAATATAAAATATAGATTTCAATCTAGTAAATGTTTTGTTTTGGTGTTTTTTTACTGCTTAATTTGACAATACAAAAAGTGACTCTATGTAATATTAATTTAAGCAGCTGCTCCAGTGCGACCGTTCTGTAGATGATCGAGGCCAGTGAAAGCAATGTAATGCAATAATATAACACGAGCAAGCATCTTTTGGTGATCATGTGGACGCCTTTTGTGTTTGGCAGAAGAGGACTCTGTCATCATACTTCCTTCCACACAACAGGATTTTAACAATGCTGGCATGCGTCCGGTCCTGTGGTATGATCTCAGTCTGACAGATGGAACCCGAAGAGGCTGGCATGAAAAGGTGCTGATGACTTTTACAGTCGCTCAGCAGATATGCAGGGGTGACTGATCAGTGGCAACAGGTACCACCATGGTTTCTGGTGACAGAGGGGCTCTCTTCCAATTAAACAACTAAAATTCCTTCCTAGCTGCATTCGTTCCTGACATGATGTGTTCAACTTTCAACTTTCGAACCATAAAACCGCACTAAAATGGACCTGAACGGTCTTATTTTGTTCAGATGCGTAGAATAATTGTATTACCTGATTTTGTCTTGGGCCACCGGCAGGTAGTTGCAAACAATAAAGGAAAACTGCTCTGATACATAGTCCCCGTCATGTTTAATGCAAGCTGAAGCAGTGCTTGGAGACATGCACATACATTACGACAATGTCCTTGAAACACAGTTGTTGTTGTCGAGGTAACCGCTTAGCAAGTGATGAAACCAAGTGAAGGTCTGCACGACCCTACGTGATAAAATTCTGTCTCTTACATTTTCGTGTGTAACTTGCACTCTGCTCATGTGGCAGCTTTGTTGTGTTTTTTCGCTATACATTGTTTCATCTTGTCACTTCTAACCACTGATGGAGTCTGACGAACCTGGTAAACAATAAGACTGCTGCAGGCTCCCTGTCCATCCTTTCATACCTGGTCACAGCTGGCGCTTTCTTCATCCCGATGTGATGCCAGACAGGCTGTCTGCCATAGCCTGCATGAGTAGAGCTCAGTGTACAAGCATCTGGACAGAATTTGCGTTTTAAGTTGGCCTTATTTAAGTGCTTAGTGTCTTCATTTTATTTTACGGGAATCTTTGATTGTCTTCCTTGTCGTGTTTTTGATATTTATTTTTCATTATTATTGGCATAATAATCCCCCTGACAGTCTTGCTCTCTGTTGCAGAAGTTGCAGAGGTAATTCTGTGGATCTTTATAACCACATTGACCATGGGTATTCATTCATTTAATCTAAACTAAGCCCTCAAAAGCCTTTGACAAAAATGAGCTTACTGTGTTATTTCAGAGGAGTCAGAAATAGCGCAGAGAATCTTGGCAAGTGCTGACATACAGTACCTGCCATAAATAAACAGACACGAAGACGTTTGAATGTTGCACAGCTCTTCGATTTGGCTGTATGCCTTCATAACAAAAAACAAACATTACAACTTTCAATACAAACACACTCAGCTGCTGCTCAGCTTTATATGAGAGGAAAGGTCGCTAATAGTCTCCTCCATCAGCTTTTCATTTCAGCGTAGCAAAAGTGGATCTTTTGTCACATTTATTTAATCATTAATAAATTTAGAATTTCTTTGCTATTAAGGGAATACCCGATACGCTGACACTCTTGGATTTGACATTTTTACGAGTTGTCATATGTAATTAATTTGAAAGATTATATAAGAGAATATTACACAAGTCCCGAATTTCTATTTTTTTTTAAACGTTTTATCGTTGAGGAGACGTTGAGGCCAATGAGACTGAATGCAAACACATAGCAAATCCATAAAGTTCAATATGTCATGAGGACAGTTACCGCTCTCACATTGGACCTTTGCCACCGACTGACATTTTGTGCCACCATAAAGTTCCCTGTTTTGATCTATCTATAACACAGTAAAACCACATCCTACACATACTACCTGCAGCCTCTCAGTTCTAATCTTAATTTCAATTTCACCATAGAGGCTATGTTGCAGGATGCTAAAAAACAAAATCCCAGGAAGTGGATGAATCCACAGGCAGTAAAGTGGCCTGTGAGTGCTGTGATGGACTGTGATGGGGACACATTTCACTCTTCCTCTGGATAGATATGGACATCATAAAAAAAATAATGATTCAGTAATTTTCTCCCAGGAATTAAAAAAAAAAAGTCAGTAAGTTTCTCCTCTTGTACCAGTTGTTAGAACCTAAACAATCTGCAACACTTACATATGGTAAACTAATCCTTACATTGCTGCTGATGCCTCCAGCTCTGACCTTTAAAAGTGGCAGCAAAGTGGCAGCAGCATCCCTCCTGTAGGGGTGATATGAAATCATGCTGTGCCCTTCATGATTTCACATCTCAGAAGACCTCCTGTTGAAAAGCTAGTTTCAGGAGTTGCTGTCGTGCCGTACTTTTCTTCCGTTCATGGATGGTTACCGGAAGGCGATGGACACAATGAGCACATCAGATTTAGCGTTCCGCCACATTTCCGTAATGAGGAACAATAACAGGTTGACATCTATTATTCTACAAGCGTTTTAAAAAAAAAAAAGCCTGGTGTGTTGTGGCACTGCGGGTACAAAACTCTATCTGGTCGCTGGCTGATTATAAAATCATCTTTTCCCCATCATCTCCTCAATATGTTCACAAACACAGAAGAGTAACCCCTCTGATCACCCGTTGCTATAGCAACTCCAGCTTGAGAGCTTGTAATGCTACAAGGCCACGGATGCTGTTGTGATATCAGGCGTTTGCAGTGAAACAGCACAGTCTGTCTGTGACCAAAAGTACTAGGCATGCTGTTAAAACCGTGTCTCAGATCATGCGTCCTCCAATTTAGGAAGAGAACTGAGGAGTTAAATCAAATGTTCTCCATGGACCATGTGAAACTTTTGCAGCAAAAAATGAACCGCGGCTATTCTTTAAAGAACGTGACATCCCGGTGACAGATCCCCAGCTGTCTCTTCTGTCCCAGTGTTGCGAGACGACAGCTGAGTCTACATTCTGCAATAACTACTTCTCTGCTTCATTATATCACTGATGTGGTCACGTGACAGCACACAATGTGACTGACTGTGAGTGCTTATACGTATCAGGCATTGCTCAGCACACATTTTTTCCCAACTGTTCCTAATTGTGTCCTGAATTGTTTCGCACCTGTTACAGTTTTGCTGGTTTCTAGTATATATTCAAGACAAATCTTTTGTCATGGTGGGTGAAAAAGAAACAACCCTTTCCTATTGCCTGGTCCTCTGTGATGGCTGAGGTGGATTATAAACATCCTGAACACAATTCAATGACCCTTAGAAATGAGTGACCTCCTTTGAGCTGTGATGCTCTTCTACCACTGCATTATAGTGACCAGGCCTTGGCGAGCAACTTAAGAAGCATGATCCCAGTTGGCGGGATCTGTAAATGGCCAGTATGGCGGATTGGCTTCACTCAACGGTTGCAGATGGCACCCGGTGACACCAGGGCCAATACTCTGTCTGTGCCCTGCCAAAAATACTCATCCTGGGATGTGGGAGGCTCCATCTTCACCTGCCTCAGCAGATTTCAGCACATGTGGGTGAGGAGGCAGCAGTGTTTTTAGAGGAGGGATCCAGCTAATAGAAGAGATAAGGCTTTTTTCGTTTTGTACTATTTTGTACTTGGCAAGGACACAATTTGAAAAATGAAGATATAGCAACCATTTGATAAATTCATAACTGTTAGAGAGTTAGAATAGAAAACATCTCCTAATGTGACTCCAGTTTCTTGGGATTCATTTGACATTTGATTTAATCTCTGTAATAACATATGTGGGGCAATATACGGTCTAAATCACACTGAGGTTAAACCATTAAGGTTAATATCCAATGCCTGTATCCATGAGCATCCAGTGTTTTCAGTTATGTTTTCCCTTGTGTTTCATTGTGTAGTATGTGTGGACACGTGGGCCCTGGGGGGGGGGGGGGGGGGGGGGGGGGGGAGATTGGATAAGTGACAGAAAGCTAAAGAAATTTCATCTCCAACAACAATCCGATGCCTGATTTTTGGTCGTTTTAAAGTGTTTCAACCAAATTACAATTGGAAAAACACATTTTCTTGACAAGTCATGCAGAATCTGATTTTAGTTATGCCAAAGTTTCAAGATAATTGTTTCTGTCATTATGCCACCATCCCAGTACAATAAACATGTGTTCTCGGAAGAACTTTGTAAAGCCCTATTTGTCCCTATAAAAGCTGTATTAAAGTTGGTATTTTGGGTAGAGGCAGTAATCTCTGAAAACTACTACTGCCGGGTTAAATCCAAACATTTTTGAAAACAACGACCAAACAATGATAACTCAAAGAGGACATTTTTGCACACTAAACACACTGTAACTGTGGAAGACACGTGGAAGCTCCACACATTAGCTTCAGCTGAACTTTGACGAGCACTTTTGCACAGTGTGCATTTTGTCACTTCCATTGGGAATTGCACCGGGAAGGGATCTTGATTTAGAAGAGGTCAAATCATCTACCTTAAACATAGCAAAAGCTGCTGCTAGTATTCACTATAGAATTTGAAAAATCTAATTGAAATTTAAAATTCATTAATATTTGCATTTCAACCATGTCATACAAATGTCTTTTATGCTTTTTTTTGGTGGCTGTCTGTGATAATTATGACTAGTTTTTTTGTTTAGATCATATTAATCACATTTCTTTAAAAAAAATACTTGATCTTGATAAATTCATAAATGTGCCTTAAAAGCCTATATGATTATGTTTTTTCCTCTATGATGGGTTTTGTGCAGGTGCATCCTCCACTACATTCTATGTAGTTAATCCTGTAAATAATAGTATAATCAGCAGATCTCACACGTCTCTGACCCTGCTCCTCCTATCGACTGTGGCGCTCTGGACACTGACCCCCTCCCTCCTCTTCCTCCTCCTCCTCCTCCTCCTCTTCCTCCTCCTCCATCTCCTCCTCCTCCTCCTCTCCTCCAGAGCTCGACGCGCTCAGGCACAACAGATGGTACAGTGTACAGTACTACAGGCTGCAGGAGCGCAAGAACCTCATGAACAACTACTTTTATTTCTATAAACTTCACAGGGACGTTTAGAGCAATAGGAGTTTGCGGGGCACTCTGAGGGCAAACTCCACTTTGACAGTCCTGTGGATCCTACGTTCAGAGGCGGAATTTGGTGTCAAGGTAAGTTGTGATGTTTTTTTTGAATTGCCGTTCAGATTTCGGGAATGAATGAATGAATGAACTCGCAGCACAATGCGCAGAAAAGAAACACACGAGACGCGATCACTTCAAATATATATGTTTCCTTCTTTATCGATGTATCTATTTAGAAGAACAACACAAGCCGTTTAAGTTTCTTACATAATATTTTGCAGAATGAAGAACAATGAAGCTATATAATAGCGCCCCGTCGTCAATTAATGCAGACCTGATGCATTAAACAGACATCAGTTGAATGATTTGAATCTGATTGCACCATCCTAAAACTAATCTAAACACATCCATAATGATGTTTCTTAAAAACTGACACAAAGGCAGTGACATATTTATTTTAATTGATACTTGACAAACTTTACAGTTGCAGCATTGACGTGTGTTTGAATTGAGAAAACATCCACCTCTCCATCACCCTGAATCCTCTGAGTCTTTTAGTTCTTATATATACAGGAGTTCATAACAGCTCAACTCAGTCTCCACCGGCTCCGCTTCTTCCACATCCATCTAAGTGCTGATGCTGCAACTCTGTGGGGGGATGCTGATGCCACAACAACTGAGCAACATTCGCACACATATAATGGTCATCTTTAGTGACCGGTGTCGAGCCGCCCCCAACACACACAACCTTTTATTTGATAAACCAGACAGACTGCAACATGTCAAAGGTCAATAATGTCCTCTGACAGTGTCAGTAGTGGTTTTTCATCTCCTTTGAGAAGTGGCTGCTGTTAAAGATGACTTAGAACAGAGCGACCTCAGGCTCAACAGTGGACCCTGATATATATATATATATATATACCAAGACTTTAATTGAAATTGAACACCCTTTTTATTCTAATTCAAATGTGTAATTAGATTTTTTTTTTGTCAGGTTCATGGTCATCAAATACCACATGCAGTCATGAAATTTGTACGTAGACATTAAAATTAATTAGCTTTTTTTTGGAAAAGAGCTGTAATCAGTGATTTGCCTTCCCACGCAAGTTCACGCTGTGGACAGATTAGTCTTTTTTTTTTTTTTTTTTCTCGCTCTAGCAGCCTGTGAGACATTAATCTCTCTGAACTCTTGCATGTTTTTGCAATTTTAGAGAGCAGACAATAGCATTTAGCTCAAGGCTTTCATTGAGACTGAGAATACTCATGTTTAAATCTAGCTTTTGACATTCATTATTATTAATCTGCTGTTTATATTTTAAGTCAGGTATTTGTGCCATACAAAGGAAAAAAAAGAAAACATCCACCATGGAAACATTTCCACTATAGGTTGAAGCCATTCATCCATATGTCACATCCTTAAGGCCCTTCAAGATGTGCACTGGCTCACCAGTGAGCTGTATGTAATGATTTGTCCCAGAAGAGGTCCAGACTTGCAGTGGACCCAGGTGGCCTGTGGTAGCAGCAGCTACAGGAAAGTGCATCAGATTACACATCGCCTCGCAATTTGTACACAATTAGATCTCCGGGGGGGGAGAGAGCCGCTCGAACTTTGTGTTGCATCCGCTCTCGATTCTGTGCAAAACTGCTGGCACGATAGCGAAAACATGGAAATGTGAGGACTGCTTTGAAAATGTGATGGCAGATGTACAAATTTGTTAATAGTGAAATAATTAGGGTAAGAGTGATGTTGTAAATGAATGGAAAACAATTAAAAAGACAGACAGCGGAGTATAGTATAGATAGCTGTGGGAACAATTTCTGGAAGGCTGTTTCTGCCTTCATATTTTCCCTCAAATTTTCTGTTTTAATCTCCCACTGCAACAATGCAATGGTATTATTATTACTACACAATCTTATTACTTTCTGCCTTTAGTGTTATTTTGCTCCATGTGGTTCATATTGAGCTCACAGGTGATCACAGGTGATTGCATGTGGCTTTATTTGTGCTGATTTTAAATTAAATTTTTTTAACAGAACCTTGGATAGTCGTCAGCCATCAATACTCCTGTGCAAAAGCCACACAACGAGCTCATGTCACGTGTGCACTCTTAGTGAAGGAGAGCACTCTGCTGAAAACCCGCACTGTGTGTAGCCCAAATTATACACTGAGCAGCAATATCGAGGCATAAATTGATATGTACTGCAGCAAGGACATCATGTGGAGGGCCAGAAAGATGATCCAATATCTGAGATGGGGTTCTTTGTATTTATCAAATAAACACTGCTCTGCACTTGTGGAGACTTTCTTTTGTTCATCTTGCTATATACTGTATGTTTGCCGATACTTGTGTCTACCTGGCTGAGGGACATTTTCTCCATGGAGAGTGAAGAGTACACTTGTTTGACATGAAAGCGCACGACTTGTCACTGTGCTGCTGACATTATTGGAGAGCCCGAGATGTGGTTTTTCATTATATTGTCGCCAACGTCGTGAGAAATAAGAATAGCAGACGTTTTGAGTATGAGTGAGGGACTTGTATTATAAAAGACAAGGGAGTTTAATGAGGTCAGAGATATCATCACACAAGAATGAAAAGGGTTAGCTCTGAAGTAATAAGATAGGACTGACTCTTTTATATGAGCAGGGTGTGGAGTGTGAGTGTGGTTCCTTGCTTTGAAGAGTAGAATCAAAAGCCACTGCAGAGGCTGAATGTTGTATTGACTTTACATAAGCCACGTGAGGTATACCTCATAAATGCTGATTTTTGCCAAGTAAACTGCACATTTTCCCTGTTGTCGCCATACTCACTGAGCAGCCAAACATATTGCAGCATTTTAAAAAACGTCCACAGAGGAAATTAGGTGACGTGCTACATGCTTGCTCATGAGAAAACTTTTCCAAGCAGCCTGTAGATGTGCTCACTTAACTATAAATGTCACGTCATGTAAATATGGCGCTTTATATATCACTTTTTTTGCAGAGCAAACCATGTCCTGTAAACTAAGAAAATAAATCACAGATGATGTTTCACTTAACATTTTTATTGCTTCTCCAGTTTTGCTCCCGCTAATGTCCACTCATCAAACACAGTTCCAGCGCTGTCCTTACATGACTCAAGCAGCCAAGCAAATATAAATGACACCGTGAAGTCAGAGACTAACCGCAGCAACACATGGATTTTTTTTTTTTTTGTTGCAGTGCTTGTGCTCACTCCATTTACAGTGGATCAATATCCTGCTGTGAGAAGCGAGTGAGAGTAGAATGAGGGGGGCTACTACGGTGAATAAATCCCGCAGTGGTACCTGTAGCAGTCGCTAAGCAGTCGTGCCATGCAGCATTCTGACATTAAGCTGCTAATCTCAGCGTGACAGAGAAAATACTCACAGTCGTGACAGATTTACGGCGGATGCATTAAAAATAAAGACACTAAACGTACGGCGTGTGTGCACACAGGAGTGGTTGATTGTCAGCATCTTTGCTTGAAGAGCTAATTCATGCGCATACTGTAGTAACTTGGTCTCTGCTTACTATTTAATCATTATGTGCCAGTAAATATCACTAGTTCATATTATTAGTATCATATTATTATATTAGGTTTGGTCTGTTGAGAAAAAAAAGCCGACGCCATGTATTTCTGTTAAGTAATCAGGATTCAGCAACATTTGACTCAACAGTTGTGGAGTTGTTTGCTCATGTTGCCAGACCGCTGTCAATCAAAACCACACCACGCCCACACAGTCCTGATGTGTTTTTGAGCGTAAAACTCTAAAACAAATAATACTTGCGGAGTTTTTTTTAAAACTTTGATTATTACATATTTATTCATATATATTCAACGCTACAGAAAAATATAAAAGATGTGAAGCCAAGAGTATAGGGGCTTTAAAATAGGCCAGGTCTCTATATGCCTTCAAGCTTTATTTAATATTACTTACCCTGTGTTGAGATACATGCAGTAGCTATACACTGTATGCACATGCAATATGTATCAGGGAAACTCAATTTCTGGCCACTTTTCAAAATCCACAGACCGGTGACTGTTTGGTGCTTCATCCAGATCAGTGTTGACTGTGGCTTTTTACTCTATCTATCCATTGCAGCACTACAAAGTTTGTTTTGCCATCGAGTGCTGGTGAGGGATATGGTACTGTATCACATAAAAAACGTGACGTCAGTGCAAAACTCGGAGGATGGGTCATTTTCTTCACCACTTTCTCTTCCTGCTTGTGACAGGCATCTGGGAACATGTTGCTTACAGTGACGCTGTCATCAGTTATTATGGGTTGTGTCAGGGGGAAGAATAGAGTAGCAGTTATGTTTTAATGACATATGTCACTGCATGCACTGTTTATGAAAGACGAAACAATTACTGTCAATTAAAAAGTAAATGGGGATGATTTCATCAACTGGGACTGAGACAGTGGAAGCATTATTGTGAATGTGTAGAAATCAAACGGAAGGAGTGTTTTCTGCCCCTCGGACCTCATCTTGAGTGAAAGGGTTACTTATGGCACCATGCAGCTTCAAAGAGCCGCCCTGCCTAGCATCCACAAATAGAAAATTTGAAGGGGAATTTTAAATGGAAATGGATTAATATTTCACCTCAGCATTGATTCATGCTGCCACTGTAGACATTTTTTATGTGCAAGTGTGTTGCCTATGCAAAGGCATGTGGTGACGTTACAGTGGCCTTTATCTGGCACATCCTCTCCTTTCCACGGTGCATTAGAAGTAATGGGCCTCCTGTGTGGAGCTGCGCTGTCATCACCACTTAGTTTGTTACCCCAGCTGCCTGCTCTGTCATTTTCTCATTCATAACAGTGGTAGAGATAACAGGGTTTGAGGCAATAAAGGGCTATGATAAATGGAAGGTATTATTATTGGTTTGTGGTGCTTGCTGACTGCATCCTGAAGAAACACATGGCTTTTTTCCATGATATTTGAATCTGCAAGGTAATTTTTCAGGTGACATTTTTATGCATCAACTTAAGTCTGCAGAATGCCTCTGTTTTATGCAGCCAAACACTGATGAAATATGTTGACATTTTCAGTGACATGACTAACAAGGTATAGTTTCAGTTACTAAACAAAGTCAGTGTAAAGAATATACAAGATACACAGAAAAATAGACACATTCTGTTTCCTTAAAAATAGAAATTTAAAGCTTCTAGGTTTTGATGTTTGTTATGTTTCATGCGTCAGTCCTGTTATTAGATTCTCATCCCCTTTTAATATGGTCTCCACTACATGTCTGTGTTGCATGTTGCACAGGTGAAGGACAGGGGGAAATCTATTTTCATTAAAGTTGCATGACGGAGCCTGAAGACAACCTGCAGTTTCTGGAACACAATCAATGATGGTCCCTCATGCTCTGGCTCTGCAGTGACTTGGGTAGATATGTGCTTTGAGTTGACCCTTGACTTAAATGATGTTCTAGCACCGTTTATATATACTTCTTGATTGAAAAGCAGGTTTCATGATCTGTGCATTTGCTGTTCTTGGGCTGGATTTTAAGCATGTAGAGAGTTGGCTGCTGGCAGAAAAAAAAGAAGAGGAGATGGTTAGAGGGGTTGTAACAAACACTATGCAATTAAAGCACAAATGTTAAAGGAGGTGTGAGTCAACAGACAAGAATAGTCATTTGCAAATCAAAAGCAATGATTTAGATGTTCAATTATCATTTAAAGTACAAAACAAAGAGCATTTATATGCATCTGCCATTATCTTTATTGCCTCAGTAAAACAGGGCAATAAGGAAACTGGAACAAGACCTTTATGGCTTTCATATATTTCCCTCAGATTATGTGTTTAGAGTATGTTTGGGTGAATATCGCAGTAATGTTCATCACTAGTTAATATGTATAATATATCACCTGGAAAATTCGGTTGTGTTCTGTGCGACTTGTGTTTGGTTGTGTTTTCTCACTTTGCAGCATTTTTCATTCTAAATGAATAATGAATAATACATAAATGTGTTGATGTTCACATCGGTGAATCTTCATTTTATTTTTTATGTGTGTTTTCTATTGTTACTGTGCGCTGAACTATTAGACACCATAGTATCGAGACAGAGGATAGATATCTCAAGATACTTTCTCCAACAACCAACAGGTTTGTGTCACATCTGAATATGTTTCACTAATTAGACTGAAGTTTATTTTAATGAGACGCAATAGTTTCACATTAACAGAGATCCACTTTGCACAATCTTTGTCAGCAGATGAAAGAAGGAGGGAAACCGGAATGAGGGAACAGGTGGTACAGTAGACACGAATGAGCAGATCAGTGATCTAACTAATAAAAATCATTCAGAAAACTGTTCCTGCACTGATCCGATCAGCAGTATACATTAATGCTTTATCTATTCAAGACATAAACAAACCTTTAGGACCACTAAAAGATGATCATGAAAAAAAAAGACAAACATTAGGGCACTTCTAAATTTAGCAATATGCAGTATACAACATACACCCTCCTCCAAAGCAAATGATGCTTTTCTCTGCAATGAGCAGGAACGGTACTGTACTATGATGCCACACTGAAGGACTTTGTAACCAAGGCAACTAACAACAGGCACAGAGAACGGTCAGATTAGCCGACGAAGTGTGAAGAGGAAGCATTTCAGACTTTAAATAAAGCAATGTATCAAGGCAGTCTTTAAAAAAAAACAGAAATCATCCATTTTCACATTAGTAGATCTTACTTTTAAACAGCCTTTATGATGTTATAAACACCTCATCAGATTTTAAACAAACGCAGCAGCTTTTGCTTGACAACCAGATCCGGATATAAATTGAGATTTTATGCTAAGCACAAATTCACAAAGAAATATATCAATAGCAGGCTCATAAGGCTGAGGGCATGTAGCTGAGCACAAGGCTGGAGATGAGCTAATCACAGACTTCAGGAAAGAGCTTGGTGGAGGTGGATGCCTCCATTAGCGACAAGGATTCACACCTCAGTCATTCATCTCACCACCTCCCACTGCAGTGACCCCCTGTCACATGTTCTTAGTCACCTGGCTCCTCGCCACTCCTCCCTGCTTGTTCTCTCAGCATGTTACGTGAGCCTCTCTCTCTCCTCACCACCATAAGCAGATTAACTGTATCACTGCCTAGACAAAGCAAGAAAACAGAGGAAAGTATATTTAGGTACAGACTGCTACTATTGACTGGAGAAAGGCCTCAGAGATAGGCTTTTTTCATTCACGTGGGAGGAAAAGAAGCCTGAGTCCAGCTTTGTGGTGGATAGTAGGTTTTTGTAGTGCAGTGAGACTGCTTATCCAGCCACATTAACTTATATGAGAAAGGCCAAACATCAGAGAACAATGTTACGGCTTCAGTTTTCACAGCACGCGGTTGTGCTGCGGACACTCGTTTACAGCCATGTACAATGGGTCGAAATGAGTCAAGCAGTATAAATTGGCTGTATTGTGCCAGCACAGTTGCGTGCTATTTCTGCCAGAAACAATGTCGTCATGAGGATAAAACTAGAACAGAACAACATGTCACATATGACATGTGAGACATGAGTTTAATAGATGCCAATATAAATACATAATACTTTAGTTAATTTTCAGAAGAATGAGAAGTATACAACATATACAAAATACAACATAAATAGGCTGGACAAATGTGGAGCGGTTTAACATTCACACTTTAGAAATGACAGTCCTCCTCAAGGTCTATTAATTAGATGTTCTGTTCTCATTGAATTGGAGATGTCAGAGGAAAAAATATATAAATTTTAACATTCTTTGACATCAGGACAAGTTCTACGAATTGACGAAGAGCATGTAAGATGATTGAAAACTCAGCTACTAAACTGACCTTATAGTGAGACTGTACTGTTCTCTGGTACAGACAGTACATGAACTGGAGCTGAGTTGGAGTGCAGCACAGGACTGATAAAGTTGGACCTTGATTTCTTTCCCTTTGAGAAGGACAAATGTGATCACAGTGTGGGTGTGAAACATGCATGAATGCCTAGAACAATTTAAGCAATTGGCTAAAAGGCAAAGTAGATGACGTTTTTTGGGTCGCTTGGTGGTTGCGTGTGTTCAACAGGGAATGTAGCCAGCATGTGGATAGGGATCGTTTGGCTCTGTTGAGGAGCAGGTTGGCCGGACTGGTCCACAAGGACTATCGAGGCCATATGCATGGAAAGATTTCTAGGCATATCAAGAACTTCACCGATATGGTTTACATCCTATCTGACAGGCTGCTCTCAATCTGTCATCATGGGAGTCAGTCAACCCTATTAAGTGCCTGTAACACAAGGAGTCCCTCAAGGTTCTGTTTTGGGCCTACTTTTATTCTGCATTTACATGCTGTATCTTAGACACATCATTAGGGAATATGAGCTAGGATTTTATTGCTACACAGACGACATACAAATTTATATATCAACCAAGCCTGATATGACTGAATCCTCCCTGACCCTCTCTCAGCCTTCTTGAGAGACATCAAGTCAACTGTTTAAAAACTGAGACTATTCTCCCTAACACTATCTCAACTATAAATAAAGCAAACCAACTAAATCTAACCATTGATGATACTCCAGTATTCATCTTAAAGCTTAGTGTCATGTTTAATAACCAGCTGTCTTTTGTATCACATATCAATAACGTCACCAAAACCTGATTCTTGCACCATAACATATTCTTGTGACCTCCCAATGCCAAAACCTTTGTTACCTCTATATTAGATTACTGTAATACTCTGTTTTATAACTCCAATTTTACTTAACTTAACACTGTCCACTCCCGCACTGATAACAAAATTCTCATGTTAACCCACCAAGCTGTTCATAGATCTGCGCTTCATTATCTCTGTGACATGTATAGACCCTCCTGCCCACTTCTTTCTAGTAGCCTACCCATTCTCCACCAAACCTGCTACAACCTGAAAACTATGGCCCCCAACTCTGGAATGCTCTGCATTAAGAGCTTAGGATTTTTAGTTTTAAGAAACTTCTTAAAACATCTTTTTTAAACATGCTTTTACCAACACCTGTTAGAAATCTTGTCACAGGAACAGACAGTCTACCAATTATTATCATATGCTCACCGCCCCTCACTGGGTCTGTCCTCTTCACAGTGGGCCGCAACACATGTACTCACCCTAGTCTGAGGAGCAAGAGTGAAACCAAGATTATGTCATCTCATGCAGATAGAATTGTGTTCTTCCGTTTCACCCGTGTGACCATTGTGTAACCATGGAGACAGGGCTGTTATCTTGTATTTAAACTAAGTTCGAATTTTTAAGCCTCTGCGTTGCTATTCAGTCTGCCATTATGACTGACTGATTTGATAAAAGTCATTCGGCAGTGTCTCCTGCATCTGTTTACCTTCACGTAGCTAGAAATACAGCTGCACTGCAATTTGTAAAGCAGCCAGAAAGTCAGTGCAAGCTGGCTTCTCTAGCTAAGTATGCAAAAGCAAACAGCAGTGACACCATCCTAATTTTCATGAACATTCTGTCAAGAGAAATTATGCATCCTTCATCCTGCTGGTTTTTCTTCCCTAGAGAGAATAGCTTGTAAATTCTATGGCTGTTGAGAATATTACAGAACTGACGTACATTACATATTAAAATACTGTTGGTTTTGTGTAAAAGGAGAGGCAGAATAAACCTCTAATATTGTTCCTGACAAACAGGGACCGTAGAAAAAATAATGAATGTGTAGTAAAACATTGCAATCAACAATCCACAAACACCATCATCTGTAGATATTACAGCTTCCCAGTTTTAATGAGTGCACTGGTGTGTTTACTGAAGCAGCAGGAGCTCCCTTTTTGAAGGCAAAACACAAACATAAAGAGAGTTAATATTCCCAATTTTGCACAATGAGTGAATTAACCTGCTCTCACTGCACACGTCTGAAAGCATCAGGGTATGACAATGTTTTAAAGAAATTCTACAAACATCCTGGATATTTATGCCTCCAGCTTTCTTCCTGCAGAGCATCTGTCAAGTTGCGTCTTGTCTAATTAATGACTTTGCAGCAATTTACCGATGGCTCATTTGCACATGGTCACACAGGCCCATGGGTTATACTTTGTGATGATTGCTGAGGTAGAACAGCTAATTTGTCACTTTGTGTTTTATTCATTAAGTCGTAAATACAATACATACACACCCAGTATGCTTGTTTGAGTAGCAAAAGGTGAGCAGGTTCACAAATATACACACACCCGTGCACGCACGCACACACACACACACACAAAAGTAACCACCTCTTGGGGAATGTGATGCTTTCTTTACTCCGCCACTCACAGTTGTGCCAGCAGAGAGTGTGGCTGTCAGATCAAGGTACTGTACTTTAGGCTGATATTACAAATCCTGTCTTCTCTACACGCATGCTGATCAGCTTTCTGCCTTAAAGTGCCAGGACAAACTGTACAGTGCTTTCTTTGAAACAGAACTTCTCTTAGGCAAAGACACGTCAATATATATTATATTTTTTAAAATAAGATAGTTATAATAAATTCCATTGTTTTGCCCACTTTGCCCAATCCAGTGTTTGTTAATGATAATCACCTTGAACTGTTGTGACTGTATCAGCTATTGATTATACCTGCACACTGTTAAGATTATTCACTTTCCTTTTGTAAATTTCCCAAATCCAATTTATAAATATCACTAAATAGCAACTAATATGCTCTGCATATTTAGGAACAATAGTTTATGCTCTTCCATACATTATGTCAACATTAGCCAATATCTGATTATTGACTACTTGTCATATTGTTTACTTTTTCACTTTCATGCCAATCCAATGAAACTCATGCATCAATAAAAATATGTGAACTTAAAACTTATATTAGAATGACTTTTTTTTTGTACCTAAAAGGTGATAAATCTCTTAAGCACTTGACCTAGAAGTAGAATGACTGATATTGATCAACACTTCTTGGTAACCCGCTCTGATATACATTATTGGCATTTTGTGGCATCAAAACGTGACTGATCACAGAAAGCAGCAGGAGGAGAATTATCTTGATCTGGACTCAGACAAATCTTGTCTCACTTAAATCTGCAAGAGTTGGCAGAGTTGCTTCACCACTGACATGCAACATGCAAAGTGCATGACATTCCTGCTTTGTTTAATATCACAATACTAATGAAAAGCACCTTTATATTTCACCATGCTTGATGCACGTCCTCTAAAGATCAAATTTTTAGATGAATAATAAATAAAGAAGCCATCTCACATGCAGCACAAAGAAAAAGCCTATTAATCATTACTACATACAGTACATACATTATGTATGTTGTACTGACAATAATCTGTGCTTCCTCTTGCACTGTAAAGGGATACTTAAAACACACCAGTGAATTAAACCGTGTGCTCTGCTGACTGACTGACCAAATTATGGTGCATAGTTACATTTTCATCAATCAATCAATCAATCAATCAATCAATCAATCAATCACACACACGCACACACACACACACACACAAACACACACACACACAAACACAAGCACACATGCACGCACACAACTGGATGCTTTAAATAATTAAGTACATTTTAAAGTAGGATTAATAAAGGACACAATCCCTTTCCAACAACGCTGCTGTAGATTTTCATGCTGCAGTACGAAACAAAACAGCAAAACAAAGAGTTGGGACAAGCATCACATTAACTAACATGAGCTGATACAATATCATTGTTCCATTTTCTAGGCATCTCTCCAAAGCACGCAAGGCCCTTGGAGAACAACAGTAGTCCGACCCATCAGTTTCCATCCCCTCCAAGAAGCTGTAACACACTTCTAACAAGCAGCGGCATGCTTGCCCTGGCCATGAAGTCTCTTCATGCTGTTGGCTTTTATTTGCTCACTCCGAATAAAAGAGAATTTAAATGAACACAAACGTGGCTTCTTTTGTTTTTATCCGGTGCACTGCATTGTGCTGATTTGATGATGGGCTCCAGCTAAACAAAAAAAAAAAAAAGGAAAATCTGTGGGATGAACCGAGTTGATTTCATACATATGAGTTCGCCCTGCCTTTGCACAACAGCGTTAAACCCTCCACTGCAGTATTCTTGTTCCTGCTGACTCACTGTTTTAGCTGAATACCAAACTCTACTCCACCAGAGCTCAAGTTATGGCAGACAGTTGCAGAACTGAGACAGCAGATGCACACTATTCAGTCGCTTCATGTCAAAACGTATTAATGGTATTTCACAATTTATAACATATTATTAATTTATAGTCTATTTTATGTACATCCCAGCACTGTATTTGATCTTTTACATAACATTATTTTCTAAATACTAAATAAAAGTGCACCCTTTGCACTGTCCCACTCAAAGTAGTGTAAGGCTATTTCATTAGCAAAAAATACATCACATAGAATGAATCTAAACCATGCAGATACGCACATCTTCGTCACACATGCATTGCCTTTGAGCAATGTATTCATCATAGCGCATTCGGTTTCAGTTGTGCTGGACTTCAGACAAAAACCCTCCAGATCTGCCTTGTTTTAAACATCAGGCTCCGGGTGCAGCAGCACCAGCCTCGCCCCCCCTTCCCTTCCCTCTGTCAAAGGCATTTTCATGCTGTGAACTGCCTGTTTTCAGTTCAGTGAAACGATGATATAAGAAGCCTCCTCTCCCTGGTGGAGAATAGAGCTGTTCAAAAACTGAATGAGAAGAGAGAATAAAAGATGGAGCTAAGACGTAGTGAAACTAATGACAGCATTAGACACAATGTATTTACTTTACGCAGAGGAGGGGAAACACAACAGATTGTATGAGAAGACAAGGAGAGGGTGCTGGCAAGAATTCGATGTCATATTATAGTCCAGGAAAAACATTTCTGCTTTTTGTGTCTGAGGCCACCAGAAGACATTGGTCCCTTTTGCCAAAAATATGATGTCATCTCATCTGACAATACATTTGGTCTGTGATGAGACTTTGCTGCTTTTCAGAAATGGAGCCACCACTCCGGTCCAGACTGAAATAACTACGTGATGGATTGCCGTGACAGAGGACGATGAACGTCTTTAACGAACACAAAAAAATATCTACAAAAACTATTGGAACCAAATTCTGTACAGAAGTTTGTGGTTCCCAGAGTATAAGTCCTACTGACATGGGTGACCCACTGACTCCTTTTTCTATTACCACCATGAGGCTGACATTTTAGTTTTTCAATAAATGTCTCGACAGCTATTGGATGGCTTGCCTTCAGATTTAATTCAAACATGCATGGTGCCCAAAGGAGGAATTGTAACTTTGGTTCATGACCAAATACTAATGACATTCCCATCAGCCTTATCTGTACTTTGCTATGCTGTGCCTCTTCATTGAGCTCATAAAGTACTGACATCTTTGAGTTTTTTTTTTTCTTTTCTTTTCTCATTCTAAGTCATCACTGCTCATAGTGATAGAAAGCAGCTTTAGGAAGTGGGTGAGATTAGAGCCAGAGGTGGCTCTCGCTGCAGGGGAGGACTTGATGGGATGGAACCCAAGAGTATGAGACGAGGAGATGGAGTATAGAGTATGTCAGGTGTGGAGGCAAAGTACTAACAGGAGTTTCTCCATTCAGCTAATGAGATTTTCATCTTACCAACATCAAGAAAGAACTGTTAATAGTATTCTAGCCAGAGCTGGGGATGTGATATCGCTCAAAGTGGATTCATGTACCTATTCTCTTACAGGGAGTAAGAGGGACAATATCTGTCATCTGGAAATATAGTGGCTGTGCTGCGAGTGCAGATACTTACAAGATGTATCTGCACTCACAGCACAGCGGCCAATGCGCTATTAAACAGGGACTCAGGGCAGATGTCATTAAACTGTGACTTTATTGTACAGTGAGTCTAATTCGCTGTCTAACAAGACAATTATGTAATACCTGATGTGATGAACTGTCATGAATGTGAGCTAGTGCCTACACGTTAGGCCATATGGATTTAGAGTAGTCTACTGTACTTTAAGGTTGGCTTCTGCTGTGGTTCAGCTACAGCCAAAGCACATTCGAGAAGGCATTTACCGAGGTGTAGTATTGTTTTGCGTTCAAATGTTATGCAGTTTACAGTCTCCTCCTGTCAGTTTCATTAACGGGCTCCCTTGAATTTACTGCTCATAATTTGAGTGTCTTTTGCAGCTCAGCACTCTGAGCTGGACTTTCAATTAGCGCGAGCTCGACATTAAAACCGAGCCCGTTTTATTTATCTCTGCCTTTAGATGATAATATGTCATGTAATGTCGATTTTATGCGTGGCAATTAAAGTTTCTGTCCACTGAAGCAGCATTAGGAGAAACTGAACTCCAGTGAGATTGGCTGAGCAAAGGCTTTCTGTGTTGGGACATTGTGCTCCATTTACATCATGGTTACATTAAAGAACCCAAAGTAAAACTATGTATCTTCTGTGAATATTCACATGTTTGTATAAGTAATAATGGAAAAATACATATATGAAGACATGTCTGAGTTGTGTTGTCCTTTATCAGACATAGTTAAAAAAAAAAAAAAAGCAGATACTCTCTCGTTGAACCTGCCCGTCTTGATTCTTTGAGTTGTATCTATAATTAGGTCATCCAAAATGTGCTGTTACCGCCTTATGTCACAAAACTCTCTTGCGCTGGACTAAAAACTGACATGAACGAAGGTACAGAGTTTTGACAGAAGCGCCATCTCTCGGGCTAATATTAGAAATAGTGACTTTTTCCATTGCAAATAGGAAAGGACATAGGACAGAGCAGTTTATGGATTCATATTGTAATGCGCACATGTGCATGCGCGCATTCAGGCATACACTTGTGTGTGTGTATATGCTCACACACACACTATTGTCCCTCAGGATGGATTGTCTGTAGCGATTTTTATCAAAACAAGCTCGCTTTTGTTCTCGCACACTCTCTCCATAGGGAAAGCACTTACCTGGAAAGCAATGCGCTGGAAAGTAAGGCTGTCCGGGCCACACTGAGGCGCCCTGTGGCGGCCGTATTGGAGGTCATCGGTGGCCATGCATGCCGTGGGTGGAATACATTTTACTAATCGCGATTCGGCCGTCTCAGCGGGGCATCTGCTGCTGTCACGGAGATTTTCTTTGGTTGCGTTTGTGCTGACCTACTGATTACTCAACTACTTCGGTATTTAATCATTCGTATTATGCTAACTATTTGTTAGCTGTTTGCACTATTAACCGCTTGTTAACGCTTGTAATTGGCATAAGTGTCTTGTTGTAAATATTTGCACGCACCACCTTTTAGTAGCGTGTTACAGGATGATTGTTTACAGTTTGTTAGATTAGTCTGTGAGCTGTTAAATTAGCCGGGAAGCACGAGACAAAGCAACCGTGCAGCTGAACTCCCCTCAAGCTAGAACTCAGTGTTTCAGAACAATGGACTGTGCATCAGTTGGTAGCATTAACACAACTGATTTGCTGCACTTTTATTGTGTTTAGATGACTGTGCTCAAAAGCATTGGATTTATCACTTTCTACCCGGTTCATTTATGTATTGATTGATGTAGGCTTACTTATCTGGTTGATACATTTCAGAACAGAGTACATTGGGTTCAGACTTGAAGAGAAAATATCATGTTCCGAAACCACCCATACAGCACATTTTAAATGCAGGAAATGAAATCTCTCCCCCCTCGTGAACCAAGTCCACAATTACCATTCACGCAACAGTAGCACCGTCAGCTTATCTACTAGCTTGAATCAGTTTAATAATTAATGTAACAAAACCACTTCATATTCACAACGTCCTCATGACTCGCAGGTTAAATGTAGCAGTTTCATTCAGTAGCTCATTGATGGATCCTGCATTCTCACCTCCTCTTTGGAAGCTGTGGTAAGGTGGGGCTCTAATTGTACCTCGTGACTCGTGCATGGTTGTGCTGCTGTCGCTGCAGGTGTTGCTGTGAGACAGAGAGACAGAACCAAGTGAAGAAATCACCGCACTTTAGCTCTCATTCAGAGAAGAATGTAGATGAGTCATATATAACTTGTTTAAAATGAATGACAGCACGTAGAGTGATCATTTTCTAAACGATTAGGGTTGGCGCTCTTGAATAGGCTCTAGGACAAAAAAAAATAAGTAGATTGTGAAGCCTGAAATCCTGAGCGATGTCTGTCAAACAAATGAGAGATGTAATGGATTCTTGAGAGATTCGCCGTGTGTGAGGCTGACAAGCATCGTAGCGCCCTGAACTGGGATTAGAGGAGGGCTGAGGAGAGAAGGCTGGTGATTATCACAGCACTGCCAGAAACTGGCATGCTTCTGCTCCTAGCACGCAAGCGCCCTGGGACACAGCGATTCCTCGATACAAGAAAGACACGGACCGCAGGCCCAGAGAGAGACACACTGTCGGTCATGAATAATTAATTCAATCGTGCATGCGCCCACTTTTTTTTTTTTTTTTTAAAACCTTTGCCACAATCTTTATTCTATTCAACACGCACGCTGCCTATTGATGCAATGTTCCATCTATTCATTCGTTTCCTATCGGCTGTTATTGTCCTGCTCTTCTCCCCTCGTTATAGGCCTCTCAGCTCGGCATGTTTCTTCCACTGGCCCTGCAACGGACATAAGTCTTGTGAGTTGCGATAATGAGGCAGTGTGATGTAGCAGAATATTGTTTCTTCCTCCCCCCCCCAACAACTTTCTGAGATGTGCTTCCGTGAATGCATTGCCGCTATATTAAAGCAGCTTGAACTTTATACTTTGAAATAATATACAGTACATATAAAGTACTTTCCGGTCCCCGTCTTTGTTGCCCATTTTTTCCTGATTCATATTCAGGGAAGAGTGCAGCATCGCCAGAGGCACTGCCAGGGCCACGTACCGACAGATTTAGATTTATTGCACAACATCAATATTCCACCTTGAAAACACTGTTCATAGAGTAAATCTCAGCACTAATGGATTCTCTTGGCCACTCGGCTTGGCCCTCGCATAAAAGTCACTCAAGAGTTGGACAGCGTCGATGTTAATGGGATTATACTCCTTTACTGTATAGGAGCAATAACAATCATATATATGCCTTGTTGCTGTGCCTTTGGAGGATAATAACACTGCAAATGTAAAATTAATTATTAAGTAAAAAGGAATTAGATGTTTTAATTGCACGAGCATCACTTCTGCCTTGTTTTAGATGAAAGCTTCTTTGTTAAGAGCTGTTAAGGATGACCGTCTTGTTCCAGTGACATCATCCAATTGAATTTCTACATGAATTAAAAAAAAAAAAAAATGGAGGCAATCTGATTAAGATGACTGAGTCTCAGAGCAATTACCAGATCAGCTTGTTGCACTTGTTGTTAATCATCACTGTGTGTGTCGTGAGATGGCCCTCGCAGATGCCAGATTCTACTGCTTAAATAATGACTTTGGACTGTGGTTGAGCTGCTACTTATGATAATAAGTATATCAAACGATCTTTTGATGATTTGTGGATCGTGGATAGAAAAATATTACAAATTTTGTTTAGTCTGAACAGAAACATATTCAATTTACACACACACACACACACACACACCTGACCCATCTATGGTATTTCTTAATATGTTATGTGTCCATACTTTACATCAAAACAATTTCTTACACTTGTGGTGTTATGCCATTAAAATATATGCGTTGTCACACTCACACCTAAAAAAGTTCACACATACAGCAAAAAAAATCAAGCTTGTTTTTTTTCAACATCATATATAAAAAAGAATCAGATTGCAATAGCTGATATTAACATTACATAAAACGTCCTGGTGTGAGTGCGGAACACACCAATGTGTAGCCTGCGTATTATTTAAAGCTTTGTTCCTTTCTGCACTCAACGCACAGCTGACAGCAACATGAACTTGCTATCTTGTTTTCTGTCATCCTCCAGTTCTTATGTTTGCTTCCAATTTTAATAGCCATAGTTTCCTTTCACCCTTTCACATGCAATAGCAACTTTCTTCATAGGACCAGATATAGCGGGAGGCCACAATTTGAGCATCTTTCTGGTCTCTGTTAAGATTTACACAATTGTCGCCACGCTCATCTGTGTTGACCTTATCTTCTCCTTTCTGCTGACGGCAAAGTGTTATCTCAGTCTCTCGGGGCAATCCCAGAGGATCAGCGGGGATGAAAGAAAGTGAATGTCAAGGATGTTTATTTCCTAATAGCTGGAGAGTCAGTCCTTGTGGGGACGAGGCTCCGACCGATCCCATGGAACAGAGAGGGAGAGATGATATTTCACACGACTGAACTGAGCATTGTCAAAACAGATTTAATAGTTTGTCCAAAACACTCCACCACCACCGATGGAGGTGAGGTGATCTGTGAGTGACAAATGCTTTATTGGAAACAATAACGCCACTCAGATTCAGAATAATTCATCATACAGAATAATGAAGAAATGTTTATATTGAACATATCTCTGCCAACGACTTTAATTTGTTTCCCTTACTTGATTTAACTTGATGTGATGTTTTCAATATTTACCTCACCTTCTGAATTTGACAACAATGCTGCTGCCGAAACATATTTGGCATATACCGTCTAGTTTGATTTTTGTTTTTGTCAAATGTACCTTTGCATTATCAGTATAGTATAGTTTCATCTTGCTCAGGTAAAGGTTTGTTTATTAAAAAAATTATATATATATATAGTTTGTACATATTGCTGAGGCTCAGCATTGTGTAGGTTCACTTCAGTAAATCTGCAATGGCCTAGAGTCAGCACAGGTATGATGCATGGGGTCTGTTCTTCACTATGCATCCTCATTTAGTTGCTGAGAGGGCGAGGAAGGATGAGACGGGTCAAAGCAGTCTACAACTAAACAATAAATTAATGATTTCCAAAAAACAAGGTAACACTTCTTCGTCTCTGAGGAATTTTAAGGTGGGATTAGTGGGAAAGGCTTACCATACCAAGCAGGTATCAACTATTTCCCTGAAGCCCAACATTACACCATAGAGAAAATAATTCCCCCGTACTGCTGCATTAAAAGGTCTTGACACAGCGCACGTAAGTGTTGCATTTAATCTAATCCTAAGATTTTTTTAATAGACATGAGTGCTATAAGAGATTTCAACAAGCACTACAAAAAACCTCATTCCCTCCACTCCTCGCCCCGGCCGGAGAAGGCGCTCCACCTTCCTAATAAGCCCAAAGATCTTTATCACTATTCATCGTCCATCCTGTAAATCTTGATACATTTGCAGGAAAATCTTTAGTGATATAGCAGGCTGGTCCAAACTGGTTGGACTGAGGTCACAAACTGGGCCATAAAACATGGCGAGCCATTGATTGGGTTTTCCCGGAGGGTATAGTCAGAATATGGGGTGATAACGCTCAAAATGTTGCTGATGGTGCTCAGTCCAGATGGGCCCATTATGCAGCGTCCGTTATGTGATCCCGCTCTTTCCACTCGAAATGCTTCACAAATTCCCCCGTCCTTTGCAGTCATTTGACTTATCTGCCTTGGTTGATGAATCTCCTCTAAATCTGGCTCAGAAAGTTTTTTTTTATTTTTTATTTGCTGGATTACTTTATTAGACTTATTAGATTCATCATCATCAAATTGCACTCTCTTTCCTACACTCTTTCCAAATGATTCCCTTACAACTTCATGACTCTCCTGTGGACTGTTATCGCTACTTGCTGAATATAAAATGCTTTCTACCATAATGGAGATTTTCTCTGATGCATTTCTTAATGCCTCGCTCCGTCTATCAGACCTACTCCTAGACCTACATAGAATTATCTATTTAAACCACCAGCTCTGCAAAAGCCTTCCTTTCCTCTTTGCAGTATACCTTCACTGAGCATTTACCACGGAGAGACATGAACCGTATATCGAGAGTGAGAGAAAGAGATAGGGAGCCGGGAAAGGTCACACTCAGATGAGAATAGGAAGTTCAGAGAGAGTGCAGTTTTCTCTCGGCAATTTGAGACGTGTCTGCGCTGAGCCTCGTTCATTTAGATTGGATTACAAGTTGGTTCGCGGAGTTACAGTGAGCAGATTGCCCTTGTTACACATACCGCTATATTTCTCATGCTGGCTGAGCTCATTTACATGTAGACATCCATCACCCAGACTGTTGACACAGATGGATGTTGTGTAGTTATGGAATAAACATTTTTTTCCGTTTATTCATCTGGATTTTTTTTTTTTTTTTGCTGCACAATCATTTTCAGCAATACCCTGCTTTACATTCCATCTTTCACCATCTTAGTCAGTACAGCTGCAAACTGTAGCCTGTTGAGTAAAAAATGGCGTAGTGCTTTACTCATGGAAACATCAGCCGTAGTCATTGAGAGAACTTTTTTTTTCAGATTTCACTAATGTCCAAATATATGAACCAGCAGAACACATTTACTTAACTTATCCCTCTTTTTCTGTTTTTTTCTTCCCTTTAGAAACAGTTTACTCATTTTTAGCTGATTGCACGTAACTGTATATTATCATAAAATCATACATTTGACAACCTCGAGAAATGTTGCCACACGTTTTATACAGAGGAAGGTATCCCTTTAATACGGTTTCTCTGTAATGGTCCATTGTGTGCAATGTTGCCAATCGATGCTGGAAAAGCAGGACTGCTTTATGGCAAATATTGAATTTGTGTCAATGTGATGGATTACATTGATCTGTCAGGTATTTAATTCACTGAATTAGCCAGAAACCAGAAAACGTACTCTCTCTCACACACACACACACACACACACACATACACAGTCGCACACATACATACACAAACTGCACACTTTCTAAACTGCAAGGAAGCATGAATATTTTATCGTTGCACTCTCAACACAACAACTAATATCCTGTTCCTGACTGTACGGCACACGTAGAGGAATACAAAACATCCTTTTTTTGTCCCTTGAAAAAGAACAATTACGACCTCAACTAAGCTGACCGCCAAAGATTTCATTCTCGGTAAAGAAAACCTGCAGTAAAGTTGCATAAGCTGGTCTTAGATTTTGCTCCATGCTGTTAGAGAGAGACAAAGAGGCTGCAGCGCAATTAGGTGTTCAAGTGTTGATGCAGAGCTTGTAAAGTACTTTTAATTCCTCTCAGAGTCCTGTGGTGCTCTGCCTATAATTGCTGAATTCCCTTTCTTGATTGGAAATGCTTCACTTGTTGCTGCGGTCGTCTCACTGGGCTCTCAAATCATATTAGCGGCAGCTCCTTCTGCTCTCTGATCCCTATGGTTTGCAGCTTTCACCTCCACGGAAAACCACGGGTACATTCATTCCAGACTTGATGCTCCGATGCAGAACTATTCCCATTCGCTAATGCTAACACAAAGCTAAAGCTCCTCACATGTCCCTTTGTGACCCTTAATCAATCACAATCAAAGTCTCTATTACCAGTAACTTAAAGGGGCCACATTATAGCCCTTTTCAACAAGTTCCCTAGAGTCTAAATAAAATGTATCTGACATGCTTTGCTTAAAATACCACAGGGGTGTGACAGTTACCATGGCAACTGTTGAGAGTGAACCCTGGAAAAAACATGGCTGCCGAGGAAAACGTAGTGGTGTAAGTGTAGCAAATGCACCTTACTGCGTTACCCAAGCAACTTTGACCGCAGGATCACTTGTGTGTGTTTGCATTACTTGCCCGACTTTAAATGCGTATCTTATCTTAGCAGCCTCAGGAAATTTAGTGGGTGGAGACTTTAGATGGAGGGCGGTATAATTTCAATGATCCCCATGTGATGTAAGAAGGGGCATCAAATCTGAATGGTTCGTTGAATCACAAGAGTACAGAGCAAGCCAGCGCACACCAAATCGACTGGGTTTGCCTGTTAGTAGGCACATCATAAACCCAAATATATACGCACAAGCAGTGAAAAAGTGAGTTTTCCTTTAAATGAAACTATCTGAGGCCCCTGGTGGCTTTTTAGCTTTAACACTTTAAAAAAAAAGCTTTCTCAGCATTGCTGGAGTAATTCTTCTATGACTGAGGAAGGACCGTATTCTTGCCAAGTCATCATCCAGTGTAATATGATGGCGCAGTGTGGAGCCAAACTGAAGATAAATCATCAGCTAGGTGGGACGCCATTACATGGCATCCTAAGAGATTAGTGGAAGTATTATCTCTGTCTTCTATTTCATCTCATTCTCTCCCTCCCCCCCTTCCTGTCTCTGCTTCTTCCTCTCTTGCCACAGGTCAGGGGTTGACATGCCATTTGGCTGTTTAACAATCGGGGAAAAGAAGGATTATAACAATCCTTCGGACGTGACAGACAAATATGACCTGGGTCAAATTGTTAAATCGTGAGTATTTCAACAGCTGCTCATAGAGCCAAACACCATCTATAGACTTTCGATTGATGCTTTGTAACTTTCCTTGACAAACAATTATAATCTGTGAGAATGTGCCGTGTTTAAAACAAACTCTGAAATGCTTGATTTCAGGGAGGAGTTCTGCGAGATATTCAGGGCCAAGGACAAAACTACAATGAAAATGTACACATGTAAAAAGTTCCTGAAAAAGGATGGAAGGAAGGTTCGCAAAGCAGCGAAAAATGAGATCCTCATCTTGAAGATGTGAGTCGGTTGATTTATTGATCGCGGTTAATGTTCTGAATGTCTTGTGTTAAATGCTGCATGATTAGTTTTGTGATGAGACTTTCGAGTCTAGTTTGTTTCTTTGTTTTCCTTTTTTTCATCCTCTTAAATGCTGATTTCACAGACAACAAAAAGAGAAAAAAAAAGAAAAGAAACGTCAGTGCTATCTTTAAAAGTCAAGCAGAACTCTTTATTCTGAGTGATCACACCCAGGCCTCTCTGTGATTATCTGAATTTCCAGTAAAAACCCACATTAGCATAACCTGGGTCTTATCAAACAATTTGTTGCTGACAGCAGGCAAAGCACTGGAGCAAGATGAAGATAAAGGTGTGATTTCTTTGTAAGAAGCCTTTCAAAACATGGACTCATATTCTTGTCAAAATTACACTTTAGACACCTCAATAACAGGAATGATGATGCTCCCATTTTTCACCGTCTAATCAACGGTGTGGGGGGGATTCAAATGATGAAATAGGTTGTGGTGACATTGTCAAAGGCTGTGAATAATTGCTGGCAAAACATCAAATGCAATCTCGGAATATAAAATGTTTCAATGCAGGTGTTGGGAAAGGAGAGAGGCACTCATTCAAGTATGAATCATTCATTTTATATTGTTATATCCTGCACTGACAGTTTTTTTATACTATTATCAATACCCAATATGCACCCAGTATGCACCTTACACAAGTGTGATGTGGGAACCTGGAACTTCCACATACACAGATTTTTCCTATAGTTAGGAGCAATCTGTCCAGTGATTAAATATCTCAAATGAACAATATTTGCATATTCATAGGTTTTGTAATGATGGTATAGATATAATTTTAACGAATCTTTAACCAGCTAATTTAACTTTTTTGCATAAATCTATATTAGCCATATTAGCCAATATATATTTAATATATATTTTTATCGACTACTCCCTCATATCATATATATTATTGGTTGCAGATAAACACATGTATGTTATACCTTGTGAAATATATACAATTTAGGATGTTTTATTTTAATGTTTGCATTGTAAATGTAAAATGCATGGACATGTTCTCAGACATACCCACAATACAACATGTTTTCTTTTTGTTTTTTTTTCCCACAATGCAACACTTTGCCTCACTTTGCATTAGATTACATAAATCTATGGATGGCCAGTTAAAAATTCAGAGCTTGTATTGAGAAGTACACTTAATTGATTACTGTATGCTGTGGACTTCCATCTTGCTTTCTGCATTAAACTTCATTAAAGCGGCTCTTCACATTATTTCTCCGGCTGAATGAACGATACAAACATCACCTCCTATAAAGCTCCTGACTTGATTCTCTTTCTGTGTGTTTTGCTCTGTTTTGTGCTTTATGACACTTTTCCTCAGGGTGAAGCATCCCAATATTCTCCAACTGGTGGACGTCTTCGAGACCAAAAAAGAGTACTTCCTCTTTCTTGAACTGTAAGTTCAGATGTCTGATGAGCTGGGGGGAAAAGGCTTTCTACTTGTCTTTGCAGTTGCTCAGGCCTACTGAACTGTATGTGTTGATTATACACTTGTGGGGAATGAGCTGTTGTAGCCTGAGGCCCTGCAGATATGAGGACGGCTCTGAACTCCACTCATTTGGTATTCAGATATGATTGCTTGCTAGCTGCTCCATTCTCATCGGCATGTGTTCTTGGGGAATTCGATGCGTTTCCATAGCGGTGCTAAATGTATGATATTCGTCTTGTCCTTCGAGGACACTTGATTTGTTGGTTTAGGAATTCCAGCTTCAAGGGAAATAATCAAACACAAAAGAAACATCTATGGGGAAATAATTAAAACCATTTACCTTAAACAGGTGTGGTAGATTTTATTCTTGGAAAGATTTAATTAATATTATATATATGTTCTATCTCTTTACCAGCAAAGAAAGCAGACAATCTTTCTTCTGAAAAGATGTCTCAGACATCATATTCTTAAGTATCAATCGCAAACATGCAACATATGATGGGCCCTTCTGTTCTTCCGCAGTGCAACAGGCAGAGAGGTGTTTGACTGGATCCTGGATCAAGGCTACTACTCCGAGCGAGATACCAGCAACGTGGTGCGTCAGGTGCTGGAGGCTGTCGCCTACCTCCACTCCCTGCGTATTGTTCACAGAAACCTTAAGGTAGGTAACACGTTTTCACATGTTTCTATGCACATCCAACACATTAACTCGCACTAGGGAAAAAAGATTCTCGGCACACAGTTACTGACATTTTAGTTAAATTTCAAGCAGTTATTTCAAGTAATAAATTTAAAGCAAATTGTGTGCAACTCATTTAATACACCAAAAGAGGGTTTTAGCCATTTGTGGTATACAAAATGATCAGCAAATTTCAGTTAAAATGCCACTTTATTATATGACATTCATTACATTAGTCTAGAAACACACAGACTGTCAATGAGTATCTGTCCTAATGTTAGAGTTACACAATATTTTGCTGTCTTCTGCATCCTATCTTTAAATGAATATGTTTATGTAAAAACCTGGATCAGCTTCTCCATATCAATACCTCTCTCTCTCTGGCTTTGAAATTGCATTTCTTTAACATAGTTGAGGCATTTAGTTTTTGTCCAATAATGATAAAATGGCAGAATTAAACTTAATATCTCTCATTTGATTCATCTTAATCTGCACTGGATGATTAAAGTTTTCGGGTCAGCTCATTATTTCTGTCATAAAAGAATTCAAACTTTGAAACTTTCACTCGAATATTAACAATGCCAATGAAAGACCTTAAACATGAATATATTACATTAACTGTTGTCATTGTAATATTTAATTTTCCATAGTTGGAGAACTTGGTTTACTACAACCGCCTGAAGCACTCTAAAATAGTCATCAGTGACTTCCATCTTGCCAAGATGGAGAACGGACTAATCAAAGACCCCTGTGGGACACCAGAGTATCTGGGTGAGAATATAAAATTTACCAAGTGCCTAATAAAACACTATACAAGCGGTTCAGTGGAGATAATGATGTAGCAGCCTGCTTGCACAGATTTTTATATCAAGTTTCTGTGCTCTTCTGCAGCTCCAGAGGTTGTTGGCAGACAGCGATATGGCAGGCCTGTGGACTGCTGGGCTACAGGTGTCATCATGTACATACTGTAAGTTGTGACATAAAACATACAGACAGAAGGTTTCTAATCGTCAGGCAAAGGACAGGAGTTACTATAACTCCTGTCCTTTCCCTGACCCCTGGGACTTTTGCCCCTGTTCCCCTAGCCCTCTACATTGCTTTCACTCCCAGCATCCCCTGATCCCCCTTGACCCTCTAGCCCTAAACCCAAAAAATATCCTACGCAAAGAGCAGACCTCCAAGCAGTATTAATAGTGAATTTGGAAGGGATGTGACAAAAGTTGGAAAAGTTACCCAAATCAACAAGATAGTTGGGGAACTCCTTTCCAGCCTCTTCAATCCTTATGTTTTCCTGTTGTTATATTTCCAGCAGATTAGATGCTTTATTTGAGTATTACTGTTGGTACAGTGGAACGAGTAGTTCCAGGTGACAGTAGTTTGGGATTCTAAAATAAAGCTTAAAGTTCCTCTTAAATTAATTATTTTGGGAAATAAACTTACTCGCTTTCTTGCTTAAATTAGATGTGAACAGTACTCTCATGTATGTATGTAAAATATGAAGCGACAACTGGGAGGTCGGGTAAACTCGGTGAAAGCAGAGGAGCTTGCAGAGCTCTGAGGTTTGCCACTGTGAGGTTCTCAGGAGAACTGTAGGGACTCCAAGACGTCGCCAAGAGATCCTCCAGTAAAACTGCAACTTATTGAATTTACACTTACATTTTTGTACAAATGAAACAAATGAAATAATAATATAACATAACATGCTAATTAGTGAGATTTAGAGGTTTAACCTTTAGACAGAGCCAGTCTCACTCTTCCCACCTGCTTTCAGACTTTATGCTAAGATAACAGTCATTTTCATATGTTTTTTTTTTTTTTTTTTTTTTTTACTACTGATGCTCTTTTTCTTTGCTACTTCAGGCTGTCGGGCAACCCTCCTTTCTATGATGAAACTGATGATGATGATTATGAAAACCACGATAAGAACCTGTTCCGAAAGATCCTGGCAGGCGATTATGAGTTTGACTCTCCGTATTGGGATGAGATCTCTGATTCAGGTACTTTCTTAGAATGAAGTTAACACTCTGAGGGGAACGCAATGACAGCTTGCTGGGTAAACATTTCAAACTCGAGAGTGTTTCTCTTTTATTACCTCCAGAGTGTTCAAACACGTCATATTTATTCAGCCATCTATCGGGAGAATAAACCCTTTTTTTTTAAGTTTCGTCTGTGTGGTTTTTCTCTGACAGCTAAGAGTCTGGTTGCGCGTCTGATGGAGGTGGATCAAGACAAGAGACTGACAGCCCAGGAGGCTATAAACCATGAATGGTATGCAGCACAGATTTGATATATTGTGTGTACAGACCATTTAAATTGCAGCAGCGTTATCAGACTGTATTAACGGGATCAGAGAGGGCGCATTACAGAGCAGACCTGTTCCTTAAAATTGTGTTGGAAAAAAAAAAATGCACTCAATCGATTGTCACAATGGCAAAACAAGAAAAAAAAAAAAAAAACACCTAAGCTGAGAAATAATCAGAGCAATCCTTAAAAGTCATTTTGCTAGCCAATAGAATTAAAAACAAATTGAGTACTACTGTGTGCAGCAGCCAGTGGCATCCAAAGATAGTGGGAAGCATAAAGCTCTGTTGTGAAGTTGTGGTTTTTTTTTTCCCTCCCCTCATTTTGCACAACAGGATCTCCGGCGGTGCAGCTTCAGATAAGAACATCAAGGAAAATGTGTGCGCACAAATAGAGAAGAACTTTGTCAGAGATAAATGGAAGGTAAGGCCTTTTGTTCCCTCTCAGGAAGCTCTCCTTCACAAAGTTCGACGGTAGCCGTACGTTGTTGTTGTTGTATTGCAGTATTGTATAACTGTGAGTTGAGGCGGTCCGATGAGACTTTATGTTCTCTTAGCAAGTTTTCAGACTGTAGAACCTGTTTGCAATTGGATTGTTCTGCTTCCTCCCACAGAAAGCTGTCCGGGTCACCACCATCATGAAAAGACTGAGAGCACCTGAGCAGAGTGATTCGAGGGCAGCCAGCCCTGCAGCCGGCGCCCCAGCGGGTCCCCAGGCCGCTGCCGACCCTTCTGCACCCTCATCTGCTGCCGCACCTGAGGGAGCGCTTGCTGCAGTCACAGAGCTCCCTGCAGCGGCGGAGATTAACCAACCAGCGCCGGAGGCTGGAGACGGGGTGGCAGCTTCAGCCGCCGAGCCACAGCAGCCAAACCCGGCGCCGCAGGAGGCCGAGCCTGCCTCACGTTGTAATGGAGACGCCTCGGCTGCTCTCCAAGCAGGCGCTGAGGCTGGGGATGAGCAGGGTTAGACCACCCCTATACCCCCCCTGCTGTGACATCTGCAGTCCCCACCAACCCCTGCACACTGTACATTAGCTGCTAGCATGGTGACACTGACTCTGCTTCTCTCTCACTTGCAGCATTAGTATCATCTCATGGAGGCTGTGTGCTACCTTTCCTGAGTGCCGCGTTGCATTGGCTTTCTTTTTACATGTATCTTTTTTTTCTTTCTTTTTTTCTTTCTTTTTTTTTTTTTTTGACTGACCCTCTGGTGTTTCACGTCAGATTATTTAAACGTCATCCATCTCTGCAACTTTTCCAAGTTTTAGGGGCAAAACAGATTTGCTGTCAAGCTGTGACTTACAGCTAAAGTCTTCTTTCTGATTCGTCTCGATAAGAGAATAAAGGAAGACATAATTGTGCTCAAAACAGCTTTGATTCCTTTTTAATGAGCCAACTTGGGAAACTTCTCACTGCCAGTCTTGCAATTACAGTATTTGTTCTAAAAAAATCAGAAGAAAAGTTTTGCCTCTAAAAATTTTCACTACTGAAATTTTGACCATGTACTGTAATATTTTCGGTAAGTACTGGTCGCCTGTAAGTTGGAGAAGATGACATATATTCCTGTCACCGGAAGGAAATATCTTTATTATCTATTTATTATCTGTTATTGTCTACGCTAACTGAGATTGGTGACTGGGTGTTTTTAAGCCCAGTACTGTATTTTGAACTAGGCAGCTTCACACATAAGCACACACACACACACAAACACACCATGTTCCTTTGCTAACTTCCTGCTCAGGAAAGAACCTCATAGCTGTAAGTGTAAAGATTCTGTACATAGAGACCTTTGTAGAAGTAGCCAAAACAGCATGCATTCTCACTTTTTTGCTGTTCATTTCACATTAACAGCCACTTTGTGCATAGAGATACGCTACTGTCAACCCTGTCTTATAGCAGGCCACAACACTCTGGCCTCTTGCCACAAGCCGTGTTGAGACTAATGTTCTTTTCAGAACTTCATACTATACATGACGCTGTCTATTACTTCTGTTCATTTTTGTGCTCCTGTTGTAAATGTAAGTTATGTGAAAAAAACAAACAAACAAACAAACAAAAAGAGCACAGTCTTTATTTATATGGCATTTCTATGCATCCAAATGAATGTGTAGCTTTTCTTTTTTTTAGCAGACTTTCACAACATCTTTATCCATCACGTGACGGACATAGATTTTTGCTACATCTCAGTCTGCGTGGGTCTACTTTGATTTGATCCTGTACACTGCATTAGCGAATGGACTCCAATGCCACATACTGTATGTCTTAATATTCGGTTGTAACTGCAAAACAAAATGTGCATATGCTGACCACATGCGACTTTCAAGGCGGGACATGCATCATTTTGACTTGGCAAGTAATTGGAGTCATCCTCACCAGCTCAGCTTTGTTGGCTTGTGTTGTATTGAAAAGAAAAGTATGAAGCATTATATTTGACAATTTTGATCGACCTTATTTATTTATTATTTATTTCTATACATTTGTATCGCCATATCTCTTTGTTTTTATCAGCTCTTTCAGTCAATTGTTTATTCCACAGTTGTTTTAAGCTCATACTTGATGATGAACAGTAATAATAATCTATCTTTCTTGTCACTGGTCCCCACAAGCATTAATAATGAGGTACAGAAGGAGTTCTCTGTAATCACTCTTGAGGAAATTGAGCAATATTCGACTGGCTGCAGAAACTGTGATTCTTGGTGTCCTTTCAATACAGTCCATGTACCTGTAAGTAGGAGTCTATAGTCCTTACCAGCTGTCAGGCACATCAGGGCCACTTAACTAACATATGGCTGCTGTCAGATAAGTGTGTGTGTGTATGTGTGTGTGTGAATATAACCATATTTGCTCTTCTGACCCATGAATCCCCCGCCTGATTCCCTGTGCTAACACACAATGAACCCCAGGTTTCCATTCATTCCCTGGTTACATGAAGACAGCAGCCATATTGTCAATATCACTATCAGATGACCTGTCTGACTTAACCCAACCTGTTGTCAGGAGAATTTACCGTGCACATTTATTTATATGGAAATGTGAATTTCAGATTTACAAAAAAAAAGGGCGACTGCTCTTGAGAAAATGTATCACATTTATTATTTGTAGAATCTGAAGTTTGACTTTGTCTTTTATTTATACACGTGTCCCCCTTTAAGTTGTGCTAATGTAGATTGGTAGACACACCGATCATTCAGATTTTACCACTATATTATTTCTATATATTTTAACTAGATGCTTAATAAGAAGAATATCAGAGATTTTTTTTTTTTATGTGAATAGATTATTTCATGTAGTCTGTTCTCTTTGTTTAGATGGCAAATAAATACTGTTTAAATACTGTTACACAGTTTAAAGCAATGCTCCCCCCCAATACATTTCTCACTGTATTTAGTATTCCACGTCCGTTCATTTTGCCATGCACTTACAGGTGTATTTGTAGATGTGATGTTTGCCAGGACCACTGGTCACCTGTAGGTCCTGTCTTGCATTTGTGAGCTCTGTACCGTACTCCTTGACTGAGTTGATGACTTTGATGGTAATAAAATTGAATTAATCTGTTTACTCATCTTTGATCTTCCCTCATTTCTCTTCTAAGAAGACCGTTGGTATGACAACAGGTGTGTAACCGTGTTTCAAAGCAACGGCTGGCTCTGTCGAAAGATTTGCAGGATTAATATAGAGAAAATGTGGGAAACAGCCTGCGTCATCGCACTATACTTTCCCCCTAACCCGGAGGAGAGCATCTGTGTTACAAGCTCTCAATTAGCACAAGCTTAGCACCCATCCTGGTGGGGTGTGAACTTGTGTTCGAAAAATCCCAGCAGTGCCATTTGGTGATACTTTACCCGGATACTTGAATTGCATTGCCTTGGAATAAAAATGCAGAGAATGCTCTTTCTAGCCCCTTTGGGGTTTCAATAGGCTTTCCTCTTGGGAGCCTCTCTCTTTTCCATGCCCATTGTACAATTATATGCAGCCATCCATACAGTCAGCAGGGCTCAGGGGGATGCTAACTCTGTCTCTGTGTCATTGGATGACTTCATTAAGAGTGGTGAGAGAAGTGTCAGTTTCCTATTTCTCCTAACTAGCAATGTTTCGATGAAAAGACGGTTGATCGCAGCCTGTCCTCGTCAAAAGGAAAAGGGATTTTCACAATGATTAATATTACATATATTACCTTCTCTGAGCAGTCTTGCATACTGGCTCAAATAGTTACTATGCATTGTGGATTGAGTTATCTAGTGTGATCAATACAGCAAGAACAAATCTACTTACAAAAACGATAGAGTCCTCCACAGTGCTACATGTAATAAGTGCTTCCTTACATCATTATTGATGTTTCCATCTTTCAGGTAACTTCATCGGGCTTTAGATTCAAACTGATGACAACACTCTCAGCAAAGAATTGCTATAGTGATGAATGGATGTGTTGCGTGGTATTGATTTATTGCCACGCAGAGATTCAAAAGTAATCAATCACAACCTCTCTGCCTCATCTTAGTGCAGACCACTGAGGTCCTGTGCATTACACAAATCTATAATGTGCTGCTTCTTAAGTAATTAGTGGAATTCCTGTTAAATATGATTTGGGATACCAGAAACCAGATTTTAATCAAGTTTAAAATGAAAACTTTTTTTCAAAATCGATAATATGTGCAAAAACATAGAAAATAAACGTATTGTGTTTTACTGCTTGCAACACAAATATAACAGCAATATATCAATTAAACATCGATATCATAACTGTCTAAATATCACACTTATGAGCCTGTATATTTATGTTCATTTTAAAAAAGGAGATTTTGTGATGATTTATTCACAATAGACAGGACTGGTCATTTGATGTAAATCCGCAGCACAGTACACATTTGCATCCCGCCATCTGCTGGTTAACAACATGCAATGCAGCTGTAAGCAGGGCCATTATTGTGACTGCACAGGACCAGCAGGGAGCAGTATTGCTGCCTCTGTTTCCTCCGCTTCACTTTGAAATTGTACCAGCAGCCACAACTCTAATTCCACATTTTCCCCCCTGGGTCTCAACTCCAGATGGTTGCTGCATGAGAAAGGCTGACAATACGAGACCCTGGGAGTTCATCAAGGCCAGATTAGGGTGTGTTATGCATAAAATAAAACATCCAGTCACATTCTGATTCTTGAACTATTTAACCTAGTTCGTGAGCAATCCCAGACTTTAACACTGGCCAAAGTCTGTAGGTCTTCAGAAGGATGCCTGGGAACAAAGAACCAGTTTCATGGCACGCCAAACTTCTGCTTCTCACTATCCCACTTCTGAGTGTTTCTGCTTCAACAATGCAGTAAGTGTCCAACAGCTCTCACTGTGAGAGAGAGAGGGAACAGATACCCACTGAATGCCACGACTGCCTCTGAGCCACCGAGCACCAGATCAGACTCAGCGATAAGACGGAGCAGGATTTCACATGTGAATTGAATGATGTTAGTGATGCTGTTGCTTGGCACAGCGTCATGTGATATGCCACTTTGGAGATAATACTCCTCAGTGACACGTCTCGGTTGTGTCTTGAAGAATGGTGCACAGAAATGTCTGATCAGATTCCTGATGGGTCTTGGTTTCAAGCTAGTTTTTCTGATTCAGACACAGAAGTGGCTGGATTTGATTGCGACCGAGTCCATCCGTTTGATGGATGATGACGCAGATTTCATTATGACAGCCGCTGTAAAGGAGGCTGTTCAGTTGTAGGGATCAGATAAGCGAAGGCAACAGAGCTCTGTCTGTGGCGAGGAATTAAAAGTTCCCTCAAGCCGAGATGTCATCTGATGCCAGGAATGCCCTGCGATGGCTTTTCAAACCGTTTGACCTGTTGTCTGGTTGTCTGCCTTGTCCTAAAAACAAACCCATCATGCTGGGGTGAAAAGGTCCAGACATGTTCTCATCTCCATGTTTTAAAATATTGTCACTGGGTCAAGATTTTTTTTTTGTAGGGTGGACTGTCTTTGTGACATAAAACGATGCACGTTTACATGTAGAGTGTATTCTGATTCCCTAACACGTGTACACTGTGCGCTTATCTGTGAGTTTGCAGCCAAGTACAAAGAAAAAAAAACACATCCAACAATGGAATAAATGTCATTTGCACTCCGGTCTGTTTCTATTCATAATTCATGCGGGTAAAAAACACAGCATAACAACACGATTGCTTCTTCTGGTTTCCTTATTATGTTTTTTAACTTGGGTGAATTATGAACCGTCTGTGTCGGTCTCAGAATCCAGGAAACATTTATTCCTCGTTACTTATTTACAACCCAGTCTGTTATGGCATTCAACACCGGCCAAAACTTTATGCTTCAGGCTTCCACGTGTTAGCATCAATAAATCATTAGCTTACATTCGTTTGGAGGAATTATAGCAATTACCTTCATAGGACTGGTGGCTTGTATCAAGCCAGTCTGCTGACGATGTGTTTACTGACAGAAACTTGACTTTCATTTTCACATTTCATCTGGAACAAATGGCTGCTGCGAGAGGAAAGAAAAGATGGTTAGTATTGAGAGACAGACTAATACATTGGTTGGGGTTTTTTTTGCCTTTTCATGGGAGTCGTTGAGAAAATGTGAAATTAAGAATAACACAGGCCTTTATGAAGCGAACAACGGAAGAGTGATGTTTCCTTGTCAGACAGATTGATTGCATATGTACATAATAACACGATATGCTGCCCTTCAAGATATTCTATTAACAATGTAAAGATGTTTCATGTCCTGAACCATGAGAACTGGATACGCCGCTGTGGTGGGTATTATCTTACATTCCTGTACTCCCTGTGAACCCCTCCTCTTCTATTCCCAAATAGTGTTTTCTTTCCTCTCTCTGTCTCTCTGTCTCTCTTCTTTTTTATTAACTGCCATTTTGCTCCTGAGCTGGATTGTTATGGGAGAATGTGAGTCAATGTTGGGCTGATCAGGGGTCAACTCTGTCATCAAGGCTTTTATGATATGCAAGAAACCCAGATGGGCTTGACTAAATCACTCTGGTCCGACCCGACAACAGCTTGTTCCCCTCGGATGCTTGAGGGAGTCTTGACTGCGTATACAGTACTCTCATCAAGCATTCAATCAGATTAATTTAAGCATGAAACTTGCAGACTAAGTACTGGCTGACTAAGAAGTGTTGAGATTCATGAAATATTGCACAACTGGAGAATAACTACAATAGTCCACGATGTCTTCTGTGTTGTTTTTTTGCACCCAAGACACTTCTAGGCAGTGTTTCTGGAAAGTGGATGTTCAAGTCCTACTGGGCAAATATAACTTTATACTTTTTTTTAAATGAAAATATTCATAACTAATGTTAGCATTTTAACACCAGCGAGGAGTAAAATAAACAACAACACTCGCCTTAGCCGTTAACGATTAGCTTCTTATGTATGGTGATGTTGTTTGTCGCTGATGTTACGGTACAATTCTGGAAAAAAAACCTGAAAACTGGAAAAAAAATAAATAAATAATGCAGAATGTATTAAAAAATTGTATTTTATATATGCGTTCTTCATCAAAGTCAAACTTTCAGTTTATTTCAGAGGATCAGCTAATTCGTGAGCCATAATACCAGGACCCTAAAACTAAAGCAGCTAAAAATTCAGCCAGTATTCATTTTATTCTTGGTAGCCTATAAAGGACAGAAATAAACGGTTTTCAAAATAGTATTTAACACTCATTAATGATTTCTTATGAAGAAGGAATACGCTGCTACATTTGCTTGTTTGACTTATACTACATCACTGAACACAGCACCAAAGTAGAGTTTCGGCTTTCAAGTGTTTTTTTTAAATGCAAAACTATGTGCCTCTGGTCAATATGTGAGGAATTAGTATTGATTAACAACCTATCATTCTCCCACAGGTATACTCTGAACACTAAAAATCCGAGTTAATGAACCTTATCTGAACATATTACCTGATGGGGATTAGAAACTTGCACAATCCATATCTATTAGGCACTCAGATACTCTAGAAATAGAGAGTGAATATCCTCCAGTGTTCTCTCACTGAAGGTGTTTTACCTTCTGTTGCAAACACAAAAGCGACGTGTAGATTGTATACAAATGTGCGTACATATCTCTTTAACAGGTACAACTTTATTCCAAGGATCCAGAGGGTTTCTGGGCAGAACATGGAAAACATCCAGTATCAAGCCAATCACAATGAAGGGGGGGAGCATTCCATTCTTATAAAATATAGAGCTTTAATTTATTAGTCAGCAACAACAATGGAAAGGGAAGATAAGAGTAATTTACACAAGTCATTACAATAACATCACCTCTGTGCATTTAGTTTGTTTTCTTTTTTTTCATAAAGTCTGATGATGCAAAAAAAAACAAAAAAACAAAAAAAACAAACAAAAACACTCAAAAACTAAAGACACGTTTTTTAAAAAATACCAACAAATTGTACAACCTTTCTTTGCATTTATTTTTTTTATTTATTTATTTATTTTATTTCGCTGTATAAGCTCTGGTCTCATTAGGTGGAGACAATCAGGAGCTGTGATTGATTCTGGGAATGCAAACAAATCCCAAACTGAGGAGCAGATACAGCTACCCCTGTATGAATTATAGAAGCATCTTTGCAAAGGCATTCAAGATGACTTTCTTAGAGCCCAAATAGAAGCTGTATCGGGGCCTACTATGTCATATTGTAAATGATATATTGTCATTTCTTTCCTGGAGTTACTGTACTATTGTGTACGAGAGAATGAGCATAAAATTCTACTCAATAGAACCATCATTCATATTAAAAAAAAAAAAAATCTCATTTATCTCTTTGTCTGTGTAACTAATATGCTACTAGTTTACATCTTTAAATGACACTCTCCCATATTACTTGCCACCTATACACAAAAGCAAAGCAAGTTGACTTTACACTCTGACAAAAGCTATATTTATGTCCACGTAAAGATGCATCATGCTTTATACAGGGGTATGTTTGGAGCTGGGACATCTTTAAAGCCTTTGTTCTACTCATTTTGCTGTACTGAGAATGTGTCTCAGCCCGTACTTTACACTCCTAGAGATGAAGAACAGAAAAAAACAAAACAACCACACAGTATCTTATCAGAATTACAGTACAAATACAGGTTCATGCACACAATGAAAGCCAGCTTCCCAATATTTTGGTTAGTGTCACAACATTGTTACAATGCTCTGTTGTGTATATATTTATTTTTTATTTTTTTTCCCACATATGAATGTCAGAGGAAGAAAGAATAAAAGATGTCTTGTGCACCATTTCCCATCTTAAAAACTGGATTCGTTTTTTTTTTCACAGAAGTCAACCGTAGATTGCCCGACTGTGCGTGTTACATTTGGCCCCAGCCAATGTCCCTTGAAAGTAAAAGAATAATGCCCTTTGTGCAAAAAACTTGACCCTTTATTGCACAACACTCTCAGTTCAAAGGATGTTTGCAGTTAAAAACGAACCCAACCATTATATTTCCTATTGTGTTTCATAAAAACTGATCTACAATTGAGCACACATCCTCTTTTTTCATTGTTTAATCGAGCAAAGTCCTCTTGATCATAACGCGTATCCGGGATGAGACGTAGCAAAGATGCTGTATCGTTTTTACAATCAATCCTCCAACAAAGCAGGAAATAGAAGAAAAAGCTAAAAAGGGCAAGAGACCAGTTTCCTATTTAAAAGGCCCAATTACAACAGTGAAAACATTTGAAGATCCTGTACATTACGTCTGGGTTTCGCACTGGAGAAAAATACTGTTTCCCCACAGTAACCGGGACCATACAGTATGTTGATGGTCCCCTTGCAGTATAAAGTCTCTGTCCGCATGCAGCCATGAGGAGGTTGTGTCACAGGCGTTCCTGGAGTGTCCAAAAAAAAATAAAAAAAAATAAAAAGGAGTCCTGCCGTTGAGTCAACGCAAGCAAGAAACGACAGAGATCCCGTCACCTCTCATTAACAACTCATTTCCTCAGCTTACATGCCTGATAACACATTCCAAACAGTCGCCAAGGTCATATGATGCTGACAGTAATGACAGTAACAGCAACAATAAAATTAACAACATCAATAATAACAATAATATTTGCCCCCAAAGGTACCTATACACAAAGAGCATGGTTTTTTTTTTCTATAAGTACAAAGAAATCCACAGAATGATACTATATACAACCTACAATAAATACTGTGTATCATATATCTTACGGTTTGAGAGGATGTATGTGGGGTTTTGTTTGTAAACCTCTTTTTTTTTCTCAGTTTGCTTTTTTTTCCCGGTTTGTGGATTTTTTATTTTTATTTTTTTCACGTTGCTACTCTCAATGAGTCTCTCCCAGTTTTCACAGGGTGGGGTGGAGGGGTGGGTGTGTGTGTGTGTATGTGTGTGGAGGGGGGGTCGGGGGTGTTGTTGTTGGGCTCCTCATGTCTCTACCTCCTCCTGCTTCTCTTCTTCCTCTTCACCCTCCCCATGATGCCGGCGGTTGCGGGGCTTCTTCTGCTCCTTGAGCTCCTTCAAGTCTTTAGCCTTGAGGGCGCCCAGCAGTGGGTCTCCAAACTGCCAGTAGTCCTGGCAGTACTGATTGATCAGGGTCATCTCTGGCTGGCTCAGGATGGTCAACAGGTCCTTGTACTGGCCTGCACTGGGGGTCCACTGGGTGCTGCCGAAGTGGAGAGAAGACGACACAAGCCCTCCTCCATTCTCCACCAGCACATTGTTGACGGCCCGGCTCGACAGCACCACCAACTGCAGCTTGACGAGCGTGTGTTTGAAGTTCTTCTCCGTGGCCGTACACTGGTACATGCCGGAGTCAGAGGGCTGCAGAGACCGCAGAAGCAGACCTTGCTCTGTCTTTAAAATCCGACCATCAGAACGCATCTGCAGAGACAAACAAATGGAGAGAAGCAGCTAATGAAAAACCTGTGTGACAATCTGTGTCAACTTTATCCTGCAATTCACAACCTGTCTAGAAGCCAAGTTTAGTTTTTTGCACATGGCGTAATTGTTTCATGGAAAGTTCAAGCTGCCTTGGCTACAAAGCTACGTTCCTGAAAAAGCGCCTCTCTTTCTCTGATTTCTGGACAGATTTGTGGAAATGTATCCTTGACGGACATTGAAGATCCTGACAACACTGTATAAATAGTGGGGTTAGCAGAGTGTGTATGACGTCTTTGGGTTTCAGTTTGACTGAGTTATAACTGACTCAAGTATTTGTTTACATCCTGTCTTGGCCCGTATGGTAGTCATAATAACAGTAAGTGATGTAACTCTGTTATTCCATCTCCTTCTGTATATTCACATCCGTGTATGTGATAAGGCGATGAGCTTTTCGCTCTAAATCAGACGTGTGAGGCAGCGGCTTATGGGGATAGAGGCCATCCAACGGAATAGCCAATAAAAGAGGCTAGCAACACTACATAGATTCACAATAAAACTTTAACTAGAGCGTCAGGGTTATATATCATGGCAGAGGGCTTTTTTTCACAGCTCCTCTTTATGTGTCCTTCCCCCTGGGCCCGAGGACAGTTGGAGGTCTGTCTGAAAAATCAGGCATCATTTTATCAGAGCCTGAATCACTTAATCATGTTAACAGATAATTGGAGAGAATTGCTCTGGAGTCAATTTTTCAAACGTGTCATGTGGCTTATAAATCTCCACCTCTCCATGACAACAAAGTAACAAAATGAAATGAAATACTGTGATGACAGTAAAATAGCCCCCACCCCCATAATGATAGATGTCCAAGGCAAACTTTTTCATGTTCATCTGTGGAAGTGCTCATCTTGTCAAGATCAGGAAACGTACAAGCCAATCCATTAATTCAAGAAGCTTGTATTGTACTTTATAGTGGATAAATAGACGTTTGAGTTAACTACTCACAAATGTAATATGCTTATATAACTTCTAGAAATGCACTATGTGTTCACCTCTTTCCTGCGGTCGCTGTTATCTCTCTGCAGATGCCATTTGATGACAGCATGTGGAGAGCGGGCCTGACACTCCAGGAAGGTACTGCTACCCTCCACCCCGTACTGCACCATCTCCAGAGTGTTCTTATTGGCTGCAGGGCAAAAAGAGGGAGAGAAAGGGATTTCCATGACAACCAAACACTCATTACCATGAGCTCTTTAGGTCCGAAATCACAGTCGTGGCTAATCAAAGTCCTTTTAGCAACATGGCTTCCACAGATTACCATAAAACCGATAACAATGAGCACCTTGAACCGTTTGGAGACATAATGTTACATCTACCCTTCTGAGTTTATTAATAATGAAATACGAGCAATAGAAGGCTGAAAAGGGTTTAAGGAGCATGTGTCTTACTGTTGGAGTTGAAGCCTCGGCACTGGCGGATGGGGTTCCCGTACTTGACGTCCTGCCTCCGGCTACGTCTAAAGGGGTCAGACCAGTATTGCCGAATAAGGAGAGAAAAAAAGAATAAAGCAACCGCAAGCCATTCAAAGCCATTCAACAACGCATTAAAGCCATTAATCTATCGAATTTAATGTCCCTGCATTACGTGGTTTTACATCATTCACTGGTTCCACTTTTAATACCAGAAATATATCATTTATTAGTGTAGTGTTAACCACAGTTAACCCAAAGACTGTGATGAATGCATTGTAATAATAATAAAATAAAATAAAAAAAAGATTAGGAGACCTTTAACAGCCATTCAGCCATCCAGGCAGTCTTATTTGATCATTCAACACACCAGCTGAGTCAGCCAGTTAGTTATTAAGTTAGTGTGACTCATGCTAACACTGCTGTCGGTGCTCACCTCTTCTGCGAGGCGGAGTAGCGAGAGCAGGACTTGCCATCCCAGGCACAGTAAGGATCTCTGGCCAGACAGCAGTCAGCGCAGGCCTCACCGTACACATCGCACCGGTGAAGAGCCAACTGGGTCAGCCCGACCACGGATGAAACATACAGCTGTTGCTGTTGAGGGAGAAGCGGACAGAAAACGGTGTTAGACATAACACTGGACAGCACTTTGATTTGGATGCAATAAAGGATAAAAAAACAACCTGTGGGTTTGTAGGGCAGCTGCAGCTGAGATGAGCCAAAGACTCCACAAATGCCAGATGGATGTAACGAGATAAGTGTAAAATCTAGTTCTGCACAGTGCTGAAACAGCAGCAGGCTCTAGTTCATCTGGGGGAATACTGAGCTCATCTCTATCAGGTTGCCATCATAATACACCTTCAGATTTTATGATCAGCTGTTTAAAATTCATCAGTCTGGCAGGATGTGTGTAATACTAACTCTCTGTCTGTAGAATGAAGTCATAGCACGGGGAGGCCAAGTATTTGAATCACTTTGAAAGACAACACTAAACTTTTAATGTCTTTTCCATATTTCTCTCTTCATTGTCTTAAATGTATTCGGTGAATTATAAAGAGGGCGTATCTGTATACATGCAGCCTGTGACATTTCCAAATGGTATCATTCGTACATTTCCTTTCTCTCCGTGTGAGCAAAGGTTAAGAAAATCTGTCGCGCAGACATGCTTACCCTTTTGGATGAGATCTTCATTGTCGTAATTGGAGTAGGGACCTTGACAGGGAAAAATAATATACCGTGAATACAATGTGTTATCTTCGAGCCAGATAAATTGCAATATACAGAGGCGCTAGCAAGTTGGGAAAAAGGAAGAAGAAAGGGCAGGTGTAAGATGAGTAAAACAAAGACTGAGGATAACATTGCAGGGAGCAGTAGATAAAGCGAGAAAGAGAGAAAACAATAAAAACAACTCACCTTGAACACCTCTACCTCCTCCAGGACCAGCTCCTCCGTCTGCAGGTCGTCTCTGGGCAGAACGATGACTTTCTGAACTGTTCCCTTGTCTGTGGAGCACAACACACACACACACACACACACACCTGTCAGCTACACACCTGCAGCTTCACACCCTTCCCCTGTCAACAGCCCATTGGATTCCCATTTTATTCTCTCAGCAACCTCCAGCAAAGGATAATCCTCATATCAACAGGCTCCAATGTTCTCTTCGCCTTTGTCACGTGGTTCTTGAGTATAACCTCTCCTCAATGACGCGAAGCTCTGTTCCACTTAGCGTACTCGCTGCCGCCACCATGACAAACCTCTCCTGTCCTCCTTAGCTTCCGTCTTTGCCTTAGACCTATTCATTTGGATGCCATAAGGCATTCGCTGGCATGTTTGATTTCTGTATAGAGTTAGGCATTACTGTGAGAAGGATACCTGAGATTTATTATGACTTCTGCATTGGGTTTGGGCGCAGGGCTGAAAAGGCTACCTCTGACAGCAGCTGAAAGGACACGCATTCCTCCACAAACCCATTACTCTCCTCCCCATAATGCACAGATGAACAAAGGAGCCACTTAAGAGGCATCATATGCAACATGTGAGGGCTGCATACTGTGCGGTGCCTGTTGTCATACTGTCTTACTAAAGCTTTGAGGCAAGGAGACAAATACATAATCTCTTTTACACCAGTGGGCAAGATTAAGGTGATGGATATCCTAACTGCACCCTGCCCCCCTCCACCTTCCTCTCCTCTTCTTCTTACCCCCTGTTTCTTTTCCTCCCACTGTTGATCCACCCACTGGCCTCCAGGTACAAATCTCCTGTTGTTTACGTCGTGTGAATAGAGCGAGGTACAAACCCTTTGATTGGTTAAAATTCCACTCAAGCACAAAAGGCAAGAAAGCTTTTCTCTTAATGATAAATGATTACAGGGGAGACAATCCCTCCACTTACATGGGATTTATTACCACAGGGGGATTTTTTTTTCTCTCCATTATTCAACTCTAAACTGACACTGTCATTCACCATTCTGACTCTGATCAAAAGGGTTCATGGGTTCAGACTGACTTCATGTACACATGTTACCACCACAGTCACTTAGAAATGATTAACATTTGCCACAAAAGTTGATTTTACAAATGGACAAAGAAAAAAAATTGAGCCGTGACCCCTTCCGTCATTTCTATCAAACGAAATCCAGACAAAAGACAAAAAAAACACTCACCAGTTCCTAAGAAGAGCACTTCATAGTTGCCGTCTGCTGCTGTCACCTGGTCCACCGTGATAGTGGTGAACTCATAGTCCACGTTGGTCCGGACCACCAGGGGGCGCTTGTGTACTGGGTACACAGCATTGTACATGGCAGGGTGATTCCTCATAAAGTTAATCACTTCATCTGGATAGTCCTTAGTGGACTTCATGTTGGGGGTGAACGTACCTCCAGGGCACTGAGACAGAAACGCAAGCATTAACGTTGGGGGGAAAAATGGTCTTCATCACATGAAACAACAACAAAACACATTTAAGGGCCTGTCTTGCAGAAATATAAAGAGTTATATAGAGTTTTGGTAATACTGACAAATCTCGGTCAGATGGTTTCTATTTGAGGTCTAAGTCAGAGAAATATCACTGTTATGCCAGCTCACTGTGGGATTCATGTGAAGGGTCAGTGTGGGGTGAAACTCACCGTGCCGGGTCGAGGGTACGGGATCTTCCCAGTATAGGCCACCCACTGGTAATTGGGACCCTCCTTATGGGCAAAGGGTCCGTTGAAAACCATGCGGATGTCGGCCATGGAGTAGACACAAACTGCGGAGCCTTTGAACACAGAACTATGAAAATAGATTAAAAAAAAGAAAAGAAAAAGAAAGTCAGGAATGAGAAAAAAAGGACAAATACTCTAATTTGGAAATTTTAACTTGGTGTTGTGCTTATACAGAATCTGTTGTAGAACACTAACCCAGAGACAGAAAAGACTCCATATATAACAGGGTTTTTTGTGTCCTGTGTTGGCTGTATGTAAACATCTCCTGTAAAGAGAAGAGAGAAAAATCATGTCAGTGCAAAGAGAACAGGTGAAGGAAACATCACGCTCAGCACAAACATCTTTAGACTACACCTACCCAGAAGGGATGATACACAAAAGAATAAAGAATATGGGTGTCTCATTGCTTGGTCACAGTAGTTCATAACAAGATGTCTACAGTCGAGCTACCATCCCTGTGAGGCTGCACTTATCACAAGCAATGTGATTACTGTGCCACCTGTGATTCTCCTGAGGAGACAGAAAATTTAAACATAATGTGCAGGGATTCTCCTCTTCCTGCATCCATATCTCTCCCAAAGGAGAACTGCATCACATAATCTTAAACCAATTTCGGTTTTTAACATACTCTGTCCTACAGTTCTGACATTGGATTTTGGTGATCCTTTTGCTGATACTGAAAAAAAAAAGTTCCACAGCAACAAATAAAGAGAAGCTAAACACGTGATGGGTGATAAGTCTCTCTCCTATTCTGTACCTGACCTAAATACTAGTCCCAGGAGAGATGTTTACCGCCTACAATAGGACGAGGGCCTTCGGCACGAAGCGGAGAATGTGCTCCCAACCTAGTTGTGCACAGGGAAATGACCGCAGAGTAAAGTCTCTATCGGTGAGAAAGTCGACAAGCAAGACACAGAAGGTGAAAAGCTAAAAATATGTCATGATATTAGACCGCAGAAAGTGTGGAAACGCAAGGAGAGCTGGTCAAGTGTAAGTATACCGATTCAGATTTATGCACTCGCAGTCCCATATAGACCAGCATGAGAAATTAGCTGTCAAGTTGCTATGCAGATAGAATGATACATGGGAGAGGGGGGTGAGCATTGTCTTTGAATCTGAACTGCTGGGGTCTGGCCCTGTCCACATTAGAAAGTGTGTTTCAGTGAAGTCTTCCTCTAGGGACTGTCTACAGCCATGAGCTCAGTACTGAAGAAGAGAATAAAGCTGAGAGATAGCAGCCACTTTGTCCTTATTTCTCAGTAGCTGCTAGATTCCCCAAAGTCAAAACATTATACACACACACACACACACACACACACACACACACACACACACCACCATGCCATCTTCTGCAGCTGCCACAGCTGGAGCAATGGAACGGTCATGGGTTAGCATGGACACAGTGCTACGGGCTGTCCTTGCTGTCACACAACAGATGATCCTTGTCATGACATACAGCTGTTGTACTGCAGAAATGAGCGAATCACACGAAAGAACACGCAAGATAGAGCGAGGACGACGCTCATATGTGGTCAAACTAAAACAGAGCAACATAGGAAGAAAATGAAGACGATTTTGCAATAAAAGCTTTCCTGACGGGGAAAGTAGCCAAACCTTTTCAAATAAAATTTTCCTCTTTGATCAGCATTTTTTTTATTAAGTTATCGAGAAACAAAACAAAAGCAACGCAACATTGTGCATTAAATGACGGTGGTACATTTAAGTGCACGCTGTCAGGTAGTGTTGTGTGTATGTGCTACATATTCCAGCTATAAAAACTCCCCAGGTCTCAGGCATGCTTTACCATAATGTCTTTCCACAGAGGACTACTACACCAGGGATACAGCTGGTGTGTATATTTCACCAAACTTCTCAGTAATGACTGTAGAATCATTTATTAAAAACTTTTAAAGAAAGAGGGCAAGTGTAAGAATCTTTTCTTTTCCCTGGACGGATACTTGAACTCTCTAAAACCGTTCCGGCTTGAAATCATATTCAGCTGTGCCGTGTAATGCATCTTACTACATGCTACATGCAAACGCATGTATGTAGACCCTTAATAACCTGCATTCAATGTGCAGTAGTTAAAGAGCCATTTGTCCTTGTGAAATCCTAAAATCTGCTCTTTCCTCTGCAAAGACAAACTGTCCAGAAACACAGCTTTATAAACAGTAAATGTGAATCCATTAGCATGAAACTCAATCACATCCAATTTTCCATCCTGTCTGGGAGTCGTGTGCAGTCTTTTCTTCTCTATGGGCATGCCATGCTTATCCTTGTTCATTCACCAGCCTGTTCCATTACACATTTACAGTTTTATTCAAACAATCTCCTGAAAAATCATCAACAGCGCCAAATGCTGACGGCTCTCCAAGCCCCTCACAGGGCCACTCTGCGCGGCAAGCCTGTGTCAATACGGACCTGACTGGAAGACAGGACCCTCGTTTGTAAAGGCCGAGTGAGCCCGTTGCCACTGAACTGCACAGAACAGCTTTCACGTCACTTCGGTGAAGTGGCTTCACACACACGAAAAAGGCCACAGGAGTTTTCAAGTGTGTGGCAAGTAAATGTCACCTGTAAAAGCAAAACTGTGCTTTTTGAATTGCTGGCAGTATGAGATAAAAAAAAGAATGTGTCAGCAAGATAAAGACACAAACAGCTATCATCAGATTCAACAAGGCAAGGCACTTTTCATTCTTGAGATTAGTTCAAGAGCAACAGCAGCCTCGTGCATCGGTCTCCTATCACTCTGTGGCTCTATTTTAAACCAGTGAGACAGAAAGAGAAAGAGCTTCCAACACACATTCCTGTGTGGTGATCTGATCTGCTGGCCATCAGGACACCTTCATGCACACAGAAAAAAAAAACAGACACTTTTGTTTAAGACATCTTGAAAGACAACAACAGTGCTGGGATTATGCATGTGATTCCCATTACAGTATCCTGTATGGGCCATATGATGGGAGTGAGATGAGAGAGGCTGCAATATGGGCCAAGGACTTAGCTCTATGGTGTGTGTGTGTGTGTGTGTGTGTGTGTATGCAGTAAACATTTGGCAGGTGTTCCAGTAGAAACCCTCCTTCTTAATATTTCAGATGTGATCATACATGACAGGGACCTGAAAATGAATATGTCTGAAATAAATTCAGCCACGTCATTTGTCGTTCAATACTCACCGTCAACATGATCAACGGAGACAGAAAAATGATAAAGCCCAACTTTTGTAGGATGTATTAAAAACACTAAAAATGTAGTAATGTAAGTCCATGTTAAATACCATGGGCCTCATACAAGAACATTACACCATAACAAACCCGATGAATACCGTACTGTCACGGAAATGAAGACAGAATAGTTCGAGATGAAATTAGATGCTGAAATATGCCTTTCTAAAAACAAAGTCTAGATTAGATTTAGATGGGAGGTGGTCAAGAATATGTGACACTTGTGGCATTAACTAACTAACTATTATGCCAAAGAAATATTTTCTCCCGGTAAAGAGAGGATTTACATCTGTTGCTCTATACAACTTCTTTCCTCAGGAGAAAAAACACACATAAAGTGATGTGTTTGGTTGGTTTGGCTGCTGAACTGACAAAGAAAGCAGAGAAAACAGAAGAATTCAAAGGAAAAGAGTGCTGGCAGTATGTATGGCAAGGAAGTGTATACAACCCTCCCCTCACCACTAAGTAACCAACAGATTAACATTTCTACTGAGAGGAGCCACAGCCTGATCTCGGTGTGAAGGGTGTACTCACGGAGCTCGTCGAAGTGTGTTTCCATGCCGTCGGCCCCCGGCACCGAGCAGATGAGCCTGGCCTTCAGGAAGGTGCTCCACTTGTTGACCAGACAGCAGTGGCCTCCGTCATCATTCTGCATGGGTGGAGACGCAGAACACTTTCTCTATCACTCATGCTCATACTCACATCCTCCTGTCTTCCTACTAAAAACAATCCCAGGTGGAGCCACCCACACACACACTCACGCACACACACGTACACACTCACGCTATACAGTACATGTTGGTTTGTAAAGCCAGGAAACTAAATAGAGAAGATGGAGAGGGGGATATAGTAAACACTGTCTCCTACTATTTAGACTCTTCCATCTGCGGTGGAGCAAGGCCAAGATCCATCCCAGTAAGAAAGAGATGAAACCAGTACAAGCTTTAGCCAACTTCGTGATGATGAGAAAGCACCTATTGTACATTTATTTGTATATTGTATATTTGTATATTTCATTTAAATTCTCTAAGGGGTTGTAGTAGATCTGACAGCGCTTCATTTGGTGTTGCGCAGAGTGGAAGGCCGGTGCAGGGAATAGGAGTAAGAGTATCCAGATGTGTGGCGAAGTAAGTATGGCGGGACTGCGTCTCAGGAGGCTGTGGCAGAGCCCGCTGAGAGGGGGATGAGTGTTTGTGTGCAGGGTCAGCGCCTGACCCCCCTCCAAATAAATACAACAGTTGAACAGCTGAGGCGACGAGCACACGTCCTCCACATTTTCTCACTCATATTCATGCATGCATCTGCTATAATGCTCACACATGCACGCAAACCTTTAAGGCACCTCGTACACACACACACTCACAACGTATAAACACCACAAGATGCCTCACAAGCTTTCCGGACATTTGTTGTTATTTGTTTATGTTGCTTAGCTCACTGTGTACTTCTAGGGCATACTGTTTGGCTTTTGTGGTGTAGGTCTAGTTTAACTGAAAAGCAGTAGAAGAAATGTCTTTTTTTTTTTTTTACATGGCAATACCTTCTTCACTGCTGTGTACACTAGCTTCAAGTGTTTTAGGACTACCAGGGAGAAGAGGTCAGAAGATCATAGAGTCAAAGGTCAGAGGGCAATCCCACAGACAGAGGGATGCATTGTAGACAGGAAGGTTAAAGACACATGTGGATTCCAGCACATCGGCGTTGGCCAAATACTAGTGCAGCACCCATAAACATTGAAACACAGCGGGTGACTCGCCTCAGGAGACTCCAGCCTGTTTTCATATTGATGCGGGTTTTCTTTTCATTATGCTTACATCCCAAAACAAACACACTCCTCACTGTGTACACACCAGGCAGATGCGTCCTATACGGGACTGGGTCACAGGACTCTGGCCCATTTCAGAGGACTTCTCCCGGAAGAAGAAATAAAGCTTGTCGTCATTTCTCTCTGCGCTGTCGGGGATGAGGTGTACATGGACGAAAGTGGGATCTGAGGGAGGAAGAGATGGGCGAGATGTTTGGGTGAAGGAAGGAAATGGAAAAAAAAAAAAAACATCTGGCTAAAATTATTTATAAACTGTAAGCATATCCTGTTTATCACTTGTTGAGAGATTAAAAATGCAAACACCAGAATCTTCACATTTCAGCTACTTATTTGGAAGCCTATTCGGATTATGAATTAAAATGTCATGCAAGATGAACGCCGTGAGTGTCATTTATAGGCTAAAGAGCACATTTACCATTCAACCATCTGGAGTTGTACTGATCTGTTCGCATGGCAGTCTTTGTCCCCAAAGTACGGAAAATGGCAGAGTCTGTTCCCATAAAGTCAACATAGACCCCGGCATAGAGTTCACCATCTGAGAAAGAGAGAAAACAGTTGAGTTTAGTGAAATTCCTCGACTCTGACATTATTCCAGCACCACCCTCAGAACAAAACACCACAGCTTTGAATATCAAGAAGTATATTTAGAATTCAATATTTCAGGACTCTTTATTAGGACTAGATACTGTAACTCAAGATGCAAGTGATACATCCTTGAAAGGCCACAAAACAGTATAATAATCCTGTAGTTTCCTATAAAGGAAATGATAACTGTCATTTGGTAGGAGGACTTTCTAGAAAGGACTAAGCACTAAGTACAATCCCTCGTAGCATATTTGGACAAGCAACAACGTGGTTAGACATATGATTTTATGGTGATATTTTCAAACATATGCTCCATTTATACCATGTGTGGTATGTATTTACTAAATTCACCCCACTGTTTTTGTTTCCTTTGCTATCAGTACTTTCCAGGACACTTCCTGGAACATTTTAAAGAAATGAAGGGACACGTAAAATAAAGCGTTAACCAAAACAGCACTCAAACTTCCTGAAACAGCCTTCACACGCCCTCCATAAAAGACATAAAATATGAGCACATCCATGTGTGCAGACTAACAAATGTACATGACAGCCTTGTTAAGCCACAGGAAGGCAAGGTGTGGGTCCCTCCAGCAGCAGCTGTAAGGGCCCCACTGGAGAGCAGGTGTAACTGTCAGGACTCGCAGGAGGTAGAGAAGAGGAAACAAAAAAAAAACACTGTCCTACCACCATTATAGTCAATGTCATGGTCCTCAGCAGTGCTATATGGAGATTGATGATATATCATTAAAATGTCTATGGATGATGAGATGTCTAATGTGGTGGAGAGCTGAGCAGTCTGTGGTCAGTGGTAAATCTATTGTCGTGGCACAAGGCTCTTAATCCTTATCAACACAAACAACAGTGTCCCTTGTATGACGCTAACTGGTGGAAGTGGGAGGTAAATCCATCTTGGATGACAGCACTGGTTCCATACCGGTCAGCTGGCACCGCGCTAATGTGGGAAAGCAGTGCCAGTGATTTACACCCACTGTCTCACCCTACAGGGAGAAGATCGCCTTTCACTGGCGGCAACTGTGCGGTATTGGACGTGACTAAGTGACCTTGGGCAAAGGGACAGAGGACGCTACAGCAGATGATAAGCTCCAGTATCCAGACTGAACCTTGTTATTACATGTTATTTCCCTGTATCATGATGGACAAATGGTGGTAATAGGTGCTGTGTAAGAGTGTGTTCAAATGGGTAAAGATATAGTGACTGTGAAGGACATATCATAATATGATTCTCCTCATATTCACATCTGTTAGACAATTTAGCCCCCCCCCATTCCCCATCTGCACATAATATGTTTCTTCCCTCATTTCCCCCATAAGTTGATGGTAATTAAGTACACTGTACTGTTTGTTAATAGAATATGCAAATGGTATATAACAAATGGCGATACAAGTTACCGAGGCCATATGAAGAAACAGGAGATAAAAGATGGGGAATCATTATTGGATGAGACTGCCATTGCTATGAAGACCTAAAAGGAACTGTACCCATGCCTTCGTCCTTATGTGACCAAACCCAGATGATACTCACTGATCAAAGCGGACACGCTGTTAAGCTTCGGGTCATAAGAGCACTTTCCCTTCCCAGATTCCACTTTGCCCGGCTCCAAATGGAAGATTTCTTCCTGAAAAGGGAAAATCACACAGAGATGGCAATAAATTCATGCACTCTTCATCTTGTCAGGGTGATTCCCTTGTGTAGGGAAAATGAGGCAGCGTATGTGCTCCCTCTGACTCCTGTGGGACCTGAATGGCCTGATGGGGGGATGAAGTATTAGAATAATGAGCATGCGTTCACACAGAAAAATACATGCGGGGAAAGCAAGGAATTTCTAATCCATCTCCATGCCACTCTACTGCAGAAAACAATGTGTCGCGGGCTGCTTCTCTCGGAATAATAAGCTGCATGCCAAATATCTCTCAGCTTCTTGGTGCCTATGGCTGTGCAGGCCTACTGACTGCTGACACCTGTAATCCAGCACAGTGAAAACAAGCCTGGGATGGAGGCTGGATGACTGATGCTCACTGCTCGTGGCATCCCTGCACGCAAGCACTGAAAGGTGATTGGCAGGAATTTGCGTATGAGAGTCGGGGAAAATGAATCAGTGGCATGTGATGACATGTCTTGTGGCTCCGCCTCACAGACCAGAGCATATCCAATCGGTATTTTTCATTCCCAACAGGGACAGAGACGAAGACATCTCTGTCATTGTCCATCAGCACTAAACCAGAGTATGGCACTATGCCAAATTGGATCACACACACACCTCTAATTCCCAACTCATTGTTGATTAAAATCACCACCCGTGCAAATAAGAAGGTGCTGGCAGCTCACTCTCAGCCATGCCAGATGCTGACATGTAAAAAAAAAAAAAAAAGATCACAGTTATATGTACCAGAGGGAAATTGTGCCCTGAATGTGTTTTACAACCCTGCTGTAAAGTATGACCCTTCAGAAAAGTTGCAACATATTGAGAAAAAAAAACAAGACAATAACAAAAGTCAAAATGTTTTAAAGTGTCCCACTTCACCTAAAGTCCTTATGTCCTTCAAAAGTGTTTCAGGGTGCTTGGAGAGCTCAGACAGAGGAGCCATGTTCAAGTATGTGACTCTTATTTCCTTTGCTGCACAGCTAGTTGGCCACAGATGGCTGGTGTTTGCTCTGGGCTAACAGAGCCTGCTGTGGGAGTGGGTCAGATGCTGACTAGTCCTGCACCACATTCCTACAGAAGGACGAGGGCTTGATGGGATGAAGGACTGATGGGTGGTTACATCTTGCATTGTCTCAGATAATGCAAAATGAATATACCATGTATTGAACAGCAGTGAAGGCCTGTTTAATTGGATTCGTGCCTAGTAAAAGTCAATAGAACATTTTTTGCAGCCTGAGAAACCTTTCCAGCTCTCATGCAAAATGTGGCATTTAGCACAAATGCGAAGCACGAGAAGGACAATGATGGATAAGAAAGTGTGCTCAGACACAAAGAAAAAATATAAATGAAACACAACATGAAATTAAAATGCACTTCCACATGCACACAAAACTTTAGGATTGCGCACGGAATGGAAAAGATGCATGCTAAATGTTACGGAGATGAAAAAATAACGGCAAAGTTAAAGATGGTGTTGACAAATGTGCTCAGACACAAAGAGAGGGAGCATGCTGTTGGTGACCACAAGCCCAGGCGGTAATGCAGGGCTGCGGTGCAGACAGGGCCCACATCGCACCTTTAGTCCAAGTGTCTCGTGTACCGCGCTGGGTTCAGCTGCGCGGCTAGCCCTTCCTCTGGCCTGGGCCATCTGCAGATACATGGACGTCTAAAACAGGAGACAGCAACACAGTCTGGATGTTACGCCACTGATGAGGAAAGATCAAGGACTTTCCTGACCTTGGAGATTGTTTGAATTTGTCCTGACTTCCAGGGATGATGAGAAACTCTCCATAAGTATAGAAATAAATGCATGATCAAAATATATATATGTGTATGTGTAAGATTGTGTATAACTGTACTTGACCAGATGGTGGAAAAGGCTAAAATATTCTGTCCTGTGGTTGAGTCAATAAAGGCTCTCAGTATGGTATGTACATTTTCTTCAGAGCTTCTGCCAAAGCAAAAATTTGGCAAATACAGTTTACAAAAGCTACAAGACTCGCACTTTAAGTACCAGAGAACTTGCAAATATACCCTGCAATGCAAATATTAATGACACAAATATGTTTTCTTATGTACGTCAGGATATACAGTCTGTAAGAATGCATCTGGGTGTGTGTATTATTGCATGTTTTTGCAATCACTTAAAACTCCCCAACCCAGCCGAGAGAAGTGCTCACAGGACGACTCGGACATGTCTGTTCAATGTGACGGAGAAAATAACAGACCCCTCATTAATGGACTAGAACTGGAACATTCCACTGGCACCCCATAATGGGAGCTCCCACTTCCAATTACCCAACTTCTCACATGGTAGAGGCTGGCGGGTGGCCTGAATGGATGGATGAAGGGGTGGATGGATAGGTGAGTGAATGGATGGAAGCCCTTCGTTAATAAGGGTTCATGTAGGAACTGTACGCAATGAGGGACTCATGCAAGCCTCGCTTGCTGCTGCAAGTTCTCTGCACTGTTTTGTGATCTCAAAGGAGAGTCCAATGGGAAATTTACTTTTTATTTACCTTTTTTATAAAAGCCCCCTGGTCATCATTAGGGAACAAGTGTGATATTTAAGGAAGAGAGAGGTGTTAAAGGGGAATATGGTGAGATTGTGATGCCTGGCTTGGTTTAGGAAATTCAAGAGGTCCCATTAAAGGCTAAGACTAAACAGAGCAGCTTTAACAGCTCACTGGGGAAGACAGCTGTGTGCTGGTGAAGCTGTGCTAGCTGCTTTGCCAGATGCAGAGACATGGTACCACGAGCAGGCTTAATGATGGAGGAAAATCATCATAAAGGGAACCTAGGATACGGTGGATGGAGAGTAAGAACTTGGGTAAGAGGAAAAACCAAAAGAATGGCCCAGCTGTGCCAATCATGATGCAGATGGAGAATATTGTACTGTTTTCAGTGTAGTTGTTTAAGTTAATGTTGAGATCTCAACCCTCAAGTCTTTAAATCTAACCTGAGGTTTGCGTCCGCGGTTGACGAAGGTACAGACTGGATTGTAAGCTCCTGTCCCGCAGACGTAGAGTTGAGTCCTGTTCCATGGCTCGATCAGACGGATGAAGTTTGCACACTCCTCCTGAAGACACAAAGACCCGAGTCAGTATAAATGCTTAAAACATTCAAATGAATAGACATTCATAGTCATATTTTACTGGTACACCTCCTGCAGATTTACAGTATGCTCACACCCAAGTGACTCTCATTCAAAAATAAACCAGTAAAACTGTGCTTCTATATATATTTAGACAGTATATCAAACTATCAGCCAGTGGTGTTGTGCTCCCAACCCTGCCCTGGCAGAGTATAGGACGGTAAGACTGACTGGGCTTCTCTTGTCCAATCCATTCCTGTCTCCTTGGCTAGACAGAAGGGAACCAGTGCTTTTTACTGGGCCAAGTCCGAACCCCACAGGTGAGTCTCATTTTAATGGATTCCTCACATTAAAACCACTGTTCACAATAGCCAAATTCGAGGGAGCTGTATTTCTTTAACTCTATGCATTTGAAAAAAACCTACATATTTTTTGTTTTATTTCAGGCTGATCAAGTTGATGTAAATCACCTCAACTGAATGGCCCTACTGAGGTTGTGTCTGCTATCAACAGGCGTACTTACATTGGCGTCCTTCCCGCTCACAAGGCACTCCATCCTTCTTCGTTCGGACACTGGCCAGTGGATCTGCGAAGGGGGAAAAGAGGACATTTTATAGTTACAACCCAACCCGTTATACATCACTAACATTTATGTGATTCATGGGCTAAAATTGCAAGAGGGATATCTACCCCGGCTAATATTAGTCCTTGTGGGATTGTCATAACCCAATTACAGTGTTTTAATGACCTATACCAGAAAAAGGGCACTTCAACAAAAACTTCATGTGAGCTAAACAAAACCGCTGCTGCTGGGGCAATAGAACATAACATTTTGCCTGAGGGGCAGCTGTTGTGAGTGCTGAGGTAAAGGCGCTTGCTTCATCCCAGCATTACAGCCCATATGAGGGGCCAGATGTGGGGGTTGGGGGGAGGTGGAGCATGGAAATGATCTTACGATATGTGGGTCGTTGTTGATGTCATGGAGGTCCAAGGACAGGATGTGATCCTTGCTGCCGACGTACATGCGATCATGGTCCTCATCCATACGCAAGATCCGGTAGTCGGATGTGTTGAGGAGGTAGGCAAAGTGATGAGCAGTGCCAGTAGATCTCAGCTCTGTATGGAGGCAGGAATATATCCATTAGTGACAGCTGTGTTCCACATGCTCATTTCCACACATACATGTATGCACAACTGACACATTCAGGAGTTATCTGATGGTTTTCCACCAACACTGTTGTAACTTAACACCGCACATTAGAGACAAGTGCTACTGAGTGTCTGTCACACTGTGTTGATGGCTTAATGCCACCCGAGTGGATCAGAAGATCGAGAAAGTCTTTCATCATTGGCTGTCCATGACTTCCAGAAAATACAGACATCGTTAGAAATGATGTTCTCTACAAATTCACACACTATATCACCAACGTCTCCATCCCTGGTTGGACACCACTCTCTGAAGGTCAGGAGAGTGTGTGCCTTTGGTAACACAATGCAGTCAACATGTCCTCTCATGTCGAGAGTAACCCAATCTTCCTATAGCTATGTGCTGGAGTGTTTGTTTGATACGCTCTTCTGGGTTCATCAACCACGTACAGGCAGGCCATATAGGCCACTGCTAAGACAGCAAAGGCCCCATGCAACACCATAGACAAACACACTCCTCCACAATCTACAGGGGAGAGGCATTAGAGTGTGACATTCACATATTGTTGGACAAACACAGAGGTCCCACTCAAACAGCAGGAAAGTCCCGTTTCACTGTTTACTTTTTATTCTACAACCAACAGACCACATAAAGCTGAAACAGACAACCACATTTACCCCGAATACTTTTGTGTTGATTTAGCAGCCAAAAATGTGGCGGTGGGAAACCAGAGGATCAACTGTCAAATACAGTTAGCAGTGTTTGATTATTTATGATACATCAGGGCAGAGGTGTGCTCGACTATAATTAAAGGAAGGAAGCATGAAATGAAGTCATCGTAGAGCTCAAGAGCAGGAATCATGTCAAGGTTTGAAAATGTTTTGCACAGTTGATGAATAACCACATGTTTTTCCTGCAAGCTCTGTACGCGCAGTCATGTTCCGTGCGTTTGAAGTCAATGAGAAACATTCTTTTGAGATTGTTGAAGTGCTTTTGAGGATGAGGTCTGGACACCAAAGCATGCAACGCCATCGACATGTCCACCACTGGGCCTTAAAATAAACACCATCTAGAGACCTTTTTAAACAGACTCCCTATGGAATCTGATATTACCAGTCTTTCCAGCCAAATCTAAATTTAACACAGGGGTTACGTCAATAAGCAAAGATTAGTAGCATTCGATTTGCTATATTTGTACAGTTTGATTTAATAACCATGCCTGTCAATGGAATGTTTACAGGTCAGCAGAATGATTGACAGCTGTCAGAGCCCTGTGCAGAGGAGCTGCAACATGTGGTCGAAACCCTGCGATTATTTGTGTTGGTGACTTGAAGTTGAATGATGAGTCCCCATACACTCCAACAATCTGCAGTGTTTATGTGTGTGCGCGGATAGGGTGAAACACACCGGATAAGACACATATTGTACACACACACACACACACACATACACACACACGCAAATTCCGAGGGTCAGTCAAAGCCCTTCCTGGAGCAGGTTGTCAGCAACTCTTCTGTGTGTGTTTGTTGTCAGAGAGTAGTTGGATGGGACCATCTGTCAGCTGAAGAGGGAATGTGAACAGTACGTAGCAACAACACATCCTACAGAGAGCTGCACATTAAAAAAAAAAAACACACACACACACATGTAATCCAAGCGCACAATCATCTGATAATGCACTGATGTACTCTGGTGCGTGATAAAAATCAATGTAACAGCCTGCTCGTGGCCCACTGTGATGAACTTTATTGGAATATCTCTCTTCACACTTCATCCTCCACATCTAATTGTAATGTAGACTACACCACACGGAGCTATGCCTATTAGACGGTGTTGTTGAAGAAATCAAACCCTGCATGAAACCTTGCTCTTTCATTACATCCAATGAATCAGAGCTGAAGTATCTTAAACCATTTAGGAGTCTCGCTGAGGCAAAACCTGCTGCGCTCTACAGAGTTAGTACAACACAGGGTTTTCATGCCAAAGCCTTAACACTGTATAAAAACTGCCAAACTTCTTGCTGCGGGTTAAGAAAGGAAAAAAAAATCTGGTAAAAAAAAAAAGGAAAAAAAAGTGTGAAGGCGTTCCAGCTACTAGACATCATTCCCTATTCTATCAGCCTTTTTCAGCTCAGTCCCAAAGTCAACCTTCGCCTCAGGCAGGGGGACATGGCATTGTGCTCTGATGAAATGTTGATCGCGGATATATAATGGCAGCAGACTGAGCTCGGCTGCTACACTGCTCCAGGGGTCAGGCTGCCTGTGGAAACAAGCCCAGCAGGTCCCTGGACTGAGATCGGTGCCTGTCAGACATACGGAGAGCTGTTGTTGCAATGTTCCAGATAAAGAATGAAGCTGAAGACTGTCCGCATTGGAAAAGATAAAGATGAATTTGTAGGATTGTATTAAACATGTGGTAAAAAGTCTTTACAGAAAAGACTGAAGACTAATCCCTCAAGATAACAAAAGCGTGTTTAGTCAAGAGTTGGTACTGAAATACCTTTTAAATTATCAAAGACAAAAGGTAAACTGCCTAAAGAACCATGATGTGTTCAACTGATTTTATTGATCTCTGACACATTTGGCTGCACACCGAATCCACTGTTTCCCCTGCAACACACAACTATAAACTCGCAGTAGATCAGAAATTTCAAACAGGAAGAGACTCGAGAGAGGCTCAACTACTGTGCTCTTTGTCAGCCACATTAAGGCATGACAGCATTTTCCGCACACAGAGACTTATCCTGGAGATTTAGAGTCTGGGAGCAGTGTACAAGTGTGTCTATTAGAGCCAGATAAACTCTTAAAGTAGCCCATTACTGCCTGTATGGTTTAGGTTCACTCTGGGGGGTCTGCGCACACACAGCGGGGGCTTTGTTTGGGAAAACGCACCGCATCCCCTCTGTGGAATGGCAATGGCTCTATTAGAGGTGAAAGTAAGCTGGTAAAGGGAACCTGATCCCTGCGCACAAATGTTTCTCCCTTTACTCAATTCATTTATTTTCTTACACTGACACTATGAGACTCTGTTTTTTTCTTTTCTCACTTTCAATCCTTCTTGTTCATGTACACGAGTTGCGCAAGTGTAGCAGTGCACATAAAGTAAAGCAATTAGACAGGAGTGGGAGATCAGTTCACTAGTGAGAGGCGATCCGGTCCACTCTCAGTCTGCTGAACACAGACAATCCTTTCCTCTCTCCCAGCATCTCAAGGAGCTGCTGGCTGACGCAGCCCACTGCTGATCCCCACGACTCAACACTCCAGCTCTGGCTGCAAGAAAGGTTTCTGTCAGTGTGAGGACACCAGAGCTGGTTAAGACGAGGCCTGAACACATTGTATCAGCACCAGAGCAATTGCTGTAAGGAGCTATGGATGACAAGTCAAGAGAAGACGGTGTGCATAGATTGCTTTAGTGTTGTGTTTATTCGACGCGCAGAATGAGCAGAATGACTTTCCCTCTAGAAAACACAATTCTCACATCAATTATGTTGATGAATGTGCCGAGGGATTCGTCAATAACAAGTAAAATATAGCCACAGGCAACATCTCGCACTATTGACGAACATGAGCTTTTTTAATACTTTTATGCTTCTTATTCATAATTAGGCTCTATAGCAAACAAATCAATATTTCATTCATTAATAAATATATTCACAATATACCATTAGTGATTACTAGAGGGATGATTAATCCTTAACGAGAGCAGAGTGTATTCTTTATAATTTACACTATTCGTTTATGGAGAAAAAAAACATTCACAATTCCCATCAAACAGAATAATATAACAACCATAAAGATGATTTCAATTATTGTTATTGAATGTGAAAAATGCAACATTTTTGGATGTTGATTTTATTTATTTATTTATTTTTAAATAAATGAACATAAGCTATTGTATGTACACAATTGGCAACATCAACATCTCTCTATCTGTCTCAGTTTGTGAGGATACTTTTTTTTAATCTCTCTCTGTCTGCATGTAAAACTACAAAATCTCAACTACGTATACGTACTATGTATTATGTATTCATGGAGAAAAAAGTGCTATCCAGTAGCAGTGAAGCTGGGCCAACGCTAAAATAAAGAGCCAAACAGCAAAAAGTACTCATATGGTTTATTTTATCTATCGGCCAATAGATTTTTATTGCATTCAATAGATTTTTTTTTTTGTAACTGAAAACAGGACACTGTAACTGATTACCTGAGTTCCTCAATCATTGAATATTTTACTGTAGTTTGGTGGACATACTAACTTACATGCACGTGTGTTTGCAGGTGCGTGCAGGCGTATTCCATGATGCTGCAGTGGGGCCTGTTATTGGTTTTGTCGTATAATACAGTGGTTGTACTGGAAATCCTATTGCAGACCCTCCCTCCCAGAGCATTATGAACTGTATTTTCTGTAAGCTTGCCTGGTTAAATGAGGTATAGAAACATAAAGGAGAGACATGTCTCACTGTCAAACTGAGTCAGCACCTCCTCCTGAGTGAATACTTGGCTCCCGACGGTGATCTCCGAGGCTTCTGGCCTGCATGTTATAGCATATCTCTCCATCTTAAATTAATAGCCCGCGGGCCGAGTTTACTTTGGAAATATGTTTGGACAGGAAAATTTCATTGGCATGCAGTACACTCTTAAGATCACGTCTCCAGAAATAAGAAAGCCCACATGGCTAACAGTGTCTTATATGAAATGCTGTTACACAAGGGAAAGATGAAGACTGGATCTCATGTATCATATTCAGATGTTAATGCATCCTACTTAGCCGTGTGCCTCGGTAACATTAGAGCTTCCTCACATTAAGGACCCCGATTACAGCATCCAGAGTGACTTAACAGTACACAGCCTATCCCACTCATAACTTTGCTGGCATATGTACAAGAAGCATCGGGTGATTTAATCATGGAAAACTCTGGACAGTGTTTAAAAATAAATAAATAAATATATATATAAGAGAGAGAGAGAGAGAGAGAGTGACAAACAGTTTGAGAATTAAGATGCTGGCACTCGGACAGTCGCGCTACGCGACACTGATATGGGTGTTCCACCCCACTACATATTTCTCTGGTTTCAAATTGGGTAAATTAAAAGTGCAGGCCGCTGCCAATGACAGAGCAGAGCGTGTTGCTGCTTGAATCCGCCACTACTCCCTGTAGAACACTACTGAAGGTAGAGAGGATGGGGGGATGGTGAAGGGAAGAGACGAAAGTTTGCGCTCTGTTGCTTTGACACTGCACAGGAAGGGAGCGATGAGCAATGTGGAGCGAACTGTGTAGCAATCACCTGCTCCATTCACGGGTCTGTGGTTTTTCCCCCTGCGGAAAGTGAGGCTTATAATTAGAAACTGCAGCCACTGCATCAGCTCGTCCTTCTGTCCGAGGATCACGGCAAGATCGGTGTTCAAGATCAAGTGTTAGAGCTGGAACACACGAGCTATCAACAATTGGATTGAATACGCAGCGCAAAAAAAAAGAAAAAAATGTGGTGTTTTTAATGTTTGATTCCTTATTCTTTATGCCGTGTTATAATGCGATAGAAATATCCCCCGTTAGCCGCTGGCACGTCACAAACAAGCTGCACTACCTGAGTAGTGTCCTGAGGCGGTTTCCAACCCGTCAGAAAAAGGTGTGTTAGTTCACACACGCCGAAGTGGCAGGAGTGATAATTAGGGTGTTTAAGAGAGGGCGGGAGAGGTGACATGCTCTCACACATCAAAGGTAGCGCTTGTCAGGAATCCTGGCCAAATATTTTGAATGCAGTTGAAGACAGTCTTATTACACTTCAGAAGATACACTTCATTTCAAGCCAGTGATGGAAGTCTGCACAAATAGCTCCAGACATATTTTTTTGGGGGAAATTGCAAGGTTGGCTTTGTTGGCAGTTGGGTCAACATTTAACAAGGTGCAGTAATGAGTTGAGACGCCACAGGTTTAAGATATTGTGTTAGTCACTGTAATATTATATATGAAATAGGTGTCCTAGCATTAAGGTACATAGTGCTCTCTCTTGTGTTGTTTGCTATGTTTGCCAAGATAGTGGGGATGGACCTGAGGATCAGGGCTGAGGTTGAGCACACGACCAGCTGCTGTCTGCTGTGTGATCTGGGAGGACACTTGTCAATCTGTCCTCATCCTCCTCTAATATTGCCTTCTAATGTTGCTTCACCGGTTTTTTTCTATTTACAACTGGCAAACATGCCAATTGTTGGCAGTCTAAAATGAATCTCAGCTTTGATGATGAGGTTTTGGTCTGATTGCATGTTGGGAAAATGACTGATTCTTTTTTTTTTTGGAACAATCTGCTCTTTGAGCTCAATATGTAACCATTGACTTACTGTGTGGCATTTAACTGTCGTGTGTAAATTAATTAGCACCTCACCACAAACTGTCCTGAAAAAGGCAGTAAAAAAAAAAACGAAAGCACACAAAAGTACAAGTATCTTCTTGTACATTGCACATGGGCGCGTGAACATAGCACGACACGTGACAAATCACTTTTTTAAATTATTTCACTGGATCCTTGAATTTACACGGATGCAGTGAAGTTGTCTCGTGTCTGGACGTCAGTATCTACGAGTGGTTGAGGTTCTTTGTGTGATCTTAATCCAGCAGTGATTTCCTGTGTCTGCATGATAAGGATTTACCTAATATAGGGGCAATCACTGAGCACACTAACATGAAGATGGAGATTAAAGAACCTCCATGTGGACAAGTGTGTTGCCACTGGAAAGCTGAACTGGCACCTGCGTCGCTATCTTGTTAGCAGAGTCTCTTCTAATCAGTGGCTCTCTGCGGCCACAGCGTCCTCCCTCGCTCTCCTTCAACAGCTTCTTTCAACACAACTTGTCTGCGTGTCAAACATTTACATGAGTTATTTGGGTTTGTGCGAGCTGCATGCTTCAAAGCCAATAGAGAGGTGACACAGTTGTTAAAGAATGCCTGTGTGATTACTGGAGAATGGGCATGAGGTTAGCCGCGCTGCTAAATGAAAAAGAACGATAACGGCATGAGAACGCAGCAGCTGCTCCGCTCGGCTTAGTCACTCTGTGGGACGGAGGATAATAAAAGCGGTCAGAGGCTCGGCCTCTGTGTCGCATCGGATAGGTCGCGTTATTCACCAGATAACAAATACGCGAGTTCACAGGATCCGGAGATATGATCTGACCCATTGGTAATGTCAAAGAGCCTGGCCCACAATGGAATAGTAATCTTTTATGATGTGTTCTCAGCAACATGGTCAAGCTTTGCTGCATCCTGTGTGTGTGTGTGTGCGTGTGCATCTTGGTGGAGAGACAGGCTGTTAGGAGAGAAAACACAGACATAACAGCATGCCTGTGCAAACACCTGGGCTGTACACGCAAAGCATTTACACGAGCAACTTTGCTCTCTATCAGCTTGCTTCAAACTTGGTGGAATTAACCAAGACATGACTAGGCAACACTGCTCTGCACAGTCATTACAAAAGTGAACACACTGTTTATTTTACCACCACTGTCATTGCTAGGCACGATTAGCTGTATCAGTTTAAAGGGCAATAATGGTATTTTTTATTATAAATGTGTATGAAAATCTTTTTTTTTTTTTTTTTTTTTACTTTTTAAGCATACCATTACGCAATGTAGGCAACATGTTCCAAATTTAACCAATAAAATGTAACCACATCTTAAGACAAAAGTGTTTATGGAGGTTTCAAACAGCCCATGTGAAAAACGAGAGCAGTATTTGTGTAAAGAATGAAAAAAAGTGAGAGAAGTTCAGTGAGTGCCTACTTTTTCACCTCCATAAGTCACAAACATTGTTGGGTGCAGCCCGACACACTTCTAATGTTGGTAAGGTGTCGGGGTGTGTGTAATCCTTCAGTGATTTTTAACCACAATAAAGACGAGCTACCTGACTATCCATGTTGTTTGTATTCTGTTGTTGTGCCTCTCTCTCACTAGGGATTAAGTGTGATGTGTCTCAACACATGTTAAATGTGATCCCTCATAATAGATGTGCAGTAAAAGTGCTCCCACATCACACATCATTAACCGTTCGCTCCTGACCTCATCGTATCCAGACGTTGCACCTTGATGCTTTGTGTCAGTGTGAGACGTGACACCTTACTGTTTACCGCTGTCGCCGCCTCGTTACCATCGCACCCCCCTGCGTTCCGCCACTCCCCCGCCGACCTGGGGGGCCAACCTGCTCTATAATTAGGAGCCAATGTAGCGGCCCGCCCCTCCTCCATCCACCCACTCCCCCTTTTGCTAATGGCACCAATTTGTATTCACTGTCAGCTCTGATGAGCTCTCATGCGGAGAGATGGCCTTATCACAGGGCCTCTGGCTCCCATCACCTAAGCCCCTCTCCTGTTGCCTGCCAAGCCCAGCGTGCTGATGGACAGGCAGAGAGGGTGAGGGAGCGGGGAGCGGGTGTTGGGGACATTTGTCTCCATTTTCATGTAAACTCTTATAACAGCAGACAGATGTGTGCTCTAGGACAAAAGTGGTTGAACAACATGAAAAGACGTGTCATCTTGTGTCATCTAGGCCTCAAACTAGAACCTCTGATACATTTGAAGTCAATAATTGAACCTGCATTCGCTCTCCAAACAAATGAGCACCTTTCCTCTCTCACCATCTAGCCAAAAATGTATGAAAGTGGAGATCCAGCTGAGGAGGATGTGAAATGTGGAGAACTAGAAGGGAAGGAGATCCTCCCAGGAGAGTCTTGATCTAATCACACACATCTGCACAAACACGGCTCTGTTTTAACAGACATGTGTTTTATTAACCGTCCCCATCTCAACAATGACACAACTCGCCCTGTTTCCATCCCGCATGTCGATTCCTGCAATACCTTTTACATCCTCCACATACAGTCATAGGAGCCTCGACCAACGACTTACTGGTTGCTGCCTCGGTCTGTAGCAATCTGAGGTCTCTAGATTCTTCTAAATGGAAGTATTCCCTAACCTGCTCTGTACAGTGCTTGGATAAAATCTGTTTTTGCAAATACTGGTCAGCAGGACTGCTGCAGCCAGAGCCAGAAGACATGAGGAGGTCAGAGGTCGCTGGGCAGCAGTGGCAGCAGTGGCAGCAGTGGCAGCGCTTTACGTTCTGGTTTAATCTGGGATTAGCTCAGGGTCAGGGTTATCTCTCCTCAGCCTGAGTGGAATCAGGAAACAGGGATTGCCTGGGGTAAAGTGGCATTACTGGATGGCCTGTCCAGAATCGCAATGAGCCTTTTTGTCCAACAGCAGTGAGAGAAAAAAGGGGAGAGTGTATATCCAGCAAGACTCACTGAGCTCTGGGATATAACCTCTGTGCCGTTACTATAACACTTCTCAGCTCAGAGTTCCTGCTCAGCAGAGATCCACACGCACTAAGACTATGATTTACTACACCCTGTGAACCAATGAATCATCGGTATATGGTATCTGTCTAGCCACAGTTATGCGCATACTTTCTGGTTTCCTGAGTACATTTAGCATGGTAAATTAATTTTAATGCTGATTTAGTACAGAGACGCCAGAGAAGGTAGCCGTAAGCGTGTTTGTATCAGAAGAAGAAACACACAGCACTGAGGAGTTAGCACGAGACGTTTGAGGATCAGCCACAAAGACTAAACATAAAAGCCGGACTGAAAGAGCCCTGTTACCTTTAGCCTTGCTTATCTTAACCTGGCATGTTTCATCTTTATGTCAGACTATAATCCCCCACATACTGGACACACTCAGAGGTAGAGAGAGGGACACTCGACCAGCTCTGGTTCTGCTGTCTGGGGAAGAAACACAACCATGAGACCAGAACAGCCTTGTTGTAATTAAGATGGATGTCTCTCTCTCTCTTTCTCTCTCTCTCTCTCTCTCTCTCTCTCTCTCTCTCTCTCAGTGTTAAAACCTGTGAAAATGGAAAGAGCTTAAACTCGGGCACTATGGGAAAATACTGAATCCCTGTTCTGCTTAATCAAAAACAGAACGAGAAGAGATACAGGAGACAGATTGAAAGTTTTTTTTTCTATGACAGTATCCCTATTAAAGCTGACTTAATCCACCGTCAATGACTCCATGTTCAGTTGCATTCAAATTTATGGAAAGATGTTGTCAAATTTCAGCTACAAAGTGATTTTTCAATAGCTGGATCTACAGTGGATATGTCTGCTCTGTTCAAACTTGCCCAAGGGTTTCCACAAAGAAAATATTTACATATCATTACGAATGAATTTTCCTCTTTTAAATATTATTAAATGTTTGGTTTTTCTGGTGCGACAAAGAATATTTTATATCCATGTCAACATGCCATACAAAACAAAACTGCATCAAAAGGCATCAAGAGAAGGCAGATTTAAGGTGCCGCTGGTTGACTTCCAGCTGAGGTTTTCTCTTTTGCTATTAACCTCGTGTCAACTGTTTTTGCATGCTGTGCTCTGCTAATCTAAGTCTGCATCCTCTGCAGCTTCACCATTCACAAACAACAAAAAAAAAAAAAAAGGGAAGTGCAAATCCACCACTAAGAACACTGACGGGCAGCGCTGAAAATGTCTCAGCGACACAATACATCACTGTGTCTCTCAGGTGCATCCTGACAGGCCAGTGGAAGATTTACAATTGACACAGGACACAGGATATAGCAACCTAATGTATGTGACACCATTGACCCACTATCATGCCCTGTGGTTATGAATGCCTTATTTGTTGAAGCAGTGTGGGGTCACAGTGTGGGAGTCCAGTTGTTCCTGCCCCTTCCTGAGAATGACAGGAAAGCAGGACAGATTGTGACAGCAGCCATTGTGGCTCTGCTCCAGGTTTCTTCCTCCCACCAGTCTCCCGCTGTTCCCTCACCGTGGGTATGTGCACGAGGTGCCACCTCAGCGCTAATCTTCCTGTTCTTTGGTGGGGGGGTAGGGCGAAGGAGAAGTTGTGTTTGGCCCAAGTTTCATTTTTAGGGACGTTTGGTTAGGAGAAGGAAGCTTTTACAATTGTATTTGCAATGTAGAGCTTCTCTGGATGATCATCAGTCATATTTGCCATGAGGCAGATGATGTTGATGAAAGCAGGAGGCTGATGGGACATCTCTCCCGCTCATCCCTTCTTTGAACCGAGGCACACGATCAGTGAGTTCCGATGCGCCCTGATTCCCAGGCCTTGGGAACAGGAAGTGGGATTAGAAGACAAATCCCATTCTTCCACATGTATGTCAGCACAGTCACTGCATTTTGCCTCATCACTTACTTTCACTGTTCAATGGGCGCTCATCTGCAATGAAGGCGATTAGCCTTTTATAAACACCTTTGTGTTTTTTTGGCTGCCGCGGCCTTGCTGGGCTTGACAGCCAGGGGAAACCCTACATGGCCTGCATCCCTTACGCATGCTCCCATGGGAATGAAGGGTCACAGGGCCTTATGAACCAGCACAGTTCATGCAGCCACTAAAAGAGACCCATTCTGTGATTGCAAGGCAGTGAAGAGCAAAAGTCACTGATACCATCGTGCTCTCTGCTGGTATAAGCCTGCTGTTCGTAAACCACGGCCGTTTTAAAGGGCCTTCTAAGGCTCTGCATTCTTATCCTCTTTCTGAGTCAGAACGAGATAATAGGTTCCCTTAAGATGTGAGGAATCAGTCTGGTTGAAGAGTTTGTCCCCTTCTGACCAATTTATGTTTCTTTTATGAGTCACTGATTCTGTTTCAGCTGATGTTAAAAATCAAACAAAAAGTGCAATCCAGAGTTTTGGAGCATTAACAGGCCAACATACCATTCTCCCTTATCTTAACCCTAACTCTCAAACTTAACATTTAGAAGATGGTAACTGCTATCAACTAAATCCATTTTGTTGTCCAATTCAAAGCAATTGGCACTAGCATTTGAGTGCATAATATTTCCTGATTGAGTTATTTGGGCATTCCTCATTTATATTAAGTCTTCGCCGAGATAGTTCCTCTGAGCTTTATCTGGTGTTAAGACTTATTTTGGCAGACTATGCTCTATGCCCATGTAAGGTGGTGTTAGGCAGATAATGGGGGGTGGGGGGTATGGGTGGGGGGGTGGTGGTGGTCATTGCAGGGTCAGTGAGTTTACCAAGCCGATTTAGCCATCACAGTTTGTCACTGGTAATCTCCCTGCAGCTAACAGGGTGATACAATCAGCCTGATAACTGCAGGAGATGGATATAGGGAGAAGCATACAGAGTGGGTGAGAGAGAGAGATGTGTGTGTGTGTGTGTGTGTGTGTGTGTGCACGTTACAGGCTGATAACATGCCTTCTTGAGTCTCATCCCTCTGTATCTCGCACACGTACAGATAATATGTATAGCATGCGAATATACACACACGCACACACGCACACACGCGGGTTTGAGCACACAATAGGTGTGACTCGTGACGGTTTAGACATGCAGCAGCTGGAGAAATTTAAACGCAATGTAATCATGAACTGCAACAACACTGTAACGGATACAAATTGAAAGTGTGCATTACGACAGTCCCTCTATGTGCATGCAAAACGTGCTCTGAAAGTAAGAGGCGAAGGAAACTCCAGATGGAAGGCAAAAAAAAAATGAGCAAAAGCAAGAAGTGTGTGAAAGGTTCTTATTGGTTCCTCTGAGGTGGAATATGGAGGTGTTTGCTTTGGCAAATGCGACTTAAACCTCAGCCCTTGGAGAGAAAAGACAGACACACAGCCAAAGCATCCTCGTTCTCTTCCCTTTAGTACGGCCTCTTTTTGCCCCACCATAAACACTTCATTTCTTTCCCAACTCAGGCAATATGTTTTCTAAATCAGGGGAGACTTCTCTTTTTTCTCACATTCCCAGCCAAATAGAATTAATCTAAGGAGGTGGGACCTTTATGAAGAAAACTCTGCTGCCTGTCTACACCAGCTATACTCTGACCCAGACATGTAATCTTAAATAAGGAGCTCGTAAGTGAGCAACTTGATGGGTCTCATTTTTGACAGCCCAGCAGGACCTCATTTGGTGGACTAGCTTCTATTTCACATGTCAAAAGGAAATGTGCTTGTCAAAATGGATTTGGCAAATTCAGGTGCAACCAGGTTAAACAGTGATATTTAGTATGTTCTGGGGGGTGAAATGCCTCTCCACAGGTTGTCTCAGGCTGAACTCTAACTGCAGGACCATACATCTTCTTTTCAACAGTGTGTATACATTACACCAATCAAATAGCTCGCAAAAACACACTCAAAAGTCATTTTCTCACGCTGACTGGATTTTGCTGCAAAGTACCAGCGCTGTAGTTGTGTCCCAGATGGACTGTGGTAGCTGTAATGACAGAGTGAAAAATGCACGTCCCATCAGCCGGGGTGTGTAGCCCCGGCGTGGCACAAAGATTCATTTTCCCAGTTTCTCCTTTCAGCCGTGTGCTGTCCTGCTCTTGAAGCTTGAAGTACCACTGTGATTGAAAGTCATTCTCTCAGCTTGACCTCCCTCTGGTAAGTCAGAATCTGAAGAGACAAAACAAATCCTCTTTCTCACTCGTCACTCGATTGCCCTGCAGCTCTGCTACGCACTGAAATTGGCAAAGTGACCTTGATGAGGGAAATACCAACTGTCAATCATTGATTAGCAGGACTTTTTACACATTCACTTAAGGGCTCCCCTTTCACGTTTGATCAATATCAGCCAAAACGTAGTCAGAGAGTAACACAGATGAGTGGCTATTAAAGGAACATATTGAGCCTCAGGGAGGAAAGGGCATTTTCAGCATCCAACACATCGAACTAGCAAACTACACTAACAGATTCCTAATAAAATAGACACTGCATCTAGCGTGCTGTTTACTACCACCTTGTAAGAATAATAATAAAAACTAGTGGTTATTGTCTGCTGACTTGGTGATGTCGCTTTTAAGACCGCATCATACATTTCCTGTTCATTATGAGCCACCAAGAGGGGTCAACAATGATCTTCCTGTGAGGAAATGCGTGTCAGGATGGTCAAGCAGTCTCAGACTACAGTTGTAATCACAGCCCGTCTTAGCTCAACCTATTTGGAAGAGAGAACTACAATCAGTCTGAGCCTGTTCATTTCTTGGCCTGTCAGATGTTGTAACAGTGCGATCCTTTTCCCAAACTTCATCAAGTACTTCACAAGCAAAAAATGTTATCATAACTTATGGGAAATAGTGGCTAAAACTACAAAAAATAAGAGCTTTCATTGTAAATAACCAAAATGATCCTTTAAAACCAAAAATCTTTCTTTTCCCAGACTGTTATCTTTTGAATAAAAAATCCTCTGTTCACACGAAAGAACACCTGAGACCACTTGGTAACTACTGCATTCCACCGAAAAAGCAGAATCCATAAATGTCATGCTAATAAACCTACTGGCTGCTCTGGCAATCTGAAAAGTGTCAGGTGAAAAGGTCGATGCCCCCGTGTCATTACTTCTGGCTAGCATATTTGACATGGAATCAACTGTTAATCCAGAGAAAATCCTGTTGGCTTTTTCTTCCAGGATGGCCTCCTTGCAGGTTGGTGGGAAGCGGCTGAGGGATTGCTGGGCTGTGTTGCCGCTAAGCCACGACTATAAGCATCCCGCTCTGACAACGTTTGCAGCCAGATCTCTGCACTCCCCATAATGACTCATTGATCTGAGCTTCTCAATCCCTGCCTGCTTTATCTCAGCTAATGGGGCGGCATCATGGTCTGTCACAAGCTGCAATCTCTCCGAGAGACCAAGTGCACTTAGGGGTCAGCGCCACTGCGTTCTAGTAGTGTTACACCACAGCCAGGTGGGGGAGCGGGGGGGGCACTCATCCTCCTTATTTGACATGTTCACACTCCCTCAACAACCATGCTGTTGTTAGTTGGAGTAGTATGATAGACTATACCTCTAGGATTTCCTTTTATCATCTCAATAACAAACTTGCCCTTCACACATTCATAACTCTTCTCAGTGCATGATAGCCTCGCTTTGACCCCATACATTTGAAGTTTACAATGGGACTCCCCTACAGAAACCTATGAAAGGCTCCTAAATCCATAGTCATTAACTTTTCAGGCTGCAACAGAACGCAGCGGGGAGTAAGTGGGAGGAGGAGGAGGAGGTTGACGGGAGAAGAAGAGTAAAATGAAAAGCATAAATAGAGCAAACAATTGTTGTACTGCAACACATGTCTACGTAGGTTACAGAGAGAAAGTATTTGTCAGAGAATTGCAACATACACAAACATTATAGGCAAGCTTGTAAAAAATCCTTTCCTCCTAAAATGCAACACAACTCTCTTTTTTATTACATATTCCTTCAGGGCCATTGGAGTGAGAGTAAGTATTGGTAGTCTCTGCATATATTTCCATTAAATTTGTTCTAAATCCTGTTGTGTACCTACTCTGAGGCAGGAAACTCTTAATTTAATCCAAGTCCTCTGTATTCATCCTCTGGTCACAATGTTAATCTCATATGACGTGGGGTCAGCACTGGGACAGAAGCCTGACAAGAGTCTACAAAAAACAACAACACTTTAGAAAAGATGAGCCAATCACATCTCACCCACACCTCCTCATCTCCGCTGGCCCAACATCATCCCTCTTCCTCATTAACCGAGAGGAAACCTGTTTCTCTCGACTCGGCCGTGCCTCAGGTGACATCCACACATGGCAGCAGACTTCTTGACAGCTGTGGAAATATACTGAGCTTCGGCAAAATCAAAACTCGGCCTCCCTGCAAGATTTTAATGACCACTCAGTCTTTCTCCACTTGGGTTTAAATCTGCAACAGCGAGACAGACTTGACAGCCCTGACATTTGACTGACAGGCAGGATATCCTACTCTGTGACCTTGCAGCCCTCCTCATGAGAAGTTCTGGCAGTAGGTAATGAGCATGGGGAGAGGCCGGAAGTATAAATTGCAAAGTGGCTAAAATACAGCTTTTGTTCAGAGTGAATTCCAAGATGGTAAAGACAAGAAACCAGCAGGGAGGTGACATCCCAGAGTAGTTTTTTTTTACTCCAATATAGACCTGGAAACTACTCGCTTCTAGAAATTGTTTATGCATTTATGCATGCAGACACTAATGAGAGACAAATAAGGGCCAGAAGAGGAAAATGAAAAAAAAAATGTATAGGAGAGGGAAAGCAGTTTCAGGGCCCCGTGTAACTGAGATAATTACACTGAGATAATAGCACTTATGTCTACTGTATTTAGTTAGACCTTAGTGGGTGTCCGGACTGAAAGTAGCATGATGTTAAAAAAACTCAAGGGTCTATGTTGGTTGAGGCCTAGTTGCTACAGGTATCGAGAAAATCCAAGTCCAGTTTGAGTAATAGATCGATGATTTTAAAGACTAGTGAGGAAAATGGCAGGAGACATCAAAAATGTGCGTTTACACACATTTAACTTTGCCAAAGCAAAGTGTTGTCATATTGTTTCGTGGCAAAGGATAACCCAGATTAAACCTTTTTCTTTTTTTTTTTTTCCTTGACAAGCTCTGCAATGTTCTCACACTCTTTCGTGGCCCTGCAACAACCTGCAATTACACCTCAATTTGGTAAGAAACCCATCACGGGTCGAATCCTTCTTGTCCCAAACATTAATATATTTGTTACACTTTGCCAAACAGAACAAAACTCAGCTTCCAGTGTGTTAGCAGTTAATATGGCATGTTATCATTGGCCCCATTGATGCACAGTAGATACGCGGAGAGCCTCGGTGGTAACATTTACAGGCTCAAAATTAGACTGTAAAGGCCACTGATAAAATGCTTTGATTGTGTTGATTTAATTCTTCTTCTTTTTTTTAAACTATTCAAAAGCATGTCTTCCTTTAATGCAGATATACACTTAATCTCACCTTTTTGCATTCATATCTTGATAAAGGTGTCTCTTGGTTACTGTTATCTCAGTGTAATACGTTCATCTGATTTGGATGGAAACACACATCTGGTGCCTGGCTGCTCACTATTTCAGCTCCCAAACACAACCCCACCTTATTTTCTCTCTCTCTCTCTCTCTCTTTCTGCATCGACACTAGAGGCAAAGCACAGCTGTGAACAAGACAGAGCCTCTTGCGATTCTCCCGGCCTCTGCCCCGCTCACATGATGTATCTGAAAAACATTTTAATTGACAGAGCAATTAAGCCAGACAAGTCAAAACAGAGCTCCTCTGGAACGGCGGTGCGAGGAGAGAGTAATCTGCTTCCCCAGGCGAGTTTATCTTAAAAATGTCGAGTATTCATCAGAGATGTATAACTTGTATCTCGGCCAGAGAGCAAAGACAATATTTGAGAATGATGTACGATTAATTGCAGTATATCACCAGTGGGAATACTGGGAGAATTGTTGTACATTATCATTAAAGTGTCGTGCAGTACTCTTGCATATTTTATCTCATTAACTACAAATCATTTATATGTTAGATACACGTTTTTTTTTCAAAAACACACAACAGGTTGTAAAATGTTGTGCTCTCTGTCTACCTCTCAGTTAAATTGCAATTGCTTCAAAACATGCTTCAAATTATTACAATGAACATCATACTCATAGTTTCTTTTCTTAAAAACTTCCTACACGAGCGTTGAGGTGTGAATTTGATAGCTTCTTGCAGCGAATACTTTGCTGTTCACAAGTCAAGTCTTCACTCTCCACCGTATTTGCATATAACAATAAATTTGAAAAAACAGCTTTCAAGTCTCGGCAAGTCGGATTTTCACACCATTACTGATGTTGGAGGATCTCTGATAATGTGACAAATAAACATTTAAAAATCTGAAATGACTACATCACGGTATTCGTATCATGGTCCGCAGTAACATACATGCAATCTGTAGTTGAGTTACTGAAGTCATCTACAGTAATAGTGGTATTTTGTATTAATGACATGATATTATCCATTTCACCATTAACACGTCCACACCTGGGTTTGGCAGCAAAATAATGCGAGTGAGCTGCTATGCACAAGAACAACAAAAGATCTGGGATGACTGTAAAAATGATCATGCATACAATGAGTTAACATTCTACATGTGGACATTATTATTATATATTAATTTTACTCCATATTCTCAGGATAAGATAATATGTAGTTTTATATAACAGCAGGGTTTTTTTTTCCCCCCAAGTTTTCCTGATAGGATGGAGAGATAAGTCATAAATATCCGCTCACTCCAGAGCCCACTGAGGTTAACAGTGATATATTGCTGGCAAGGACTTGTTTTTTCAGATGATATTCATCACAATCTACCTCAAGGCCTTTCTTATTTCCTATAACAAGCGTGTGAGGGATGAAGTCGGACCCAAGGCAGCGGCTTCGAGCTGCGCTGAAACGGAGCGTTAAACAGTTGCACTTCATAACGTTCATCTCCTGCCAATCCTAGTTTCTAGATGAAAGTAATTGGTTGCTCCATCTGATACGGTAAAGACATAAAGGTATACCGGCACCGTCACGTATCTTACATCTCCTCTGGAAATATCATTTAATTAAGAAGACCTTGTGTGAAACAGACAAACCACTGAGACAAAAAAAGAAGGATAATGTCCCCAGGCGTATCAATCACACCGTCACAAATTATAAAGTAGAATTAAAAAGGAGAGGAAACCCTCTGACAGGTAAACTATCATGTGTGTGTCAGTGATTGTCCGGAGTCATGACAGCTCTTTTCACAGCTGGTTTTAGACTTCCTCCTTTAGATTAACGGATGAATGTGATTTTTCTTGACATCTCGAGAGGCAACACTTGCCTCAACAGCTGAAAGCATGTTGCTAAGAGAGAGAACTGGGGACGTGTGTGAGGAAAAAGGTTTGCCCCACACTGTGAAAAGACTCATCACTGCATTTATCAGCAATACCTGCGTGTTAAAGCTGTTTTAGAACTTGACAGAACTTGGTTTTCGTGGATTCTGTGCAAGATGAAAATAGCAACAGCATATCATTTTAAGATTGCATAGTTTATACTCCCTTGTTGATTTAAGTTTTTCGGGCTTTCTTGTACTTTTGCTTTGGACGCAGCCAGAAGACACTCCTGTTTTACCTTCAGCCTTGCAAATCATAATAAATGGAGTCATCATAATTACTTCGGAGTTATGGAAGTCTTATAATGCAGACAAAGTATTCGTTCTCGTCTTGGAAACATGGACTGATGTGGGACAACAGTAGTCCCTGTATCAGTGCTGATGACCACAGTCAGTGGGATCATACACTGTGACACGCGACGAGTGTGAGTTTAAACTGAAAGCACCTTGGGGGATTTTTATCCCTTTTAGAAACTGATTTCAGCTGGAAAAAACAACACAAATGTTACGTTGGGAATTCCTGTTTATTCACTACCAATTTCCACACACACTCCAGCGCAGCCAGAGAGTCCTAAACTGCTTTCGAGATTAACCCACAAACACAAACACATGACTGAGCTTTGCTGTGGGCTTGCATCCTCAACGGACTCATTGAAGAGTTAATTCCACAGTGCATTTCTTCCCCACAGTGTGCCATTAAAAGCGCTGCATCTCACCTAACCATCGTTTATCTCTCCACCACTAATTAGTTCCGATCAATTACCTTTACTCAATGCTCCTTCCACATTTAAGAAAACAGGAAAGGCTGCTTATTCATTACTGCTCTTTTGCCAGTCTTTTAAATATTCCCTTGGGTCGGCTCCACTAGCTAAGGCCTTTTTTTTTTCTGCTGGGAGGCCCCCATTAAAAAGCCATCGGTCACCACGGGGTCCAGCGTGTGACAGAGGTGGGCGCTGGGACCCCCTGGAAACCTGTCTCTGGCCCTGCGCTGTGGCGGAAAAAGGGGAGGTTAACTGACTTAATTACAACTTTAAAATAGCAAACACTCGTCACAGTTGAGCTGCATTACTGAGCTCAGTCTGAGTTATGAGCACGATGATATCAGCCATCGACCACCTGAGGTAGAGTGAGGAACAAATGTATGGAGAGTTGCCTGATTACACACCATTAGAGGAGAATGCTGGTTAAGTGACGGGATATAGACATATCCAAAAATCAACAGCTGTACACTTTAATACTGTTGCCCTGGAAAAGTCATCCAACAAACTCCTTTTTGCGGTTTTTGCAACTCTATTCGTCACTGAGCAACCCTCGCTGTCTGGAAGATAGAACATAAGCATGTCCAAAATGGGAAGGTGGGAGAAGACGAGTGGGGGTAAAACTTGATCCACACTGTAGCCCATGAGAGAGACTTTGGACTGTTTCAGAGCTTGGAGGCAAAGAAGTCAAAGTGAAATTCTAGCCTGTACTCTGCCTGACTCTCTTCCTCTCTCCGTCCGCTTTTCTCTATCTCGCCCTCCCTCTGTCAGAGCGCTTCATCTTGGACTCGAGGCCCGTTTGTCCTCTCACAGAAAGAAAATGCAAAGTAGGCCGCTCCGAAACTCTGGGAAAGACCACAGGACGTCCCTGGGGGGAAATTAAATACGACCACTAGGATCTACGCAATTGCCAATAAAGTATTCATTAACCCTCTATTGAAGGGCTAAGCAGGAAAACAAGCAACCGAGTTAAGAAGTCAAACGGGGAGTTAGTGCACACAGTAACACCCTCTCACTTTAAGATTTACAAAACAATAAGAAGACTCAAGAGTGTGTACGTTTGCTCAGACAAGCAGGGAGATCAGAGAAGGGGGGGTGAGTGATTGAACAAAGTGATTCAACATTAGGGCATTACCAAATAGTTTCACAAACATTCCTCCTGATACTCATAATCCTCTGCGCTTTCATATTGCAACACATCGCACACCATTGGTTTGGCAGTATGCCAGGCTGGAGTGGAGGATGTAAACAGTCTCCTGTGCTCCTCTTGACTTTCATTTTCCCTCCATCCAAGGACCTCATTTTTCACCTCCATTCTAAACTGCTGTCTTCCCCTTTTACTGCTCCACAGCGGTGCTCCTTGGACCTGGGCTGAGGAATCTATAGGAAGCACAGAGAAAGGCCTGCGGGATGCTGTGCGCCGCATTCATTGACAAAGAAGGCCTGATGCCAGTTTGACGCCCACCCCCGGGTCTCCCAGAATGTGAATGAACTTCTGTGAATAAGAGGCAAACCTACACAAACGCCTGCGGCTATAGGACCTTCACAGGGGGAAGAGTGTGTGGGCGATGCCAATACAACAACAACAACAACAACAAGGGGAATAGCATGCCAGGGTTCCCCCCTTTTTTCACTCCTACACCAATCAAGAAGAGGCACCGCCGCAGGAGGGGGCCTGAAAGGATGGGTCGTTGACAAAAACAGCCCGCCGGGGGGTCAACGCTGGCCCAGGCCAGGCCTCAATGGATGTGAACGAGAGTCCATCCCCACACATTGCAATTAACACCTACTCCACCAACAGCCAGGAGCCAGCAATAGGGAAATCTCCAAATCAGCATTTCAAAAACACGCCACTACAAAGGCATCAAAGTGCATGCATTGTATTATGCCTGAGGGCTCTTATGGGCTAACCTCTTCAGTGTGTCTTCCAAACAGCCTCATTTCCCTTTACCAAAAAGGAATAGTATATGACCTCATCACTGACCAGATGAAGAGGTGGGAAGCAGGGAGCAAACATGCTGAAAGGATTGGACTGGAGGGTTGGGCGAAATGCTGACTGCAGTTTACTCTACATGACTGATCAGTATATTAAACGAACTTTCTGCGTTCTAAACCATATGAACGAGTTTAAAGGCGAGATATCGAGCATGTTTAAAATCACTGAATGGCAGCCTTTGAATGTTCATTCCAAATGTAAATGAGGTCAAAATGCTGGACTGTGTCTGTATTTTATCACGTAGGTTAAATTTTTCTGAAATTGTAATATAAAGCCACCAGGTCTGGCTCCGATCAGTTTCGTCCTTTGATCTGATACGGTAATCCAGCCAAATCAATTCAGCCTGTTGCTCTAATTAACCCACTGTTCAACTGCAACCAGAAAGATCATATAGAGAAACATTTGCAATTTATTTAGCTTACGCATGACTTCTTTTCTTGTACAGTTCACATTTCAAGCTCTGTGAGATCCAAATGTTTTAAAATGCACACGTCACAGGCATGATAAAGGTTTAAGCAACTTTTTGAGATCACTATCGGTGTATCTTCTGTCATGACTAAAGATTATGGAACATTTCAACCAATCCAAACATGCTGGCCATGCCTCTTTCTTTAAACACACTCTTGCTGCTGATGTTACACAATATGTGGCATGTTACAAGCTCTGTTTAAATTGAAACCCCTAATTATCATATCCCACCAAGATGTCTGCGTTTTCAAGTAAAAGAAAAAAAATGTTCTCAAACTGATAGAAATTAGACCTGGGGTCCCCATCTGGCAATATTTTTTTGATGTTTTGACGACTCAACCCCACTTTTAGAACTAAAACTCTAAACTAAGCACATTATTGTTTCCGGGCTCCTTTTAATTTTACAGTACACAGGGTGCAGTTTCAGACATGGCATATTTAAGAGAGGTCAGATCAGTGGGTCCAAGTTTCAGGCAGCAAGACACATCTGAAACTCAACTCCTGACTGACAGAGGGTGAGAAATTATGTTGAGGCTGTAGATCAGAGGGGGGCAGTGGCCTTGACCTCCCCCGTTAGGGTTGTGGCCTCCCACTTGACCTTTGTGAGAAACTCGCACTACACTTAACATCTTCAGGGATCTATAGGAGCCTGGAGACGGGCTTTAACCCGACATCCATATACAATCTATGTCATGTTGACAGCCGAACCTGAGCCAAACCTGCGCACTGCTTGTTGTTTTTAACAATACATTCATTGGATCTTCTCTTTTTGGCAGAACATAACATGATAAACCCTCTTATATAAGCTCTGCAACATTTCCGTTTCCCACGAAAAATTCTATCATCGTTAAAATCTCTTTAGCGTAGAAAAAATAATAACCCCATAATTATCTGTATTTACTCTATTAAATGCTCACATGCAGAGGGATATGATATATATGTGCGACAGTAAAATAATTTATATTACAAGATTAACGAAATAACCACAACAACAAGTAGTAGGGAGAGCAAAATTCACATGTTCCATCTATGCCTTTGACCACAAACTGTCTGTAAGATGAAAGTGTGATGCAAGATGAATACAATCAGATCTAAGGACACCGAAAGAAAGCCTTTCCAGAGCAACTAGTGAGCAAAAGAGTTGCGAGTGGATATGATTCAGAGTATCAAGGGTGATATGAGATCCTCCTTCAGAAGATGACACTAAACCGCAAAAAGGGAGTGAGACTAAAGCAAGGGAACCATAGGGAAGCCGGGAGAAAGAGACAAGCGTGAACACGTGATCAATTGCAATTTTGAGTGAAGAGTCATCACAGAGCGGGGGTGGTGGGGGCGGGGGCTGCACCGCTGGAAGTACGAGGGGTGCAGATCCCATCAAAGGTTGATATGCCAGCACTGAGCTTTGAATTTTGATAGGAGCAGCTACAGACAGCCAGTGGAGCGAGTGGAGGGAGGGAGGTGACATGGGAGAATATGCGGAGGTTGAAGGCAGTTTACAGTGTTTTGGATGAGTTATACGGGGACTGGAGTACTTTGACAGGCTGACTACAAAGGGCAACTGTTGAAGACAGGAGATGACCAAAACTTATCCACATTTTCATGCACCAAATATCAGGTCCAACTGCTTGACTTCCCATCTATACACACAATTTGTTTATAAGTAGCTAAATGACAAAAAAGTCTGATTCCGGATGAGAAGACAAAGGAGCACTATACAGTAGCAGCTCAATTTAAATTTGTACCTGTGTTTCTACTGAATTCGTGTACTCATGTTGTCACCCCGACCTCTACAAACCTTTTCTAACTCTGCAACTAATTCATCCGGTTTCTGTTAAGTAGCACTTACGAGATATCGTAGCTTAAACCTGTAATGAAACTTAGGCGCAGGTTTCAGTTGGATCGACAAACTCGTTTAATCCGTCTGGACCATTATTCTACCTGACACCTTAATCTGCCACAAGAGAAACACTAGCGCTAAGAATACACTGTGTTCAGCCCCAGCGGCAGTACAGAGACAAAGCCAGTCTGAGTCCCCAACCTGTTCATCCAGTCTCTACTAATGCCCTGTTTTCACAGGTGAGAAAAGACACAGAATCCCACAGGAAGTCTTAATTATGCCGCCTAGAAAAATAAAGGACCAACCTTGAAGCTTGGCAGGTGTGCTAGATAACCAGTCGCAGGCTCAGATGAAGTTAATTGCCTGAAATGGTTCGACCAATACGTCAAGACCAGAAAATGCAAATCGTTCTCTGTTAGCAAATTCCTGAACAAAGGGGCAGTATAATAACAAAAGACTGTACAAGACAGTTTTCTCCACATCACTGAAAATTTTCATAAAGTTTAATCACACCTGACAGGGCTCCCACGATGTGACTGACATGGTCCATACAGAGAGAAATAGCTTGCCCTGGCATCCTTTGTGATTGCAGGAAATAACCGAGTACTGTCTTACTATTAAGCTTTAACATATGGAAATCATTTACTGCTCCAACATGTTTGCTCATATTCTTGAGTGCACCGGCTCTGCTCTGTTTGTAATGATTGCTCTAATTCTGTATTCTTAGGCCATTTCATGTAAAGCTAGAAGAAAATAATACAATCGTAGTGCCATAAATACAAACACATGGAAAGGAGATGCTGCACCAATGGGGAGAAAGTGATTCACAGTATCTGGACAATTTGGCTGGTATTTTCCAGTCTAGTGAGGGAAGGATTCGGGAGGGTGGGGGCAACAGATGCAACAACATGCCCGTGAAAGTCAAGACGGACAGACAACACTGGGTCCTCAGTCTTTTTGAGAGATGATCTCGGTTTCACTGGCGGCGAGGCACTGACACAGCCCGTAACCCGACTCAGGAGGCTGTTCCACAGGTGAAACCCTGACCGAAGAGGCAACACCGCGCACTGAACACAACATATCCCTCTTTCTGCAGATGCTAAAAGTGAGCAGCGCTGCCATGCCAGGAATCCCAAACAGCCTGCTCCCCGTGCTTTTACTGCTGTTCCCCATGCCTGCGGAAGAGAAATGAGTAGGAGAGGGAAGACAGATGGAACTGCAGCAGGAAACCCAGCATCCAAACATTAGACTATATTTAGATGGCACTCTGTCACCTTCAGTTTCCGCTGCCCACAATAATCTCTGTGCTGGAGAAGTGTAAGAACCTGGTTACCTGCTAACACATCGTCACACACACACACACACACACACATATATTGTGATATATCCAACAACCAGCGGCCAGATGTTTGAGAAAGAGAGTCTAGAGACAAGCGCTGATACTTTTTCCTCTTTTATCAAACGCTGGGACCACCCAAGCAGCCTGCGATACACTTTACAACCTTGCGACCATATGGCATGAGAATCAAGTAGAACGTGGTGCCAAGTGACTATATTCTATAACAGTCAAATACAATGACTCGATTCATGGGCCGTCATAAAGACAGGCTTGTGTGCATTTAACAACCATGGGAAAGGAGAGAATAAAACAGATATTCCAGGAGCATCAGCGCTAGGTGGGAGGTGCAGACGGCGCTAATGGTCGGCTGACACAGGCTTGAGATGACACCGTGACCACTATTTTATTCGCGGCGGGAAACTGGCACCATCAGAGATTACTGCTGGATTCAGGGGCAATGTGATGAAAGGAATATCACACATCTGTCCCACGGATATACCTGATAAAGAGAAGGGTGAGAATGGGAGCAGTATAATACTGGTGCATGTGGACAGCAGATTTAGAAATTGTTCAGGGTTTATTGCAAAGAGGCAAATTTGTACCACATTTAAATGCAATCATTCAAGTTTTTCATGTGGCCTCATCTCTATAACGACAAGCAGGGGTTCGTTTTAAAAGAAATACGTGCAAAATTTGGGTTAAGAATCATACAAAAAATACAATCTACAGTATTCAATGTGACCAACGCCCATACAAAGTGTACTGTTGCTTTTCCCCAGCAGCCACTATCAACGTCGTTACATTTCAATCAAAGAAAATGTAGCAATTGGTCTGGAAATAAAAAGCAATCACCGTCCTATCAGTCATCTACCAAATAAGGGGCATAGTTTAGGTTAGAGGTGCCCGCAGACAGGCAGCTAATCGATTCCTGATTCCTGACCTGTCACCCAAAAGCTACTGGAGCGTTTAATGATTACATCTGACAAGTTGCTCATCCGTGCCTCCAGTTGGAAAACAGGGCAGTGCCTGGCCAGTGATTACAGTTCATTCGGGATGACTGCTGCATCATTTAGACTGAAATTCAATATAGGCTAATGGGGGGTTATATAAATATAAGGGCTGCATTCCAAGGTGGATACACATTCAGCATTTAAATCTTTAAAAACAAATCCCTGCTTACTGTTTTTCACTGCAAAGAGAATTTGTAACACATGGTACATTTTCACTCACTAGTAAACAAGTCGTGCATTCCATGAATGAATTTTATATTGTTCACCGTGATGTCTGATCTCAATGCGACACAAATCCCACTCCGTAAAGCTTTGAGAAGCTACAATTAGTTTGCCTCCTAGACACAAACACCTCTACACACACTGGGTAGAAAGGATTCTACAATTCTCATGTCATGTGCACCACAGCGGAGGATTAACGATGTTTCTCAGTCTAGACTTCACGCCACAGCCTCCTTTTTGTTTCAACATCGAAGTCCTCTCTACACCCACTCAAAACAAATTTCTAAATCTTGTGTACTAAGTTAAGAATGGCTTCTGGCCAACTACAACCTAACAATACAGTGACACTCTTGACAGCTTGATCACGGCAGAGTGCAAGCTGCACCGGTCCAAGCTGCGTTTGCACTTAAACCACCATCACCGCCCTGCCAACTGTGTTCAATGGTTAACCACTGCGCTACAAATGACTGCTGAGGGAGGACAGAGTTTTACACTAAATATAACCTGGCTTAGCCGCCGTGGAGAGAAGCTGAGGTCTGGGGCATGGCCAGAGTAATAGTGGTTTTCAATGCTTTGTCAGTCATTACTTTGCTGCCCTGGGAATATATGCACTTAGCCCTCACAAACAGTAATTAGAGATCACAGCCAAACATCAGCGGTGGTGCCAGAATACCAGGGCAGTGGTTTCGTGGCTTCTACATGTGGTTCGGCAATACTTTAATATTAAATTGAGGGCAAAGGTGTCTATAAGCTTAAGGTATCCAGTATTTTTTTTTTACATAGGCCTGCAACAAGAAGAGGAAAAGCAGGGGCTAACAGTTTATAGTTAATTGGAATTAGTTTGTGCAATGAAATTAAAAGTGTTTATAGTTGCTCTGGATGGCTTTACTCGAAAAAAAGGCGGAGTGAAAAGCCGTCCGTCTAAAGCTCCTTTCGCACATACACTGCAACCCTGACGTTGTCCAGACATCACCTGGCGCAGCTGTATGTGTGAACGACCTGAATACAGAGTCTGCGTAATGTCCGATTGAGAATTCACAGCGAGCGAGCGGGATTGTTGATGACGTTTAATATCATGTAGCTGGCGCCGGATAAGAAGTAAATAAATAGTAAGTGTGTGTGTGTGTGTGTGTGTGTGTGTGTGTGTGAGGAGAGGAGAGGAGAGACAGACAATGCACCAGGTGAAGCAGGCTACTCTAAAGCTGTTTAGTATAGCGGGCCCTTAAGCAGGAAGTTATTAGTGATGATCAAAAACATACAAGTAATGCTGCATTTATGTCATAGTGCAGCAAGAGGAGCCTGGATATAAATTCTTTAGTGAAACAACATTATAGCTGTTTATTCAACAATTCAACAGCATCCATCTTTAAAGAAAAATGCATGATGTCATAGCCAAACGGGTCAGCAGTGATAAGAGTGTGAGATAATAGTTCATTCTGACCACTAATGTATACCTCTTGAGCGCAGAGAAGAAAGTGGCCGCTGGAATGTATTGTGTGAACAACAGTAATAACAGCTTAAACATTTACCAGCATAAGTGACAGGGCGACAGTAAAAGGGGTAAGCCTTTGGGATAATCTGATAACAAACTGTTGATTTATTAAAAACAACCATTTCCCTGTACGGATACACTCCTACAGCTCACATTTTCAGATTTAATCCTCATCTGTTGTTATTCCCAGGCATATTAAAAGCACACTTTGGAAACATAACTACTGCGTAACAAAGGTCCACACATACCAGAATGCCTGGCATTTAACCCCTTAAAGCGGAGTTTCTAACCCTCCACGCTGACACCCACCCACACAAACACACTCACCCAGACATACACTCACCCCCCCGATATAGACTAAAGACTTTGCTGAGGAGTAAAAATAGGAGCCTGCTGTTAGGCCTTCACAGGAGGGCGTGCAGATGAGAAATATTTGGGATTGACGACGAGCTGCGCAGCCTTTTTTTTTATTTATTGCCACCTGCACTAGCAGTATTGAGTATTGTGGCAAAGCTGACCCACATTCTGGCGTTGTCTCTGTGGATTTGTCCTCAGTGGGAAGGTTGGAGGGGGCAGTGCTGTAATCCTGATGTTATGGTATTTAAAAGGACTTTTCCTTTGTGCAGACCAGACCATAATTATATTGCTGAAGTTATCACAACAGGCGTTTCAAATTTCATTATCACCAACTGAGTAAAGGTGAGAGGTGCGCTGTATTAATTCTCACATGATTTTTGTGGCACAAGACATGCCCCCCCCCCCCCCTTTAACGGTAGATTACATCTGCATGGCTTTTCACTGTGAAGATTTACAAATGTGATTCTGTCCACAGCCCGTGTTTAAAGCTCTCTAAGATATCACTAAAAGCTTTGAGTCACCAGTTACACCAAACAACTACACATAAAGCATCAGCGCCTTGCTTCAGTTTTGCATGGGAGTCTTGTGAATGAAGGTGTATCAGCCCAGATAAGGCAGGTGTTTGTGTGTGGTATAAGGCCTGAAATAGAAGAACCACAAGCATGGATTTAGATTCGGATTCATTTAATGCATGAACTCAAATATATTGTAGAGGGAATGTGGGCCGACAACAGTAAGGTTACACTCAAAACATGGTCGGGCAAAAACTTCCCGCGGTGCATGTCCATTCAGAAACTGTGCTGTTTTCTGTACACATACATCACAGTGTGATACACGAAGGAAAAACAAAACGCACAAAGCACAAAGGCACAAAGGCACTCGGATGACTTAGGAGTCTCACAGAGTCCTGATGTTCTCACACAATCCTTTTACATGTTAATTTCGTATTTCATTACAGCTCAGTCACTGATTTAGACACCTTTTGTGGCAACCGGGCACTTAGCTGTAGACTGTAATTATTCTATTAAATGCATCTAAATCTATTAAAATGTCTTCAAGCGAAACATAAATTAATTAATCTGTCCCCATCACCTCACCACTAGCACCAAGGTCTGGACTCATTATGTAAGACTGAAGCCAGAAGATTCTGCTGATAATCTAGACTATATGATGTGATTGATCTGTCGAGGATCGCCTTGTCTCAACTAACAAGACAAATAAAATATACACTGATTATTCAAGGGGGATTTCTTTCGCTCCCATTCTCTGACATTCAGGTTGCTCATGTGACATTGATTACACCTATTTTTGTCCAAACTGAGGCAGACTTCTTGCCAACTCTGCCCTTTCTCCTCAGCTTACTAGCTCAGAAGACATGATAAGCCTGAACAAAGTCTACTTCCAAGGTTTATCCCTCAGACTTTAGAAAGTCCAATCCTATTGAAATGTGCATAAGAAGATACATTTTCCGAGTAAACCTTGTTGGGGTTTTTTTTCAGTATCACAGAGGGTGTTCCCACTGTCATAAAAGCTACACACGCTACATGAAGCCAAAGCAAAGCAATTAGGTCCCATGATTTACTCTACCTGCTTTAATAGGGAAGTGAGGGCCTCCCAGATGGAGGTCACGGTTCTTAACCTCACTCCTCAGCTACCGAGTTAATCAGTTCACAACACACGTTTAGTTTAGCACCGAGAGAGACAGTTTTATAGACGCAATTCAAGTTTTTCCTCTACACATAAGGATCAATAATTAGAAACAGGGAACCGACAATTAAAAGCTTTCTTTCCCTCGAGCTCAGTCTCATATTAAAACACTGCTTTTGTCCACACTCGTCGTCATACTGTATTTCTATTAAAGTTGCAGTTCAAACAAAAACCGCTTTCCCCAAACAGCTCAAGCAAAAAACGTAACACATCATGATGCATCAGGGGAAGTACAAGCAGCTCGCCAAGGTAAGGACTACATGGTGCCTCTCAAAAAGCAATTAAGGGAGAGAGAGTCATAATATTGAATGGAGCAGGGGGTGCATTCCTCTGAGAGAGGCAGCGGCAGTAGACTGTGAAATTCATATTGACTGGAGAGGCAAACACACACACACAGGTAAGCAAGAGAGCCGAGTTGTTTCCACCCTGCTTGTCAGCCAAATAATAGTGCCTGTAGTCCGCTGCTTTCAAATGTATTTCGGCTGAGTTCAGCCATCCAGAGATGCACCTATTCAAAAGCATCCAATGAATCTGCTCGCAGCAAAGCCGATAGAGTAGAATAGAAAAAAAAACTAAAAAACAAAACAAAACCAAACAGAATTTACACACTTTCTAAAAACAACACAGCCTTCGTGTGTAAAGAACTGACTAAAATGATATTTGGAAAATGAAAAGAAAGAGAAAAAGAAAATTGCTGAGCTCTGAATGCGCGCTCACTGATGTGTTAAATCCTACTTGATTAAAGCAGGAAAACGCCTTCAACAATGAACTGTGCCAGTCCACTTAATTAAGTCAACTTGTACGAGGGAGCGGTGGGAAATGGAAAGCAAAGCAAACAGGGGCTGCTGCTGCTCGGTCCCTCAGCTTTTCTCTGGATGCTAATCAAAGGCTTGATCTCCTAGCAGGACAGGCCTCAGGGACGTCGCTCTGCTTGGCTGATCCTGGCAATTTGCTCTTGATAATACCCTCTCTCACTCTGCACCCCACAGAACCCGGCAACCCATCTCACCTAATCTGTACGGCCAGAGAAACACGCAAACACGGTCCCTAAAGCACACGTCTGCCTCACCGAGGAATAATCATATAATGTGCCATAGAGTTATTACATGCTCCTTATTATGCTGTCTCCCCTTTGTGGCTCCAATTTAGGGCTTCCATAATAAAGATGATTGAAGATAAAGTTGCTGCAGTTGATTAACCAAAACAATCATCATGTATATCATTTTCAAAACGCTTATGCGAGACATGCACAATAACTTCAATGTGTGCTTCAGCTCAGTCAGTGTTTGTTTTCTTAATTGTTTGTGCAATATAGTGGAATATAGCCAGTGGAAGCATCTGGTGATTATTACAATGCCTGAAGGTCTGAGGAGCGGGCAGCAAATTGAGAATTGTATGATTTGTTTGTGGTGTGTGTTCAGCGCGGCTCTGCGGTGTAACATAAGAGTCTGGTGGCGTTGTAAGTTCTTCCCTCTGCACAAGACCTGCAGCACGTATCGAAAGCCACAGTCGATCCGATTACACAACTGTCATGTTATCAGTCACACAATGAGTGAACACACGGCAGAGTTTTAAGAAACCAGCACGAGGAGGAGACCCAAAAGAGGAGGAAATAAGAAGAGTTCAAAACATCCAGAAAACCAAGTTACAAACAAGGAAAGAGACGCAGGTGGGAAGAAAAGAGTAAAGGCTGACTCACAGTCAATATGTATGCATGTGAAATGAGAAAGGCTCAGGTCATACCTTTGAAGGAGATGAAGACGCGAGGTGCAGCCAGCGGGTCATTGATCACTGGGTCCCCGAGAACGAAGCCGGACAGTGCCAGGAGGGTGTGGACCGTCCACAGACCGTCCAGCTGCATGGTTGACCAGCCTCCAGCAGCACACAAACCGTGATTTAAAAAAAAAAAAAAAACTCTCTGCAAGGATAAAAAGGAACACATGAGGAAATACTTTCTCAAACTCTACACTCCAAACAAAAACACAAGAACTCTGCCAGAATCTGCCCCTGTTTTTTTTGTTAATTGATTTATGTGACACGTCGAACCGATGGATCCTGAGGGGCCACTCCCTGCTGAGTGTTGGCAATGCAGCACTGAGGTGTGGAGATTACACCCAGATCTCTGAGAGAGTGATGGAAAGGAGCCACGCTTTCAGATATCTGTGCATACTTGGAAAACATAATTCGGTTTGTGTTTGTGACTCTGTGTGTGTGTGTGTGTGTGTGTGTGTGTGACAGACTGATGGAAAGATCATGCTGACTCTACAGGGAGAAGCTTTTCTCCTGTTCCTCTCCACGCACACTAAACACATTCCTACTTCATGACACCATACGTACGTGCTGCTCTGTAATTATGGGTTATCCTGATACCAGGTTATACCACATCCTCACGCTTACTAGAGAAAGACACACACACACACACACAATCTAAAATAGAATATTAACTTCTTGCTGGAGGCTTGCTACAGGAGTTACAAATGGTGACAGCTTCAGTCGCTGGCTGGAACACTTTAACAAGTCTTCCAAACAATGCAGTAACGGTCATCAATTATGTCTTAAGTTAATGATCCACTAATACATCATGGATCTTTAGAAATATGTGTCTAACAGGCACCTCATGCTCTTGACTGATCTCCATCAAATCCACCTTTGGCCCATTTAATCATCTTCTATGTCTCCACTTCCGCAGCCTACTTCATGAGGTCTGATAAAACTTTTTTTTTTCACCTCACTCTTCTTTCTGTCGGCATGCTGAACTCACTGATCGGACCCTGAAAGTGTGATGACACCACAGAGCTCTTCTCCTGATACCGAAACCACGCTTCCGCTTCAGACACACGTACAGCCTACATTTGTATCACAAACACACCTTTCGGAGACATCAGCAGAGCCAAAAAAGACCCCAGACTGCTTGGCTAGAGTGGATTTATGAGCATATACAGCTGTTTAAACCTCAGCTATTTACTGACAATTTGTTAACCATCCAGCCGTTTATTCTGAGACAGAGGCCAGCAGCCTTTCACACAAGCGGATGAAATCAAACAAGGCGCTGCTCACGAATGGCACAGAGGAGAGTGAAATACAGACAGAGAGGGCCCATTAACTGTACACTACAAGCCCATAAATATCTATTCACTTGAAATAATGTTGTGTAGTTGAGTGTAATATATATCTCTTAGGATTTACTAAAGGAACATTTATGGTAACCTAAAACCATCTGAATCCATCATGAGTCCAAATAGATTAATTCCCACTCTCAGTTTATCCATTGTTTAAGTTATGAGCTGCCACATATTTGACAACCATCCAAAAATAAACCATACATATGAAGACAAAAAGCCAATAACCACAAGTTGGGCAATGTTGCAACACGCCTCTTAGTCAATGTTACCCTGATGCCTGCTCAGTGGACAATAAAGGATCCATCCATAACAATAGAGGAAGCCTGATGATTTGTTACCATCCTCAACACTGAAGGCACCGTTTCCCAGGCAAGAAACGTGAAAATATGACAATAGAAATAATTTCAGATAATATATATATATATATATATATATATTATCACTATACATGTGTACTGTCGTGCAATAAAAAAATAGAAAAATGTATGCACAATTTACCAATGTTGCTGAAACATTATATAGAGTGAAGAGAAATGTGTGTGATGTGTGACAGACTGGCAGCCTTGGCTACACATGGACGGCAGAACTGTAAACAGTCTGGAGCGCATTGCTAAACTCAATAGCAATTAAATACATATTTATAGTAGAGGTAAGGTTTAGGTTTATAATCGGATCAGTATGATTTGGATAATTTATTAAAATGTTGACGAAAGGAAAATAAACTGAGGCTGTAAATTGTAGAATGAAAAAAAAGCGCGCAGCTGCAGGCAGGTAAGCGTGCATACTGTTAATAGAGGGGCAGGTTAAATAGAGAATAGAAACTAAAGGCATCAAGGCAAAGTAATCACACCTACCTTGTTGTTACAGCTCTCCGAATATAACTTCAGATCCAACCGTGTAAGTCATTGAACAAATCCCAACAGATCGGTGACTTTCGCCTCCAAGTTGAAATCAATAATAAGAATAAAAAAATAAAATAAAATAAAATCCCGGTGCTGCTTCTGGACAGTCCGTGTTCAAGGGGAGGGGAGGGGGCAGGCTATACCTGTGCACAACGCGGAGGAGTCTGTGTATTATAAAAAATAATATACAGTTTAAAAAAAAACAAAAAACCCTAAATAAATAATTAGAGAAAATGTTTCTCTAGTTCAATCTTCGGGATCGCGAGGCGAGAACGTGTCGTCGCACGACCACAATCAACATCTCCGTGGGGGTGGAGGGGGGGTCGGGGGGTGGGTGAGAAAAAAAATATTAATAATAATAATAATAATAATAAAAGCAGCTTGAAACAAAGTCCCCGTAGTGGAAAGAGGTCCAGGCACGCAGCGTGTGCTCCTCAGGAAAGTTAGGCGCTCCTGACTGTAGGGAGGCAGGGCGCTAGCAGGTGGATGCAGAGGCCCGTTTGCCTTAAAACACACCCACAGGGCGGGCAGCGGCGAGCCGAGCCGCCCATCAGCCATGATTTACACTGTATGCTGCCAGAGCCGGAAGGATGGCCACCGCAACCATTCACTTTCATATCTGAAATTATTTCACTTTTACTTAATAATTTTTTTTTCCCCTTTAGGAAGCTACACATTATGGATTCAGTTGTTACTAATGGTTTTATAGATGTTAAGCAATTCATTTATTTATGCTTTAATTAATCACTTATGAGTCTAGAAAAATACTATTGCCCGGTTTGTGTCTGATAATAATGCAGTTATAAAGTATACATTATACAAATGTAATAAGTCATCATAAGCCTGTAGTTGTACGTATTGATTAAAGTGTTAATACATTTTGGTCCAGTCTGTCTGCAGCCCTCCCCCACTTCTGGAAGTGCTCAAATTTGATCTGAGATTTTTAATAATCCCGCAACCAGAAATCTGTATTTACTCATATGTAAATAATTGGCTTTATCAATTATTTACATATGAGTTGTACAAAATTTTAATTGGAAATCATATCAGATCTAACAAAATGTTGTATCTGTATGAGCAGATGGAGCGCTGCATTTAGTGTTAGTTACAAGACAGAGAAACAAACGGGACATTATTACATGTCCACCATATATTGTTAACACAAAGAGGAAATATTACAATTATGAAACCAACATTTAGGGTCTTTTGATGGCTTTGATAAAGACAGTGGACATATGATGATGATGATGATGATGATGATGATGAAACATTAAAAAAGTAGTAACAATAGCCAGGTTAACATGTACTATTAGTGACTATCATATCATAGTGAAGTAGTTTTTTTAAGCCACTGCTATTAATATGAGCACATTAATTATTGGCTCCTGTGTGAATGCATGCGTGTACCAGTCCTGTGTCAGGTCTCCTATCCCTCCTTGCTTTCAATCAGTCACTTGTATTTCCATCTTTTCCATCGCTGTGACAACCAGCGAGCCGCCATCTGCCACCCACACATGAGGTGTGGAGTGAAAACGTTGGACAGGATTTGGCTTCTACGATGCCTACATGTGTTCGTTTCCTCTCAATCAACAAGTGAGCAGCTTTGAAATAAATGGGTTTTATACCTTTTTACTCACTCACAAGTCCACATTTATCCACCTACTTTTAAGAGTGCTAAAGATATAATGTTAACTTTACCATTCACTGGGTAAAAGTTTCATTGAAGTTTATTACCTTGACTTCATTCTGTTGAACATTTGACCTGCCAAGTCAATTTTAGTGACTTGGGGACACAGACAATGTTCTGATTGCAGGCTCCAACTTATCAGAAATTAAAAAGGCTTATCTTGGTTATGTACTCAGTGATTTAAAAAAGTATGAGGTATGTAATTCATTTGATGGGGCACGGAAAAATGTCGATTAAAATTGCTTAATTTGCTCCTCTATTCAAACATTGATTGGACACTTCAAAGGCACGGAGTGACCGCCTGTGAAGATTTTCTAAAGCCCATTGAGAAAATTAAACATTCCCCCATTTTTAATCATATTCCATTCACTTTCCTTTCACACCTGCATTATCTGCCCCTCATTCAGTCGGGAACTTTAAATTGCATGCATCCGTTTTACCACTAAGCCCGTCTGGGAGTCAGAGAGAAAGTTTGTCAGGTGTTCAATGGGGTCAAAAGGAGCTGTCCCGCTCAACTTTTCTTCCATATGAAGCCATGACAATCTCTCTGTAGCCCTCTGCTCTGCCGTCCGACCCAACATAAAGGTCCTTTTTTAAAGTGACTTGGCAGAAGTCAAATAGAAAAGGATCAGTCTACTGGGTCTAAGTAGATTTCTTCCTCTATAGGAGAAGTTATCTATTGAGTAAAGACACGGCAGATTTTCTTTCTGAAAGCAAGCAAATAATCAGCTGCCAGCCACGGTTGCATATAGTATAAACTTTCTGCCTGATGGAAATCCACGGTGAGTTGTGTGTTGTTACCCAGAAGGACATCTTGCTCCTAAGTGGGCCTGAACTGTAATATTTGTGATAAAAATCTTGCCAGTACATAACTCCAAGCTGCTGTTGACACCTATCTAAGTGGTGTATGAAGTTGTTTTAATGTTTTTGCAGAGGAACCTGCATTCCAGCTAAGCTGTGAACAGTACTCTCTGTGGGGCTTTGCCTGCAGGGCATGGGTGGATGCCAGGTGTTGTATCAGCATTTGTGATTCTTACACAGTTCAAGGGATCATCTGAAACTAAATCCCAGTTTTCCATGTGTGCGGAGAGATGTGACACACCGTCGCATGCGCTATGGAGGCTGCTGGTGTTTTTTTGTGCTTTGTGCCATAACCAGATCCGGTTCCAGCTTCTGTCACGGTGAACTGAAAATGTGGTGACTGTGGAGATTTTTCTGTTGCAATTGCTCTGTTTCACAACTTTATGATCTCCTTTCTCATTTCTGTTTTGGTCTGTGTATCATACATACAAGTCCTCCAAAATAAAATAATAATAATAAAAAAAAAAGTTGTTATGGTAGCATTACTGAACTTAGTAGCACGATTAATGAATTTCAAATTGTAATCCCTACTTATCCTGACTATTATTTCTTATTGAAAAAAAAAGTAATCACGTTACTGTAACATGATGCTGAGTAATGCTGTTTAGCTCCCAGGACAGAGTCGTCAGGTCAGTATTCACCTTAGTCCAATTGTGTCTTAGATCACAATGTGCTCTTTGTTTCACATTGGCCATGTCTACCTCATTGCCAGACATCTGAACATAATACTGATTCCTGAAAGTATTATGTCTGGAACAAACACACACACACACACAAACACACACATAAGCACATGTGCTAAACTAAAACTGCCTCGCTGTGCCAACAAGGAGACTTAGTAATATTTCAAATGCAGCAGGAAAAGTGCTCACCTCGTGCTGCAACCAGATAGGAGAAAAGCTCCCCCCCCCCCCCCCCCCCCCCCCCCCCCCCCCCCCAGCACTTTGAGTAGATGATGTCCTCAAAGTTATTTGCATTTAAATGAGAAAAGAAAAGCATCATATCTAGATCACAGAAAAAACTCGCAACAGCGCAGAACTTGTTCAACGATTCAAGAGTTGTCAAGTGTTTAGAGCAAACTTTTCTCATCTCGGGAGGTGAGTGACTTGGTGTGAGTAAGTTTGTGAGACTGTTACAGAAGCTAATGGACATATTAGGAAAAGGAGAGGCACTCAGATCACACTGAATAAAAAGTATGCAACTGCTTGGAGTGGAGATTACGTTTCAATGCTTGGACCACCTTCCATTTCCTCTACCTGTGGTTGATGATTTCGAGCAACAGTTTCCTCTGTTGTTTTTGGCAACGCGTGGAGCTCCATACACTTCCCAGACTGTGCAGGCTCAACGATACTTTACTGCCAGTCTCGCCCCTCCTGCCCCAGGGAACCACAAGCCACAGCAGCCAAAATGAAGGAAATGGCTTTGATTTCCTTCCACTTTTCACACATCAATTGGGGAAGGAAAAGAGGACTGTACGGCAGCCTTGACCAAGCTGGGTAAACACACTCATGCCACAGTGCGTGTGTGTGTGCGTGTGAGAGTGCGTGCGTGCGCTTCTGTCTCTTTTTTAAATTGTAAGCGTGTCAGACACAATGTAACGTGTGTGTTGAGGAACAGGTGAGTTCATTTCTACCCACCACTGCTCTGCATCAGTGTTGACATTATGTGAAAGGTAAATATTCTGTAATTGAATAACATCACAGACCGAGACATCAGCCGGTTGGAGAAAAAGCCGACCCACTTTGAGATTCTCAATACGCCTCTGTTCTTCTGCGGCTGGCCGTCTCGGGGTCTTTTTTTGGGCTGTCACTGTAAAGTTGAGTGGCAACATTTGAACAAATAATCCATCTACCAAAAACATGAATGGTGATTTCATTCAGCAAAGGACTGGGTCAGATTTTTTTTATTTTTTATTTTAAATGAAACATAACCAAGTCTCCTAGGCGGGTCATATATGATTCACATTAAGTATGCGTCATAACTTCCTCTTAAGACCAACTTTCTGGGAGGTACCGAACGAGGACAGAGTTTATGCTGTGCTGCTTGCACCCCTGGGAGAGGTATAAACTGGATTACATCACTGAACCACTCAAGTGTTTAGATATGCGTGGAGCAGAAATCATTTTCACACATACCCTGATTATGTATTGGGATCTGGAAAACTAGTTATTTGGGAGGTCCTGCAACCATCCCAGGACAATGTAGCCAAAGACTCTTTTCCAAAACAGATTTTCTCCTGTTGCTTCCTTGATTCTGTAATCCTACTTACTTTGACTTTTACATATTTCACCAACAAAAGGACTTCTCGAGAGTTTCTTTATTTTGTGCATGAAAGTCTTATGACTACAATGTCACCAATGAATGGATGTGGCCCAAAAAATAAAAGTCATAAGTATGTTTAAAAATAAATAATTGATCCTGTTATTTCTAGTTTGTGTTGTTTTCATAATCCAGAGGCCAGAGTAGAGTCTGTTCATTTCACAGCTTTGCTGACAAGGCGCATGTCACACCGTGGTGTCAAGCTGGGTTTTTGTCTTGTCTTGTCACTTCCTGTTTTATTTTGAAATAACTCTCCTCTCGTTTCAGGTCACTTGCCCTTCCTCGTGTGTCATCAGTCTGATTGTCTTCCCTGATTCCTGATTGTGTCCACCTGTTCCCCATTACCTGGTGTATTTATTGTCTGCGTCTCCCCTTGTCCCGTGCCGAAGTGTTTCGTCTGTTCTAGCGATCACCCAAGCCTTAGTTACTTGTCCACAGCCTTAGTGATATAGATCAAGCGTTCTTTTGTTCATTGTTCCTCTTATGAGAGATTTTCTGTTGTATTTCATAGTCTAGCCTTTTGCTACTTTGTATTTAGTCTAGTGTGTTTTCAGCCTCGTTTTTGAGCGCCTTAAGTTAATGTTTTCATAGCCTTTGTTTTCTCCTCATTGTGAGTGACTTTGATTTTGTTAACCTTTGATAAAGTTAGTTCAGAGTTTTTCCTTCTCGGAGTGATTTTTGTTTCTCTTAGTTAAGGCCTAAGTTATAGTCTCACTCTTTCGAGAGTTATTCAAGTCCTGAATAAAAGCCACTCTCAGCCTTACTCTGCATCTGAGTCCTCATTTGAGTCCCGGCCTGACAGCGCAGACTCATCGTGTGCTGATGATATTAAAAAGCAGGCCGCATGACACCTGCTTTGTTCCCAAAGCTGCAGTAGCTGCTCCTACAAACCTTAAACACTTACCAGAACTGCATTACACAACCATCACGATAACAATTGCTACCAGTCTTTCTGCTTCTGTCAGCAAACAGTGTGCTTCAGGTTGATCATCTGGCACAGAAAAGCACTCAGTCCATAAGCATTCTTCCACAAAGATAAACTTTTCTCAGTTCTGCCTACAAAGTTGAAAATAATGGAAGGGTGTAAATGAAGTCTAACCAAGGTGGAGACCAGTGAACAATCTATGCACTCACTCCCACTGGTTTATCTATTGTACTGTTGACTTAGCACTGCTTGGCTCCATGGATGCTTCCTGAGGATATCATGGGACTAGTGAGTAAGAGCGCAATACTTCCTCTGGACTCTCGTTCACTTCCTGCCTTTGGATAAGACACAGAGGTCATGACCCCGTATCATTGGTTTTTACTGATCTGCCCGTGTCGTGTTTGCAATAAGAAAGAATTACCGTTTAAAACCTGCTCGGCCAGTTGCACCTTTGCTGCATGTCATGATTTGATTTCATTTTATTAGCCAAGACAGATGAGTTGAACTGAATGTCAAGACAATTTGTTGACACGTGCTAAAGTATTAAAAACACAGCCGGACAGTGGATTGCTCAATAGCCAACTCCATGTTAAACTGCCTGATTAGGCATGTCTAATTACAGCGTCTAGATGACTATCTGTTGATATCCGCCTACAGGAAGTAAAGCAAAGGTAAAACTGTGAAATCTTTATTGATTCTCAAATGCTAGCTAGGCAACAACAAGTAAAATGAACCCACCCACTTTTGTTCTCCTAAGCTGGTATTTTTCCTGTATCCCAATTTCCATGCCAACCATGTAAACCAGCCTTGTTGAGGTGTTGGGAGTTGCCACTGCCGGAGCTGAAGGGTTATCGTAAACTCTGTATGGGAACTAATCCTGCAGACTCTCAATACTGGCCTTTATAGCTATTGTTTTTTTTGCATGGCCAGGATACTCCCTTCCTCTCCCACACCCTCATCACAGAATTTCAAACCGACAAAATTGATTTGATTTATAATATTCTCATGTAAAACAGTCATTTTTATATAGCCCGACTAATGGAAATATAATAATAAAAAACTTAATTTACCTAACATTTCTGGCCTTGTTTCTACATCCTACAGGATTATACCAATATTCAACTGCAATATAAGACAACAAAATCTATCATAGAAAAAGCACAGTGACCCACCAGAATGAAATGCAGTCTCAAATAGAAAGTTAAACTTTTCTCACCTGGCAAACCTCTTGTTCTCTCACTTTTAGTATCGCTGTCTCCACCTAAACGACGAGCCAACATCCAGCAGGTCAGGCGTGTCCTCTGGGAGTTGGTTGGAAAGTCTTGAAGAAACCTCAAACTGAAGTAGAGGAAAGCAATAGATTGAGGTGACATGGGTTCACAAAAAAAACAAAAAAAAACCCACACCACTAGTTTAGCACTGATTCCCACTAGATGTTACTTTCCATTATTTCAATACCTGGAGGTGCAATCATGGCTGAAAATGAAATAAATACAAAGTTCTTTTTCCAAATACAAATATGCAATTTTTATTTTGATTGACATATTATGGATGGATGGTTGGAGACAAAATATTATACGTACGTGTCACATATACAGTTAAGATTTGTTTTATTATATCACCCAGTGAAGCCATAGAGGAAGGATGCTGAACCCTTCCCTGGTGACGTTCGCCTCTTTCCTCTTTACAAGCTCACAGGGCAGCAGCGCCATGGTTACAATGCCAGTATTCAAGGGTGTGTCTGACGCACATCACTGTGTGACACTATACTTGCATGCACACCACCCAGTAATGGTACAAAAATGATCCATCCTGACACCGATCGCTCTCTCTTCTGTGATAAATCCAAGTCTGCTGACTCATGTTATCATTCTGTTGCTGTGCTACTGTAACTGAGATATAGTAGGCGTGAGAGCGTGAGAAATTAATTCATTTTTTGCAACTCAGTATTACACATATATTTCTCAAGAAGATTCCCGATACAGAGCAACGGGAAGCATTTAGACAGTCATCCTAAAGGGTCTCCAGCTGTACCCCACATTGCCTGAAGTCAGAACGCTTGTCTGCATGGGAGTTTCGGAGGGGAACAGAAGACTTAGAAACATTGTGTTTTAAGTGCTGTGAAAAACTCCTGGTCTTATGTGAGGTGCTCGTATTGTCTGCCATAGTGCTGCAGGGGCTGTGGGCCCTGCATGTCTGGGCTGCTCTGCTTCTCAGTTTGTAGACTACACAGCGCCAGCTCTTCTAAAGGCCAAAGCCTGGATTGAATTAATTTCTTTTGAAACTGAGCAATGCTGTCAACATCGCTAAATGATACAATGACACTCTAAGCTCCAAGTTTGCATTTATCATTAATCACGACAATAGACATTTGTGGACATACACAAACATAATCTATCTTTTTTTTTTTTTTTTTTATACATTAATCCTTAATTGTGTTTGGGTGTGATCTAAACCCACTGGGAGCAAATAATATGATGGGAGTGGCTGCTGGGCTGAACCTGCACGTCTTCAATAACACTTGCGTGTTTTTCAATGCACACATGGTTATGGGACAAGTGCATGTAGACATGATGTAAACAGCGTGGAGTAAAGTATAATGTTTGGAGCTTCTGACATTAAACCTTGATACAAGGCGAAAACTGGGATTAATATGTTAAAGGTTCGAATCATCCAAAATACTAAAAAAAAACATGCAAACGTGTTGAGAGCATGTTCTGTGGAGTAACAATGACACTGTTTCTGCAAAGACTTTGACTGTTGAATCTTATTAGACGTAATATCATACCAACCACAAAAGGACTAATCACACTTAATCCTTTGTAGGGAAACTATAATTATTTTCCATTAGCAACTATAACAAAGAGTTACTGATTTGTTCAGATGTGAGTAGAAGGCCGAGCAGACATCTGGAAAAGAGATCATGATCAGATCATCTCGTTCTCCAAACGCTACGCGACTTGACCCTCCTACAAATGTTTTACTCAGGTCTCCAGGGCGACAAAGCCGTTAGGTGTTGTGCTCTTCTAATTATTGATAGTGTTGAGAGCCGCAGAGGATCGCCTCTTACTAAGATGATATACAAGCCCCCCCCCCCCACATACTCTCTTAAATACCATCTGTCATGTCCTTTAATAGTTTTTAATTTAACATTAACACAGCAGTTTTGTCAGTAACGCACTGCTTGAAATGACACTGGCTTTCGTTCCACTCAAAACAAGAGCAGGAGACTCGATCAAACAGTACTCCGCATGAACCTTTTGAACCACAAACTGTTTTGGTTTCTAAACTTGGCTGAATTTCTGTCCTTCCCTGAAACTCTTTGTGTTCTCCTTATACGACCTATTGGCAGTGTCACCTCAAGAGGGTTTTCCAGCACAAATCTGCTCCCTGGCATCAAACATTAGCCCGATGCACGAAATTTACTCAGACTTTTTGGCACATTAGAGTGACTCACACTTGAAAAAAAAACAAAAAAACTTTTACCCACAGTTAGCAAATACTTTCCTTACAGCTTCAAAGCACTCTCTTTGTTTTTTTTTTTTGCATAAAGAAAAACATATTTTTGCAACTGCCTCTGGAATTCATATCTAATTATGGTACAGTGTGGAGGAGTTTTGAGGACAATATATATATGCATGTCACCCTGTCGGGCAGGTGCCAGGTCATTAAAACATGCCACAGATGGAAAACACTCAATAACTTATTTCCAAGGGCGGGTCGGTCGCTGTTAGTTCTCTCCAGGCAGAATTGATGACAAGCTAAGCACTCTTCATAAACGCTTTCATAAAAAGTAAAACAAAAAAGGAAAAAATAAATCCAGTGTGTAGATTGGGTGTCCTGATCCCAGGTTTAAGTCATTACTTGATTAATGACCAGCATGCAGCAGCACAGACTGGAGCCGATGGCTAAGCATGTTAGCCTGGGGGGAGATCACTGTTTGCATGTTTGAGAAAGATCTGTCCCGGCTTGTGCAATGCACAGTACATCACTTCCAGATATTTGACTTTGAAATAGAGGCAAGTGCCGATGTGATTCTTTGCCATCTAGCTTAAATATTTAAACCACTTCAATTGTCTTTATAAGAAGCACTACGGTAGGAAATAGCCCACTACAGGAACGTGTTAGCAAATATCTCCAGGGCACACAGACTGTTTCCCTCTTGAATAAGAAAGGATGAAAGGATCTTTTGTTGACACGGAGAGCTGGCTCTAAGGTAACAATCCTGGTCAGCGAGACTCCTCGCCTTTGCATCGGAGGTTTTCTCGTGAGAAATACCTGCAAGGATGCGTGTAAATTTATGGTGTCAATAGCGACTCTCAATGATGAGTAATTGGAGAGCTGGTCCCTACTTAGCAGGTGAGAAAAGTTAATAAGAGGAACATATAACGGAGGGAGGGCTATAGGGAGGGAAACACCACCTGCAACTGAAACCTGCAGCTCTCCCGAGATAGAGAGTGAGGGAATGCCGTGTGGAACAGGTGATCAGATAATCCCCCTATCCCAGCAGGCATCCCAGCAGCAGACTCAAGTATTAGCAAGAACCTCTCCGATGGAGGTCTGGATAGTGACACACAGCTCAGCGATGAGAGAGGAGAGATAGGCGACGAAGGAGATTAAATATAGTGTCTTACAACAAAAGAGGTGGGAGAGATGGCTGTATCTCAGTATAAGTGTTTTTATGTTATGTGTTCACCACATAGAAATCACTAATGTTTGTGTACGATGAAAAGTTAAGAAAAAGCAAATTGTGTGATTTAGTCCTTTTACCAGCTTGTTATTCACACATTAAACTGAATATTACATTTCAAACATGCCCTCAAGTATGACTGACTAAGTAAGACGAATGTCACTCAGTCTACAGAGACAGGCCCATCCGTCACTTTTCAGCCCGAGCAAACAAACAAACATCATCACAGGTTGTAGCGAGCGAGCCGCTCATTGAACTCTGACCTCGTCTTATGTGACAGAGGTCCTGCTGCGTCTCTTTGACCCATTTCTTCTCTCTGTTCTTTGTTTCTATCTCCCTCTTTCTTATGCACATTCATGCAAACACAAACACACACTCACAATTCCACACAGACCCCCTCCCCCCCTCTCCCCCCGTCCCTGTCCCCTACTGTCGCATAACCACACAAACATGCATACACATTCTCATTAGACCACTACCTGTACCTCACCCTTGGGGTTTCCTGCTGTGTGGGTATTTACATCACAAGCAGCTGCAGGACACTGAAGATCCATTGAGAGGGAAATGTGCCTGTCACTGGGAAATGGTGTATTATTTACAGCAACACACAGAGATCGGTTAAATTGTCTTCAATGCTCATTGCAGCATTAAGAACATTTGTATTTGTGTCTTTTTCTTCCACAATAGTTGCCCACACATCTCCTGCTTCTAGGTGTTCAGCTTAATGACATTTGCTGCATTTCACATGATATATTCATTGATGTGTCTCCTGTTGTATTTTGTATGGCTGCTGTAAGGTGAGCTCCACTTGAAGGGACAATAAAGTGAAATAGTCAGGGCCACCGATAAGCTCATGGAGGTCAGCAATAATCATGTTCATCCTAAGCAATGATAACATATTTATTTTGAACTAAAATACTTACATTAATTATTAATATATATATTTTAATGAAAAATAAACATTTTATTTATTGTTCCTTTAGTAAAAATGTAGCCTGTTTTATAATGAAACCTCCCCCTCCTTTGAAAACTTCCTTGCTATGCTAGGAACTGCATATAAATTGAGATGCCAGAAAAGAAAGAAGAAGAAGAAAAAAAAAAAAAAGCAAAAATGCGTTGATATGAGTAAAGCAGATTTGAGCAGGGTCCCATTCACTGGACCTTTTTGGGGGCCCAGCCATTTCTGTGGGCGGGCTTGGAAGTAAGTAAAGTGAACATTAGCCCAACAATGGGATGTTTTTCTGATCAGCCAAAGGTCATATTAACGACACAAAAGTAAATAACATATACTGATCAGTCTGAGTAGCAATTAAACAGGCTGAATCCAAGTGTCCATATCTTTGTAAATGTGCAGATTTCTGGACCTTACAGGCGTCTTCCCGTGAAGGCCGAATGTCAATGAGCTGTTCAAATGCACAATTCATCAAGACTTTGCAGACTCAAAATCAGACTAACAGAACCAATATCTGCACTTCCAGTTAAATAGATACAGTATATGGCATTCATTTGAAGACATCAGTTCTTTCAGTCAATCAGAACATCCACCGCTTTAGTCCAGACTGAAATATCTCAGCTACTATTGGATGAATTGTTATGAAATCACTTCTAGTGCCACAATGAGACTGACATTTGTGTTTTTTAGTGAGACGTGTCTGGGATAGATTACTCAGAAAACATCATAATGGTCCTTTATGACCTCCAAAGCATTTCAGAAATCTAAACCAACTACCAAGCCAGCTCTTAAAAAAAAAAAAAAAAAAAAAAAACTTTGGCCGTGGCAGGTTAGGTGAATTGGAGCTGAACTGTTTGATCCACCCTGACGAAGGAGATAGAAAGGAAGGGAAAAATTAATAAAACAGATTGAAATTCTCCAGCCTAGCACTGTTGCTCCCAGGAGAGCATCCAAGCAAAAGGAATATCTGATAAAAACAGAGAGGAGAAAAAGGCAGGGAAACTTTGAGATTTGAATTATTGAGGCATTTTGAAGTTGTAGTGTGTGCATAGGATTGTGTTTGTGCACAGTTTTAATGTGGGAGACCTCATGAATGAACATGCATATGCAGGCTTATACTAACACATAATGCTCAAACACCTCACAATCCAGTCATACCTTCATTCTTTCCGCCGTATTAAAGGTCATACCTGCGGCTCGTGCATGACAAGATGAAGTTAGTGTGATAATCACCTCAATCCTGTGATAGTTAAAGCTTTCACTTCTGATGCTTTGAGTTTGATTTCTGAGGTAGCCTGGCCTTCACAACAGTGCCATGCGGAGAGTAATAGAAATCGGAGTTGAATATGTGGTATCCATGGTGACCACCCCATAGTTAAAGGGAGGGACTCTCTGCCTGCATTGTGTGTCTAGACCATGTAAGTATCTCCAGTTGGGCTGAAGCTGAAGCAAGTCTGGCTCGTCTCACTTTCATGTGCTAGATCAGAGCCATGCTAATGTTACCTTCACCGGTGTTAGGGCCACTCAGCTCAGCCTCACTCGCCCATAGCAACCAGTGATTGTTGAACGACGCGGCCGGCTTTTAATTTGGTTTCGTGAGAGTGATGCCAAAACCAGCGGGCACATTGAACCCGCTGGCTTTATTATTGTGATTTTTGCCAACCTAATTTAGAAATAAAAAAAAAAGTGAAAGATTAATAACTACAGTACAGTATGAAACTACAGTATATTTACCTAGAAGGGAACTTAATATTAATGACAGTTTGTGTTAATTTAGTCAAGACAACAAGAAATCCATCTTTCACTGGTGAGATGAAACAGCTCCCATAAATAGCTGGTGTTTCTCTCTCTCTCTAAACTTAAGAAGCTATCAGAGTTTATGGGTTTATGGGTATTTATAAACTTCCTAACGCAGATGCCTGATTTGATACACACCATGAGACGCACGCTGTAAATCATACACTGTGCACTCGGGCTTCTGCACAGCTGTCTTCGCGTAATTGACATAAAACCACAGATTCAAAAAAGAAAGGAAAGTTGTCTTTTCTCACTCCTCATGAGTTCAGCACAAATCCACATAATCTGTCCTAACATGAACACTTTATAGCCGCCCTAATAACAATAATTTACCGCTTGAGTCTTACAGAGCTGATTTGTCTCTCTCATAAACTGTTATTATTCACCACCTTGTCATCTCAGCAACCTGCCAAACATCCAGCCTAACCGTGAGCGGACATGTCTAAGAGCACTATTGATGTAATGTCTCACTGTGGCAATAACAGAGATATGAATAGATGTGTTGGCACAATGCACTGCGATTAAATATGATATATATTCAGCCAGCCGAGCTATTGTGAGTGTGAGGTACATAAATACACAATAGATTCTGTAAGGATTTTCTATATAAAGATGTATATTTACTATTTGTTTCTTTTAAGTTAAACTCTTAATATCTGAGAATATTGAAACAGATCAGAGAATAACAATTAATGTTTTTGAGTATCACTTAACGCATACTATATTATTTTAATATACAAAGGTAATGTTTTTGAGCTAATTCTGTTAGTAAAAATCCAGACTAATAAAGATCATAACCATATTCTGAGAGACCCTCCAGTAATCTTGTTTTACTGATATGTAAAAATGGTTCTTTCCCTTTTTCAGACCAGATAAATGTAATCTACTATAACACATACATAACAGATACATAACGATGTGACTCAAATATTTCACCATTTATGTCTGAAGTGATCTATCACATGTTGAAACATTAGACAGAAGAATAGAGAATATACTTTATATACAGGTTTATTTGCACTGTTTATAGAGTTTTAAATATGTAGTTTAGCTAAAAGACCCCAAAATTGTGTTTTTTATTTCCAGTTGCTTATGCTAATGTCATGTTTTGTTTTGTTTTTGTTTGTTTTTTGCACAAAATATACATAATTGTTCATATTTCCTAGAAGAAAACTGACAACTGAGGAAAACTGATCTTTATCACATGAAACAAACTGTAAGTCAGGATGTTTTTACCGGACATGATAAAGGGTCAGAGTGTGTATGCTGGAGCACCTGTTCATGTCTGCAGGCGGAGCTGCTCATCTCTTGCACATTTGTCAGTATTATATCTATATTCACTGCAGATGAATATAAGTTCCTTAAAGAGACCTTTGCAAAATTGGTATAATATCAGTTGGACTTCAGCTGAACCATTTTGTTCAATTAATCTAATTACAGGGACCACTTTGTGTCAAACATCTCAAACATTACACTCAATTGATCTGAATAAAAAGCAGAAATCACCAACTATTATTATAATGCTGTTATATTTGACATCTAAATGCAAAAAAAAAAACAAAAAAAAAAAAAACCCCAGCTCAGATTTGGATACATTTTCTTAAATTGAGGCAGAATTGCAATATTCTTTAATATTAAATAACAAAGACACTAAAAAACTTAGTCAGTATTAGACTTTCACAAGATGTGTTGACAGCCGCCTATTAATTGAGAGAACCCTGTACACCTGTAGCCTCTACCCACATTATTTGCCTGTAGCAAGGTTACTCTGCCCATGTAAACGCAGCCGATGAACCTAAAGTCCACAAAGGAATAAAACCGGAGTAGTTACATATTACATGAGATAAGCATCTGCAGACTGTGGGGGTGGGGTGGGGTGCGGGGTCTGGGAGGGGGTATCGTGAGACTCTGATAAGCATTTACCACCTGTTCCCCAGAGCCACAGATCCTGGCATTTGATAGCAACTCAATCAACATGGCATCACTGGCATTTGGCAATGTTATATCGAGTGACAGATAATCATTTCATTGTCCTGCATCCATACCCCTGCATAGGTGAAATCAGCCAACCGGTGACCCTTGATGAAATACTGTATTCCAGCATCCCTCTGCTAATCCAGTCAGGTATCTCATTAGCTATCTGGTTGTGTGGTATTTGGAGCAGGTGGGCAGCCTTGTTGCGGATGCTGACTGACATCTCCTTTCATCTCAAGCCCAGGCCTGCTCTTTCTTTTATGTGTCCCAGTCTGATCACAGAGAGAGATGCATGACGGGCTAGGTGCAGACTACATGATATCTCAGCTGCGATGGCGACATGTGTCATCTAGCTTTCCCTGAGAGTGAGATCACTATCAAAAAAGTGATGTGATGAAGGCAAAGCAAAAAGTGGACTATTTATACAAGCACATGAGGTATGTAGAGGGTCGCAGCGTTTCGACTGAGAAAGAGACGTACATGCTAGAGAAAACATTCAATGATGTTAGAGCAAGGACAAATATTCATATGAAGTACGAGAGATTGTATCCATCCAACAGTGATTTATGAATGTGTTAAAAAATGTGCTTGTCATAGGACTATTCACGGTATCTGAGGCAATCCAGGGTTATGGCCTATCACACACATTCACGCACAGACTGACGTGCTTTCCCACATGCTTCCCTCATGGCTGGCACACATGGTGCAGTGTTTTATCAAAGCGTCTGAAAGCCAGGAGACAGCTGTGGACCAGCAGCAGCTCTGTCACACAGCAGGGCGGGAACATAGACAACAGTCACATTAAATAGGTCTACTTCTTCAAAATCAGTGACATTTTTATGAATTTTGTTTGTTGTTGATCCACACAAAACATTTTTTATATATATATGGGATATTATGATATACAGTGTATTCAGTATTGTTGATTTATTTGTGTACGTTTACAAATACAACCATCATCTATTTTCACTATAACAATTTAATAATACAGTGGTAGGGCTCCTGTGCTGTAAAATCACTTAATTCTATCTTTTTAAGTTATGATTTAAAATTTTGAAACTGGTGGCTCAAGAGCTAGCAGCGTTAAGCCAAAAAGTCACACCTGAAATCCAAAATCTAACTACTAATACTATACTAATTTTAATCTTCTGGAGGCTTAAGCAGGAGCAATGCCATAACTTCTGTAGAGTTTGCATTTCAGCCAGATGATGAGCAAAGCAGGACGCTGGAAGTGTGCTCAGCAGCAGTTCTAGAGGATGGAAATTTATGTCAGGAATGGGTGAAATTCATTTTTGGAGACAATCTTTCATCCGTTATTGGCAAGGGGTTGTGTGTGTGTGTGTGTGTGTGTGCTGCACATTAATGGCTGACTGTCTGCTTAACAAGACACAGTACACATTTTCAACTTTTTCATTTTCAATCTTCAACAAGCACACTCGTAAACATTTCCTTCTTTCAAAAGGAACGTCATACGCCTTTGCTAAAGCGAAGCTGGCGACCTCCGGCTACGTTTGGAAAGACAACGCTTTGACTTTGTGAAACTTAGACAGATCCTTTTCAAATCTCAACTATGCAACAGCAGGTTCTTCCATTCATCCAGGATCAGACTCCAGTTCATAGACCGCTATATACTGTTTTAAGTCTCCAACTGCAGACATAACTTCAGGCATAAGGGAACCTGCATTATTCATTCAGTAGTATTCTGATTGACTGGAGGTGTGACCATCGCCTTTACCGCCAGCCAATCAGAGCAGGTGGTCATAATGTCAATTAATGTATAAACCTTATGAAAGCTCCTGCAGGAGGACAGAGAGAAATGCAGGCTCTAAGGAAAGATGGATTTAGAAGTCGAAGCAACAAATATGTTTACAATAGATTCAGTATTTATAAATGAGTCAAAAAAAAATGTCATTATGCCAACAACATACCAGATAAACATGTGGCTTTTATGATGCTAAATATTTCATTATGTTCACCAGCTCTTTGCTAACTTTCACTGCCTGCTGTTCGGTGCTGGCTTTGTAGTGTACAGTGGGTTCATCAGACCGTTTAAAACAGCTCTCTGCTGCTGTGTTGCAGGCTACTATACCAACAAAACACCCCCACGTGACCCATTATGTAAAAGCAGATGTATCCAGACATTTGACTCTTAATAACAACACTTCCAGTATTAACGGTAACTTTTAGAGCTCAGTCAGGCGATAGCAGGTAGTAATCTGAGAGCAGAACAGTCTTCTCTTTGACCTCTCTGGCCTTTCTCTTCAAACTGCTCTGTAATTACTTTAACCTGCAAAGACTGACTGGCTCTAACCCCTCGCACTTCAAAAGAGAGCATCCCTCACACATTTACTCTGAAGATGAATACAGCTGTTAAGATATCATCTGAGGTGAACACCAACTCCAAGAGGTCAAATTCCTACATTTAACTGGACTCTGTGTGCTTTTTCCGGTTCTTCAGTCAATAGTAAATGTTTGTCGTTTTTCATCCCTTTAAAAGGTAAAGAGAGAGTGTGTGTGTGTGTGTGTAGAGAGGCCATCGGTTGTGATAAATGTGATAAATGGGTTGACTTTGGTTTAAAATGCACATAAAATGGGTTTTCGGCTTAACGTCGTCCTAATAAATTAGAGTCACATCCGTTTCAAGTTTGATCTTTCTCATCCGCCTCTCGTAACTTCTCATAAAGTAGTAAGTGTTTTATATACAGACATTGTACAAACTGGCATATGTTACATTCTTTACTTACAGTTTATATGAGTTACTTGTTTAGACAGGTTGTTGTTGTTTGTTTTTTTTCGTTGTTACCGTCGCTAACTCAACAACAACAACAAGCTCAGAATAACGAAATCCGACTTGGTGGGAGTTAAAAAGCAAGAGAAACCACCCACTTTCTACCTCTCAGATTTTCCATTCCTCATCAGCTGGTTGATTATCCGAACAAGCCTGAACCTTGTCTACTTTCTCTTATGACAGACCATTACTGCCAGGCTTAGCGTGAGCCTCATTCAAAGCAGAGAGGATTATCGGATAATTAAAATGAACAAGCCGATGTCATCTAAACATGGCCACCGACTAACACTGCTCTATTGAATCCATCTCACCCATATTCCTGGGTGCAATTAGAAGCCGCACTTGTTTCCGTAAGGAAAGTTGCGCAGGATGCTGTGGTGACTGGCTTAACATCCTCAGAGCAGTGGTTGGTTTTAAAATTAGCATTTGGTTTCAGAGTGAAATACAAGATGTAATGGCAAATGTTAGATAATATCTTAGTCCAAGAAGGCTCCTCTCCTCTATGGGAGGCATGACTGCAATTCATCGTTTTCAGGTTCAAATGCCAGTTGTCAGTTTGTAATAAAATGTAGTGACCTTTCTAGTAATCTATAGTGACCTTACCTTGAACTCAGCGTGAAGGCCTCATCAAATACAGATGTAGAATGGCACAGTGTTAGCAGCGCGTATATGCAGTAACAAGGCCCAATACTGTGTTGCAGAGAGTTTTACACAATGAAACGTGAAAGTTACAGGGGATGCACAGTCAATATGCTGCAACCAAAGAATCACAATCACTATGACCTCAAAATAAATACATAAAAAAAATAAGGTCGTGGCTGTTCACTGTTAAGCGTCAAGTTAAAGGTCAGTGATTGCAGAGGAGTGGTTAAAGGGGTGGTGCATGCAGCTGTTTTCCTGACATGTTTTAGTATGACATCACTTTAGCTGATACACTGCAGGGTCTGTAATATAAATATCTCATTTTATTCCCAGTTTCCCTCTCACTGATTATACTCTTCACCGCCATCATTTCTCAAGTTAGTAAGTCCATGAGTCAATAAAAAAAAAAAAAGATAAGGGTGTATAGTGATCACTGGGTTACTCATGACAAATCATCTGGCAGCAGTACTATATAGTCAGGACGGCTGCATCATAACTGAAAAAGCTGTAGATATTGTTGTTACCATATCAAGTCTAATGGGATAATCATTTTATCAATTATACAGTATGTATATATGCATGTAATTTACATTGATGTCTGAAACCATATCCCCATCACATTATTACAAATCAATTGTGAGAAATTATTTTCTTTCACTCTAAACTGACATTACCCCAGATTTTTTGTGCAAAGAGGAGTTTAGCAGTCGACATCGTTCAACAAATTTGTTGCTATTTTATCAATATCTTATCGATATCTAACAGAAATGTGTCATTTAAAGCTGCACTAATTAATCATTTTATGGATCAAAAAACTATTTGTAATGTGACAACAGACATAAATCCATAGAGACTTATCCCCTTCAGCGCTACAGGGGATTTTTAACATCTTTCAGCTCATTGTTTTGGTTTTCTGTCCTGGAAACTTATTTCTCATCAGTGTCATTTCCAGACAGGCAGCTACCTGGCCAGCACCAACTTAGGTAAGTTACAACATATGGAAGAATATATGGAGCATTTAGCAGCTAAAGAGTTAACTTTTGTCATGAAATGGTGGAGATCAAAACAGTCCAAATCAATGTTGCTCCAATTGTGTTTGGTAAAATAATCGCTATAGCAACTTTATGAGGTAATATTGGGCCAAAAAAAAAAATCTCAAAACATCATTGCAGTCTGCAGAGCATCATAAAGGCTTGAAATAAAAGGAGAGAAATAACAGGGCAGTTCTAGAGGCTGTTAAGTAAGAAGTGAGTGAAACAAAATAATTTACAAACACCGTACATAAATCATAATTAAGAGAAAAGGAGTTGAAACGTGCCATTATGCTTTCTTTTTAAAAAAAAATACTTTTACAGAAGTAATCTGATACCTAAATCCCTGTATCTCAATTACCCTTCCACTCTAAATCTTTACTGATAGAGATGCACCCCCACACACACACACACACCCCCCCCACACACACACACACACCCCACACACCAGAGGAATAAGAAACAGATGTAGGGAAACACTATCGTTGGCAAAACAACATAACATAAGGGGACTCGAAACCTATAAATGGACACTTTGCATTCAGAATCACTGATGAATGAAAATAAAAGGTGTAGGACAGGCAACATTGTGTGATCTGGAGCAGAGGTCCAATCGCTCCACGCCAGCAGAGGCTCAATGGAGCTTTTTTTCAAAGAAGTGAACTTTGAGAAAGTGCCAGGTCATGATGAGACGGGTGGAAAAACAGCTCTGATGGTGAAGGCCTGACCTTGCATTTAGATGAGTTAGCCTTTACGTCCCACTTTCATCAGGGAATAAGCTTGAATTCCACACCGTGTGACTGCGTTCTTCCTGGCTCATCATATTACAGTGTAGCGGATATATCTGCCTTAATGACCGTTGACCTATAGCTGCAGTCTGAAGTGTTAAACTCATGTGGAGCAGAGTTTGGCTGATTTCAGTGTAAGTTGGTGGCAGTTGAATGCACCGTGACAGACCTCGGTCCCTGTTCTCAGGCCTCTACGCTGGAGACTTGTCAAGCCAAAGGGTCTGGTTAATGCACTCTCACCCACTCAAACACACACGAACAAAAAGACCTTTTCCTCTCCTCTCTCTGAGGAATCTAACTCATTCACCATCATTGTCAAGCTAAACAAATGGCCACGTTTCTCATATCATTCTTGGGAATATTTGCAAAGGCTTAGATATGAGGTGTTATACTAAATAATGCATATTTCAATCATGGATAAGTTCACATCATTCCCAGAACAAACTGAAGCTGCGGTGTGTCTTTTATGGCGAGTTTGTCCAGAATAGTGCATATATGAAGCCTCATGGGATTCACTTTCTGTCAAACTCCACAAACACTTTAAAGGGACATTCTGGTTTAATATAATTTATTCGATCCTTTATGATAACGCCTTACTCATCAAAGTAACTGCTTACAGTTGGTGGTGCTGAGGTTGTAGTCCTGACTGATAAACTGATTAACCTGACATTGTAAATTATAATGACGGGATGCAGTTTGTAGGCCTTTAGGGAGCCTGCAAGTGAAACCAAAACTTCGGGGGTTGTATTTCAGTAAGAGAACTTTAAACATTACATATTCCATTGACATCTGTAATTATGCAAATAACTAAAATGTCAGCCTTGGGAGTTAGCCGTACTCAACGGTGTGGTGTGTGTGTGGTTCACTCCTAGATAAGAATAGTAATTTGAAAACACAGATAATCTACTACCACTGTTCATTCAGCTTTGAATATACACCATTTCCCATAAGCCCTAGACCATCACATCACAGCTCTGCAAAAAGGGCAGACTGGCCCCGGGTGGTTGAGAAATGTCTGCAAACTGCAGGGCACAGAGGACTGAGCAGTGTGACATTTTTAGACAGCAGATATTACAGTGAAAAAAGTAGAAAATGGCATTAAAAGAAAGTGTGGGTGTATATTTAGACTTCAGCAATCATGTCTAACTTTGTTATAATCACAAATGTTTCTTTTTTTTCTTTTTTTTCTTTTGAACAAGTGCAGTAGATGCCAATTCATCAAACCCCAGGAACACGGTTAATCCTAACAGAAAGACATGAAAGAAACGCTGAATGAGAGACTGCATTGAGTTTTATAAGCTAGTGGAACAGAGACCAGCTCAAACATGATGCCGGGACTCTCAGTATGTTACAGGCAACCCCAGGGGGGAAAAAATAAATTAACCTCCAAATTTTTTAAACATCTGTCATCTGTCACTATGCCTGCTATAACTGCTGCTATATTGCATATATTATAATAGGATGATGGTCATCAAATGCTCCCAGTCTCCCCTGGATGAGCCTCTATGTCTCAGCTTCAAACTGGGAGCACAGGACTTGGTATCACAGCCATCGTCTCCTCATTCTTATCAGTCAGGCGTGCTCTGAAGGCAAAACAAATCAAGACTGAATCCAAGGCACGCTAGTATATTTACGATGTTTAGCATGCAAAGTCCACTTACCTCCACTGGTTCATATTGATGCTGTATATGGCCATGGGGGCCTGCCAGCGCTTCTGACTTGGATATTTTCAAACAGTGTAGCATGTTTTATTTCAGAAATATTAGTTCCATCTGACAAATGAGGTAAATCTGTTTAAAAAAAAAAAGAAAAGAAGGGGGGGAACAATTACAAGAACAGCAGCCCAAGTTCTTCAAGGCTGAACCAAGCATTGGCAAGCAGTGGCTGCTGACTCCGTCTTTCCATCAAGACACCGGAGGCATTAACTTTGGCTATATTTGATACAAATTTTTATTGCTCGTGATTTCTTTCTGATTGACTGTTCAGAATTATGTCAGTGTGTGTGGCCTCCAGACGGACAAAATCCAAAAGTCCTCTCGGAGTTTTAAACGAAACAGAGAAGGGTGGAAGGATTGGCTTGGACCATCAAACAGTGTCAGTGTTATTGTACGCTAAACCTGCGATATCAGATTCAATTCATGCGTTCATTAGCATTGTGAAAGAAGGAAAAAATAAAATCAACTTCTGCTTCTGTTATGCAAAAGCGGTCCTCGGATGCAGCTGTGTTGTATTGGCTGTTTTGGAATTAAGTTATTTCCATTAGAAATCATGAAAGTTGTGTACAATGAATATGCTTGCCTGGACTGTTTCCCCAAGCTTCACTTTTGAAATGTTAATGATTCACAGTGAGGGAATCCAATCTTCACATTAAGGGCTTTTTGAACTTTTTCAGCGCATGCTGAATGAATTTAGCTCCATCCTGAACTTTATTCAAACCAGTTGGTGCTCTTGTGATAGAGATATCTCTAATAAGCCCCGTGACCCAAGTTGGACCCATAAGAACCCTGGCCGAGAACATTGATTTCTGCTGTCAATATGGTAAAGAATTTGGCAAAGGTTTCCCATTGCATACACACATACATGTAAACAATCAACTTTAATAACAGTGGCATATTTACCACTCCAAATTCATAATAAAATTTGAAAACAATGAGCCCTCATTTCTAGTGACCCGCAACGTTTCCGTCTGAAATAACAACTCTTGCAGGCAAATTTTATCATTTATTTAGAAAGCTCATTAAAATAGCTTTATCTGATGATAATGTAACCTGCAACACCACAAACTAATATACAGTAGATAGTTAATGATATGCTCCAAGGCCTTGGAAGTAAGTAACCAACATAAAACACCCTCATTTTCACAGCATATAGGGCTGTACGCTTCCTGCGTTGGCACTGAATGTTGCCGTTGGATGTTACATCCAACATGGAGGTAACATACTGGACTGGTATATGGCACACCAGCTGTATTGTGTTTCTCTCTTACCTATAACCACTAGATAAACCATGCTAGACTTCCTAAGGGAATCTGGCACCTTTATTTCCTTATTGCTTCATCACACAGAAGCAGTGGCAATAGTAGATCGAAAGCAAGCTTTACCATGAGCATGTTTGTAGAACGTCTGGTTAAAGCAAATAAGCCATCTACTCTGTGCTATGTCAAAACACTTTGTGGTTGCAGCCCGCGTGAGTGAGTGAATGAACAAAACACAACTCAATGTGAGTGTGTCTCCCATGTGACTACTTTGGTGTTTACACCCATCATGCCCTGTTAATTACCCGCATGTCTCCGGAGCCTTCAAGTTATATCCCCAGCGATAACTGGCATTAAACAACCATATTTCATAAATTGATCTTATCTTTTAATCGCCTTAATTGCCTGTATTGCTTTTGAGGATTACCCACCTTGTTCCAAGTGAGACCTAATCTCTAGACTTCAAAACAAAAGACAGACATATGTAAAACAATGGCTGATATAAAAGAGGGGAGGCTTCTCCTCGCTGTGGGTTGAGGCATCTTCATGCAAGTTCTCCGCACGGAATACCAAGTGGCTGCTGGGAAAACCTTTGTTGTGCCATGAAGGGGGAATAGGGGTATTTGACTTAGATCTCTGTGATTGCTGAAGCCTGTGGCTACACACCACTGCTTTAGCTCTCGGTAGCTTTCTGCGGTGGAATGCACTGACCAGCATTGCTTTCAGGCACTTAAACATTAATAATTTCTCACCACAGTAAATCTAAAATCATACTTCACACCAAGAAAAGATGATGAAAAATATATATCGCACGGTGGTGATTCACTACTTTACTTATAGTCGCATTTAACTTTACTTCATTTTGCAGAAAGCCATCCATTTTTTATTATATATATATATATATTTTTTTTTTTTTAAGTCTTTCAAATATTTATTGTCTTACTGATATGGTTGACCAGTATCTTGCACTGAGTGATTGAGCATATGAGGAGGAGTTGACCCCAGTCTGTCAGACACTGATGTAGGCACACAAGGTAACTACCCTTATCATTACTGTGAGAATGTTGAGGTCCCCACAGATAGAGATGTCATCTCATATGTCTTTTGTTTGGATGGTTTTATACTTTTATCACTCGCACATGAAGTCTGTCTGACCGAACTGCCTACACACACACACAGGCTTTTCAGACTCCCCGTAACCTCGCAGCCTCTCAGTTATCTGCCTCAGAAGCTATAACTGTATGTCAGTCACATGGGTCATATGACCACAAAGGTTTTGCCACGTAGTATATCATTTTTACAGCTTACTTTTTTGTTTGTTTTTCTGTACATCTGCTTTCTATCAGGAAACTGTTTGCGCTTGTTTTTTTTGTTTTTTTACAGACCTTCTCAGTATCAGGTCTCCATATGAAATCCGCAAATGGCAGATTATCAAGCGAAAGCAGAGTTCGTACAGGGCTCGTGATTGAAAGTGTGTGGTTCATGTCAGAACTGCTGATGAGGTGTTGCTTCTGAGCAAGAGGAAAAAGATTAAAATAGCACTCCTGAAATATTGTACAGAAAGTTGGGAGGATGTTGGATATCTGTTCCTTATTTGCTACACACACACACACACACATATATATTTATTTTTACAGGCTTATTGCTATGTAACTATCAATGTAGGCACGGGAAATCTTAAGAAACACGATACTATAGATTTACATTGACTGGGACTGGGATCAATTTAAAATATGGCATTAACTACACTCATCTATATACTGTGTGTATATATATATATATATATATATACTTTTGCCTGACTTCAATGGCTGAATCTTTCACTGTCACTACCATGCCAGACATTACACATCGTTAATGTTTACATCATTTCAAAGGCAGATAGAGGCTGTCATGTCGGTTTTTGACCTAAACACCAAAGACGAAGCATGCATTTCTCACAAACAACGCTGCGCAACACATTAGACTTTATCACCTAAAATAACATAACAAGTCACTCGAGTTTCATTTCGAACATTAGATTTCATATTAAAAGTCCGTCTAGGGGTACCTTTTTACGCCCGCGTCATTGCGTGGTCCTGAGGCTTACAACATGCAGCAGTGATAACAGTCCTGATAAATCCACCGCTGATTGAAAACAGTGAACCCTACACCTCTGGTTGTTGTCTGGAAATGGAGAGCCAGGCATCTTTGCTGACCTTTCCCATCATTAATCACGGAGGCCAGGCACCACTCTACATGTGCCTGACATGCCGCCCCAAACAACAACCGTGCTACAGTTAAGCTTTCAAATACTGCACAGATAATTCCTAATCAATGTTAGCATGCTAATGAGATATGAGCGAGCCAGAAGGTCAGTCCTGTCCATGTTCTGGGTTAAGGCTGGCTAACAGAGCCTCTATCGCCACTTTATAATCAATTCTGAGTGATGGAAAACTTTAGGAGTGAATCCTGGCATTTCCACGTTAACATGGTTCCCTATAACAACAGTTTAGTAATTATTGATCAATTATGTTAGCTTACATCCATGCTTTCTGCACTCAGTATTGCCCCTTTATATGTGATATCGAATATGCAGTTAAAAAAGGCAACTCACTACCTCTAAAATCGAACACAGAGATCGTCTGGAAACTATAACACATTTAAATTACAGAGTGTTGGGGCGTGGGGCATTTATTCTGCAATCGCATGTGCAAGATCTTGTTGCATATTCTGAAAGTAGTCCAGAAAACTTAAAAGAACGGGAAGGTTGACCAGCAGCTCCCCTTTCTCGTGGAGTATTTTCAAACGGCCATACTTGGAAAGTAACCGATGACACCTCCCCACCAGGCACAAACCTTACAACTTCACACTCAGAGCTTCGCATCTGCCCTTGGGCCATCATTGACAGAGTAGCCATCATCCTGTGTAACACGAGAGGTGGTGACTTGGCTGCCTTCGAAGGGCTTGAGTGGTGAGCTATAAGAGGCTTCCCGCGTCACGTAACGGGGGGGACTTCATGCAGGGAAAGACAGACAAGAGAGCGGGGAGACGCCATGAAGATCAGAGCGGCCCTTTCTGAAGGAGAAGCGGCCGGCTGCCAGCAAGGAGATTGGGTTTCCCTACAACTTGTTGCCTGGTGCTAAATAAACGCTGGCATGTTGTGTGGAGACACCTTACACCCTGGCTGAAAGGGTTGCTCACCCAGAGTTGTTCACAGCACCCAATTTCTGACCCTCCATGTGCCCTTTTAACCCCTTCATTCCCTTTTTTTCTTTTTGACCTTGCCCACTGTTGCTCCTGTTGTGTCTGACCTGCCAACTATCGCTTGCTAACCGGTAGGCCATGGTCCTCTGTCACTTTAAAGGGATGTAGTTCAGTAACACATTAGTATATGTGCAAGAATGAGCATCTTGGTCTTCTTGCTGTAGAGAATCACATCAACGCATTGAAATGCAATACTTTATAGAGAAATTACAAATGTTCTGCCTGCTGTGCATGAGTAAACTATTGACCCCCTACAGTGTTGCTCTGCTTCAACAACACACACAGAGGTGCCTCGCATTCTCCTGATTCAGAAATCAAAGGATACGCCATGATATTTTTGCCTTAACCAAAACCATTTCAACAGAGAAAAGGTCTGCCCACTGCTACAGACCTCACTAACTGGCCTCCATCGCACAAAGGGAATTTATCATTAAAGAAGCACAATCAATATCGCTCACCCCACTGAATGGCAGAGCAAAGCAAGACCCCGATAGTGAAGTGCTGAGCTCCGAGAGGGGAAAGCGGGGTACCAGAGGAGCTAATTAGAGAGCGAATGTCGGCTATCTTGTTAGCCCGCATCCAGCTGTGGGAATGGCGCTAATGAGACGTGCTGTACCAACATAGGCAGGCTGTTATTGCAACATGGAAGATCACTGCGCTTCCTAATCTCGTATGCTTGTATAATCATTCAAATAATGCATAATTAATGTTTTTAATTCCCTCGCGGAGCTTCATGTCGGCGAGCGAAGGAATTCTGCCGGTTAAATGGACACAACGGGCAAGATCGTGTCTGACAACATGAGGCATGCAGAAGCTCTTCTCACAAACAACATTCACATAAGTCTATATATGTATATATATACACACATGCTTACAAGACACATTTTGCACGTGTTAAAATAGCATCTTTGAATTACTTCCTTGTGCGTTTCTATTGGTATTTCGCAAGCATGAGTATGAGCGCAAGAAACAAGAAATGAATATCCGAAAATGTTAGCAGCAAGAGCACAATCGGACAATCGTAGTCCAGATACGGAAAGTAATTAATTATAAAGTTCCACAAGAAGAAAAACCTGCCTTTCAGTGACTCCTTTAGAGGTACCTCTTCTGCTGATTAATCTAGAAATTACCAATTAGCTGCGGTAATGGCTTGCATCCAGGCAGACTACGGTGCAGCATGCCTGTTTTATTTTCATTAGAAAGGAGGAGGGGGGGCTGTGAGCACTGAGGCACGTTTTGACCTCTCTCTCTTCTGGGATACATCACTTGGCAGCAGGTCAAGCTTCATATCAGAGAAGAATTCTTTTTTTTTTTTTCTTCCCCCCCTTCCTTTCCTTGTTCTTGGAGCACACGCTTCATGTGTACTCCCCTGGGAGATGTTAAATAAACGCTTTTCCTCAACTTCCCCGAGGTTTTCCCTCAATTTTTATTTAAAACAACATAAACTAACATTAGCTACTAAAATCAGACCAATCAGCCACAAGGTTAATGTAATAAGATGAATGATCAGTATATCTTAACGAGTCAAAGCGCAGCGGGGGGGACTCTGTTATGTGAAATCGTTGCAGGGGGGCACTATGAAAGTACTTACCTGAAGCTTGTTAGTCCCTCCACTTAATTGCCTCCGGCGATGGGCTTCAGTTCAGAGCACATTATTGCCGGTTCTAAAACCAAACCTAATGGCCGCCTCTTTTAGTTTGGATTTAAACTTTCCCCAAGCCTTCTCTGAGATTGAAAACACAGCATCATTCAGAGGCCAATATCTGCCGCTCTGTCAACATCGCCATCGACTGTGCACCTCCCTCAGTTTCATAGGCTCCTCACCAGGGTAAATATTTACAAATGTGCACTCAATAACATCTGCTGCGGTTTGGGCTCAGCAGCATGGTGGAGCAGGGGAGCTGAAGCACATCATGAACTCATGGGAACATACTTGGTCTCAGGTTCCATCCGCTCATCGGGAGGCTTTAAATGCCACAAACAACTGGTCCCAGATGTATGCCATGATGTAACACAGATGAATTAAAAAGCTCAGGGATATCTTGATTGTTTAGCGGAGGGAATAGATGGTTAAGTGGCAGTTGGCAGGATTATCATCGTGTAATATAGATCAGCAGATGGGATTCATGAAACATCTGTGGAAACAAAGGAATTTTTTTCCTGCACTCTAAAACATGAAGCTTGGCAACTTCAAAAATAATCAGTATCACAAAGTCTTAATAAAATTATATGAGAAGAAAACTTGGATTTCCAAGTGAACTACTGAACAGTTTTTTCCCCCAGTTTTTGTTTGGCTAAATGACATTGTGCTACACGATAAATATTACCCAATTTTCCTAGAACCACCAAGAAATTCAAGATCTTTTGCCAGACAACATATCTGCAGGAAATGAAATGTGTTTTTCATGGCAAAGACGTGAAGTTTGCTCGGGCACTAATTACAGATCTTGAATTTTTGTATTAAGATGGTGATTCTTATTTCAACAAAAGATGAAATTCCAGTACATGTTACATGTCAATATACTTATATATACTATACAATGATGCAGGATGTTCTGTTTTCTACTACAAATACAAAGCAGTTTTTGTACTAGTGTGTAATGCATGACTAAAGGAGGTGCAAACACATCTTAAACCTTAAACAAATGTGTCCCAACATCAGTCTTCAACCTGTCTTAATGCATTCAGCAGTCTGTGTATCAGTGAACATATATACACACAAAGTACACACATAAATACACCAGTACACCCCTGACAGGTGCATGAACACACCCCCTCTAAAGGCCTTTTCATGCTCTACCCTGGGAACCTAACTTTATCTGTGCACTTCCATGAGCAAAAGGGAAGAACCAGTCAAATGTTAAGCTTTGATGGAGAGAACATATGGGACATATGGGACTGCTGGAAGAAGAGAAACCTGCTAGGAGACAAAGACAAGCTGTGCTATTTTTTTATGTCTGCATGATTGTTAAAACAATTATCATATTTAAATCTCACTTTAAAAAGTCCAGGATGTGTTTACAATAACTTACTAACCCTGGTTATATTTGATTTTTTCTAGCAGTAGCAAGAGAAGATTGTAGAAGTCCAATCTGCAGAAACAAATGTCTTCATTTTTATCACCTCTCTTTAAATTTCTAGAAAAAAAAAATGCAAAAAAAAAATAAAAATCCAAAAATGTGCCGTCTGCGATGTTAAATGACTCCTCAGTAGTCGTGAAAATACGGATATGAAGTCGATATGCCTCTGTTTTAGTCACAGCTGACTCGTTAACCAAAAGAAGGATGATTCAGTGGCGCACCGATGTGTTGCTCATACTACAAACACACATCTGATACGGGTTGAGCAACAAGAGCTAACGCTTACGATCATAACAAGCACATAAATTATTGTCCTTGCTTACATTACAATTACTACCAGGAATAGTGGGAGAATCTGAGTGTTTGTGGTTGTGAGCAATCTGTGCATGTGTGGATTTGTGTGTACATATAGAGGATATTAAAGGTCGTGGGCCTCCTACCTCCAGGTCCTGTGGACAATGCACTGTAAAACCCTTCACATGACCTGATGGTAGGCTCCTTTCCCACGCCGGTGGGAGCCGGGCCCCTGGCACCAAAAGCTTATAAAAAAACTGACTCGAGGTTGGACCCCTCCGGCAGCATGACAGACAGGGCACCAAACCATTCTTACCACCCCCTTGCACACCCCCAGCATAAATAATGCCTGTGTAAGTGACCTGCACAGCCCCTACAGCTGCTGTAGCCATGTTCTTTTATGAGTCGTGGTATGACACTGTGCCCCATGTCAGCCGTAATGAGCCCTCCTACCACTGCTTTCTTACTGGAACAGGTAAGGGTGGAAATACTTTGTCTTTATTGGTTATGCTATTTAGTATTAAGTTACACCGCCATTAAAGTGATAGATGGCAATTAAGGTGTGGATGGTGCGAGCTGTCTACCGCCATGCTGGCTAACGTAAAATTCTAAGGTGGGAATTAGAATGATTCCAATGTACAAGGCAGAATGGTAGCTAACATTAACTGAAGTGTTACATTTTTTAATAGGATAAGCCATATTTTACCTCAAATGTGCACGTGCACAAAAGTAGAGGTCGAGTGTGGCGTGTGTAGGATGAAATGAATGCATTACGAAAAGCATCACAAAGCAACTAACAACGATGCTACTGAAGACAATGGAATATAAATACTAATAATAACTATATTCATCTTCTATCCTCAAATGTTCCCTGAGATATCCATCACCATCATCATAACTTTGGCCTTCTGACAATGCTGCAGATTCTTGCATTTTTTAAAGCATTTTTGGGGTCTATGTTCAATTTATTTTGGCCACAGTGGCTGATGGAAAATCAGAGCAGCGTGTGCAGCTAAAACCACATTTACATCATTTGTCTCTGGTGATTACTGATACTGGTAATACACGAGAGAGCAGCACAGAAACCCTGAAAATGTTATGATTGGCTATTTTAGTGATAAAGAATGGTATCCATCGGAAAGGCCCTGGTGATGATCTGCTCAGTAGTTTAAAGATGAAAAACTTCACTTCAGTGTTAATCTTTAACTCAACTATTTTAAATACACAGCATGCAGTATTGATCTATTTCGATTGACATATCCATCCGTCCCGTAGTATACATAAACTTCATCCCTCCTTATTGCAGGCTTAAAAACAACAAACCGAGGCAACACATTCCATAAACCAATGAGCTGCCTGACAACACTGACCCATAAAAGTCATTGTTAGCAGACACCGAGGGGAAACGTGTATGTCTTTTGTGAGGAAGGAAGGAAAATGTTTGAACAGATTTGTTATCCGACGCACTGTAGAACCTCGAGGCTCAAAGACGAAAGGCTCCAATCTCCCTCGCTTCCATTAAAGTCACACAAGCAGTTAATGCCCTCCAACTTGTGGTGTAGCATTACAGTGAACCCCCATGAAACCATCCTGACTGTGCATTAACCAATGTCATATGTTTACTGAGCGATGGGCCGTTCTGCCCTGAGACGTCTTAAAAACTCAACCCATGACTTTATGACACCGGGAGAACTTTTAAAATGCTGATTCGAAGGAGGCACCGAGAGACAGGTCATGTGACTTTGAGAAGTCACTGTATGTCTTTGTAAGTCTGAGGTGAGTCAACAGTAAAAGGTGCTCGGTACGGTGAAAGCCTAACCTTTTTGAGTTTTTGAGTGTTAACATGAGTAAGCATCACTAGACACACTGTTCATCACTTTTATGAGGGTCAAGTGGCCGTGGCTGTGCAGAGGAGACAGAGGAGGAAGTGGCTAATGATTCCATGTTTACTCAGTGACACACACACAGCAAGACCATTGGCTCAATTCATACCCTCTCTGCACCACCCTAACCCCATGGCATAGAACAAGAGCCATTTATGGTATATTTACTTAACCTGACTCACCACGCTACTCATGCACTAGGCTGATAACTGCTACTTCATCACTGCCGAGACCCAAGAAAACTCTTTCTTCGCTCAACATTGTGTAAAAAAAAAAGTTAAATTGTCCGATTGTCCGATTGTCTAGTCATGTTTAGCTTTGGATTTCCCTGCACAGCATTGTGTTGCACTGTGCATCAGGCCTTAGTAAGAGCAATATTCACTGTATTCAGAGTGTGAAGGATGATGTCTTAGCAGCCCTAGCTAACTGGCTCACCGCTTACAGTTTAATCAGTTGATTTAGTGAAGGGTTAGGTTAATGTCATAATGTGTGCAGGCCTGTTTGTGTGGCGTTCAAATCCAAATCAGACGCCGCAGCATTTTCAAACCAAGCGTTATGATTTGAAAATGCTGTGGCGTCTGTTTCGTGTCGCACAGGTGTCGCTTTGTCATGTGTCAAACTGGGAGAGGAAATGTTCATTTTGATAGACAGCAGACTCACTCCCCCCCCCCCCCCCCCCCCCCCCCCCAACATCCAATTCGCCTGAAAGCACCAGTGTGCTGTATTCATTCTTAAATGAGCGACTGTTATGTATTTTAAAACATGCAGAGGAGGCCCCTTTGACAGACGTACAAGTTGTAAGCAGGTTCTCTGAGGTCATTTTGAGTGACAATGTAAAGGGAGAGAGGTCAGCGGTGACTTGGTACCTTTGCCTCTTTCATTTCCTCCGGGGTGAAGCGCCAGTCCCCCTCCTGCCTTCTCGTCTCAGGCCAAGAGGCGCCTGATGAGACACAGAGGGAGGTCGAGCTACAGCTCAGACATTGAAACCGCTGGACAAATTCTGCGCATACCAAGCTCTGTTCGTCCAACGGGACCAACGCACTCTGCTCCATGTCTCTCCTTTCTGGGACGCAGCATTAAGGAAGCAATAGACTGAACCGAGAATGGGATACAATATGTAATATGCGGTCAGGTGTTGTTATTCTTCCCATGCTTAATCTGCAAGATCACAATGTGCAAAGCAGAGCGTAAAGATTATGCCAGGAAGTCCTCTGAAGCAGGAAGACTTAAGGATCTGTTGCAAACATAAAAGTTCACTGCAGTGTAAACGTGACACAAGAGGTCTTTCCGCTACTTTCCCTCACTTTGTTTCCCTACTCAAGGATTTCCTTTCCATGCTGTACCTTGAACATTATCAGTTCCAGGTCAACCAACCAGAATGTCCTACTGAGGGACCTGAACGAGTCCACCGGACTGTTGCTTCCTGTAATGAGAGATATGTTATGATTTTCATCATTGTCAGCAATGGATCATTTAGCCCTCTGCCAGATAATGGACCTTCTTTTCGGTGTCTGTCTCTTGTGAAGCGAGTTAAGGAGCAGAAAGAGAACAAAAAAAAAAGCGGAGAGCGAGTGGAGATGAATAAAGATGTTTGTTCTGCGTGTGCTGGGTCCATACAGTGCATGTCTTTGTTTGTACCCGAGGGGCTGCAGAGAGGTCGGAGCACTGACAGACACACAGGTGTGGCCGCTGTCGATGAGCAGTACTGCCAAGTCTGAATGGAGAGATAAATCTTGACCTCTGGAGGACTGACAGGTTAAAGGAAGAGAGCAGAAGCAGACTTAAGATTTAGGAAAATAGCAACATGGAAGTGTGTAAGTTTTGCTAAAATTCGGTGAAGTGTATGCGTGCATGCAGGCGTCGTGGAAAATAGAAAAAATATCCTATGTACTATGTAAAAAATGCTCTGTAATTTACTCAGATCGCAATCGGCATCTAGCATCTACTTCAGTACAAGTACCTGTTACACTATGTTACATGTTACACTGTGGTGACAAACCAGCTTTTAATTACTCTATGTTCTTCCCCTCTATGGAGCATTTTAGTGTGTTTTTGGTTTGTTTTGGTTTTCATGATGCTTTGGTTGCACTCTCACAGCTCACATCACAATAATTATACACAATAATCTATCTATTTAAAGAAATAAAGCTCTTAAATACCTGATGTTATTAGGCTAGGGTTGAGCTGATACAGTAGCGCAACATCAAAAAAAAAAAAAAGAAAAAGGAACTGACGGTAGAGTGATTATTGGACCTAATCAGCTGATCTCCAAATGAATAGTAATGTTGCTTTCTGCTTATTTTACACACCTGCTGGATGTTTAAAATAAGAAACAGTTTGCTGGCAACTAAGTATGAGGCGACTGTGCCAAAAATCAGTTAATGCTGGTTTAAAACAATAATCAAACGTGCGTAATTCTCTATTTATGAATAACGTTACCACAATGATGTCTTTTGGCTGTTTAAACTCCCAAATGAAGTATTTCAACAGTTCCAACATTTGTCATCTGTTTTGATTACATTTCTATTGAATGCTTCAAAAAGAAATTATTCTTTTGTTTCTTTTTTGTTAACAGAATGCTGTTCAGTGACCACAAATCACGGTATAAATGCTGCAGAAATAAATCCCCGACACCAAGCAACATTCAAACAAACAGCTAATTTAGGCAAATACACACAAGGGTCATATAGACTCAAACTCACATAGAAATATCCACTGTTTTATTTGATATATGTATTCAGTGATTAAACCCGCACAGAATATAATAATAAGAGTAAACGTGATCCTTGACTTCGGTTTTCTTTAGTGTGTCTCTCTTGAACAGTGGCCAGTCTCACTGACTGAGCTGCAGCCTGCTAGCAGTGAAGTTTATTCTAATTCATCGCCTCTCGTGTAACCAGTAGAGCAGAAAATGACCCTGATAGATTCGGAGGAAGAGACGTGACTTTTTTTTCTTTTTTTTTTGGTGCATCCAGCCATCCATCCTTTCTAACATCAGGCAGGTAATGTAAAAAGCTTGAGAAAACACAGCGCGAGAGAACTTGACCATTCAGCAAGGAGCTTTAAAGTTGTAATACTGCTGCCATCCAGCTCCGACCGATTAAAACAACTGCAACTGAGGGCAAACCAATACAATTGCTCCGTTGTGCAGGACCTTCAACCTGTCAAGACCTACTTTGTTTTCAGTGTCCACACTATAGTCTTCTACTGCCACATTCCCACAGCTCCATACAAAAAAAAAAATACCCAGCCCTCTGTGGTCAGAGCTGCAGTAGAAAAACAAAAACCCCTTTCGCCGGCTTCACATGAGAACACTGTGAGATCCTCATGTGATATTGATGAAAGGCTCCGCCCAGACGGGTTATAGATTTTCTCAGCCTCCTTTGAAGAATATCAGAATCTCTTGTTTTTGTTCAGAGATTTATCAGGAATAGAGATGAAAACGTATTCTCCGGGGATTGCTGTCAAGATCAGAAGTATGTGCGCTTCTTTCTCTGAAACGGGGATGCGCCCACGTGGTGAGGATGTCTCGGAGTCTTTCTAGGGTTAGCGAAAAAAAACTGCATGAAATGATCAAACGCTCTGACTTGAGTGTACTGTCCAGTTGTCCAAACTCTAAAGTTTGAAGGAGAGGAAAGAGCCGGAGCTTTTTATGCTCTCATTGCAGGGATGAATGACAGCAAAGGGGGTTTTTTTTGTTCCTTCATCTTGGGCCAAAAGGGATATACAGTATTTGTGAAACAGTGAAGGATGCGTTGGGTGTTGGCACCGAGACATTATACTGAAGTAGCCTCTCAAAACACTCAATTGTTGTTTCATTTCTGAAATTCTTCTCTCCACTGCTCTTTCCCTCCTGTTTTTCTTTTTAACCGCCCTGTCTGGTAAGATTTAACCATAAGTATATCCTGTCAGCCTCAATCCACAGACTCTCATGGTGGCAGAGCATTACTTGTGGCAGACCACAGGTAAATATCTGGGAGGACAACCCATACTTTTCCAATTCAGAGGTATTGGCTCCAGATTCAGAAACATAGCTCGGAAGTTTCCCTGCAAGGAGTTTAGATGCTGACCAATGTTTGGATCCCCAAATAAGTAACCTTGACTACAGGATTACAGGCAGTGTCACCACATTGGTATGGTAAAGAGAAGATAATAATGCATGTTTTCTTCTATGACATGATGGATGATTCTGACAGTGAATTATTAATTGAATATTACAACCAGATTGTTTTGTGACGTTCAATGAGGAAAATTAAACCAATGTTTTCCAACAACAATAGAAAAAGTCTTTCCTTTGTTCCACTGTAAATAAAGCAGTAGCCCATAGACCTGAACCATCATCCTGCTGTTACAAAACAGAGATCCATCATTCTTTGCACTGGATCATGATTGGCTCATCTTTTGCATTTAAAAAAAAAAAAAAGTAATTTTCAGTGAGAAGCTATAGGCACAGCCTTGCTTGAATGCTTTTGATGTCATTACTCCACCAATTAGCAGAATATTTAGTCAATATGAAAACGGTACTGCAGCCGAGTGTCTGCGGTGTCTGACGAGGATGTGGGCTGACTATCATTCCGCTTACTGCCCGTATTTCCTCCTCTTAAAAAAAACATCTTGGTGTTGCCGGTAGTCATTCGAGGGATGTGACTGTGTCACCGTTTTAACCGCTGTATCTGTGCTGAGCGCCTCCCTTCACAGAGTCATCCACGTGCCTGACCGCATCCATTCCAGGAGCAACATCTGGAAGCCACATGTGCTCAGGACCTGGGCGGACCGGAGCCAGGGCCCAAAACAGCTCAGGGGTGCATTTTATGCAACGCTGAGATTGCTGGATTAACTTGGCTGCTTGTCAATCATTTTTAATTACCCGGACTGCCCACTGATGTTAGTTCCTTCTCTATATGTTCCTCTTCAAATTAAGTCTTGTTGGCTGAAGAGAGAGGTGGGGCAGTTAGTTAGTAGCAGGGGGTTAATAGCCAACATATCTATCTATCTATCTATCTATCTATCTATCTATCTATCTATAGTCATACAAATCTCAAACTCCTTTCCACCAATTATTTTCCATTTTCCAGACGTAATATATATTGTTGCTGAATATGCGTTTGCCCTTTTATTTCAGTACACTGTAAAAAAAAAAAAAAAACGACTTGCAGAGGCTTGAAACTGTACAGTGAATGTATCTTGTTTTATGTTTGTCTGATTTGTGGTGCATTTATGTGCTTGAACGAAGCTCTGGAATCTGACGAATAAGAGTTGCGGAGCACAGAAGACACACTATAAGCGATCGTGGATGTCATTGTAAATATAATCCGGTGTTTTGTGGTTTATATGTTTGATTACTTTGATAAGTAATTGGAGAACGTCATTAGACTTAAATCTCAGTGTCAATGACAAAAAAACATCATGCTTCTCCTTGACTGTACTATATCACATATCATGCATTCTTCCAGGTCTATAATTTTTAATCTGGAGCTCTACTGGAATATCTTTGCATGATTTACAGTTCAAAAAACTATATATACTGCAGCCCCGCAGTTCAGCCTTTGTATATTTACTCAAATATGTCAACTTCTCAAATACTGTACATCCGTACATACAAAAAAACCTGAGCCACAACCTTACGGAACAGCCGACCATATGTGGACGCGTGCAACGAGCCAACTTCAGCAAGGTAGAAAAAACCGCTGCAAACAAAGCATGACGGGCCGGTTGAAACCTGACTAGCATTTCTACATTAAACCTTAACCTTATGTTTTGGAACTTTGACCACGTTTGGCATAGATATTCAATATCATAACTGTATATAACCAGAAAATTACAGCGACATGTGGTCATGTTATTATTTAGAGCAACAAGCAGACAAATGGGATGATCAGATGCAATATTTCTTCTCCCAGTACTAGTTTTTCTATTAAAGTTTCTACAAAACGTGCTAAGGAACGGCCAACTTCCTCTGTCGACTTGATGTTGTTCTTAGTGATGACAAAAAGCTTTTTTTTCTTTTTTTTTTTTTCAAACCAACTTTTACAAAATACACACTGTACTGACCAGGGTTATGTAATGCAGTGTAAACAGTTAGTCAAAATCAAATAGTGATGAGATGACATCACTTTGATGCACAAGCGTTGCCGTTTCACAACAATGTTCTCTGCTCTTTGATCAACGCGGACTCTTCCTCTGACGCTTGTGAACACTGCTGGTGTGCGCTGACATATTTATGGCTGTTTTTGAAGTGTTATTCAATAATTGTTATTGGAAGTTTAAACTGAGGGATTTTTGGGTCTCTTCATAACAGGCTGTCAGCTGTCCTAAGTGGAAACACAAATCATACGTTTGCTCTTTGACCCTCGTTGAAGTTTGCAGCAGTTATGCAACAGCGCTTAAATAAGTCTGCGTCATGTGGAAAGATGATTTTGTCTATAATCTATAGTGAGAACCAACATCCAGAATATGTTTATTAGCGATTGCATATATATTTTTTTTCATAACCGTCTGATGGTGCACTGTACATAAAAAAACAGTTTGAGTTGTTACCATCTTAAAGAGATTTGCAGACATGTAAAACTACATTACAGAGGAATATAACAGTCGTGTGTGTGTGTGTGTGTCCGCTCAGTCGGAAAGAAACGGACGCAGAAAGCTTTTTACAGTTAGTTGTTGGTCTTGTAGCGGCTTTCAGTGCAGATTAGTGTCAGCAGGTAACAGTAGTGTGGAGCCCCGACAGTAAAACACCTGGGACTGACACCTGACACCTGACATCTGGATGCAGGGCATCACCAAGCAGTGACACACAGAGACATGTGGGGCTTTAAAAAAAAGGAATAGCGACACACAACCGAAGTGCTAAACGGCAAGAGCAGAATAATCTATTGGAGTCAAAAGGGCATGAAGACAGCCAATGCTGAATATTCAGGCATTTTTAGATAATCTTTTCATGTTTATCTACAGGGAGGAACTCTTGATTGATTGTTAAAACTACAGTTTGTTTGACTGACGTTTTTTTTTAACCAATGTTTCATAGCCAAAGATAAAGAGGATTATATGTCTCATAAAAAAAAATAGTGCTGGCCACATTCCTCTGCTCTCCTAGTTTAAGACTGAGCTGTGCAGAAACAGTTGAATCCTAACAAGGAGAAGTCTGATAGGCAGAAGGCGTGACTCTGTCCTGTCAATCATCCCTCGCCCGTTAGCTAACCAGTAGGGGACTTGGAAGAGAGGGAAGCATATCATTTCATGTATTGGTTTGAATTACTGAAAATTAAAATTAATTTCCTCTCAAACATTCCCTAAGCAGCTTTAAGATGGCCCGAACCCAACAGTTCGAGCCAGTGTTTCTTACCCAAATAAATCTTTTCTGGTGGTAGGATCTTTTTTTTTTTTTCGTCCTATTATAACGCCATGTTAATTACCGCATGTCAGAATTTTTTCCAAAATTGGCAGTTAAATGCTGGCATCCTTTCAAAGTAATAGGTGTGGCTGAAATAGCTTGTCAGTTTGAAAAGGTCAAGGTGACTTTTGTTTTGTATCTCGCATATGAAAATGTCTTTTTATAACTTACGGGGTCTGCAGTTTCAGACAGCACTAATTAGGTTTTCAAAGAGAACACGAGTGCTTTGGGGCGTGTGTGTGCAAAAGAAATAATGCTGCTTCTTAAGCATATTTAATGCAGCTACGTTTCTGTGCACATACACATATGTGCACATACTGTGTGCACATGCTGAGTGAACTACTTAAATGACCCAAACTGTAGTCATGCCTGGCACTGGTCCTCTAATACGAGGGAAATACAATCCGTCTTCTTCTCTAACTTTAAGGTTTAATAAAGGAAAATTGCAGAGCCCCTTTTAGGAAAAGTCTATGAAAACAGTACCTGTTCAGTACCTCACCGTGGAGTATGTAATCACAGGTTACAGAGGACAAAACAAAATGACATATTATATGCCAGTCAGTCCAACTGTGTCCATATGATCACTACGCTGTTTGAGATTGTTTTTTTTTTTTATCCATACCATGTGGTACTTCTCACTCAGAGCTGACTTCATGAAGTGTAGAGAGACATACGCCTTCTCTTCTGACACAAGTTTCTAAATGTCATAACACGTCAGGATGAAATAAAACGGACGAACGACGAATCAGTAAAACTACACGTTAGTTAAAACGTCAGCTGCTCGAAACGTCTCAACGGTTACTGGATACATCAGTGTAAGTACACACAAGTCTTCACTCGGGGTGAAATATAAGAAGTTCGGCGTTGCGCTTCGTGTTTGCATGTAGCGCCGTCATCACTTCAAATAATTCACATTGTCTAATACTGTGGTTTATTACCAAACTATATAATGTCTGCTCAGGGATCATCCTTCAAACGATGCAGAGTTCATAGTCTCTTGTTTTTATAACTTTTTTTATCTGCATGCACTGTAAAGCGCTGACATTTAATCAGTCACCGCAAGGGTCTCGGATCCAGAAGACTTGACACTGTTGCGTAACACACTCGGCTAGATAGAATGAAAACTGAAACTGCAGGGACGCATTTCTGCTCTGTCAACAAGGCACTAGTCTCTGCTTGATATCATTCAGAAAAAATGAAAGACTGGATTCTCCCCTCTTTGCAATCAAGATACCCACAACAAAAATAATGTAACCTTTCTGTCTCCGTATGGGGGGAAATTGAGCAAAAGCAAGACGTTTAATCAGTTCGGACTGTGATGAGATCATGAGAAAAAGATACGCATCTTATTTTCTTTTCTCTTATCGTCACGGAAAACAAACATTTTGAGTGGATTCGTCAGACAATTACTCAACTTGGATGGTTGGGTCTGTGAGATGCCGGATCCGGTTCGCTTGAAATTCAACAACGAAGGCGGAAAAAGAGTTGCTCATTTTCACACAAAAGCCATCAGGATATACAGTATCTATAGCTGCACGTGGCACCGAATAAGCAATTAAAGTATAAACTAAAAAAATACTTTGAAGTCATACTTGTGTTCACATACAGTATACACACACATACATATCATATCATATAGTTGTAACCCAGGTCCCATGTAGTTAAAATAAAGCTAGAGTAGTTAATACTATGAGACTGGGCCTGGGCTCGTTGTAGGAAAATACAACTGTTTTATGTTACTTTTAGAATCTATACCTCTAATAATGTTTACTACTTTTGAAATAATGACCACCACAACTGTACTTTAAATGCAAAAATAATCCTTTAACAGGTATTTATTAATATAGACAGAACAATAGCTGAATGATTGAATGAATAAAATAAAATAAATGTAATGCACAATTCACAACGTTATTAAAGATTTTCAAAATAAACACTTTTCCTTTAACTTAAAATAAACCTTTTTTATACTCGTTATAACCAAAAACACTTTACTTTCCCAAATAAAAACTTTTGTATTTAGTCAGCAAAATAAATAATATTAATCCCTTTTTTAAAACCTTTAAGTTACCTTCAAAACCGTATTCTTTATTTCACAACAATGCAAACTCAATATTTTACCTGTGGGCCCACACACATTCAAATGAAACACACTTAAAATAGCTTTTAAGTCGTTGCAGGCCTGTTAATTGAAGCTTGTGTGCGGTGGGGCCTAAAAACTGTAATGGCCGCTTCACTCAAATCTGAGCACCAAATAAAAGCATATGCATGTGTATGTTAGTACTCACGAATCCAGGGTTTGTTAGTGGGGCAGAATGTGTAATAATGAAAATGGCGGGTGAGGTTTCCGGTCACACACGAGGCAATGGCGAAGTCACAAGAAAGGTACAGCAGCAGCAAGGCTCGGCCCGACGCATCCAAACGCTGAATAGCACGACAGTATAGCACAGCAGAGTACAGCACAGTACAGCAGGGTCATCGGTTGGAAATCCGTCTCTCTCTCTCTCCAACGTCCGTCTCCCTAAAGCATAATATCTAAATTGAGCCACAATATCCAATGCCATTTCATGTCGAATTAGCTAGGATATGCAGGCTCATTAGCACTGAATGCTACCGCTAGTTAGCATGTCGCTAAACGCATTACATTCAGTCTCTATTCACTATAACAGTTCGATATAGCACACAATACAGGCATACATATTATATTCACCTCTTGCAGGTCACACAGAAGTTTATATCAGGACCACGAGTAGTCGACCTTATGGATTAAACTTAAATGCTTCCCACACGAACGATGCCTCCTCTCTTTTGCTCTGATTGATAACGTCTCTCTTTTCCAAGTGCACTACTCTCCACACTAACCTGTGCCACTAGTCCCGCCCCTTACACGCGACTCCAATTGGCTCGTGAGCATCCCAAATAACCAACGGTATAACAGGAGTGAAATGATTGACATAAGTGACAGGTTAGGTTACACAAACACGGCTTCTTCTCTTTTATATCTGATCACAGATATTTTACAATCAAAATGAACTTAAAGACCTTTATATGAATGTATCTTTTAACTGTAAAATAGTCTTATTTATTAACTGTACATATATTTATGCTTTTTAACTAACACACATTTTAAACCATTCTTAACTATTATGAACTCTTTATTTATGAACTTTTTAATACAACCTATTAATATACTATTACTTTTTATGCTCTGTACCTTGTGACTTTTTGTACAGGGCTACACCCTCCCTCTTCTGAATGTGTAGATGTCCTCATCACACCTCTTGTCTCTCTTCAATTTTGAAGGGTGATTCCTTTTCTCCTCATCCATGTACCTTTTGGATGTTTTGGACTTTTTCTTTTGTTCTTTGTCTGGAGGATTCAACTTGAGTTGAATAACCATGCCATGGTGCATGATGGTAACTGGTTCACAAGATGGCTGACCAGGTTTTTCATAAGTGAATCTCACAGATGGCTTGGGTTTTCTCAGTGATTTTCGGACTGTATGAGACCTTTCACTTTTAGTGCTTTTAGCAGCTTTGTCATGTCTGGTTCTGTTTGATGGAGGTGAACTTTCTCCCTCTTCTGATTCTTGTGAATCTTCTTCCACAGATTCAGGGTTTGTCTCTTGAACATCAGTATCTGACAAAGGAGGTGCATCACTTTCAGGCGGTTCCTCATACTCTGTTTCTGTACGTTGTTGATTTTCTGTATCTTCACAGCTTTCCTCTTCAGATTTTTCATCCTCTTCTGAGTTTTCACTCTCCTCAGAACTTTCACTCTCTTCATTCTCCACAGATCCTTGATTCCTCACATCCAATTGTCTCCTGATTTCATTTACATCAATATCTGGAGGATTGTGTACAGTTTCAAACTCTGAGTCTGATGATTCTGAGGCACTTTCTTCAGACTTGTTTGTTTGACGTTTCCGGGTAAGTTGAGCTCTTGTTACAGGTCTCTGAACAGGGTTTGTGTCATCTGATGGGTTAGACATCCTGACCATGTAACCAATAGGCAACAAGTGATCTCGATGAAGAGTTTTCAATACACCTGTACCATGCTCTGGTTTGACCTTATAAACTGGCAGGTTAGGCAACTTCTCCACAACAACATAGGGTGTTGATTTCCATCGATCTTGGAGTTTATGCTTGCCTTTTAGACCAACATTATGAATGAGAATTCTGTCTCCTTTCTCCAAAGGTAAGTCTCTCACACGGTGGTCAAAACGTGCTTTGTTTTTCAGGTGACTCTTTAAAGCAGCATCAGATGCTAACTGGTAAGCTTTTTGCAAGTCTTTCCTCATCCGAGTGACGTACTGTTGGTAGGAGGTTTCACTTTCACCATTTGGCGAAATTCCAAAACAGATGTCAATGGGTAATCTGGCGTCTCTTCCGAACATGAGTTCAGAGGTGGACCCTCTGAGAAGCTGTTCTAAACGAGCGCTGTTGGCAGCGCTAACAGATAAACCGCCTCCTTGTACTACTTTGACAAGGGATCTCTCTACTCTTCGTAGGAACTCGGACAAACGTTCACCAGGCTGTTGGTGCAGGGCTCTAAATGACAGGTATAGTTCTTCTGAGGACTCTACTGTACCAAAAATGCTCTCTATAGCCTTCATGTACTCATGTGGGCTAGCATCAGGTTGAGTCAGGCGGACAGCTTGAATGATTTCAAAGGCGGGCCCTTTGAGACTTTCCAGTATCCGACGTCGTTTCTCTTTGTCTGAGCAATCACCTTCCTCTACTAGGAGTGTTGCTTGCTCCAGCCAGTTGTCTAGGGTCTCTTCTCCAGCGGGAGTGGGACTGATCCCGGAGAATGTCCGTAGACGTCTGTATGGCTGACTATCAGGTTGCTTGTTTGTCCTACTCAGGACATCACCGACTGCACGGATGATGTCTTCAGGGTTACTGTTACTCTCTTTGGTCTCTGTAGGAGGGCATAGACCTTGGATGTCCTCTAAGGTTCTCCCTTCACTCTGCAAAAAGGTCAGCAACTTCTCTTCAAAGTTGTCAATCTGAGGCTCTTGGTAGCAGACAGTTTTCCAACCACTTCCTTCACTTAAAGGCATTACCTCAGGTGGGATTCTAGAGGGGTCGATCTCTTCACGACACTCACATAACACCATCAGCGACTTTTGTTGAGGGTGAAACATTCTGCCTCTAACTGCAACTTTTCCCAATGCTTTGATGGTCCCTGCTGTATCTTCAATGTCGGCTCTTGATGCACTTTCAGGCACTCCATATAACAAGAGAGCATGCTTTAAGTCTACTTCTTCTCCTTTGCACCAGTTAATTAGCTCACGCTGTGATGGGTTGCTTGTCGGGACTGCCATTGCTGTACTTTATTTTAATCACTGTTAGTTACTGTTAGCACGTTACTTTTATACTAATACACTAAAGTTGTGGGGTCAAATTACTTTTGTCTAATTTATTTCAAGAAATCTCAGTTTGTGTTAAAAGAATCCCAGCAGTGCCTCCATTTTATGTAACCCAGGTCCCATGTAGTTAAAATAAAGCTAGAGTAGTTAATACTATGAGACTGGGCCTGGGCTCGTTGTAGGAAAATACAACTGTTTTATGTTACTTTTAGAATCTATACCTCTAATAATGTTTACTACTTTTGAAATAATGACCACCACAACTGTACTTTAAATGCAAAAATAATCCTTTAACAGGTATTTATTAATATAGACAGAACAATAGCTGAATGATTGAATGAATAAAATAAAATAAATGTAATGCACAATTCACAACGTTATTAAAGATTTTCAAAATAAACACTTTTCCTTTAACTTAAAATAAACCTTTTTTATACTCGTTATAACCAAAAACACTTTACTTTCCCAAATAAAAACTTTTGTATTTAGTCAGCAAAATAAATAATATTAATCCCTTTTTTAAAACCTTTAAGTTACCTTCAAAACCGTATTCTTTATTTCACAACAATGCAAACTCAATATTTTACCTGTGGGCCCACACACATTCAAATGAAACACACTTAAAATAGCTTTTAAGTCGTTGCAGGCCTGTTAATTGAAGCTTGTGTGCGGTGGGGCCTAAAAACTGTAATGGCCGCTTCACTCAAATCTGAGCACCAAATAAAAGCATATGCATGTGTATGTTAGTACTCACGAATCCAGGGTTTGTTAGTGGGGCAGAATGTGTAATAATGAAAATGGCGGGTGAGGTTTCCGGTCACACACGAGGCAATGGCGAAGTCACAAGAAAGGTACAGCAGCAGCAAGGCTCGGCCCGACGCATCCAAACGCTGAATAGCACGACAGTATAGCACAGCAGAGTACAGCACAGTACAGCAGGGTCATCGGTTGGAAATCCGTCTCTCTCTCTCTCCAACGTCCGTCTCCCTAAAGCATAATATCTAAATTGAGCCACAATATCCAATGCCATTTCATGTCGAATTAGCTAGGATATGCAGGCTCATTAGCACTGAATGCTACCGCTAGTTAGCATGTCGCTAAACGCATTACATTCAGTCTCTATTCACTATAACAGTTCGATATAGCACACAATACAGGCATACATATTATATTCACCTCTTGCAGGTCACACAGAAGTTTATATCAGGACCACGAGTAGTCGACCTTATGGATTAAACTTAAATGCTTCCCACACGAACGATGCCTCCTCTCTTTTGCTCTGATTGATAACGTCTCTCTTTTCCAAGTGCACTACTCTCCACACTAACCTGTGCCACTAGTCCCGCCCCTTACACGCGACTCCAATTGGCTCGTGAGCATCCCAAATAACCAACGGTATAACAGGAGTGAAATGATTGACATAAGTGACAGGTTAGGTTACACAAACACGGCTTCTTCTCTTTTATATCTGATCACAGATATTTTACAATCAAAATGAACTTAAAGACCTTTATATGAATGTATCTTTTAACTGTAAAATAGTCTTATTTATTAACTGTACATATATTTATGCTTTTTAACTAACACACATTTTAAACCATTCTTAACTATTATGAACTCTTTATTTATGAACTTTTTAATACAACCTATTAATATACTATTACTTTTTATGCTCTGTACCTTGTGACTTTTTGTACAGGGCTACATAGTGTTGTAACCATAATCTGATTACAGAGACGTAGACGTACTGCATCAAAGTTAAAGGCTCTTCATTTAGAATTTGCCGAGTGTGTGGGCTCTCCAAACAGATTAACACATGTGGAAAAGTGTCACTTCAGCTGCTTTGAGCCACAGGTGTTACGATGATTGTCAGGCAAAAGAGGAGGATATCAACGTTTGTAAAGAAGGAATGTGACAGCGATTGTTACTGTGGACAGGTGAAACTTGATATTAGCTTCAGATAAAACCTTTAAATAATACATTTCTGCCATCACTTATATTGTAAGTGCACTCTGAAGGCATCGTTTAACGGCCAGTATGAACAGGAGGAGATCCCGTGGAAGGCGATGGATGTACAGTAAGCGGCTATATGCCAGTAAGAGGGTCACGTCACCCACTTTATTTCATATAGAAACATTTTCATAGATATCAGTCTCGCAGTATGAGACTGCATCGCCGTACAGTCACGTTAAATGCAGGTGATTCATAAAGGCATCAATCATTACACCCACTCCTCTTCCTGTGCAGTTTCATGTGGGTTGGATTTTCACTTATTTCACTGTGTGTGAGGAAGTGCCTGCAAATGCAGTTCAGATTAATATTCAAAAGGAACTAATTCTGTTTAACGACTGAAATTCTGTTACTAATACCGCTTTCTCATCAGATTACGTGAGGAATTAGGCAACCGTCTGAATTACGATAATCACCAAGCGTGTCTATACATAACTACAAATACATAAACTACTGCTGGAAATACTACAGATATAAACAAACCGTAGTTAGTAGGTTATTAGGTGGGGTTTATGAAGATTTCCAAAGTGCAAAACTTACTAATTATTAAGCGTATGTTGCAAAACGTTGATGTGAATTTGGGAATTCCAGTTTACGCAAACTCTTATTTGTGAACACCCATCACAGTTCACAGACCCCACTTGTAGGACTTCATTGTAATGATGTCACCATGTCCTTAGATCAATATCTCTGAAGAGCACATAGCCAATAGAACTGAAAGCCAAAACTATGAAAACGGGACCCAAGTTGTAATAAACTTGTAATCACCTTTCAGCAGTCTTCACACGAGTTATATGGCTATAATCCATATTTTTATATTAACAATGGATCACTTTTGTAGTGATAAACCCGCAGAGAATCATCACCCCGCATCTGCAGTTCCCCTTCAGCTCTATGAAGCTTTATATCGTCTTCCAGCTCAGTGTTTTCCGTTTTACAGTCCCAGCTTTCTTGTTAGTGTCATTTTCTCCTGCAGCAGCTGTTTTCAGCTAATAAAGCGCTAAAAAACCCCACTGCTCACTACACGTTCAGCGCCACACAACAGACAGACGCAACGTCAGTGAACATAGCGGAGCATTTAGCAGCTAAAAAGTCAAATGGATGAAATGAATGCAAATCTTAAGAAACATCCATCCTGTGAGAACTTTTTTTTTTTTTTTTTTTTGCACAACTGTTGCATAAGTGCTTAAATTGTGATGTGTTGTATGCTAGTCATCAGAATAAACAGTGGAAAAGAGGCCCAAACTACTGGAATTACAACCGCCTGTGCTTCTGACGTGAGAAAAGACTGACCTCTTATGACCAAGCTGAAAGTGCATCTAACTGATTGGTAACCATGCACGCAAACACACACACACGCACACACACACGTCGATGTAGCTATAGCATCCAACATTATGGATACGCTGGGGCATCCTCTGGGGTCCACTTACTCTCATTGCTCCCCTGCTCCGGTTACCTTTCCCTCGCTCCATAGACACTGGCGGTGAGGGACCTGTTGCTGTCTGCTGCCGGACCCTCACCCCAGCCTATAGGACCACTTTCTGTTGTTACATGTTACAGGACAATCTATTACTCACCTCTCCACCAGCACACATTCACTCACACACGGCTGACAGGCCACAGGGCCCCAGATCACAACCTCTGTCTAATTTATGCTCGACTGTGCTGCTCGGGCCACGTGCCTGTTCATGTTGTTTATGTGGAAGCTGCAGACGAGGCATTAGAGGTTTGACACTTAACTTTTAGTTTTTTACTGAACTTTGAGGTCCTCGGTGGTGCAAAAAAAAAAAAAAAGTTGTTTTGAAAGAAGGCTATAATTTTGAGGGTTCAGGATGGTTGCACGCTATGCCGCAAGACAAATTAAAGCCATGTTACTGACATTAATAAGGGAGGGAGGTGAGGACGGCGACAAGGGAAGAATGCTGTTGAAAGATTTCAAAGGCTCGTTCCGAAGAGAGGAGAGAGGGGGAAAAACAGTCACACGCTGCACTATAACTAATGGATGCTAATTCTTCATGAGGCACATATCGTAACTGTCATACGCTTCTTCTGTTTTATGTCCAAATATGACTCCTGGGCACTTTTCCTTCTCTCCTTTTCTCTCTTATTCTGTCTTTTCAAGGTCTATAATTGCTCTCGACAGCTGCTGGAAAACTGGAAGATAATTTAGGGAGGGGAAAAAAAAAAATCTGCTATTCTTACATAATTACCTCTGTACAGAGAGCAAGTCGGACCCCCTTTGAGAGTCATTTTCTACCATTTCTGCTCTAGTAAACAAGTTGCTTCCGCATTTGTGGCATTTGTGTTGCATCATTGGGGGGGGATAAAGAAAACGAGAGCGACATCAACTTTCCATTGAACGAGTGATGTCGACGCAAAGGGGCGGAAAACTTAAGAGAAAGAGAAATATATGTCCTGTGAAATGGACATTAGTCTGTAAGGTTATGCAGAAGACAGAGTCGCTCTGTATGCCACTACGTGTTTGTAAAGTCTCTAACTCCATTATAACGGACACATTAAGCCGGTGGCGACCACAAGGATCCGTCACTACTCTCGATTTAGCACTGAGCGAAGCGCCACCCTCTGTCCTTACGCACATGCATACAGAGTGATGATATTTTCATAACCCGGTTATGGTGAGGTAATAGGCTATAAAGGAACCTCTTCCACCAACAGCTGCAGCGAGGATGACATTGGCTCCAGACCCTGTGATCTAAAATGGACTGCACCCTTTTCCCCACACCTAGACCCTGAATAACCTTTTTATTATTATTATTATTATTATGTATTTACTCAGAAACCACAGAGAAGGAACAGAATCAAAAATGTGCCAATTTAACAACTTGAATTTGAAGGGTTTCTACACACAGGATAAGCAGTCATCTAGGTGTAGCAAAGCTCAGATAGGAACGATTCAGTCTTTAGTACCTGCCAATAATTACATAGGAAGAACATGCAATGTAGAAAGCTGCCAATGTGAAAATAAGGAAGGAAAGGAGGTGTGGTGGCTTAGAAAACTTGTTTCTATTTCCTCCTGAATAATACTTTCCAAAAAGACACGGAAAACAACATCGATGACAGAACGATTAGATATTTTACCTCCAGTGAGAAATGCGCTGATCAATTATTTATTAGACTCGTAAATGACCTCGAAACTGGAAAAAGCAGCCTGAACGATTAGACAATAATACAGCCATAATTGAATCGGACAAATAGCTTAATGAGCCAGTTAAGAGACCGAGATAATAAATAACAAGGGCGCTCAGGAAATCCTGCTTTAGTCTTGAGTCAGTCTTCTAAATATACATTACACACACGCCACGTAATAATCAGCCACCATGCATAAAATAAACACGGCTCACAATCTTTATTTATCGAAAGCAAATGGCAACAATTAACTTGGGAGCTTCGGAGGCCCGAGGTTCAGGCCGACATCTGTGTGTTGTCGCAGCTGCCTACAGGAGACGTGATGGGTGGGTTTTGTGTGTTTATGCGAGCGTGGAGGTGGAGGAGGAGGAGATGGGGGTGGTGACACCAGCTATTAAAGTTATTTGCCAGGCAGAAACAACATTAATGGTTAATGCCTGTTAGAACTTTATCAGCTTTACAAATGACAGACGGTACGTATGAGCCATACACGGTGCAAATAAAGAATAACAAGTATTAAAGAAATACGTCTCTTTTGGGCCTGAAATATACAGTTTGAGTCAAAATCTGCAAGCAAAGTCGACCGTGGACCACAGTGGTGTGTTTGTTTTGCTTTGTCATTCCTCTCGGTGTGTATCTGTGGTTGGCTGCGGTAGGAATCGGGGTCCTTGGGGACAGTCGGATCGGTCATCCCAGACCAGAAGGGAACAGGTGGCTATTCCTGTAACCAGGCCTTTCCCTAATACCAGTGCATCGAGTGAGCACGGTGTTAACACTTTTACAACTCCCCCCGGGCAACGTAAGACCCACGGCAGGCCTCTGTGAAAGCCTGTGGTGACAGGTCACCTTGGCAGAAGGTGACACTGTCTGCCTGGGTGCTTCGTTTTAAGTCACACGGGTCAAATCTGTGGACAGACGGCCTCAGCGTCAAGATGCTGCTGAAGAGAAACACACAGACAGGTGGTGTGTGTGTGTGTGTCCAGTTACAATATGACAATATTATTAACTTTAACTTTTTAAGGGTAGAGTTGCTGACATCTTTGAGTTGCATTTAAGTAATAAAAAAAAAATGAACACAAAACCTTAAACGCCTCATAAAAGAATCATTTTTGAGAGTGAAATTATTATTTTTTTTCCTTTTTTTAATTTGCCCATTTATCTGTCGGACTGCAGTTAACATCCCTAAAGAGGAAATATGACTTCATATTAGCCAACACAGTCCTAAGTGGTTTCAAACACCTTCGCAGCCATAGTTTTATATCTTAACATCGAAAGCCAAAACGTGTTGATGTATTGGTGCACGAGTGTCTACATATCAAATTCACATTATTTTAAACTAAAAAGAATCACTGGACACAAACAAAATAATGTCCCTGTAAGCCAAAAGAAAGCAGAGAGTCTCAAATCATAACATGCGGTAGATTATAAAAAGTGTCCCACGGCAAAAAGACTTTAATCCATTTATAGTGTGATGAGGAAAAATCCAATAAATCCCTTGTTTCTGGCCAATAGATACTTTATGTTGAAATTGAAAACTATCTGAGGTACACTGGATAATATGGGACAATTAAATGCAAAAGGAGGAGGATTACATTGAAAAAACACATTACTGCAGCTGCACTATTTTTTTTTTAAGTAAAAGCAGATTATTTCTCAAAGTAATTGTCCCTGCAACAGCACCATTGTAGCAACCAAAGAAATATAAATATGTAAATCAATATTCCCTCTATCTTAAAACACCTGCGACTTAAAAGCCCGACCTGGGCCTGAACAGGATGAGGTTAGGTAAATGGATTTCTTTCATCATCGCGTGGCTTCTATATTTCAGCCAAATAAACTCATCACCCCAAGGTGATAGATGCATGTCCTTTATCAGGAAGCTCGCACAAAGTGAGACATCAAAGGGTATTAACGGCCGTATAAATACCGGCGACTGCACCATTAATCCAATAACCTTTTAGCTCATTAGGACTGCATAAGCTTTTGCAAGATAAAGCCATCCTTGATTTATGTATGAGCTATAATAAAGAATAGGCTAGGATTTCACAGGAAAACGCCATTAAGGACAAGTCGATGCTCAGAACATCCTAGTTAATGTTACGGGTCCAGATATTTTGCGTGCAGTAGATCTATATGGACTGTCAGGTGAAATTACAAGCAGCATTCTCCTAAACTCAACAGGCTGGCTCGGATTAATATGTTAAGTGCTTTATTTGTTCTCTTAAGAAAGCTGAGCCTCGCTTGATCAAAGAGAGAGATACTGCAGCGTGCGGATGAGGTTCCCTGCCAAAAGGAGAAAAAAAAAAAAAAAAATGCATAATCAGCAGGTAAGAGCCGTAGGGAGTGGACAAAATAACAGGAACACCTTACAATTGAATCCACTGTGTGCCTTTTACAACCCGATTTTTCAAATGTCAAAGGTTTTTTTTTTTTGGTTTTTTTCTTACTCCCCACTTGGTTAACATTTGGTCTTGATTTCCCAAAACGAATATGTCCTGTACACCCAGTTTATTGAAAAACTAGCCGGTCTATCACAATTACGAGCAATATCGACCCACTGTAGAGAGATATTGTACATCGACTCTTTCATAAGTTCAACAAAATGTGTATTGTCTCCCTAGAACAAATTCCAATATCCAACACGATACCAAAGTTTCATATCACAGTAAGAATTACAGGGAAGGAACTGGCACAATACAGCTATTGAGAACGGTTCTATACGCTGCAGGCTCGTGGAAAAGCTGTCCACATCTGTTACCTGTTTTACCTGCACTGTGATATTTATCATTTCAAGTTCTTGGGCAGTATGCAGAAAAAAAAAAAAAAATAATGGAAAGGAACAATAAAACATGAGCTCTCCAATTCAAAACATTTCCTAAATACTGTATGTTTGTATATAGGACATGCGGTCCTATAGGTTCCTTATTTGTGCTTCTCACACAAATTTGCAGAAGTTAATCATTTCATACCACAGGAGACTTTGCTCACTCTTCCTAAATATCCCTGGCCTGGACTCCAGAGGGGAGGACATAAATCTTACCTCTTAAGAGATTACGCACTATTAAAGGCACATGATCCAGGTTGGATGGAAAGCAGAGCTGTGTAGGGGGCTACAGGAAAGACTGGCTAGCCTGGAATGACTCTGGCTGACACACTGGCTCTGTTCTGCACCCCATTCTCAGGTTTTATTAAAAGAGTCCTGCTTGTATATTTGATTGAAGTCAAAATCCAGTAGTTGACCTGGACTGCACTGATCTCAGATGTCCACAAATCACGTTAGATATACGTTATGTCTTTTGTGCCAGCTGATAAAGCATCACAATCTGTAGCAGTAAAAAAATAGCTTTATTATTGGGCTTTTTAATCTTATCTTACGCAACCACTCTCATACAACCAGCCGCCATTCGCTGTCAACATGGAAGCCTCTTGGGGGGAAATGATTGTGAATGCACTCTGATGAGCCGACATCTGGGTGAAAAATGCTGAATGGTCCTAACGAGTCCCTGTCGTCTCTCTGTTTTGACGGTCACAATCAGCATTTATGCGGAGTATTGATGAACACTGAGCTGCTGTCCTCGAGGAGCAGACCGTCACCCGGTGACAAAACCGTGCAGCATGTTTGACTTTTTATTGCATCTCCGCATGTCAACATAAAAACAAGACTAAGGCTGTAATTTTCCCATCTTCCACAGTATGATGCCGTGTGGGATTATTAGTAAAAACTACTGTATATATATACATTTCATAGAAACAGGACACTGAAACAAAATGAGTAAACATAGCGTTCTATATAGCAAACAGGGAGTGTGATCTCATGTCTAACATGTTCACAATGATCAAGCTAATGTTTAGTAGGTATACTGTTTGCCATGTTCACATCTTCAGTTTGGTGTGTTAGCGCGGTGACATTCATGAATCAGCACTGAACAGTGAAACGTGTTGAACGTGCTGGAAAGTGCAGCTGAGGTTGATGGAGTGTGATCTGCTATATGTACAGTATTTCTGTTCCTGCTTTAATGTATGCCATGCGTCTTTCGTAGCCGTCATTACACCTGGGACTGAAATTGAAAATTAGCCAGCATGTCTAAACTGGCCCAGTAACGTCAAACTGCATAAATAAATAAATAAATAAATAAATGGTCAATTGAAATCTTGACCTAAAACTCAGTAGATCAACAAAGTTTCTACGTTTCATCCTGAGGTGGACAGAAAAAGGTGGGGAAAAAATGTCAACCACAAGGTGGCACTAGAGAAAAAAAGTCAGGCAATCATCAAAGATATTAGGATAAGTTGTCTGAACTCCACATGTACAAAAGTTTGTCCCATTCCATCCAATATTTGTTGAGATATTTCATTGGATAGAAAAAAAAAATGTAATACTCATTAAAGTCATAAAGTCATCAGCATATGTAGTTTTACTACATTTAATAGCTCTAAGAGATTCACAACACTGAGAATAGATGAAGTCATAGTTATAGATGGAGTCATTATTCAAACGTAACCTTTTGGGTTGTGTTATATTTTGTTGAGTCACAGGTGAGATCTGGAGATAGTCTCTATCCGATCTTTCAACCTTTGGCACATCCTGAAAGCTATCTTGATTTTAACCTTTTCACCTCAATGATACTAGATGCTGACGCGGATGTCTGCATAGACGCATAAAAATCCAATACTGTGTCTGTATGACCTCAGTAAAAAAAAAACTAAATACGAATAATAAATAAATAAACATGTGTGCCGTGCGTTTGTGGTTACCAAACACACTCGGGCTGTGAATCTTTCCAGTTTTGACAGTTGAACAAAAGCTTCTCTGTTTGAAACAAAACATGAAAATGTGCGAGAGGCCCCAGACTTCACTTGGCTTTCCCCCAAAGCTCTCCAATGGCTCATCAAAGTGAGAATAAGGAAGGAACACCTCTGTGGTTTCATGACAAGCTCAAACATGGATTCAGGCTTTGACGAGATATTTGAAAAATTGCCATCTTTTCTTTTCCTTTTTTTTTTTTCATCCAGGATCTGTAGTGTGAACGGTAGATAAAGAGACATATCAGCAGTTCTGTTAAGTCTTTTAAGCACGTAGCTCAGAATAAGTGAACATATGACATGAGTGGGGGTCTTGTGGAATCGCATAGGCAGCATTTATCATCACTTGAGGCCTTTCTATAGCTAAAATAAAAAACATCCACACCTCATCTGGAGTTAATACCACTTGGCTAAAGAGAGACCTGCCTAACACCCAAGGGTGGAGCTGATGCATCAAGACACGTTTGTTAATGTATCTGTCCCTGGGTGGGTGGGAGGCAGGCGTCAGGTCAGTCAGGCAGGCAGGCAAGCAGGCCAAGGTCCCTGGGTGGCAGCGTGACAGACAGGAGGGGCGAATGGCTGGACGAGGTGCCTGGGAACCTTGCTCTAAGAGGATGACAGCTCTATAAGTCACACCCTGATAAAGCAGTCAGGAATGACAATCTCTGTGCCTCAGCCAACGCAGCGTCCGTCCTGCTCAGATAAAGTCAGACAGCCCATCCATCAGTCCGGAGACAGAGAGCTGAGCCGCCTCAATAGAAACGACTCAATGACCAGTCGCTCCAGGAATGCATGGAGCCTCTTGCTCTCGAGGGGAAGCGGTAGGAGGAACAAAGATGGCTGTGAAGCCCACTCTGGAGGAACCGCGCATAGAGATTTGTGGGAGTGTGTGACGCGTAGCCTGTTAAGAGGTAGAGGTGCCATGTCTCTTGGTTGAAAAGGGTTAGAGAGAGTGGTTGACAATGGTCGAGGATACGACACATATCTCACTGTGAAGACCACCGCGGCTGCAGACGCACTAGAGCCAACACTAGAGGACCTTCATACCATGATGACAAAATGACAAACAATAAGCCACGTAACACTGCAGATTTCACACAATACACATTCCGCATGTCAAGTCCGCGCAAAGGAGGGCAACGCAAAGGTCACGGGCTAAGTGAAAGAAAATAGCATCCGAGTGGCATTTTAACAGGACGTGTGGCTACAAGACAACACGCGATTGTTCAGTGCAAACACCTTCGCTGGAAAATGCAACGTCTCTCTCTCTCTCTCTCTGTACTGCTCTGTCAGTCCCCCACACAGCTTTGTATTGTTGTCTCAAGGCGAGAGCTTGTCTGCATATTGCTCCAAAGAAAATATTACCAATTTCATAAGAACAAACAATAACCCTCCTCTCGTGTTTACTTCCTCTTGGAGTAGCACGTGACAGGAGCAGGAGCAGGAGGTTTGCATTGGTTACGGGCCGAGCTCAATGCGGTCCCATCCTGTTGGAAGATATGATTCACATTTTCCAAGTGTCAAATGAATTTTCATGCTCACAATATATTCAAATAGAGCAAAAACAGAGAAAACCTTCCAAAAAAGTGTGCTCATCGTTTGCTTCAGTGTTTACAATGTTTCTGATAAGTTACGGAAGATTGAAGCCGTTTGTCTTTCCTTGTCAACGGCATCCGGTGTGAGAGGTTAGTGCCGTTATTGAAAAATCATATTGAACTGTTTTCAATACGATTATTTAAAACGATAAAGTAATAGTTTGAGATTTTTGGAGTTAGATGAGAAGATTGATACTAGTCCAGCAGGAGCAAAAGTGGTTTACAATCTTCTCATTTAAACGCTTGGCATGAAAGCCAATACATGTGTTATTACTCGAAATGACTAACTGTTCCTTTAATAATTGTATCAGAAGAAAACAACAACTGCTTTTGACTTTTAACTGGCATCCTAAACTTCTCCACTTAACTGCCTGCCGGCCTGCCTTTTCGTATCCTAGGACACCGGGTTATTGTTTACCACCGAGCTCTCGTGAAGTGTCACCTTCGGAGCCGAAAGCGCTCGTTGCGGTCTGGCACGATGACCTGGAGTCGGACTCCACCAGATGCCAACAACAAGGAAACAACATTCCTGTAAAACAATAGCATTCCAGTCCTGCTTCATCATGCTTTCTGTATGGAAGGACGTGCATACGCTGCGTTCAAAATGTTCTCCTTTAAAGCAACCTTTAATCACCACTCTCAGAAATGCTTTTAACTTGGCAGAAGATTGAGTGTGACGGACACGCTAACTATGTCAAAGAATGTGATGGTTTTCTTTGACTGCGATCGCCATGCCTCATCTACCTTCCCGCGTATCCAAACACTTTTTTTTTTTTTCGTAAGTTCTTGTTCAAACACTTCTTTAATTACACCGTAACACACGGAGCTGGTTGGATAGGCAATCCTTCACACAAAAACATGGCAACGGAATTAATGACTGGAAAGTTTGCTTTGGAAATGTCTCAACGACAACATGCCGAAGCACAACTGCCACTTGGAAACTATTGCAGGCAAGTCGGTGAAATTAAAATGGACAATTTATTAAAGTGGCAGGATACAGTGTGGAAAACATGAATGTGTTTCACTGTGGACGCCACAGTGAAACGCAGTATCGAGTATGTATTATAAGTACTTTGCTGTGATAGAACAACTCTAAATGTTTCTTTCTGCAGGCTGCCTGCGGTGTGTACGATCAGACAGGTGGTTGAAAGTTGCCTAAAGTGTTAGTATTTTCTGTTCCTGTGACTGAGGTTGCTTGTTCTACAGCTGTTTCTCATCAGCAAACCCCCACAGGGAAAACCGTCGCTCGTACTGTACTGAGCAAACGTAAATCATGTTGCTCAAGACACAAGGCTGCGGTCATTTCCCTCATGTAACATAAAAAGGGATGAGGAAAAAAATGAAATAATTAACAAATGCGGTCGGGAGGATTAAGCGTGCAGGAGGAGGCAGCAGCAGATCAGGCCGCGTCGCTCAAAAAAACGACATCACATACTGGTGGACATATTCTTTACAAAATCACTTTTCATCTGGAGACATGCTAACGCTGTCTGTGCCTCACATGAAAGGATGAATTTATGATCTCCCTGTGTCAGCCCTGACTCTGGGAAAGTCACAAAAGAAAAGGTGCCCTGGCAGGGGATCAGACCAAGGTAAAGGCTGTTCTTCCATCTGATCGGCCTCGTGTTTTCCACCGAGGCCAGCTACCTGCACAGGAAAGGTTATGCTGATATCAAAGGCGGGCTATCTGGTCCGCATCCAACTGTCGCAGGTTCCCGCTTCGTCTGGGCCGAGAGAACATCTGTCGCTCTCGTTGAGCCCAGTCCAAAATCTCATCAAGGCATTATTTAGAGGAGTGGGGGTGGTGGTAAGGATGTTACGCGGGAGGAAGCTTAACTCTTTCTGGCAGACAGTCTCATCACTGAAAGCAAGACGAATACGGACGGAAACTATTTTCTGGACGTCTCTCCTGAAAAGCGCACAATAAATAAAACATAAAGTTTTAAGCATTGAAATACCCAAATCTTACCCACAGAAACATCATTCTCCACACTGTTTGCTCTACATTATTTCGCTCCTATTGTTCATCTTTCTCCAACATTCCAACCTGCTGTGCACCATTCGTCCTGTCAGCCTCTCTATTCACAACTCGCAGGGTTTTTCATCCATTGTCAAGCCGAGCGAGCCACAGTGACTGGAGGATAAAGGACTCTTAACGCACTCATACCTGATGCTGCAACGCAAACAAAGGACAGCAGATTCCTCGAGCCTCCGAGCAGGAAAGCCGCGAGAGAGCACAGTGAACGCATCCTTTGTAAGGCTTTGGACAACATTTATCATAAAAGACACATTCCAGGGACATGTTTCGTTCCCTTCTCATTACAATTGTCTCGTACGGTTTAAAGACCTCCCATGGTCCAGTGGGTACGTTAATGAATAACCCAGTCTGATGACGCAGAGTTTGAGGCTTAGGGTGAAGAGTTACAGGTACACTCATGAAACCAAGTTACTTTACAGAAACAATATTGAAATGAGTTACTCTTAACCACATAATATTACTTGTAGGAAGGAACAGACATTATGACACTAAAAACCGACCATGAGCCAGCAAACAACATTTAGAGACTCAGAAGTTCAGTCGTGGCTGCATTACTATTCAGGACACACACCAAGTATACTACCTTGTTCAAAGAATTACACTCCCTACATCAACTTTTCATTAAATATACATAAATCCAACATGGTTTAATAAAGTGGACTACAGTGAATCTGCCTTAAAATGCAGACTGATAAATACTCAATCTATATGTAAATATGAGGTACATAGGGAGAAAAAAAAAAAAAAAAGAAATCAAAACGCAGGAAAATAAAAATGCATTAGCCGCCCTATTTGATCAGAGCCTCAGGAGTTGAAGTTATGGTTTTTAATGGAATCTGAGGAGGGGAAGAGTGTCGGGAGCCGAGGCAGGGAGGTGAGAGTATGAAAGCGTTCACAGGAGAGCTGGCTATCTGAGAGGACGGCGGATAACAGAATGGACCTGAAAGATTACTTTCACTGAGTGCGGAAATGGAATTGCTGCGTTTGGAGGTCTCAGCAGCTTTTCTGCACTCCCACAATCACAAAAAAAAAACCCAGAAGAGAAGAGAAAGTCACGGTTTACCTGAAATAAAAAATAAAAAACTTTCCTCTTTACCGCTCAAACTGGTGTTTCTGTTATGGCTTGAAACTAAACTAAGTGTTGCAAGTGTAAAACATGAACGATGGTAAAGTTTGAGTTGTTTTCGACCTTTTTATTGTGATTGATTACTTTATTTTATTTAATTTATGGAACTTTATGCTAATCTAAACCTTTTATCATTGAAAAAAAAGAATCTGTTCACTTTCTAAAATGTTATATCTGGTCTCAAAAAGAAATACACTCAATTAAAGAAATAAAAAAAAAAGACAATTTAAAAACAATTAATTCAAAAATCAATAATCACTGATGTAGCTGCATTATTAAACGTTAATAAATGGATAAACCGGCTAAGATGAGGAATGTATTTGTCTACGGAGGCTTATTAAACTGGGCTGTGCATGTAACCATCTGTGTTTTACAGGGTGCAGAGCAGTAAAGGATGGTGATATGCGCCATGCAGCTCTGTATTAATTATGTGACATTCCACACATAGTGATTAGTGTCAAATTATAGTCCACACGGGGACCTAAATGAAGTGTTTGCAGATGTCAGTGCTGTGGCTCCAAACCTCTAATCCCAAAACTATCATTCAAGAACTCTGGAACAACATATTTACGTCTCATAAAAAAACGAGGCCGTTTGATCCCGGGACAAATTACCCCACAGTTAGCTCAACTAAAGACAGTGGTGCTCTGATGTCATCTCGGTCACACGAACAAAGAGGACTTACTGGCAAAACGGTGGTAAGTAAACATGTGACGGCCTGTGCCACTGTGAAATCACAAATATGAACGGCCGCTTACAGATCTGTCCCCTTCAGAAGAAAACTCTCACTTCCCTGGTTTCCTCAACTTGTCAGCCATTTGAATTCAAGTCAATTAATTTTTTGCCGCTTTTACGAGGCGCTTATTTATTTCCTCCTCCTTCATTCGAGATTTGCCAACGTCAGACAGGCTGCATCCGCTTCGTAAAAAACTTACAGCCATACAGGTCGTGTAAATCAGGCACGAAATGACCTTCACCTCTGAAGCTACAATGTTCACAGCTTGAGGATTTAGTGAGATGCTCTGTGGGTTTGCTGTACATGCTGTACTTCCTAAACAGTATAACCTGACAGTCTAAATGCTGGGCTTACAGGCCTGACTGGTGACAGGGAAAGAAAGAAAGAGAAGAGGAAAAAAGTTGGAATACTCCATCATTGAAAGGGATCATACAGTAGTTATTAATGCCATCAATGTACACGCTTAATAAAGTAACTTATGTGACTATCTATCACTATCTGTGACCTACACAGGGTAACAGTGTGACCTCTCTCCTCGCCTTGTAAAAGAAACGGATTATGAGGTCGCATAAAGGTGTGATGCGTTCGCTTGTTACAGCGCTGTCAGACAGATGACTGAGTGAAAGTAAAGTGCAGGCTTCCTATACAGAGTGTTGAGTGAGCCTGTCCAGGGCTGTTTACTGGAAAGAGAGAGTATAAAGGGACAGCAGCTACAATCTGGAAACCTTTTCTGTGCATCAGGGACTGCTGGAGTATTGGGAAGGGTTCAATATTAATATCAAAGCAAACTCAGATATTATTTGGACTACAGTAGATTATAATACAGTGCTATGTAGATGTGATTCTGATTATATCATTATATGCTGAAAGTTAAAGAGTTGCATCAGACATCCATCAGGGTTTTAAAGAGGGTTTATTTAGTTCAGATTGTAGCAATAAAGCAGAGTTGAAGCTACGAGGGAGTGGATTTGGTCTGGAGAAATGTAACTAATAACTATTTTATGGAAGCCATTAGTAATTTAGTTGATGAATGGTCATTCATAAGACAGACCAACAGAGGTTGGACACGGAAAATTTGCAAATAGCGTAACTGTGACAGGTGGTAGGTGCAAAACATGTTGTATTACATAATGAGCACATTTGTAATGGAGTGTAACTACATTAATGGTATGTCACACCTTCAGGTCATCTCCATGACCTGCTCTCTACATAAATCCTTGTGGCAGGTTTGTAACCACTACTTAATCCCTTGAGGTCATTGCAATTGCAAACCACACACACGCTCAAGGACTCACACATACATCCATCCATCTAGTTCCCATGCCGACACACTTCGGCCTCCGCTGACCCGTGGAACTCGTCGGCGAACACCTGGATCTGTCCACGCGTTCGGAACTACTGCCCTGCCGCACAATAAAAGCCAGCAGCTGTTCATTAAATGCTGCGTTTTAAGAAATGAGATTAATTAAGGTGTTCCCACTTTTAAGAGCCAGGCCCGCTCTCCCCGACAGTTCCAGCTGTGAGAAACGCCACTCATTTTATTGCCCCCTTGTTCGCAGCACGTTCCCCCCACGTTTGTTTTAACGTTCTGTTCAGCATGAGTGTTACATTACTATGCACAATAGCCATTTTCCTGCCAAGAAACACTGAAAAAAAAGAAGAAAAAAAAAAAGGTGTTAATCATGTATTATGTGATCTGTAAGAACAAATGGTGCACACATTTGACTGAAAAAGTAGTGTGTCTCTCATTTGGGATTTATTGTGGGTGAAGGTGTTAATAAATAAAGATTTCTTTATTGTCATTTCTCAGCACTCCCATGCATTAAAACAGAATTTAACGAACCAACTGCAGTTCATTTTGCCAGCACCAGCGGACAGGGTCACTGACATAAGCATTAGCCCTGACATATATGAGGTTTACATGACAACTAATAAGAATAACTTAAAAATCGAGCTGGACTTAAACTACTCGTATACAGGAAGAAACCCTATCACTACTATATAGTGATCGCTATATAGGAAAAGAAGAGCAGGTATGAACTTTAGGTAAAACTTTTAGAGTCTGTCAAGACTTCACCACAATCATTCCACAGTCCTCTGCTTCCACCTAGTGGCAAATCCTTTAATAGACGACTATCCAAGAAATTTAGATGCCAGACTTGGATTCCTTAAAAATAAAAACAAATTTATTAGCAATCACAGGGAAAGAATGCATGACATCTACAGGAGCATTTGTTGGAATAAAAATGCTAACGTCTTATTTACAAAGTCTGCAATTGAATGTGAATAATTTTAGCACATGCACATACAAATTGCAAATAGGCTATATATTATTACACAGGTAACAAAGCTTTCCCCGATTACCCACACAGTCACCCACTTTTGCAGCCCCTCACTGCTGCCGCGGTCCCAACAATCGACATTTAGGATTACGACGATCACCGACAGACAAAGAACCACATGTGAGATAACAGAGAGCGTGTGATGGATTCGTAGGCAACAGTATGGTGAAATGCAGAAGTGGAAGCCATGTAGGCCTACATACTGTTGCAGAAGGGAATAACTCATCCTGAGCCGGGAATACTTGCCCCCCCCCTCAAAAAAAATCAAAAAACTTTGAATTGATTAGGATGCACTTGCCAAGCAAAGAGCAGATAAATATACATGATTGAAGCTAATGCAAAGCATCAATTCGAGAACAGTGGTCGAACCCGTGAGAAATCATTGTCTCGTCGCTGAAAAGAACTGAAATCAATCAATATGTCGTTTTTTCGAGGACTGCTGAGGCTTTAAAAACAGACATCACGATTCAGACAAGGGTGTGACAAGGCATGGATGACATTACGCATCCAACGCTTTGAACTAATGGACTGTCTTCTGTTCTCCGTACGCTCAGCCATCATGTCTAACACTGGCTTTCTGTTATCCGACCTGAACAAAGTAGGGATTATGAAACAGATCCTTGGACACACCCGTACTGTGTTCAGACATTTAAAAAAAAAAAAAAAAAATCCTATAACAACCTGAGAACTGCAAGCAAACAGTTAGCCCACATTTCAAGCTACATAAAAAGAGTCACGGGCTACAAATGAAACAGCCATCGATCAACATCGAAAATGTAACAGTTTCTCATTCGCCTCGCTCATCCATTACCACATTCCTCATTTTTCATCATTAGCACAGGACTGTCTTTTCTCAGACATCAGAATGTGATTATGCGATTACAGAACATAAAATTAGATTGTCAAGAGATGGCGTTAAGTGTAATCAAGGGATCTATGTCATGTCTGAATGGGTTTTTTTTTTTTCTATAATAGTGGGTTAGAAGTTGCATTGGGCAATAACTGTCTGATTGGAACACTCACTCAGCCGAAGGCACTTGAAACTCTTGCTGACCTATTTTTAGGATTTTGCCTGAAGTCACAACAACCACTCGCAGTCTTACCTTCTATTGATCCGTATGTGTAAACTTTAATTCAAGTCACTTATAGAATAGATACTTCCATACACCGGCACACGAAATGCAGGCTACATTGCTAAGAGTGTATCAGGAAACTGAAGGCATTAGCGCAAGCAACCATCATCATTTGGCAAACAACTGTTAAAAACTACAATCACGCAATGTCATGTAAACACTGAATGCTGACAGGCGACAGAATGGATCTTTGATTGTGGGATTGGAGGAGCTCCATCCAATATGTAGCCAGGGGAGCAGTACACTGCAACATCATTAGATTCCTGTGTCAAGGGGAACAAGACCATAAAGAAGTAAGAAGAGAAAAAAAAAAGTCACGATGTACACAGACACAGAGCATGTCCGTAATGGCGGTCAATAAGGCATGATGGGTATGGACAATCCACCTTCTAGCGCAGTACTGAGACAACTTATCAAGACTCCAGATAGTTGGGGTAGTGCTGTACAGGGGCTACACATCTATGGTAGTGTACTGGGTGGTGCGGGTGGTGCGGGTGGTGACGGTAGTGAGCAGAGAGAGCTGGATTACTTCACAGAGGCAGTGGAAGGGATGACTGTCAAGGACCCAATGACCATTAGGGGCTGAGGGCAGAGCCGCGACCGGGTTTCACTCTCTCAGCTTCTCCGTGACTTTGAATGCTGGATGAGCCACTGCAGTGTGATATCTGCAGGGTGGGAAACGTTTACGACTATTACCACAACGGATTGATGTACTACAAAACATTAGTGTCCGAGCAGTTAAGTAAAGAGTCATTTTTTAACCGATCTAATGTTTACCTATGTTGTCTTTCTCTTTGCAGGAGACAGAGTAGCAGCAGATCTCTCGGTCCTGAATGGCAGATAAGTTCCTGAGGGGGAAAAAAAACCAGCAAAAATGAAATATTTAAGTAGAAATGAGAAGCCTGACAGCAATCACAGCGTTTTTTAACGTTTGTTTCCAGTTTCAGTTTGAGAACTTTCACACACACACACACAGATCTTCATAGCCCCCTAACAGGATGTGCTGTGTATTTGCACCATCTAGTGGCTTGGCGGTAGAATTTGAACACAATGTATTTTTTCCAAATGAGTTTTAAAATACTAACTAGCTACTCCATATGTGAAGAAAAGTTGTTTTTTCTTTTTAGTAGAAAGAGCTGGGAACTGAAATACTAGTAAAAAATCATCCAAGTCTGCCACAAAGTAAAACACCTTGGATGTTTGTGTAAAGAGGAAAGTGTTTGTTAAGATTGTTTATGATGCGCCTGTTCCTGTTCTCTGCTTAATGTAGTAGCTCACCTAATGGTCATATAATCAACAATATGTGAATATGGATATTAGAAACTGGTTTAACAAGAAGTTGACATCAAAAGAAACAAATACAATGTCCATCTTGCATGCAGATCATAATGCAACAGGTGCCCCTCACAAAATGTAAAAGCGCTACAATCAATGATGTATTAATCACTGCTACAGATTGGGTGACTGTAGTCTTGTATGCATTTTTTTTTTATTATTGTTGTCAAATAAACATATCCATCTATGTTAACTCATCAATGTTTTCATTTTGTCCTCTACTGTCATTGAAATAAAATGGAAATATCACTTTAAGTGAATTATGAACACTCAATCCTTTAAGACTGTCCAGTTAGTTTCCTGTTGCTACATTTCATCTTTCAGATTTAACATGAATATGCAGCGTACAGTTAAATCCTAATCATTGGATCACCACTGAGAGCGACTAACATGGTCATCCACTAGTTAGGACTATAGGATACCTTCCATCTGATAAACAACCCAGTGAGAAATGAGGAATATCAATAACAACACAAATCTTAGTGCCTCACATCTTTTCAATGAGCTGCTTCTCATCAAGTGCGTTGGGTAGGTCTCGTTTGTTGCCCAGAACTAGCACCTGAAAAAAAAAAAAAAAACAACAAAAAGGACAAAGAGCTGATCAATATCTCACGCAGCAATGTATCAGCATTATCGCACAGCGTGTTCAGACTATTTAAAGGATTTCTCTCAACCAGGTTCTGCACCTATCGCAGAATCCTTACTGTTAGCTGAAAATAAACTGCCTGTGTGTGTGTGTGTGTGTGTGTGTGTGTTTGAAGTCACAGCAGCTGGAAGCCTATTGAATCAGCATGTCAAACCCTGTCAAGTCAATTTTCCTGTCAGTGTGCGGAAATGTCATTAAGAGTCCTGGCGTGGGTTCAAATTACACTTAGTGTAAAGTCATCAAGTGTGAGTCACTGCACGCCATTAACTGCAGTTATTACTGATCATGAGCTTAATCAATGCTCCGTGATTAAAGTCACTTGACTCTCAGAAATCAAGTCGTAAACCAAGGTGCGGCTGTGAAATCCTGGCCATAGATCACAAGTGGCTTCTTACGGGAATTCCTTGTAGTTGTGGTTTGTCTAAAAGGTTGTGCAGTTCATTTCTAGAAGCTTCAATCTTCTCTCGGTCTGCTGCGTCCACCATGTAACTGCAAAAGAAATAAGAAGGGAATAAAAAATTAATTTAAAAAATCCATTTAGAATGTGCACCAAAATCAACCACACTTCAGAGGTGAAACACAATATCTACAGAGGAGCATTTTGTAATGACACTATTACATATACAGAGATGATCAACATTATAACACATTCAACGAGCATTGTGTTAAAATCATTTGCAGTCACAAAAGGAAACCTGCTGTACAAACTTACACAATAGCATTGACTCCTCTACAGTAGCGCTCCCACATGCTTCTGAAGCGGGGCTGTCCACCTATGTCCCATATCTGAGACGACAAAGCACAAACAAACAGTTAGCCTCTTGACATAATGTACATTTTATTAAAACGAAGCACAGCACCGTCACAGCTTTAGAGTGCAGGACATACAGACGGCGCTGCTCCAATGTTAAACCGATTTCATTTGAACAGTGAAAGCATCCAGCTGCGTACCTTTATTGTCACATTGCCTTTGGTGACCTTCCGCATGTTGAAACCGACTGTGGGAATCATGTCTTCACTGAACTGGCCTGACTGTAGGAGACAAATGCAAGACAAAAAAAAAAGGTTATTTTAGTGCATACTACATGTTACATTGTTAAAGGATGGATTTAATCAACCTCTTTTCTTTCTCACATTGTCACAAAGGTCCTACTCAATTTCTACCATCTGCGTACTTGCATTCTTATATGTTGTCAATATCTCTGCATCAGTATCACCATTAACTTAAGCCAGTACAGGTTCATGAAACGCATTGTGGATGTGAATCACTTCAGTGCAGGGGGGTCAGAATAAATCAAGAAATGATTTGATAGTAAGAGTCACTTCTGGCTGCTTGAAGAGTTGCATTTGAACACTTAACTTTGTACTCCATGAATCATATTGAGTCATTGAATCATATGATGCCACCTATGCATCAGCATACGCAATCTTCCAGTTAAGTTACCAACAAGTATCCTGTAACTGGCTAGTTCTGCTTAGCATTTAGAAACTGGAATCACAGGATGTTCGTTCAAAAGTTCAGATATGCTATAACTTTATTATCCTCGAATGTGTGACTCATATATATTTATATATATCTTCATCCTGGGCCCGGTCCAACAGCCTAACAACGACTGTGTTTAGAGCTTTGTTCAAACCTGATGACAGATCACATGACATAACCATAACAGAGCCAGAAACCTGTGTTGTATTGTTGCGTTCAATCTCAAGGAGGAAGAGGCTAGAGGCAGTACCGTGGCCAACAACTTGACAACAGTACGGCTTATCACCTAGAAACACAGACATAAACAAAAGTGGACTTCCTAATAAAACCTTTACCCTGAATGCATGCACTGCCAAGGCTGTGGCAGGCTAAGCAAGCGAGACATAACAAATAAATAAATAAAAAACAATAAATAAAGAAGTAAAAATATACAACATGTTAACATTAACAGCTACTTAAGACAATGTGTCACAAATCTAGACCAGGAACATGTCAGCTGGGAGGAACCACAGACAACAGCCAACTGGCTTACAATAAAATAACCAGAGCACATCTATATATTCAGCTAGAAATACATATATACACACATACATATACATTATATGTAAGCTGCCTCCCTTCTAGTATTACAGACAGCTGGCAGCCTGTGACCATGGTGGCTTCAGGCCTCGTCTGCTTTAATGCACCCTAAATGACGTAGACAACAAGGGCTGTTTACTAAATAAACTAGTGCGGCCAGGGTGTCAAAACACCGTTGATGTCGACACGCCAGCAGCTATTACAAATCCCTTCACAAGTCCGTTCACATGACCGATTTCATAAGCAAGTGCACAGTCATACCATGAACTTCGTCATTCTAGCTAGCCATAGAAAAACCACCAGAGTGGATGTTATTAGTGCTGTTTCCACGCCAATAATGTGCATGTTTTAAAGCACTAAAGCGTCCAGTCATACCACAGTAACATCAAAATGCAACGAGTTTAAATTCATTTCAAAACACATCCAAAGAACCATTCGTCCACAACCTCTCCCAGGTAGTAGCCTGGGCCCCCGCACCGACTGCGCTTGTTTGCTAGCTACTTACCGCAATCACATTGACGAATGTGGTTTTTCCGGAGTACTGAAGTCCAACTAATGTAAGCTCCATCTCCTCTTTCCAAAAGAGGGACCTGAACCAGTCCAAGAGCCTGTTTATGAGGGCCAGCATCTTGAATGACACAGTAATCGCTGCGGCTGTCTGGATGTAAATTTGCTAGCAGTCTACACAGGAAGTAGCCAGCTGCTTGGTCATATCATGTGATCTGCTGCTTTTTGCTTGTCAGTTGAGGAGTGCACGAGCCTGACTGGGGGGGGGGGGGGGCGCGCACGGTGAAAAGAAGGGAACGACGTGGCTGCGGGATGTCAAACAAAAATCCAACTAAGAGAAAGCGTTGTGTTAACATGAATATTAATTATTATTTATGTTATTATTTTAAATACTTCAAGCGATCTTTCTCATGCCTTGATCTTTATATAGTATGATGCATTTATTGTATTAGCTGTGTGTAAGTATTAGAGAAATCAACTCTCACTAACTTTGTGATTTTTTTTTACCATTAACATGAATGAATGTGATATTTACCTATAATTATGATGGTATTATGCACTTCATTGGCCATCATTACAGTAGAGAATCAGTATATGGTGACTTGCTATATGTTACAACTATGGATTATCACATACATTTTGTTAAATTTACATTCATTCCAAGAGTGATATTGAAAATGATTGTAGATAACCGTTAACATACCTGAGCGATGACTGATATTGAAGTTTCACATTTGATATGAATCTCAAAGTGATTTGATAATTATTGTAGATGACTGTAAGATACCTGTGTGTTTATGTAGGAGTCTGTGTTTGGGTTTGGAAATTAACACAACAGTTCATGAAGGTTCACAAGTGGATTTTTCACTTCACACTTACTGTCTTTAAGCTTTCTGATCTAGTATTACTGACTAGTAACTTCCAAATCTACCTTTGTGAGGTATTGCCTAAATGTAACACATATGAAGGAAAATACCAGTGTGCATAAGTGACAGTTACCCATTAGTTTTGAAAGTTGTCATTATTAGTTTGGGACGTTAGCATTTTGATATTGAAATCACACTTCCAGGACTTTTTAATTTCCCAAACCATTCTGCTGACTTCCAAAACCAATACATTCATTCCAATACTGATATTGAACTTTCACATTCAGTGTGAATCTCCAAGTGATTATTGTAGTTATTGTAGATGACTAACTATCCTTGAAAGGAACTATCTGTGTGTGCATGAACTTCAACATTTCATGTTGTCAGTTGTTGCTCAACTGTGGGAAAAGGTGGAGTTCATAACTGGTTTTGGAAGTTGGCATATTTGTTTGGGAGATTTGATTTTGGAAGTCAAACTTCCAGGACTTTAATTTTTTCCAAACCCGTCTGCTGACTTCCAAAACCTAAAAGGAACCATCTATGTGAAGAAGTAACCGTCAGCACAATAGTTCACTAAGTCTGCGTTTTGATCTCGTAAGTCACTTCTTGGTCTAATATAATGACTTCCACCTTCTCTTGCTGGACTCACTCTCTGCTTGTCCTTAACCTGCTTTCTGCTCTCAAAGTTTTATTAATGACAATGATTGACATCTTTTGGACAAAGAGGGCTTTGTGTTTTTCTCATAGTAACCTATTAACCCACGAGAATACAGACGCCATCTCTATGTTTAAGAGAATGTGCAAAACTTTCCTTTTTGATAAAGCTTATAGTGAGGGCTGGATCAGACTTACCTTAGACCAGCCCGTAGTTATGCTCCTATATGCTTAGACTGCCAAAGGGCTCATCTCACAGCTTACTAAGGTGTTGTTATAATATGTGAAATTTAGTGACATATACAGCTAATTTGTGTCGTTCACTAAGGTTGTTTCTCTTGCTACATCCCACTTAATCTCAATCATTTGATCCCTGCACATGTTTGGAAGTCACTATCTTCTTCTGTCCATGAAGTGATCCTTTCTGTCGTCCTCGGTGCTCAGTCATCTCCCAGGCACCATGCCAGCACCACTCTGTACCAGAGAGCTCAAATCCTTGCATGGGGCAGGTTCAGTGTGACCCAGCCTGTTTAATGAGTGAATGAGCCGTTTCTAGTTAAACTACTGTTAACCTATTGATTTAACACTGAATAAATGTACACATTGTGCTGCAGATGGATATATTGATTCGTTTTTTTTTATTAACCTTGAAATATAACTTTTTAAAAAAAGAAGACAAAATGACAAAATTGATCAAAACAAATTTACTGAAAAGAGAAAAAAGACTGTTGTTATAAAAATGGTTGATTCTGATTTCATTAATTATTCTATCTCTACATGATCATGAATCGGCATATGACCATGTTTGTGAAATTCAGGTACACGCTGTGACTGTTTGGTGCCCGTCACTTCAGTCAGTCATAGAGCAGCCCTTGGAAGACATGATGAAAGACAAAGGCATATATTCAGTGTGTTGTCAACTTATTATTCTAAAACAAAATGATTGAGAGCCAAAAATGAAATAGCAAAAATACATTATATTTATACGTATAGATTTAAGATCATTTAATTACCTCTAGCCTGACAAGTGTTTTATACTTCTCAGGGGTTGCTGCGCTCATTGTTGTTGTGTAAATCGTACCTCTGGAAGATGACAAAAAAAAAAAAACATTGTAGGTTAAACATCTTTAAGGTTTTGAGTGAAGCTCAGCTGTTGCTCTTCTATATACTTTGCTTGCTATGTGTGCTGAAGTCAATAATCAACAAACAAAGGTCTGTTGACATTATTGCTGAGGTTGAGCAAAGGGAAGTGAAGCTGGTATGCACTTATTCTCCATGTCATGTGACTGCTTGAAACAAAAATAAGAGTATAAGGAACAGATAAAGTCTTCCTTACCCATTACACACTGGAAACAATGACAAGACCTGGAAGGGAAAAAAAACCACTCTTATAAATTCCAACATTATTTCTTTCAAAATGTGCAGTGCCTTCCTTTAAGTTATCGATCTACTAGTCCACACTTGCCTGATAAAGTGTATCCAAATTGATATGATCTTCACCGGTAGCATTTAATGCTTTGTTGGCTGCATCTCTAAGAAAGATGTAACAGCAGTATGAATAAAAAAATTACAACAACATTGCATCATATTCGTCATGTGATGTGACTCACCTCCGATGATCCCAGGCCGGGGGAGGAAGCCAGTGGTCAAAGTTCGTCTCTACTCTGTACCATCTAATAGGGACACACAACAATTTATGTTTGGATTAAGTTGGGCAGTCACACTCAGTAAACACCACCTACACCACACTCTGCTCCAGTGCCTACCCTCCATTCAGAGGGTCCAACGTCCAGATATTAGCTGGGCCCGATCGGTCTCTGGTGATAACGACCCCTTCCCGCGCTCGCACCCCAGCCACGATGTAATACACGCCTGTGATGATGGGGATTTTGGAAAGACGCATCACCGCATCCTGGAAGTCTTCGGCGCTCTCCAGTGTCTGCACAGGTTACACACGGTTATTCGACGTTACATTTTCATCATACAGCGCACTTCCTCATCAGGCTCATTCCTTAAACATCCTCACCTCCCTCACCAGCCAGCTGACTGGAGATCTATGCAACAGGAAAGCAGACACCAGATTCTTCCACCAATTCCACCAGCGTTCACTGCCTGATGATCACACACACACACACACACACACACACAGTACAGTACAAGTACATTTTCATGTTTCTGAACAAACACGATGCGTGGTCTTACCTCGCTGGTCGCCTGAGACAGTAAACTTGTTTGGGCTCTGTCCTGTCCACAAACCAACGTAGCCAGCGAAAGAAGTACCACGGTACGCCACCTGAAAGGATGCGTCAACAAACAACAACAACAGAAATGTTATCATCACTTTCATTTTACACCTGCTAATATTTATTCTTTACTGAGCCTTTTAGTAGCAAGAGGTAAAAAAGTTTGGTTTACGGTACCTTTCCATTTTTGAGGAAAATGACGTTGATAGTCAGATTCCTCAGAACAGCATGTGGATAATCAAGATTCCTGCCGTGGTACACGTGGCCGTTTTTGTCCTGAGCTACGATGCTAGTGCAAAATCTAGGAACACACAAAGTTTGTTTGCACGCATGAGAGGACTTTCACCTTATTCCCGTCAGACGCCGGCCGTCTCTGAATAATGTTTCTCTTAGGAATGTGTACGTGGATTTGAAAATCATACATACGCGGATATTTCATAGGCAAAGTTGAGGAGGATGATATCCGAAAGGCTTCCACCGAAGTTTGAGGCCATGCCACGAATCTCCCCCGCGTACGGCTCAGGAAGAAACCTTTGAAAGACCCTTACAATGGGTACGGCAATGTGATGCACCCATTTTGGAACTGTGGTGCTGATAAAACAAACAAACAAACAAACAAAAGAAATAAGAAAAACACATTAACACACACACACACACACACACACACACACATACACATATATATATATATATATATATATATATATATAAAACAGCAAAGTACTTTTTTTTAACTCTTTGTGATTATATTTATCATTGCTGAAAATGCAACAGAAAGTGAAAGCATGTCATCTGTGGCTTGTTAGTTATACAAGAATGTATATTTCAGCCCTGGCAAGTTGATATACAATGAAACACCATATTAAATACTAATACTACTCATGATATGCACTTAATATGTTTCATATATGCTGATAATAACTAATGCTAAACGCAGCATCAAGTGTCTAAGACTTACTCTATGACCTCTGCTGCAGCTTTCTTCAGGTAGTCTGGGTCAAAGGTTTTCATCAGAGGCAACCATCGCACTTCTGGAGCATCATCCAGGTTGATGTTGACTGTGGGAGGTGTGAAGTCTGCGAGACTGTGAGACACCGCGAGTCCGAGCAGCAGCACCGCAGCCCGCAACATCATGACCGAGACGGACGAAGCTGGAGACGGAGGCGCTTCTCTCTGGCTGCGCGCAAAGAAAAGCGCTTCCCGTTTTTTTGTTTCTTTTTTTGTTGTTTTTTTGCCCCGAGTTTTTCAGAATAAAAGTTGCCACCGATCGAGCCACATCAAACCAATATTGACATTAAACTCAAGAACAAAAACAGCAACAGATAGTGTAAGCATGCATCTTATTTTCTAAACTGATGTGTTTTGTGACTAACTAGCTGTTAAATGAAGTTACCTACCTGAGGAAATGTACTGAGTCACAATAATAATAATAAGATTCAGTTTGCTGTCACTCTCTTATGTAACCATAAGATTCCTTTTGAATTGTTTAACCTTATTTATTTATTTATTATAATTTGATTTTTCTCTGCATTGGAAATAACTTTGTGTTCTGGGCTTCACTGAAAAGTTATAGTCTATACACACACACACACACACACACACACACATATATATATATATATATATATATAATGGTTGCGAGCCTTCTCAGAATGAAGCAGGAAGTTAATGACTATCAACTCGAAAGAGGAACTCCTCAGTTTGCACTTACCGCACATCACAGTTGTATTTGAGGCCCTGCAGTCATTTGTCTGCAAAGATGGGGTCTCATTATTAGTGGGTTGTAAAAGGTGTGCTTTCACTTTGAAAGAACCGGACCGGATATGGTATTATTGATCGTTTGAATGGAATGCAGTCACGCTGGTCGACTGTGATTCAAACAACAACAAATGAGCTTTGTTGATTTCCTTCACTGGTTTTGTCAACACAACATTTTTAAGGCAGCAGGCAAAAAAAATAAATAAATAAAATTGACACAATATTGCAACATTTTACAAGGGCCACTATTGAAGAATTGCTTTATTAATGATAACTTTAGGCTTTCATAAAATGATTACTACAGGAGGCAACACCTCCTGTTGGATCGTGACCCATGATCCGTTCACGTGGTTTTCAAACCTCAAACATCTGAAACTCACTGAATCGTCATTAAAATGGATTTCATGCCCGCCTATGGGACTCAATAAACAGCTTTTTCTCAAGCATTGTTTAACCTTGCCTCACACTGCACCTCGCCAGTCAGATTGCAGAGGCAGTCGTGGCTGCTGAGTTCTTATGGATTGATAGATTTTATTGATCAGACTTGATTGACTGGCAAAATGAATAAGACTCAGTGTACAGTACTTTTATGCACTTTAGCATTCACCACGAGCTGTTCTATGTGATACTTCATTTAAATGAAACACGTGATGTTTTGAGGAACTGAAAGAGTTCTGATTCAGGAGGGCCAGTCCCCCTACACACACACACACACACACACACACACACAGAGGAGCTTCCTGTCCTCAGCTGATCCTCTATGTCTCTGCATGAATGGATGTTTTTCGACCTTCTCTTCAAGGTCTTTTTCTTTCTTCTAATATCTTCTTAAATTCTTTCTTTTCTTCACTACGTGTGCTGAGCCTCATTAGTAATCCGCCACTTCACCCGTGACAATTCTCCTCACTGTCTCAGCAAAAGCACTGTTTTCAGCAACAGTCACTGTGGAGGCCATATCCACACGCATCAGTGCACAGTTACCCCAACCGTTATGTCCTCTGTGACACCAGCTGTTTAAATTTAGACATTTATCAGCCAGCATCTCAACAACAAGGTAGTCCTTTTGATGTTTTCACATTCCTGTGGTTTCCAAGCCTTCTCGGAAGCCAGTATTTTTTATCTGATGTCTTACACTGGTGTCAGTGTTTTCTGCTGTAGCAATTAAAGATTCCTACTTCGGGCAATGAGGCTCCAGAGAAGCCACATCCTGCCTCAGCTCAAATATAAATTCCCTTCCACAGACAGTATATTCAGATAAGATGATGATAAGTGAAAATGACTGAAACACATCAGAAATAAAGAGATTCATTCAATTGGCGTGTTTGTGATATCAACACTGTCACGGTGATGACTCCCACTGCAGCAGCTGATGGAAATGTCAGTGTGTAGAATATCAGTACAAGTAATCTTTACCAGTGATGGATCCTGCTTCCTCAGGTCAGTTACATTTTTTTTTTGCTCCCGTGAGAGTGTTTTCTTCAATCTAGATTTATTTAAAGGTTGTTGATGTGAAAATGGTTGCAAGCGTCATCATTGGAGCACCGATACCACAAGGTGGTGCTGGCGCTGCATATATATTGCGAACCGGGGCATGTGACGAGTAAATCTCAAGATATACCATGTTGGAAGTATTTTGACTAATCTGGTGACAGAATTACAAAACACTGCTGTGATTATAGGAAAAAAAAAAAACTGTCATTACCACAATTCTCTAGGAAGGAATGGTGGGCGGTGAATGCATGATATAGGACTTTTTTTATTCTCACTATTACAACAACAGCGGGGTTAAGGAAACATCAACGCCCAAACAAGGAGCAGAAGGCTGATCTAGGCTAGTCCATTAAATATGAAAGTTACCCCCACAACCTCAAATACCATCTCCATCCACTTTTGGTTTTTGTCAAGTTGCTACACACATTTTCTGCCAGCACACTTTCAGTATTGCTTCAAACCAGATATACTGTAAGACACAGAACTTTCAATACCACCATCATGAAATTCAGATAGTTCGGCGACTTTGTAGCTCGACTACATTTTTTAGTTATTATTTCTATATATAGTCCTCAAACTAATAGAATAGGTTTGTATCAGTCTACAGTATTCGTGACAGCATTTACTAAACGAAACCTTCCTGTCAAAGTTTATCACAACTTTGACAAGCTAAAGGTTGCGTCATGTTGTAAAATAGATTTACTACATGTGAGCTTCTGCCAGAATTCACAAACGTGCTACACACAGTTCCTTAGAAATCCTTTTCAGCATTTCAAATGCGTACAGCCCTTTAATCTAAGACACGCTATTGATTTACAGCGGCTCTGATGCTTTATGGGTTATGTAAGTGTTATGTAAGTATGTGTTGTTATGAGGAGCTGTCAGGGTGGCTGGCTACAACACGTTTTACGCATCAGGCAGTGAAACACAAATTCCACAGGGGGGGGAAAAAAAATGCTTTATTAATATTTTAATATATATCAATAATACTTTATATACAAAATATGTACAAGAAACAACCGTTTGTTACATTCCAAAATAAAAATCCCAAGTACCTCTTTCTATACAAAACTATTATTTTTTTTATTTGAACTTTACATTCACTCTCTTTGTAACGGACACAACACTGAAAGCAAATACATGAAAAAAAACTTCTGCCATCGTTGTGTCTGCGTTAAAAACGAGTAAAGGCAACAGCATGAGCTAAGATCAGGCCTTAACTTGACTGGGAATCTGTGGGCAAGATGCAAATCTGGTTGAGCACCATGCTATATATGCGTTCTCTTGGCCTACAGCAAAAATTTAAAAAAAAAAACTACCTCGAACTTCCTCCGGTAGCGTTGCGACTACACTCAGTGGGTCACGTATCAAAAATAGAGATGTATGAGTAGTACAAATCAAAAAAAACAAAAAAACAAGACATTACTTCACAGGACCTCCATCATCTAGATACACAAAATAATCATGTGTCACAAACAAAAAATTGCAAAAGCATGTATGGTCTCATCACTCTCCGACAAAAACGAGTGACACACCTCATACGGTGACAACGCCCTGAATTCTTTGTGAACAATTCATTTAGCTCCAAGTTAACTGAAGGGTAAGTGGAGCGCAAAGTCTTTTGTGATATCTCTGATCAACATAAACCAGATGTTTTTTACTTTTTCTTTTTCTTTTCTTTTCTTTTCTTTTTTTTTTTGGTAACATTCTAGTCTAAACAATAGCTTGTTGCAGTTACAGGAGCGACAAACACTGAGGGTAGTAGATCCTTCATTCACAGATCTACAGCAGGTAATAATAATAATAATTCAAGCAGCATGTACAAGGGGCTTTTGTTTAATCTTTACATTCATTACAGACTGGGGTGTGTGTGTGTGCAAAAAAAAAAGTAGGTCCAAATAATTTGGGGTATTAGGGCTTACATTCTGGGTTTACCGCTGACATTCAAAATTGAGTGCAGACAAGCTGATCGTCACCAGATGAGATCAAAACTTGTGATCTCTTTTACACTCGTCTCCTTTAAACTGAGCATTTCACAGTGTTTCAGAGCCATGCAACAGGTGATCTATGAGCCTTCGCATGGGCTCCTCAGGTTGCCCCCTAAAAGTCCTGCTTCAGTGTTGTTAGGAGCTGATCAGATACAGGATGGTGACCATTTGGATTCTTTGCTGGGGGTCAATGGTATGATGGGCTGTGATTTGAAGGGATATCAGCGTGATTTTTTTTTTTTCAGTGGGCCAACTGTTCAAACCCTGTTCAACATTCAGAGGGCGAGATTCCAACAAGTCCGTTTAGTCTTTGGTTTCCAAGTTCAATGGGGGGACCTGCTTTAAAGCTTTGTGAAGAACAGAGGAGTCCATGGGGGTCTGACGGGGAACTGGTGATCCTGCTCTTGGGGACATCACCAGAGATGAGGGCAGAGTATCTGGAGGCAAGCTGGCTGCGGAGCCGCTCACGCTCGGGTACATGACCGGCATGCCCCCAGAATACCAGCATTTCTCCAGCATGGGCAGATATGCTGCCGCTGCTGCAGCTGCAGGGGGGATGAGGTAGAAAGGCAGGCAAAAAGGGGGCTGGTTGTGGGAGAAGCTCATGTAGCTGCCGGGGCCTCCTGCTGTATGACCACAGATGATCTCCTCCTCTGAAGAGTCAGACCTTGACTTCTTGGCCTGAGGCTCATCACCCTCCTGCTTGATGACACCGGCTGTCCGATCGGACGCGGCATGCTTGAGCTCCCCCTCCCTCGCGTGTCTTTCTGTCCACTGAGCTTTAGGGTCGCGCTTGTCATGTTCTCCCCCATACCCGCTGTCAGTGTCTGTGTCACTGCCGCTCTGCTCCCCCGTGGCATGGGGATAAGTCCTTTGGATGACGGGAACGCAGTTCTTAGCCGGGCCCTCGGAGGCTCTCGGGGGCTGTCTGGCAGGTTTCTCTGTGTCTTGGTGGACGGACTCGTCTGTGTGTCGACTGCTTTGATGCTGCAGGACTTCAGCGGCAACCTTTTGGATGTGGCTGATGACATGGGAAGGAGTCAGGTCCCCCCTGCTGCTTTCTTGGCTGGCCAGATAGTGGAGGACCTCTTTCGCACACAAGTGAAAACCTGAGCGGAACATCTCCTCGTTGATCTCTGTGCCGTCATTACTGTGATCACCTGATGGATCAGATCGACAACGTTAAAAAAAATAACGGCACAATGTTTCTTATATTAATTCTGATACATGGAGCAGATCCCTGAGGATTCCTTTTTTTTTATACTTATATTTTACATCCACATTACATCACAGCATCAAACTTACTAATTTGCAGGTCCTTCTGCAGTGCAATGATTTTCTGCTGCTGCTGCTCCAGGAGGGAACTCAAGGCTTTCACATGCTTGAGAGTAAGTTCCAGCACCACAGCTTTCTCCAAATGACCCAGCGTCTAAAACAGGAAGACCTTCGATAAGCATGTTGATCTTTCTTATGTAACACATTCTGCAGCTGAACAGGGGACAAGTCTGGAACAGCCGGACTCACACACGACACTCAACAACAAATACAAATCTAAAAAAACAAAACAAAAAAACTTTTAAACGTACAAAATTGGAGATTAAAATTTTTGTTTTTCATCTGTTCTATCCTCTTAAACCTACAATTATTATTATTATTATTGTTGTTGTTGTTGAAACTGAAAATAAATCCAAAGGCTGAAGCAAACAAACTCATAAGGACCATGTGGCGTCTCAGATTCTCTGGCTGGCAGCAGACGTGCCATATGTAGAAAATAATACTCACTGTAAGCTTAAGATGTTCTGGCAACAAATCCTTCAGCTGGGCAATGCATTCGTTGATTCTGTCACGTCTTTTCTTTTCAATCAGTCGGTGTGGCAACTTATATGTCTCCTGGAAGTGGGTTGAAATGTTGTCAGTGAGACCCAGGCTGCTCAGGTTCAATTTAAAAAAAAATGCAGAATTATTAGGCTTTATTTTTTTACTTTTAATTTACCTTGCTCTCATCCCCGCGCTTCATGCCCCTCCTGGGTTTGTACACATAGATGGGAAACTCCATTCTTTAAAAATAACATAAAAAAATGTGTTATTGTTTAGTTTGGGTTAAGATTCAGTATATAAGTGTTTCATAAATTGGATAGAATAGAAAAGCAAAGTATAGAATATAATATTGTCTTTACCCTTGCATGTCATGTATGTCCAGCGATGGGTGTTTTGGCACACAGGGAGGTGGTTGCGCGCTGGTAATCCTCTCCATGTCGCTTAACTGTAAAACCCGAATAAATAAATAATAACACTTCAAAAGAAAAAAAGCCTTCAAAAAGCTCCAAATGCGTCTTTGCAGTCGCGCCCCAAAACGAAGGAAAAAATAAAAATAAAAAAATAAAGTCACATAAAAAAAATGAAGAAAAACAAAAACGCAAAGAAAAAGTATCTCCTGTTATCCAGCGCGTGCGATCCCGCGGTGAGCTGGAGTTGAACGCGGCGCAGTGTTGTCACCCTGAGGTCCAGACTCGGTAGTAATGTCTAAGGGAGGCTCCACGCCTGCTTGAATGTGTGAGAGCTGGGTGGGTTTTTGACTACGTGTTAAATAAACCCTGTGACTGCGGGCACGTCTCTCGGCTAGAGACACAGACTCGACTCCGTCACATGAGCCTCACGTGTTGGACGGCGCTTTCAACTCCTCACCTCCTCCCCTCCGCTGCCTGCTGGAGTACAACCCATTTCTGTAGTACTCCTCCACCGGGAGGCCGAGTCCCGTGTACCACCATGCTCTACACACACACACACACACACACACACTCTCTCTCTCTCTCTCGGGGCAGTGTGTGTGTGTGTGTGTGTGTGTGTGTGAGCATGACCATGTTTACAAAGACAGAAAGTGGAGCAACAGTTTAACACGTCAACACTTGTTAAAGAAATATTCTTACTTTTATGACATATAACTGCAAACATGTGTAGCCCATAAAGCAACATGTTTTTAGCACATTACACGAAGCTAAATTTTTAAAGGACATAATACTAGTCTTATGTATGGATAGGCTATTATTATGACTTATGATCTCTATATCTCATATAGGCCTGTATATGATATATGGTGTATACAAACAAGTGATAGCCTATAACTCTCTATTGTATTAATGCTTTAGTCATATAGGAACATTATACTATAGAGGTTATTTTCTTTATTACGATAACAACACAACCAAAGAACAGCAGTTAAAATAATCTAAATATTTTAATTATAAATAATTTAATAAAATATTTGAATATATGTATTTATTATCATAGGTTATACTTTTTCACAGCTAGGGTGAATTTTATATGGGATTTAAAATTATGAAATAACAATATAAGAAGTGTTGACATGGCGTAACGAGTCGACCAACAAGTTGCCATGGTGACTTGTAATAAATGTCGACGTTATTTTTATTACGGCACGTGTGCCTATCGTTTATACTGCGCGCGTGCTGTAAGCCTGGCATGTGTCACGCGCTCACAACGGACACCGTGTCATTTCATTTCTGTGCCCGTTTGCTGTGGCACGTGCACCTGCTGCGGGATGACACCGCAGCTGCAGCGGAGCGTTTTTGTTTTTGCTGCTGCTCCTGTTGCGCTGATACTATTAAAGCTGGCAGTGTACCCGGCGGACTGTCACGTTGAGCTCCTCATGGCGGCGACGAAAAGCCCAGGAGAACGAGCCCTGCCAGTGACGTCACGTACACAGACAAACCCAGAGTGCTCCACTGTTCGGTCGGTTCCACGCGCCGCCGTCCCTGAAGACAGCAGCCACGGAGGCTAAAGATAGAAACAGCTCCGATACACGGAAACGAGGGAGCAGGCTACCATTAGCCTGTAAGGCATTTTAATAGCGGTCAATATTACACATGAATATAAGCTTTTGACCTGAACTGCTAACATGACTGTGGTGGCGCTGTCTGTTATTAGTGTCCGTCAGTTCCAGACCTGCGTCTGAAGTCATTCAAGTCATTTAGCCTATAAAAGGGTAAAAGCACTCATGCAGAAAGGTAGCGTTATATTATTATATTACTGTAATTATTGATTCATTAGGTAGCATGATTTTTAAATTGCTCGAGTTAACTGTTTTACTGTTGGGTAGGCGTAATTTAATATGACAATTATCACATTTTATATTATGCTATATATTCATCCATGTTGTTATATATGAAGTGTCATGTACAGTTGGCTCTATGAAATTGTCTCTTTGTCCTTGTAACATTAGGCCTAATCAACAGTGTTAGTTTGTCGCTAACCCTGCTGAGTGGAAATCCTTTCAGCCGTACATCCCACCTTCAGAGCTGCAGTAAGTGTCTTTTATGGTAGAGAAGTCGAGCTAATGGCTTGAATTTATTTGACTCACTGTCTAAAATGAGGTATTTTACATCGCAGTGGTCTTTAAATGTAAGGTAGTTACTTTTACCTTTATTTATTCAGGAAATTCTCATTGCGATCTGATCTCTAGTAGCAAACTGATAAGCAGCGTAGCTCCGGAACTCAAATCAGATTGACCTATTTTTACATCAAGAATAGCCATTCGATTGAGATCGAAGACACTTAACAGTGTTTTGAAGCCAAATGGAGAGAGACATATTGCTGCTGTTTACACACTGTATGAGACTGAGAGACAGACAAAGCATCAGCTCGTCTCTAAACTAGTAGTAGAGTTGGATAAATGTTTGGCATGCGGGGAATATTTTTTTTTAGGAAAGCCCCCAGAGTAATCAGGATGTATGCCACTTTATATTCACCCAATTACACACATTCCACTCACAACGCCAGACATTAACTGTTTTCAGACATATATCCAAATGACAGAGATAGTATCTCTAAAAGACAAAAGATGATTTCAGAACATGGCCTAGGTTAATTACTTATTTGTCCAATTGTGATTTTTTTTAGTAGTATGGCATTTTAATTCATTTTATCATGTCATAAATATGAGCTGATTAAACTGCTCCAGAAATGGAACACCAGAGTCATCTTAGATACACGTAACGCTGAGTGTGTGAGTGTGTGTGCGAGGGTGTAAGAATACACTTTGAAGCAAACAGATTGTTTCACATTTTTAACAACAAAGCACACTATTTGATTACTTTAAAGGGATAATTCATCATCGTCTTATAATAATTCTATAATAATTACTTTAACAATAAACAGAGTACACAAAGTAAAGGATAATTACATCAATTTTAATAAATAATTCTACTTTAATATACAAATTGACAGTGCTTAGATTTTTAATTAATCTTAATCAGTTTGAGAAACAGTTTTTTTTTTGTCCATCCCATTTTTCTATACAAAAGCAAAGATATGCAACAAACCTTATATACACATAGAAAAAGAGAGAGATATTTCTAACGGTAGCATGAAGACTTACTAAAACATTTTAACATAAAACATGAACATAAATAAAAGTTAGTGAATCTGTGCAAGCAGCAAACTGACTTTAAATGAGGACAAAAACAGGCACAAATGGAACAAGTCTGTTGCAAAACAGGAGAAATGATGCTAATTACATCTATTCCAGTAAAAGTTACACAACTCCTGAGCAAACCGTAATAGCATGAGTGACACTGAAGTAGTTATATAGCAAATTTGACTGACAAGTCAAACATTTTAAATGTCTTTTAGACTCAAATTAAATGATAAAGAAAAGTTGTCATAAAATAAGTTATCACTGAGAATGACAGGTGGATTTACACAGGTGAAACAAACTATCTGTATATATTGCTCTCACACAATATACTATCTCTACTGAGTGCATTTCACACTCAAGAATTATGCACACATTCAAGAAATAAAACAAAAAAAGTGAAATTGAGAAGGCCCACTTATTAAATATTATCTCTATATTTGCGTAAGTAAAGAAAACCAAAAACTCCCTATTATATCAAGTGACAATTAAGTACAAACAAAAACATCGTCCCACGCTTTCAAATAAGATGTGATTTATGGAACTTAAATCCACATACCAATGAGGTTGCATATTGCACAACATAAAAAAAAGACATTAAATACTGATCGTTATGCCAGAGACATAAATAGAAAACATTAAAATAAATAAAAAAAAGTACAACAAATGATGGGACTTATTCTTCCTGTCCAGTCAGCTTTGTTGTGTTTTCAAGTTCAACCAGTAAAGGCCATGTGTTGAAAAAAACAAACAAACAAACAAAAAAAACCCCAATTTATTTCTTTATAGAAAACATTTGGCATCAATTCCAACTGGACTGAACAAAACGTGGTGGGCGAGTGTTACTGTTCGGAGCGACACGTGCGTGGGATAGAGCTACACATCGTCTTATGACTACCTATGTTACAGTGTTTCCCTACAGTTACAAGTGACACTCAGTGCAGTATACTTCATGTGGAACCTCTGAGTAAGGACTGTATGCTCCGTCCACACACACACACACACACACACACACACACACACACACACACCCGACGCTGGGCTGCTTCAGGGCTGTCAGTTGACCTTATGCAGGCTGCTGGGGGTTAACGTTCATGTGCTGAGGATGTCCCAACAGGCCAATTCGCTGCTTCTGCTTCCTCTGTTCTGTCATCTGAAGACCACAGACAAGACAAAAATCATTCACCTGTACCTTTCATTAGCGTCGGTGTCATCCTCCACTGAATATGCAGGCGGCCTTCTCTGGTCTGTCTCTGATCAATTCACTCTTTCAAATGACTTTGCATGAGCCGACAAATGTTGCACAAACTCGGCTGCACGGTGCTGAACTGAAAGACTCGTTTGAAATCTTGCCAGCCTCGTCATCCACAACGCCGCGTCTTCTGACGAAAGCAGCAAATACAAACTACTAATACTGAAACTCAGTCAGAAGAAATTTTGGAGATCAAGCAAAGCACATGAGTCATAACACAGGTGTTAACATTTATACCAACAGGAACACAAATAGTTTTATGCTAAGAATCAACTTTAATTAACATAAGGTAGCCATTTGCACCTCAACACTGAAAACAAAACAATATTAAAAGTGAGAAGACACAGTGGTCTTGTAATGAGTGTTCCAGGAGAAATAATTCTCAGTAGTAGTGTGCTGGAGAAAAATATCATTAAAACACATCAAGGCGACAGTTTGAACTCAGTTAGCAGGAAAACACTGGCATATTGTTTTGTTTTGTTTTTTTGTTTTTTACATTTTTTAATTGAGCCAATTTTCTTTGGGGTGACAGAATACACTTGTCGCAGATTTTTTCCTGTTTGCCGTTTGTGCTCCACTGTGAATGAAAACCGCAGGGAGAAAGTAAGCAGAACTGGCAGTTTAGACAGATTAAGCAATTTAACTCTTTAACTGTTGAATCTGATGTGAGTGTGTCTGATGCTACAGTAGTGCCCTCCCTGTGCTTTCAGCAGCACAATAATCATTTCCCTCTGTCTGGGTCAAAATGTCTCGGTAACATTCACTTCCTCACAAATAGTTCTCATTTCAAGGGTAGAGATATTTATATTTTGGTTTACTAGAAACACTGGATTGCAGCAGTTGTGCAATTTTAGTGCACAAGATCCTCTTTACACACAATGAGCAGAGTGTGTTCAACTTAGTAGCACTTAAATGATTCGATTTCACTAGCTGGTGTAATGAAAAGCCATATGCTTTATACCCTTTGCTCTCCTAAATATTGTGAACGGCTTCATCCACTAAATCAATTAATCAATAGAAAACCAAATAAAAAGGGCAATAATCCAATCAATAGGAACGAAAGATGTTGCTCGAGCCACTTGTGTGTTGTGATGTATGACTCATCACCTTTTGCCTTTAGTAAGCTCTGCCTCTAAAGAGCAACGGGCAGCAAACAAACAAACAAACAAACCCTGAACTTCGTTTGTTGAATACGTTTTGGCTCTCACTCTTCATGTTTGAGACATCAAAGCTAGTTTTTAGTTTCACTTTTGGTCTAACCAACCTGTTCTTTGAGCTCCATGAGCTGGCCTGAGAGGTTCGACACCAGTTTCATGGTGGACTCCAGTTTTTCCTGCAGGCTTCTGATTTCATTCTGCTCCCCGTCTGCATCACTGCTGACCAAGGACATGGCCCGCATCCGTGGGAACCAGTCCAAGTTGTGCTCCTGGTAAACAGAAAACTGGATCGTTAAGGCCAGTATATCAAAACATAACGAAATTCATTTACATCATATTACACCCTTTATGGCACTCTCTAAAAATATAAGTTTAATTTCCTCAAATAAGCTTATCTAATTATCTTTAGATGCAGTGGAAAACTTCTCACACATTTTAAACACAAATGACATTAAGTGTGAACGACTGCCGAGCCCCATTTGATTTTTGTTTTGTCCCTTTGCCTGTGTGCAAGTCTACTCTACTCTTTTTCACACCTAGTCCTAACATACATACAACAAAAGTGGCAAAAGCACAGAAATATGCGCACTAAAACGGAGAAACAAACTTTCTCATTTGACTGTACACAAGCTGTTTAAGAAAACACTGAAATCAAGTGTACTACCCGCAGAAGCTGGAGCTGCCGGCTCACTGCAGTTATGTGTCAAACAAGGCATTTCGACATGTGGGATGGAGGATTAGAATTTGAGTATTTATTTGAAGTATTAGCTGTAGCAGTGATTTGTTGCGAGTATCTCCCGACATGAACGAGAGCTTTTTGACGGGTAGTGTTAGCAGAAACCGAGAAACATCAAGGTTTAACATGTAGATTTTATCAGTTCTTTCATAGCTCTGAAGTAACTGCTGCTGTCTGAATCTGACTGAAGTGAGATGTTGACATTTGACACGCTGAGGACAAATTGTTGAAATGTGGCTGATGGTATAAACTGATGGGTCTGTTATTATGAACAGACAGGCATTTTCACACGGTGGCTGGTGTGGGATTATTTAAAAAGGTCTAATTATAATAATTATTATTTTTATTATTATAAGCTAGAAAAATGATGAAACAAAAATCAGTTTAAAAAAAATCTAACCTTGTATGATGAACATTTCTACATTCATTAATTACTCCTCTATACTGGTTTTCATCGGTAGTGGAGAGTTCTGCCGTTGAATCGTTAGCTCAGTTCAAATTGCCGTCATACACGATGCATGAGAGATTCACAGGAAACGATACACGCATGTAATACAGCGTCCTTATTAATATCAGCCTCACTGTTTACTGTTCACTCTCTACAGATGTAGCAGAACATAAAGTAAATGTTAGTTCATATTAAACGCATTCGTTTGGTGGAAATTACCGATCGACTTCTTCATTACAACAACGTGATTTTATTTGCCCGCGCTGTAAGCGGATACATCAGTTGCTCTTCTGTTGTCTTTCAGCAGAATGTAGCTGATCAAGAAGTGTTTACTGCTGCCAGAAAATCTCGGGCCTGGAGTGTGAAACCACATTTCCTGAAACCACCGAACACAACAGATGTCACCAAGTCAACCAGGACATAGCCAGGTTATAACGTCACAGAAATATAGTAGCATTTAGGGAAAAAAAAAATTGGAAAATAGAAGTGGAATAAACTAATAGAATTAATATATAGTAGTATATTAAGTTATGTTAGTAGTGTTTATTTATTGTGAATATGATGCAAAGACAGTGACATGAAACCCGGCAGCCACCTCAGGGGTTGTTGTGTTTGAACAGACCGACTCAGCTGCATTCTTTCACGCTTCTATCTCCTCCGGCACTTGGCCACCACATGCCATTTGTTATTGTGCGGCGTCTGAACCTGCTTCCAAATTAGCCCAAGTCATGTGAACACATCTGTGTTTAATTGTTCACAACATAAACACACATCCCACACACCCTTATCAGTGTCATGTGCCCCCAGTTAGCATACGACAGAGGATGTTGCATAGCCACTGAGGTCACTGAGTAGAAACAATGCAGTGCTGAGGAACCAGGCTGGAAAAGTCCCTAGTTTTCAGTGGTTGATTCGGAGACAAAGGGGCGAGTGAGGTGGCCGTCCAAACCACAAACCAATCCTGGGTCAGACGACAGCTCGAGGGGAATCACACAACACTAAGATGATGAGCAGCACATACTCATTCTGAAAGGAGGTGAGAGCTGCTGTGAGCAAGTTCCACTTCCTGAATGCAAAGATACACAAGCTGTGTTTACCTAGTTTACCTGTCCCTTCCACACAAACACACTTACAGCCTCGGCTTTTCTCAATATTCTTATTTTATATTATTTTAACAAATGCATGTTCGGTCAGGTGTAATATGGAGTATAAATATGCAGCTTCTGTCCTTACGAGATTTTAAGTCCGTCAGATTAAATAATTAAAGATATGATATTTCAGTCACCATAGCCACCCACACATAAAAAAAAAAAAAAAAAAAAACATGACAGAGGTAATTTCCCCACTTTGGATTCTGCCTGCTGGCCAAACTGCACACGTGTGTTGACGTCGTGACGACTTTGTCATCAGCAGCTCTGCCTTTTTTCCATCCTCAAGTGTTTACAAATTAAAGCACTTCCAGTAAACTGAGAGGTGCAGCCATGACTTTAAGACTCTACATCACGCTGGTTCAATGGAAATGACGGAAGTACATTTTTCATTATTAAAACCGCACGGGCCATGACAAAGAAACAGGATGCTCTGTGGTTAAAACAGCAACAGAAAACGTCACAGTCATGCCACAAGCCACCTGATAAGCTGGCAGCCCACTCACTCAGTCAAAATATGCAAATAAATGCCAAAAAAAAGCATATTTCGTTATGTTCATCTATGGTGCTGGATGTTTCAAAATTGGCTCATAGGGCTACTGCTCTGTCTTGGGGTATTGGATGTAATAATTAGGGCAATGAGTGTTATCTTTTACACTTTAGACATGACAATTCACCCGGAGCCCTCCACCATTGACGTCAGTCCCAGTCATTGTCAGAGTAGTCTGATTTCTACACCCCCTTCTGTCCTAATGCTTCCTCCATGTTACTGCAGCATCAAATGAATTGAAACACAGTGGGAAAGAGGCAGCACAGACTGAAGAAACAGGACTTACAAATAATATTTCTGGTGCAAACAATTTGTAAATACTCAATCAGAGACAAACTGCATTAAATACAGCAGCAAGATTTAGTAATACATAATGGTTTTACTTAAAATTATAATTGTTTTTATTGTTTCCCAATTAGTTTGTTTGACTTTCATTGTGCTTTGTGAACCTTTATATGGTTTTGTACAACCACGCTACATCTAGTCTAGCTCAAATAACATTTAAAGTTCAAGTGAAGCAGAAGTTCGAGCGTCTTTTAGTTTCTGTACTGTGACACATTTACCAGGGAAACGGAATATTTGAGCGGTGTACGGTTACGAGAGAGATTTCAATAGAATTTTTTCACATTTGATTGGACCATTAAAAAGTGTCCGTGGCTTCCAGAACACTCAAAGACACGATGACTGACGTGCCGTGCTGTTGCTAGCTTGCTAAATAATGAATCTTTGCTCTGAGCCACTAAAAGTTAAAGAGTTAAAGATTGATTGATTGGTTGAAATTGGATGGTTGACGCTTATGTGAGCACACATTATATTTTGCTTTACAAGAAGAAAATATGATTGGATTTTGATATTAGAATATAAAGAAATTGATTGATTGACTGAATTGATGAGAAGTTTTTTTTTGGCATATATTGTTGAATAGACATAAAATAAAAAGTGCAATATAGCCACAGCAAATAAAACGTTAAATTTATGTTAGAAATGAAAGGGGAATGTATGGCTAGTATGACTAACAGTATGGATTAAGTTGCTAATGCTACTGCTAACCTACATTAGAAATATGTGTTAGCAATATGTGTCCTGATAGAGAGAAAGCTGAAAATACAGCAAGTCTTACAAGTCACACACGCATTTGTGTTTAACATTTCTGCTCAGCATGTTTTGTATATAAATACTAGTAACAACAATAAAAAAAGTGTACTGAATAGATGGGGATTGCAATAACATGATTCAATTAAAGGCAGACATAATCTTTATGGATAATGTAATAAATATGAGGAAATATTATCAGGAATACAATCACACTGCAATCTCTGTAGATAACTTGCATGTGAAGCTGAGAGCCAATGTTAGGGATGACTGGGTCAGCTGACGGGTCAGCGGGGTCTTCCACACCATGTGTGCATTCACTGCTCTGCCTGCCTCTAAAACCTGCTGGTCAGAATGCACCCTTGACAAACTCGTTTTGGCTCAGCAGGGTGCAAAGGGGAGAGAGGATAGGGGTTAATCCCGAATCAGGTGGTACCTCACAAGACTAGCTAATCAAAGCAAAGTGCGACACAGTGGGCTCAATGAGAAACTGTGTCAATTCACAGCAGCACAAGTGCGTCAGGGAAGCAACCACTTCAGAAGAAGGGGCTTTCCTTTGGCAGTTAAAAACTTTTAACTCTGTAAGTGCTCACAGGCTATGAGTATGATTCAACAGTCAATCAATCACTCAATTTATATGATGTATATATATATATATATATATATATATATATTTTTTTTTTTTACTTATTTTAACAGTAAATGTCCACAGATGACATTTTCATTGAATCAGTTCTGATATGAATGTTGGACGTATGTATCTGATTTTTGATATATAACATACAACATAATATACTTGCATTAGTTTTTGATTGGCTTATTTAAATTTTTTTTTTTATAAACTCAACATAAAAAAATTAAAAAAAAACTCATGCAAGTATAATACATATTATAATATAATACAAATGTAAATCTAAGTCAACACATATTTTTAAATGTTGAATAACCTTAAATATTTTAATATATATTTTATTATACATATTAAGCTTTTTATTATTTTTCTTCTGCTGTAAAAAAAAATGATGAGGCTTTGCACTTGTCTGTGTAATCATTAGGCGATGTGCACGGTGAGAATAGTGTGTGTGTGTGTGTGTGTGTTTAATGATTAAACCAAGGCATGTCTGCTTCGGGGGATTAACACATTTTATACCAAAGGCAGGCTCTGTCTGAATGTTAATTCTCCATTCACAAAGCTGACTGATGTGATAATACTTTGGAAGAATTCAAGGTCATGGAGGCAGAGATTACATAATGCAGTCCTGGTACTGTGGGGCAGACGAGGTAAAAGCAAAATATAAAGAGGCTGCAGTAATCAACTCTGTACAAGTCCATATGAATCTGACTGCTGAAGACTGTTATAGGATTGAAGGTTAACCTCAGTAAAGACCACAATGGTAGCTGACACAGCACTGCACAGTACTTCTGCATGTCTAGTCTTTGAGGCGCACATGAAATTGTTTCCTGTAGTAACAAACAAGGTGAGGCTATATTCTGAGAAGCTAAAATAATGTTTTATTTATTTCAAACATGACTCTTAATAAACCTGTAATAAGCCCCACAGTGTAGATTTGAAGGCTTTCATTGTATGAAGGAAGTCTGAAAAATGTTAAAAAGCTAAATGCATGTGTGTGATTACATTCTTACCCTTATCATTTCGGCCACATAGCTCTCCGGGCCAGTGTATTCTGTTGAATCCTTGACCTTCACCAGGACGATGAAGAACAGGTAGTGCCACATGTTGTGCTCAACTTTGATGTGTTCTTCAAAGGTAACTGTCTTATTGTCAAACTTGTCTCTCTCCAAACCTACAAATGACAGGATACACCCACACCCACAAACACACCCCAAATAAACACAGTGCTCCCATTTCTTTAGAAGCGTGAAGAAATACGCTGTGTGTGGCAACATGACATAATTGTTCTTGTGACATAAATAAGGAAATGCAAGAGGAAATGGGGTCATGAGGGAAAGGGCAGACAAAATATAAGTGAGATTTACTAAAACTGTTGTATGTATAGTTTGTTACACTAAACGGAGCCTTTTCATTCATATTCCTTCTTACATTGCATGCTTTTGCAAAAGAGGAATAACCCTCGACAGAAACATGAAGAACATGACATAAGAATGACCACAACTGACACAACTGAGACAAGTGACGGATGAGGCCAGTGTCTGAGTGAGTGTACAGTCTGACATGGTCAAGACCCATATGGCAACAGGAAGAAACACTCCTCCTCCACAGCAGCACCTGCCATGACTAACTATTCATTCTGGGAAGAGGAGGCGTTTTTGTTGTTTACACTACCCAGAAAAACAGCCCCCATTTTTGCAAAGCGTCCTGATGTGTGGCTGCAACACATAAGTCAAATGCTCATACAAGAGCAGATCAAGACCAGACCCCTGTTGTTTGATTTTGTCATCTGCAAACTCGATCTTCACACCTGCTGATTGTACTGCGCAAAATATGCTGTACAGCGCAGCTCCCACTACCGACTGCAGGTTTGACTTAAATGAAACTGCGACACATTTTTGTTTCTTGAATTCTAAGAAAGGAGTCTACTGTACAGTGACAATGGAAACAAAAAAAAAAAATGGAGTGGCAAAGGTCATGAGTCACATTCCCGTAATGTAGACAAATTCTGCTGAGTAGGCAGAATCGCTCTAGTCATGAAAAACGGGACCAAGAAAACAATCCAGCTGTCAACAAAATTTAAACTCGACTCCTTCCTTTATTTGATTCCTCACCGCAAATAAAACATGTTGTCTTCAGGATTTCCTCTTTCTTCTGCTTCTCACTCCTCAGGTCAGCAAATGTATCGATGATGACACCAAAGATGAGGTTGAGGACAATGATGATAACCATGAAGAAGAAGAGCAGGTCGTAGATCACTCTGGCTGCAAAAAGAGGCTCCTGTTGAAGACAAGGAGGAAGCAAAAACATGTCAGCACTAACAATCTTAACTGCTGTCACACTATAATGTCAATATGGGCCTAGTTTAGAAGATTAATGCATAGTCTCAGAGCTTGAATATTTACCCTAAAATCCATTACACACACAAGTCTGCTTTTTGTAAACCTCTTGACTATGAACTATTTATTATTTTCTCATTTGGGACTATGTGGGAAAAAAAGTAATATGCAGATATGCTTACAAGGAGGTTAAACTAAAAAAGTATGAAAAACACAGAATCAGATTTTAAATAGGACATCCACTAAATGAATATTTAGGTAATATTAATTCATAGTATAAAAAATTTATTCATAGTATAAAAAAAAAAAAAAAACAGTAAATGAAAATTCACATGAATGTTAAGATAACTGAGATTTACATGTATGTATGTATGTATGTATGTATGTATGTATGTATGTATGTATGTATGAGCCATGCCCTCATTCTGCAGGTCAGTCTACAGATCTAACACATGTTGTGGTAGTGCACAAGCTTGTCTTCATCCCAGATAAGTACTATTAATGCTTTTTTTTTTTTCTGGCACGTTTGGGGTTATGAGAGTACTACATGTGTACTCTTTGGCCTTCCAGCAGAGTATATCAGTTATAATGTAGCCTTCACTGCACTCCTTATAAAAAACCTCAATCAACGGATATGAAATTAGCCAAGAATTCTATTTTCTTCTTATTGGGTCAAATATGTTACATATTTAATTTTCTCAAAAAATGTCCTTACAATTAAGATTTCATACCAGTTTATTTTAATTTAATTCATCTTGCCGGTAATTCAATCTTGTGTGTGTGTGCAGGAGTGGGATTGTTCAAGCTTGCTTGATATGTATTGCATTCAATTATATGTTGATGATATCAGTAAAAGACTACACTCTCAATCTGAACTTCACTTTGGTTCCTGTTTATTGTACCTCCTTGGATGGCTTCCGCAGGACGTCGCCAACACCTCCTCCGCTCCTTAAGCCGTGACTCAATACTGTGACAATGCACATGAGCAGGGAATCACATGTTCGCTCCTTGTCCTCTATCACCACTGCTGACGGCTGGATAGCAAGGGAACCTATGGACACATATAAAAACTGTCAGGTTTCATTTCCTGTATATAACCTGAAACATGCCAACAACGCTTTTAAACATAAATACATAAAAAAATAGGAAGTCACTGAGGAAACAGCTACACTAAAAATAGAAACATTTAGATCTAATTTATTACAGACACGATCAAGGGTCTCTGAGGGCACACTGGGAATTTTCTCAAGGTATTCACACAAAAACAAGTCACCAGACTACCATAATTAGCCAGCATGGTGGTGATGGATGGGGAAGCCGGGAAGAGGTCAGACCCTAGGCAGTTTGAAGATTTCGACATGGTTGGCTGATCAATTTTAAGGTGACACACATGTTCATCTTTGATTGGAGGCTTTTCGCATTAAGGTCAGTCGGTTTGCAAGAACTCGCTTTTTGTGGTGAGAAGCCCTCTGTGCCCTCACTAAGTAGACCCATCGACCTACTTGTACCTGATGGTAATTAATCCTTGACCTTTCAACCCTGGGCCCCTACATCACATCTTAGCATTAGTCCCGACACAAGCAAGGAGTCTAAACCCCCACTGTTTCACCCAGCTCCCTGAAAGCCTTCAGTGGCTCAGTCAGGTTTAATCCCATGACCACACGGCCGGGCAGATTTCTGGCTGAGCCAGATGTCAGCGAGGACATAAAGACCTTTACATACTCACACATACAAGTATGCACATAGACAGACAAACACATGGGAATTTTTTGAGAGACATGCATGTACAAGCTCGTGGATTCAAACTTGAAAGAACCTTTCGACCCTGAACCTCCACCCCGGTCACATATTTAGCTTACTCTGCTTACCATCCATCACCGTTTCTGCCGAACAGTTTTCCCCATTTTCTTTCTGACACACTCCCCCGGAGAGGAACTCTCCCACCATACTGGCTCCATGGTCTTTTCACAGGAAACAAGGCAAGTTGGGAATTATTTTTTCACATATCAATAGGGTAATTATATTCATAAATGTAAAGGCATGTGCATTAAACTGGATACATAGTATTATAACTTCATTACTGCAGAAAAACATTCAATCTATTGGCCTCTTGGCTATCTGGGTCGGGGAGGGCAAGTCATTTATGCTGATCCCTGTAAAGGAAAGAAACATATACTTCAACGTACCTAGTGTTTTGTTTGGTATCCTGTCAACAGCCAAAATGAAATCATCTTTGAAGAAGATATAGCCAACGATGGAGAAGAGGTAGACGAGGATAAGAGCCAGCACTGCTGTCAGAACAATGGAGCGGCCATTGCGAGTCACACTCTTTATTACGTTCAACAACGTCTCTTCTCGGTAAACCAGATCAAAGAGCTGGAAAGAGGACACATACAAAGATGTGTGTACAATACGTGTGTGGTTAACTTGTGCATGAAAAAGCTGAGAAGTGTGTGGGAGTAAGTCTGTTAATAAAAAAAATAAAATAAGGACCCAGTGGTCATAAGATATTTTTTGTTTGGAACGTTGCCTTGGTTTAAATGTCCTCATGGTTAAATGAGATTGGTAGAGAATATCTGCACCTTTATGTATATATAGATATATAGACAGACAGACAGACATTTATATAAAAATGTATTTGGTGGTTAGATTGAATGTATTGTGTGTGCTCACGCACTAGCAGGCTGTAAAAGAAGACATGGACAAAGACCCCCAGGGAGCAGATAATCAGGTAGAGCAGGTGGTACAGGAACTCCACATCCATGATCATGGCTTTGTAGCCACGTGTGAATGTTCCACGGTTCCCAACGAAGCTCATCAGGAAGATGACTTTATTACATAACTGTAGAACAATAGACACCACAGAGACAGCATGTAGAAACGGCAGCCTGATCACGATAATGTGTGGCATGTGCAAAGGCAGGAAGGAAAGATTACACAGTAGCGGTACTGTTGTTGTCTTTGCTCTTTGTTCAGATAACCTTAACATTGATGTGGTTGTCTGCTGTGAGTGACATTTCTATTATATAATAACACCTCAACTGTTTATTCAGTACGCCTTCATGTCTACCTGAATGTGAACTTGTGGTTGAATACCCGATGTTGCCCTACACTACTGGGAGGTGCTGTGTTCCTGCACTGTGTACATATAGGTTCTGTATCAATACGTTTAAGGTTTAGTTAATGTGTACCATGTGACTGTGACTCTTTCCAAGAGAAATTCCAGTCAAACATCTACTGGGAATTAAAGCATATCTGGCTCTGACATGGCATACAAGTGGTATATATGCTTATATACAATACACTTATTCAGACTTACGTTGAAACCACCCAGCAGCAGCAATGTGGGCTCCAGGCCTACAGAGAAGATCAGACGCAGGATAGTGGAGGCAATGAGCGCCCGGATGCCATGAGGCTGAGGCAAGATGATGACGATAGCTAGAGAAACCAGCATGGCCATCCAGAGCAGGGCAGACAGATGAGGCTCCAGGGTCCCTGAGGATGAAGGGAGTCACATTAGGGAAGAGGGGTGTGAGCCTTTCCAATTAATATTAATGATATAGCCAACTATTACAAGTAAATGAGGGTATTGTTCTCTTTTTACCATGTCATCAAGGCAGTTTGTCATTTGTCTTTTTGTCTTTTTTTCCACATATTCCGAAAGAACTGCAACATCAACACGAACGCACACTTTTGTAGGTCCAGCAAAAGTATGCTGAGCGTGCACATGCCTTTTCAGCAAGGCCTTTGAAATCATTCATATATGTGCTTTGGAAATTCATCCAATGCCATGATAATAGGACCATTTGTTATTCAGTCCTTGTCTGTACCACAACAAAACATGTCTATACCATTCAAGTCTTCATGAAGAAAAGGTAAACAGACTAAGTTTTTGAAGTAATTTAAGATGACCAGTGTATATATCATCTGCGAATGATGTTTTATTGATGGACTCCATGTGCAAACCAAGACCTCTGAATGGTTTCAGTCATGAACCCAACAGTTTTGCAATTACATAATAACTGAACTCTTTGCCTGCGTGTGTTTCAAATTTAACAGTTTAAAAGCCCCATCAATCATTATAGGTCAGCAAAGCATTATCATGAGCTCACCAGGCACGAGCTCAGTGCCAAGTCCTGACCAGCCTGTAAGTGAGAAGGCTGCATTACTTTGTTCATGTTACAGTAGCTGAATTCCTCTTTTTAACACATGAATGCATTTATCAGGTTGGGAAGGAGTACGGTCAGGTTCGCTTTTCTTTGAGGCACAAAGAAGAATCTCATGTCTCCCTTCAACCCTTCCTTTTATGAGGCCTCCTTCGTCTCGACTCTCTGTGTACAGATCACATGACAGGTACTTGTTACATAACCCTGGTTGGCTAAAAATAAACTTGGCTCTGGCAAAATTCATCAGGGATGGTCCTGGGTGCTGCATCGTAACAGGCCGCCCGGGCAATGAGACTTGGCAGCCAACCCAGACACAGCAGCTTGGACGTCACACACCAGTCTAAGACCATTCATCTCTCTTACTTGCTTACTCTGCAGCTGTGAGAAGATAGAGACTGACCTTTGCATTCAACTATGTACCATTACCATTAAACCACAGTACATTCTACATACAGCCTGAAGGTTTGTTGCATGGGGAGTAAGTAAGGTTTTTACTGTGCGTAGCAATATTTCTTTTATTATTGACGAGTGTCTGACCTATAGCCTATAGCCCCGCTGCCTGTCTGTTTCTGTTGCATTCAAGCAGCAATCAAGGTCCCGGAGTTCAGCACATCTGCCCACTACTGGGAAAAGTTCCCAACCACAATCTCTCTTTAAACAAACCACCTATAAGAAACATCCATTGACAAGACACATGAGTGAGTTGTGCAACTTATACATTAATGTTAACAGAGATTTCATGGTGTTTAAGCATCTATAAATCCTGCTTATTAGGCATACTTTTTAATCCATAAAATGTTTAGTAAATGTTGCCCAAATTAAGTTTACTGGAATAATGTGGTTTATTTGAGGTTTAAAGGCAATTGGCTTGAATATGAACAAGAAATATTTGAGCTCATTTGAATCCAGGACAGAATATGAGCGCATGCATCAGTGTAGACATTAAATAGTTACCATTATGTAATTTAACTTAAGAGACTTTTTATTTTTCACTTAATAAAAGTGAAAAGAAAAAGCCAACATCACTTAACCCATCTTGCACTAATTGACGTGTCCTGAAATGAACTGCTAAGCTCTCAGAAGACCTTTGACACTTAAAAAAAACACATGCAGTTTCTGGAGCTAGGCTAACAGCCTCTTTTTATGTCTCTTCAATACCGCTGTGAGGAAGTTCAGACAAAAGGGATCTCGCCGTTTCACCCCAGACAGAACAATTGAAAGTTTATACGAATCACAATGTGTGTCTTCTCTCTGTTACTCTGCGCTGGAACAATGGATGCCTTAATGGCTGTGGCTTTTCACATCCGCACAAATACTGCACTGAAGGAGAACCGAGAATTAAAAAAAAAAAAGTTTTTAAAAAAAAAAAAAAAGGAAAGAAATGAGAGAAAGCAAAACAAACCATAATCTGAGACTGCAAATAAAAGCATGCTCAAGACAAAACCTCACATTACACAGGAATTGTTGTCTCTCATCATCTTCCTTTGAAAGAAAGTCATATGAATCTGTTACACCTTGTGACCCAACACCAGACAGATTTTCCCAACCTTAATCTGTAAATTTAGGTCACATGACAGCACCAGGGGTTAATATGGTGTGGAGAACAAGGTCAAATATGTAGATCCCACAGAAGAAACTGAAGAAACCTTTTTTTTGGTCTGTTTAGCTCTATGTTGTTTAGAAATACACAGTAAACTGCATTTGAGATTACATCTGGCATCTGAAATGGTTTAGTTTCTTTTTTTTTTTTTTTTAATCGAGACATTCTTGCTCAAAAATATATCACATATTATTATGTGTCAAGATCAGAAAATGTGCTGTATCAATAAAGAGGTCAAAACCTAAGTAAGAACAAATTCCTTTTGGTGACGGTACTGCAGTTCAAGATCCAAATCTACGACTAGCACTACGTTCTCATCACACCCCCATTTGTGGTGAAACTCACTTTGGTTAGAGAGGTGTGAGGCTACACCCAAACCACAAGCATGGGAGCACAGAGTGTTCTGTAAGGCCCTGCGCACTGTTAGCTCTAATAATGCACCTGACTGTATGTGACCTAATCGCATGTACGCCGCTCTTAATACATGTGTCATTACACTAAAGAATGTTGTGATGTAAATACTCAAGACAAACAAATGTTTTCCTGACAGCAGAGTCATAGGTTCAAACCTGCAAAAGTGCATTGTACAGAGAAGAAAGCGACTGTAGGGGATCGAATTCGCAGAGTTCAGGGAGCACTTGCCGCTTTCACACCTGGAAATCACTGTGGAAAGTGGGTGTGGCGGCCAATTTGTTGTTTCAGATCAGACACAACACCCTTTCCTGTCAAAATATCAGGAGGAGGCTTTTAACAGATTTCACAATATCTAAACAGAACTTCTAAGATGGTACATATTGGCCTCGATTCTGCTGCGTGGGATAGTCTGATACTCCACTGAGACAGCGGATGTATTTTTTTTTTACCTGGCAGCAAGGAGCTGCACCTGGAGGATGTAAACATAGTAGGGAATAGTAGCCATGACCCAATTTCTTTTCTCGTTCATTTTTGACATAAAGGTTTCTGATAATGCACAGCATATACTATACTCCTCCGGCATACCTACCCCTGCCCTTGGCTGAACAGTCAAGTGTTTATATCACTCAGTCCTGTATCATTTCCTGTGCTGTAATACTTCCACTTACTGCACTTACACGAAAAACAGATCACAGTCACAGCGCCTCGTCAAACAATCTGTCATTCCTCCAAATGTAGAAGGGCTGAAAAAAAAAAAAAACCCAGAAAGTTTCAAAGATGAAGATTTTAGCAGACTAACCTCCACGGACACCCTCCAGAGGGTAGAAGAAGGCCACAAGCAGGTTCATGAGAACAGCCAGGTTGAAGGAGATGCTGCTCCAGAATGACATGTTCCTGGAGCACCAGTAGAGGATGGGCTGGGCTGAAGGACAGGGCATTTATGAAAAAATTAACACAGGCACTGCAGCATTCAGACATCATGCAGACTCTGTCTTTACTCTACAATACAACAGTTAGCGTTTATCTATTGTAAAATACAAGATGACTGATCAGTGTTTCACACCAAAGCGGAGAAACGTGCAAATATTTTGTGCTAGAGATTTTATTTTATTTCAATTGTAGTGAGGATGTGTCCTCGTGTTCTGTAGACGTTGATGTATAAACATAAATTCAGGGGCAAATGTCTGTCGTGAAGAGAGAGAAAAAACATTTTTCCATGTTTTTTTCAACTCAGTTTTAATTTTGACCACTCTAAAGTTGAGCGTTTCATTTCATTTTTACTGATTTGAGAAATGCAGTAAATTTGGGGTGAAACAACATTGATCAAACAGAATCAGAAAGGCTCTTTATAGCTTTCAGAGCCATTATAAGCACTACAACTGACTACTAAACAAATGATTACTTTTTAAGGGTAAAATCAGGCAAAACCTAAAAGCATTTAAGTACACAAAACCAAAAAAATGACTAAAAATATCATGCACATTTCACATGCACTCAATGACTTTCTAATTTTAGGAGAGTAAAAACATACATGCGTAAACTAGCTCATGCACACACGCACATACAGCCTACTCAGACCTCGGTCAGGAGATCAGTATCATAGCCAAAGTTATTTTAAGCCAGGTTGTTTATTAGAAAAGAAGAACTACGAGTGGGGACTTTTAGCAGCAGAAGTCACTGCTTTTCTGACAATTGGTTAAAAGCAGCAGAACTATTTGGTCTCCAACTGTGCTGATTCATTTAGATACATGAGCTATGGCTGTCACGTGTTGAGACATTACAGACAAGAGCACCTGCATCCTGGCCTGACCATGAGACAGACCACAAACATGCTCCTCTACCAACACAAAGAGGACTCATTAGGTTCCTCATTGCAATTTCACTTCACATTAATTTCAGCTCGTTAGGATTAATTCTTCTGTGTTAAAAAAAAAAACTAACATCCTGTTCCTGATCTCACACCTTCTGAAACTGTATCTGTTATCCAGCCTTGATCTGTCGCCAGTAGGTTACCCTATGTCAGAGGTAAACAATATGTGACTGAGCAGGACCTCAAACAAAGCGGGTCGACCTATTATATGCCATTAATACTTTGAGCATCCCGCTAAGTGAGCTGACGCTCCATAAGCGCAACAGGTTTTATCACATTGCATCCATCTCTGCCGATTGTCCAAAAATACCTCATAGCTAAAATAAGACTGGGACGGGCTTCTGTTTTACAACAACACTCTATAGTTGTGTGTGTTATCCAAATTGTGATCTCTCTCTAGAGTCTCGCAGGTTCACCATTTACATCCTCAAGTCATTCTACATGGTAGGACCAGACTAAAAGAAAAGGTGATCACATGATTCTCTACTTCCTGAGTAGTTTCTTTTTCTTTTGCTTTCCATTCCCTCATTTTTCATAGAATAGAAATATGGGATCGTGACACTGTAATCACCAGTTTGCAGCAACCTACATTCTGACTACAATTATAGTGTTAATCATCCACTACATCACACTGACATAGCTGACGTCACTCCCACTTAGCTGCACACAGCATTCATTTACAACCTTGAAGGATATATGTTGTAATCACAGCTTAGCCTCTACTTAACATATGCAGTACTATTTTGAATAACTTTATACATTTCTCATCAAGGCTTACATGCTCTCTCTGCATCCATCCCTCCAGGCTTTAAAATAAGCAGAGTGCAGCCTATTTAGCACATATCCTAAAACATTGTTGGTCAGGATGAATCAGTGTTTTTTTGTTTTTTTTTTTAAGAAAGATGACATGCCCATAACAGACTACAGGGTATTACTAATTGCAGCAATGCCAAGAACAGTAGCTGGTTGGGAAAGGAAGACTTCTCACAGGCTGACTAAATGGTGCATAATTTAATATGTGAATATTTGTCTCCTCACACATAGACTGCCAACTACAAAGAGCACAGGGAGCAGGCTCGCTCCATGTTCCTACAAGTTGTCAAAGCAGTCAGGAATTTTGTTTATTAGAAATCAATCATGAATTCACCTAAGATTTATATATGTATGTGTGAACAGTATCAAGGGAGGAGGAGTGGGGCGGGGATCCTCGGGAGGGCCTGGAGGGATGCAAGAGGAAAGCGTGTAAACCAGGCACTATGAGATAAAGAGTTGAGGAAAGGAACGTACAGGGAACTGTGTTTGTGTTACCAGTAGCCTCTTGAGTACCTCGCAGCTTCTTCTGCCAGTTCATCTCATTGAAGAGGTCCTCAGAGCGCAGAAAGAAGTCATTGATCTTGCTGCCTTGCTCATCCCGCTCTGTCGTGTAGTAGACACGCAGCTTGGACTCTTGGGTGAGGAACTCGCAGATGTTGGGTACGGGAAAGACTATCTGCTCCATGGTACGATCCAGTCGTACAATCTGGACATAACCACAGCAGCAGCCACCAATCACACACCTCAGTCACTGGGACGGGCAAATCAACCTTGAGCCTATACTGTTTTTGTTTTTTTGTAAAGCTTAGTGTTAATACTTGGCGTTAAATTAAACAAATAGGCTGTTTTCAAGAATTCAATTGTTGTTACTCTACTTTGCAATAAGATATGAAGAGTTGATAAACTGAACCAACAACCTAAGATGAGAACAATCTGCCAACAATCAGCATTCCTTTTTTTTGAGTACATACAGGAAAACGTGCAAACATGCCAAAGGTGCTTGTCATTCTGTCAACCATGAGACTCAAGAGAAGGCCAAGAAAATATCACATGCCTTAAGTCAACTGTAACACAAGAACATGTTGCAATCTTCACAGGCTAACACAAACGTCTTTGATAGTGGGCCTACAGTAGCGGGATTGTGGGAATATATTTAAAAAAAAAAAAAAAGCATATTGCTAATTGGCACAATTTCGTTGGGACATGGACCCAACAACTGACCTCAATCTGAGCTGTGTGTTTGGCATAAAACTCCAGGGCCTCATCACCCTCTCCGTACGTCCCCCCTGGCTTCAACATAGCCTGCAGTTCTTTGTTGTGACGGGCCAGCTGAAATGACAACAACATCAAACTACTGATAACACATCAATGACCGACAATCACCACAAAGATTGTTTCTATTGTTACTAGACGGGTTTGCCTGAAAATATGTACACTTGTGTACGTACTTGCACCACTGAGCCAACACTGTTGGTATTTAACAGCGGGATACAGTACGGGCTATTTATTCTTTCTTTAAATCCAAGATGTTCCATGCATTCAACCACATGGCTATGGGGTGTGGATTACAGTGGGTGTTGCATAACTGTAATTAACCTAAGTCGCGGTTTGAACACACACACTCTGCTATTGAGTGGAGTGCAGCCTGTGGGCTGAAAAGGAGACAATGAGTACAGAGAGGCAGGTATCACATGTCTTTAGCAATGACATACAGTAACAGTGAGGCCACTGTAAATCCGCAGGCTGTGTACTATATAATATGACCATGCATGTGCTACAGCGTCTGTCATGCTAATATTATGGATAGCTGGTGGCTTACTTGATGTGCCAAGATGTAGATATTATGACCAACGTTGCGTGGGGATGCAGAGTGTTCCTCTTCTCCATCCTCCCCCTCCTGTGGCTCCTCCACCTCTATCTCACCCTGCATGTAGGCCTTTTTGATCACTTCCACCTGCAAGAAAATAGATTGTTGTCACATAGCGTCCACTTAATACTACTTAATTCTGTCATTTGCAAGACATCACACACACACACACACACACACACACACACCAGCTCTTTAGGTCTCATGTTGTACAGTATCCTCTCAGCATTCTCACTGTCATGTCGGCTCTCCATAATTGCGAGAAGAAGCTTGGAGGCATTATTCTATGAAAAGATGAAAGAGGAGAGAGAACAGCAGTGATCAGCTGTGTTCATCTACCTGGTGCTCAGTGCTCCAGGCTGTACACAAGCGGTAAATCAAGGACAAAAAAAGAGAGAACATTTTCTCACTTAATCACGATAAGGTGTTATTAGAAGTATGTTTTCTACTCAGTGATTTATTGGAGTGACTTGCTAATCTCTAGAGAGTGTGTTTTAACTCTAGCTGGCTAAGCAGTTTATAACACAGGGGTAAGACTGTAATCACAATCAGATAACATGTGGCTACACTGCATTATTATTTTTTAGAACTGCTATCAGTGTTGTAATTGGCACAGTCACTCTGCAGTTATTCACGTGTGCCTGTACAACTTTAAATGGCATGTCTAATGTATATTATTTTCCAACAATCCAACTCTCTTTAGCAATAATATCTCAAAGTGATATTTTGTCATGTGAACAGTTTATTAATAATAACAATAATTATAATAATAATAATAATAAACTACCGCCCTGAAAGTGTTATAAGTGAAGAAGAATTGACTGAAATTAATGATCACTTACTTTGAGTTCCAGCACCAGGTCCATCCTCTTCTTGCCTAAGGGGTTGATGTCATTGAGGATGAGAGCGATGATGATATCAATACCGTTGCATTCGTGTGTGGCAATGCAGTTCTGAAGAACAAATTAAATAAAGATAAATACAAATATATTGGAACTCGAGAGTAACCAATAACCAGTAGTTTTGAATGTTTTGTTATTATTTTCAAATCAGTAAACACACACTGTATCTCGCACTAATCAGCGGTATTCTGGTAAAATAAGAAACTATTCTGCCACATATTTGTCCAAAATGATGCACATCAAATCTGAGATCGGATCTTCACATTAAAAGGAGACAAAAAAATATTTCTTCATTAGGTATTGACTGAAAAAACATAGATTAAAGAGTTTTATTTTATTTTATCAAATGGCAATGGGAGGCCAAAATGTAGAATTTGTCATGTTGGACACAAGAAATTCTCAAGATGATTCTCGATTAGCAGTAACATATGTATACATATTGATTTTTAAAAAAGAAATAGTAAAATTGTGCTCCGTCAGCTTGAATTTGGTGATTGGTTAAAAGCAGCCTTCGATAAAAGTGAAACATTTCAGATTAAAGTACTATGAGGTAAACAAACAGGTATTTTATACTTCTGTAGGGAACAATATCAATCGAATTCCCTGAAGTTTAGAAACTATGACAAACTTCTGCTGATGGAGGACTTCACATTTCATAACTGTTAAGTCAATTTTCATAAATGTTGGCTTTGTACAAATTACTGTTTGTTTTGGCAAAGACATGCCAATCCCCAAAATTAAATACTGGCATGTGGTTTGGAGGAAGTATCTTGATACCATTTAACAAAGATACTTAACCAAACCAAAAAAAAACAAAAAAACAAACAATAATAATTCATGCACTTTGCCCTCTATTTTCCTCTGAGTACATATCAATGAAGAGCTTTGTTTAGTCTGGCAGTCCCCACTTCTAGCACTGTTTGAGGGAACTGAAATCAGTTCAAACAGTGACTGTATTGAGACAGTTGCTTGTTTAGTCATGCCAGTTTCACACTTGCCATAAAAAAAGACCCCACAGCAGCAGGAAAAGAGGATGCCACCATCATGTGAGAAGACCAAGCAATGCAAATCCATGCCAAAGAACAAACACAGGCACACTGCCCAGAGTAGGCTGGTGTTACACTGTTGGGAAAAAAGATCAACTGCATAGCTTCAGTACGGCAATTATATTACTAATTATAATACCGCCCAAACAAAAGCACAAGTATGTTTACTGAAATGAAAAATGGTCACTCTGACATAAACTGAGATAAACAGAAAGACATTTGATCATCCAGACACTCCACTACTTTAGTGAAAGTGTACATCTGCTGTTCTGTGTGTACATGCATCACCTGGTTCTCGTGACAGGGACCTTGGCAGTACTCTGTCAGACTCTCCACAGTCTGGTTAATGAGTCCAACATTCTTCTCATTGATGTAAAGCCCCAGCAGCCCCAGACCCCCTGTAGTGCTGCCACAGATGCAGTCCAGGAACTGAAGTGTCTCACACACCAGATTATAGTTGTTCTTGTTATTCTGGTTGCGCAGAAAGTTCTGGAGATGGATGGAGATAAAATAAAGATTTGTTTTTCTCAGTACTCGTATTATTACAATGAACCTGAGCAGTGTGGTATATCTTGTATATCGTTTTTTTACATACAACTTCATTGTATATAACTTCAAGATGACAGAGTGTCCCACAGAGTGAAAAAGAGTGTGACAAAAATAAAAATAAAAATAAAATTAGCAATGCAGCAGTTGAGCAGCCAGAACAGAAACATATCAATGAATTGGTCATCTGTGCTGCATGGCTAGCAGTAAATCAATATCTTGCACCAACACTGGGTCAGAAAGTGTGCGATACAGAGACTCAGCAACGAGCCAACTATATTTAATAAAGGCTTGGCACCTTGATGTAGAATCAGTGCAAGGCAGGAAGTTACTGTCTGGGCTGCTGGAGCCAGCCTTTACTAAACACCAACACACTCCTCATAGTGAAACCAGACCAAGACATACCAGATATGGAAACAGCTGCAACAACTAGTTCTGCAAACAGTGCTTATTTTCAACGCGGTTTCGTTTCTGTACTGCGTTTCTGTGTAGCTGCGTGAGGTTAAAGAAATTCAGAACGCAGGCCCGGAAATGTTAGCGCGTCAAGGGCCAGTGCTGGGGGGAATTTAAGCAAAACAAAATGGCTTGTGTAACAACAAACATTCCCCTTAATTCATAGCTGACCTGCAGATCTCTGTTGTGGTTCTCACAGAGTAGCTGCATAAGGCGCAAGATGGGCTGCATGATGGTGATGATGACGCTCATCTCGCCTTCCTCCTGGCTCTTATCAGCGGTCGGGACTGGGGAACCATCAGCGGCCGCTTGGTGCTCTTCAGCTTCGGCCTCGCGGCGGTAGGTTGCAAAGGCCTTCTTGGTAACAGCGGAGGCCTCCACTAGCTGCTCCTTCACCTCCTCGGTCACCATTGCCACCACTGGCATGTCTTTGACTAACCACAGGAATAGGAGAATGAGTCAACACTGATGTTTGGAGAAACCTCATTTAGTTTAAGAAGCTGTCTTGTGATCCGAGAAAATATTTTGTTTCTCTACTTAATTTGAGAAAAAGACCTAAAATGGAATTAAAAGACTGTAATCAATGCCTACAGAACAAGAATAAACTAAATAAATGATGTGGCAGTTTCAGTTTCAATATATAGGGCATTCAGAGTCTCTATACCACATACACAGATGACAACAAAGGTTTATTTAGCAAGTGTGATGCTATCATAAATGAGTCTATTGAGTACATGATCCAACATTTACTCTGTTAGGTTTTGTGACCCTTCCTAACCTTTCTTGCGTGCTGGCGTGTCTTTGTCTGGTGGCTCCTCGTCCTTCTTCTTGCTGCCCAGGTCGCTAGTATTGACCGTCACAGTGGCTTTGATCTCCTGCTGGGCCAGCTTCATGCGCTCATAAAACACCTTAAAGAATTTTTCAGACTTGTTGTCCCCCGTTAAACGTTGGAAGAATGAGCGCTGGGAAAAAAAATAAAACAACATATTTTTAGTGTGTCTTGCATTTCCGTGTAAAAGAAAAGTTAAAGAAAAAAGAGAGAAGTTTATACACCTAACTTTTTTATGAACTAAAGGGGTGCCAATTTTCTACTTTTAATCATTGTCTTATTGTCTTTCTTGTGGTTTATACACTCTCCTGAGAGCTACATAAGCCTGTACTCACAGTGCCAGGAAAACCAAGCCATCATGGCCTCACTGTGCTCACCTGATTTTACACCATCTGCTCTCTGCCACCTGGGAACAACACAGTTCTGGCACCCTGAGGACTATGTGGGGCATTAACACTTACACACGGATAAGCAACAGCAAAACAACGACAAGATTTGGGATTTAGATGCGGCCACACACGCATGGCTTTATCAGAAATACATGCACACACGTAGATGCAGCTACACGACCTGCTGTGCTGAAAACATACACGCACATACTGTACAGGCACATGCCTACAGACAAACGACACGCAGACATTTACACAAGCAGGTTAACACACACTGATGTGGAAACATTACAATGTTCATAGAATTGGTCCCACTTTCCCTGCAATCAAAACTGAACTTTGCAACTAAAGAAACTTTTGCTCCTTCATGAGTATGAGGATTGTGAAATCATGGTGAGGAAGGAAATGTTCTGCCTATAGCTGTACAGAGGGCCACCTTGTATGCACGGAGCTGTTGTTTTTCTGCAACAGGCTCATATGTTCTGTCCCATTTTCCTCTTGAACATCCCTCCTTACATAAGACCTGTAATCAGCTGAGTGGTTACAGTGAGGGCACACTGCGCCTCAGCTCTAACACTGTTACATCAGCCCACAGAGGGTGAGCAGTGGAGAGAGAGAGAGAGAGAGAGAGAGTGGAAGAGGGAGAGAGGAAAACCCTGCCCTACTTTTCAGTGCCAGAACGGCACGAAGTGAGCGTGTGGTGTGAGAGGCGAGGAGGGAGGGTCTAAAAGTGGGAGGAGAGGTGTGGTGAGTTTTATCACATACATTGATTCTAGGGCAGTTTTGAAAGCGTGTTACATAAGACTCTTTCCAGGTTCAGCTTAACACAGTTACTTTTCTGAGACAGGGGGAAAACATGCAAACAAAACGCAACAATGCTGTGTACAGCATTAAAGTGATGTTATCTGCATAGAAACGGTGAAACCTATTTAGTGAGATTGTCTGCAGGGCCCCCGAAGTCGAGTCCTGAGAGATGCAAAACACTTAATGCATTATATCGGAGTTGTTTTCTCCTTCTCTTTTATGCAACAGTTTCTCCTTGCTTGTTTTTCAAGCCGTTAACATCATGTTGTTGACAGTCATTGATAGTGATCTGATTAAGAGTCAGCAGAAGACTTATGCAAGCAGGCCAACTTTCCCAGACAGAGTCAACAGCTTCGGGATAGCAGCTTTACAAGATTACCATATTAAACAGACCTCCTGACTGCTTCCATAAAAACTCTATTTATTCACTGATGCAAAGGGAATCATTTTGTCAACACCTGTCTGTCATATATGCCGAGGGTAAAAGGAACAGTACGCAACAACTGTTGCTCTGATCTCTGTGTGCACAGAGTCTGTTGGAACAGGCCTGGGTATCAAAACTTAGTACTTTTTTTTTTTAAAGCTGAAATGTGTCCATAGCACTGAGGTGCTATCAAAAGGTGACAAATACTGAATGCTTCCTCAGACTGGTACTGATCATCCTTTGATCACACCGTTTCTGGTTTCTCGGTGATATTTTGCCAATGTCAGACTGCATTTAATTTATTCTGGGGTTCTTGTATGTGCATGCGATTATTCAACATTATAGTTTGGCTTCTTTTGTTTCTTGAAAAACAGATTTAGTAGAAAAGAACCAGACTAATATTCCTGAAGGTAAGTTATAGTATCAGTATCATATTAGCACCAGTACTGAAAAATTTAAAACAATGTTAGCCCAGTGGTTGATATGAAAACGCACTTAAGAAAGCTTCAAACACAAACATGGGGTATTGTGATGAGCTTCAATGGTTTTCCTTCAACATGTCAATTATGAAATACCAATCAATAGTAAAAAAAACAAAGCATATGACATTATGTTCTATGCTGTACTGGAGCAGTGACCTGTTGCATTGTTGGATTTGTGTTTGATTGACATGTGATTCTATTTCCTAGCAGAGCTGATGACAGATCGTGTAACGTGCAAGACACAGTTCTAAGCAATATCTTACATAAGGAAACAGGATCAGATAACAACTTTGAAATATGCATGGGAAATTTAGCCCCCACTTCTCCCTATTAACTGCTGAGTCATTTTTGGTAGAAAATGGTCATCAGCCAATCAACTGCAGTTTGTGTCTGTGAGGCGGCTTAGTCCCACTACAGAGCTATTAAGCCTCCTGAGAGCTCTGCTGATTCTTGGTGCTTCCAGTCAAGTCCAGCACAGCAGGTTTAGGTCAACTCATAATTCTCTCTCCAATTCTACAGATTCAACATGGTGACACAGTGGGGCCTCCTTTCTGATTATCCTGCACTTCTACTTTTCTCTCTGTTCCCGTCAGCTGTCGCACCAGCTCTTGGCATCAACACGGCCCTGTTATATAAGGCCTGTTTATACCAGCAGCTCGCTTTTTCTTTTTATCTGCGCTCCTGCCATATCAGCCTAACACCTTGGGGAATGAGGAAGCCATTTCTCTGTGCTTATTGGAGGGTGTTTTGTAGTGTACTCTGCCACCGCCTATCTGGTAAACACGGAGATCTGCTTTTCGAAGCTACGACAAGACTGCCAGATAGGGGCTTGAAATTAAAAGTGAAATACGCTTGAGTAGTTGTCAAGAAACTGTAAGGCGAGCAAAGTCCCGGACACTGTCTCCAGTGACTTCAACAACAACTAAATTGTAGATGCACTGGTCCAACAGAAAAACTGCACTGGGCAGGATTGAAATCATTAAACTTCCATAAACTATAAACTGAAGTTTAAAAGGGAGAATCTCCTGCCCACTCTGCAGTTAGATGAAGAGCTGGTATGTTGATTACGCCAATGCCTGGAAACTCATTTTGCAGAAGCTTTTTAAAGCTTTCCAAGAGGTGGCTATAAAGCGAACTTGAACCAAGCATAAGTGGGGGAGTGGGAGAGTGGTTGGGGTGGGGGGTGTCAGGCTTGGAAGAGGGGAGCGGCGTGCCACAACAAGCCTATTGAATAAGAGTGGTGGCACCTGTTTGCTCCTGTGACAGGATCTGAGGTCATAAAGACAGTGATGAGAAGAACGATGGTGGCCTGGGAGGAGCACAGCGTCTATACTTCTCCTCTTACATAACACACACAAACTCTCTCTCTCTCTCCCTCTCTCTCTCTCCCTCTCTCTCTCCCCCCAAGGGCTGTTCTTGGAATAAGCTTTCTAGCCTCTAAGTATATCCTGTGTGTGTGTGTGTATGTGCTGATGTGGAGTACATATTAGTATGTAAGAGTGTAGTTTTATGCTATAATATGTGCGCTACATGTCTACTCTTGTTACCCTAGAAGGGTCTTGTCTCTCAGCGCCAGTGAATAATAACCTGGTGGATGTGAGATACGTGTCACGCACGTTATTTTGTCCACAACAATGTATGTAAAGCTTAGGTTCTTTATGTCAAGTTATGTCGGCCAATAACTAATGTTTGGCAGATGTGTGTGCCATCGTATAGGAGTAACAAGTGTATACGTTTACAAGGCCAACAGCAAAAGTCATTCATTGCTCGACTCTGTTTTAAAGCCAGAATTTGCAAAGTCAGTACATTATTCTCAGTTGAAACGTCAAACTATAGATTTTTTTTTTCTGTTACTTGACTGTCTGTCACTTTGTTATTGCAAGTGAAGACTTAATCATCAATTAGACTAACTGAGCAACTGCCACTACTATACGTGACTGCTAAACCTAAGTAATGAACACACTGAAGGTGTGAGGGCTTGGTTTTCACTGGGGATGAACAGTTAGAATATATCTGCAGGGCTCGATAAGCTCTGATGACTCAGTGGTTTGCATGCCGCTCTGGGCCCTGGATGAATTCATTTTGAAGCCAACTAACAGTTTTACATCTCCTTCTCTCATACTTGCTTTTTCCCAGAAATTTTGTTGGCTAGGCTACGACCCTGGTTTACCCCAAAAACAAACAAACAGACTGCTTGGAGAAATCTGTGGGCATGTTTTTGTCCTGCTTTTCATTTAGACAACAAGAAGCCTTCTGTCCTAAAAAGGGGCCGGTAACGCCATCGTTATGTAAGACATGGAAATGTGATGCATCTGCTGATGTGTTATAAATTCACTCTGGACCATACATGATCCTTCCACAAAGCTCACTTGTCTCTGTGCCATGCCAAAGGAGGACAAAAACACCTAACTTAAATTCTGAAACAAGAAGCTCTTTTATAATTGATGTTGCTCCTTGTTTAAGCCAATAAACTACTCTGCTTATCAAGTTCACTAAAAGGCAGCTGTCTTTGAGGTTCTTTTTTTAAATGAAAAGTAGGAAAACAGCAGTGTTACATTAACAATCAGAAGAAAAAATTGAGATACTGAACATCTCACTGGATTCAAAGCTATTCACACAAAAAGCTTCAATGCTATTCCCCTATATAGGACTGTGTTAAGTTGACTGTAATTTACCTAATCACTCTCCGATATTGTAATGTGTAAAAATTTTCAATTCAAATTCAACAACATTCAAAACTGACACAAACAGACAGAGAACTTAGCACACATTTACAAATGCATGCCACAGGCTAGATTTACTAGTGAACACTGATCTTTATCATTATAGCCTGACCTCATAAGGGTCAATCAGCATGTTAAATGACAGCCAGGGCAGATAAGTTCATCTGTCCTAAGAAAGGATGTAGGGACTGCCCCAGGTAGCACCAGTGAGCTACCGAAATCTATCACATCTATCCTTAGGCCTCCAAGAGGCTGTGCCTTTTATTGCCCTCTATCCACCAGCAAAGCATGACCCAGTTAAGAGTCCAGTTGGAATGTTAGTAGGCCCGGGGCTCAGGGCGTCATTCACCCAGACAGGGAGTCCGGCAGCAGCTTATGTAACAGGAGTCATGTAAGTGCCTTTGTGTATACTCTGGGAAGTCAGACCTTGTCAGGTAACAGCGCAATGCAAACAGCCTATTATGCAACAGGCCTGTTTATGCAAGACAACACACAGGAGCATACATACACAAACCACAAAACCAAAATACAAAGATAGATGACTAACAAGCAACACGCACACACACGGTCACAAAGACATGCATACACGTATTCTAGTACATGCATGCAGGTACACAGGCACAGGCACATACACACACACCACCCTGCAAAGTTGAAATAATGCAGTTGCAAGCACAGCAGCTCTCTCCCCTCTCACAAAGACTTGGGTTGCCATAGCAACCCCTGGCTGGCTGTGGGGAGGCAATGATGTATTTGGCTGCACAGCTTGGACCTCTACCAGCAGACTACTGTTCCTCTTCCTTTCTGACTTCCCTTTCTCATCTCTATCCATGGCCCACATTCACTTGTTTTATTTCACAACAGAAGATGTCAATAAGTTCAAACATGTCAAGATGCTTTCTGTATCTGAATAAAGTCTAGCTTTCAAAATGTGCCCAGGTCAAGGTTTTTTTTCCATTTTGGAGACAGCAATAGGGTAATAATTTAAATTTTTGACAGCACAGCTTTGAACCCCTGAGATAACATCTACTTGTTGAGATTCTGCTCATGCCTTTCTAAAGAGGCAAGCTTTTAGTACTCTCATTTACAGTTACTGCAGGCTAGACGAGTGAGTGTTGGACCTCATTAACACACTCCTCTGCACTGCTGAACCCAGTAACCCTTTGCTCACCTGGATGACCGTGTTCCCACCCTCCAGTAGAGCAATGGCCAACAGAATGCTCTCCTGGAAGATCCGGTCGCTGGTAGCATTCATGATGAGGTCAATGACGAGATCAGAAGCCCCTTCTTTGTCCAGATGGCACTGGACCTCCGCCAAACTCAGCTCCCCTCGACCTCCAACCCCGGAGCTGACAACTATAATCACAAAGACAGACAAATAATTAGCATATACACTAATTTTGGTCCAAGATTTTTGTTTGGATACATTTTTTGTCCTAATTCTGACATCATATGTGATAACTCAGTTCATAGGTTAAGTCCTTGGCTGTTTGGTGGATGTTTATCAGCATTATCGATTCATTTGCTGATTATTTTTGTCAATTAATTGATTAATTGTTGATAAAATGTTACGAAATAGTGAAAATGTCCATTATAAAGATATTCAATTTACTATTATATGTGACAAAGAAAAATTGGAAATCCTAACATCTGAGAAACTGGAAAAATGACTAAAACAATTAGTTATCAAGAATAGTTGCAGATCAATCAAATTTTCTAGTATTTAAAATTTTGAGTAGTTTAAGGAGACATTTGCGCTCAAAAGCAAACCAGACAGCATCACAGTACGCATTTGTTGCAACGTGCATTCATCACGACGTGCATGTTTTGTTCGAGCGTATCCAGGGCACACAGAAATTGAAAAACCTCAACTTTTTTTAAATGCAGCAAGCGAACCCAAGGTCATGTGACAATAATTAGCTCCATAGGATGTGCTTCACCCTTTCCTTCTAAAGATGTACCAACACCCAGTTAAAATGTCAGCCAAACAAAAACAAAAACCCTGCAAGCTGCTACCTCCCCCACCACCGATCCTGTGTGGGAACACTGAGATGAAAGGGCTGCAAGGAATTCATAGACTGGACCAATCGCACCAAAACATATGTCATTGGATTAATCTAAAATATACTATAATCATATAAATATTCTGCATGTTGCAGCTTTAATTAAGAGCCAATAGCATATTTAAATCGAGGATGCTTGATTTAAATATATTGATTTAAATCAAGGAGCCACAGGTGTCATTTTGATCATTGCAGCCGTGGTGTAACAACATCACATGAAATGCGTCTGTAGTCCATGGAGGTACTTTAACTCCTTCTCCTGCTGCGGGCTACCACAGCCACCCAGGGGTGAGATAACAGCACCCATCAGAGCCATCTCTGGCTGAGTGAACGACTGAATCAACAACACATCCCATTCTAGACGGAGCTTGGCTCTCTGGTTGCTTGGCAACAACACGTCCTGCGTTATGCCGAGGAGAGAGCCAGTATGCTCAGTAGCAAAGCCGAGGTCCATGGCCTTAAAGGAGCACAAGGACATGGCTGTGAATAAAGTCTGATTTTTTCCTCCGCTCTACAGTATTAGAGATGAACGATGAGTCATATCTCTGATGAGAGATACAAAACAACCCGCTGGAATGAATAAATGTCAGTTACAAACAATTTATTACATTTCTGAATGTCACTTCATCTCGAGCATAGATTTAGAGACAGATAGATGGAGACTGACTTGTTCATTGTAACAACAATCTTCTGTAAAAATGCAGAGCATTCTGCAAACGTGTTACTGTACACACAGCAAATATGCACAAAATGCGTACTGCAGTAGATGAACGTAATGTGGTCCAGGTGGGCGACGTCAGCCCACATCAAAGCTATCTTTTGGTTACTGCTACCCTGTGGAAATTATGACTTGTTTTTGTCACTTTTATTTGCAAACTGGGTAATAGTGCAACAGACAAACATTTCCCACAAGAGCAACTTCCAAATAATCTGTTAACAGATTAAATCATATATTTCACACATTCGTGTGAGATGTGTTTTTTTTTTTTTTGTCTTTTTCCTTTTAAACTGAGTGACGAAACAGTGACAATATGAAATCTATTAAAATATGACAAATGTACCATCTTAAATAACTGGCTACAGATGGGATTTCACTGTAAAATACATATTTTAAATAACTCTTAAAACTTAAAGCTGGATTTCATTTTTGTATATCAACATATGATTGTTGTTTGGTGTTTGAATGTTTCTTGTACCGTTTTTCCATTGTTCTCTGCCCGGTTCAAGGACATTATTCAACCATTTATGTTGTCTTATTTTCCTGTTTTTTAGTTCCTTAAATGGCATGGCCAAAGCTAAATGGCTTCATGTTTTTTATTTATTCATAATCAAACTATTGCTGACTGCCAAATTGCAGCTGGCAGTTATAAACTAAACTATTTTAATTAACAATTTGTTTGTGCTGTGTCAAGCTTGCTGCAGCATTGATTCAGTGTCCCCAAGCAAATAATTTCATTTCATTTTTATGAGCATAACAATATACAGTACGTACACATATATTGTATTGTTACACACACCTGTAGGTGATTTTCCCTGTGTTCCAGGTGTGAGTGGACCGTTGCTGAAGGTCGTGAGGCTATCTCTCCTTTGCCCAGGTTTGACGTTCCCATAGTATCGATTGACCAAGATCTGTCGCAGAGCTTCTCCCTTTCAGTGAAAAATTATGTAAGGAGAGGAAGTCCAGTTATAGATACCATGTCACAAACATGAAGCTGGAACCAAAAGTCAAATTATGAAAGTCAAAAAACACACATCAAAAATCCCCAAAAAAGTTATGTAAAAAGGATGAAAAAAAAAAATTAAGCTTCTTTCAAAACCCTGCTGTAAAATGGATTTTTAGATTATAATTTACTCCCATCTCACACGAGAGCCTTGGCCTTTGTTTTCCATCCTCATTTTGTCAACAGAATAGAAACGTACTGCAGTTGTAGTGGAGTTTTTGAATAAATTATTGCCTTGAAGCCTAACCACTTGGAAAGATTGGAAAGACTTGACAAAAACAACACACACCATATTCATATTTGACCTTTGTCTTCTGACCTCAGTCAGAGATCTTCAAAGGCTCCACTGTATCCTATCTGATCATATGGTGACATTGAGTGCTGCCCCATATTGGTTTGGTGCAAAAGAGTACTGCACAGTCCCTCTGGAGAGGAGATGAACATCAGAAGTTCATGTCCATCTGTTGGTTTACCTCAGATTACACATCATATAACTGACAGGGAAGTGAGTGAGTGCCATGCCGTCGAAGCAGTGTGACTGAGGGCACCACAACAGTCAGTTGTCAACCATCACTAAGATGGATGCCTGAAGCAGACAACAGTAAACCAAACTCAGTACATACCCTCCTTTGATCCTCCAGTTGCTTCTGTGGCTGGTTGGGATCAAGCTCCTTAAAGGGTGAAGTAAGTTAGCATGAAGTAAAAAATAAATGAAATAAAAGAATAAAATGATTGGACGGGGAATTTGGGAGAAATTAAAAAAAACAACAAAATAGGGTGTTAATACAGTGCAAATTAGTCACTTTACTGGCATGCAGGAAACTGGCTGCAAATAATTAGATCATGCAGTTAAAAGGGAAGTGGTTGTGTAAGGAAAGATGTGAGGTTGAGTTCAAGTCATGCAAGTCAAGTTTTGTGCAGGAGAGGACTGATATTATTGCTATAAAATATCCTATTATAGCAAAGGGTTTATTAACCGCTTATATAACAACAGCACCATTTTTTCTTTACTTAAAATTTCCCACAATGAATTGTCAATAGTGAGCATCTGAGTCTCTGAGAGATTGCACACTTTGATATGTGGTGACTCCCTCATTACTTTGCAGACACAGTGGCAAAAGAGCCCAATTTATTTACATAAGAGTGTGACAAGCTGCCAGAGGGGTAGAAACACAAGCCATTGGTTACATAACAGAGCTGTGAGCTACTGACACACACTAAGCACCAATCTGGCATGGAAAAACACCTCACCCATGACTTCACCCCCCACCCCCCACTGAGAGAAGGTCAGGAAATTGGACAAAAAAAAAAAAAAAGACATGGGAGGGGAAAAATAAATGGAAGGAGGGAGGGTAAATGAATGAGTGGACATGTAGGAAGTAATACACAAATAAGGGCTGATATGTAAATCAAGTTTCACAGGGGGAGCAATATGTATGTATGTATAAGTGGGCTCTCAAAACAGGAACTACATGGGGATGGTATGCGACTCTTATCTAGAGAAAGAGATGCGTAAGACTGAGCACAAGTACAATGAGAGGCAGTTAGTATATTGATATCACAGATGATCTCTGATCAGCAACCATATTAGAGGGCAGTGGGCTAATATGGGTCTTAAACACACCTCAGCAGGGACTTCAGGCTCGGGTGGAGGTGCCAGCTGATTGGAAATAAAAGGATGATGTTAGTCAAACTCTGAAGATGTTGAATTAGTTATGTTGCTTCTGCCCCCAAAGAGTAGCACATCCCTAAAAAAATAACAAACTACTATTCTGCTGCTCACTAGCATATGCACTGCTCATCACAAACATGCGTTAAGGACACACCCCAGAGCCAGGGGTACAGAGAAGGCCGACAGAAAAACATGTTGCTATCCAAGATCTTGGTGATCGTAGATTGCTTAGGAAATCATTTTAATTCATTGTGAATCACAACTGTTTTCACAGCGCTAGCCTAGTTCTACAGCACGAATGATAAGCAACACTAACCTATAGCAGCAAGTAAGCAGAAGCTCAGTATACAAAAAAAAAGCCTTCACCTCATCATAAACTACTGGCTGCAATGTTACACTTTGGTGTGTTTAGTATTTCTGCGGTTGCCTATTAGCCTCCTGCTGCTACTTATCGCCTACACGGCACAGCATTCATAATGGAAAGAAAGAAAACAGAGCCGATAATAAAAGCAACAATACAGACACTCATCTGAGTACCAATACACACATTTATCTTAGTGTGCATACTGGTTTCTGTTAAGACCACATGAGAATGTGATTATAGTTCAGTAACTATCAACCTATTTTTCAACTGGAAAGTTTGTCTTAAAAAAACATCATATATATATATATATATATATATATATATATATATATATATATATATATATATAAAATCAATGCAAATTGGCAACCAAATTATGAGGCATAAATAATTTTCCTGGAACAAAAATACCAGGTCCCTCAATATTCATTCAAAATTGAATTTACATGGACATAAAACAAAATAAAACATAATTTGATCACAGCCCACAGAGCACAGAGGTCAAACAAATTCCAGTTGTATAAGGAAGTAAACAACTCAGTGAACGGACGAAGCTATGAAATACCTACACATATGCTACACAAAACGAAACTGCAAAGGGGGCAGCAAATGTAACTAAACTAAATTTAAAAAAAAACATGCAACCTAACATGGAAAAATGTTCCCTCTGTACCCCAGTCATGCTGGTTTATGCTGATTAATTGTGCAAATGGACTGGAATTTCCCTAAAATCAAGACTCCTTTTATGTCAACGCTGTTTTCCACAGAAAAATTGTGATGTAACACGCATGAAACTGAGGCTAAAATTAAGCTACCTCTTTAATGTCTTCTTATTCAGTTCGAAATTTAAATGTGGTTTTGGAAAATGACAGACGTCATATGAGTTAGCCTAACCTTTTCTTATGTTTCTTACTATTGTCAAGAGCTCGTCTGTAATTTGTTTGTGTATTAAAAGATCCATTAGCTAGACCACTTGACTCCATAATAGTTAGCATCAGTTCCGTTTGTTATGATTCCCAGAATACATGATACAATCTCCACAGAGGCAATGACACATAAAGAAGCACGATGTGATTCTATTTGCAGATAAGGAGACAGTTAAGGTCAGATACTTTCGCTGACCAGAAAGATCTGTGTATTCTGCTGTGGATGTTGCACCTTTCTCCAGGTGCTGCCAATAGTCAAACCATCCCTGTGTTTAGAGTAACATACCCAAAACAGCCAGACACAGTCAGCCCTGCTTGACCTCATCTCACGGAGAAATAATAATTGTTTTGTTTAATCGTGGCAATTGACTGTTTCATAATCAAGTAAAACAAGCCTTTGTACCCTATAGCAGTCTGCTAACAATATAAAATGACCTCAAACAATTCACAGGTGCTGCTCTGGGTGAAGTGCACCACCCAAATTAACACCCACTCCTCCCCCTGGCCCCCCCGTCAACCCTGAGCTACCTAGAGTGAGGTGCACCACTGCTACTGACTCCCGGAAGATGTGTCTGCTGCACTTTTATTGCCAATTACCACTGAAGGTCATACATCAGTGGAGAGTTTAAAATTCCAGGAAAAAGAGAAAAAAAAAAGGAAAGAAAATTGTTGGCTCTTATGTAACTGCTGCCTGAGAGCTGGCTGGAGCCCAAGAATCGTGCAGCATTAAGGAAACCGGGACAGTACTGTGTGTTGCTGGGGAATGTCTGCAGTGCCCCCTGTTGACCGAGAAAAAAGACAACAGCCCCTAGTCTCCGGTAAGAGGATAAACGAGGACAAGCGGAGTCTATCTGAGGTTGCTTGGCAAAGGTGGCGATGGGAGTGGTGGCTCCGAATAAGGTACACATTGGCAGAGTTAGAGAGGCCTAGAAGAGCTGAAAGTATGGCTGAGAAAGTGAAAGTGAAATGGACACAAAAGAATATTATTTGTGAGAGGATCAGCAGGAATGTGGTCAGAAAAATGTATGAGAAAAAAAACGAGGACGCAGTAATCTAGTAATGTAATTAATCAGTTAATGGTCAGGATAGTGAGAATATTTCCTCTGCTGGCATAGACGAAATTGGATGGAGATTGAGAAACACACACATGGATGCAGAGACCACCATGCAGAGCCTCTTCCTGCATAGAAATAATCCCTTATATAACCCTAACTACATGTATGGATTACGTACACTGCACCATTCCCTGCAAACCGTATTACATCACCAGAATAAGACACAGACATCATCTCTGTCTGACCCCTTCAACCTCTCACAGTCTCATAAACAAAGTGGACATGCACGTGAGAGAAACACAAACACATGCAGCGAATGATACGATCAGACTCGACAATGAGGGTGGCAGGCTGGTCATGTCTTGTTTTTCCCTGGCTGGCATTTGATCACGATTCTATTTCTGGAAGAATGAGATAACCAGTGCTAATGGGTAAACCGTCATTCCGCATTATTCCGCTCTCTCATCACCCTCCCTGGATAAACACACACACACACACACACACATACACACACACACACACACACACACACACACAAAGTTAAGCCCACACACTGGGCATGCAACAACTGGAAAAATTATGGGGTTGCTCTAACAGTGGTTTAACTGACAGCTGCATTCATTCCTAGAGACCTCTGGGTGGGAGTTGGGGGAGGGGGGATTGTTGCGGTAGGTCATAAAGTAGCAGCAAGCTAGACACTGGGCTTATATAACTATCTATCAAAAGTTGAGGTTTTGGTCTGCTTGTCATCCATTTGAATGATATCCACACACATGCTGCCAGTCCTCAGTAAGAGCGCTGCGTGCTGTTGTTAATGTGAGTATGTGCATGAATGAGTGGCATACAGCATATGCTAGGGAGGTGAGGGAGTATGCGTACATTCTTAAGATACTGCAAATGGGAGGAGTTGATGAAAGTGCTCGTCTATGAGAACAGTCCTGTTTTTGTGGAAGTCGGGGATTTCCATTGCTACAGTACTAATCGGCATGTAGGGAGGGAGGGAAGGAGGGAAAATAATGCAGCGTGCGACATAACAGTAAAACCGAGAGCGTGCTGCTTCCTGGCAACTCTGGAAAGACCCTTTCTGCCAATTTCTCCATTTCCCCTGCTAACATCATTGTTCACTTCCCTTGCACTCATTGTACCCCTGCCGTCAGACTGTTCTTCAGTCTTCATTGTTGTTTGGTAAAGATTATCTGAGATTTGTTGTAGCCAAATTGAAGATTTGTTGCTTTCTTTGTCTTACAGCATATGATGGTGAAGTAAATATTGGTTTTGGATTCTTGGTCGGATTAGTAATATGACAATATCGCCTTGGGCTCTGGGCAATCAAAACTGAAATCATACTAGTAATTTTATAGCAATGGATAAAAGTTTGTTCTTGACCCTGGAAATAGCTTGACAAAATAATCCCTGGCAGGAGTTCTTGTTGTTGATGAAGTTCAGACAAAAAGTTTAAAGCTCTGGAAAAAGTGAGTAAGTGGAAAAAAAACCCAACAACAATCTAATAGATTAAGTAAAAAAATAAACTAAAATACTATAAAAAGCATTAATAGTAAGGTTAAATTAGCTCTAGATAAAAGAAGACTTGATAAAACTGTGAGAAAGCCTTCAAATAAAAGTGGGTAAAGGGGGCTATTTCAGAAATGACATTGATTCGGTTACAGTGATTTACAGAGTATACTAAAACCAAACGAACACACCAACAACCTCTAAAAGCTGAACTAAATGTGTCTAATACAAAACTCCCTACAAACTATAAAAAGATATGTGTATAAACAGGTCACATCTTATGATGTTTATCAGCCGTGACACGTGAGATGTGGTTCCACTGTAGTCACACCCATAATTCCTGCGCACCAAGTCACAATAACAACCAGAAAGAGGAAACATGTTTTATCCACTTCCTTAAGGTCACAGGTCATGACCACACACACACACATATTTCTGCAATGCACACGCATGACGTGCATGTCACCACACACAGTGCTGCCTCTGATATGAACTATCTGTTAGATGGGAGTATACTCAGCTATATATACACTCACACCTGCTCTTGTAATAGTAGCAAAGTGCTTAGAAGAAGAATATGCTCTCTCTCTCTCTCTCTCCACCATCCATCATGAGGGGGCTGCACACACACACTGACTGAGTGACCAAAAAAAACATCAGTATGATGTACGGCAGTGTAACACAATAACCCTAATAGACCTCGCCATGTTGTGGTGTTGACTTATGATGGTACAATCAAAAGGGCTGTATTCACCACAGGGGACACATTATGCCCTCTGTATTTTTTTTGTAGGGTTGTAGCGACCTAATTAAAAATCTGAATACCGCAGATTTTACCACTGACTAACCAGGATAGACGAGAAATCAAATGTTAAGCATCCAGAATTTGTACTACAAATAATGTGGAGGAGGCTTTGAAACTGCATTTAGACCATCATTTAGGGAGTATACAAGGGGACAGTTGTCGAAAAACTCCAGAAAACAAAACAAAACAAACAAAAAAATGCTTTCTGTCCTTCCACAGAAATTACAAGGCCAAAAACTCCCACACAGTATGTGATGAGCAAACGCATCAACGTTGCTGTTATAGCCAAGCCAGGGCTGTTATAAAAAGACTTTTACATAAAGATATTAAAGAGAAGGAACATCTATTCATATTACTATATTATCTATTTTTTAACCTAAGGAGTGTACTCCAATACAGTAAGTATGCAACCATATACAGGCACAACAGACAAGCATATTGCAAAATGTGAGCTAGCAGTATGCTACATTTCAACACGGCCATTAGGAGGAACTCTTATAGGTACACAACAGGGTGGGATGGACTAAGCTGAGGACAGGTGTATCTACTACAAATGAGAACGTGATGCTACAAAGTCTCTTTGCAGTACAAGCACATTAAGGATGTTAGCGGGTGACAAATGAAATGTACATCGCAAAAGTAATAAGTAAAATAATTAACCTCAGCCACATCCATTTCATCATCAAAGGCAATCAGCTGGAAGAGAAAAAGTATAGGGGGCAGAGAGTTAGTAGAGCTGGATAAGTGAGTTAAAGCATGCGCACGCACACGCGCGCACACACACACACACACACACACACACACACACACACACACACACACACGCACAAGATAGTGAAAAAAGTTAAAGGGCAACATGTTAAAGCCCATAGCTAGATCAAATTTGCTCATAGTTTTAATAATAGTAAATTATTCTACAACACCAAACTCACAGATGCTGATGAACAGAAAATGATTTTGATGTTAAAATAATTGATTTCAAAAATCAATCTTTGAGTCGATGATATTAAATAGAGTCATGTGAGGTGATGTCTGTGAAAATGTTACACATATTCCTTTTATCCTGTCTGACGAACATGAGGTGAGATCAGGTGAGTTTTTCCAGCAGTGGCTTTCATGACCTGTATATAGTGTTTCCCGTCTCAGACATGGAGCCCTGTAACTCTCCGTCTTTGTGGCCTTATTCAAAAGTGCCTTTCTAACAGGGAACCTTGACAGCAAAGTTTTTTTGGATTAAGACTAATTTCATCACAAAAACAAACAAGTTCCTTTCAGGGCGGGATGAGTCTATAAATAGACAGATCCATATAGTCACAGCAACAATATAGAAGACCACCCTTTTGCTCTCATACTGATTGAACTGGACCGTGTTCATTGAAATATATCTTATCCGTATTATTGTATGCAGACGATAGAGTTTTGTCTCTGAAACAGAAGAGAATTTGCTGCCCAGAATTTAAACTAAACATACGTGATAAAACAACGCAACACTTCCATTTTCTTGAGGCTTCTGAGGATCTGTACTGGAGCCCTAGTAACTATCATTAGTGCAATAATAATAGCATAATCCCTGACTGGCTTCCCACCTGTCAACACTGGAAATTGCGTTTGATATCCTGTCCAGCAGACTGGGAGCACCATTACTGGAAACTCTGTGGAGGTGATTAAGTGTTGTATTTCCCTGCAACACCCAGTTTAATCATACATGTTGCAATAGATGTAAATCCGGCTTTGGATCCTATTATGGCTAAAAAATAAATCTGCTGCTCCCTTTAAATTCCCAAAATATGTGATCAGTCAATATGTGATGACTAATTGGTGTAAAAAGGTAAAACAGATTTGTTTACATTCAATGTTTCTCACAAAAATACACTGTGTGTATTCTTGAGGCCAAAACAAAGTTGAATCAAAAGTTTAAAAAAAATAAATAAATAAATAAAAAATATTTTTATTTTAATAAAAAAGCTAATTTTTAATTGTGGGTTGACTTTGTTTAAACCTGTGAAGCAAAAGCGCTTTTGTTGACTTAGCCTCATATAATAAAACAAGCTGACAGAGGTTGAGGTGATGAATTAGAGATTAGTACAAGAGGAAGTGTAGCAGTCAATAATTGAGTTGAGTTGGTGTATGGATGTTGTTAATAATGCTGATATTATTATTCAGATCATTTGGACTTTTGTGTTTGATAAGAAAGCAGGGATGAGGGAATCTATTTATAAGAATGTAAGAACAAGTAGACATGGCACGGAGAATGGACAAACTGCCCTGGCTGCAGTAATTGACACCGTCACTGACATACATATGGACCATTTCCTTTTAGAGTGCTCCAAAGGCCGAGGAGAGCTCAGCCTCTTGTTTTACCCTTATGCTGGCTAGTAAATGTGACAGGTGGACAGGACAACTGTGTTCTCAGATGTCAGACAGTGTTTTTTTGTTTTTTTTCCAGATGCGAGGGTGAAGTTGGGACACGACCACAATTAGATGATGATGAAGAAACAGGAACAGAGAAGGTACATACCTTCTCCCCATAGCCGCGGTCTTTTGTCATCATTTCCCTCAGTGTCTGCAGTACTTTGATGCAAAGACGCTCCTCATTCTCCTCCAGCAACTGCTTAGTGTGTTTGATCAGCCTGATCAGGAGGAGAGAAGAAGAAGTGTTAGTACGTATACCTGGAATGATGAAATCATCCAACTACTTAACTGACCACCACTGAGCAAAGTGATTGCATCCTAGACTAAAACAACAGATTCAGAGGACGGACAGCATAGTCTTATTCTGCATATCTTGAGCATACCTGGAAATGAGAAAAAAAAGTATTTTAATTTGAATGCAGATATATTTTAATGTCCCTCAATTCAAGGTATGGAAAACACCCTGAACTGTCTCTCTTATTCCACAGAGCTTGTGAAGGTTGACACACTTTTCTGCAAACCTACTTATGGCTACCACGATGGCAGCCATAAACAGTAAGATAATCCCTGCAATGACATCAGATGCATATGTCCCGTCATGTTCTCTGTAATCCAGTCTCAGCTCTTATCAGGCATACCGTAACACCAAATTCACGTGTGTGTGTGTGTGTGTGTGTGTGTGTGTGTGTGTGTGTGTGTGTGTGTGTGTGCACTTATGTATATGTGTACATAAGCAGAAAAAAATACATTCCAAATTATTGTTTTGGTCATGCATGTGATAACATGTGATTATTGGCATAAAAGCATATCATTGTCAATTATTTAAATGAGGGCCTTGACTGTGTTCATGTTTGAGCATATTTACTATGTTCCGAGTATACCAGTGTAAGTATAATCTACTGTAAATGTTTTTTTCATCCTAGGCTGAGACTTACTTTGATATAAATCCTCCACTTTCACATTTCTTGCGGGCTTCTGTGTTCTCAGGGAAGAGCAGCTCTGGACGATGCAGGACATCCACAAGTACTGAGAGCTCAGCTTGGACCAGCGGCCGAAGTCGGTCCTCCAGCGCTGACACTATGTCCTACAGAGCATAGAGACATACAACCAGAGGATAGAAATGATGGCAAATTGTGGTTGAGCATGTTCTGTGATGAGACGGTAATCTCAAGTGATGTAACTTGAGGCTTTTAATTATTATATTTATTAATCATGAACTTTTTATTCAATAAAAATAAACCAATTTCTTATCACATGTTCACATACTGTACATTTGATCCACTTTCTGAACGACATAACAGCCTTCAACATTTAGAAAACATTATAATAACTAGCATTCCTGAGAATATATTTTTTTCATTAAGATATTCAGATTAGTTGACTAATATTGCTCAAAACTGTTGTGCTGTTTGGTGAATAGCAGAACAAAAGGGCCATTAGGTGTGACAGGGAAACAGTTGAAACATACACTCTGGACGAAATTCTACTCCCTAAATAAATGCAACAAAAAACACTTTTGGGAAGCACATTAGTTTTAGATTACTGTGATTGGGATATGAATAATCCAAAACAACCTTGGGAAAATCTACGACAATAAAATGACTTGGTTTTTTTAATAACAGACATAGACAAAAAACTGCCAACCCACTATGTTTCCTCTGTTAAAAGGGGATTACATGTCAACTAAAATAAACAGTTTTCAGAATTTCCATTGAATACTGAGTCATGTCTTGCAAGATATTTGGGCGTCAACAGCTTGACCAATGGATGCAATCAGAAAACAGTTCTGCCAGTTGTTTTCCACAGTTAACAAAAGCATTATTCCAAATATTAATGACATTGGTAAGGAGTATGGATTGGTCTAAGGTGTTCCCACACACAACTTTTAGCACTCATGTAGCACTACTTGCTTACAAATACAGATACTGTTGTAGGTTTTTTTTGAAGAAGTATTTTAGTTCTCTCATATTCTTGCCATTAAAAGCACAGGGAGGATATTTTAATGTACTGCTTTCCTTCCTCTGTCTGAGAGGAGAAATACGTGGCTACTTGATAAGAGCTCAGCCTATAAGGCAGGAAAGCTTGGGGAAATATCATTGTTTTTAAATAGCCTATAATAGCCTAATGTTTTCAAATCATAGAATAATTACAACAAATAGTAAAGATTAAACAAATTCATGAACCCACCCACAGTGTAGTTGTTTATAAAGTCTGCCAGCAGCATATGTAATATCCTTAAGTACTTTATTTTGAAATGTACATATGTCAATGTGGTTTTTTTTTAATGGGATTGTAAGTGAAGTAAGAGGCTTCACCTTGATTTTCTTCCATTAGCACAATTTGAGTTCTAGCAGTAAATAAACGTAAATCAATAAAATACTGATTGAATGATAAAACTTCTACACTTCATATTGATAGCTTAAATTGAAATTACTACTGACCTGTAGCCTCTCAATGATGTTTCTGTAGTCTTTGGAGGTAGTCAACCCGGAGTCCCGTCTAGAAGTGTTCTTAGCCGATAGTCTCCAGTTAAGGATGCTCTTCTGCACAACATTATTGGACTTGACAAACAAGTTGTTCACCTGACTGTCCAAGTCAACTGGGATGGCAATGGCTCTGCTCTTAGCTAAGTAGATGTAAGAGTACAGATATTAGACGGATATTTCTGTTTGATGTTTTTAACGTGTGCTACTTTGCCTTTTCTACTATGAAAACAAAAATACGCTTAAACAGAGGTTGGTGGTGCTTACCCACGTCTGAGAGTACTTTAATACAAGCCTCTACTGAGGCCTTTTGAACAGGATTAAGCCAGTTACAGTGGTACACCCTGAACACCCCCTGCAGCAGTTGGACAAAGACCGGCTGACGAGTCTGTAAGACAGGGAAACACATATTATATGCATAAATTTGAGGGACTATTGTGTTCCCTCACTAGCTTGTACTCATAACCCAATTTGTGCTAGACATGTCAGTGTAAGGACACTAATGCACCTATGGTGGAAGGGTCTTCAACTTTGGGTCAAGAGGGCCAGCTGTTAAAGATCATATGCACTCCCATCACACTACAATATGCCAGTGTTTTAAAACTGTACAACTGGTTTCTACCACCATGATGAAAGAGCAATCTAACAGCTGGCCACAGCACTAGGGTATAGTAAATACCTCAGTTATCTTTCCAAAAATGGCAGCCTGTTGCAAGAGAAAGAGGGTTGTGATGTCATCATGTACTGGTTTATTAATCAATAAGAATTATCTTATTGAAAAAAAAAAAAAAAAAAAACTCCACAAAACAGAAACAGGGTGTCTGGGTGACAACTGTATATAACATCACACTACAAAGTTACTGTGAGAGGTATTTGGAAATCAATCTATGGAGGGTAGTGGTCATGATTTACTAGGAAAGTCGTGGGCAGGACACCACTACACCAGGGTTTTAGAAATGGAGTGACCACGTTGCGTCATCTGCACCATATCCCTGCGAACCTTGTGCAACACACCCACAGATCTGGGAATAACAGAGTCTGTGTGCTGACTAAGCTATGAAAACATGAAAACCCACACAGTCAATAAGACTGACTTAACAATCAGAATCTGTTGATAAGTAACACACCCAAAAGGTTGGGTAACACAATGTGGGGAGGAATCACCAGTACTTACATACATACGGCGAGCCATCTATGCAGAGGAAAGAAGTCATATTTTATAGTACACACACATACACACACATATATATAGATAAAAAACACATTTGAGGAAGGTTCCTCTCTTTCAAAGAACTAAACCAACATGATTTCTACACTTCAAAATGCAAACAAACAACTTTTCACAAACAAGTAACTACAGCAACGGTACATTAGAAGAAAACATTAGGAGTAAAAGTATGACTTTGTTAATTCATTTAGTTTATAATAGAGAAATGAAAGCACTTCCCTTCACCACCCGGCAACGGACAGAATTGCATAGTAAAAGCGAGGGTTATATGGAACCAATCTAAACACAGATGGTGTCATTTTTCTTTAGCCATTTACACTATTTACACTTACTACTTCCACTTTAAATACAGTATTGGACTGCTTGTACAATATATTTCAAATGCTATACTATACAGTCCAGATTACCTGCAGGCTTGTGCTCTGGTCAGAGAATGGAGAGCTGAAGAAACATGTGACAATGCTCATGACGGTCTCAGTTACATAACGCTCCAGCATGGTATCCGCATGTTTCCTGTCACTAGTGTTGTTGCACACCTAGTCAAGGACAGAAAAAAAATTAGCATGACACTTCTTTATATTCACTGCATGTCATCTTTAAATAATCACTCAAACACATATCATAATATAAAGCAGAATGGCTTTTCCATCTATTAGCTCACACTGTTATACAGTAAAATATGTTCTGGCTTACCCTACAAATGTCTACCAGGAAGTTCTCAAACAGCTTCCACATATGGTTGGATGTATAAATCTCCTTCATCTCCACCTCTGTGTCAACATAGCAGTGGTTCAGGAAGTTGATATAGGCAATCTTAACCTACAGGATGCAAATGAACATTTGTCAGAAGAGGATGGAGGTGATTGAACCAACACCTACCAGCTGCATGGACAAGAAGAAGAAAGACTGGTGTCTGTGTTCTTCATTCCAAACTTGACTCAGTATTTTGATATCAGGGATATTATATATTTTATTGATGAACAAACAAACAGCTTTTTGTGGCTCCAGAAAGAGATGCATTTCATCGTTTAGCTTCAACAAAGCCTACTTTAACCGGCATCAGTACACAACCATTTTGACTACTACTAAGCGCATATCAAAATAAATGAATAAAACCCATTACTCATACCTCAGGGATACAGTCTTCATGAGTGACGACACGTACAATATCATCCAGGGGCAGCAGGGAGTTACACTTGATCTCAGTGTAGACGTTCTTGCCCTCAGTGCAGACGGCCAGCAATTCTACCAGGTGGATGTGGTACATTAGAGGGCTGTTTTCATCCATACGGTCCCGCTCTGAACGCATCATTTGGACTAGTGTTTGGAAGGACGCGCGGTCGTTGTAGAAGACCAGGACGTCCTCACCTGAGTTCACAAGCTGAGTGGGGGAGGAAATACAGTCTTATCACCAAAATATCTTTATTGTCTAAATATATTGTTTACTGTCACTATAATAAAACCTCATACTACCATTACTATCACCGCTCTTTATCACTCTGCTTTAATTAAAATCATCATCTCCTCTGTAGTAGGTAATACCAGCATTATATTTTCTTTTGTCTGGGATAAAAAATAGAGGACCAACCTCAGCCATGACAATGTCCTGACACTTCTTGATGAACTTGTTCTCGGCCTTCACAATGGTCTGCAGGAACTTGAGATACTGGACATGTCGACCGTGAGTCTCGGTACAGTGGACGAAGTGCTGAACCACACGCTCGTTGATCTCACTGCACAGCTGGAAGTTATTCATGAAGATGTGCTGCATGGTGACTGCCTCTAGAATCTGAAAGAGCGGAAAAGATGAGGGGACGAGCAGCACATCAGTGGGAGCAACAACAAAAAAAAAGATGATGAAATTCAGATGTTTTGCCAAAACATTTGGAAATTAGGAAACAATTCCTAGGAATAATTCTGTGATGTGTGTGCTACTCACCCCTGGGTTAAGAAACAAGTTGATATGCTTGTGGAGAAGAACCTGATTCTGTTGGTTGCCTGCACAGAAATTCTGCAGGAACTCGTGAGCAAGTTTCATGATCTCCTGCATTCGGACATCCTCGCCCTATAACAGAAAACACTGAGTCACGCTTCTTTTTTTATTTACATTACATTAATAGGAAAGTGCCAGTGTGTTAAATGAAAGTAATACAATATTAAGTTCTAGCATTGTACCTTCTCATAGGGGATCTGTAGGAGCTCCAGCACCACGCTGTGAGCCCCCATGTTTCTCAGCAACCTCTGCTGCTGTTTCTTACTCTTCTTCCCTGATGTTCCCTCTTGGACACACAACTTACTGAGACGCAGCAGGATCTGGACACACACACACAGGAGGAGGCGTTTAATTACAGGCAACACATCACAAGCATTAGAGTACAAGACAGAAAAATAAAAACGAGCATACCTCTTTTACAACTCTGTAGTTGTAACTGCTGGTGCTTTCTGTCTTCTTTTTGTCTGAACCAATTGAATCCCCCTGAAAACAATGAACAACACTATATAAATGTAGTCCTTCATGTTTTATAGCATTAGCCTGATATATTGTACATTGCACTATATCAGTCCTTTATGAGATTATCATCAGTTTACCACATGTATTTAAATGTTCTTTTTTTTTTCATTGAGTATTGATGACCCCACTGTACCTTCTTCTTGTTATCAGACTCTGAAGGTCCATCTCCATCCATCCCATCTTCTCCCTGCCTCTTGTAAACCCACAGTTCAGACTTCTCCACAATAGATCGCAGCTGGTCAAGATCAGACTTGATCTGCTTGTAATTATCAACATCTTGACTGGTCACCAGCAGCTGGACCTTAGTTTAGTTGATGAGACGAGATCAGCATTAAACTTAATCTAAGAATTTCTCAATTTATACTAGGTTCGCCCAAGATAAGATAGATACGTGTGGTCAGATATTAAAATAAAAAGCTCAAATCTTGTAGGGCTTACTTGTTTGAAGGCCATGAGGACTTCCTGCCTCTGGCTGAAGTGTCTGAAGAGCAGGTGAAGTGCTCCAGACACAAGAGGGGGGTAGTCATGCATGGTCAGGTGTAGCAGGACCCTTAGGAAGGTACGACCACCGTGGTCATCCAGGTCCAGTGGAGTGTTCTCCTCACTGAAGGTACAGTCAAACAGAAATTCATTCAGAAATTATCTTTACGGTACGGTACTTAACTGCAAGTTTCTTCAAGCCAGTGTTAAATATATGATATGAGATATGAATTACCTTCCTCCAAAGATCCCTTCTGCTTGTTCCTCAATATTCTCAAAGTCAAGATTTCCTGGATTAAGTTCAAATTCAAAGATTAAAAACTTTAAAGAAATTTCAACATATATATGTGACAAAAAAACATTACATTGTTATCATTAAAGTGGAAGCATACCTGGCATCGGACTTGTGACATTATTGGATCCATTCTGATTGGCAGCGTTATCTCCTTGTGGGTTGTTCTCATCAAACTCCCGTTTGAAAATACAGAGCAGGCAGGAGATCCTATAGTCTAGCCGTACGTTCAAAATGAACTGAAGGAAAAGAGAAAAGAAATTTTACATCACAAACAACAGGGCTAAGTATTTGAGTTTGGGAGGAATCAGTCTCCTGTTGTCTTTTCTACCTGTAGAATCTCAATTATCTTGAGTTTTGTGTCCATGACCATGATGTCTTCTCTCTCTGGCTCAGTCTGGGTTTTAACCACATCTCCTTCTGGCTGATGAGTTGGTGTGGTGGGCAACAAGCCGCCTCCTCGCAGCACTACCTGGGTCATCAGCTCCCCGACTCCATGAATGGATTTCATCACATTACTGCCAGCTACAGTACACACAGACACTACTTGTGTTTATTTAAGATATGAGAGGTGTATAAGACACTTAAATAAGAGCTTAGGAAATATTTTTACCATTTTACATGAAAAAGTATTTGCATAGATAGACTTTGTAAGATTATTTATTTATTTACTTATTTATTTAGTTGTATTTCCTGCAAGATGCAGTAACTAACACTGAAGTTACAGATCCTTCCTGCTACAATTATCAACATAATCTTGAAGCTTTATGAAGCTAAATGATTACCTTTGTTTTCCTCTCCCTTCTCTATCTTGTTGATGGGGTAAATAGTGCTGACATGGACACAGTCTAAAATGTTCAGTAATATCTTTGTCAATCGGAGCAGGTCACTAAAGTTGTAAAAACCGAAGTATATGAGGTTCCTTGCCAGGTTCACTACCTGTAGATAGAATTCAAAACCATGATTTAGATTTTATTTAAAGCAATGTGGCATCAAATCTGATCACATGATTCCCAAAGAAGAAATACCTCGAAGGTCAGCTTGTTTTTCTCCTTGTCAGAAAAGGGAACATTTTGCGACACCACTTCTCTCAAGTAGTTCTCCACAAAATCCATAGTGAGGCAAAATCGCTCTTTAATCTCATCTCTGGTGGTCCCGTCGTTGTCGTAGCTGAAGAGATTAGAGGAGAATCACGTCCAAGAGATGCACCAAGAACTCTGAGTGGAAATGCAATCAAATTAAATGTATTCATGAGGAGAACTCACTCATCAATAGCGATTTGAGAAGGAATCTCAGACCAAAGACGGGCGTATTTGACAGGAGTGACCTGCTCCTGGGGGTCACGGTCTACATGCATATGAAGCATGAGGCGGCAGAATGAGGCCCGGAGGTCGAAGGGAAGGTCCTCATCTGACATACAGCGTAGGATCAAATCCACATCCAGCTGACCAGAGATCTTGTTGATGGCCAAGTACTGACGGTCCAGACACATCCTGGCAAAGAGGTTCAGCTGGCACCTGTGAAGAAAAATGATGCATCTTTAGAATTTCAGGAATTGTGTCTTTTTCATCAAAATTCTCATATTCTTGTTCCTTGAATATTACTTTGAGCCCCTCTGGCGGTGTTTTTTTTGTTTTTTTTAAAAGAACAGATACCATGCAAAATATCCACGTTACCCCAAGATCAATATATAATCAGATTAATGTTGAAATGAATGTACATCATCAATAAGATGTCTGACCTGTAGTAGCTCACCACCTCCTGGTCCTCCTTCTGGCCCTCCTTTGCATCCTGGGCCAACTCTCGGACGCTTTTACTTCGGATCTCCTTACAGTTGTCTTTCCAGAACAGCCATACCTCCTCCTCATCCTCAGCCTCCACTGGATTCTCTCCATTTGCTGTTATCTCAATCTCAAACCTCGAGAGGACCAACCTGGTGAAGCACACCACAAAAATGATTTTTAAACGCTCATTTCAGTTTAACAAAAAAATCTGCAAATTAAGAAAAAATAGGGGCCTTACTTAGTTTCAATGAGAATGTCAGCATTGGTAGGATCCAGCACTGCGTTGCAGATGAGCTCCTGTGTCACAGGGATGGACTTGCTCATGGACACACACAGATCCGAAAGGTAGTCCAGAAACCTGCATACAGATCACAATACGTGATTCATACGCACCGGGGGAATAAGGGTGATGAGATATGCATGACTTTTGCATACATTACATTATAGTTATGATTATATACACCAGTCCTATGTGAGAAAGTACAGGACATTGAAATAATAATATCTTGTTTTGCTCTCTTAGTATTTTCTGATTCCTACACCATAAACAACATTAGCTGTCAGCAACTTACCTGCGGTGCCAAGATCATGCACAAGCAGTCCCACTCATACTCTTCTGTACACATTTGAACACATTTACATGGATTTACATTCCCTGGAAGCTGTTATACAAACAAATCTGACCCAAACTGGCCACAGTACCCCCTTCTATACACGTTTATGATACCCGCCGGGGCCTGCCACATCTTGTTAGCCTCACCTCGGCTCTCGGTTCTTCCTCACTAGAGTGACAAATGTGTCTATCTCAGCAGCAGTGATATGTTTCTCCAGCAGCTTCCGATTGTTGTGGAGTAGAGCTGTTATTGTGTCTTCGGCAAGCACATCATATCCTATCTGTTTCTGCATGAAGCGAAATTGTTTGGCTATGTATTCCTACAAAGAGAAGGAAAGAGAGGATAATTACTGCAAAGAAAAGGCCATATAATGTCAGGGGACAGAGTGGAGCCGTTTTGTCCGCCCACCTGGTTCTTCCGGTAATCTTGCTGAGAGTGGCGTAACACTCTGTAGCAAAGCCTGCAAATATGTCTGAAAGGAGCATGCCGCTGGTCTCCCAGTTCCTCCAGTCGCAGCATGGGACCATCACCACTGTCTGTGAAAGGGGCTTGGAGGAGTTTGAAAATCTGAAAAGGTATTAGACATTTTAATATCAGACAGCATAGAAAACTAGAAAATCCAAGCCAGTGCATAAACACTTTCTAAGGTTTAAGACCAACCTGCTTCAGGATATTCTGCTCTCTCATGAGTTTCTGCCTTTCTCTGTTGGGCTTGTTAACCATGATCTCCAAAACATCCTGCCCGCTATTAGGGATGTCCACCACAAAGAAAACTAGATCTTCCAGAAGCTTGGTCACAAACCTGGAGAGTTAACATATGTAAGTGTACAGGTCAAACACATACAGCACAAGAAAAAAAATGTATGTGAGAAACTGCATTAAAATAGAATCTCTATGATAATTTTAATACTTCTGTTAACTTGGGTTTTCCTTCCATTCATTAAACATTGAATATAGAAATGTAAAAGAAAAAAAAACAATACATATATGTAACATAATAAGTATATTAAAAAAAATCTGTAGGTTATACAAAATGTTTACCTCCTTTCATTTTGGGTAATGGTACCCTTTTCCAGCTTGCCAGCAATGGACGCCAACACTTTACTGGCATCATTGGCAAAGTCTAAATCACGCACTTCAGCTGGTGGCACTGGAACAATGGCGAAAGCTTCCTTGTCTTCTTTTACTGCCGATGTTCCAATCTGGGGGGAAAAAAAAATGTAAAATACATTATCTGTTCAGACAACCTCACCTGTTCCACATATAGACAACACATTAACTACTCACTCGTAACATAACAGGTTTCTCCTCCTCTTTGTCGATGGGGTTGTTGGTGCTGTGAACCCATGTGTTGGTGCACAAGTGTCTTAGCCTCACATAGGAGCTCCTAGAAGTAGAATCAATTAAGACGGGGTGACAAAGTACTATTAACACCTGAACAGTGACAGTTCAAGCTTTTTGTCAACAAAATACATGAGAAGACCAAAATTAACTAATGTGTTCCTTCCTTTCTTTTCAAGCCCAATGTTTCCAACTACAAATAGACTAGACTACAAATATATATATTATATATACACAGACACACACACACATACATACACACAAATAAAACTACAAATGCACTTAAATGGGGATAAAATAATTCAATAGTGTAGACTTTCCAAATGTCATCAGACTGAATGGATCAAACTGGGGTTGTCAAGCTCAAAAAACTGCATTCACCGCTCCTATTCCCATGATTATGTGTGGAAAAAATGCTTTTTAGGCCCGTGTGCATCAAGCTACGAGGTAATTACACGGTTTGGCCATTATGTCAAATTGGCTTCAAAGCCAAGCACTTAGTCTGGCATCATTTTCTCTGTTGAAAAAGTGATCAGTGGCATGGGCGGGACTAACGCTGTTGTCAAACTATGTCATATTTTATTACTGCATTGCCTATTTCCCCATCTCATATATTTTCAGAAACATTTTTAGTATACTGTTTAGCGGTAATATGAGAACGTTTGTGACCTGGCTGCCATGTTGAAAAAAGACGAGCCAAAACCGAGCCCCACCTGACTCGCAGTATGTCACCCAACACGTTTAGTGGTTATCGAATCATATCACCCTCCCCCATGGAAAATCGGTTAGAGTGGAGGCAACATCAGACTGACGATGGAAATGAAATGTAACGAGTTGACGTTCTGACTGATATCAGGCAACGTAGTGAAGGAACATGTCACCCAGAATAGATGAAATAGATTAATAGACTATGTCATCAATAATCCCTCAGTGTTCATGAGCAAGTGAAATAGTTGACTAGTTAACTTGACTATGATCTAAGAATCAACAAGAGTGACACATTAATGAACATGTCTCCTCAGAGCATTTTAACACCACGTTGCATACCTATGTTTGTAGGGGACTGGTCAGAAGACAACATTAAGACGGTTAAACTGTCTCATTGAGAAGGCTTTCCTCTGTTGCAGTCTTACAACTAATTGGACTTAGTTACTACTGTTCTTAATATAGTGCTGAGGTGTACCGACCACATTCATGCTCCTCTTTCCAGCTTTGCTCTCTAAATCCACCCTTAGGCCAAAATATAAACCACAAACATTATAAAAAAAAATGTTCATGTTCCCATGGGAATAAAAGCCTTTGGTTTGAATGAGCCTATGGTAATTTTCTCTACAGCAAAAACCTGAATCTGAAGTGCTAAGAAGAAATTGAAGAAGAAATATTGAATTATTACTAGAAGTACTAGAGAGCAGTAGGCTATGTGTTTCAGTAAGATTGATGATGTTGTTTTTGACGTCCTTTTATTTAAAAATTCATTAAAAGTATTTACATTCGTTCCACCAATCCATCATCATCCATTTTTAATCCCCATGGGACATTTAAAGTTGTTGAAATTGCAGTAAGAGTTTTAACTTGACCCTTAACTTGATATGCTTTCTAAATAAGTGCTGTAACTGGCACATGGTGCATACCCCCACCCCCATCCCCCATTTACATAGATGAGGCGGATAGAATATCAGAAACACTTCTAAATATATCACAGTTTATTAACACACAACAACCTCTCTGAAACAGTGCCAAAAAAAACAATGATTAAAAGCTGCATAAAGATACAGAGATATCCACTAAAATGCTAATAAAGTTCAGTTTCTATCTTTGTTTTAGCCTCTTATTCGGAAAAAAACAAATGAGCAAGATACATAAACTATTAACAATAGCTTCCTTAGATAAGTGTGTGGCATGATTACAGATTAGCCAGTAGTGATCTGTACAATATCATCTCTCCTCCATTAAGCCCTAAACCTTTACATAGTAATGTCTGAGCCAAATACGTCTTTTATACCTGTTCCCATGTGCGTGTGTGAGTTAGTGTGTGTAAAACTTGTCAGGCCTTTAGCACTGAGAGCAGACAGTAGCCATATTTCTGACAGGCATTACGTAACCACCCACTAAAGCTAACAGGCTTACTTCTGTGTACTCGTTCTTCCTGGCATTAATTAGTTCCCTGGCTAAAGTTTGAGGGGTAGGGTTATTTCAGGTGAGAATGGGAGGTGCTAGCGGTAGTAGCCTGAAGCATGCAGGCACACACCTGACGATGTGACACAATAGATGCTTTGGAAATGCTCTGTCCTTATCTGATGTGTAGCAACTGGGACAATTGCATGGTTGTAATTTTAGACGTACGTTCTCACAAAATACTGTCACTGAAAATGTCACCTAGGATAAAGGAGCAAAACACATGTTCATTACAAACATACAGTCGGCCTGAAAGCGCAGGTACTGTACAAACCCATCATGACAAAGAACATGCTTTTAATCTGAAAATATTACATCCCTTTCATCAAGTTCCGTGTCAAATATTTTGATTGAAATTCATAATTCATTGTGATTCACTTTGAACTAAGATAGAAATTAAAAGCAGAGTATGTGTTTGTATATGAATGCATGAACATCCTATACACAACATCTTGTTTGTGGTTTTAGCTAAGGCACATAACGACTGTCTTGTGTAGCATTTTGAAATGTAGTTTTTCCCCTGAGTGCCCACTACCGATTGCCATTTGCAGCCTAATAACAATGGTTTCCTGTTTCTAGCCATAGTGGGACTTCCCTTTCTCTCCTTGGCAAGCATTGCAACATCTAAAAGGGTGACCAAATACACAGACAAACCAAACAGGCATACATGATTATTTTGCAAATGCAAATTATCTAGCTTTTCATTATATCATTCTCATCATCATATAATTACTCTAAATTTTTAAAGTAATGTACAGAAGGCAAAAATCTGCCCAAAGAAAACAAGCGGAAGTAATCAGCTTTTCACAAAAACAATAAAATCATGAAATAACCTATTTTTATCCTCTAAAATACTCCATAGATATGCCCACATTATGCCTAAGAGAGTTTACCATTCTATCTGAGATTCACCCAAACAGAAAACTGGGCAACAATCTCGTTTCAATATCCAGTCAATAAGTGACCAGAACAAACAGCTGCTCAACCAGACATAACAGGGTCCTTGCCGACTGTTGCAACACAAACAAACCCTCGTCTTGTCAGAAAGAAACACTTCTTACTACTCCAAAATTTCCCTTCAACTCCACACACCAGTAAAATGTTTACTACTGCCACTGAATACTGTGGTCGTATTGACATCACTGTGGTTTTACTGATCAGATAACGTGGTGGTGGGATGTTTGTCATTCAACATATTTCCCCCATATTTTCAACATCAAGGATGTTATGTTTTCCATTAAAGGCCACAAACATGTGTTCGGTTTCTGACGAATTATTATCACTTCCAAGAGCTGGGTCGTGCTTGAAAAAAAAAAAAGACTACATTGTATAACATGTTGACAGACCACACAGAAAAGTGTTTGTAGTTGTTTTCCGAACAGCCTTATTCAAAGGCAGAGTGACAAGCCAGTCATCATAGTGAGGGGGAGATTTAAAAATGGGTAGTGCACATTATCTCTCGTGGAAGACATTCATAGTGTCGCACTTAGCAGTATACAGGAAAAAATGACAGAAATAGTTGTGTAACAAAAAAAAAAATTCTGTGTTTGGAAAGTATTAGAAATTATTACAGTCCACCCAATTCACAAAGGTAGGCTGGAGGAGGGTGTTCAACCTTCCGGACAAGTTCTGACTGACGTAAGAATAGTGGCTACTTAAACTGTTCTGGGCATGTTTGTACGCTGGTGGTCAGGATATTTGTATTTGTATATATGGGTGTGTGTTTATTTTATACCTGGGCACCATGGAGTCCCCGCCTCTCAGGGTGGTAGGGTCTAGCTCAAAGATGGAGGAGATATCCATGCCGTCAGGGACTGGCACCAAAGTGTACATGATTTTCTCCTGTGGTGCTCGCAGACGACCTCGCAAAGCTTCATTATCTGCATCCAGCTAGAGCAAGAAATCATGCAGTGTGAGGGAGCAAAGCACTGGCTACAAACTGCTGGTAAGTAAAAAGAGTAGAGAACACTGATAGAATACGCTATCAATCCTCAACCAACATGATGCCAAGGATTATACCGGTTTTCACTTCCTACCAGTCACCACTAAAGCTGGTTTTATTGAGTAGTTTTCACTCCTGACTCAAGTTGTGCAAAATCAGTGAAATCAGCTTGAGTCATCACGTCTGACTGTTGGGCCTTGTTGGTAAATTATTGAGAATTTCAGGTACACACATAACCACCCTGTTGAGGTCAATGGTTGTTTGTACAACTCTGACCCCTAATGGTAGGAGGCAGTGTTGACATGCATCAGCAGGGACGATGGCATGGTGACACCTTGTGGTAACTTACTGCTGCTAAAATGAAGGCACATATACAACCCAGATGATAATAGTGATGTTTCAGAGTACCAAAAGAGAATCTGGACAACAAATCAGCAAAGTATGCAGTATGATCCACGTGCAGACATGACAATGACAGATTTCTGTGATTTGTGTGTTTTTACATGTAATCTTTCAGGTAAAGTAAAGATTATATAACAGTACCTGGAAATTAAAGGGTGTAAAGTCCACCACCTAGAGCAGAAAGCAAAGATCCAGCACAGAATTGATCAGATTAGATCAATAGCAGTGGAGCAACCAGCGTGACGTTGCTAAGCACTCAGAGGGGAAGAGATCAGGCTGACTTACCGAGGACCGCTGCTCAGCGCTCTCCTCCTCAAAGTCTGGATTCACCTGGGAAACACACCCACATGTCAGATATCCTCCTCACCATTCATTTTAAACTGTGGTCTCTGCACTGTGCATCTGATTTACCTCTATGTCTCTCAACCAATGAAATAGAAAAGTAAAGACGTTGACACACACCTCACCCATCTCTGAAGCCAAATAGCACCCGGTGGCCAAATGTTTAAACCTGAACAAGCTGTTCCAGTAGCCTGCGCCTCCCCTACATGGGTCATGGTGGACCACCTAGCAACAGCAAAAGATATGTAAACAACAGGTTTTCTCTACAACTAGAAAAAAATTACATAAATGAGAGACAAACACAAAAAACTCAATTGGTTTTTATCTGTAGAACTTGTGCTGACCTCTATTTCCCACAGTGCTTTGCTGCTGGTCGCAGAAGTGGCAGACTGTCGGCCTGTTGTTCTAAGAAACACATACTGCTTCTTCCTGTGGTCGTCACAAGTGAGGAACTTCTCCTGCTCTGCATGGAACAACCGGACTACATCACCCTGCCATTACACACACACACACACATACAGGCACAGTGTATAACTGATAGAAGGTATTGATGTTGTATTGCAGTTTGTTTCACTGTTTTACAAGGTTTGGCTTCTTATTTGAAGGTGCGTTCACATGTTTAAGTAAGATTTAGAAGGAGTGTCATGCAAAAACATGAAGGTACCTACCCCCTTTAGTATTGTTTCCTTGTTGTCGCTCCATTTCATGAACAGAACAACTTTCCAACTTGTGTTGCAATTTACTGAGTTAACCTGATGGGGAAGAGAGAGGAGAGTGTGTGAACACAAGTTAAGATAATAAGGATACCTAAATCCATGTCATATTCCAGTTTAAAGAAGTAATTAAGTGGAACATGAATTATATAGACCTGAATTCACAGTGCTCATGTACCTCATTACATCCTGGGTTGTCAACTAGCTGGTGGCTGCTGGCATGAAGAGGCTGTCCAGCATTCACGGGGTTAAGGACCACTTTATCTCCTATTACCACCTGCAGAAGAAATATAAATAGAGATACTGAGTTCAGATGAGTATTGGTTTAGATTTTTAAAATTAAACCAATTAAAAAAAACAAAAACACATATATACCTACATACCTATACATACATAAAAGCTTTTATACATATATAAAAGTTCAACCAGTGAATGTGGTACTGAAATCAAGATGAGATACTGCTGCTCCGACCACTGTGTGCACTACATAAGTATGTCACCTCCCATTATCATCATTATAGGTCATTATTCTTGAATACAGCAAATCACTTTCCTTACAAGGTGAATATAACACATGGGTATTAGGCTGGTAGATGTAGCTACATGCTAGCCTCCAGATAAGCACTAGGGGGAGTAGTGGACCATTATTGTATGTGAAAGGACTGGATCAAACAGAGGTGTAGTCCTGACCCTGAGCATCACTCTGTAAGCACTTTAAGTGTAATCACCAATAACATATATACACTACTGGATGTATATATTTCAAAATTAACTCTAAAAAACGAGATCCACAGTATGCTGGCAGGCATCTCATAAATATTACTTTATGTGTAGTTTCACACTGGGAACCAGGACTCATTTTAATCCATTTCAGTTAGTGCACCTGATGTATTTGAATGTACATGTGAAGTAACAATGAAAACATTAGCTACTGCATGTAATTTATATTTAGGATATTTAGGTGTCGGAGGAAAACCTTCATGTTTTCTCAGAATCGCCTTTCCTGCTTTTGACCAACTCGTGTCAGAATTTGAGTTGGTCTGTGAGCCCTGCACTGTGACTGCCTTGTTCCTACATAGCAACAACGGGTAGGATCCAGGGGACAGATTTCCCCAAGGGAGTTAATAAAGTCTAACTTAATTAGTCAATTATCCATCTTAACTGGTGGCGTTTCGTCCATGCTGTGTGTGCTGTGTCTACATAACCATAACTTACTGCAACAAGTGATATAAAAAGTATTACATAAATATTGCATAATATTATGTACGAATTATGTTTAGTGATTTCTTTTATCAACACAAACGTCTTATAAAACTATGGTCTTCGTCCTAATGCTTTAGGTACCAAACATTATCTATGTAACTGATACAGCAACCTGTGATGTTGACACAACGCTGGGGACTTTGTATAATCATAAAGGATGGAAAGTGTGGTTAATCAATAATGTTTGGAGTGGTTGTTTCATATTCTGTTACTTTGCCTTGATGGGCAGGTAATAAAAAATTTAAACCATTGAAACTCTGGAAAATACACCTCTTAAATGCAAACCACAAACAGACTTTCAAAAACAGATAATTATCATTTCATTAGCAGTTCTTCCTGCTCGGCAAGTCAAGCATAAGGGCAAATTTCAGCCTGAACTGGTGCTCAGATTTGGTTACTTGTCTTCCACCTTATTTAATTCATCCTGTTTTATAAAATCAAGCTACACGTGAGTCCGTGTGACTGTTTTCAAACCCTGTGAAAAGTCTAAAAATACATCCTTAATTTCTCCTACAGAGCATAATTAACTTAAATCCCACAGCCTGCTCTACCCACACTGTCTCCCAGGGACCGCAGCTTGTAGAAGGGCTGGATGTAGAACCAGGATCCCTCGTTTCCTGCCGAGTCCAGAGTCACTCGCATGGCGTTCTTTTCCAACAGCGCAGGTAGACGCTTGTTCACTGTCAGGTATTTATTGCTTTTCAAATGCAGCAACTGGAGGCAAAACAAGAAAACAGACTTGCATGGTTACAAGTCACACAGATACAATCAATGAAATAATGCAGCGGAAAGAATGTTGAACAAAGATGGAAATATGCCACAACACTTCATTGAAAATATACATCCCAGCATAGGGTCACCCATCTACAATAATCTATTACCAACTAATCCTACAACGTGTTATGAGGTATGAGGAAGAACAAGTGAGTTTGCACCGCAGAGGAGACCTGATGAAGCTTGACACAAAATGTCATATGAAACTTAGAGTCTTAGATAGTATAACATGCTATTTTTATTTCTTTTCAAGTTAGATCACCCTTATGAGGATATTTTCTTAAATCTATGTTCAACCTCATTTCCAGCAGCAAGCCAGGAACCAATTAGTGCTCACTTTATTACTGTAATGTCAGTATATTGCAACTTGGACATCCTAAACTGTATGTACTGTCTTCCTTGTGCACATCATGCAGCAGGAATGCATGACCATTATTGGTGTCACATAATCTCACACCTGTGTGCAGATAATTCCTGGGCAATGAGCAAAGCAAGATAAGAGCTTACAACAGGCAACCTCACAGCACACCTTTGTGCTGTAGCGGTTATTTAAAACTGTCAAGCGGACAGTGTTATATGGTGCTAAATACTGCTGCAGTTCTGTTATCCGTAGCGCCTTATCTCACAGGTTCCTGAACGCACCTGAATGACATTTCCATATTGGATGACTGTTCCCAGCAGCTTGCGGTTTTCAGACTCATTCTGCTTCTTCTCCAGGTCAGCAGCATGCTACAACACAGAGCAAGGGACAGAGATGCAGAGGAAAGGACTAAATTATCAAGGCAGTCTAGAGAGGATAATATTACATATACAGTACATTTCATATAAATACTAGATGGCAGCTGTATGTCACTAATACACTTTTTTCCACCAAAAAGCAGATGAGCTAAAGATGAAGAGCCTTACATGGAGCTTGTTGAGGAGGACTGTGTCAGTGGTGCTGTTGCCTCCAGGTTTTGCTGCCTTCCAGAACTGTTTCTGTGCTGAGTATCTGTTCATAGGACACAGTTTGAAAAGGCAGTCTGGGGAAAGAAAACCAGGAAAGAGAAAAGGTTTATCACGCGGTTTAGTTAGTTTAGTTTTGTCTCAACAGATACCTGGCTGTCAGACTTTATCCGAAAGAGATGCAGCTGGAAAACTGATCCGCTGATGGGAATGATAACATTTTTCCCCCTCTAGCAACAGGCAGAATAACAATGTTGGTCAGTTGGTAGGACCATCAAGATGGTCCGGTTTCCATTAAATTTACTGTGGATATTCATGTTCGCAGAGGGGATGAACCTTTATACTTATGAACCCTCCGTGAGTGTTTCACCTGTGGCTCCTCCAGGCTAAAATATAAAATGTATTATTCTCCTCAGCCCTATGGTGTAAAAATAGGTTATGAATGGCGTCAGAGGGCATCTCAGGGCTGGATTACTACCAGGCAGAGCAGACGACTGCCATCCAGGGACTTTGGGGGCCAAAGTTGGATTTGCCAAGAGCAAATTTTTTCCACAGGGCATCTCAGCAGGTCTATCTGGCCATGGACAGCAATGAGGGGCTCCTGCTGAAACTGATTACCTAGTCAATCTGCACATGTGTGAAATCATTCATTTTATATTGCTTAATTATCAATGAATAAATATTAATTCATATACAAAGATTTCATGTGTTATTCTAAGTGACAAAATACATTTATTAACAAATGAATGAAGAGATATTAGAGAATATTAATCTCAACAACACCAACAATTAAACAAGATTAGTTACGAGACTAAAATGTTATGATGAATAACGTTAAAATGTTTCATCAGTTGGTTTTCAATGGCTTCATATACATTTAGTATAGCTACTGTATATGTTAACTGGTACATGAGACCGGAGGGTAAAAATAGACACTCTGGCAGCCTTGGTCGGAAATGCGGCCAACACAAGAGTCCAGGGATTAGCCATCATGGAGCATGGGGTGGAAGAGAGGAATGGATAAGCAGCATGGGAAGAAGAAGGAGGACAAGAAGAGAAGAGGCCAAGGACCAGTGAAGAAAATGGGGCACTGGGAGAACATCTGTCTGACAGGGATGAGCCAGTGGGGATAGGGAGAAAATAAACTGTGAGGAATGTGAATTTCATTGGCAGGGAGGTATTTGGTGGGGAGTAAGTTAAGAGCACTGAGCCGATAATGGATGAGAGAGTGATGTAGGTTAATTAACTTATGTATTTATTAAATTATGTGACGTAAAATTGTTTACATTATATATTTCACAATGACTAATAATAACCAATTGATAAGAAATTGACTTGATCCTGCTGTACATGTTGTAAACTTTTACCCAGTTAACTGAAGAGAGGGGAGGGTAGCTCCTTCACAATATAATGAACTTTATTTACCCGACAAAGATCCAAGTAGGATCGAAAGGTCGTCCTAGCTGATCGCATTTTGTGACTTGAAGCTAGTGTGCCTACTTTTCATTGATGCTGCTTTCTAACAGCCTTGCATCTACATGGTGTGTGTGTATAATTCCTTGTGTCATCAAACGTTACCACAAGGGAATGAAAAAAGTAGTGCCCTTGGCTTGTACACTTCTTTCTGCTAATCCCACAGTGCAATTTGTGGTATTTTATAGATGTGATAATTACTGTTCCGCGACTTTATACCATCCATCCTTTATACCATCAGTGATGCTACTAAATGTAATTTATTCATACATGTAATAATAAAACTACTGAGTCTATTATATGGCGTAATGAATGAGTGAATAAAGGTGTGATTTAAAACATAAGGTTTATAACGTTTAAAGGCCTCCTATCCTGTTAAACAGGTGTCATTATCACTTATCATAGCAGGAAAAACCCAGGTTGATCTAATAACCTTATGGAAGGAAATCTCAGTAAACGATACACCTGAGTCAATATACACAATGCAAGGGCTACACTATATTAAAGTGACTAACAAAGTGATTCTACATCTTAGAAATACTTGATTATAGAATGTAAACTTTAAAGTTTGAAACATATTGATATTGATATTGATACAGTGGTTCTCAACCCGTGGTTCGGGACCCCCATCACTCACGCGGCCTGACTCAACCCTGATCAGAGCCTGTGACGCTGGCATGGTGTGAGTGGTGTTGCTTTACACTGATTATGTGTCGGAGGACTGAGTTCACACAAACTTCACTCTTAGTTCACTCTGGCTGTGGCCTTTTAATCTATTGTCTTGACATCCGGGTATTCTACGATGGTGTTCAACCTGATTAGGCATGTGTTGCTTATAATATAATATAATATAATATAATATAATATAATATTCTGTATATACAATGAATACAATTTATTGAATAAATACAATATAATGTGAATCTGTGCAGACTGTAAGTTATAAAAATGAAAACAACCTACACACACACACACACACACACACACACACAACAATAAAGCAATTATTAGTTAATTTCCTGTATCAGCCGCTGAGCCAAAGCAAAGGTTTATCATGCTGTGCTAAAGCTCTGTGGAAGACAGACATTTTAAATAGCTTAAGTGAGCTATTAATACTCAACAGGTACATTAGGATTTAGTCCTAGTACACTTTGCTTCTGTTTAACACTGGCTGGCTAAAGAGGGTGGTTGAAACTGCAACATGTGGTAGAACAATCCTTATAAATCTTCAGACACAATACAAATCGGTAATTTCAAATGCAAATGTGTCATAATAAAGTCGAAATGTATTAGTCTTAAGTAAAATATGCATGACACCATACATGTTTAGGCTCTATGGATGGTTAATTTGTTTGGTGTTGCCCTTCTAACATGATCTACCGTTGTTTTTAAGTATCAGTTATGTGTTTCACTTGAAAGGTCCCATAGAGGCCACTAGAATATATTTTTAAGTAATATTGGCTGCTACTGCAGTGTGTTAAACCACAGCTTTGAGTATGACTGAAATAGCTCAGTTCGAGACAGAGAAGTGAAACCGTTTCTTGTCATCCTCAAATGGAAAGAAAGTGCCGTTTTTAAAACTGTTATCTGCTGTAGAACAGTTCATAGTACAAAACAGCCTCTAAATGCACTTGTTAGCAGCACATAATGAGCATCAATAGCTTACACTTTTAACCCTGCAGTGCATCAATCAAATGGGTACAGAATATATGGTACAATCATCTTGAGCATTGATTAGCAACATTTCTGAAGCATAATTAAAACTATTGACTGACAGGATGGAGGACACTTCATCTGTCGATGCGTGTCGCTGCTAGTTTTCTATACTTTACAGGATGAAAATTATGGACAATAATGTTGTTTACAGCTTTGTTGGTTGTGTATTGATCAAGCACAGTGCCGGTCAATCACGGATGATGTCTCTTGACACGTTAATGTTGTCTTCAGTTCTAGGAAAAAAAATTAATGTGTAATAATCCCCCATTCATTGGACAGTCATACTGCTGTGAAGCAACTAGGAGTTCATAACAACTGGGACAACAAAATGATACATACAGGGTGCACCCTGACATACTGAATTACCACAGGGTTCATTCAACACCTATCCACAAGAACAAAACAACAAAAACGTCACAGTGCACCGTTTTGTTTTTTGTTTTTTTTATGGTCACTAAATGGAAAAGCACAATGTTACTGTCTTGGTTGATGACACATATGCATTATGCATTATGCGTGTGTGTGTGTGTGTGTGTGTGTGTCTAAAGGTAGAATATTTTAAAAAGTTTAAGTACTGCAGTCTCCTCTTCATGTCTTCATGGAACATTTAGCATCTATCATATTAATGGTATGAATAATACCAGCCTGTGTTGTCGCTGCTGTGTGATGAAAGCGGTCTAGATTGTACTGGCTGATACATACAGGAAAACATCGAGCAGCTCACATCATGACATCGTTAGTCAGAAAAGTATGAAAATTAAGTCTCCATTAAGCCACTAATTTAGACGCCTATCAGTCCAAATCAAAGATCGATATGAGTTTAAATTGTAGGGAAAGCTGAAACAATACAACAATAGCGCTGTACTCGGTCACCCCAATAAACACAAGATATTGTATTTATAGCCACATGACTGCTGGCTACTCTGTCCACATGTTCACGCTGTCCATTAGATGTTAAGATGAAATGACAGATTACTGTCACAGGCCTGATGCTAAACTCTGCCTGAACAAACAAACAAACAAAAAAACATTCATTCTGAAACACAACACAAACAAAAATATTATATGTGATAAAGTATTCTTTACACCTCAACTACATGACTGTTTGAGTCCCAGTGATATATACCACACACAGTATCAGTTATTCTATTTAACCTTAATTCATACAGGATAAGTTGGCTGAGCATACGTGTCCTATAGCGTCACTGTTTGTTTTTTTGTTGTTTGTTTTGCAGGAAGCAAGGTGGGAAAGAGCTGGGGAACAACATACAATGAAGGTCCACCGCCAAAACCGAGCCTCAGATATTAACAAATAGGCTACTGGGATATGAACAAGGATAAACTGATACAGTAATAAAATGCTCATCCATACTATCAATCAAGAATACCAATGAAGATAATGGATAAATGACAGGGGTACAATTTAATTTAATCATTGTTCCAAGTAGAAGGAAATGACACTGCTAAATGCGTCATTTGACTCTTGACTAGAACCTCTCACATCTGCCAAATCATCTAGAAACCTTTCTGCTAGAAAGTGGCTGCCACACTCAGCGACCACTTCATGAGATACACCTGATTATATTATATTTAATATACGTATATATTACAGGATCAGGGCCTTCTCTTGCCAAAATGATCATATGCAACAGCATTCATAAGCATTGTTGCTAACCAGTTAAACATGACGTCATCCCTTTTTCAAATCGATGCTTCCAAACAGGTAATATAACCATGATAGGTCAGGAAACCAAACAGAAAGTACAGGATACTGCACACAAGCCAGTGCTTATCCTATCCAATACTGCTATACTCTGGCTTGTATTAGGTTTGAATACAAGGAACTGTAATGTCATTGATACAGGTCCGTCTTGTCTTGTACGTTCCAGCAGCATTTATCTACTGAGATAAAATAATTATGTTTTGTGTTTTGAAAGCACCCTGGATAACTGATGGAAATTCCTATAGCAGATAGCGAGAGACTGTGAAGCATTTTTTATTTTCATTGCCTCTGATTGACTTTCTATTTTGCCCTTGAATTTTAGGGAATCAAACACTTCAGTCTAAGGCCTGCTTCTCTGTCATCTTAACTACAGCTGATCCATCTGAAAGAACACCAAAGACCACAACTAATAAATAACAAAGCAGAGAAAATAAAAGGGTACTACTGTAACTATATATAGTATACTGTATACTTTAGACACTAAGATATCATTCACTAAGAAGAGAGTGTTTGGAGGTCTTACCTCTGAATTTCTTGGGCGGGTTGTTGAGGTCACCTGTGTCTGGTTGTACCACACAGCGGTCATCCACAAGCCTGGAGACACAGTCATTATTAAAATGACAAGCATCTTTCAATAGACTTTAAACCTTAATACATGTCCCAAAAATCTTTGTAATAATAATAGTAGTTATGTAATTAATACCAATTTATTTTCATTAGAAACCAGGCTGTATTTGTACATGGATTATGATGTCAGCTCATGCTCCTAACAGACTCCCAAAATCAAATGAAAACCATTTATTATATAATATATAATTATAATATATTAATTACTGAGTGTCTATTGTGTCGTTCTCAAGTAACTGTTGTAACTGTTCACAGTCCAGTTACAGACAGATGATAATCACGATGACAACTGTGTCCGAGAAACCTCTGATTTAATCAGAAATGTCAGCTCATGTGGAACAATTGAATAGTACGATAAAGGGTGTGGGGAGAGATGGGTGGGCTTCTACGTTCAATACTCTACTGTACCTGAGGCAAAAGTGTTGGCCTGATTACAGGTAACCCGAGCTGTCTAAACCTCTGCTTCACACTGAAAGAGTGCAGACCACCACACAAAAAAAAACAACTGCTCAGACTTTGTGACGCTTAAAATGAAAGGAGCCAGGGCAACAGGTTGGCTCTGCATTCCTGTCTCAGATACAAATATTGAGACGTGCTGGGGCACAAGTGATAGATATGCACTAATGTTGTACAACAGGGAACCAGAACATCATTCTAGCTTTTGAAAATTGAGAGCACCATCATATAAAGAAGTCTGGGGAAACACCTTGGGAATACTACCAGATAGTAAACAGCACTTCATCAGTGCGATGCTTTAGCCCGTTCAGTCAGCTGCATCTTTTTATAGCTCATGCAGTATAGACTGCAACCACAGGAGCTCTGTGATGATACAGTAGAAGAAGAGAGCACATGATGTGAGATTCTTCTCTATGGGAATGCAAAGCACCACAGCTTTAATCACACTGATGCACTGATGGGATGAAGTCCAAGAAGAACAGAAGTTTCAAGGGTCATCTGTGTCCAAGGTTGAGAAAAAAAGCTGCTCTTATAAAGCTGTGCATGTGTTCTGAGATACAGCATCATGGTTATATCCCAGCCTCCCGGCATCAAGATGTGGGTGCCATCCTCTCTGAGCCAGCAATGGTCCAGGTGTCTCTCTCTCTCTCTCTCTTTCAGGGGTCACAGCACACTGACAGCAAAAGCAACACCTAATACAATAGTGCTATTTATAGTCACCCCCTCTATTCTCTATTCTCTTTAACAGAAAGTGTTTAAAGCAGTAGTGTGGGGGCGGGGCGAGGTGATTACGAGGCTGCACAACACAAGATGTGAGATTTGACAAATGAGCTCTGTCATGGTGGCAGTCTTCAAAGCTATGCAGACATGTGTTGCCATGGTGGGTGACGCACAATACTAACTGTGAAAGAGCACAGTTTCTGAGAGCTGGCAAATAGAATAGTGACTTGGCAAGAGGAAGAGGACTGCAGCACTTAAAAATGCGAGAGAGGAGGGTGACAACACAGATGCTTTGCTCATTTTCACCTTGGGAGAAAAAATACAAACACCCCGGGGGCAGAAAATAGAAAGGAAGCAGAAAAGACAATCCAGAAAAACAACATGCCAGCTTTGTTGCCAGATTTGCCAGGAAAGGAAATTCACTTTCTTGATCAGCGTCTTTGTGACGTCTTCTTCTTCCGTTAGCCTTCTGTTGTTTGCATATGAGATGCACTTTTAACGCGTTCCCTATAATTTGGGTGGAGGCGAGATGTCAATTACTTACATAAACAGTGCTCGGCATATAGCAGGAAGAGAGAGAGGGCAATTTGAGGCCAACTGAGCACATAATCCGACACTTATTAAATAAGACTATGTTAGTTTTTACATTTATGACACTGGACAGAATTTTATTCAAACTGGCTCCCGATGATACTCCCGTATAAGACAAAACCATCAGATTATGGGGAAATCATTTGAATGCAATCAATCATGCAACTGACAGGCTGAGATGCTGATAAGTGCCTGTATATATGAACTGTATTAAATCACTCTAAAATACATCAATATACTAGAAAGCATTAAGAAGATTGTGTAATAACAACAAAGCCAAATCAATTCTGGCTTATTAGCGTAGACAAACTAAAACCTTGGAGTGACAGTCACCACTGAGTAAGGCTGGACGAGAGAGGCAAGAAAAGACAGACTACAGAGGGCTCAGTCCAAATACATTTTGAGGAGATCACCAATCTCACCTGCAACCTGAAGCAGTATGGAAGTGAAGGAAGTCGTATAGAAACAAGCAGACTTACCCTAAAGTGCTGATAAATCCACTGGTGGAGCCCTCTGCATAAAGGGAACAAACGTCCCCGATATGGAGGAAACTGGACATCTTGTCCGACATGGTTCCTCAGGTTTGATTACACCTGCAAGTGATTGACATCACAGTCATGAACTCTTTCACTTTACTGGAGCTTAAAAGAGGTGATTAATAAATCAACATAATGTGTTTCACCTATGACAATTTTGACATATTCTAAGTTATTTCTTAGGCAAAAATACTAAATCTTAGCTTGTTACGGCTCCACGTTCCTGCACACACGATGGCTGACTTTAACAAGGAGTTGTAAACCGCAGCAGTTATAACCAGCCAGGGAGGGGGAAGCATCATTACCTTTATGACAGTGACTTTACAACAGCTGCAGTTTGTAACCAGTTGGGTCCAAACCATCTTAAATTATTATGTATTGACATTTTTTAAATAAATACAGTAACTGCTCTATGCGGCTGATCTTTGTACGAATGTGTCCTCGCATATTGTTAATACATGCTTAACTTGAGTTTATTCAAGTTGGAAACATTAGTTTAAAACACCTATGCAATAAGGGACACATATTAATAGAAATTAAATATATTGAATATAATGATAACCTGCCAACTAAATAAAATAAAGAAGCTATTGTTAGCTTTGTAAAGCTGAGACATGTTAATTTAAAGTCACCATCCTTCAGTCTGTCTGGAGGTTGAGAGAATATGAAGAGGTGATGTTGTTCTCATTAAACCACTAAAACTCAACTTAGCCATCATTATAGCTTTAAACCTGCAGTATAAAAGGTCTTACAGGAGGAAAACACAAGTTGGGCTATGCTGTTTCTCTACATCTCTATAATATCGGTTGATTCACATGATGACAGGCTAGTTTGCTTAGCCTCAGATACCCCACTTCCTTCAACACCCCATAAATGTGACATGCATACACGTAAAGTTTGTGTTTTGTTGTGTGTGTAAAAGCCTCAAAGCCACAATGTGTAAAGACATTTGAGCGTCATGTGACACACAAGAAGTATTTTTCTGAGATGGTTAGCTGAGACACAAAAACATGCTAATTACAATAACATGACAGGAGCTACAGCAAAATAAAAATAAAAACGAGCGCGTGGGCTAACGTTACTTCCTTGACAGGGATGCTTATGGCTCAAAATGAACAATGCCCCAGCTGGAAAACTAGACAGAGAAAGACTTTACCTGGTAGAAATGAAAGAAGGCGGCAAAGACAGAGAGAAAGAAAGGCGAGAGCAAGTGGGTCAGCACAGGATAATTTCCACAGCGCTTTTCTCGGTTAAGTCCATGGTAGTGAAACTCCAGGTAGGCGCAGGCTGAGCGGCGTTATCTCTGACAGCTGAATGCGTCCTCGGCAACAATCCGCGTCTTACCTCCTCCACATGTCACTGAGGGAACGCCCCTTTCCTTACTATTTATATTGCCGCACAGCTTCCTGGGAAATGTAGTTCCGCTGTCGTGTGTTGTGAAGTTGGATTAGGAGCTCCTGCCAAAGGACCCCAGTTTAAATTTGGCACATACACAATTATAGAAATGTTGATTAATGTGTCGTGTCCTTATAAATAAGAAAAAGAAATGAAAAAAAAAAAAAAAGAAATAAAAAAAAAGCACAAATAATAAATTACAGAGACTACAACTACTACTTTTTATTCCATTTCATTAGATGAGGTTTTCATCTTGGCGCGCGCACACACACACACACACACACACACGCACACACACACACACAAATTGTTCTTTAGGAAATAGGACTCAGAATCACTTCTGTTAGAATATAATAGAAACTCCCAGCTCATTGACTCGTGTGCAGTTTATGTTTGTCTACTCATAAGTACAAATAACTCAATAAGATGTGTCACATGTTGTAGACTATAGTGAACACTGAATGATCCGATCCATGTGACCAGAGGTCTTTTTTGTCAAAGTCTATATTATTTCACGTATATAATGTCAAAAACAGAAGCGCACACACACTGCCCTACAAAGAGGAGGTCATGCTGTGCATGTCAAAGTGTGAAAGGACATGAAATAAAGGCATCAGTTGTGTGTGCAGGCCCCTGTCAGAAACACAGATTCAGCCACTGACTGTCAGATTCCTGAATTTGTAATGAGATTTCACCTTTTGGAGCATGTTTTTTTTTCTGTCTTTGTCTTTTCTCTTTTTTTCTATTTGCAGGGACCATGTATCTGTATAGATATCGTCTTTGTGGTTTTGACAATGTACCACCAGGCTTCCAAGCTAATGATGTAAGCTCTGAAAACCTCAGTCTCATAATGATCTGGTTCATTTGCAATTGACCCATTAAAATCATACTGTGACATTCTCAGCTACTGCAACTGGAACAGACCCTCAATGTACAGACATATTAAGAAGCATATTACAATATCGACCTCTCAAGGGCAGACCATCTATCATATCCTGATAAACAAACAGCAAAGAATGTTACATCCAATTTCTTCGTTCGTAAAAAAAAACCCCACATTGATGGTTAAATTTGACAAATTCTAAAGTGATTATTCACAATTATTCCTTATTGCAATATGAATGAGAGGCAGAGACACAGGAAGTGAAAGAGCACTTTCATCCTTAAAATGAGCTCAGTGGCATTAATCCACTGATTAGCTGTTTCTTAGCTACAGGATCTAGAGAGATAATAGGAGTGTGGTCGGTGGGGTAAAGTGTTACCAGTATCCATTACCATAAAAGTGCTTCTCTTCCCTTTCTACGTTGCACATCTGCACACCACCGGTGACGTCTTTAAGATGGAAATGGCTGCAGATTGCTATGTTTTACATACTCTGAGGCCAGTGATTCATGTTTTAATCAGCTACAGCTCTGTGATGCATTGGAAATGCAAGTCTCCGTACTGCCAGACATATCAAAATATATCACAAATTATATATATATATATTAAAAATCACTCATGTAAAAATGACTATACATCACCCTTTGTTTAATCATAATAAATGCAAAAGGCTTTGGTTAAATTTGACATTAAGTGAAGTTGAATACAGGTTGCTGAGTACTCAGTTGTCATGGATACAGTGTACAGACGACTGGCTATTCGAATGTTAAACACGGTTGTAGCTTGGTAAAAATAATACTTTCTTTATTCTCTAGGTATTTTGGTAAGTATTATATAATTACATAAATATATTATAATTATAGTACCCTGACTAATCTTAGACAGGTAGTCTGCTGCATCTGCTGCCACAGTGCATGGCCTCAACAAAACCATATAAATAGATAGATAGATAAATAGATAGATGACGAGGTCTCTCAGACATTCTTCATTTTCTAACTGAATTAACATATGACTAACAAATTAATGAATACAGCATCTGCATGCATGGGAGACAGTGGGATGACAAAATGCAGCGACCATCTGTGTGGGTGCAGATTGTGAGATTCATCGTTGTGCATGTGTGTGTGTGTGTGTGTGTGTGTGTCAGAGTGCGTATTCTCATGTGTAGAGTCAGGCCTTCCCTAAGCAGTGGTGTGTGGGCACAATGGTTGGTAGTTTTTTGTTGTCTGAGGCGCTGATGTTTCTTTGTGTGGGCCATGCCGGTAAACTAATCCTCACATTCATCGGAAATGTCAGAGTGCAGCTACATATGTTAGGGACAAAGAGTCTCTTGTGTTTGTAATTTTTCTTCTTACAGGGAATATTAAATCTTAATTTCATGTCAGAGATTAAGTTCCAGCGAGAGACGGAGGGCTCTATAACTCTAAACTCTATAAACAATGGGGTGGCCTCTAACTGCTGTTCTGGATCTGGGACAGTGAATCACTGAAGACATAATGCCGCAGGGAGAAAGAACCATAGATAATGGCTTATTAGTGATTTCAAGCTAAATGTAGAATGCTGATAGAACTTCTTTTAACTTCAGCAATCTCACATCCTATCTGAGCAGATTGCGTTTGACGAATATAAACTCGGAGAATGGGAACAATGAGTCAAGGCTTTCTCAGGTTCAACATGTGACACGCACAACTAGAGCACAACAAACATGGCACGGAAAACACACTTTAGCGTTGCTTACAGAGGACAGGACCTTCCAGTGCAGTGCCAAAGAAGGTCATAGAAACAACAGTCTGTTATGCTCTGTCTGTCTGCAAGTTGTGAATCAGTCGGTTGCACGATCAAACCTTAAAAGGTTTATCATACTTTGATTTAGCCAGATCGCACACAGTGCTCATACAAGCACAGAACGTTTGTCACATAGTTATCAGTCCCACCTGTGGGACACTGCACGATCAAAAGAAGCTTCCTCTTCTGTTCTTCTGCTTCTTTCGCTGTAGGCCACTGAGTAAGAGGAATCTACAACTGATATCCTACAGTTATTGGTATGGCACTCTAGTATAAGGTAGAGATCTTACTCACTAAAAATAAAAGACAATTAAGCTGGTATAATGGCCTGCATACTCCCACTGGAAATAGTCTGATTAGACCAGCTGCAGAGATATTCTAATTAGGCCTTGTGATTTGGTGGTATAACTTGTTACCGATGTAAGAAAAATAAGTTTCACATTCTGCGCTGCATCTTTGATTCAACTTGACCTTGTACACCAATCTGTATGAGGGGGAAAAAAAAAAAGTGTTTTGGGCGGTAATGGTAATAATGATAACATTAAGCTAGCACCCCTCTTCATAAACACTGTGCACAGAGCGGAGGATCACTTCACCACATCCCCTTGGTTACGGCATAATCAATATGCCAGACCATAAACATGTGCCTGGTGGAAATTATCTGCCAGGTGTTTGATTTGTGGAAATGGATGCAAGTAAGAATTTTGCACACTGCTGGTCTTCAGTCATGTTCCTATTTTAGCTAATCCTGCAGAAGGGGAACAATATCCGAGGAGGCAGTGGTCTGAAGTCACCTATTTAACCTGCAGAACATGTTCTATAAGCTGCTTTAACTGCAGATAATCCATTAGGATCAGTATGGTGGAGGACTACGATGCCTCACTTTCACTACATGTTATCATTTACTATACCTGGTTACCTAAATCAGACTGAAAGTCAATTATACATAATATATATTAAAAAGCCACAGATGAACGGTAACTCTTCAGGCCACACACATAAATATTATTCTTATATCAAAACTAGTTTACCCTCATGCACCTTAAATTATTACACAAATATATAATATAATAATGAAAATGTAGATTGTGGAATGTATGCTTCTTTAACAATAACAAAAAAAAAAAGTGCACATTTCCAGAATGAACAGAAAGTCCGAGCTAGATGCTGCAGGCGTGAGACTGGACTAGTAATGGGATTGACAGCTTAGCTTGCGCACAAACTCTTGGCATCTAATATTTGTCGGTGAGCTGTTGAGATGCGTTCAGAGGTGTAAAAGTTGATGAGTGAATTAATCAAGGCAAATTTTAGGGACATGGTAAAACATAATGACATCTATTATTAACAGATTCTTCAGAAAACGATACCTAATAATAATAATTACTAGTGTTCAAAATTTTGTCTTAAAAAAAACAGACAGATGCTGAAAAAAAGTTTTCCTCACTGTAGGTTTAAATACATTTTTTCACATCACATACATTGTAAATGTATTATGATGGCAAGAATGATTATGGCAAGGAAAACCATATTTCAATGTTCATTTGGGTACTTAACTATTGTTTAAGACAAGACTTGAAACATTGTGAACTTGTCCTTTAATTCTTAAATATTGTAAGTACAAAGCATACTGAATATTTAGCGAACAAACGTGCCCTCAAAAACTGCTCGAGAATTTGTCGAGTGCAAAGGTGATGTAGATCTAGTGAACGTATGACATGTATGTGTGAGTCTGATCGGTGGTGAGAGCAGCTGTGGAGGCGGGTGCTTCTTGAGCTCCAGGACTTCCTGCCGAGCCCGCTGCAGGTGTTCTGAGCCAAATTTAACTTAACATCTGTGATGGGAGGAACCCAGTTTCAATACAGCATTGACATCCTCTTTGCTCTAACACTTACTACTTACTGATGGGAGTATTTTCTGGCAACTGAGCAACTTTAAAAAGATATCATAAGTTAATTTATAGGTCAAGCAGTACAGATTCTGACTGTTGTCAGGGTTGTCTCCTATGAAATACTTTAAAAATGATATTGTATTTGATCCTATTATCGTATTTGTGTAAACAGACAAGGGCCAGCATCTGTTTTCCAATGTATGCCAACATCACAACAAAGTCAAGAGCTGAGAGAAATGTTTCAAATTGGACTTTGAAATGCCTTTGCCAGCTGAGGCCCAGCAGACAGCTACAGCTTGCTTTCTTTGTGATTTGGCTGCAGGATTCATGGAAAGGACATCTGCTCCCTCATGGAGAGGTGCTCCATTTCTTTAACAAATGGACTGCCAGTTGTAATTTCTCCACTGGTCACTTACCCATAAATAGCGTCTTGCTCCTTTATCAATATGATCCATTAATCGCATAAGTAGTTGGTCCTTCCAAGCTGCACTTGGCAAGACATTATAAGATAAAAACAGTCTTATACAGGATTAGAATGTAGACTTGGGCTAATTCTTGATATTATAATTGTGATTAATAGAACTGCTATTAGGTTATATGGCCTATTTTTTTTAAAACGCACCACAGTGTTTAAATTTAAAGTGGAATTACGTAATCGGAGTGCGGTGTGTTCAGTGCAGGTTAATTTCCTCAGTCACGTTACCTGCTGCTCTCCCAGGTAACACCAAACATTATTATATAAATATTATAAGAATACTACAGAAAGCAGTGTGTCTCTATGGTATATATAGACTAGAATATAGTTTATTATTCAATATTAATATTATATAGTTATATACATATATACAAAATATTATAGATCCAAGACTAAACTGACAGAAGGAAAAAAAACATGCAAATCTGCCTGCTATTTCAGCACCACGGACAGTGCCATGGATTTATCAATACACAGCACAGTTAGGCTACTGATATTTCAGAGCTGTGGTCGAGACCTTATATTCTAACTCAGTCAGATCAATGAGTCACTAAAGCACTCTCTCTGCTACTAAGGGATGGAGAGGGAGGGTGGGAGGTCAACAAGGGGGATGCATTTTGGTCATTTTGCTAACAAGGGGGATAGCATCCCCCCCCCCCTGATATTATCTACTGCTTACATCACAACTAGTTTTCTAAGCCAGTCACACAACTTACACAGCTGTGATGTACAAAGCGAGCCATAAGCACAACAGCTGCTGTAGCCACAAGTGGCAATTACAGGATAATGACACACTAAATGTCCTTCATTACTCAGCATTACCTTTAGCCACTTGCTTTAAAGCCATCATCATTAGCCAGCCTGAGTGAAAGCACAAGGAAAGGAAACAATAAAGACGTCTCCTGGTGAGCTTCAGAGTGCCAATTTCGGTGTGAGCGATTTCTTTTTTCAGAAATACTGCGAGTATTAAGGTCAGATCCCTTTGAAATGGTCACATCTCAATGAGCGTTTGAAGAAGGGTGGATTCAAGGTCAACATTTGATCTGTTCCTTCTTTGAAAGTCACTTTAGTATGATCTTCTCCTACTAGTTGAAGCCAACAGTGTGCATGGTCAACAAGTGCATCTGCAGTACCACTAAACAATGAAGACAACAGTCTTCTAAACACCATGTATGTCCAAGGACGCCAGATTCCTTTTAAAATATTTTCATAAAATGACATAAAAGGTGCGCGCATTGTGCTGCTTCTTTGACATGTTTGTTATTCTGCGGAAGAGGGTGCGAAGGGGATCAGTGGGGAACTTCACCCTTATGTGATTAACTGGTGGTTGCTAGGTGACCGCCCTGGAAAGGAGCCATTCATTCGCAGCCTGGATCTTCAACAGTCAGGATTTGAGAAGAGCGTTAGTGTACCTCTGAAGCAACCAATCCTGTCCAATCACCTCGTGTACACATACTCGGTTGCCATAGGGATTCCAGGGACATCTGACTCCAACATGACATGAGTCACATATTTGAAGAGTGTTTTTGTTTTTTTGTATAGCAGTTATGTTGTAAAGACAGTGAAATTTGCTTTATCATAAAGTAACAACAAAGACACTTCGTGTCTCTTGCCAAATTAACTGTCAAATCTACTGGAAACAGCGATAAAATACCAGAACGCTGTGCATACGATTAAGCTGGTGGTGGAGAGAGAAACCCTGACCCAGTTCTTTCTATACATTTCTATACTTTGGTTTGAGAAATGCCTGGGTATTTTATTGCTCTTTGTCCTACTTTTCTCCAAGGCCACAGACACCTCCAGCACACAGCCACAATCCTTCACATGCCATTACAGTATTTCATTACTGTATCTTGGTATTTATTATAAAAACTATAATTTTATTACTATTATTATTTTATTTTAATTGTTATATTATTGTACTGTGTGTCAGGTTACACTCCTGCAATCTGATGAATTTAAAGGAATAGTTCAACATTTTGGGAAATACTCTTATTTGCTGTCTTAGCTTTTGCTGAGGTATGAGAGGATTCACACCACATGTATGTACAGTAAATATAAAGTTACTTCACTTGGATGTTTGAGCTTCACCGTGCAGAATGATGTATGCCCAGAGTTTGTTTTCACATTTATGTGCTAAAAAAGTTAAGACGTCAAAGATGACATCACCACTAGTTCACACACTGAGAACTGACTTCTCACTCTAGTGAAGTAGGAGACATCTTGTGTATTCCAGCAGTTAAACTTATAGAAGTACTTATAGAATAAAAATATTTTCCAAATTCATATATTTCGATAAGGGAGGACTAGATTAAATAATAATTAAGATGATGTTTTTTAAAGATTTCTTTAACTGGGTAATTAAACTTTTTTTTGTGGAAAAAAAACAACTCAGACACAAACCATTTAAAACATACTATTTTTACATGTTCTAAATCATGAATTTTAAGTTTAGTTTCCCCAGGTAGAATCCCAGGTATGCCTCACAGAGGAGAAAATATAGGTCAACAACATCCTGCGCCATTCGGCTCTCCACTGTGTGGCACAAAACCCAATCAACTTGACAGCGGCCTCTGATCGAGCGTTTCCATCTCCACCCCCCCACCGTTTAGTCTCTCTTAGCCCCAGTGTGGCTGCAGCACTGGTCCCATTTCTGGATAAAACATGGTCTCCATCCTAATTAACCCAGATGTGGATATTAATAAGATGAAAGCAGGTCTAGACAAGAAACGGGGCAGATTGAGAGAAGGGTCCTGATTTCAGAATGGTCACACTAAAGTGGGACACCTACGCCCCTCCTTTGAGAGGGGAATAAAGCCCGTTTCTATATTGAAATACCCCCCAGGCCCTTTTTAATTGGTCCCACCTCTCATGAGGTTTGAGCACGATGAGAAGCTGAGAATATCTACAAAAGGAGACTGCATCGCACAAAGACAGAAAAGAAATGTCAAGTTGATGGAGACATATATGACAGCTAATACTTTTTGGAATGACAAACTATTCTCTTCCACAAAGCTTTTACAACTCAAACAGCAATAAAGATGAGCCATGTGGCTGTTAAAAGAAACCTGTCAAACATCTTTCCTTCCATCTCTGCCGCTGCAATCGATCCTCCTGCTCCGTCCAGATTCATGTGCTGTGTGAGAAATGGCACTTGTATGTTCTAGGATAAGATGACAGCTAGAAGACTGAAATCCACCGGGACATGTCCTACACAGAGCAAGCATTCTCTGATGGATGAAACAGACGGTACAACTGAAAGGACAGGCAGGAAATGTCAACAGGTTACCTTTTCTCAGAAAAAAATAAAATCTGTTTTTCTTGCCTTGAGATTTAATTCTCATTGAATCATCTTATATTGAGTGGGAGACCGTGTTAAGACAATGGCAGATCAGGAGACGCTGGGGATACCAAACAGGAGGCAATGACTGGCACAGACATGACTCATCTACCTGATTGTATTTATGAAGCCACAAAGATGTTGCTTTGTCTTGTTTTTAACGAGTGGCTGAATTAACTAACATTTAACTGTAAGTAGACATGCTGTATCTAATTAGACATAATTTCACAGTGACAAATTAAACTGAGATTAGTTGAGAATAGATAAATCTAGTGGAAGGAACCGTGCACAGCTTTTGGCACCGCAATGGCACTCTTTCCTCTGGAGTCCATCTGTCCTACTGGCCTGTATGGCAGCATCTCTTTGTGTGGACAGCAGCTGCGCAGGGGGTTGGTTACTGTAGCCTCCTGAGTAGTCAAACGTCAGCTCCTCTTGGGCGTCAATGTCACGACTAGCAAACAGTGCCAGTCGAGGAACCACAGAGTGCACACGTACCGGCAGCATGAACAGGTTGGGAAGGCACGAGTGGTTGAGAAAGCGGCCTACATTCCCCACCAGGGCCGGGTCCACAAACGTCTCCGCGATGGAGCCCGTACCTGCGTGCTCCCTTATGGCGATGATGTAATTATTTTCTTTGGATCCCTGCGCAAGCTGCCTGCGTCTGGCCTCCTCAAAACTGATAACCTCCCCCGCGTACTCGCACACAAACGTCCCACGTGGGATCGGCTCTAGCGTCCGTACCCCCCAGCCCCTGTTCCTGGTGCTGTAGACCTCCAACCTGAGTCTTAGCCCTCTTTGCACCACCCGGTTCGAGCAGGAGTCACTGCAGGCGCAAAGGACATTACACTCAAACACAGGGGAGCAGTAACCGGCATCTGTTGTGGTAATGTTCAGCAGTGTGCCGGTGCTGTCGTATGCCTGCCCATGAGTCTGCAGACAGGTGCAGCTCGCAGTGAAGCAAGCGAGAGAACGGCAGGAGCATCCAGGAAGGGTGACTTCACTGGGGTCAACGGTGCATCCTGGACCCTTAACGTTATCTGGAGAATACTAGAAACAGAGAGAAGTAAAAGATTCGACTGTAAAAACATCGACACATACATCAGCGAAACATGAGGCCAAAATTCCCACAACACCTGCAAATATTTGAGCTGAGACAATTATCTTATTAATTGCTAATTATTTTGATAATTGAAAGCAAAAATGACCCATTTTTTATTATTTATATTATTTTACTGATTCCAGCTTCTAAATTGTGAGGTTCGGGCTTTCAGAAGTTTTTGCATTACTCACTATTTTATGACATTTCACAGACCATATGATTAATCTAGAAACTAATCCGTGGATCATTGATGGATAATTCGTATTGTTAATACAAATAAATGGGAAATGTGCTTCAGAGCACTGGTCTGAACGCTTGAAACATGTCAGCATACATTAACAACCACATTCATTCAATGCTATTACTCTAATAGTCTTTAGGATTTAAAAAATAGAACTGGTTGCCTTATAATGCTGTCAAACACGTCTTCTAACACACCATGAGAACTTAAAGTAGGACAACTCCTTTGTTTCTAGAGAGTCATTTTTTGACTCCACTTAACTGCAGGAAGTCAGCTGACATGCTGGTAACTTATGATCGTTTGCTGCCATCTGATGGTAAAACATTGTATTTTAGTTTTACATACAGTAGTTCTCCTCGCTGTTCATATGCTTTCAGTATGAGTGAAATCCACAGTGTATCCAGTCGTTTCCCTGTTGAGTCTGCAGTGGAAGTAAAGTACTAGATTGGACTCATTTGGAGGGACGTTGCTAACATATCAATTACTGTATGAAGCTACTGTAAATTTACATTCATTTATTGATGATGTATCAGGTGTTAATCAATAACATAGTGACGCGAAGGTTTGGGAATCCATGATACGCACATGCCGCTTTAATTCATGCATTAAATCATCATAAAGTCATATACCTGAAATGCAGGAAACGTCTGTCCGTCTGAGTTGTGCTGAATGAAAACAGGTAAACTCTCCAGGCCGTTACTCAAGTCCACAACATGGCCGTCACACACGTTCATATCTGAAGTTTGCAATGAAACACAGTGACAGCAGCAGCAGCATCTGTCCTCGGCTGGGATGTCAACAAACTCAAACCACGCTCTAACTTCCGGTAATTTCGTCTTTTTTCTTCTTCTTCTTCTTTTAATTTGCGTTTGGCAAAAAGCTTAGAGGTGCATTACCGCCACCTGCCGGGCTGTAATGTGCAACACTAGTAGTTTCCTGTAGTGGTGGGTGTTGAATTTATTGCACTGCTGCTGGTTCGACCAGGGTTTGACCATCTGTCCCCACACAATGGACAGGAGCTCATTAAGGACAAATAGCGCACAGCACGAGATAATTGCCTCATTCACATTACAGTGAGGATGAAACTGGAGTCCATTACTTCAGAGTCAGAAGAATCTTCTCTCAGTTCAACACCCATTTATTCTGCTAATTCTTATCTTTGCTTCTGTCTTCGTTCGCTCATAATTGTCCTCGCATCTCTCGTTATTCATCATCGCCATCCCTGAGCAGCACAAGTAGCAGTTAGTGTATTACACACACACACACACACGTGTGGATTCAGACGACGGCAGTAGTGTTATATAACCTGCAGATGGCAGGCTTAAATAGGAGAAGTACTGCTAGTCCTCTACAGAACGCAGAAGAGCTGTACTCCTGCACACTGAGGAGGACAAATGAAGAGAAGCAGCGGATAAATCAATAAAAACAGCAACAAATAAAACAAGTTGAAATACCTGCTTAATATTCTTAAGTAAAACTCTTCCTCACGACTTCCTCAGTGACACCAGCGAGGAGGGTTCAAGAATCAAGGCCTCTTCTAACTGGAGTCTGAGAGACAAGAGCTGCTCTTCATGGTGACTGATGTATGTTTTTGGTTTGTTTGTTTATGACTGAATTTTAAATTGAGACAGCAAGGTTGAGTAGTGTCCTCGTGCTTTAACCTTTCTCTGGCGTGTTAATGTTGGCATGTATAATTGATACGTATCGGTTTATTCTCCGCTGGCTATCGGAGGCAGATGGGCGGAGGTCACATTGTCATCTGGCATTTCCACACTGCACACAAGTGACCAAAGATGTTCCTTTGAAAATCGGCCTTCATCTCCGTCCTTGGGCAAAATTAGTGCCGTCAGCCGTTAGCGACGCATCTAGATTTCAGAGATGACATATTCGGTCTGATACTGAAATGTTAGAAGTGAGTCGGAAAGCAATTATTTGACAATAAACTGATTGACAGCGACTGAAAGGGAAAACGGGGCTTCGTGACTCAGATGTTGTGTCGTACTCCGCAATCAGTGCTTCCGAGATGAGACAGCTTTCAACATGACAGGTCTTTAAACACTGCTTGGTTTGTCATCAAGAATATTTGATTAATGTGCCGTGATAAGTTCACTTTTTATTAAAGCGTTTGTTCATTTACACTGATCAGTTGGTAATTGGGTCCTGTGTGATGCCCCAAATGGATCAAAATTCAATTCTAGTTATTTTTTGATTTGTTCATTTCTTTTAGACCTAAAGCGGGGGGCCTTTCCTGGAAAGCATAATGTGTGACTTGACTTAGTTCTCGTTGTGTTGGCTGACATTAGGGTGAAACAGCTTCCCTCGCTCCTGATGAGGCAGGTTGTTGGAGGTCTTTAATGTGGGAGAACACACACGCATCAGCACAAAGGAGCTGAACTTTGAGGATGGACTACAATTGGTTGGGGAGTTAATGAACCAAAGGCGTGATAGAGCTCGTTCTCTGGGGAGGTTCTCAACAACAGTCCAGCACTCCCTCTGCTACTGCGCTGATTGACTTGGCTTCAAATTGTCTTAGATGCTTCTCCCAGCTTGTGAGGAAAGCTGTGCCGTGGCCTACCAGATGCTCTCTTGCTCGGTCTGATAGCGGAGAACAAAAGAAAAAAAGTTTTCCCCTCATCAGCCTTTATCAGTTTGAGTGAGCACGATTATGTTGAGTTGACCCAAGAGGTTTGAGTTCATCAGAGGCCATCAAACAAACAGACAAGCTCAGGGATTGCGTTTTGTACATCAACAGACACATTTTCACCACATTCAAACTTTCTCTTGGGTGAAAACCAGTTCACAGGATGACTCCGACCCCGGAGCAGTCATCCCCACAAGACTCACTGGGTGCCTTCCTCTGCTGCCAGGCAACTGCAGTGACAGTGTGATTCACTCACATGATGACAAGATTTTTGCAAAGCAATTAAGCGAAGAGTCGAGGGAGTTCACCGGCCTCCCGAGGCAAGCAACATATTTAGCTCTTCGCTCCGAGTTTGAAGAACAACCTGAAGTTTGATAGAAATATGCAAGCAGACAAGAGTGCACACAGCTGAGTGACATCTGTATTTGTTCGGGTTAAACTTTTTTGCACTTCCAGTTACCGACACTGTACGAGGAGGAAAGAAAATGCAGCAGCGTAGCTGAGAAAACTGGGTCAACAACACAGAGGAGTTTCTTCCAGCCCTCCATGAAAAATCCCACACTTGCTATATTTCCGTTCAGGTATAGACACTTCTCCACGAGTGGATATTTGAAAGTTGTTGAGTTGACGGAGCGGGTAAATTTGACCACTGAACTGTTTATGTAATTTGCATTTATTCACCCCCAAACAACCAATGTATAGTGGACTGTACAACTCTAACTGAACACACAAGAAACGTCAGAATTTTTTGTAAAGATTAGAAAGTAAATTAGATTCTTAACAATTCTTTAACAGATAGGAAATATTCAGCAAATTTTCTTATGATTTGTACCAAATTGCGCCTCTGGTCAGGTTGACGGTGGACAGAGCTCTGCTAATAATAACATGATGTCTCACGGGACTCTGTGCACGTGTAGGGATGACAAAGATGTCCTTCCTCAACACGTACAGCAAAGTCGAGTCCGTCTAGCTCGGTGCATACCACACAGTCCTAATGCACCATTGGTGTGAAGGGCCTTTAACCCTTTAACCCACATGGAAAGAGAAGTTATTTTCCAAAGTCAGTAAAAATGTAATTCCCTGATCAATTTAGACTCGAGATTTAGATTCCATTTTTAATAATGAATATGCTGTAATAAAAACCCACTGTGGCACAATTTCAAAAATATATTTTATATTAACCATGTGGTTTCGTGCCAAATTTATGGCTAAAGGACTTAAAGGAATTCAATTGAACCCTCACGTCAGACAGAAGATGATACTCCACTTAGAAAACTGACATCAAGTCATCAATGACAAGGTTATATTTTGATCTTGCGGGCAGTGCGGTGGTTTGCCTAATCCTTATAGCACAATGTTATGTCTTTTTTTTTTTTTTTTTTTAATTCACTCTCAAAAGAATAACATGCAGTAACACAAAACTTACAATGTGTTACGTAGTGAAAGGGAATAACTGCAGCGCATAACCTCCAGCAATCAATGTGCAGCGTCAACAGCCGGGCTTGTTCTCTGTAAAGATGTTGAATGTCTCAAGAGGCTCCATTCTTCCAATCTAATCAATACCCTTTGTCTGTTTCCACTTAGCCTGCAATGGGTCAGTGTCTGCGTTTTAAATGGCCTGTAATAACCAATGGACACTTTTTCAGCATGTATCTCTGTGTTATGGAGAGAAAAAGTAGCATCTCACCTCAGAGGTTTGTCTGTTAGCCTTCAACATAACTTTTATACCTATATTAAATCAGCATTAAATAGTATTTCCATTCAGTCAGCAATCGTTAGCTGACCTCAGGATCACAGAGGTACAAAGACACAGGTTTCACATTGTATTATTATGCATGTTTCACGTTTCCCCAGCGCTTGTAGATTCTGTAACCGTCGGCCGTGGAAACGGGGAACAGCGTGTTAGCTCGCTGCTCATTTTTTCAGCTCCTCATCAGTAATGATCGCGCAGCCACATTTCTCCGAGCTGTCTCTATATTCTGCCTTCAGCGAGCACACAGGCATGAAATGGGCTTTCTATGAGAAGTCAATTTGCGCCAGTCACAGTGGAGAATGATGCAACACACAGTGATGAACATTTGTTTTTTTGTTATGTCTTGCTATCATCACAGAACATGGTAAAAGGCTATTCAGCAATGATGGGGAACTTTTGTTAACAGTTAATATGACACTTTGAACAAATATGTGCAACAATAGGAATAGTTTGACATTATGGTGTGTGTGTGTGTGTGTATATATATATATATATATATATATATATATATATATACGCTGTCTTTTGCTCAGAGTTAGATATTAAGATTGATGCCATTCTCATATATGCTAAGCTAAATACGCTACAGCCAACATCCAATTAGCTTAGCTTAGCTTAGCACAAAGACTGGAAGCAGGGACAGCAGAAACAAAGTGTTTATTAGTGAGCTTCAGAGATACTGGTAAATCATTTTAACCTGTTAAAAACCTGTTATTGTACTCTGTTTCTAGTCTTTCTTGCTAAACTAAGCTAAGCTAAGCTAAGGTAAGCTAAGCTAAGCTAAGCTAAGCTAAACTAAACTAAACTAAACTAAACTAAGCTAAGCTAAGCTAAGCTAAGCTAAGCTAAGCCAAGATAAGCTAAACTAAGCTATTGCTGGCAGTGGTCCTGTCAAGAAAGCAAATTAGCAGATTTTCCAAAATGTCAAACATTTATTCAAAAAGGAGTTATTGTGATATAATAAAGGTAGCCTATAATTTCACGGTTGTCAATGCTTATACAGATTTAACTAAGTTTGAGGTTTGTTAAACTGAACGTCTGCCTTCGCTGTAGTCTTCATAAAATTACAGCCTTTTGTCTCAGCTCTTAAGAACTTTGGAGACACTTTGCAATATCATAAATATTAAACACCGGCTTCTTTTATCAGGATGTATTTATTATGACAGAAGGATTACAAAGCACTCAAAGCTCTCCCACCTTCACCGTGTCTTCATAATCATAATAAATGAAGAGTTTCGTACAGGGCCCACGTGGGTTTTTTGCCAGTCAACAGATGGTTGACTTTTTTTTTTGACCTGCTTCTATATACGTCACCGTTTTGCTCGAGGAAAGGTCACAAGCAGCAGCATAAGGTCGAGTAAATTATGCTGAACGTGTTGTTATGCAAGACTGAAACTTAGTGGCCTTCACTGATTGTAATACTGCGCGAATACAAATAAAGCACATGCACGTGTGCCGCAAACATCAGCAATCGATAGGAATGGAATTTTTGTACTGTTTTGATGACCAGGAAATCAATAGCACAATGGGATGAGGCCACCGCTGATTGTGTTGTTCCATTAATGTTTCACCTTCACTGCAGTCAAAGTGGAGTGTATATATATTCTCCATCAGCGAGGTAGCATCGTGTACACTTATTAATATTGTCTTTTGTGTGTTCTGCTTCTGAATTTAGACAATTATTCTTATCCGTTTTGGACTTTTTATTACAGCGGAGCACTTTATATTCCCCGTTTGAATAAAGACGCAACCGTAACAGCAGGAAAACAACGTCTGAGAAGATGGAAACGAGCTCGGAGCTTCTGTGTCAGCAGTGAGACTTAACACACATTCACACTTACTTACAGTATGCTGCAGGCAAAATGCAAACCTCTTTAATTAGGTCCTCGGAGAAAACAATCCATCCAACAATTCATTATGCATTTAACAGATGATTAACATTACTGAAATGCATGTTTCCACACTTCAACTGGGTTGTTTTTTTTTGTTTTTTTGTTTTCTTCCCACAGTACGCCTCCATTATTCAGACTGTATAAAAAAGAGGTAATTTCATCACAATGGAGTCCTAAAAGTAAAAGACACACACACACAACAAGTGACACTCACCTCCCCCTCACTAGATAATTATATTCTACATTATCTAAACTGCATTTCTGTGTCAGTAAAGGCTAAAATAAGCATCAGTTCCACGTGTTTCACACTGGGTCCATCCAGCCAGTATTTGCTTTGTGTGATTTCTATATTCATTCCTACCGTTCAATAATCATTCTTGGAATAGGCCATTCACATATAAAACTCATCTATGAGATGATGAAGGTGCACTATGCACTTAGCTTTGTGTAGACTGCCGTTTACCTGGCCTTCACCTCGGCACCGATGGCACAGTGGTGCTTTACAGCTGCACACGGGAACGTAACATTAGTAGGAGGTGCAGAGGTGCTGCCGACCTCCTCAGATATGAGAAGGAAAATGGGTTAGTTTGGAAATGTCGTTAACATGTCTACCATTTCACGCATCCAAGAAGACATCTCACACAAAACCATGAATGTTAACCAGCTGGATTCTGTAAAAACTTTAATGACAATGTATCCAATACTAATTTCAGTCGGTGACCAAAGTGGTGTCCTGACACTGAGCCTTGCTGCTAGCATGGCTAAAAATTCAAAATAGCAATGGCAAAATACAAAACTAAACTCTTCTGATAATAATACATTTTCCAAAGCACAGAATTATTCATCAAATGCTTGCTGGGTAACAAGCACTTAGTGAGTAGTTAAATTTATCTTTGTACGCGTGAGTGTGTTTCTGCAGGGCAGCCAGTGACTCTCGCCGGGAAAATAAAATAAAATAAAAATAACCGAGGCAAGGCCAGCATGTTGGATCCAACAAGGAGCAGTGACGTCTCCTCGTTCACTTAAACAGTCCATGTAAGATAACCTGCTGCTGAACCTTACTGATGATCGCCTATAGTCTAAGAGCGAGGCTCATGACATCGCCCAAACATAGGTAGCGAGGAGCCAGGCCACTCGGAGCCATCAACAGCTGAGTGCTGTGTGCTTTTACAAAAGGCAGTGAAAAGCTTTCTGCTCGTCTCACCATTGTTCCAGATACTTAGCTGCCTATTGATTTGCGCTCAGCTTTGAAGGAGGCTTTTGTATTTTTATTTTTATATTTTAAGTAAAATTTGGACTTAAAAAGTGAAACTGCACAGTGAAATTCCTTTTAACTGTGCGTCTCTCAGCAGGAGAAACCAGTTAAACAATTTAGCCTGATATAAAGAAATTATGAGAATTGCGTCATTTTACTTAACTGTCTGTTTCCTTGATTGCCACAGAGTTTTAAATACAGCAGACAGCAGGTGCCATGTTGCTTGTTGTCACTGTAACAGCGAGCAGGCGGGTTATAACCCTCAAGCCACCAGCAGATTAGAAACATACTTGAATATAAATGGATGTGGGTAGAAATATGCGCATATGCTTGAATGTTTGCTGCATTATTTCGAGGATTGTCCTGTTTCTGTCATTTGCAATAAGTCAAACAATAATTAAATTATATTCAGCCCTTGAAATGGAGATGATACAGGGGCTCAAATTGAAACAAGAACTGCAAATATTTGCTGTTTCCAGCACGTTTTAGAGCAACATTTTTATATAGTTCTCATGCATGACAGAAGAGGAAGATGTATGACGCCCAGCAGCAGCTTCCAGCCGTTATATTTCACCTTCAGCGCAAAGATGGAGTTTTTCCTCGCTCCGCACCTTTGAAAGCCTACATGATGTTTTAGTGGCTTCCCACCTGCAGGGTGTTGACCTTGTCAGTGGTATTTCAGGGCTCTGGGGACTTCTCTCACTTGGCTGCCAGCACCCGCAGGTGGATGGAGGGAGGGGTTGTCATGGAAACAGGCCACTGGGATGGGACACGGCGCAGGCTTCAGCACACGCCTTGAAAAGCTTTCATTGATAGCTGTCCCAATGAGCTGATTTCCGGTCTGTTACTAGGCTACCCACTGAGTCAGTATAAAGGCTCGTCCGCTCCGTGCAGATAAAAGGACAGCAGTGGATTTTTTTTTTTTTTTTTTTTTCCCAAAGTGGCAGTTTTAATGTACAGGTTTAACAAATGCCAGACTGCTGCTACTCTGCCCTCCCCTGTCCATCATTCTCAGCATAGATCCCTAAAGGATATGTGACATTCACTGACATTTTTCTTGCAGCTTCTCCTGACATCTCTATGCACAAAGAAAAGCGGCCGTGTGAGAAGGTGTTTAACCTATTACGTCACTGGCATTTCTTCATGTACAATAGACCCAAAGCTAAATCAAAGCTCCAATCAGTAACTGACAGTCGTGTGACGTTCGAGTCTATTTATAACGACTACACATACTGTGTAATAAAACATTTATTAACCGTTTATAGACATGTAGAATTCAGTCACAGGTGGATTTAAAACCTTTCAGAAACTGTTTCAAAACTCACAAAGACAGAGCTTACAAGTTCATTCTTGAAAGTCATCTCAAATTTTATAATTTTAGAAGTGCTTTTATAGGTATTATAAATGTCTGTTTAGTGTAATATTCCTGCAAATAATATATGCGTATAAAAAAACATTTGTTTTATTCCCCCTTAAAATAACTCAAAGGTGACACTACTGTTCAGATATAAAAACCCATATAAACCCCAGATATTCTGGATATCGACCATCATTCAAAGACCTTGCAGTATCCTCAGTTTGATTACACTCTGCAAAACTACAAACTCATTGATAACGATCAATGGTGATACTGAAAAAACAAAGTTACAGAGGGTTGATGAATTATCATTTGTTTTCCACACACAAGAATATTTGTCTCAATTCCAGAAATAATTAATAGGAAGAGGGGCGGCGGGAGAGGAGAACGAACGTGTTGTCAGGGGAGACTAAACGGAGATCGTTTGATTGCACCACAAAGCCCAGAGCTGTCAGTCAACACCAGAAACAAACAGAGCTTCTGGCTCCCACTGGAGATCCACTTTTTCTAGACAGTGAGACACTGAGATTTGGATTTGCATTGTGTTGGAGTTATGAAGCTTGCAGAAGCATTGGTGGGTTGGAAGTAACTCAACGTCAGCCTTCACATTACTGTATCACTACTGACAGAGAGGAAGAAAAGCTGCTTATAATGTTATATTGAACATGGCAATTTGCCGTCATAGACGTGCTGCGAATTACCACATATAGTACAAAGTGCTGTGAATATGGAACGTTTGGCTGATTTATGGCAGGGTTGCTTGGTGCCGTCTGTACTTGCTGTAATTGTCCATTATCCATAATCACAATCGCCATTATATTCTTGTGGCATATGGCATATATTGCCTCCTTCCTAAAGTTTCAAGATGTAAAAGGTATGCTTTGTATAATAAAACAGACAGTGAACAGGGTGTGAACAAAAATACAGGCATGGTCCACAGTCTTGATTTTTATAAGTGACTAATTTCTTTGTTTCTGACGTTACTGTATGTACTCCGAGGCATTTTGTTCAGTAATTATATTCTACCGGGACTAGAATTCAAATTATTTTCTGATAATTGCTTTGAAAAGGCAAACATGCTGCAGTGTGCATCTTCCGTTGTGTCTCTATCAACATTTGGGTTGTAACCCAACACCTACAGCTATGCTCATCACAATGAAATTAATAAAATCCTACGTTAGAAATTAACATGATGATTTTCCCTGCAAGTTTATGCTTTTAAACCTTTACTTTCAACCTATAATTGTCTATTTCTCCAAAATATTTACTAAATATAGCATATACATAATTAACTATACAAACTGTACATAAAAACAAAACATGGTGTTGAAATCATGGTTTAAAAAATACGAGGAGAGAAGATTTTATTTAACTTGTTCCTCAATAAACAACATGTTTGTGTGTGTAAACCACAACAAAACCAGTGATTGTAGACATATTCTAGCAAAATAAGAAAAGAAATATTTAAGAAATTTAAAAGCCTTACATCTATATACCTAGTTTATAACATTCATATTTCTATTGCTGGTTTACAGTAGTTGCTCTGCAAACATAAAATCTAAATCAAACATAGTTTATTAATGTACAAAAAGTCAATGAAATCATAGCTGTTACAACATTACAGAAGAGATGCTAACATTATTGAATACAGTATATCAAGTCTAAATGTACTCTGTCAGCTTATATTTGAGTTGAAAGACAAATTAGTATATATATATATATATATATATATATATATATATCAGTGCACAACAGTCAACAGTAAAACTGTTTTACAAGTGAAAGAAAGACAGCTCTGCCAGAGAAACAAGCCAAAACGTGTGAGATTTCAGCTTTTCCTTCGCTCACTCTTACTGAATCCATGACAATACTCATGCTGTGTTCATTAAAACAAGTACTAAAAATAAAACAAAGTAACTAATTAGTCCAGTGAGCTAAACAAAGCTGCCATATTGTGTGTCGGAATGAGCGAGAGGTAAAAAGGCAATATGCTAAACTAAAAATCTGAAATGTCAGTTCGTCATTAGCTTCAAAATCAGAGAACCGAAGAAAACAAAAAGGAAACAAAATGAAAGTGAAAAAAAAAAAAGAAAAAGATTTTGTTCACTTTTACACAAAGAAGCAAATGTGTATATTTGTGCTTCTGACAGAAACAATGTCTGGATTTCCAAACGGGTGATAGCTCTCACCACATGTAGTAGCTGCGTGTGGTGTCCACCTGGCTAGGTTTGGTCTCGGAGGAACCCTCTTTCTCCTTCTCACTGTCTGCCTCCCACAAGTTGATAAGAGGAGGGTACAACTCGTTTAGTGGTATTGACGAGGTTTTCTGCATGTACTTTTTCAGGGAGTGATGATAGTTTTTCCTCTTCCACCGCTTAGCAATGTACACGCCCAAAGACGCCAGGCTGATGATTGCAAACATCGTTCCCATAACTGCTGCAAGAGCGGTGTTTGTCTCCTGGTCTGATATTTCAACGGCAAAGGTCGCTTGCTTTGTCGTCACGTTTACGCATGACTTCTGCGTTTGTTGGTGGATGTTAGAGACAGTGAGGCAGACTTCATATTCAGTCGCTGGTTGTAAATGTGTAAGGTTGTACTCATGGACATCCACGGGTACTCTGGCAGTGTAGGTAATATGCGGGTTGTCTATTTTCATGGTGGCGGATGACCACTTTAGGTTAGAAGTCATTACATTTGAGTTGACTTTCCAGGAGACCAGGATTGAGTGGGACTCTGTCTGTTTGACATAGATCTTCATCAGCTGAGTGCTGTCTAACAGAGTGCCGTTCACACGTATGGCTGTCACTCTTGTGTCAGCTCCTTCTGAATTTTGAGCCACGCAGGTATATGTGCCAGAGTCTTCCACTTGGATATGAGAAATTCTCAACGTCCCTTCATTGCTGAGGCTGTACTTGTCGGACAGGGTGTCCATCATTACCTTGTTCCCCATCGGTGTCACCCAGTAGATTTCCGGCTCAGGCTGGGACATGGCTCTGCAGTCCAAGTCCACGGTCATGCCAATGTCCAAGTTGAGGTGGCTGGGAAAGGTATCATGGGAAATCATTGGCAAGCATTGGTTTAATAAGTTCTTTTGCAAAACCTCCCTCACATGCATACCCCTGACCTCTGATGGCATGGCACAAAATGTGGACAAAGGTTCCATGAAACGGACCGTGGTTTTGTTGGAGCTCATCCACCGGATGACACAGTCACAGCGAAGAGGGTTGCTGTGAATGCTGATCTCACGTAGGTTGGGGAGAGAGTCCACAGTGGACTGATAGAGGGCGTTCAGGGCATTGTTGTTCAGCATTAGACTCTCCAAGGCTGGGACATCACGAAAGGCATGACGATTGATGTAGGATAACTTGGGGTTGTTTGTAGCCTCCAGCTTAGTGAGCTCAGGAAGATTGTCCAGACTGTACTGCTCAATAGAAACCAGCTCGCCCATATTGTTTATACCCAGCTCTTTAAGTCTCAGCATGTTCTTGAAATCTCCTTCCTGAATCTTGTGCACTGGATTTTTGTTCAAATCCAGGAATTTGAGGTTAGGTAGTTTCTGGAGGGCTCTTTGCGGAACCCTGACCAGCTTATTGTCATAGAAAGAGAGGCTCTCAAGATTGTCAAGTCCCACAAAAGCATTTCCAGGCACGTCAGTCAAATCCATCCCAGCTAAAACAAGGCTTCTCAGGTTGCCCAGGGGCTTAAAATTGAAGTCCATTATTCCAAAAACAGGATTCTCCCCAATCATGAGGATCTCTAGATTGGGCGTAGAATCAAACCACTGACCATTGATGGTCTTGAGCTTGTTGGAGTTGAGGTGAAGCCTTAGCAAGTTGTGGAGCCCAGAGAAGGCATTAACAGAGATGGTATTGATCTGATTGTGGTTAATGTAGAGCTCCTGCAGGTTGCTGAGGTCCTGCAGACAGTAATCGGGCATTTCCGTGATCTGGTTCTCCTCCAGATGAAGCGTGGTGAGCTGGGACATATTGGTAAGGCCAACATCCCGAATGCTACTGAAGTTGTTCTGGGACAAGTCCAGCTCAGTGAGGTTGAAGAGCTGCTCCAGCTCCTCACTGGTCCTGGCAATGTAGTTGCTCTGTAGGAGGAGAACCTGAGTATCACTTGAGAGGTTCCCCGGGATGCGTGTCAGACGCAGGTCATTGCAGTCCACAGTGATAGCTTCTCTGTAAGTGGACTGGGGGGTAAACCAGGGTCGGATCTCACACACACACAGCTGGGGGCATTCATTGCTCTGGACGAAGGCCAGTCCTATCGATACCAGGATTAGACCAGCAAACACCTGGCCTAAAAGAAAGCAGTCTAACCTCCGTCTAGCCATGCTGGGGAGGAACAGGAGGAGGGGCAGATGACTTTGGGAGACAGTGCGTTACAGTCATCAACCAGACTTTTCACTGATTAGATCTTTCAGTCCAGCCAAAGGTAGAATTTTACAGCAAGATCTTGGAGCAGCAAAATAATCTGGAAAAGAAAGACAAATCATGTCATTATACAGAAAACAATGTTTACCCCATATTTACAATGAAAAAAATGGTACATACATTTATGTTTTTGTATGTAACAGTTATGGAATGATTGCATAACCCTTCGTGTTTTTTTTTATAAATGTAGCAATTACTTGAGATAACAGAGTGACTAAGAACAACAACTGCTTCTCAAGTATACTTGTGAGACTGCGAGTTATGTGCAGCATCAACAGTTTCGAGAAAATGCAAGTTCAGCTCATTACAATGCATGCTACTCTGAACTACTTGGAAACAGATCAAATTCCATTGAGGGCTTTCATCTATCCAACAGGCCCATAAGGACTCGATCATTAGCTTCTCCGAACATCATTAAACACTATGAGATATTAGTATGTGCCATGCCTCAAAGAAAGCAAAAAGAAAGATGCACGTCTTAATTTTTAATGTGATGTCTTCAGCGTTCTGAATTTAGGGCAAACATGAAAAATAAAAAATTTTAGGCAGTTTCAGGATTTTTCCCCCCAGGATGATTGGGTGCAGATGAAAGATTGTCAACACTTTAAGCATCATTCTTGACTTTTACCTACAGATTAGATTCCAAGAGAGGGCTGGGAGAGGACTAGAGACCCTGATATAAGCCAGTCGCTCGGTTTAGTGAATGGGAGCTCCCGAGTGGTGCAATGGGCATCTGCTAGCCCATATGGCAGTAACACTTAGTCCAATGACTTGGAAGATAATTCATCCATTCTGGCAAACAATAAACAACTTTTATTAAATGCCAGTGCCACATTTTAAACCCTTCACTGTGTACGAATACATGGGCATTGCGCTCAGTTGGTCTCGACTGAAATATTTCAACAACTTTTGAATTAATTGCCATGTAATTTTTAAATGTTTGATATTTTTGAGATTTATGTATCTATATCATGATATGTTGGTTGCATTAATGTCTCTGTACCTCCAATGATAGCTACCAGGCCTTTCATATTTGCTGTGTGTCCCACTCGATAATTCTGTTCATGTGCAAATACTGTAAATACATGCCGTATCTATGCAGCCGCTTTATTATTCCCCTTTGCTTATTAACAGGATTAGGTTTCCAGCACTTCTTTAACAAAGTCATGCACTCGCAGTATCCTACAGCTGCACTTAAGAGATCCCTTTACTCAATTAGGTCTATTAACTAAAGCAGGCACCCCTCCCAGTGCAGAGCCATACGGCAGCACCACAGCACCATCACACAGCTTTATGGTCAACACCAACTTAAGAAGATAGCGCTTAAGAGGCTTTCAAACAAGAGCGCTGACTAATTCATTTGAATGAAAACTGCCTGGCAACAGCACCAGGCAGACGAGAACATGTCTGCTCCTATACTGGGGATCCCCTATGTGACAGGGCAGAGCACGGGTGAAACAGACATAGTACTGTATCTGGTCTTTAAGCTAAAGCACTGTATATTGTTATGATTGCTGCGCCACTCAGGATTAGTGGATGGAGATACTGAAGTGGAGATTAGCTAGAGGCAATGCACTGGATTCAAACCCAGAGGAAAGAAACAGGTCACTTAGCACTTTAATTAAAAGCAACATATCACAGGAGTCTGCAACACACACACAGAGCAGAATGAGTGTTAATGCACTGATAATCTTATTATGAAAATAATGATTTAAGTGCTTTTCTTTGCAATTTTGTCAACAACGAATAACTGAATAAGTCCATTACAGTTTTAACAAAAATAGTATAAATAATAATAATTCCAACATTTTCAAAGGGTGAGCACATCCTACTGCACAGCCAAATGAAGCTGTGTTCATTAAGTGAACTTCAGAGGTGCTGACAGACAGTTTCCAGTCTGTATGCTAAGCTAAGTTAACCAGCCAATGCTTTTATGAGAATGGTACACACAAAATATGACAGTAAAAAAAACAAAAACACAACAAAAATAAAATCAGTGTCAACATCCTGTTGGTTCACTTTACAACAACAAACTAAAAGCTGTCTGGGACATCCTGACACAGGCTTCACAGGTCCACTCCACCTCCGGGACTCACAATGTTAAACCACGCAGCAGGTGGAAGAACAGTCAACAACACAACACCAAAGGCACGGAGGCAGGAAACGGAAGACCCAAAGGTTTTTAACCACAGCCTCCTTTGAACCTATGAAAGGGATTCTTGAAATAAATATCACAGCCTCAGACATAAACCGAGTCGTCTCAGACACAGTTTATCGACACCTGCTGATAGATGCCAGGTCACTTTAAGTTGCTTTGTTATATGATGTCTTTGGCAAGTGAGACCATAGGGACACACAACTCAACATAAAAATTAACACTCAACTCTTTTTAGTCTACATACATTACAGTGACCCTGCTTATCCTAACCTAAAATTCATACATATTTATTTCATGCTTTTGACACATTTAACATGACTCTTACACTGAATCAAAGATAATCTTAAGGTAGTCATAGCGGTTCTTATTAAAGCCAATATAAGGTTGTCACTTATATACAAATTTCATATCTTGGTAGTGCCCCTTAATGATTCATTTCCTGTTGTACCTGTGCAGAGCAGTTGCACGATACGGTCTTACTGATCACATTTCTAATGTCCGTTGATGTGATACCGTACTTCAGATTCTTTTGCAACCATAACAACAACAACAACATTTAGATTCTTGAGTCTTATGTATTTGAAAGTTACATTTTTCTTAGATAATCTACAATACAGTCCTCATCAAGATTTTTAATTGGGAACTTTTTTTCCCCCCAGAAGAATTACCACCTAGTGACTATAGCCATTATGTAATGGCAATTAGTGTTTATTGGCTACTCTATACTGCTGACAGGAGACCTTTCTTTTTCTCAATTTGGATTCTAGAAAGTTTTTTTATTATTACTTTTAATTAACAGCATGCTCTAAGAATAATTGGCCAATATTGCCACTATAGTAGTAAACTATAGTAGATCCTAATTTAAGAGGTACCCTGTGGAGTTTTTGACCTCTGTCTGTCTGACTGTTTTTGTTTGTCTCGTGCACATGCAACTTTAATGGGCTCCAAAGCCTGTCACCCTCTAATGACATGAATGAGTTCAGGTAATGTGAGCAAATATGCTGCAGTTTTAACTCTGACCACATTTGACAGCCATTAAAAAGGCTCAGTTTCATTTCATGCCATGAAAAATAGACTCCTGTCATTTCCATTTGTCACTTTTAGAGCGATGCTGATATTCCACGTGTTAATTGACATCCTGACATCCACACATACGCCATTTACATAAAGCTCAAAGATGCGACATCACCTAAAAATATCCATCGTTTTTTACCACCAGTATTGAGAGATATTGTGCTAATACATATACACAACAAAGAGCTAAGTAAGTAGTGTCAAAACAAACAGTTTTCTGTTTCATTGAATAAGCAAACTGGCTTTAAATGATCATCTGAACAATCTGTAGACAGCAAGGCTGTGATGAGAACTGACAAAAACAATCTTCAGCAACAACAATTCTCCTCATCTCCAACCCACTGAATCATCAGTATTGATGCGTGAGTAATTTAAGATGCAAAAGCACGTCTCCACCTCTAAAAACAAGATAAGGCGTCTCTCTGATACACTCTCAGTGACTTTCCAGTCCAAGGCTCAGTTTTCAAATTCCTGTCCAAGTCTGTCTGAGGACACTCAGGCTCATCGTCAAGGAAAACCCGATCAAAACTGAGTGTGACATGAGAAAATAAAAAATGTGATTTAAACTGGATAGCAAGAGCCTTCCATTAGGAGTCTTCCATTAGGAGCCTTCTCCGACAGCATGTACAGTATAAACCAACTGGACCGGGTTTGCCTTTAAGCTTTTAAAAAAAAAATAGATAAAACAGAATGAGGCAAAATAAATTACAGGTGGAGCAGGTGAGATAAACAACCCCAGCGAACGTTTAAACACACCTTGTCACAAAAAACTGAGGAGAGAAAAACACTCCTGAATTAGACAACAGAACCTGAGTGACAAGCAAACAGCAACAAGGTGGAATAAGTTACATCATGAACGGGCTGGCATTGTGGCGAGACGTCTAAACGAAAAGGAAAAGAAATACATCTAAGTGAAAGCTCAGCATTCTTTCCATTCCATCCTGGTCTGCATTCATCTTACTGTAGAATAAATTGATTTAAAAAAAAAAAAAGGAATATTATAGCCTCATGAGAAACACTCATGAGTGGCATCAATATCCAATCAGACTCAGAGAGTTACACCTCGCTTGGGGTCTATTTAATCATGCAAGCTAGAGGTTGTTTTTTTTTTTTATTCAAGATTTTTTTGCCTTCACAGTGGCCATTATGGGTTGTCATGATCCCTTCAGTCGCGCCCACACCTGCCTCTTATGCAGTAAACCCCTCCCTCCATGGATTTAATATAATATAACACACTCTGCTTTCCTGTAGAACTCACACACAAGTTGAAAAATGTGTTCATATTCCTACAATGCATGTAGCACAATTGTTCCCGCAGCACTGTGGCTGCAACAGAGAGAAAACAATGCTACATTTGTGTAATCTGGGTCTATATAATAATAGTAATAATAATAATAATATAATTTGGTAATTATGTTACAAGTAGAACACATTACAGGGAGGGAAACGTTTTCAAAACACACCGCCATTTCAAGGAGGTGTAAATACACACACACGCTGTTGGATTTCTGCCAGTGTATATGAGCAACATGCTAACTGCTTTCAGATTAGATGACACACTTCAGGTTTTCCCTGGTCACTTTGTCATTAGTAACACTCATGGTATTGATTTTACAGCAGCTTGACGTGCAGCTGCACCTCTCAGGCTGGTTCACCTTCAACCAACAACTGATACTTATGTAGAGAACCTCAGTTCCTCCACCGACTTATTGATCTGAATTGTGATAGACTGACAGTCTATTCAAGTGCATGTACGGCATCGTGGGACGAAGAACAAACTGAGATCCGAGTGTAAATAAAGGATTGCACCACCATCTAAAATTCACATTAGATGTATTTAAAACATGCGAGTAAAACAGCTTCATCTGCTGAGAACAGAGAAAAAGCCCTGCCGATACATAAACACCTGCCGATCAAAAAAGAATTAATCAACAATAGTTCCTGAGTCAAGTTTTTGTTGACTGATTAATCGATTTCTTCTTTTAGCTCTCATTTTTTAACATGAAATTTGTTTTTCTAGCTAGAGAAGGTTAAATTTAACCAGATGAAAAGTGATGCATCACTATGTTTGATGCACCAGGTGAAAAACCCTGGAGAAAAATGACAATATCGGCACAATTCTGCAAAACCCCAGATTACATTTAATGTTAATGTTTTGTTCTTTCTACAGTCTGTGCATGGCAACTACAGTATGGTTATGATTAGAGAAGATTTAAGGCAAATAAATTAGGATTAGGGTCCAAGCACACCAAGCACTGACGTCTGTCTCTGACATATCTGGATTAAACACGCGCATGTCCTGACATTGAGTATTTGGAAAACTAACCCTATGCACGAGTCCTGCATGTCTCAGGAGGGTGGGCCCAACTGTTACTTTGTCTGTTGTCTGAGACCTGTAGCCCACAGAAGACAAAAGGGCTAATGCCTTTAACCCTTCTTATAGGAAGAATGGCAGAAGCTTGAGCTCAGTAACCCAGCCTCCCCCCCTCTTCACCCTGCGCTATACCCTGGGGACCAAAATGTTGTTGGCGGCGGTGGTGGTGGTGGGGAGGGGGTGTGAAGCCCTTTACCTCCTCCCATGAGCCCTGCTGTCTCCCACCCCTCCCACCCCCACACACACAGATGCCTGCCTGCAACACACACGCCCTATTAGCCGGCCTTTGTCACACTCAAGTTAAAAACAAAAACAAAACAAAATTGATTCTCATTGAGCATGTTAGAAAGAGCAGACATGTGAACAATGTGTGTGTGTGTGTGTGTGAGAGAGAGAGAGCGGCAGGATGCCTCCCTGGGAAATAAATAAATAAATAATGATAATTTTAAAATAAATAAAAATCAATCAGGTGATCCTGCTCTGTCCTATTCATTTAGGTTTGAAAAATAATCCTTCTGCTCGCTTACCTAAAGAAAGACCTAAAGAAAATCTTGTATTATAAGACACAATTACATGTAACGAGACTATTTTGTGTTTAACTGAATACTTTTTGGGTTTGTTTCATGATAAAGTTGATGAAGCAACACTCACCCAGAGAGAAAAGATGACTCTCAGCTCAGCCCCCTCCCCTCCGCCCCTGCTGTGTTACATTAAAACATTAAAAACAAATCCTTTTAACCTTCTAACAGTAGGCTATGTCCCTCTGCCTAAAGTTGAGTGATGCAAGTCAGCAGTCCCCCATCACAAAAGCGCAACAGCTGCAGCGACAGAAGCAGCGTTTCTGAACCACAATAGACCCCCTGCCAATGCAACCCCATTCTCACCAGCAGCATCTTTTAAAGAGGGCCTCCCTCCTCTTTGCCTTAAGAAGACTCCGCGACTTTTTTTTTTTTTTTTTTTTTTTGCTTAGAGCGGAGGAATCGAGACATCTGCCGACATACTTCAACATTAATATGCAAATCACATTTACACAAGCATGCGCACGACGCACGCAGCTCCTGCTGCCACCGCAAGTATACCGCAACGAGATCAAAGTTTGGTTTTCACTGGAATATCATTCGACGCATTTGTGTAGAGGTGCGATACGTTTAATCAAACGTTAACTGGAAGGTGAACTGTTAGTTCAAATCACACCCCGAGCCTGAAGTGACTGGCAAGACCCAGACTGGGATGAAAAATTACATTATGCCCTTGAGCGTCTGCATCCTAAATAGATCCTCAATAGATCCTCAATAGATCCTAACTCATTGCATCGCCCTTGCAGGGAAAATATGTTATGGATGGAAACAGACTCAAAGTATATGTTTTACGCATAAAAACATATTCTACTAGTGGTAATGTTTTTACCAGACGCTGTAGTTGCTCATCATATCACTGAAAACATGTTTTTTGTGATAAAATGCATCTTAGAGAACTAGACTAGAGATGGAGAAACGTCCTTTCCTTTCCTTTCCTTTCCTTTCCTTTCCTTTCCTTTCCTGAGGGGTCTCACCTTGTTGGAATTCCAGTCCGATGTTCCCAAGCGCACAGGTTCTTCATCCAAACCAACGCGTCAATACATAACAATAAACTAATATCAGTGTGATGTTACCAAAGTGAGCGCTCTCACCAAACAGTCTAATAAGACATATTCCTTTCTGTTTACTGCTGGTGTATCCGATCAGTCCCAGGGCGCCTCGGAGAGAGGCATGGTGCGGTCTGCAGAGAGATCTCCGACCTGCTGCATCTCCTGATATTCCTCCGCTCTGTCGGCCGCTGCTCCTCCTACGGACGGAGAAGGAAAATGATAAAAAAACACCTGGCGCTGTCCAGACCAGTCAGCTGATCCACCAGCAGGCTATTGGTTGATAGCTCCTGTCTGTCACTGTCGGCCAAGCAAGGCAGAGCACCATCTGCTTGTTGTGATGAGAACAAAGGCAGGAGAGGGCGGCGGGGCTGTGTGGGGGCTGTGTGGGTGGGTGACTGGGTGGGGGTATAAGGCATTACTGCTGGGGGATAAAGCAGTAAACCAAAACTTTAAAATCTACCTCTGTGGTTGTATTTATTTATTAGGAATAACAGCAGTAAACACTTTTCATTAGTGAAACAGAGTCTCAGGTGTCATATTACTATCATACATGACTATTCCCATTTCACAGGATCGGTTCATTGAAGTCTTAAATGTGAATCTTGGGGATTTTTCTGACCTTTGTCTCTTGTTTAAGTCTCTTACTACTCCTGACGGGGTCAAAATGTTGCTCTACATGCCTCCGTGTTTTAGGGAACTATACCGAGCAACCGTTATCCATTAAAATATACTGTGATGAGATGCTGCATGTGGCTTGAAACACGTTATATGATAAATATTTTTATTTATTTATTTTTAAAGGAACAGTTGGATAATGGACCATTAAAATAATTTAATGCTGCAGTCTCTATGTTCAGCCAGCTACACGTTACTTGAGGTGACACGGTATTATTCATTTTATAATTACCACTGGAAACAAAAACAGAAATTGCTATGTTTTGGTATAGGTTTTGTAACTCGCTCAATTTCTTTTGTACTTTGTTAGCTTCTTGGAGAGGTGGACAGCAACTTGATTGAATCAATTTTTTTTGGCTTCTTTCTGGCAACAAGTAGCTATAAAAGACAACATTGTCTTTATCACCTTGCCCATTTACACCTGCAGACAATGAATCCCACGTTCACTCTCCTTTTAGCTCTCACTAAATGCTCCAATATGTTCACTAGATAGTCGCTAACTGTATCTGTTGTTTGGTGCTGGGTTTGTCAGTGAGTTTTTGTAGCTGAAAAAAAAATTTAATTGACTGCTACTGCCCCCAAAAAAAGACATCATAAGAGCAGTGGGACTTAAACAATTTTTGTGGACACAATGCCTTCAGACTTCATTGGGTCACAAAGTAGTTAGATATTTTAATATTGTAATAAGCAGCCTACCAATAAGTCCAAATAAATGACCACCACAATGACAACTATTTCCTTGTTAAAAGCTACTGGAGGACATTCCTAATTAATGCCATATTCACACCTGTTTTATTAATTTTACACATGAAATTATGAGACGATAGCATACACACAAGAAAACAATTCTGCACAGGCCGTCAGAGTAAGTAATATCATGCAATGACCTTTAAATATAAATTCAGCTGAACACGGAACCGCATTAAACTGGCGCTCAGGCTGAAAAGCATCCTGGCTCCATTAGCATTTGCGCGGCCACGTAAGATGACATCAGTGAAGCATTAGCACGATTTAGAAGAATCCATTTGCTCACGGTTGCGACTAGACAGGGAGATTATAAACCCCACTCTGTTGCTATACACGAACCAGCTGAACGTGCCGCGTCTGCTCCTGCTCGGGCCTGTTGCCACATCCCAAAGTGCATGGCAACCGCAGCAGAGCAAAATGAGATGCGACAGGGTTAAAGTGGGAGACCGTGAATGAATAATTGCTCTCCAGTCCACAGCCTCATCACCCTATTCCTCCCTCCAAACCCTCCTGCCAATGAGCATCCCATTTTTAAAAAAATATGTAACATGAGCATCATCTTAACTGTGGGGAACATCATTTCATTTGTAGAGAAGAAAAAAAAACAACAAATTTTTTCTGATGAATTTCTGCTTTTCTTGGTGCAGGCCCATTGGAAAGCTGCATGCACTGTCCTCTCGAATCAATTTGAGTATCCTTCACTTTGAAGCACCACCATGTTAATGTACTCCTTCATATTAGAGAGAGAGAGAGAGAGAGAGAGAGAGATTTTCAAAGTGAAACGGTTAAAGCTGTCTACCAGGAGGTATATATATTGCAGCCTAAACAAGAGCGTTTAACGTCAACCTCTTTGCAGACTCTTTGCAGCGTCTCAGCAGCCTGTTCAGCACCTGTGGCAGTGAAACAGCACATTATTGCAGAGTAAATGAGTGAAAACTGAACTACATTATATATTACTCGGACCCATTAGAAAATATATTGACACCAGGCTACAGTGCTGTGCTTAAGTATTTGCCCCCTGACCAATTTTTTACTTTATCTGCACTTCTGTCAAGGTCATTCATTTCAGATCAAGCAAACCTAAATATTATACAAGGATAAAACACAAAATGCAGTTTATATGTGCCAATTTAATTTATTAAGGGGAAAACCTGCAAAGGCCCATGTGAATATGTAATAGCCTGCGTAAATCTAGGAGCTGGTTGAGCCGCCTTTTGCAGCAATAACTGCAAACAAGCGCTTGCGATAAGAAGCGATGAGTCTTTCACATCGCTGTGATGTGATTTTGGCCCACTCCTCTCTGCAAAATCGTTTGAGCTCAGCCAGATTGGATGGTTTTCGGGCATGAACAGCCTTTTTAAGGTCATGCCATTGCATCTCAATGGGGTTGAGGTCAGGACTTTGACTGGGCCACTCCAAAACCCTCATTTTGTTCTTTTTCAGCCATTCAGAGGTGGATTTGCTGGTGTGCTTTGGATCATTGTCCTGCTGCAGAACCGAGGAGCGCTTTAGTTTGAGGTGTCGAACTGATGGCCGAACATTCTTCGCCAAGATGTCTTGGTAGCGAGCAGAATTCATAGTTCCATCGATCATAGCAAGTTGTCCTGGTCCTGAAGCAGCAAAACAGGCCCAGATCATCATGCTTCCTCCACCATGTTTCACTGTTGGCACAGTGTTCTTTTTATGCCAGATGTAACGGGATGCATTTCTCCCAAAAAGTTCATCTTTCTTTTCTTAGGACTTTCATCAGTCCTAAGGACATTGTTCTTAAAGCTTTGGGGATGATCCAGATGAGTCTTGGCAAAAGTGAGTCATGCCTTGATATTCTATTTGTCAATAGTGGCTTTCGCCTTGGAACTCTTCTGTGAATCCCATTGTTGCCTGGTGTCTTTCGAATGGTGGAGTCCTGAGGCAAGTGAGGCTTGCAGTTGTTTAGAAATGAGTTTTGGATCTTTTGTGACTTCAGCAGTTAGTCTGCGCCATGCTCTTGGAGTCATTTTGGTAGGTCGGCCACTCCTAGGAAGGGTCACTACTGTTCCATACCTTCTCCATTTATATATGATGGCTCTGACAGTACTTCGTTGGAGTCCCAAAGATTTGCCAATGGCTTTGTATCCCTTTCCAGACTGATACATCGCTATAATCTTGTTTGCTCTTGAAGCTCACTGGAACGCGGCATGGTGATGTGTGTTCAGTAGAGACTCTCTCACCTTGTCAGACAGGTTTTATGTTAGTGATCTCCTAATTGGAAATGACTGGGAGCAATCAGGCCTGGGTGTGGCCATAAAATTGAACTCAGCTTTCCCAAATATTAAGATTATTCACAATTACTCAGCTTCTTAACAAGGGGGAAATTACTTTTTCACAGAGGGTCATGTACGTTTGGATAGGATTTTTCTCTTACCAAAAAACAAAACAAAAAAACAATCCAGTACAACGGCATTTTCTGAATACTTAGGTTATCTTTGTATACTGTTTCAATTTGTTTGATGATATGTAAAGGTTAAGTGTGTCAAACGAGCAACAAAGTAAAAAATCAGCAAGAGGGCAAAAAGATTTGCACAGCACTGTATGTAGGCTTTTTATAGCCTTTTCTGGAGGTCTACTTAGTATTACTTCATATTTTTTTTCCACTTAGAACTCTTCCCATTGTTTAATCTGATTCTCTTGATAATTTCATGCTTGGGAATACAAGAGTCTGCTTAACGAGAGAGCCAGAGAATACCTCTGCGTTGGTTTATGAGCAGACAGTTTCTAAGAAGCCCTGACACATAGCCAGACACAGTGCTTGCACTCCCATTAAGCTCCAAAAAGTTAGCCTTGTTTGAATTCAGAGCTCCGAGGGAAGAATAATGTCCTGCTAAAAACAGCAATCTGTCAATCAGCCCGTGTAGTAAGCAAAGGTTCTCAAATGATGAACTCATGGTGTAAAATCATGCCATTAGTCTTCTCAGCCTGGCAGTGTGATGTGCTATTTTTATATTGGTTAGTCTTCTCAGTTCCTTTTTGAAGTGCGACATGCAGCAGCAACAACAACAACAACACTTCTCACTGTTGCTGACACATGATACAAGTCTAGCTGCCACGGCCTCGCTCAACATAATTAATAAGGGACCAAAAGAATGTTGCCTTTTGATTTCTGGTTGGAGATGCCAGATGTTGAGTTTTGATCAGATGGAGATCAGAAGTGGCAGTGAAGCTGCTGCAGTCAGAGTTAAGGCTGGTGACACCAGAGCAGCACCTTTTCCTATCCTTCCTTTATTTTGAAAGCTGGGTGGTTGATAAAGTTACAGACTGTAGCCATTAAAATCCAGGTTGTTGCGGATGCATGGATCATCCAAAGATAGCTAACTGTACAGAACTGTATCACCTTTATCTACATACTCACACTTACCTCATGGTGTTACCTTGCACTACACCATGCAGTAAGTATCTTATTTAACACACTGTAGCTATAGCCAGTGTTTAGACATACATTGTAAGAAATGTCCGTCAAATTTACAGTAAAAAACTGTTAAATACCAAAGTGTTTTATGTACTCTCTCTCAGACATCTCTCAAAAAAGTAATTCCTTTAACTACGCAACATGTACATTATACTGTTGAAACCAGCATAGAACACACAGAAGTTCTGTCATATATGCTGGTTTTAACTGTAAAATGTACCACTGGTGATAATAAGGCCTGCTGGTGTGAGGGGCATGGCTGGACTAACAATGTCTGTGTCCTCATCTGATACCGTTGCAGCATCAGGCAGAAATTTGTCCATCGTGTCACTTTCTTCGTCATCTCTGGATCTACGTTTAAATGATCCAGAGCCAGAGAGGATGATAAATTAATTACCATTTGGAAAAGCCTTAGTTTCCGCTTGTCAATGTATTATGACAATTTATGTGTTTATATCCCTCCCAGATGGTGATACATTCTTGAGTTAATTCGCAGCCATTCTGTATTCAGGGTATCAAGTGCTGCTATTGATTGCCTCTGTTAACTTGTGCGGTAAACACTGTGGTTTATCAGGTCTTGTCATCTCCTCACAGGATGAGACACTGTGCATGCTAAGCTTTAGATAACATAGCTAGCTTCAAAAGAGGCCCAGAGTGCCAACAACAGACACATTTTTGCTCTCATGACTTCCAGGTTCAATCAATATGAAAAGAATTTAGAGCTAATAGTAATGCAGTACAAGTTATCGGTTCAAGACAGGTAACTGATCGGGATTATCTTCCTTCGTGTGGAGGCAGTGTGTAAAGTGTGACACTATATTATACTTTAATATTAGCACTCCCATTCAGTGGCACTACAGCAACAAGCAAGTCTTCCCAGCCTACTCCGCTGAAGCAGAGAGGAGCTATAAATAGAGAGAAACAAACAAATGGTTCTCATTTTCAGGTGGTGTCAAGTGGGTGATGGTGGTGGGGAGGAGGGGGTGGTGTTAGAGGTGGATGTGGGTGTGAAAATGATTGAGGGCCAGACCTGGGCGAAGCTGAGCTCGATGTGACGTGGCATTTGGCTGGCGAGCCTCTGGGAGGTCAGGCTGTCAGGACAACTGACAGTCAGCTGAGCACGAGCCAAGTGATGCTGCTGAGAGGAGGCAGGAGCAGACGGAGCCGCTCGCTGGCTGGCTGGAACCTCAGCGTACCACATTCCTCCTCTTATTTAGTGTGACTCACTGGACAAAAAAAAAAAAAAGGGACACAGCAATCAAATTACGTCCACTTGAAAAAGTAAGTTTTTTGGAGCCCTCAACCATGCTCGTATTTTACCCAGTAGGCTGTGAGTGGCAAACATTTCACAAACTATTTTCCAGAGGCTGAAATCTTTTATTAACACCTGCCTCACGCCAAGGAAGATCATGATTTCATCATCTGCTGCCCTCTCTCTCTTATCTCCAGTTCACGTTGCCATTTCCTCCAGCAAGGCAAACTTTCCCCTCAGGGTTTATTCAACTGTCTACTTTTCTGCTTAACATAGATTTCTCTTTCATAACGCACCAACGCACAGGATAAAATGCACCCTTCCCTGTCTAGTGAAAGTTTTCTGATTTGATTTAATTTTCAGACGACAGAGTGAGTGAGTGAGCGAGTGAGCGTTGTCAAGCGCAGATAGCAGAAAGCCACTAAAGGATGCAGGGACCAATTTGTCCTCTAATCTGTTACCTGAGGCAGTGCTGGTGCAAATCACAGATATGCTGCTGTAGACTTTTACTTTCAACTCCTGTTAGTAATCCATCACATGCTGCAATATAGATTGATTAACCCTTTAAGTGTCCCCACTCGTAAAAAATGCCTTGCTTACTTCCTTTGCACAGGTAACAAAATAAAGAAAATTTCATTAACTGGCCACACAGTTTTTCCCAATTATGAGCTTATACCAAGCAGCTGAGATGTCAGTCAAAATGCATATTATTGAATGTGTACTCCATTAAAATAAAAAAAAGAACAAAAGCAATGTGTAAAAATCGAGGGAGTAAAATATTTTACATCCAACATAAGCATTAAACAAGGCTAAAAACTAAAAAACGCTTTAAATAAAACATGCAAGCTAAACAAACTTAATAAAAAAAAAACCCTAACAGAAACTACCTGAACTCTGTTGCATAAACATGCATGAGATGGACCCAGATACAGAACAAAGCAGCCACTATGAACTGAATATTTCTTTAATAAACAATCAGGTGTGCAGGCACAGGAAAACCGAACAGAACAGGACTAAACAAAACAGAATAAAAAGGATCCAACAACATCGAACTGAAACACAGGACTGAAATAACTGAACTAATAAGGGGATAAGGTGCAGGTGGAGAAAAACAGACAGGGGGCCTATTGGCTGGAAGAAACACAGGGTGCAGAGCAAGGCTGATGTGGTTGATGGGGGCAGGTCAGGCTACAGGAGCGCAGGAGGGGAAAAACACAGTAAAAATAAAAAAACCACAGAACACAGTCCTCTCTTCTAAATGAGCACATCTTCTGCATGCTGTTTGTACTGCCTTCTAACTGTCACAACGCTACAAATATACAAGCATAAGAAATAACAAATATCTGAACGACTGATACTGAGCATGTTGGATAAATACAGAACATCCACCTTCTTCAATCTATCCACGTGTATCTATAGAGAACAGACTATGACAGGATCATGACGATGTATGTGTGATCGTATATTGTATATTTTCATAACCAGTTTTATCACAACAAATCAAAATGTTCTAAAAAGTTGAGAAGCCACTTAAGATTTAAGGACATTCAGATATAGCAGCAGTAGTATTTACCTGAATACACTCTGTTAGTATGGTCTATTTTCTTGAAAAGTCTGTTAAATCAGGTGTGTTGGAGGTTATTTGGTGATCTATATCTGCTTATGTTGCATCTCTTTTGCAGTCAATAATCAACACCCAGGATGTGCATGCATGGGCATGTTCTGGAAATGAGTCCTCCTACTCTCCTCTTTCCTCCCACCTTGCATAAATACACACAAGTGATAGAAATTAACAGCCTGAAATACAATACACTGTCTACATCCAGCCTCTAACAGCTTCTACCGTCATGGACAGTGACATTACAGGTTCGGGGTGAGAAGGTCAAAGGGAGGTGTTGAACTAACTGCGGTTGCTGGGCAGATTTGATAGCTTCATATTGCTCAGACAGCTTGATCACTTTCTCACTTGTTCTTTTTTTGTCCCGTTTTTTCATTTTTTTCCACCTCCTCTCCTCACCAACTTCTCTCTATGTAACAGATTTCTAGAGGTGTTTCATTACTCCATCACTTTCTCCAGCATCTTCAGTCACGCATCCCAGCAACATGGCATGCATATGCACTCATCCAACACTACCTGTAAATGCTAATTCAGGCTTTCAGATAGCACGCATATGAAAAACAATAGCAAGCAACATTCCCCCAAAAGCTGAAGTGTACATTTTCTGTATCTACTTGAGGGTTGTGGGCTTACTGGGAATATAAATAAGCAAACGCATAGTAAAAGGGTTTCTCTGTACGCTGTCAGCTGTGTGTGACAATGGCAGAGGAACAATCTGCATTCTGAGGAGTCTCCCATCTTATCTCAGCCTTTGCACCCATGAAGAAGTGAAGTTATACCACAACATGCACAAGAACGTTGTCTTTAAATATTAATAACATCTGCCTGGTAACCAAACATGAGCTCGCCACAGGATGCTCTCCAGCGATTTCCCATAAAACAGTGAAGCCGTGTCAAGCTTGAGAGAGAGAGAGAGAGAGAGAGAGAGAGAGAGAGAGAGAGAGGTCAGCTGTGGAGAGGGGGAAGTGGTGGAGTATATAGAAAGCCACCACCAATGAAATTCATATATTCCCACATGGAGCCCAAAAGGCAGATCAAAAGCTAACTGATAATCTGCTCTTGCAGTCTCTGCTTCAGCCTCCTCATCTCTTTACACACACAGCAGTGAATATCCTCCTGTGATCACTGAGAACCTGCAGGGTATCCTCGGGAGTGAAACCGACATGTGAATGGATGGTCCATTTCCTGGGACACTCAGGCGGGAATCGCTTCTAAGTTTCATAATCACATCGCGGGAGCCTGAGAACGCTGAGGTGATTTCAGCACCTTGGACAGAGTTGCTAATTTGAAGTTTTCCACAAGGAACTTTTTCCTTCTCGTTCATATCTTTGTTTTTTTTCCTGTCTTGTGTTTTCTTTATGTTAGATATAGCATGGATCTTTCTCTGAATCTCAACCTTCAGTCTTTTCAGTTTGATTTGCTTTGTATTCTGGAGATACTCCTCAAGAAACTTGTACATTTTTTCTGTAGACTCTACAAAACTAGAGCTATACTTGTATATTCAAATTTGTGCATATCATTGTATGATTAAAACACAAAAGTCTGTTGAAGCTGAACTGTAAAAGTCAGATTTAGAACTCAAACAGTAAAGTTGCGGGTCGTAAAACTAAAACAATGGCCTGAAAGACATTAAAATGCACCATTAACCTAAAGTGAGCCGCAGAGTTGTGTAATGATTCTCAGTGGATTTGTCACTATCAACTTTAACTATGTTTAACTAATTTATTTAATTGCTATTAAAATATACATAATAACATAACATATATAGTGCGGCTTTAACACATAATATGGGTGAAGTCTGTAACAGACTAAATTTGAAAATAAACTTTCTGTCTCAGTGAGTCAAAGTGACATTTTCTCATTGTCAAGGCCATGCAGAGCTACACTGACAGTAAGTGTGTACAACCAAAGGGAAAGGACACATTATCTTCTCCTCTGCCTTTTACAGTATATACCCTCACCCCCAGGGTTTTTTCTCCTCCTCTGGGCCTGGATCTGACTGTCCTGAGCCTATTCCTAACTGCAGACTACTTTCATATAGTGCAGGCGAGTTATTATCTCCTCCACTGGCAGTTTCTTATTTAGACATGGCCATTACTGAATTGGTGCTTTGATTAAAGTCTTTTTTTAAAAAAAAATCATTAATGCCAAAATACCACCAAATAATCCATTCTTATGACTGATTGTCTTTACTCCTCCCCACTCGCACCCACCAAAACAACAACAACAACAAAAAAAAACTCATCTATTCACTGGATCTAATATGAAAACAGCAACGCGAGCTCAGCCATGTGGGCTATCAGGAAGCTGTCCAAGGAGGCCTGACGTTTGCCTATTGTATTAGATGAATACCAAAAGCCCGCTACCATTAAGCACGCTGTAAATGCTACACAAAAGTGGTGATTACACCTGCTGCTCTTTGGTGGGCAGAGCACAATGCAGCTCTTTTAAACACATCATGGTGACATTCAAGAGGACAGAGGATTGTGTAGATTCAGCCCCCTCCCATAACTGGCACTTCAGACAGAAGGAGCTTAAAGGCAGACCTCATGGGGATCAAACATAAGAGTCCTCGCACCAAGTAACAGCCTGGCTAACAGCGTGAGATCTCACCAGGGTCGCAGTTTTGATTGGCTCCTGCACCCAAAAAGGCCATTAAACACAGTCTTCATTAACAACAAAGTCATACTACTTCTAAAACAACACCATCTTTCTTTCTTTCTGACTCTTTTTTCATCTATATATTGTGCAAATGTTTAATCGAACTGATGACCTGCTGACAATTGACTCCAGAAAGAATCAAGACGACAACTATATACCCCATAATGGACTGACACTGCTCTGATTATACAGATCGGTTACATAGGCATGACAACGAGGTATGTTATTAATAGTTAATGAGCTGTAATTAAATCATTAAAGTTGTTCATATTGTAATTGTATAACAAGAATCGACAATTAATAATAATAATTCGTTAGTTTAGTAATGACTGCTTCAGAAAGATGAGAACTGATAGATAAAGTTTGGTTGCACTGATCGTCTCTTTTCATATTGGGGTGTTTTTAGTTTTTAAACTGCATTTTTTTTGTATTCATCTGTCCACATTTTAGCCTTTTTCCCCAAGAACAGTAGAACAGCTCCTTTTCATGTTGAGTCTGGTCATTTTCTATTGTCTGCTGCTCTGTGCTCAGCTTTGTGTTTGCTTTTAGCTTTAATGCACTTGTTTTTAAATGTGTGTGTGCAGCTGCCCGTGGCTGAGTTCTGTGTGCAGACTTAAAGGATAAGGCTGGTGTTATTTTAGCCTTTAATGACTATCAAAAAAAAAATCCCATGAAAAGAAACAAAACAATGAATTTATTCAGAGCTTGGCCACTGTACAGTACTTTATTCCTTAAGCATCCTGAAAAGGTAAAGTGTCTTCATGAAGTCATGTTATGCAGAGGGCCTTTTATTTCTTCACAGAATGTAAAACTCTTCCTCAACATTGACTTTGTTGAAATTCTTACACTTACTTGAAAGCAGCCACAGTTTTTCAGTGCTAACTACTGGAAGGACATCTAAGGTACCTTTTAACAAGGCACTACACTTCAGCTAATCCAGTGTAAGTGCTCATTGGCCAACAGATCAGTGAGGAGCAGGGCGTTCCCTAAAGAGTACAATTGTGCAACGTGTCTCCACTTTGATGAAAAAAAATACATTCATTCATTATGTTATCATGTTCAAAACTCAAAATTACTTGTTATTGGAACACAGTATGTTTAGGTACAGAAAATACTTTTCTGCCATGACAGACAGGAATCCATTACTGAACAACACAGTCCTCATCCAAACTAAACGTGGTAATCACAGCAACAGCATACAAATGATGTGGTCCAGCTTTAATTTTCTGGCATGACAAAAAATGTTATTGGACAGGAAAGTGTGAGGATCAGCTGTGTGGGAGGTGGGGGTTGGGTTGCGGACTTTATGCGGCAATGACTTGCATTTCTATTATGGTTTAGCATAAATCGTCACTCTGCGACCAACAAGTGGAACTGATGCCATGTAAGGTCTGGCAGGGTTGCCCTTTGAGGCAGAAAAAGAGAGCAGAGAAAGAGGCTTGTGTATTTGCATTCTGCAGCAGAGCAGATGGAGCGTTTGTCATCCATATGCATGAGGCAGGCGGCTGCCAGCCTATCACCTTGACCCTTGCTATGGGACTGTGACCTTAGACTCAATGGAAGAGAATGGGACCAGTCTGAGCTGTGGTGTTAAGGTTTTATCCCGGGGCTGGGAAAAGCGGCTGAGCCTCGTGACTCCAGTATTCCAGGCTGTGATTGAGACTTGTGGAGGAATGCCGGTCTGCTCTCCAACACCTGCCTGGTCACATGCAATTCATGTTAGTAAGTGATGGATGGAGGGGGAGGAGACATGAGAAAATGTCACAAAGACACTTCTGTATCTGCAGTAGACGCCTTGGAAGGGAGCACAACTTTTGGAGTGGGAACCGAGCTGGAAAACAGATACTTTCATAAATTAAAAAATGTGTTTATACTTTGTGTTGTATGTGCAGTGTTTTCTTAAATTGACTTGAAATGGAGCCGCAATATATTTCCCCATAATGTGGGTTCCCTGGTGTCATGCAGACAAAAGCAAAGGCGATAGCTACTATTTTATTATACAATTAACCTTTACACAGTTCGAGAAAAACTAAAAACAATCACGGTGAAAAAGAAAAAAAATGCAAAGGAAATGACTGCAATCCATAATTCAAATGAACTTTTCAAAGGGCTGTCTCGGCCCTGTTTGGTCCGTTCTGTGGAAACAGATTTCACTCACGCTGATGGGAATTTAATTTCGAGTCTTCAATGGCCCTTCTGCTTCTGAATGCCAAATGAGGTGACCTTTACATAAAAAAAATAAAAATAAAAAAGGCACGGTGACATGCCATTTAGTAATGACACAGAGGAGGAATGAATAATATCTACTGAAACCTGTCAGCTCATAGATTTCCACATAATTGGTCGCAAAACAACAACAACAACAACAACATTCATCCAATATTATACCACACAGCGGTGAGGCAGTTGGAGACTGGGTTATGCGATTTATCACTGCGTTTGTGAATTAAGTCCAGTTTGAAGTGATTTACTAAATTGGTTGCACCACCCCAAACATCTCACTGTAGCATCGCAAAAGATTAGCATGATTTCTCAAAGGGGGTCATATGGTATATTAAACTTGACTGCCATTCATCCGTAAATGCAGGTAATATTCGTGTTTTTCAGCGGCTGTTAGTATTCAAACTGTTTACAAATAATGGGAAAACAGCCAATTATGCTAACCTAGCTGACGTTACTAGGTCAACTAGCAAAATGTCATTGGTATTGACATTTTGTAATTTCAGGTTGTGTTTTTATGCTCCCTTGTTTACTGCATTATTAAACAGCAACAGAAAGAACTAGGTTGTGTGAAACCTGTTTTAATTTAGTAATGTGTAAAATCTCCTCTTACAGTATAAACCCCTAAATTATAACTAGGCTAAGTCAAAGACTAGTTCAGACCTATCCAGAACTGTTAGCTCTCAGCTAAAGTGAAATAAACACACAATAAGACTCGGGCCCATGAGGATTATTAGGCTATACATATTCTTTATATAGTACTCCAGAGACGTGTAGTGATTAATGAAGACCTATAGCCTAGAGAGAATCATATGGGATATAAGCTCCCCTTCTGATACATACAGTTAACTTTATCTAACTGCTGCAGTGTATCACTTTTTTGACTGCACCATATTTGTCAGTATTCCCAGTGCGGACAGCCACAACACATTAGTCACTGTAACCGAGGGATTCCCATGTGGAAGGAGGGAGTATTTCTGCTCATGTTCGTATATCGTTCCGCGGAGGAAAGTTGGCTGAAAAAAAACGAGGGCATGGTGCCATTGTGGTGAGCAGCAAAACAAAGACGTTTGCCTTACAGCTAGTGGGACACGTTCTCTGTGGAGGGAGCTGGGGTGTGTCTCCTTGAAAACTCGCGTTGCTGAGGTAAGCAGTACACACACACAATAAAGTGATCACGTAACACGACTTCACAGAAACAATGTGTTTCTTGTTGGTATGTTTTAGCTCATTCAACTCACGGTAATAAAACTGGTCAGTGTTTTTATCCGCAATGAACGTAGTTGGCGATATACTGGAGGCTCAAACGCTATTTAAATTCCTTTAATTACCACCCCATTGTTTACTGTTAATCATCTAATTCAATTTTCTACCAACACAAGCCTTATTAATTAAAGCCTCCATACAATTCTGTGTCAAATAGGATTTTCACTGTCTATGTGCAGCAGGGGGTTGGGTTATCTTTCTCTGTGTGTGTCTCTCGCTCTACACAGTCAGGGGTGGCTCAATCTCATCATGCTCCTGTCGTCATCACACCCCACAGGAGTCTGTGCTCAGCTCTCACTGCTGTCTCAGGTGTCTCCTTATAATGTGAAAATATTATCCTGTAAATAAGATAGTCAGAAGGGCGATATTGATATTTTTCCCCTCACCGGCATAATTGAATAATTTAAAAGGTGCTGCCTGTCAAATATTAAATTAAACCATCAAGCAAATTAAACCATTATGACTTCAATCTTGAGATGGTAACACAGCTGCTGTTACATAACCATTAAGACCAAAGCCTGGGCAATGAGTTTCCACCAGCATCTGCAGTATATTATATTATATATTGTATAGTAGTCTGATCTGGCAGGAAATTAACTGAATAAAGGGAGACAGGATGTTACTATTGAATTTTACAAATGTATTTTTTGAATCAGTGCCACAGTATGTTCAATTACATTGTATTGGGTGAGGGAAGAAATATATTTTGAAAATAAACTGGTATCACCAATGGTAAATGAGAAAATTTGGATTTTTATTATAATTTATGTAAACTGACCTTTTAAATTGACTGAAATGGTCTTTGACCGTGAAGCCTACGATGTGTACATAAACCGATTCGTTTTTCGTTTTTACCATCAACTATGTGAGCAGTAATTGTTTCTTGCTATCTGGGTCAAAACATCATGCACAGCGTACACAGTATACAGCATGTAATGACAACAGAGACCAAGGACACTGTACAGACTGGAGCGCTACATTAGCACCTACGATAGCAATCACTCCATCACAGAGAGAAGCTAGGTAAGCTCAATGATAATCAATACTATCACTGTCAGCTCCTCCTTACCTGGAGGAAGGACATACACTGTAGCTGTGGCTCATCTGTTGACTGCCCTACTTTCCAGAAGTCGGTTGTTTTGCCTGGAAAAAGGAACTATTGTGAGATGATTTTTTTTAGAGGATGACAAAAATACTGAATCACCAGTGAACTGGACTGAGGATGGGAGCAGATGGTTATTAACATGGTTTTGCTACAACAAAACTATGTCTCATTCGCTTCATTTTCGTTCTCAGCCAGAAGCAGGCTAATAACTAACAAGCCCCTGCAGTTTCTGCTTTGCCCCAAACCTCCTTCTCTCGCACTGCTTGAGCAGTCACAGGTGTTGAATATCTCCAGCTCACGTTGTTACCACAATCAAACAAATGATGGGCGTAAAGAAATGCAAATAGCATCAATCAGTACAGGTGGCCTTGGAGAGATACGGTGTGTCAGCGTGTCCAAAGGAAACAAATGATGAGAGCAAAAATACTCTGTAATTAGCCTGCAGCAGACCTGAGCAGATGTCCTTCACATTTTCTCTTCCAATGAGGGTTTGTGAGAGGCTACCAGATACACTACTTTACAAGTGAACAAAGACTATTCATGCAACTTGGTTTCCTTCACCTATACTCACATGTTCTCTTAGCATGACTCAATTTAATTGGAAAATATAATTGTTCTAAAAGCGGCAGTTAAAAATAAAAATGGAAAGACAGAGATTGATGTTACATCTGTGTATCTGGTAAATGACTCGATTAACGCAAGCATTTTCTAAAATATAACCATTGTTTAGGAAAAATGAATTGCTATCATAATTCTTACACTTCCTTTTTATGCTGGTCTTAAAATTGCTGAACACATACTGTACCTACACTACAAGATAATTATTAGACCTTGGTTTCATCAGCCTATGACCCCGAGGCCTTGCATTTCCCCGGAGACCTAAATCCACCTCACAACCACCGAGTCTTCACTTTGCTTCCTCCAGTCACTATATTTTCCTCCTAACAACTAGTGAAATGCTGATGTGGCGTTATCTACTTAAAAAGGATATAACTGTGTATCTATTCACAACCCAAATAGCATAAATGAATAAATCTGCATACTACATGTAAGACCACAGCAGCTTTTTCAAAGACATGCTAATTTGATGGTTTTTCTAGTACTGATAGGCATTCAGAGATCCCTCCGTATTGATCAGATTGTGTTGGAACTGTATTTACAGTATGAGGGCATTGCCACCCATTATAAGGCAGTACATAAAATGATTTTATAATTCATCGCGTGGCTAACCTTGAGTAGCTGAGTAGCAGTACTCGGCCAATGTGCCTGTAAACCTTCTCTTTGACTGGATATACCAATGTTCATTTTTCACATTTAACATTTAATGTTTTCTTGCTTTTTATTCAGTTTCTCCTCTTATTTTTGTCGTAGGGAAAAGGTCGTCAGATTTTTATTGATCACATTAACACCGTCTGGATAGCCATATTCAGGTATGTTAATTTGTGTTTCCGCTCTATTTTTAGGCCTGGCATGCTCTGGCTGGCTCTTTTGATGTCTCTTTGATTCCTGTAGAGGTGGCTCTTTGTCCGGGCTAATAAACGATGGTGCCCAATCAGCAGCAGACCGTATCTGATATGATTCCACTCTGTGCTGTCTGTGGGTGGATGTAATGAAGAGAAATGGCAGTACAGGTGCACACACAGTGCTCTATACTGATAGTTATTCGAGACTGAAGTTAGTGGCTCTGTAAATCTTTGTTGGCCTGATAAAGCACAACACAGTCGCTACTTGTACCCTATTTGGCCTCTGTCCTGCCAGTGTCTCCAATAAACATTTAGTATTCTGCTGGGGCTTATGGACTGCTGACCATAAACAGAGAAGCACTCACAGGCAAAGACTGTTCTCTGATTACTTGCAGGTTGCTTCATATGAAATAGAATATTCATCATATTTTTTAATCCACCGTGACTCTCAATATCCAAATTATGCAGCTGTTGAAGGTCCTTTCTCCTACTGACAGGTGAAGTGTGAAAAAAGTCGTCTTAACAGCAGACATCAAGGTGTATATCTGAAATGTAGAGTCCCCTCACGTCCACCGTTTTCTGGTTCTTGAAATAGTGCATTCAAAGTCAAAGTCAGAGGTGTTGCGAGATGAAATGATGGTGCTTCTCAAATGATTATCTGCTCTCCGCAAGATGGGTGCAGGACGCTGCGCATGTTGAATGAGTTACAGCCTTTAGAGAATGAGACGTTCATTGAAATTAAACGGTAAATTAGGTTTAGGATCAGATGATGAGGGACCAGGTTGTTGGAATTATCAGCAGCTGTTCATTTCTCACTACCTCCCACCAAGAGATCTCACCAGGCAGTCCAGTGTTATCAGTGCTGAATGATTACCCCAATAAATGCTTTCTCAGTAATATTGTGGGATAGATGTCTGCAGATGGAGAAAGAGAGAAAGAAGCGGAGATCCTGGCTGGCTATAAGCAGTTTTCTGGGCATGGGGACGTGATTTCACCAAAAAAAAAAAGGGATAAAGTGTTTGAGTCATGCTGACAGGGCCTTGGCTGTGATGGAGGGACCCCATCACTCCTCTTCCCTATCTTGTCACGCACTCCTCCCATCATCGCAGGGCTTACCGTCAGGTAAAGAGCGGGGCTGCGTGGGTGAGCGATGGGCGCTGTGTCATTGCTCCCCTCCCCTGGTCTTGTAGATTGATTCCCCTGACAGCAGCCCCCTCCGCCCCCCTGAACTATGAAGACAGGGAATGATGAGGGAGATACAAATAAAGTGTCCCATCAAGCAACTTTGGTTTCAGCTGCAGAAACAAAAGTCAGTTGAGACTTTTGCATTTGGAGAAATATCCAAGAGGTAAACCAACTTGGATATTATACTGCGGTTCATTAAGTCTGCATGTTTTGCACTTCTTAAGATGTATAATTGAAGATTCTCTGAAGTACATTTGACATTTAGAGAAGACCAACGCATGCAGAGCAGAATTTTAGTGTGACATACTTCAAAGGTAATGGCGGTTGAAGATGGGAGTGCTTCATGATGCAGAGATGTAAATTCATTTTGAAGGCTCTTGAAACACTCAAATTAGAAATACACAACAGAGGAATGAAGTCTCCAATAGCTCCCTCTGTTTATTAGGCTCAACGCTACTCTTTTGTTCCGTGGGATTAACTTTTTATTAAAATGTGACAAACATTACAACAGCAGTGGGAACAGTTAACGAATTCTAAATTTCATCTAACTAAATAGTGAGAAACAATTAATTAGAGTGGTGTAGACAATTAAACAATAGTTACACAACTAATTAATTCAACACACACAGATAGTAAAGAGAGACACTGGAATAAAAGTTATGTAGAAACAGCTCCGTCAGCGTGGCATGATATTTAGGGAAATGCTAATATGATGATAATGGTCTTCTTCTCCCTCAGAAAGTTTGTGGTTACTAAAACACAACATTTAACCATGTGCTTACCCTCTGGATCAAAGCCCAAACCTACAGATGAAGATCTGGCTGGTGATGAGGACATCTGATCCCAACAGTTTAGGCGCAGGACTCTCCTCCAGAGAGCAGACTGCTGATGCCGAGTGGCCATAAATGCTCTTTTATGGGATCATTTTGTGCACTGAGCATAAAGACTGCATTGTCTCCATGGAGATGTAATGGGGATGGGCCCTGTAAATCAAAGCGAGTAAAAAAAAAGCTAATTCACATTAGCGATGGCTAATTAGTCCGTAGCAATGACAGCTGGAAACTGTCTGCCACTCGCTGGTGCCGTATGTCTCATGAACAGAAGCTCTGAAGAAGGAGAAGCTCAAGCTATGTGTTTTCATGGGTCATTTTACGTCTCCCAGGGGTGCAATGAAAATGACACAATTGTGGATTTGTTTTGTCAAAGCTGAAGAAATACATGGATGCGAGTGAAGAGCACAAATGAGAACAAGATGACCTCATGCTGCTTGTCCCATAAAAACACATGTTTGGTCCTTGTCAGAATGGCGGCTGGCAGGGTGGGAGGGATTTAGGTCTTTTATCAAGTCTGGCTACGGCTTCCTGCTCTCTTCAACTACATCCTTGGCTGTTCGCCTTGCCAGGAGAGGAAGCAGCATCCAGGAGGACTCTCAGCGTGGATGATTAATTCTGAAGGCACTTTCTTGTCAAGAGGACCTTTACTCTGCTGATAGAGGCAATGTGTTCCGTCAGGCCTTTGAAATTCAAATGATGTCTTCCACTTTGTGTCCCACTGACTGCTTTGAAAGTTCTCATAAAAGGAGAGCAACAGAGATGGGACCGACGCGAGCTGAAGGAGAACAGAAAGGCAAAATCAGCTTCATCCCAAAAATAGATGACAGCAGCCAAACCGAAAAGACGCAAATAGATAATCAAAAAGCTACCTGACTAGAGCTTGTCTAAGGTTTTGAAATGTATAGCAATATGACTATTTTTGTACTGGTAATACAATTTTTAATATACAGTATTGTTGGCCAACTGCATTTTTTAAAACTGTAAAGAGGAACAACTCCAGTGGGGGGAAAAAACGGTCACAATTACATGAAGAATGTATATTTCACCCTGTTTTTTATATAACAAAGCCCCATAGCAGCAAACATTACAGAAATTCAAAGGTATTGTATTATTGTATTGTATTGTTTAAGCAATATCCTTGAAATGTAATTAGAAACACAAATGTTAGTTGTTACCTCATTTCATTATAGAGGATGCACAGAGGATAAAAACATAAATCTTTGATACCTGTAGCAATACCCTTAAAGTGATCAAAGACATGTTGCATTAAAATGAAGAATACTTGTGATTGGCTGCGAGCTAAACATTACAATAGTCCAGATCTGGGTACAAAAAGTACAAACGCAGGTATGCCTTGACTGGATCTGCAGTTGGATCCGAATGTCCTGCTGCGATCTTTCTCTCTCTCCAGCCGCCCACTGACGCCTGATCAATGACATTGACTTTCGCTTTCAGCAGTCCCTGATAACTTAGTAATGTCAGTCCCGGTCTTATGTGGAGCAGAAGTATCACCATCCACCTCTCGCTTAAACAGACGAGTAGTTTGATTAATTAGCTCAAGTAATTATTTTCAGTCTAATGTAATGCTGTATGCCATTTTTCTAGTCCCAATAAAGTTATATTGTAAAGTCTTTATATTTACCTGCTAATATATGCAACAGCAGAAGCAAACAGATGCAGTGGAACATAAAGATGCACATCCACAACAAGCAGAGTCAGTGAACCGCTAAAGGCTGCACTTATCAGGAGTCAGCAGAGCTGTAACACGTGTCATTTAGACAAGCATAGAGACATCTAACATAGATGTTAGAATTAGATGTTTAATAGCCGGACAAGCAGGGAGAAACTATCACGCAACACACTGTCTGTTGCTCCTTGTTTTGACTTTTGTTTGCAGATGAAGAGAAATTCTGGCTTTTAGTGTGTTGCTTGGCTTTACAGCAAGATGATGGCAGCTCGTTGCTGTAAGTGGAAGATGCTGATGAGTGCAGAGGGACGGAGGCAGCATGCGTCTTAAAAGCTCCCTCATGGTGCTTGGTAATGGTGCATAGTTTGTCAGGAAGACTACACGGCTGTATTCCTGCAAATGTCTGTAAATGTCCTTTTTAGAATACACTCAGCCAATTTTAGAAGCCATTAACATCAAAAATAAGACAACGTTGTGGCTTTATGGATCCGAAATGACCAACAATTAGTCGAAGCACAATTCATATGAGTCTTGCAGGGTATAGCTCCACCACATGCTGAACAGACCCTTTTTATATCATACAAGAGGTGAGAGAAAGTAGGATAAAACCTCAGATTTGTGAAAAGGGAAATGAATGATATCCTCTGTGCAGATTCCACCAAACAATCCAGTAGCTTCAAGCGCTCCACAATCCATATGCACTTTTCAAGAACCACACGTAATTACTGACAACCTTCACACACATCACAAAGATTCCCATTTGTTTGTGTTTGATTTAAGATTATCAGCTCTGCATGGATGCATGCACATTGATACAGTTTATACATTAAGTCCCCTCCTGCAGTGAGTTTCATTGTAGAGGAAAAGAAAGAAATGTAATGTCATTTACATCGTTTCATAGCAGAGAAACTGATTTGAATTTGCATACATCCTTTACATAACCTTGAGTGCTTGACTATTGTGTACTCTAGGCTTTTATAATAATGGCTATTGTGAATTAAAGCTTCTGTCCACATAATTTAATAGACTCTGGTATAAGATTCTTGTATAAATCATCCAGTCTAAGTGTGTATTACAAGGCTTATTACAGGCTCACAATAGAAGCAAATGAAATCTGACAAGGCTGAACAAAAGCCAATCTCTCCCGTAATCCAAGAAAACACAGATGTGACTGGATTAGGAGGACGAGCAAATCTTAAACAAGCAATTTGAAATGATCATTTACTGCAAAGGCCTGGATGAACAGCTGCAGGAGATAAAGAGTTGCATTTATACACACGATCACACCTGCCGGTTCACTCTGTCACTATTGAACAGTTCAGCCACAGCTACGGTGGAGTAGCAAGAGATTGCTCTCATGAATCGAAGGGCTGTATGAGGGCTGTTTGGCATCCATGATGTAAAGTGAGAGCAGGCTATTAACCAAAGCTGTATATCCTGTGAGAGCTCGTTTTGCTTTAACAGCAGGCTGAGCCCTGTCAGGGGAATGAAGAGACAAAGTACTCGTGACATTCCCGGCAACAAAAATGCTGTACCTGCTAAACATCAACATGCTGGAGTTATCATTGTGAACATGTTTGCATTCAGATGTGTGCATTTAGCTCAAATACAGGTGCCTCAAAAAGCCACTGGCATGGCTGTAGACTTGTTAAGGTGTTCAGCTGTCTAGTTAATTAGCTCGTTATTCTGCAGGCTGCCAACAGCAACGCTCTCTTTGAAGCCAAAGTACAACACAAGACGCGGCAATTTGGAAATGATGGATATTAGTTGTAGGGTTTGGTATCCTGTAAATATGATCAATTCTGATTCTGCTTATCAATTACAATTCTGATCGATCATTTCACGTACACACGCTAGTAAACAGGGCTGCAGCATGACTTTACAGAGTTGTAAAATCCAGTCTGTGAATATTACAAACGGCAACGCAATATTCTGTTACTCCAACCGGACTTGCTGGATCATATTCCTTCAAACAACTGAAGAGTTCCTGTATGTACAGTAACATACATGCATACATTGTGAGCTAGGCTAGGTGTCCATGACTCTATTTCAGTCTTTCAAATTGATGCTATGCTGCCTTTATGTTAAATGTTTGGTCACATTTGATGTGCAACCAGACTTATTTAATTAGCCTACCACAGGCATTGCACTTGACTTGTCGTCAGTTTCTTTTCTAAAGTGAAGCCGCCGCGCACCATCTTTCATTGCAGATGTGAAGTTAGCCCATAGCATTAGCCACACGCTGCATAGTTGCATTGACGCATGACAGACAGGTCCTGGCAGACGAGGTAGTCCTTCAAGATATGTAGCTGTTGTTTATATCAGCGATTATATCACTTTCCTTTTAAAATTTGAAGCCTCGATGCTCAACTCTTAATTATCAGAAAAGCTAATAGACTTCTGTTGTTTTGTGTAACTGCTGTCAGCAGGTTTTTCATCAATCTGCCTGCCTATGATCCTGTAGAATAGTTGACGTTGTACCATCAATTAATCAAAAAGAATTTCCCCCTTTCAGCTACAGAAAATGGAAGAAAGTGTACCAGTACATTTAACAAGCTTCATCACTGGAAACCCTTAACCCAGGAAATGATCACATACATTCACGTTTTCTGTATCTACTCCAAAGACAGCCAGCAGTATGTCATTATACAGTCTAGTAAGTCAGCCATGAAGATGGATTCCACCCCTTAAAAAATATTTCTTTGTATCATAAACAACACACCACATCACTTGATGCATGGCAAGTCTCCAGCGTGCTAAAAATGGATGTTGCATTTGTGTATCTTAAGGTGTTACTATGTGACTGGTGAGCCAACAAATCATACATACAGTACCGTGTCACCTGCTGAATCATCAAGGATATTTCACCAAACACACAAACACATTCTGTGTGAATAAAAAGCTTTAAGCATCACATATTTGGAGTTGAGCCAGACAGCCCTAAACGCATCACATTATGGACAAATATGGCCCTATAAAGCAGTTTATTGGACTGTCACAGCTGCTTTAGTGACTGTCAGACTTTATAAGCACTTGTGCAATAAGGGTTGATGGTGTTGTATAACAGCAGACATAACATTTCTGTAAGAACATTTTATAGGTAGTGCCATTTAATTAAGACTTTAGAACAAGTAGAAATGGACTGTAAATGTGTGTATGAGAACCTTAGATGCTTGGCAGTTTTCCCCTCAAACTCCCTGTTAATATGAAAACAACACTCCAACACACACAAACACAGAAAACAAAGAGCATGCGCACAAAAACCTGTGACCTGCCTGAAACAAGCAGCTGTGTCTGTGTGCTGTAAGCCTCCTCAACTTTAACCCTGTGACTCATTTTTCTCCACAGCTTTGTCATGTGCCGCCAGTGCTGCCGTTGCATCAAGATTCACGTGTTCAACCGGCTGGCTAAAAACAAACCAAGAAGAAGATCACTCACCCAAACTCCAGCTGAGCAACTTCAAATCAGTCAAAACAAGCAAACCAAATCTGGAGCGTTCACCCAAAACCCCCAATGTACCAACTGTGTGTTTGCTGTAAGCTAGCTAGTCTGTTGCTAGCTAGCACTCCTACACTAAGCCAGTGTCTGTGGGAGTGTAACTGTGTGTTTGTGTTCAGCTCAGCAGAAACTATTTATTTCTGTTATTTCCCTCCAGAATCTACAAAGCGCTGTAAAGCTGAGAGTAGCTGCAGGAGTCGGGCGACAATGTTCTGTAGGTTCATCACTACAAGCATCACTTCTGACATTACACATTGTCATTTGATTAAAAAAAGATTTTAACAGCTATAAGGGGGAAAAACAAGCTGGATATTGAATGTGATAAATCTAATCATCTGTGGGGAAATGATGTCCCATATTGTTCCAACATCCTGTGCCGCGTTACCTTATTCGACCCCAACGCCCATTCAGAGATCGTGTGTGTTGTGGCTGCAGCAGTGATGTAACTCTGCCCAGCTGTGAGGTGCCCTGTAAACCCAAACACTGGGCTCCTTGTTGTAACGAGCACTTGGAAATGTAAAACATCTCCAGCATCTGCAGGAAAACAGAAACCCCGGGGTACCCTGGAAGATAACAATTCCCCCCTCAATTATTCAGCACAGAGAAGAATTGAAAGTATATGAAGCGTGTGATCAATTATTTATCCAGCTCCATGCATTATTGACTTAGCAAGCTGGAACACTTATTAGGACTTTGTTTTCCATGTTTGTCCGACAAAAACAAGAAAAAGAACAGCGCTTATATTTCTCTGAATGACCCTCACATTTGCAGAGATCATTTTTATGGGGTCAAGTGTTTAAAGGAGTCTTTGTGTGTGAAATTGTGTGTGTGTGTGTGTGTGTTCTTGCTTTGATTGCTTTCAATTGCCACACACTTTGCCAAGTTAATTTATTTTCCTCCCCGCATTGATTACCATTCGCTCCGGGGCAGATCCAACGCATGGGACGGCCTATCATCTCCATCATCAATATGCATGTCTGACTCTTCTGACCTTGAGAGGGTAAACAGACGAGACAAGAGCAAAAAAACAACTTCCTGAGCGCATTTCCCCGTTTGTTGCCTAAGGCTATGTAATGATAAATAGCTCTACCCCTGCACGCAGTAGGTGTACTTATACAGTAACTGTGTGGGGTTTCATCACCAGGGATCCTGTCATGCTCGACTAATGCGATTTGAGGCTGAGTTTAAAGAATTACTAATGAGAGGAACATATTCACAGCAAATCAGTATAAGCTTGAGGCACATCAAAAAGGGGCGTCAGATTTGAGGCAGACTGATGAATATTCTGCATGGCAACTGCAACTTTGACAAAGACAAAAAAAAAAAGTGAGTTTTCAAATAAGTTGTTCCCAACTGCACGTCAGCTTTGCAGCAAAGCATATTTCTTTATTTATTACCAAAGAAGACCGGAGTTTAAGGCCGCTGGAACAGCAACTCATACATTTTAGAGAAGCTTGGGAGAAAATGTGCCGCTGAATTATTATATGCCATGTTGAAATTGTCATTTCATAACAGCCTAACTTTGTCCCTTTCTCCTAACTTCGCTGAAATTGCAAAGTAGTGATGCAGAGCAGGAATATGAAATGTCCCCTCCCCCTTCACTTCAACAGCCACATAAGCTGTTAAAAGTTAAAACTCACTTAAAAAGGTACAGAATTATCAGCAAATGTAGATATTAAATAAAAAGTACTCATAATGCAGAATGGTCCCTATCAGTGTTATATTATTTATGTATTAAAATACAACTTGCAGGTTGAATTTCTTACTGAATTTGCAGTTTATGTATCATGAAAATTATTCTGGGAAATGTTAATGTATGATTTCATTAGTTTAATGAAACTCACACCATAACTGAATGTATGGACGATGGCTGTTGTTTCTTTTAATCATGATTTGATTCTGATCTTTTAGATACCTAGCAGGATCAACATTATTAAAGTATTATTATTATTTTATTAAAATCATTTCAATTCACTTTTACCTAATCAGTCAAGGAAAAATGTAAATATGACATTGACCTTTGCTCAGTACTTACTTGAAGCACCTTTGGTAGTGATTACAGTCTCGAGCCTTCTTGGGTGGATGGAGCTGATTCACGCCACTCAATTTACTGGTATGTTGTTGAATCTATAACAATGCATTACATATTATGAACATAATAACTTTACATCATGTGTATATATTTGAGATATCTGTCTGAAAACTAACTGGTAACTACAACTGTTAAATAAATGCAATGGAGTAAAAAGTATAATATTACAATCTGAAATGTAGTGAAGTAGTATAATATATGCAGTATATATTACTATGTATTGGAATATAGTAATATGTATTCTGCAACATGACACTGACCGCACATAAAGAGGCATCTTAAGAGACAAGAAGAACAAGGAGTCCTGCAACAGATGGTTTGGCCCCCACAGGATTACATGAAGGGACTGAGACAGCCTGAATCCTCAAAAGAACAATGTCAAATTATTGATGCTTCCAACAACCTACCTGCAAAATACCTTGAAAAACTGTGCGCAGGTGTACCAAGAAGAACTGCTGGTGTATTAAAGGTAAGCCTGTTGGAGCGATGGCAGTGTTAACGCCTACAAATCAACTTACAGATCCGCTAAGGCTGCAGTATACTTCTAATTCTGACAGTGTAGCTATTTGTTTGTGCCCACATCTGGACCCATACAAGAGAGACAGTCTAAGCTAGTTAAGCGCCCTCCTTTGTATGGATGAACACAACAGATGTGCAGGAGTGCTAACATTAAACATTGTAAATAAAGTGCTAAGACAAATATCCATTATAGTCGAAATTATGAGATCAATCACAATTTAACACCAACAACGTGTAAGAATGAATGCGCTGAACAATCTCTAGCATAATGACATTCATACATCATTCATTCTGGCTTTCACTAGAGATTTTATAAGCAAACAGCCTCCAATCTTCACCTTCCTCGTCTGGCGCGCGGCCCGTGGTTCTGAAATGGCAGTGTCCTGTGGGAGGTAATCTCTGCTGGAAACCCAGTCAGAAATCACACTGTCAATTTTACACATGTCGCGTGGGCCACATTGAATCACACCAGGCAATTTCAGAGTTGACTCCCTTGTAACCAGTGTTTCTGCAGCCGTAATTGGATAAGCTGTCAGCTGGGGCTTCATGAACGGAGCTGGGTCTTACTGTAGCTGCTGGTGCACGTGCTGTATGTGTGTATGAGGGCTTACATATGCGTCGTATGTTCATGTTTATGTACTGTATGTGTTGAGCATGAGGCCAGTGCACTAAACATCCACTACAGTCTGTTTCTACCAACAGGTTTGCTTCTAATAACCAATGTTTCCCAATGTTAAGTTGGCAGTTATTTTAACCCAAACCCAACCAAACATTATCCACTGTGGTCTCAGATCAAATCACATTATAAACAACGTAATGCTGTTTAGTTTGGAGGTTGTTTCAGCTGACAAATATAATAACTACCTTTGCTTTTTTGAGTGTCCATTGAGGTAGAAGACCTAATGGAGAATTTGAGAGATGTAAATGTTGAGGGTTTTTTTCTAGCAGATGTTCTTCACCAGTTAATGTTCTGTGTCAGATTCTCTAATTCATATTCATCACAGTGGATGGACCGCGGGAACATTCATAATGAGGTGGTGAATAAATGCGCCAGATGTGATTCACGTTGGAAATGTTCATCTTTGCGGGGTGCTGGGTTGTTGAAATGTGATAACATTTTGTGACAAGTTCTAGAACTTCTATAATTTTTTTTAATACACTTATGTGTGTTTGACTTGATACAACAAATGCTGTATGTTTCTATAGTCGACAACTGAAAACAACGTCATTAGAACTTAAAGGGTAATTATGAAGATGATGTGAATACTATTTTGAAAGCAGATCTTTGACGTAGGTCTTTAGACGCTTGCGATTTTTAGTTCAAACGTGAAAATGAAACACCAACCTTGCTATAATTAGAAGTAATATATATACACATGGTGTTATACTTGGTTCTTACCTTCTGTGATTTAATCATTTAGTAATACTGCAAATGTCATCCCATGCATGGCTTACATATTTCCTCTTATTTCGCTCTAATAAATGTTTATAGTTTTCTCTGTCAGGAAATCTGATTCTTCTCTGCACAATTCAGGGATCAAACAGGACATTTTATTTTCAACACTGTGTGAGTTGTCACAGGTAAGAATTTCCAGTCAAACAAAGTCGAAGCACACAAATAAAACCATAAACTTCTTGAAAATTAAACTTGTTGTACTGCTTTAGACTGTTTTGTCACTTTCCTCCAGATTTGCTGTGTGCGCAAATGCAGAAACATGTTTTTTTTTGTTTGTTTGTTTTATTTGGTTTATGACCAAATGGCTGCAAAACTGACGACACTCCCATCAGCCTCAGCTGTATTTTGTGTTTAATGGTGGGAAGTGAACATCGTAAACATCAGTTTGTTTGCATTAACATTGTGAGCATGTTAATATATTGACATTAGCATTCAGTGCAAAGCGGGTGTTCAGACAGAAAATACTAATAAAAAATGAACCATTACTTTATTACACCTGTGCATGAAAACCTACTCTGTATAGGTGGATGTTGCACTAAACTCATAAAGCTAAGACATCCCTCTCTATGAAACTATATTCCTTATAGCTGTTGTTCCCATACTTTTGGGGAAGAGAAAGAGAAAAAGCAGGCATGAAGCAACCTGAGAAAGAAACATCCTATTTGCACCTCACGTTTCTGCCGGTAATGATTTACATCCAGTAAATGAGTATGCCCTTTAGTTTGGGGTCGGGCTGGTGAATGTTTGTGTAACACATCTGACCTTTTCATGCAGGAGACTGGAGCCTTTGTCCTGTCACTGACTTGTAATTGTTTGCTTTTTATTGAACTGCAAACACAATAAACTGAATATTTTCCATTCTCTATACAGTGAAAAGTTCATGTTCTCCATATTTCATATTTTATTCTTCAAAAATGTAATAACATAAATCTCTTCATACCTTGCAGCAAAAATAATTATTAGCCAAAAACACCCTTAGGCAACAAAACAACGCCCTAAGTCTGAGTCACGCACATCTGCCCTCTGTTATTGCACCCGTTTGAAATGACATCCCACAGTGTACGGAGGCCGTAATCGGATTACCCGCGGTCTTCAGAAGACAAACACAACATGTTGTGCTCTATCCCAAGACTTCCTCTTTAGCCATCATCTTCATCAGGTGCCATTGTCCCTTATCTCCTTCCCTCAGCGTCTGGCCTCCAGCTTTGCTCTGAGGCCACAACACTCGCAGCCAAACCAATTTACCCACATCCAACAATCCAATCACTTCCACAATGTATCTGTGTCAGTGTCACGGAGAGGGGGAACTGTTGTCCAGTGATCTTTGAAATGCAATGGATTTCTTGGAGGAAATAATTGAATTGCACACTATAAATGACTAATCTGACTGATGGCGGTAAACAGCAGTGAAACGAATACTTCATCACCTTTTGGAACTGAAAAGTGAAGATACAGCTTTTTAACAACCGCCACCTCAACGTTTTACAAACACCTTTTTTTTTTTTTTTTTTAATACAACTCATCCTCCCTGTATTGCTTTTGAAGTTCATGAAAACCCTGCAGGGAAGAGAGACAGTATTGATTTCTATGATGGCTGCCTGAGGAGTACGAGGTTGTAATAACAGCTTGAAGGCATGTCCTGGCCTGACTCCGCTACCCCTCTAATGCCACATCAAGATGAGAAGGGCACAGGGCAGGAAGCACATAAATAATTCACTGTGATCTCACTCTTGCCCACATGTAATTTAGCTCGTATCCCCAACGGCTCCACCGAAGAGACAGAAAGTGTTGCGTTTCGTTCATCCAAAGGAGAACCGCCGCAGTGATTTGAACAGGAAGCTGTGCTACTTGCCTCTGGACTCGAGGCAGGTTAGAGCAGCTAAAAAAAGGTGAGAAAACTGCTGGACTAATCAATATTCATGCAACACATGAGGCGGTGCTGCAGGAGGGGGCATATTTCACAGCATGACTGAACAATTAAAGCATTCATAACACCAAGTCGAACCAGCAAACCAAATAATCTTTCCCTAAACTATAGATTCCCTAGACTACAGCCAACATTTGGTGGTTGTAGGCTACATGTTGCTCTCTGTGTAGTAGATGATCATAATGGTTTCAAGTCATCCAAATCCATCCAAATAAATAAATAAAAGTTCAAGATGCTGGGGGGAGCATATATTTGAGAATCCACAGTGAGTTTTCCCACAGCTCTTTTGGTTAACAGCACAGTCGCTTAGTAGCCATCTGCAAACGCTACAAATCTAATCAGCAGAGGCCAACATAATTATTCAGCTGATCAATTTGTCAGATCCAATCTTTGTCCAATTTTATTCATCTTTCACTGAAAGTCAGAGTGCTGCTAGAAAACTGCAGGACCTGCCAGTGTTGCTCCGCTAGAACAATTACCCGACCTTGAATGTGTCATTTTGGAGTTTATGTCACGTCTACTGCCAGACATCTCAAGAGGAGTCTCACCCTGACACATGTATGATTAAATTAAATAATTATAAGTATTTTTGTTCTCGTTTATACATTTTCAGACATATGCATGCTAGTAATATGATAACTGTAGAGCTATATGGGATGCTGGTGAGTGCACAATATGCAATAACTATAATTTTCTTTCTATTGATTATCCTGAGTTGTCTGTGCACAATGAATTATTTAAAGCTACATCTCTTTGTTGAGCCACTTGAAGTCAGCAAGCTTTTACATTAAGCACAACAGACATATATAATTATAAAACTGTTGTATTTTTTTAGTCACATTTCCATCCAACTCAGGTCCAATTTCCAGTTAGTGTCAAAAAAACTCTGCTTCACTATGTTCACCAGCTACATTAACAGAAGGAAAACAGTCGGAGATATGTTTTTTTGCTTACCGCAAATTAGGGCTTTCATATCTCATTAACACTAACCAAATGATAGCGCTGTTGCTATTTGGTCTATAGGCTGTCACTTAGTTTGGTTACATCTGTGTTGACCTCCAACCTAAGTTAGAAATTCAAACTTCACAGTTATGACATTGAAACTGCAGTGGTGGTTGATAATTCTCTGTGGGTTTATCACTGTGACGGACTCTTTTTATATTACACATACTCATTGTTAATAGAAGGATATTGATCAGAGCAGCTTTAATATTTACTGTATTGACTGAGGTCCTAATTAAACTTTTGTTTAACCGTTGGAAATAAAAATGGTAATGTGATTCAGAAGATTAAATCAGATTATCAGTTCATCAGTTAATTGGTTGTAACAATGGCACATCAGTAATGAAGAATGATAGCACTGCCGGAGCTGATCCAACACACAGAGCTAATGTTGGCACAAACATGTAGCTCTGTGTTAGTATAAAAGGAGCGAAATCACAGCTTATGAATAAACAAGTCTAAAATGAGCTCTGCGGCAGATTGTTACACGACTTTGAAAATCCGGGGGAAATCAGTTTATTCATGCTGCTTCGCAGTGGGGAGCGATGCTCGACATGTTCACTGGAGGAGAGCAAACTTGTGCGATATTTTTATCTGATCAGCTTTGTTGTGGTAAAAATCCCCTGTAATTGATGACAGAGACGTGTTCTCCGCAGCAAATCAGTAAAAAAAAAAAAAAAAAGGAGATGGCAGATGGAGACAGAGGTTGTCAGGAAAAAGCAGTTCATCAGTCTTCCCTCTGCCTGGGTGACGGGGGGCATGAAGCTGTCATTTTCATTCGCTCCGCTACTTGCTCTTCTCCTCCGTTCACAACTCAATCCACACCAGCTTGGTCCAGTCTACACTAGAGCTGGATTTATGCTCTGATCTTCAGCGCAGTTTTGAAATTGTTGCACTGCAATGTCCGTGGCTAGTTGCCAGATCATTTGAATACATTCAGGAGCAATATTGATATTGAGATGTGGACATCTAAACTGACAGAGTTTCTATGTAGGGCTTTAAAGCTCTGAGAATCCATATTTTTAAGCATTTACATAACCAGCAGTTTATTGCTTTATATTTTATAGCATAACATTCACCCATACTGCCTGTTTTATAGGATGTTTCAGTTCACCAGCAGGTCTAACTACAGTATGATGCAAGTGTTAGACAAAGGCCTCAAAGCAATAAAGCATTAATTTCAATTCTTGCAACCTGCATTTGCCTCCTGTAGTCTGTTGAGCTTCATGCTGCTTAGGAATCTGTGTGCTTTCCTCCTGATCCATTTGCCTTCCAGGCTTTACAAGCGTTTTTCTGCGGCTGGGGAATAATATTGAAAGCCTAATTTGTTCATATTCAGAGATTTACCTTGATAAGAACTTAATACCTCTGGACCCATGCTCGGTTTTATGGGCATTTATCAGAATTCTGAAAATGTGGACTAAGCCTGGTATTACGTGCCTCAACGAACTTATAACTGCATGTTGGAAACAAGATTAACATGTGTGTTCAGAGTATTGGTTTGAAATCTGATCACCTTCCAGGTCAGTGGTAGATTGACAGTAATTGACAGTTCTGTGAGAGGATGAAAACGCATAACCTGTGACATTCACTAAAAGGTCAACCCCTCACCTCGCCACAGCGCAGGTACAGACTGCAGATGGAAACATAAAGACCAGGAAGAAGACGACCGCTGTATGCACGCGCACACAACTGGATGCTGATGCGGGCTTACAAAAGCAATCTGAATCTTTATTTCGCAGCCGTTGCTTGACTACAGCGTCCGCACAGGCAGCTTCATCGGGCTCTTTGTGGCTGTGCCACAGGATTTCTAGGAGGACGGCAGAGGTCAGGAAGACAGCTGTGGAACTCAAGATTCACCACATCCTGCAGTACCGCCGCTGGTGCCAAGACTGCTCATCTCTTTATAGATTGTACCTCCTCTACTAACGATATGATAATGCGTGTGTGAAATGCATGGCATAAACATAACAAACATCAGATGTATTATTTGCTGGATTTCACAGTGATGTAGTAAAAAAATAAAAACAACAACAAAAAAAACACAGTCTGAATGACACTGCTGGATATGAAGCTTTTCTTACATACCGGTTTTGTCGGCATGTATTGTGAATTTGGTTCGGTCAGCACGCTGAAAGCAGCCCTGTGAATAATCTGGATAAATAATGTACACTAAGTGGCAGCCACTGCCTGCCAGCTGCAGCAGAGCCTCCTCTGCATCCGACCATGGAGCTGATCACTCTGTCAATGTGATCAATCTGTCTTAAATAATTCTCTGTTGTTGCTTTGAATGAACACCTGATCAGTTAAGCTTTCTGTTTGAAACACACCTCTTCATCTGCCAACTGCGGTGCATCATTGCAAGTTGGATAAATACGCATCTGATAGAGACACACTGGTTCTGCTGCTGGGTGACAAACTGCTGAATCATAATATGTCTGGTATTGACAACCTGGGCTCTGACCTTGGGAGTCTACCGCTATCTGATTGATGGCTGATAGACGCCAACCACAACAAAGATAGAGTGATCGATCTGGCCGGGACCCACCACTCTGTAACATTAAAGGGGAAATCTCATATTACAAAATCCTGTCATGTTACACTGAATTAGTTTGGCATTTTCCACTCCTATTGGAATGTATTTTATTTAACTTTGCTGACTGTAATGACACTGGAAAACTATAAATTAGTGTAGATTTGTGATTGTTTTGCAAACGTGATCAGGAACATGCTTACATTTTATAAAAACAGAACTTCATAAATAGGCCTTGTTGCAATGTGCAGTGCCTTTACAGAGTATGTGAGAAGTGGAGGATTGTTCAGTTGCCTCTGCCTCTCCTTTGTTGTGTTTAAGATCATGACAAAATCTTAGCAGGAGGGATTATCGCATTTACTCATCCGTTTTCCAGACAATTACTCACAGCTCTCCAGTTCTCATCCTTTATTTCCTCAGGTTGAGACTTTGGGAAGTGCTACAGGATGCCTTTGCTAGCCAAGAATAAGATCTAAATAAGTTTTTTTTATTATTTCAAGTGGAATCTCTAGTAAAAAAGAGCAAAAATCTGGAGCTATGACACCACAGTATTAGGTGATTGTTATTGTATGAACTGTATTTTTTACTTTTGAAGTACTGTGTAATTTGTTGTTTATATATATAATCCCTCATTACAATATAAACCATACTGTTACATTACTTTTGCTTCCTTGTTCTACGTGACAGCACTGACATCTCATGGACAAAGAGCAAACCTGCATGAGTGTGGAAAAAAAGGATACAGTTTAATTTGTTTTTAAATAGCTGCACATTGGTTCTTCAATTAGCGTGTGGTTAATCTAAAATCAGTCTTAATTAATCAGTAATCATAGTTTTAAAATCTAATATTTAGTATGAATTCATTTTCTTTTTACTGAGTCATAAAATGACATGTTGAAGCTCTTCATGAAGAGCTTTAATGGTTCAACCAATCATTATATATGGAGGCTCTTCCGAAAAACACTTTGAATGCTGTGAGTTGGCTAATTAGTAAATCTGGTGGTGTGGACAAATAATTTCCTCTAGAGGGCACTGCAAAACAGTGTAGTATTCTGTACAAGATGCGGTTGAAAGTAATCATAAACAATATCATCATTCATTGCATTAACAGAACCAGGACAGTGTTTTGCAGGTTTTGTTCTGCAAATCATTACATGATGTGGTGCTTTAGATTTTAAAGGTGTGTTTTCTACTTTTAAGGCTGCCGCTGGATTTAATTCTACACAACATGAAAATTGTCTGCAGAGACTTGAAACTTGTATTTGGTGATCTACTGTAAACACACAGGATTACTGCTGTAGGAGGAGACTTTGTGCTGCATTAGTACACGACACTGATGTAATTCTCATAAATAATACATGATACTCATAATACACGAATACATTCATACTGATATAATGTTAATGGATTATCAAGTTAAAGCGGGCCTCTGCACAGCACTTTGTGTGCCATTGCACCTTTGTTCATATGGGGACAATTATACAGCAATCTGTTCTAATGCCATTGAGCACGGCCAATGTAATCCAATGTGTGGCCTTTATGTAGCACAGAAAGAAAGGTGGATAAGCATTGGACTTTCACCTCGGAGACTTTACTTGATTCTGCTTTCATGCGTCAGAGGTCTTGGTCTCAGTACAGCGTGTTCAGCCTTATGTCACTATTGGCTCTTTCCTCAGTCCAGTTGTTTCTTAGCTTCTGTTTGCTCTTGCCGGCATGCGCTTTACATTCAATGTACAGTATAACAGGCATGGTCTGTTTCGGTTGAAGATTAATTCAGATCATGTTTTTAACATACTTTATAAGTTTCACCAAAAACAAAGTTTTATATGCCAACTCATGTTTATACCATAACTTGATCTAAAAAGTTCAGCTATAGCTGCTCTAGTTGCTCTGGCTTAAACTGCTCTACACAGCCTGGATTCATTTTGTAGAATTGTACTAAGATACTATAAGTACAGTATTTTTACTGCATGTTTATCCAGAGTTCACTATGTCCTATATATTATTGCCAATATAGATGTGGATGGTGTTTTAACTTCTAAGATTTTCAGGTTGTTCTCTGTAAAAGAGTCTTTCACCACTTGGAAAAACGCTATATAAAAACGATGCATTATTATTATTATTAAAAATGTATTAAACGTACTAGTCAATAAAAGAACAAAAACTGGACATGCTCTGTACAGTCAATGATTTCTTGGTAGAGTATACAGTATAACCTGCATTTTACACGTAAATGTCAAACAGATGTCCTTCGAGCTCTGCCTGATCCCTGTAATGTATGGTATTCATCAGTCACACCATATCATTTTGAATATAGTCCCTACTTTTAATTTAAACCTTTATTAAAACCAAAGAAAAGAAAGAAAAACCAACACAGACCACACTGAGCTCTGAGTTTTAGGTATCGTCCTCTCTACATAACAGATAAAGATCCTGATTATGTAATTTCTTTTCCTTACGACAATGCTTCACTTCAGTCACATTAAACATTATTAAACTTTGGTTAATGAGTGATTCGTGTTTGCTCCAAAATAGAGGATTACAAAAAAATAACAATTCTAATAAGTCACGCTTTTCTTTAAGCTAAAACAAAATCTTAAAAAAGAGAGACTGAGTGTAAGATAGCTACATCGTTGATAAGGACTTTTTCTTTTAAATGACTAAAGATGATTAAACAGTGAAGAGGGTGTGATTTGCGTAGATGTTGTCGATTGGGAAGTTGGAAAATGGCATCTACTGTACCTAGAGCACAATTAGAGCAATTTAGACCTCTCCACCTCTTTTCTACCCAAGAGGCCACACAGCTTCTCCCCCACCTAAGCTCCTATGGTGCTTTGAACATTAAAGTACATACAGTATCACATGTGTCAGAAGCAGGGTGTACATCACAGCAAGGCTGCTCTGGATCTTTCACTTCATCACAGAATAACTGGAAGCTTATCAGGTGATGTTTGACATGAGGGAGCCATCAATTGCAGCCTGTGTATGTCTTCTGACTATTTGCTGTCAATACAATCATGATCAGTGATGGGTCCAAGACCTTAAAGGGCCAGTTCGCCCCATTTAAAAGACGTATACCTTCCCACTTACTAATAGTGTTGTCAAGCCATGCAGGTATAATGGAGGTGAATACTATTTTGTTGGTGCTGCTAAAAAGCATTGAAATTCAACAGAAATGTGTCTTTCAAGCAGCAATAAATATAATTTCATGATTCCAACCAAACAATAAAAATGTGCTCATACATCACTAAATAGTTTAATCAAATTAATTCAACATAATTGCTGCCTGGATTCAGTGACGGTGACAGATTTTCTTTTGCTGGTGCTTTGGAGATGCTCAGAAATGTAGGGTTTCACATTAAGAGGTTTTACAGTTTCATTTCTTCCCCCACCCACATGCACACACTGCAATTATGCCGGACAGAGCCTGAACATACAAGCAGCAACAGACGCAGGTTTGCAGATTACAAACTCATGCTGCCAACCAACAAATGCATTAAATTCATCATAAGCAACAGAGGAAATACAATACATTGACGTTACACATTTCCAAAGACACAATATGGCGCGGCGGCCAACCAGCACTGAACAAACAGCGTTATAACTTGTAGCCATGATAGTTTAGTGGCTCCACAAACACTGCAGGAAACTACCAGCACAACACTACAGCATCTCAGAATAATAAATGACTTGCTCTTACCAGTTTGTAGATTAACTTTGTCTTTTCTGACTGCTGGCTGGATTAATGAGGCTAGTAAACTCCAGACGTCTTTCCCAGCTGAACTTGCTGAAGGTCCAAACAGTTTTAACCCAAAACAGGACTTTGTTCGGGTTTGGTTGGTGTTTTTATCTGTTGTAACAATGCAGCGACCAACCAAGAATCATTTGAGATTTGAAGAAGCTCCTTTTTTGCCAAGTTCTTGTTTTATTCCGTCCATTGCTGACCGCTAGCTCACCAGGCTAATGCTAACACTTCGCTACGTAATTTTATCTTCCTGCTTCCCAGGAGACATTATATACAAATATAACTGATAGTGAAGTGGGTGTGAATGTCGTTTTGTCTGTTTCCAGGCTTTCACTGAGTTTCCACGCGTGAACGTTTATTTATTAAAAACTCTCCGTTATCATACACCCACTTCGCTAATGCTAAGTTACCAAACAATTGCGCTCCGGCTAACCGGAAGTGGAACTAAGGTCAAAAGTTTAAAGCGCGCTGCGCCCATTGGTCGAATCAGATCACCTGTGTCGGCTTCATGTTTTTAGAAATAATCGGTTTTTATCAATGTAGTTATTCATTTTTCAAAGGAAAGTAGTAGTCTCACATTAAAAATACAAATTCTAAATAAACCATAGAAAATTCTTTTGGAGGTGTTTAGGGGGTGTCTACAGTAACCCAACTCCTTCTCTGGTTCCTACTTTGCCTGGATTATGTTCACGGGCAACATTTCTCCACAATTTTTCTCTAGAAGATTCTTCACATAGAAATCAAAGGGAGGTGGTCAGGTTTGTGGTTATGTGTACAAAGTGAAGGGTTTGTTGTGTCTCATGTGTGTTTAAAACACCTACGGATGAGGACAGTTTAGTTAATATTTATGAGGCAAGTACCAAAACAAGTCAGTGTTCACTTGTTATTTTTTATATTTAACCAACACAACAATCTTTTTTATAGCCTAAAGGTCCTCTCCACTTTAAAATGTGTTTTTCTTCTTGTTCCTCCAGTTGGATATTTGTAGCCTGGGAACCAAACATTGTATTTGCTCCGGCAGATGCACCCGGCTCCCTTTCAGATAGATTTCTGAAAGATTAACATTGCTAAACTCCACCAGAGCAACCGATTGGTTAGTGCAGGAATGACTGAAAGTCTGCACATTCAGGCTCACGAAACTCAGAGCAAACTGTCAAACTATGCAGTGCAGATCAATAATCAACAAATACTGTTGAGCTGTAATATAAGAAAGTTCTTGACCAGGTCGCCATTTTTTCCTTCACTCAGCAAAGCATCACTCAACATACATGTGTCGTTCAGCATTAGGTCACATTTCACGCTCTGATTGGTTGTAGGTCTATCTCCAATAGCATCCATAGGAATTTATTATTTATTTATTATTTCAAGCAGAGTATTTTTTTTATGTCTTAAAACATGACTGGAGGGGATCCTTCAGTTCTGTCAAAATGTAATCATGTTTTAGTTGCAACAAACAGAAATTGTACAGACAAATTAAATATGTTGTCAATGAACATTTTGCAGATAAAGTCAGTAAAAACACTTTGTGACTTTCATTAAAAATGTTTCTTTGTTATGTTAATGCAAAATATAAATCTATACATGTGAGGCTTAGGAAGTGGCAGTTCTAATTAGTCTAATTTTAGGAGCAAACAACCGGGGGATTGTTCTTGAGAAAACTTATATTCCCTTTGCAGGTGGAGGAAATGTCAAAAAATCTTGACATACACAGTGGTGCTCAGCCACGTACATTCAAGCACATCTGAGGTGCACAGAAGCGTGAAGAGTCTCTTATATAAGAGATTCTCAACAGGATTTTATTCTGTCTGAAGCTATAGAGAGCATTTGAGAAGCAAAAGGGCCCCTTATTAAATTCAGGCAATGAGTAATGAAGATGAGGTAGTATGTATTTCATGTGAATGTGGGGGATAGTGTGGGTTTGGAGTAGGATGTCGGCAGACACTAATATTTAACATGGCTCAGTATTCTCCCAGAGCTATCAGATTGGTAGAAATGATCAGGGGACATTTTCTTCAATCTAGTGCTGCGTTTCATGTCCATGTCTTTTGTGTCTGTGGATAATACAGACAGATGTTCTTGGGAAGTGTCCTTACTTCAGATGATTGTTTTATTCCTTCAGGTTTTCTGTGTTCAGCCTTACAACACTATGATCTGCAGGGTGTGACGACAATAAATAGGATAGTGGTGTTTTTTTTGTTTTTTGTTTTTTTTGTTCCACTGCTTCTACAACCATATTCGTGTCTTTTATTGGCTTTCAGAGTTTAGCAGCACATAATTGCTGGTTTGAAAGCAAACTGCTGCCTTGAAAACATGTCCATTGATTTCCTCATGAGCTTGGCATGTATCTGTGCTTCCACGGTACACTTCCACTGAAGCAGCCTGACTCAACTTGATGATATCTTCATTAGTCGAGACTCCTCTGTCTCACTCCTTTCAAATAATCTGCGGCTATGCATATCTTTCTGTTGAATTATTCACGTTGGGTTATTTACAGTCGTTAAGAGTGAAAAATTAGAAATGGCTTTCTGATGAAACGGATGAAGCTCTGTATGCGGTAAATGCCTCTATGCTCTATGACGTGAAGCAGTTATTTTGATTGAAAGTGTTAAATTGTGTTTTGTTAAGGCATCATGTGGGATAGTTAACCGATTTGTTCTTCCCTGAACACCAGACATTGTCCTCATTGAGGGTGACAGTTGTCTCTCACTATGGGATTAGTACAAGTTGCTGTCAATAAAGGATGTCGTTAGTGGTCAAGCATCAACTAACTAAAGGCTACAATATGTTTTTATTTTAGATTTTATATTAGATTATGGTTAACGGATTTTTTATTTATTTATTTATTTTTTTGTGCAAACCTTCAGATCAAAACCGCATTTTTTTAAATTACTATAGCACATCACTGTGTCAAGGTATTAATGCTATAGGGTTACCAGTTATGATTATAACGTGAGCATGTGTGGACTATGGAATGTGTGAGAATAAAGTTAAAGATATAATCTCTAAGATTTAGTTATTATTATTTATTGAATCAAACCTTCTTTTGATACTATATATATATATATATATATATATATGGTCATAATTTTTCAGCCCTTCAACATATTTAGTTAATGTAGTCATTCCCAAACTAGATTCAGTTCGCCTAGCTACGCACATAAGACATTTTATCTCAATGCTTCTCTGTTTACTCTCTTTACACAGTATCAGAGCTGCATTAAGTTACTGAAAAAGCAAACTGAACATTTGCATTAGCAAACATTTACATACTGCTGCTGCTACTTTACATTAAAAGCATTCAACTGGACAAAACGCATAGGTTGCTTTTTTTTTTAAATTATATTTGTCTTTAAACCTGCATTAACTGTTTTTTTATTTTTTTTAATTTCATGAACACAACATAAACATATCAACTTTTATGTTGCTATGGCGAACTTGTTAACGAACAGTTATCACTAAGAGCTACACCTCTCACATTGCAAATTGTCAATTTGATACACTGTCATAAAAAATATGGAGTATAGCTGCTTTGAGGTCAGTTCATCGTTAATCATAAGTGCATCTACAAAAGAAGATTTTCTTCATATATAAATAGATACATATATGATGAAAAAAAATACATGATGGAAAAAGGCTGATTACTGACTTTTAACATCAGAATGTTAAAAGTGGGCCTGAAAAGCTAAAAAAGACGCAGAAAGGAAGGGACACATTATCAAACTCTGTACTCCGGGCTGTCGCCTACAGTGTGCTTGAGCTAATGTGCCTATTTCTTCTTTGTGTCGTGTGGCTCCTTCCAACAGAGATGTGTGAGAAAGCTGCCAGAAAGAGAAGCACAGAGTATTTACTGAATCAATTTACATCTTTGCTCCCAGTGACAGCACTGATGACGCACAGCACTATGGTCATTGCTTGGCTCTTATGTCTAAATAATTACCTTCCGCACATTGAGACAAATGTGAAAATATTCCTCATATTATGCCATGTAAATGAACAATCTGATGTGCAATGAACCATAGATCACTATATTACTACAGAACATGCAGTGACCATCCGTACAAACAAAAGAGGCATGCTGTTTAATTAAAGTTAAAGCAAAAAATATATCCACAGTATGGTGAGGACATCTCCTGATGTATATTTAGTCACATTTTGTAAATTTTGTCTAGACGATCAAATTACTATAATTTGTGAAAAGCTGCAAGTACAATGGATCTATCCTTTTTAAGCACAGGCTTATTATTATAGGACTAATAAACAAGCATGACAATAGAGGATAAAAAATATACATATAAAATGTAATTGGACTTGCACTTTTTACCTGAATCAGTCAATATGCACAGCTGTTGGTGCTGTTGATCCTGTCTCCACAAATAGTTTGTCCAATTCTGTCCACATTGCTGCAGTGATGAAATAATGTTGCAGTATTGCTGCAGGGACCAATCAATAAGCGGACTGACACCGATGCGATTTTGCTGTTATAGAATACGCTGTGTTTTTACCTCACTTAAGGTTCCGTTGAGTCCCTTCTCACTCCTTGTCTCCTACAAGACACATTTAAGGGATTAAAAGACAGATTTCCAGGTCATGTGCTTGTAGACTGAGGGGTGAGGAAGCACACAGAGATAATATCAACACAATCAAAGTCTCAATAAAGCAACTTAGGATCCTTAGATCTTATTAACAAATTAAAAAGATAATGCACAATTAATGCTACTCCACCTACTGACTTATGAGACCACCAGCTTAGCTTAGCTGGTTAGCACAACCAATGCAATCGTACTTCCAAAATTGCTGCTACCCACCGATATGTGGTAATGACTACACATTCAGTGAAAGCAATGCCACCAACACTTTTACAAGCATAGTCTTTGGCGATGCACATCGCCACATCGTGTTTTAACTACTTAACAATTCATCCTGCACATTCAAAAAAATTCTTTATTCTTCATTCTAGAAATATGAGTCATCTGATGTCTTATTTTGTAAATGCCTTAACAAATCTGGCATTTTACAAAATCCTTCAAAGCCATAATCCCTTCTAAAGTTTGACTCTAAAGTACAAAACTCTATTACTCGTTCGAAACCTAATCACAGCAGCTGCCTATTAACAAGAACATTTCAGTCTGCTGTTCTGCAAATTGACTGTTGCACGACTTTTATCTGAATATTACCTCCTTTTGACAGAGGGAGGAAGAGAGCCATATGCGTCTTTCAGCCTCGTCTAGCTGTCGCGTCAGTCTCAGCGGTCTGCAGTAGTTTTGACTGTCTGTGTGTGGCTGATACGTGAGGATGTCCTAAATTTGACAATTACATCAGGCAATCGAGGCAATTGTCTGCACCCATGTACATCTCTGCTTCCCATTTAAGCGGCAAGATAGTGAGTCCCTATCAGACCACAGGCAGGAGGCTGCGCTGATGCAACTCTACCTATAAAGCTAGTCAAAGATACACATACTTGGGTGGAAATATAAACTCAAAACATTTTTCATCATTTGGTCATATGTATGAGGGTAGTGATGATCGTTATGTATGTGCATCATTTTATTAAGCCATTAAAAGGCCTTGGTTTACAAAAAACAAAAGTATCATTTATCTCTATATAATATACAGTACATATCGATTTCTATGTATATATATAATTGAAAGCATACTCTACTCTCTCTCTGGCTATCATATTTGATGATCAGCCCATACTACATTATTTACATGTTGGCCTTGTGCGCTGAAATGCAGTTCTTGATACCAGTGGTATTTTTTTTTATTGGAATACATGAAGGTATTGCTACTGTGGATATCCCATATCACTAGTTCCCGGCAGGTTTTCAATCCCCTCATAGACTCTATTAGATCATCCTCTGCCAGGGACGTGTCAAAAGATGAATATCCTGGTTGGAGAGTTTCTTTTTTTCTCCTGTTGATACCATAAGGTAATTTAAGCCCATTAAATATGTTCTAAGTCCTACAAAAAAAAAACAAAAAAAAAACCCATGAAGCAATCTTGCTGATGAGTACCAAAGCAATGCAGCCCCATGGTTGTAAAAAAAACCAGATGTTTTTCTAGTTTCTAGTCTGTTTGGTATAGAGAATTTATTTCCAGAGCTACAAGCATTATTTGAACTCAGTACTACTTACATTCAGGCTTGAATAGAAAATTTCAACAAAGTTTAATTAGCAATAAAAAAAAAAAACATCTGCAGAACCAATACTATTACACAACACATTGGCATGTGGGGATGAGGGTTTATTCTGTAGCCATGCCAACAAGGTATTGCTTTTCAAATTAAATGATGTCTACAGAAAGTGGCATGATCCCAAGATACATAAAATGATGTTGCATATGTGCCCACACGCACATGAATGCAAACATTCTTCATAATGCTGTTGGTAATGTGAAGAGGCCATGCTAAAAGGTGTGCAAACCAGAGAAATCCATAAATTAAAGTCCCTCATTAGTGACATATTTAAAACATCAGTGCGTGTTATCTTCTCAAGCATTCAACCTTTCATGCGTGATGTTTGAGTTGATTGGCACTACACAATCACACAAGTGCTAATGAACTTGTGCTCTGAAAGGCAGAGCCATTCATTTACATGCAGCAGGTATTTCCTATCAAACACTGGCTCCTCTTCTTTGGACATGTTGTGCATGGGTGAAGAAACGAGTCTCTGAAGACGACCAGGCATTGCAGGTTGATCGGGATGTTGTTGGTGGAAATCAGTCATAAGCTGGGGGTCGAGGATGTGGCGAGCCGGAACCCAGGACCTCTCTTCTGGACCATAACCCTCCCAGTCAACCAAATATTGGAGACCACGACCCCGGCGACGAGAGCACAGCAGGTGCCAAACGGAGTAAGCAGGGCCTCCATCAATGAGTTGGGGAGGTAGAGGAGGTGGAGCTGCAGGCACAAGGGGACTATCCTGACTGGCTTCACTCTGGACACATGGAATGTAGGATGGATCTGCATTGTTTTTGGAAGTCTCAGTCTTACTGCACTGGGATTGATGATTTTCTGGATGGCAAATGGGCCATTTAGGAGCCAGTTTCTTGGACTCCACCCTGAGTGGAATGTCCCGAGTGGAAAGCCACACCTTTTGACCCACTTGGTAGACAGGAGCCTGGGTGCACCGTTGATTTGCTGAAACAGAGTAACGATCTGCAGAGCGGAGGAGGGAGGCCCGTGCTTGGCTCCAGGTGCGGTGACAGTGGTGGATGAAGGCTTGTACGGATGGACAGGAAGCTTCCTTCTCTAATGCAAGAAAAAGGGGAGGCTGGCACCCATAGTTGCACTGGAATGGAGACAGACACGTGGCAGAGCTGGTCAGGGTGTTGTGAGCGTATTCAACCCACAGGAGTTGCTTGGCCCAGGACGTGGGGTTCTGATAAACCATGCAACGGAGGGCTGTCTCCATTTCCTGATTCATACACTCTGTCTGACCATTAGACTGAGGATGAAACCTGGAGGACAAACTGACAGTGGCTCCCAGCATAGCACAGAATTCCTTCCAAAAAACTGAAGTGAAGTGAGGGCCCCGATCCGACACCACATCTACCGGGAGACCATGGAGCCGGAAGACATGGAGCAGGACCAGTTGAGCTGTCTCCTTGGCTGAAGGGAGCTTGGGTAAGGGCACAAAATGAGCCATCTTACTAAATCAGTCCAGCACAGTCAGGATGACTGTATTATCCTTGGAAGGAGGAAGACCAGTAACAAAGTCTAGGGAGATGTGAGACCATGGGCGATGAAGAACGGGGAGGGGCTGCAGAAACCCAGCAGGAGCATTGTGAGATGGCTTGTGTTGACTGCAGACTGGACAGGCATTAACAAACCCCCGGATGTCTTTGTTAAGAGTGGCCCACCAAAACCGTCGCTGACAAGTAAGCTTGGAGGAATGAGCCCACTGGAGGACATCAGATTGCAGAGCTGGGGGAACAAACAGGGATTCACAGGGAACGTTGCTGGGACCGGGCTGATCCTCCACAGCGGCCCTCACTCTCTCCTCAATCTCCCAGGTGAGAGTCGCAACCATGCAAGGGGCAGGAAGGATCGGAACATGCCCTGGGATAGCATTCTCCCTCTCTTGGAACTGGCGTGACAAAGCGTCAGGTTTTAATGTTGAGATCCTGGTCTGTAGGAGAGGGATAAGTTGAATCGAGTGAAAAAAAAGCGACCACCAGGCTTATCGGGAGTTGAGTCTCTTAGCTGTGCGGATATATACTCCAGGTTCCTGTGGTCTGTCCACACCAAGAACGGAATCTCGGTGCCCTCCAGCCAGTGACGCCACACTTCCAGGGCCAACTTGACAGCGAGTAGCTCTCGATTCCCAATGTCATAATTTTGTTTGGCTGCTGAGAGTCGACGTGAGAAGAATGCACAGGGGTGAAGTTTCTGATCCGAGGTCGAGTGTTGAGACAGAACAGCCCCTACGTCTGTTGCATCGACCTCAACGACAAATTGCTGGTCATGATCAGGCAACTGGAGGATGGGAGCTAAAGTGAACCGGGTTTTCAGGGTGCAGAAGGCCTCATCTGCAGCCGGTGTCCACCTGAAGAGAGAGTAAGAGGGGCTGCAATGGAGCTGTAGTTGCGGATGAAGCGACAATAGAAGTTGGCGAAACCCAGAAACCTCTGTAGCTGCTTGCGGTTGTCAGGGATTGGCCAGGACAAGACTGCTGAAACCTTGGCTGGATCCATCTGGATACTATTCTGCGCCAGGATGTACCCCAGGAAAGAGACAGAGGAGGCATGGAACTCACATTTTTCAGCCTTGACAAAGAGTGAGTTCCTCAGAAGTCGCTGCAGGACGGACTGCACATGGTGAACATGTTCCTCACGGGACTTGAAGATCAAGATGTCATCCAGGTAGACAAACACAGTGGTTCAGCATGTCTTTGAGCATGTCATTCACCAAGGCATGGAACACTGCCGGGGCAACCGGACATGCCCTATCCCTAATTGATGAGCAAGTTCTTCATCCATTATGCTGGCATCCGCCCCAGAGTCAATGAAAATGGCAAGGGTGTGATTCTCCAGGCAGGTTGGCTTGTATCAGGGGTCGGCGACCCTGGGAGGTTGGATTGGAAGAGTGGCTCACCAGTAACTCCCCATCTACTGGTGAGCCCTGTCTTTTTAATGGACACTGGCAAACAAAATGACCGGCCTGGCCACAGTAAAGACAAAGGTTGGCTCGGCGACGCCTCTCACGTTGCTCTGGGGAGAGTCTGGTGCGCCCAAGTTGCATGGGTTCTGGCTCTCCCTGCTGTGAACCAGTAGTGGCGGTTAAGCTGGTAGTTGTGGAGGCCCCCTGTGGTCGAACTAGTTGCAGAGGTCTTGGTGTTTTCTGTCGTCTCTCCCGTCTCCGAGCCTGGATGCGTAGGTCTATCCTTGTGGCCAGCTTTATTACTCCATCCAGTGTGGAAGGGATTTCATGTGACACCAACTCATCTTTTATTGAATCAGCAAGCCCGTGCAGGAAAATGTCTCGGAAGGCTGCAGCGTTCCAGTCACTCCGGCGAGCCAGAACACGGAAATCAATGGAATAATCTGCCACTGTCTGGTTGCCCTGGTTCATGTTCATGAGTTCCTGGGCGGTGTCCGTCCCAGAACTCCCCATGCCAAACACCTTCCGGAGTTCCACAGCGAATGCCTGGAAAGAACCGCAGGCAGGAGTGTGTCTGTCCCACTCAGCAGTTCCCCAAAGGCGAGCTCTCCCTGTCAGATGATTAATGGCGAATGCCACCTTGACTTCTTCAGAGGAAAATGTGTGGGGTTGCAGGGCAAACAAAATAGAACAGTTTGTCAGGAAAGGATTACAGCTCTCCGGATCCCAAGCGTAGCGTTCTGGGGTTCCTATCTGGACCTCACGGACAGGATCAGGAGCAGAGATGGCTGCGGTCTGAGGTGGCTGAACTGGAGGAGGTCCTGGACTGGTGGCTGGAGTTAGCGCAGCTGCTAGCTGATGTACTTGTACAGCTAACGCAGCTAAGGCCTGCTCGTGGTTTGCTGCTGACTGTCTGACTTCAGTGGCAGCTAAAGTTATTTGAGCCTCATGATGCTGGAGGGCGGCCTCAATCCGCTCGAAGCGATTCTGTGGTGAGCTGGGGTGTGCTGGGTCCACGACTTGGCCAGATTGTACTGTAACGTGTGAGGTTTGGACCCAAAAGCAGCACCAACTAGACCAGATGAATTGGTAATGACGTTTTATTGTCAGCTGAGACAGGTAATTAAGCTTAATACAGTTCAAAAACAGAAAGGCATAAGCCTTTACCAGGGCAGGGACAAGGCGGGTAGGTCAGGAGCAGGCAGGGTCGGAACCAGAAGATCAGGCAAAGGGTGAACGCTGGAAAGTCTTGCATGAGCACAAAGAACAATCTGGCAAAGAGTCTGTGAACCAGAGAGGCTAAAATACAGGCTGCAACTGAAGAGTGCACAGGTGAACAGAGTTGGCTGATGAGGTGGGTGTGGCCGGCAGGGAGAGTGGAGCAGAGGGGCGGAGAGTGGAAAATAACTGGCAGCAAAGGAGTGGATGTGACAGCTTCCTCCCTCGAAACTGTTCGGTTAGACTGTGCAGAATGGTGACGTTAACATTTGAAGCAACAGGCAACCAGATTAAATGAACATTAATTACTAGCCGACTGACACCACATTCAACAATAATATATCACATCTGACAACATCTAAGGCTTGTTTACATGCTTTGTGCCACTGATGTCACCCTGCAGCCTGACATAGAGAAATGTTCAAACCCACCAATTGAAACTATATATATATATATATATATGTATATATATGTGTGTGTGTGTGTGTTTTGTAGTGTCATTTTTGTCATTGTGTGAAATGTATGTAATAAATGTAACTCAGTGGTGAGTGCAATAAGTGAATCAATGTATGTAATGATAACTGTGATAAGTGGCGTCCTATGATTTCAGGGGAGTGGCAGCAGCATGAGCATATAGGATATGTCCATAATCCAGTGTAGACAGCATAGTGGATTATATAATGGCTTTTCTGATTAAAAATGAGAAGCAATCTCTCTTCAGGTACAAGAATGAAGATATTTTTGAGTGGTGTTCAATGGGCATTTTGTAGGACAATCTGGTATCCAACCAAATTCCTAAGTATTTATAGTGCTGTTCTGCATTGATTAGATTTATACTGAGGTCATGCTGATGTGAATAGCATACAATTTTACACTTTTTTAGAGTTTCGAAATAGCTTTGAATTGAGTAATTGAGTATGTTTCACAAGATGAGCAACAAGTTGGAGGCTTGTTTGATTGACTAGCTGGCCAGCTTTCGGTGTTACGCCATATGGAAAGGAGACAAAGTACGGTAAAAAAAAAAAAAAAGTTTGTAGCTACAGTCATGGAGGACATACAGTGTGTTGCTGTCTGGGATTTGAAGAGCAATGACTTAACTAGCATCTCTGCAGCTTGGAAGCTAATTAGCTACCCAGCATGCTAACTTATTTTGTTGCTTGTTCAACAAGCTAAAGTGCAGAACAAGATGATTGTAAGTCATATAGGGAGACTTTAGCAGAAAAGGTGAAGTGGGTTGTTGTTGAGTCTGTGGCTCTTGTGTTGTGTAGCAGGATGCTATCAGGCTCAGTGTGGCTGTCTGCTCTGCCTGTGATAGAACACTATGTTATTGCTTCATGCAAGTTTTTCTTTTCTGTATCACAGTTGGACTCCAGCTATGTAAGTGGGTTTAGTCAAAATAATTTCTCACTTTTGTTTCTGATATTTTCTCAAAGGAGAAGGAAGAACAAGTGATTTAAAAACTGTAGTAGACAAAAAAGACAATTTAATTTCAGTTGGACTTCAAAAGCCTTTCGAAAGGATAATATCATTTAGCGCTCTCTCTTACACTGCCTCTCTCCACTCCATCTATCACTGACATAGATATGTTACCTCTCTATCTCAGTCTCTCTTTCTCTCTCACACTCTTATCTATGACTTTTTCACAATCCTTTATCTTCTGTATGGTTTTGGCCATTCTTCAGACCTTCAGAGCAGCAGGCTACACCTCAGCGGGAAAAGCATGGATTCACCGTAGCTAACGTTTTCGTCTGACCATTAGTTATCATTAGATGTAGGCATTCATATTGGGATCAGAATCACACTGATATGAAACATGATTGAAATGAAATTTGTGTGGCTATCAATGAATATCTATTTATCAGTTTCCAGGCTCTTTATCTACGTATAACTGTTGCTGTCTCAATTTAAGCCTGCTATATTAATTTAGAGCAGAAAACACCTGCATCAGAGGTTAATCCACAACTGCCTACCAATTAGAATTGAGATGTTTTAATGGCCACGATGTAATATTAGTTACATGGAGTTAATAGCAGGGGACCTAATATTGATCCTGTTGGGACTCTTTTATTAAACATCACATAATTTGAACCAACTGCAAGCAGAATTATCAAACTCGTGGTATTTTTTATTTAAGAAGCCATATTCCCAAAGTATTTGTGAACTTCACAGCTCGTGGTCAGACATGATCACTTGTTACAGATCTTGCCTGTGTCACTTCTGCACTGGTAAATTAATTCTCCACAGTGCTGGAAAAGTCTATGTATAATTAACAATGACAGGATGAATAGAGCTCATATGTACGTGACATTAAAACAGAGCATGACTTCCATTCTACAAATGGATGTGAACGGAAGAAGAGTCTGTTTTACCTTTTATTATAGCAATTCTTTCAGGTATAAAGGTAGATCAAACTGATAAATGAAACTGCCGTATGAATATGAATCTTATTTGCAATTCATCACAGTGTCTGTCTTGATTGATATGCCATACCACAGCTCTCGTTCCCACTTAGACAACACTCAAGTGTGGTTCAACGTTCACATGCTGTTCTTGTACTGATCATTTATTTTCTCTTGTGTTCTGCCAAGATTGTCATCAAACAGTTTAATAAATATCAAATAGTGTATTCAAATAAGTGTATGTTTGTTTTGGATTAGAGCACATATTAATTCAGTTTTCTGAATCTTGATCTCTGATATACAGATTTTTCAAATACCTCAGTATTTGAAACCCTGAATGTCTGTCTAGTTGTTGTTGATTCATTTGTTAAGACAAACAAATCACCACAGAGTAGACTTCTACTCCTCTCTATAATTACATATTTTATGTCACCACAATTTCTTGCCAATAAAAGTGTGTGTGTGTGTGTGTGTGACAAGGTAGGGTAAGTGGTAAAATGCAGCTGAAAGTATACCATGCTAAGAGACAGTTATATAACTGAAAGTAGAGAGCACTGAGTTTGTTGATGGGAGTTGTTTATTATCATCAACCCATGCGGCTCGCGGCTTGCTTTCTCTTCATGCAGAAAACAATCTCCTGGTCAATCTATCATCTCACCCTGTACCTCTGGATCCTTCATCTCCTGCTGCATCCCTGCGTAAAGCTGCTGGCACTCACGCAACTGTGATCATCGGCCTCTGTCTTTACAACCCAGAATACAGAGCTGTCTCTTGCAAGCAAGTGAACCCATCAGGAGAAGCTGCTTGATGATGTCTCCTACTAGTTCTGGCTGAGTTACAAGGACTGGAAGAGATATCAAGATGTCAGTACATCTCTCTCTCTCCCTTTTTTTACAATTTAGGGGTGAATTCAGAAAAGGATTGTGGACGCTTTTGCACTACTAAACCTTCAGCATGTGCATTTTTCCATAACCCTGTCTTATAATTGTCCATAAATTTAGATGCTGCATTTTCCTGATTACATACATTGTGATTGAGTGTTTAAGGGGCAAATTCACAAAGAATGTATCGCAGCCGCTGATAGCACCATGAATGGCTAATCATTTGCAACTGCTAAAACAACCACATCTTCCCTTGAATGAGAAAGCATGTTTAAACCTTATGTCTAAGTCTGGAATATTATATTGAACTGCAGTTATTATTATACAGCATCCTAAATATGCTTTCAAGGTCAATTTATGTTAAATTAATCTTTTAGGAGAGAGTGACACACTTGTCAACAAATTAATTTAAAACAAAGCTACTAAAAACATTGTCCATTTTACTGTTGATGAACATACGACCAAGGGTTGAAGTGAGATGCTGAAATAACCCGAGAGCAGGCCAAAAGCGTCACACACTCTGGCTCCATATGTATTTCTCTTTCATTTAAATGATCAACAGGGCCTCCTCCATAAATAACACGGGGAAATGAATCACTTATGAAGTGAGGAACTCTCTGTAATAATCCCGCAGACAGAATTTATTTGGATTATCCAAAAGAAAACCAAGTTTGAACATAAGAACATAAAAAAATAAAATAAAAAAAATGATCTCACTGTGGAGTCTACAAACACAGATATTACTGGTGTGTCAGGTGTGCGAGCTTTGTGTAAAATTAGGTGCTAAACATCAAATCACTGCAGACGCAACACACGTATCCCATCCCTGCCGCCGATGGCTAGAGGTATTTACTGAACTTAATACAAAACAGTTTTATTGTATAAAGCTGCAAAAACAAAAAGAAAAGTGACATACTTGGAAACTTAGTTTTTAATTGTGTTCAATTATCAACCCTTAGAGCTTATACTTGACATGTGGGTTTCTTCATCGTTTTTATAATGCATTTAAACTAGGGTTATCATAGAGTCAGATTAAGATTTCACATACAAAACAATATGATCGTTTTATAAAACTTGATCCATTGCTACAGATTAACCACAGCTCCCTTTCCATCGGCAAATGAATGGAAACAAAAATAATAAACAAACCTGTTACAGCTGCCTAAAGGGAAGACTTCTTCGGAGGGGGATGGGATGAAAACATCCACATGTCTGAGAAACAATCACAAATTGTATTTTCTGTATTTTTTTTCATTGTCAACAAATCTCATGTGCAGAGCCAAACCAACAATGAATTGATCCTCCTTACAAGTGTTGTGTGTGTGTGTGTGTGTATTCAAACTGATAGATCTTACTCCTCTGTGCTTCATTTTTGAGTCATCAGAGCCGTCAGAATGGTTACATTTACCTTTCCCCACTACCACATCTATCTCACCAAAGCATCTGGCAGGATGGCTGCAGCGATCCCTTTTTGTTGACTGACCTTTGCATCTGCCAGTGATTCCCAAGTTAGCCTCCGACAGGGCTACTGACACACCAGGTAGCATCTTGGACTCGTTTTAACCCCGGGAGCTTTCCTTTGTGACCGGCTGGCAAAGCCCCAGGTAGCCTGTGAATCTGGCAGTAGGTCTGGGATATGCACAGTTGGGTATGGACCCTCCTGGTCATCTATGGCAGATATGTGGAGACCTGTTTGTATTCAGTAAAAAAAAGAGTTAGCAGTGAAAAGGAAACTGCACAGGGATGTTTGACAGTGGATCCATGCAGACAGATCTGTATCACCTTTGCACACCTTGACTCTGCATTTTATCCTGTTCTCCTTTGCAGAGCTCTATCAAACTCAGCAGGTAATTGAAGAGCCATTTCCTGGTTTGTCTGGACCCCAACTTGGCCAACTCCCCGACATTGCTATTGTTATTGTGAAGCCTTTATGTGACTTTATGGGGTTTGGTGTTTTGCTGGAAAATAAATCTTCTATCAAGTTGCAATTCTCCTGCAGACTTCAGCAGGTTTTCCTCTAATATTTGTCCTGTATTTTGCTGCAGTAAAAAAATAAAAGAAAATACTACATTCACAAGCTTTCAACCAAACATGTCATTTAAATTCAAGTGGTGTCACAAGTGTCAACATGTATATGTATAAACACATTTTTTAATTCAACGATTTATCTTTCTGTGCTCTGAAAAAGTAATCAGCAACTCTGGAATAGTCATGTATCCTTTAAGCATTTAATTTTAATTTTGTCATGCGTTTGTGTGAAATGATGCAGTTTTTGCATCATGAAGACAACGGATAAACTTTGTGCAATATCACTACATAAAATGAGCATTATACGCATGTATCTTGCTTGCCATTATTCGTGAACTGGTAAGTGGCACTGACTTTTTGCCGTGCGATGAGTAGCTTTAGCCTCACTCTTTCAGTACATTGTGTTGCCATCAGATGCATATTAACACAAGACCCCTTTCAAAAGAGAGACAGCTGCAAACATTAAAACCATTGGCAAAAAACAAATTCAAGAACTCAATGTTTTTGCAGTTTTTTGCCAAGACTAGGCCTACCACATAAGGGTGTATTTAACCCAAACGTCAGGCCCTGATTGGACGCAGCTGATCTCCATTTAGCTTGTGTGACGAATTAAATGCTTACTTTTGCTGCTGTATTATATTTAAAGTTTATTCAGATCCATTTGTTGAGACTTTTCCTGTCAATGTCAAAAAAACAAAAAAACAAATTTGTGAATCAATAAAGCATGATTGTACTTTTTATAGGCTCTTTGCATAATACAGTAAATGCCAATGCTGCAACTTCCTGGCCTCATCTTCCCTCAAACCTGAATATCTTGACAGCCTGTACAACCCTCATCTGGGCCTAATAGCCGCTCTGATAAATGGAGACATCCCTCAGGCCCTAATAATAAGGACTCAGACCTATTCTGGGGACCAGCAGCCATCATGAACTCACAAGCCTGTTTCATTTTAATTAAGATGAGGTCACAAGCATGAATTATACAGTGCTTTATTCATCTCTGCACACTCTTTGAAGATTTCATGATATTACGCACTTGCATAGTGGGTATTAAAATCTGTCAGTGAAACATCTGGGCATCATCAGCTTTGGTGTTTGTTTTTTTATTATTCAATCTGTTGTTGGACACTGATCTAATTACCCAATATGTGAAATATGCATTATTATTATTATTGGAAAAATGTGACAGAAACGTGCCATGTTTCGCATCATCTCATTATGCCTTTTGTTTGATTATTTATATGCTAATTAATGCTTCATCGCTGGACACGAGATAAACCTTTCACAGACAGTGTGATGCAATACATTCATCAACATGTGCTCAGCACCTGTTTGCTCTGTTTATCGACCGATATTGCGCGACAAAATCGGTATCGGGGATATATACGCTACGACTTTACAACAGTTAGTATGGAGATGAATATGATGCTTTGAGAACATAACAAAACTTTCCGGTTTGTATCTTATGTTCATCTGTCGAAGGTTTATTCGTTGAATGTTGAGGAGCCACAAGGGGATCAAGCAGGACAAGCAATTTGATGTTAATTTGACTAATTGACATGACTTGCATAGAATCATTTCAATCATTAATGTTTGGGGTTTTTTTTATCATTTGCAGCATGCTTTGTAAAACAAACATGTGCAGTGAACATTTCTCACATTGACAGCAGCATGACTTCCTCCTCATTTACATTTACACTGAACACTTTCTGGTGCATATGAGAAATGTAACAGTGGCGAGCTGTAGCGTTGAATTTAAATGCAAAAGTATATACACATACTCTAAATAAGTGGCCTCTTATGTAAAGAGCAATTCCAGACACCTGGAGCTCTGAATCTCAAAAGGAGAACCATTTAGGGATTGAACACATAACATTAAAGGCTTATTTAATCACTTTTTAGACCACTTAAGTATGAGCAATGTTCCCATCCATTATTTAAGAGTTTGGGTTATATTTTAACTGCTCATAATTTACACAAATGAATAGTGTGAATACACATTTTACAACAGTGTTTATCTATGTCCCTTTGATTTATTATGAGTGTGAGCCGGTCCTGATTGTATTTAGTCTTACATGTTGATCACAGCTAACACCTCCTAAACCAATGGTCCCCAACCTTTGTATCACCGCGGACCGGTCAACGGTCTTCCATTCAAACTTCTACTAACGTAAAGGAACTTGAGTATTATCAGCAGTACTCACTCTGCAGCAGAGTAACCCTGTCTGTAGCTCATTAAGGTGAAACTGTTAAACAAGTAGTCAAACAGTTTAATTTAACACATAAAACATTATGCATTGTATTTCATATTGTAGCAAAATTGTTTAGAGAAGTTTTGAAATTGAACAGGTGCAACAACAAACCTGAAGTTGGTAGAGAAGGCCTGGCTCCTGGCTGCTCAAAGGTGTTCTATCGGGTTCAGGTCAGGACTCTGTGCAGGCCAGTCAAGTTCATCCACACCAGACTGTCATCCATGAAGGGGCCCGCTCCAAACCGTTCCCACAAGGTTGGGAGCATGGAATTGTCCAACATGTTTTGGTATCCTGGAGCATTCAAAGTTCCTTTCACTGGAACTAAGGGACCAAGCCCAACTCCTGAAAAACAACCCCACACCATAATTCCTCCTCCACCACACATCACACTCGGCACAATGCAGTCTGAAATGTACCGTTGTCCTGGCAACCTCCAAACCCAGACTCATCCATCAGATTGCCAGATGAAAAAGCGTGATTCATCACTCCAGAGAACGCGTCTCCACTGCTCTAGAGTCCAGTGGCGACGTGCTTTACACCACTGCATCGGACACTTTGCATTGGACTTGGTGATGTATGGCTTAGATGCAGCTGCTCGGCCATGGAAACCCATTCCATGAAGCTCTCTGCGTACTGTACGTGGGCTAATTTGAATTTTCACATCAAGTTTGGAGCTCTGTAGCAACTGACTGTGCAGAAAGTCGGCGACCTCTTTGCATTATGCGCTTCAGCATCCGCTGAACCCGTGGCTGAGTTGCTGTTGTTCCCAAACTCTTCTATTTTCCTATAATCAAGCCGACAGTTGACTTTGGAATATTTAGGAACGAGGAAATTTCACGACTGGATTTGTTGCACAGGTAGCATCCTATGACAGTTCCATGCTGGAAATCACTGAGCTCCGGAGACAAATGTTTGTAGAAACAGTCTCTATGCCTAAGTGCTTGATTTTATACACCTGTGGCTGAGCCAAGTGATTAGGACAGCTGATTCTGATCATTTGGTCAAATACTTTTGGCAATATAGTGTATGTCAAACTCATGGTCTGGGATATATCTAGCCCATAATACAATTACTCACTCACTTAACCTTCGTCATTTAGTGAGCTCCATCAGGTTGGATGGGGAACATCCCCACAGTACGGTGCTTACAAAGAAAGCATTTCACTCATTACATTTATCATCAGGGCGTTTGTGAAATGTAAATTTACCATGCATTAGACCTACAACCCCCTCACATGCTCCTCCATTATTACGTCTCAATTGAAAAAAACTGAATTGAATTCACTAGGCAGCAATGTGCACTACCAAACCAAGTAGGAGTTATTCAACAAAAAGGACGAAGAATGCTTACTGAATCCACACTGAAAACAATAAGTCATCTTCATCAACCATAAACATAAAAAAATACTGATTAATCAAAGCACATCTAGCTGTTGTGTGTGGATACGCCAGCAGTATAGCACAGATGTGTCTTTCAAAAATAAAATGTTTTGCCCCTGCAGGCTTGAACAATGGCAGTAAACAGCGCTACGACACGTGACTGGTCGGTATTGTAATGTTTAAATATCCCTTCAAAATAAGATTCTGATACGCCACGAATACATCTATGAAGAAACATTTATTTTCATGAACATTTCAGAATAAATGGAATCAATGTGAAGAAACGTTAGTATTTCACATAGAGCTGTTTTTCTTTTAGCTGCTGCAGTTGGAACACAGAGGCAAATGTATCCTGACTGGACTTGAAGTGCACTCAACAGCAAACTTCCAACAAAACGTGGAAATGTAGAGATATAATAAAAACAATGTGAAGACTGTAATTTGAGAGTGAGCCATGAAAATATTCGACCTTTAGAGTGCTACATCCAGTAAGTGACTTCCTGTTCACAGGTCTCTCTGCTGTGACATGTGAACTGCATTTGCTTTATATATAAATGATGCTCCTGTGACTGAAAGTGGAAAAAGAAACTCAGTGTCTAGCGTTACTGTGGATTACTGCAGATGGCACGGTGGCAATGTGCCTCTGTTGAGGCATTTTATCTCTTGGCAATGTTCAGAGTGCAGTTTCTGATTGTTAACCTCTGTTGTGCCCAGCTGCTGTTTTGGAAATGAAAAAAATAAAATAAAATGCTTCTAAAACAAATTTTCTGTAAGAAAATGAGTTTAGAAACATCTTCTTTCTGTAACCGATTCATAACATTATTGGTGTTAAAAGGACAACTGTATTGTGCTGCCAATGATAGACATTATATCAAATTTCCGGTGTCATTTTAGGATCGTTTTTAATGCGTTTTGATGTTACCAGTTAAAGTGAAAGTGGTTGGATTGTTGTTGTTGAGTGCAGGTAGAAATCGAAAGACATTGAAAGGTTTACTGATTGTTGCTGTCATTTCTGTCTGTCCATTCTGGCCACACAGAGATTTTAATGTAAATCTAAAAAATATTGAAGCTTCAGATGACTGAACTAGTCAATGGTCTTTTTAATCCCACTTTATGCTCCCAGCGGCAGTTTCTTTCTTTTTTTTCTTGCTGAGCCGCAGCAGTAAAACCCAGAGGGAATTATATAATATATAATAAAAGGTTGTAACTTTTGCAAGATACCCACTTGATTTGTCTAACTCAGACTGATGAAGCCTCACGTTAGTTTCAGGTGAACTCTGAAATTCATTTTTACACAGACCTCGGCTGCAGAAAGGGATCTCCTTGCTGCCAGTGTGGACTATTTGTTATATTTCGGAGTGTCTATTTATTAGTTACAGTAATATTGTTAATGGAAAATAATAATGTAGTTTTGGGATCCAATGTAGGATCCATCTGATAATCCGAATGTCAGAGACGACTCAGATTTCATTTCCACATTATGATGATGTTTTGCAGATATAACAATAACTGACATTGTTTGCAGTTGAAGGTGTCTCGTCAACAGTTTTACAGATGTCTCTTTGATAATGGAGACCTGTGGAAAAATGATTTTCCATATGTAATGGGTTTTTGGGTATATTGTTGACACTGAGAAGATATCTGTAGCTACTTTAAATTATTATTATTTGTGTATGAAAGACAGTATATATTTTATTTTATATTAAAGTGTAATTTATTTCTAGCTCCTTTGTGTATCCTTTTCGTTTTTTTCTTAGCAAAAAATAAAAATGTAATTAGATATTGAGCCTATAGAGTTCATGTTACTTGGTTTAAATTAGGAATGATGCTGTCACCCATCGGGCCCCAGCTCACCGCCTCCTCCTCGTCCTCCGCTGTCTCCTCCTCCTCCTCTCTGACCTTCGAGCAGCTGGGGACACTGCAGAAGGCACTGCTGGTCATTCTATTAGCGTTAAAGGTCAGAGTTGAGTCCCGGCCAGCTGCTAGACACTCACTGATGAGGATGAGATCAGAAGAGTCATTGTTGGAAGATTTCTGGTGGATTTGTCTGTGCAGCACAGGGAAAGATTGGAGCAGATCACTGCTATTGATGTTTCTGTGAAATGCCACGTGTCACGTTTTGCTTATGCATCTTCACCTAACATGAGTTACGACGATATAAAAAGAGAAATTATCCCTGATAGTCTGAATCTGAATCTGAATCTGTCTGACACCTGATAGTTTCTTCATCTTTTGGCACACGAGGAATCTATATCACAGAAAAACAGAAGCCTGCAGAAAAACTGTGTGTGAGTGTGACTGAGACCTTTTCATGGCTGTAAATAAGTATTTTAGCTTCAAATCTTAAGGGATATTTTCCTCAACAAAGTGCTGTTGGGGAAAAAAAAATAAAAGGGTCACATGAAAAGTCATGAGTTTATTTGGCAACACCTCAGACATCATCACATTAGAGTATAGAGGGGAAAAAAAAGCCTTGAAAAATGTAAAGATGTTGGAACATTTTACAGCGGGCATCTCTGTGCATTAAACATCTGAAATATTTAAAACAAACACAGACACATCTCATGTCTGATAACTGACTATTTCAACCAACTACTAACAGTACTACTAAATCAGTCATGATCATATATACAGATGTAAAGTAGACTAAAGAACCACGTTCAAAGTACATATAATACATATAACTCATTACATATTAAGAGGATAAATCACATTTACATGTGAATCTCACAGTATGTAGATGCATTTTTGAGAATTAATATTCATCATTTCACAAATTCAGTTGAATACACCGATAACAAAAAATAAAAATCACATGCACATCATAACATTACAATTAACATAATCAAATGCAAATTGTGGTCTCAATATATAAAGACATTTGGACTCTGCTGTATGTATTCCTGACCCTATGTTCTGCAGGGGCTCCTCAATTAAAATCATCTTAATTTGTCAACAGTGAAGTGTCACCATTAGGGTCCCCAGATGTGCTAAATGCTAATGCAAGCATTATGATGATGATGATTAGCTGATGATTAGCAAGTTTAATGTTTCCATGTTCATTATCTTAGTTTAGCATGCTCACATTTGCAAAGTGAGCACAACTAAATCTGATGGAAATGTCATTAGTACCGAGTACATGACTGATTAACATTTGGACCTGATAATGGTGCCAGAGAAACACACAACGGTTCATCCTGATGGGAAACACAACTGTCAGTCAGGGGTAAGTCAGTGATAAGTGAAAACTTTGACCTGCTGGTGGCGCTAGATGAAACACGAGTATGATTCAACCTCAAGGGAACATGAATGTCTGCGTCATGTCATCAAATATGTCAGTCTGGAGCAGTGTGGTGGACTGACAGATAAACACCTGCCACCTATAGAAATATTTTAAATAGTAAGCTAATTATATTTAATGTATCAATATTATATTCTTTAAGGACTTGTGGTGTGTCTGGTGTTTTGTCTCCCTACTATACACCGTTACTACAGGGAGTTGTAGCTCTGCTGTAACGTTTGTCTTCTCTCCCTCTCACTCACACACACACGGATTACTACTGTTATTTTACTCATGAGGGAGCAATAATCTATACAAAGTGTCTTAAGAGGCTTAAAAGTTTTATCTGCAGTCCGACAGGCTCTTGAGGCTGATGTACAAGGAGCTGACGACGGTGGCCTCCTCCTGGATGGACTCCTTCAGATCGTCTTGACCCACACACATCAGGGCTACCAGTCTCTTGGGCAGCTTCCCACTGAACAGCAGGTAGATGCAGGGGTTCGCACAGCTGTTCAGACTGGCCAGCAGCATCAAGATGGTGAAGGTGGCAGCTGGAAACACACGAGGAGGACATTAGAGGACAGTGTTTTGTGTCCTTTTATTTGATCTCTTCTACTGAGAAGGACCATTTTCTGGTTGTTCAACAATTCAACATTACTCAGTTTTTTTTTTTTTATGGGCTGACTATAATCTAATGAAGTGTAGTGAGTAAATGGAGATGGTACTCTTCCCTCTACATAATCATTAAAATTAATAAATGTATATCATGATAAATGTAACCTTACCATCGTTTGGACATTTGGATGGACATGGATGGATTCCAAAATCTGATCAATCAAAATTATTTCACAGGACTGTTCTAGATATTATTTTTATTTCAATCATAAGACTCAAATATTTTTATTTTCCTCTGGATTCATTAAATCACAGCTGATAATGTGCACTGATGGCATGCCATGTATTTATTTATTTTCCTCATGATGTGGTGTCCTCTTACTCTGAGTGGGTGCCTCGACGTCCCACACAGACCACAGTTGCACAGTGAAGAAAGGCGTCCAGCAGATGATGTAGGCGAGCACGATGACCACGGTCATCTTCACCGTCTTCACCCTCGCTTTGGACACCCCCGCCACGCTGCTGGCCCTGGAGGACATCGGTTTACTGGCCGCCTCTCCGACGTGATGGGTCTTCATGTGGAAGTTAATGTGCACGGTCCGGCAGATGCGCACCTGGCACACGATCACCGTGAGAATAGGCAAGATGAATATCACCAGAGTCGTCCAGGTCACGTATGCTCTCGGTCCCCACGGCTTGATGAACGTCGCCCAGCAGTCGTACACACCCGGAGCGACCTCGACCCGCGAGAAGATGAAGATCTGCGGGAGGCTTCCGATGAGGGAGACGCACCAGGCGGCGCACACCGGGCCGTTCCAGCGCGCCCTGCGCCTCTGGAAAGTCACCATGGGGTTGCAGATGGCTTGATATCGGTCTATCGTCATTACTACTATCATATAGGTGGAAGCAAACATCCCGACCACCTGCAAGTACTTAACGGCGCGACACAGTACATCTGGACCAACGAATCTGTCAGTGATATCCCACATGAGTTGGGGACAAACTTGGAAAAATGTGACCACCAGATCGGCCACGCACAGGTGGAAAACAAAGACGCGCATCCTGGAGAGCTGCTTCCTCCGCTTCCACAGCATCAGCAAGAGCCCGACGTTAAGGATCCCCGCGGTGATGAAGATGATGGACAGAAGAGTTACTTCCACTTGAGCCAAGCGCTCATCTCGCGGTTCATCTCCAGAAAAGTTACTGATATTTACACTGAGCCAAGCCATGCTTTCACACCAAATACAGCACGGAGTGGCTGAAACACCGTTATATAGTCACTCCAGGTGACTGAAGTGGAAGCATACAAAAAAAATTTAAGCATGTAGAGGTTGAGTAGACCAATTTATCAAGTGATATTTCCTAGAAAACAAACCGTTGTGGATGTTTAGTGGGTGAATTCCCAGTAAGAAACACGTGTTGAGTCTTCAGGCGAACAGTGAGGTGTTGGTGAAGGAGAGCAGAAGGTTTTATACCTCCTCATCTCTGCAAGAGGGTGGAGTAACAATAAATGTAGAGGACTTACACACACACATAGTACATGTCTGTACTCTGCAATGTGCTGAAGCCAAATAATCACCAGCTCAGTCGTTTACAATATAAAGTATTATTTTTATAGAGCATCGTCCTTACAGAAAACACAAGTTAAATAATATATCAATCAAACCCAAATAATAATAATAATAAAAAAACAACAACAACTTCTGCTTTCTAATATTGTTTCAATATTGATTTTTAATCTGGTCATCATATCAGTCTAACCAGCTAATAAGTGCCCAAGTTAAGGATTTGAACTGGCTGAGCATCAGCGTCATATCAGTCCGTTTATCAAAGGAAGCTGCAAAATCAGCAGAGCTGTGAAATAACACATATGAGTAAATCAGCTGCCCCGGTCTATTAAACATTTTTAGCTCCAAAAATGTCCCAGGGGTAATTTATCTGAAATGAATGAATGAAACTGTATTCATCAATGGCTGCATGTGTCCTTGTTCTTGTAGTGTCCTTTTTCAACAATGAATCCGTCTGTTCAATCAATACCTGTGAGCAGTGCAATTACATATCCTGTTAAGAGTGTCCAGACCCTTATTCTCTGACAAACACACACGCGCACACACACACACAGGTCCAGCTGTACCTGCTCATTAAGACTTTACGTAACTGAGGAGTTCATCTTTGTCCATCTGATAGCGACTTTTCTTCCAGATGTCACGAAGTTTCTGTAGGGTGGCACCTATCTCCTTGCCTGAGGTGACGCCCATTCTCCTCAGATCGTGACCGCTGACGGGGAAGCGAGGGACGGACCAACGGCAGAGCTCTGCCAGCAGCTTCTCCTCACCTTGATACTTCAGCAGCTCACACACTTTACTCTGAGAATCCAGCTCACGACTCTGAAAAGACAGTATCGTGTGAAATAAAGCAATCAGATCTTGATTCAAATATTTCTAAAACCTGATTCGTGCACAAAAAAAATTACTTGACATCAGTTACTGGATATATTTGCATAGAGCTCATTGTTAAAAGACAGCATTAGAGATAATTATAAACCGAAGAGATTTGTTTGAGCTCTTTTCCCTAGGACGACCTTTAAGATAATGATGAACATTAGGATATATATTGCAGAAATGCATAAAATAATGGGTGGACTTCTCATTGCATTACATGTGTTTGTCTATTCAGCTTCACAGTAAGTAATTAAGCTGCCTTAAATGATTGGTTACAACTGGTTACATTCTTTGGGACAAAACATGCTAATGAATAATCCCTCCCTCCTGGAACATACTATGTACACTCTGTGAGTTGTCATTGCTTAAATCAATGTGTATTGTTATACTCAGTGTGCCACTATAAACCTCTCCTGCCCTTATTGTTAGGAAGCGCATGATCTGATCTAGTTTCTTTGCGCTAACTGGAGGAGGCAGAAACTTACATCAATTATAAAATCAGTGAAGGGTTTCATTGACGGCTCGTCGTCGCTCTTGCACAGCTCCTGTCTGTATTTGACCAGGAACAGAGCCAAAGTCTTCTCCTCCTTGGACACTTTCAGTCGGATGTCCATCTTTTCAACCTCCTCTGGGGAGTGGAAGAGAGCAGCCAGGATGGTCATGGGTTTGGGAGAGTGGTCTTTGGCCTTCTGCCACACTCGCTTCATCTCCTCAACATTGCCATCTGGTGGTAAACCTGGGACAGGATGAGAGGTAATGACCAACTGTAACTTAGTAACTTAATTGTTTTATCAACAGGTGCAGTTTTGAGAATATACTTTACATTATTAAAAAAAAACTACAATAATATTGGTTATTTATTGCATTGAATAATTATAATTCAGTTTTTATCATAACCAGATAATGTAAAACATAACCAACATGATAACATTATGCCTGGAGTTTTGGCAACCAGGTAGAAATCTTCTGAGGTTATTAAGTAACCCGTGAAGAGAAGTCTAAGAGGCATTGAATCCACTCCATCTCAGAGATGGGAATTGATTCTTTCTCCATTTAGAAATGGCTGCAAAACGGTTTCTCAGATTGTTGAAAATTGTTGAGCTTTCACACTATTGATTCCCCCTTACTGATGTCTGTACTTCACAAACAATGACTTAAAAGCAGGGTGCATGTTCTCAAGGACTGTTTTCATGAGAGATCTGGGTCATGGCAGGAAAGAAAAGATCTTCTAACGCATGGACACATTTTCAAACACTTATTTCGGGCAGGGATCAATAAGAAGAATAGTTTCGTTTTGGGAGAGATGCTGCTACAGTACTGTTTGTACTGTAAAGTGTTTTTTTTTTGTTGCTTTACTTTGGACAGAGCCAGGCTAGCTGTTCCCCCTGCTTCCAGTCTTTATGCTAAGCTAAGCTAACTGATCCTCTCTGCAAGTAAGCAAATAAGCGTATTTCCCAAAATGTCGAACTATTCCTTAAATAGTTGATGGAAGTTTTGACACAGATATGTCCGTCATATTCGGCGGGAGACTTTTGCATGTTTTGACTGCTGTCTTTTTTTACCTCAGATGACAGAAAACAAGGATACCTTTTCACACAAGTACAAGGTGCGCTTGTACTTGAGGACATTGTTGATCAAAACAAATAAATTAAGCTGAATGTGCCTCTTTTTTTGCATTTGCTACCTCAGAAATGTAAATATCCTTTCATCGCCCATTCCTGCCCCCTTCTCACCAATGTACTGGGCCAGTTCCAGGTTGTACATGAGCTCCAGCAGATGAGCTGCGTGGTTGCCAACCACCATCTTCTTTAATTCCACCCAAATCCGCTCTCCCGATATGGCTGCCAGGCCACGGCTGTTTTCCCTGATGGCGGCCAGTGTCTCAGGCTCGTGGTCACCGGGCTTCAAAGCCACCCTGCCGTAGAACCTGGGGTGAAATGAGACTACTAAAGTTGCTTTCAGGATCTTCTTTCCCTTTTCAAGACATTTTACTCTTAGTTACAAAGAAGGGGAAAGTCCCCCTCTATTTTCAGTTACATAGTTTGAATTGAGTAAGATAAAACGGTCCACCTGAAATAGCGCAGTATTCTCAGGTAGTCCTCTTGGATTCTTTGTTCCGCACTGCCAACAAACCGAACTTTACAGTTCTGCAGGTCTTCATATCCTTTGAAATAGTCATATAAAGTACCATCGAGACCTGCAAGGAGGGGGAAGTAAACGAGTTTAAGAGTTTAATTCCCCACAGTAACGAGTAACAACATCCCCCAACATATTCAACAAACAGGGAGACACTACAAACGCACCAATACCTAAAAACAAGGAATTGATGGTGAGGTCTCTCCTCTCTGCGTCTTTCTGCCAGTCAGTGGTGAATTCCACCTCCGCGTGACGTCCATCCGTCTGAACATCAACCCGCAACGTTGTCACCTCAAAGTTCTCATTGTGTATCTATGAAAGATGATCAATAAATAAAACACAGTTGACAAGAAGCACAACATGCTGCTGTGACAGAATACCTCACTTGAGAGAGGACACTAGTGTAATATGACCTTTGTCCCCGTTCTTAACTAAATGTCACATTATCCGCTCTCTCTCGTGTAATAGTGATATTTCAGAAATCATACCTTTCCAGTAAAGATGAAATTTGATGGACTGACAGCTAGCACTGCTTACACTGCTGCCATCTACGCATGGTATAGCCACATTTATCAAACTTGCATATTTTCTAAACAAACAGATACTCTTCCTTCCTTCATCAAAATGACTAATACATCAAGTCCTTAAATCAACACTTATTTGATCAATCCGATTGATTGCAGCTTGCAGCTACAGCTTCCCATGATGCACCTGTACACCAGACAGTGCAACCTTTGTATCATTGCTGCCATCTCCCTGTACAATCCTATTGTGTGTGTATGGCTGTAGTAACACATGTACACTAATAAAGTTGCTTAATTGTCTGTGTACACCAAAACTAGTAGTACTAACTTCACACAGGCTTAAAAAACATCAATCCCAGCAGCATTTAATAAACATTATACTATGATAGCTTCTTTACATTAAGTGTTTCTGTGAGACAGAATGGACAATACCCAACCAGCCCAGGAACCGGTAAACCTAAATGTAACGCAGTTGTCATTAACATTATTAGTCCCACCTGTAGTTTTCCTGCTATGACATGTCAAAATGTCTTACTCTAGCTGTAATGGTCCCATGCTTCTCTCCTTTATTGTTGATCATCCTGATACCCGCCGTTTGGAACATGCGTTTCATCTCCTCTGGAGTAGCTGTGGTAGCAAAGTCCACATCTTCGGGTCGTTTCCCGGACAGAAGGTCCCGCACGGCACCTCCAGCTATCCTCAGCTCATGCTGGTGCTTCTCAAACACCTCTGGCAAGATCAAGGTATGATATTGACAATTGAATTTGACATATTCATCAGGTGGACAGACACTTGACTCCGCATGAATGATAATGATGATTCATAACTGCTGGATATGTACATAAGAGACTATTTGCTCAGAAGTTTACCATATAAACTTAAAAGACAAAAAAAATTCTAAAAATATATTATTATATATTATCACCCCTGAAACACACAGACATTAATTACCACTACTGACATGTCTGTGGGCAACAAGGGGAGTGGCCACAGGTGCATCTCACCTGCTAGTCCGTTCAGTCCATCAGTGAACAGAGACTGGAACTCACTGGTCTTCAGCTTCATGGTGAAGAGACTCCTCCAACAGAAACGTGTCCTACTAATCACACCAGGACTCAATATTCTGCTCCACATCTGTGAAAGCAACAAAAGAAAACACAAACACCATGTGCGTCTGTCTGTCTGTTTGTTTGTTTGTTTTAGTGTCTGTCCCCGTTTAGCTAGCTGGCTAAGTACCACCGCAGAGCACCTGCAACACTGTTCACGTTGACAACACGTGAGCGACAACGTGTACGTTCAAATAGTAACCGACAGGACTGACCTGCAGCTCAAAGAGGAGGTTTTATTCACTCACAAGGCAGACACAGCTCACAATACGCTCCACTCTTCTGACATTAAACGCTTACAGGAAGTGTTTCCGTAGCACGTGGTGACTGACCAATAGCGCGAGGTTTCATCAGGCTCACGGGGCGGGGTTTTACTAATAGCTTCTCGCGAGATTCGGGGATTTTACAGGCGCTTTTCTGGCTGTTTCTGTCCGCTGTCAGAATCAGATTCAAAGCCGTGAAACAGAGCAAATGGCCAAAGTGGAGCTGACACCGCTCAGGCCGTGGGACGACTTCTTCCCCGGCTCCGACAGACTCGCAAAACCAGACGTGAAAGATTTGGCCAAGTGGAATAACAGAGTTATCAGCAACTTGCTTTATTATCAGACCAATTACTTGGTTTTAGCCGTCGTTGTTTTTCTCGTTGTCGGGTGAGTAACAGTTATAGTTTGAGGTATCAGTAAAGCAGCTGTTCTGTTTCACATAGTTTTTTTTTTTACCCTTTCAGGTACATTTATGAGTTATTGCTCTTCTGTTTTTTAATGAACTCGGATGTAGCCTGTTTCAAAGAGGATTTAAAATGAGGCTACAGACCGGATGTCGACTAGAGACTTAATGTAAAGATGTTGTGCCAACTATCACGTGATGCTGTGTGTACCAAAGTCAACGACTTTACCCGGGTTCGTGCCTCTCATGAAACATTTGTCATTTATGATGACATGTGGCCTAAAAGTAACTTGAACTCCATACAAAGTAGATGCTGTCAGATCAGGAGACAAACTGTTGAATTTCCCCTTTATGAAGTATGTTGGCTTAAGTTGGCACTTTGTTCCATCTAAAGGATAAGTTTGCTAAAAATAGTGTGTGATGATATATTGTTGCTATGGTTATGAAGGCCTCAGTAAGCCTTTTGTCTTCGTCAGCTGTTGCGCTGCCACATTGAATCCCCCCTCTGAGCAGGAGACAGTCCAGTATTGGATATTTCCTCAGTGAGTTGGTATTTAGTTAGGAGTGACCCATGACCAACAAGACTGAACTTTGACACATTTAGGGCTCGTCGTGTCTTATCATGTTGAATAATAATAATGACTCTCACATTAATATTATTATTTGGCCGTTACTGGGTTTTTGAGGGTGATACAAAATTGATATTTGAGAGCTTATAAAATATCTGATCATGATACATCTGCAGATGTTAGTTTTTTTAAAAATGTTTCAGGTTTATCTTTGGTGTTTCTGTGCTGCAGGTTCTTAAACAAATATGCCAACGGCAATCAATGTAATGTAATGTAAAAGAACACATCCACCTTCATTAATGTCCATTCAAGACGGGAGTAAAAGGCTAAGATGATGTACATTCACTTGAATGTCCAAACCTTCGACTGGTACTCTGTATCTCATGTGTACCTTGCGTTGGATGAAAATCCTCGTGTAAATGATCGTTGGTCGGTCAGTTGTGTAATGCATTGGAAACATCATATAATGAAATTAACTAATTTATTTCAAATCCACACATAAAAATCATCTGTGAATCTCAAATCACTGTTTGTGCAAATGGTCCACGCTTGTGATGCTTTGCTGTTGTTGTTGTTGTTGTTGTACCACCAGTATCTAACCACTCGGTGGAGCCGGTGTCTGCGCTCCAGTTGTATCTCAGCAGCTCTCGTGTGTCTCGTGTTGCTGCCCTGCAGGTTCCTGAACCCTCTGGGGATGTTCACAGCCATGGCCGTGGTGTCGAGCGTCTTCCTGGGTTCAGTGTGGGCCGGCGAGAACCGAGCTGTGATCAACAACTTTAAGAGGCAGAACCCCACAGCGTTTGTGATTGCCGTCATGGTCGCCAGCTACATCTTAATATCCATGCTGGGGAGCGTCATGGTGTTCATGACGGCAATCACTTTACCTCTGGCTTGTAAGTTCAAATATTTAATTTATTGGCTGATTCTTGCATAATAAATATCTTTTACAGTGTGATCAGTGCTTTTGAAGTATCGTGAAATGATCTCAGTCCCTTCCAAATCATTGAAACTCATTTATTATAGTTTTGAGTTGAACTGAAGTTTATGGCTTTTTTTTGCACAGATGTTTTTTACATCAATAACGTTCACTCTCCCCATCTGCCTCTCCAGTGATATTTGCACACGCTTCATTTCGCCTCCGCAACATGAAGAATAAACTGGAGAACAAGATAGAAGGTGTCGGACTGAAGAGGTCACCTATGGGCATTTTGCTGGAAGCTCTGGGTCAACAAGAGGAGAACTTTCAAAAGATCCAGAGCTTCCTGGAGGGCAAACTGAAGGAGTGACCGGACCTGAGCGGAAACACACACACACACACACACAACCTTTGGCCAAAGATCTTGACTTTCTCAGATGTAACAAAAATTCTGTACCTCTGTCTAAACATCCTCTCAAAAGTTAGTTTCATATACAGGGTCTACACTGGTGATTTATTTATTTAAAATGGGTTTTTTTTTAAGTGAAGCAAATGATAAGCGCGCTATCTTTACCTCAGTATCTGTCACTCCACCCAGAACTTGTCAGGGCGCTTTTCTCCAACACGATGGGGACGTCTCAGTGTTGCCTCACACCTCTGCTATGCAATATGTCAAGTGTTCCCGTGCAACGCAGCTCCACACTCCTTCCTAGGTATGAAATCTGTATTTAATAAGTCTCAGAAACAGCCGCCAACTTATTCTCAACTACAACTGTGAAAGAAATGCAAGTGTTGCCTTTTTAGATAACAAAAAAATAAAAGGCGCACGTTCAACACACATGACTGCCAAGGTACTCGTTTTCACTGGATTGTTTTAATGCTTTAGAATGACGTTTTCCCTCATAATAATGTAATGGTTTACTTAAGCACACAGATGAAGAGATACCAACTTTATTTTCATGCATATATATAAATAAATAAAAAAACTTAGACAAAAGAGAAAGTGCTGCTTTGTCTTAAACTCTGAAATACATGTGACTCCAAACACTGTGTCAATATTTAAAATGAAGACTTCAAAGGAGTCTGGGGTCTTAACCCGCAGCCATCAGTATTCCTCCGGCACCTCTGTGTTTAATCTTGACAGTGCCCCTTGGCTGATGGATTGGCCAACTTTGCTTTCCTCTCCACTTACTTCAATGCTAATCAATGGGCTGCAGTAGATTATAGTGTGGAGAGCTGAGCGCTGCACGGAGACGGAGTGGATTCATCTGCAGTCATTCACCTCCAAACCCGAGTTAGACGCTGTGTCAGCTATTTTGGCTGCTTTTTTTTTTTTTTATTGGATTCTGTTTGAAATTGACTGCAGATAACTTCAATCTATCTGGAACGTAATGTTCTGTTTTATTTGGTTTAAAGGCAAGGCATGTAAGAAGGAGGGGAAACGCGAGGATGAGAACGATGGTCATTAAAAAGAGGAATCGCCTCAGAGAGCTTGTTTTTCCAAAGTGGGCTCCTTTAACCCTTTGCTTTCAATATTACTTTAATACATTTTTTTTTTAAATAACATTTCTGGCAGCATAATTTCTCTGTTAGGACACTTGAGAAAGGAACCCTCCTGGTGACCTCTGCATACTCAGGTGTAATAGTATTCCAGTGGCTCTCCAGTTTAACTTTGACTCGCGCTGCAAGGCTTTACCCCTCTGTCTGTCTCACAGCTGGGATTTATGCACTCTCCTGCGGTGCCTCATCCTCGTCCTCGTACATATCGTGCAACTCAGAGGAGTGAACACAAGCGCCGGTGGCAATAAAGTCAAGTAAAGTCATGTCTGAGGACACAGTGGAGGCCCTTGTTCTTGCTGCTGCTGCTGCAGCTGCTGTATGGATTCTACCAACACGTGTGTGTACTGCTGCACACCCGACAGGTGTCTCTTTGGTGTTTACTCCTCAACAGATGTGTAATCTAGGAGAGGAAGCACTGTTATCACGGTACAAAACAGCACTTTATCCTTTCAGGTTGTTTTTACATGAAAAGAAAACACTTCGCTAACTTGTCATTTTTGGAACGGCCATAATTGTCGTCAGTGGATGTGACACAAAAACAAACCCATGTAGTGCTGCTCTCCCAACACAAAGGCGTCAGGCAGGGAGTAAACTACAATACCTGATTCTGTTCGGTCAGGCACGCCGACGCTGACAGCACGTTGCCTGCACGTTGACTCCTCCATCACCACCCCCGCCTTCCTCCTTGGCTTGACTGAGAGGCTTTGGCTTTTGGCTGGCTAAGCTGGTTAGCTAGCCTCATAAGTTAAACAGCCTGTCATTCAGCAGATCCGGCTGCCTCGGCCCACACCACAGCCCAACACGTGACACTTTAATGATGACCAGCCGTGACCTTTGCAGTCTGTTGTATCCTCATATGAGTTCAACCCTCTCTACAGGCTCTACACACACACACACACAGTTTTTTTTTCCTGGCTCCATATTAACCCCTTGAACAAAATTTGTCAACGCCAGAACTCCCTGGATCAAGGTACAATGTGCTGATCCAGGAGAAATCGCAACATAATTTATAGTCACTTTATCCGTTTCTCATATTGTAGCATTTGACTGAGCTATGGTTGTATGAACGTGTTCAATAAATGGATGAGTGGAGGGTTGGTAGGTGGACACGCAGCTAATAGAATTCATTTGGAGTCATGTTTCTGTCCACCTGATGAATGGAAGTTCAATATCATCTCCTTTTACCTCTGTTTTTGTCTCCACCAGCTCCTGAGGAATATATCATATTAGCTGCTAAATGCTCCACTGTGTTAACTAGTTGGTAACTGAGTGAACCAAAACAGGAAAGATGTGAGCCATAAAAACAAAATTGTGAGCTGCAAGGTGCAGATCTAGGTGGAACTGCAGAGTCAGGTTTTGATTCTCTGCAGGTTTTTCTCTACGAGTGACACCTTTACCATCATATGTAATAATTCAATCTGTTTCTTCACAGGATTCAATACTTGTTTCTATGGACACATTTCTGTCTCTAGTTTTGTCTGTGGTGTGCTAGATGAAGGGGAAAGCACACAGGAGTCCATTGTTTATATAGTTGAGTGTTAGCTGGAACAGCCTCCCCTGATGTCTGGCTGCAGCTGGTGTAAAGCAGCAGAGACGAAGGGAGACAGCTGGATACGAAATACTCCTCTTCTCCTCTCGCTGCCTCGGGTAGCCGAGGAGCTGGAAATGTCTGAGACCTCCCCTGAGCTCGCTCAAGTAGCGTAACACTGAGGGGCACTGCGAGCAAGTAAAGCTGCTCAACTGTGGCCTTACTGAAGAGGCAACCGGTAGCAGGATACACTTGTAGTGGTAGAAAATGTGTGCCGGCTGGGGAAGGAAGAGAGAGAAATGAGGTGAAGGGTTATAGTGTGATCTACAAGAGAAAGAGAGGAGGGAGGGGAGTGGAGGCCCGATACATGTGTACAGTCTTCTACAACATGGATGCCTAGAGGGAGACTTCAGTGCTATAAACACTGGTTTGTCATTCACAGGGAGGATAGAAGAGAGGTTATTGCTCAGTGGGTGTGACGGCTTTTAAAGACTGGTTTGGTCAGTTTACGGCTTAAGGATACGAAAAAACCAGCCTGGCAACACAGCAAGGCGGTGAGAAAGCACATCAGAGCTCTCGGTTCTGCTTCAGGAGAGCATTTCTAAAAACAGATCATTTATTCATAATTAGCTCTCATTATGACTGATTGCAGCTCTGCATTTACTCTAACAGGCTAAAAGAAAAAACGATAAACTATGCGCTTCCTTGAATGCGCCCGATAAGCAGTTTCCAAACCATTTATGTGGAGAAAGCAGACCACCATTTTAAACCACTGTGGCAAAACATGTTTGAAGTCATAAAAAGTAAAAGAGTTACGTTTATTCAGCCATTTCCCTCTGAGACTAGTTATAGTCACTGTACTTTCTTCAAACCCAATTTCATTAACTTAACTGGCTGAGCAGACGTTCAATTACGTTCAATTACCTAATTTAATGATTTGGATTAAAATCCTGCGTTTTCCTTTCCATTAAAAAACTCAAAAGGGGTGAGACATTTCCTCACCCCTTTTGATATATATATGAACCAAACAACTCATTCAAATGCAGCTTTTTTTAATTCAAACAAATGCAATTATACAAATTACTAAGAACCAGCTTAACAGCAATTGTTTACTATATATTACATGCTTTTCAAATACATAAAAATGCTCTAAAAAAAAAAAAAAGAACCAGTGTATTATGTAACAATACCAACATTTACATACAGCTTCATTCTCTTGAGAGAAATTGGGAGCACCAGTCCATGATTTCCAGCATGGATGACATAACCATGTTTTATTTTGTTTTTTCTTTTTTAAAGAATGTTCTTCCTGCAGAGATTCATCAGACGTGGCAGTAACCTCAGTTAGAGTCTTAGGGTAATACTCAAATGGTGTTACACAAAAATAAGGGTATGCGGCTCAATTGTATTTAAAGTACTGAAAGAGAAATAGATTGAATACTTGCGTTTAAAACAAACATGAGTACAGGAATCACTGTGGTAGTTACGAGCAATGCAGTGATAAAACTGGATCTAGTGACTGCACAATGTTTCAGGAAGTAGCCATCTGTTGTTTTCAGTTCAATCCTTCATTTTTGATAATGTCCTATCAATCCTTGTCTTATCCTTCATGGTTACAGTGTTCATACGTGTGTGTAAGTGGCAGAACACGATGAGACATTCTCGTTGTTCACTGGGGCTCAGTGTCCTCTTATAGAAACAACCCTGGTCCTCTGGCAGCTCTGCAGAGCAACACTGGATAAGTTAAGAGTCTGGAGTCTCCTTTTCCTTTGGCTGTACCACACAGTCCACAGCAGCTCCTGGTATAGTTTCAGTGCACAAGTGCCATCACCACAAACACTCGCAATCCAGGCATGTAGCGTCCTGTGGGGGGGGGTTTGTTACGATTTAAACGAGAGGATCCGGGTCCGTTTGGCATTTGTGTTCAACACAACATAAAATGAAAAGTCGTTCATTTCTTCTACTCGCTAAATTCCGCACAAGTAAGTTCCTTCATTGTTTGTTTCCCGTTGTACATGAAAACAAGTAAGTGCAGTCTAAGGCACAATGACAACGTGTCACAGTGAAACTGTCTAACACTGTAATGAGAGATTGGCAATTAAACTATTGTTCCCGGTTTTGAGTCTTCGTGCCAGTAAATCTTGTCTTCGGGGTCCTCGCCGGGGTGCATTTGACTGATGTGTGGGTCAATTTGGCTGACATCTACATAGGATCTGAAATAAACACAGAAGATTGAAAAAAAAATGTCAGGACTGGACGCAAAATGAGTTTCACTTGAGACGGGCTGACTATGAGTTTAGAATGAATTAACCCCGGGCTGTCAAAACCATCCTGTGGTCTCTTTCTTGATCTTGCAAGATCAAGAAAGAAGGAACATAAAACAATGCTCATGAACTAAACGCATTGATGTTAATCTCAACCTCAGGGTCAAACATTCTCACCCAACAAAAACAGTAGATGCACACAGAAACACGCATAGCGCTCAAATGCCACAATGTTCAGGGGTCACATTTTCGCTCTGCCACTCAAGTGCTCTCCCACCACCACAAGACACCCAGAAAACTCAAATAAAATCAGCAAGACTTGAAAGAAATGATTTGGCACTTTCTGTAAATAAATAAAAGACACACCACCATCACCATGATACCATGTGGGGTAGTTTTACACTCTTGTCTCTCACCCTTTCGTTTTGTGCATATTATTTGGGGGAAGGGGGTTAATTTTCCTGGTCAGTAGCATAGTCACACCTCTCTAAAGGCCCTGCAGGGCACGTCATCCTATCACTGCTGCGCCACTCAAACTCAGGGGGACATCTGCGCATGAGAGGGGGCAAAGGTCAAGGGTGAATGGCAGCACATTGGCGGGGGGGCCTCTGCAAAGGCGAACAAGTAGGCAAACAGCAACGATAAAAAAAAATCTGAGCAGCGAAGGCACACTGCAGAGAAATGTGACCACTGGATGACAACAATACTAGAGGAAGAAATAGGGCAGGCATGTTGTGTACAAAAAAAAAAAAAAAAAAAAAAAAAAAGCCATGCAGTTATTTTATCATACATGACACTGGATGATCAGTCAAACACCTCAAAAGTGCAAAGTTCACTTCAAAACATCAACAAGCAGACTATGGAGTCACGCTGCGGACAGACTGAAAGAAGCAAACGCACAGGCTCCGGCCATGGCTGTTTACTTACTATGAGCTACCGTTAGCAAAGGACACCTTACTGAGCCTGAGCCCTCTGGAGGATTGTGGCTGTGCAGGGCTGGAGGACACCTGCCTGGCTTGACAACCAGGGGAGTAGGAAGAGGAGGGAAAGGAAGAGGAGGGCAGGGAGGACGTGGAGGAGGAAGAACTAGCAGGGAAAAAGGCGCAGCGCCTCGGGCCGTCAGGGCTGCACCAGGAGCCCTTTAAAAGCTGGGAGGCGCCATATCTATAAGAAAGCAGGGCCCGGTGGACAGTTAAGGAGGAGAACCATTTTTAAGCTGTGGGGAAGAAGTGACTGTGGGCTGCACAGATCCTATAATCCTTCTGCTGAAACCAGACTGTCATGTTAAGTAAGTGGAAGTTTGTGGTGTGGTGTGATTTGAAAATGAGGGTAGGGAAACAGTAACACTGAATACACATTAGTCCACAGAATAGATGTGTATAAGCAAGAACAAAACTGAGCAGCAGCTTGTATGTCTTGTAGCCATCCATTCCTGGTAATTAAAAACTGGCACTTAGCTCTGGGGATAAGGAGGATCAGGGATTGGCTTATTAGATAAGGAGCTGAGTTAAAGCCAAGTTTTTTTTCTTTCGTTTTTTTCCTCACCTGTTGTGGGCGGAGTGGCTGTAGGGTGCTGTAGTGTAGGAGTAGGGCTGCGGCGCATGCACAGGCATGTCATATTCTAACATACCACTGCCGCTAACGTGGTTGTGCCAGTTCACAGTTGAGGAGCCTGAGGACACTGGAAAAAAAATAATAAAACACAAGTTAGTAACAATCCACCTACATGTAAAAACCAGGAGCAGGATGCATTTATGCATGCATGATGCACGGTGATCTGACCTGATGAGTAGGAGACGGTCCTGTTGGTGTGGCTGTAGGGTGCAGGCATGGTCTGATATCCCAGGCTCTGCTGGGAGCCTCTGTCATAGTCATAGTTGTATGTGGGCTGTTTGTGTGCAGCGCTGCGATTGTACCAGCCCCTCAAGTGTTCCGCCACCAAGGCTTTCTGGATGTTCTTGGTGACCTGCTCGTTGCTTCGGGGCACCGGGCGGTTCCTGGGTGGCCGCAGCGTCGCGTACGGGTTCTGCGACATCCCGTCTATCTCGTCGTTGCTGTAGTGACTGTGCATGTCGTGGCTGTGGTAAGCTGTTGGGGTGGGGTGGTAGGAAGGATTGACGTTGTAGTGTCCCTCTGTCTCGTTGTCGTACATATAGGCTCCATTGGAGTAAGGCTCTGGTTCTGTGTAGCTGGGGTAGCCTGTGACGTAATAGGCTGTTGTGGTGGGTCGGGCCCGAGGCTGGTAGGCGTAGCAGCGGGTGTCCGGCTGAGCCAGGTTGGGCATGCTACCTGTGTTGGCGTACATGTCTTTCCTGTGGCGCCCGCGGGCTCTGCGTCGGTGGGTGTGGGTACCGGGGACGCTGTATTCGACGCTGGACTGACTCGTGTAGGAAGAGCCGTCATCGAGGACCTCGGTGCTGTTGCTGCGCCGGGCCGTGGAGAAGGTGAACGCTGGCACCGGTGGTTCGATCTCCGTTGCAAACTGAGACTGGGACTCCAGACTCCCGCTGCGCTGGCGGAAATGTTGTGGAACGTCCTCTGATCTACAATTGTTAAAAAAAAAACACGCGAGTGAATTTCTTTATAGATTTTGTGTGTGAAACTGAGCTGTTGACGAGGCAGATGTTGAGGAGTGTACCTGAGCTGGGTGCTGCTGTAGGCGTTTCGGGTGAGGAGGGGGGTAGGAGGCATGCTGCGTGCGTCACGTGGCTGCCTGGAAGCCGGTTTGTACGGACTGCTGTGGCTTGATAAGGCATCACGGTGACTGTAGTGGAGTGATTCCTGGCCATAATTTAATCTGGAATAAAGATAAGAACGATGTTTTCAAAGCCTTCGCCAGAGCTTTTAAAATCAACAAAGACACCACTTCTCTCTTCACTTGTTCTCAAAACTGAAGGAGACATCAAAGCCCCTTGGGGTTTGCTTGAATGCAGCATTTAAGTCATTGCTTCCACCTGAATGAATGTCATTTCATAGTCCATTGAACTTTCTTCTCATACAACAGCAAGCATCATGACTGTTTAAAATGATTTTCTCTCTGAAGCTGAGGGAAACACATCACCCATATCGTATTTTGTAAACATATGAAGTAGATGCCATTTAAACCAAGTTTCCGGAGTTTCCTGTTTCCCTTTTCCTCTCCCCCTCCCAGCTTGGGATTGTTGTCTGCTCCTTCACAGGCAGCAACATGTTCTTTTCCATCTATTTTTAAAGCTGGTGCGTTTGGACTGATAAGAAGGAGATTGTTGGTGAGGCAGGAGAAGGAGGGAGGAGGTGACTGGCAGGAATGTAGCTCTGGATCTACTCTACAGGTCTGTACTAGCTACATCCACGAAAACAACAGTCAAAGGCACACTAGAAATTACAAATATTAATGTTTGGCACGTGTCAGCGCAAACTGTGTACCTGCTGTCTGCAAGTTGGTCATTGGCAGAGACTCGTCTGTCTTGGCTGTAGTGGATGTCCAGAGTTTCTGCATGGTGGGGTCTTGGGGAGTACTGGACCGACCGTGATCGCTGCCTCTGAGAGCTAAACTCATCATCTGGGAAAATATAAGAATAATAGCTTTGTTAAAACTGATCTATACTGCAGTCAACATTGAGCATGATCATAGGCGGGGCGCTTACCATCATCTAGAGTGAGGCTGTCAGACAGAGAGCTGAGGTCTGAAGGGTTGACATCATCTGATAAGAGAAGAGAGAAAATGATCCTGAGAGGCTCCTCTAATAATGTGCTTTTGATTGTATCTTTGTACTGTGGTTTCTCTATTTCATGTTTTAACATGTAGGTAAAGCGTGGCCTGACATTTGTATGTTTTTTTGTGTACCTGCTAAGATCAGTGAAGCTCTTTGAGTGGGTTTCTTTCCTTTCTTAATCCTATAGGCGTTGATCTCCTTCTCAATCTCCTCCAGCTTCCTCATTGCATCCAGATAGTTGTTTCTCCTCTTTTTCCTCACCGTCTTGCAGAGGTCACCCTCGTTGGACAGCTTAATGGCTGCTTCCACAATCTTCTGCTGCAAAGCGAACCTGCTCTCCAGATTTCTCAGATGTGGGTCCTGCAGGGAAAAGCGCAACACACACGCACACCCAGTTAACAGGGAATTTCCAGAAAAGAAAAAATTCAGACAGATCTTCCAACATCTCCAGGTTATAAGACACAATACGCAATTAATTTTTTCAATTTCTTCAAAGACAGACATGCTAAATTAAATCACAGCTATACTAACCTCATCATAGGGGAACAGTTCATCCAGCTTGAAGGCTGTCCCAACCCGGCGTCTAACTTGGGGAGCTTTTTCTCCTGTAGCCAAGGGATACTCTTTAGGCAATTTTCCTGTAAGCTCCTGCAAATGAAAACAACAACCAGTGTTCAGTGGAGAGTCTAGAGGCTTTAAACGTCACTGGGAAAGAAAAGGATGAGAGAGACACTCACAGCTTCTCTCATGCAGATCTTTTTTAATTCCTCAAGTTTGTTCGTCAGTGTGTCTTGAAGGTCCTTCTCTTTCTTTTTCAACTCAGCAATCTTCTCTTTCTTCTGCTCCTCATTGACTTCAGAGTCAGCAGAACCTGTAATAATCACACCTTCGATTAACCTCAAATTATAGCCATAAATCATCGCTCGCCGGTTTAATGTAGAACAGAGACCACTATCTGCTTAACTCTCCACATACCTGCTGAGATGAGGCTTCCATTGCTGGCCATGATAAGCTGATCTTTGCTCTCGAGGCTGGAAAGTTTAGTGATCCGCGGGGCGCTGATCTCTGTGAGGTCCATGGCGATGTCTCCTGAACTTCTGGTTGTGGTCATCTTTGACTGTCGGGGAGGAAAGAGACAGTTGGGAGGTGAAAAAACACGAGGAGAGGAAAGGAGGGAAAAGAGAAGTGAAGAAGGGATTGTGAGTATTTCATTTGAACAATGGCTCCATTTGCATGCTGGGTACTCGAAGCGCACTGCACTCATCTATCAGGGTGGGATCTATTCCTGGATGAACACTGACACACCATCTGCCTTTGAGAGAGACAGTGGCTGAGTAACCTCATTTGACTGCAGCCACACACACTCATCCATCTCCGCACACACACACCACTCATACTGTTTAATATTTATTCTCAATGGTGTGGTCATAAAACACATATATCCTATTCAAACTAAACACCTCACATTTTAAATGTGGCACATTGTGGTTTCTGTTTAGATTAACGTGTTTCTTCTTCAACCACTCACAAGGAAATAAATAGACATAATATTAAAAGCTACTATATGATTCTATCTACCATGGGCAGAGTTATAAAATTATTTTACTTACAAGCTCAATTTCAACCAGCTAACCCTCTGTTACATCAATAGATAACAGCAATTATATCCCCTTTACACCCAAAGATGGGACGATTTACAAACATAAGGCTGACCAGCATAGAAGCCATTAAACTTAGACGCCTGTGATATTCCTTTGTCAAGATATTTACACAAGTCACGGCCAGGCATAGGACATGGATCAGGTAGTACATCACATGATGAACAGTCACTGATTACACCAGGCTGTCACAGTTGCACAATAACTTTATGAACTGAAATAATGCTCGTATTTAAAGGAAAGAGGAAGACGTGTGCCATTTTTGTGCTAATTCTACACTTTGGTGTAAAAAGGTCGACAATATAGCTCAGACTGAAGTGAATTAAATGCTGAGAAAATGCTGTCACTAAAAAATAAGCGTGTCACCTATGTGGATCACTGGTCATGGCATCGGCGTAAAAGACCCACATTTAAACTCTAAATGCGAATGAAGTGAAGTGAATCAGTGGAGGTGGATTAGAGAGGAGGATGCAGACTCACTTTGCTTTGCTTCCTGTCCAGGTAGAACTGGTGCTGACTGATGGCCATCACCCAGATGGTTTTAATCAGAGAGTGGCTGGCATACCATGTGTGAATAACAAGACCAGTTTGTCCAAAAGTTCGCTTAGTCACTGTTCTTCTGTAGAAGATAATACAAACAAATATTCGTTACTAATAAAAACCAAACACTTAATGGCAGATAAACAGAGCTTTAATAAAAGATTAAAAGACTAAAAAAAAGAAACTTTTATCTAATTAAACTTGTGGGAGTAATATATTGAGGAGGAGAGGAGCAGCGACATTAAACTCATTTTGAAACAGACAGTGGGATTTAATAAGCGCTTTGGTGACTGGAGGTGCCACATTAAAGTCTGTGTGAAGAGCAGGGGTCCTTATAACAACCTTCGAATAACAAAGTGGCCCTTAAACAGCAGGAAAACACTCATTTCACAGACATGTTACAGCCATTAACACAGTGTTTTAAATGGGTCAGGGGCTGCAGATGCCGTTCACAGTGTGCAAGGTGTAGGATAAGGACATTTGTGGCAAGAGAGCTGCAGCTAAAATAGAAACACTTGAAAAACAGGGAAAATGAGCTATTAAGATCAGTTAATACAGATTAAGTGCCGTCTCTGACCTGTGCGGGTCGTTCACTTCCACTGCAAATTTCTTCTCACGGAAATATAAATTCTCCAACTGCTTCCACTGAAACAACTGAGAGAAAGAGACAGTTTGGCAGAAAGAGGGGAGGGGGGAGGCACAGAGACGTTATACCACTGAGTACACCAGCCAATGTGGATTTACAGTCCATAAACAGAAATATCATTTGATACATAAAGGCTGTGAGACACACATTTGCATCGAGCTTCCCACATGAGGGGATCAATCTCACTAAAAGACAACACAACAGGGAGGCAGGTATTAAATTAAACAACTGGCTTTGTTTCAGCCTTTTAGCTGAAATGGGGTTTTTTTTTTTCCTGGTCAATTTGCAACATTAGCAGAAACAACATAACAGCTGAAGCAGTGAATGAGGCTCAGCGGACCTGCCAGCCAGGTGGAAGTTCGAGTTAACACAGGAGCAATTATAATGCTGCTGTAACTGCAGAGAGAGGAGAACTGTGCCAGGCTGCGGGCCAGCTTCTAATTTCATTCTGCTGCTGATAACAAGAGGCAGGACTTCTCCGTGTCAGAATGAAACATCTGCTCCACTGACATCGGCCTGGGATCACTAAACAGATCTGGAGACACTTGCCTGTGAATAACTCTTTCCTGCTCTTCTTTCGGAAAAGAAAAGACAGTGGAGCTTGAAATTAATGTAGATAGAAGATCGTTTATAACCACTTTTTCACCTGATACTGACCTAGAAGGCAACAACCTACATTACTCTGAACTACAAAAGCCCATATCTCAGCTTCTACTGGGAGAAACATATTTATCAAACATATTTTATATTGAAAAAACAACAACAACTGAAGCACAAATTGCACACATGGAAATTAAAACATTAAAATCTATCTGACTATTTCACACAGCTTGACTATGTTGACACAATAAAAGGCTTACCGTAAAGGTTTTTTTTTCTTTTTACGCTTATCAAATCCCTGGTGAATTCTCCTGCGTTTGTATTGAATCCTTTTGACTGAGTTTCCCACAGGGCTAGAGCTTCCTCGAACAATACGCTCTCTTGTCTGTTCTGAGGGAGCCAGATAGGTGTTGCAAGAGTTTCAGCTGAGCTGACCACGCCCCCTTTTACAACCGCCCCGTCCCTCCTCTGACATCACGAACACCTCACTCTGCCTCCAAGGCTTTGAACCTCTCTCTCTCTATCTCTTACACTGCTCATTTCCTTCTTTTCAGTTGGACTAGACGAACAGGTTGTAGACCTAGTAAATTTACTAGGCCAGGTTTTCATTTGTTTAAAAACATTTCAAACTGACTCTGCCTTCTGTCACTCATAGATAAGATATTGATCCTGTGCTGACTTTGAATACTCCACTTCCATCTAGGGACTTCTCCACTTTTCATATTGTAAATACCACAACCATCGAACCATCTCCCCCACCAGGGCAAACATGTCAGGAATCTGTTACTATGGTCTAATCATTAATAGCAGGAGCTCTATTTACTTTAGGGGGCCAGGGAACACTTCGTCAGGCCACTTAACCTACCAGGCAAAAGGAAACTATGCACCGTGGCCTGTTTTGTATAGATTTTAAAAGCAGATATATTTTTTTTACGTTATTATCCATGAAGACACTGAATGTCAATGTTTGGTTCATACTCAAAGTAAACAACAATGTCTTTATGATTGTGAGTATGGTGGAGGCCAATACTACATTACATAGCCGGTCTGCCAGTGAAACGAAGACCACGGTACTTTATGGGAACAATGGGAACCAGCTTCCAAAAAGCTCATTGTGGAGGGAATCCCACACCATTTCACACCCCCCTAGTCGCTATCACTTTAGCATAATTTATAAAGTAGCAACAGATAACAACAGCCTATGCAATAAACATACACTTTCACAGGATGGCGCATCCTATTAGAGAAACTTTACACCTGTGTGCCAGCACATGGATGAAACTAATACAGGACTTTCCTGTGACTTGCTGCTGAAGCCAAAATATGTCAAGGATGTGACACACCTTAAACTCTACAATCACATGACTGGAAAAGGTCTTCTTAAGAGGAACGACTCAGCCTTTGCACAGAAGCAAGTTGACATACTTATTAAACATTTAAAGCATAAACATAAAAAACAACTCATACAACTGCTATGTAAAGAAATCAAAAAGTTACTGCTTTATTAAACACTACAAATATGCAAATCTGTGTCTTCGGTATGTACATCTCCCTTGTTGTTGCCAACAACGTCTCATTACAGGCAGATGGTAGTGTGCCAGAAATGCCTGTGGTTTCAGATGGGATCAGCCTGTTCAGATCCCAGATCACACCCACAACCCAAGGACCCCCAGGGCCACGTGTTCGCAGAATCATACTTGGATTAAAATGTGTTAAAGGAGGCCCTGACTCGCGTACAAAAAAAGATCCGCCTCACCCTTCACATACCATGTCACACACTCTCGCTGGCCGGCAACTCTGTACGTTTCCACAACACGATGCGTGGATTAAAGTCGTGAAAAACCTGACACAAAGAAGAAACCGGACATCTCTTGTTTTGACTCATTATGGAGCAAAATAAAAGTGACTGGGGATCTTTTCAGGCTTTATTTCAACTTCTTTTCTGTTGCTTCTTTTCTTGCTAAAAATGCTTTAGACTATTCAAGTCTTTCATATCATGTCACCATTCGCCCAAAGCTGTCACTACGTCACCTATAATAAACAGAACAGATTTATTTTGGTTCTGCTGGCTCATTATATATGTGGACCAGCATGGGGTCTTAAAGAGTGTCCCATTACCTGCTGGGAGTAAACCTAAGTGACACAGAAAGAGGCAAAGACTGAAAAGTCTCCTGGTTTAAGTCTTGACTTGCCATCTGCTTCAGTCCCATCCCGCGTCCTGGAAACACTCATCTTTAGTCTAAGCACCGTTGTGGTCCGTCATTTATGGCGTTTCTTCTGGCATGTTCTTTGTTATTCTTCGTCATTCTTCTTTTGCTTACATTTTTTAGCAACTATTATGATAATTGAAGAAACATTTGCTGGTTCCAGCTTCTCTAATGTGATGATTTTAATTGTAATACATAATAAACTGAATATTTTTAGACTATTGGTCTGACAAAAAAAAAAACATTTTAAAGTGTTATCTTGGACTGTTGGACAGGGAATTTTCTGACATTTTATAGAAAAACAATTATTGGATTCATCTAGAAAACAGTATATATATGTATATGTTTAAGAACTGCATAACTGCTGACTGACCTCCCACTAGTCCCACCCCACTTAATCCAGCCCCCAGCGCCCTAAACATATAATTGTTCTGTATTGTTTGATCAATTGTGTTCCCTCCAAGACACACACATAGATTACCATAATGAATGCAGCATGCTGAGAGGGGCTGGGTAGGGGGCAAGGAGCGTTGGGCTGGGTTGAATACAAGGGCTGTGAACTAAGACAGGAAACACTATCAATATTCACCAGATATAGAGGTCTTCCTTCAAGGCAAAAGGAAAGTAGCCATACACTTCCAATTATCACTAAGAGCAACAAAAAAGGTCATTTAAAAAGGCAACATTTCTTCCCACAACAGGAAACTCCTGTGAGGTTCTCATGTGACTTTTCCCTCCTTTTGTGGAGGAGTTAAAGAGTCTGCCTGATGAACCTTCCAGCGGCCCAACACCCTTATTTGATGTCCCCTAACTCCAAAACACCCACCCACCCGGCTGGCAGAGTGCCAATTCCAGTGGCCAGAGGCCTGCTGCTTCCCACAGGGCACCATAATCACACCTTCCACCAGGAGGGTAGAGGAGAGACACGCTGCGGTTGTGCCCATTAATGTCTTGGTATTCAGTGTAACAGCACACCCTGCTATGTCAACAGGTTCCTGCTATATAACAACAGCTATGATGAGGGTAATGAAAGAGGCTGGGAAGAAATGCTCATTTGAGTCAGTAGTAAATAACAACTCTCAAACAAAGGGGAGAACATGCACACTGTGGTACAGGAGTACCTTTTGCTATATATACTATATATAGTATGTACTATATTAGGCACTTGATGGGTCCTCTACTTTAAAATCTACCATAAAGCACCATCAGATAGTTTAAGGGACTCTTTTATCAGTTCTGCCTGAATTCAGGTAAATGTAACTTTACTACTACCAACTACAGTAAACTGTTATAGTGATAAGATTTAAAATCTATTCTGTACTATTTTCTGAGACTATGTGCATGTTCCCTTTTATACTTTGCAAGTTGAGCTATTTAATAACCCCTTTGACAATTCATTCCACTGTTGCTAGTGTTGGGCCTTACTGTATTTGCTCTTAAAGCTACAGCCTTGACTGCACACCACCCATACTGATACTCCAAAATATTTTCCCCATCTGTCTTCCTCTTTCTCCTGACTGGCATGGGAAGCAGGGTCTTAATTACACCTATTTACAGTCTGGATGGATCATTAACTAGCTAACAAGAAGCATGAAGAAGAAGGTTTTCAACTATGTGTTACTGTTTCAATAGTGCTCTATATAATAACACATGATAAAATACTCCCACAAAAAAAACTTTAAAATCAATAACTTAAAAAGAGGGTCTTGTTTAATTATTAAATGTCACTTTGTAAGAAAACCAAGTCAAGTCAAGTTTATTTATAAAGCCCACACCCAACTTTAAGAGTCCCAGAGGGATTTACAGTTTATACAACATATGAAACTCTGTATCTATAGATCTGAGACACGGATAAGGGAAAACTACACACACACACAACAACAACAACAACAAAGAAGTGGTGGAATTTTGTTTTTGAAAAAATAACTTTTCAAATGAAACTACAACAAGAGGTCAACTTACCTTTCTCGGTTTCAGCTTGTCCTGTAAATCGTACTGGCCAATGCCTTTGTAGCTGACTCCTAGCCACCACGGTATACCCTGTTTGTCCTGCATGAAAGCACAAACACACCACACCACCACTCATTAGACGTAGCTTTATTGGTGGGAGTTTGAAAAAAAAAAAAAGCCTGTTACCAAAGCAATTGCCCCATTAGGCTCAAAGCATACTACCACAACAAGAGATCAAATACAAAATCTCTGCAAGCCCAACTGAGTGATTTTAACGCTGCTGTTTGATCTCCTCAGACACCTTGATTTAATAGTGTTTGGTAGGAAAGGTTAGAGGATGAGAGTCAAAGCAAGGAAAGTTGGAGGAATCACTTTAAATGTGGTAAACTGAACCATCATTGTGGTGGATTTTTTACTTTATTCTTTTGAATTAAGTGTAAGTTTGTACAAAGCCAGATTGTTTTACAGTCTTATCTCACCAGAGCATTACATGTTTCTGTATAACATACAAGTGTTGCTTCTCTTGCTGCAGCATAGATTTTAAAATAAGAAAAGTCACCATGATTCAAACATCAAGCGACGTGAATAAGGGTTAGATTGATGTATTCGATTAGATGCAGGAAAAGAAATGAAGACAGCATGTTAACAGAAACTTGTTCAGAGGTTGAGCTACTGTATGATTCGGGGCAGTGCTGTTACCTTCACTGGGTAATAATGGACTCCATATGTCGGCAGAGACTCCACCAGGGCCAGATACCTTCAGAAAAAGAGGAACAGGTTAACACGAATTCAGCCACTTACACTTCATCACTGTCAATAGGTGGCTGTTGTACAACAGACAGAGTGGGATTAAAGCTGCAGTCATTGAGAACCCATAGTCATTTGCAGTGGCAAGCTGATCGATTTGTTTCAGGGCCGTGACAGAGGGAAGGAGAGTCCATTGATCAATCCAAGGGCACAAATCATCCCAGTGTAAATGACCCAGGGTTGCTCTGAGTTACACTGTCAGGGAAAAAAACACAGTACAGGACTGACATCCTCCCAAGCCTGGCTGGCTGCCTACTAAGAGCACCTCCTTTAATTAATGACACATTCTGGCACAGTGACAGCCACCTCTTACAACAACAGCCCCACAGTACAGACACGTGAGCTTGAACATGCATGGGGAACACAGTTTGCAAACTTGTTAAATGTTAAACTATACAGATAACTTACTGCACGATGGCTTTCCCTCTGGTCAGTCCCTTCAGTTTCTTGTAATGTTCAATCACTTTGTCTTCACTGCAAATAGATAGATAAAACATTTAATGAATAATACACCTAGTGTTACACATTCCAGCCACAGACGGATTGTGAGAGGACCCTTTCTTTTTGACACATTCTGTCTGCTCATGCAGAAAATGCAGTCTGGCCTACTGGCCTGCTGATGCCTCTCATCGACCTCTCGTGCAAATGCATCCCATTTACCACTAGTAATCATCCCTTCTAATAGCATAGTGAGACCGAACTCACTGCAGCTTAACAGACAGAAAGAGACACGGAACGACAGACGTGCATGTGCTCATATAACTATAATTTTAATTTGGATATTAAACTGAATGTTTGTCCCTTCAGAGGCTGCAGCAGCCTCAGATGACTGTTAAACCAGAAAGGGAGGAGGCAGGCGGGGGTGAAAAAAAACCCAAAAAAACAGCAATGTGGATTGTAGAGATAGACAGCAATCCTTAAGACAGCCAGTGGCTGTCAGCACCTCCCTGTGCTCTCTCAGGGCTAATGGGCAAATGTAATTAACACAGCCCTGGCATTAATTAGTCACCATCAAAAGTGTACCAAAACCGTCTGCACCTTACCACCCAAAACTGCTCTTCTGTAGAAAATAAGTGCTTTGTACAACCAGGTGTTAGTGACTGTAGAGGCATTTTACAGCTGAACTGTTAGCATTTGTTGTAGAGGAAAGACTGTGGTATTGGTTGAACCGCAAGTATCTATAGGGATGTGTGTGACCCCGGAAGACTGACCTTCCCACCTCTCTACTCCCATTCATTTTGTGGTTTGCAGAGACCTCAACAGCTCAAATAACTTACCAGTAATTGAGAGACGGGTGCTCCCTGAGTACTCGAGTGGGCAGAACTGGGAGCTGCTTCAGGTCTGATCTGGCACTCTCAGCACTGTAAAAAGAAAATCATACACCAACAATGAGACTAAAAATATATTTATTCACAATAACACGATAACAGAGTCCTTTCTAGAGCTGGTTTGATTGATTCATCATCCTTTGAGACACAGCAAGGCACCAAAATTACACCGTTGATTGCCTGAGAGACGTGTTATTCTGGTGTAATTAGTAGCTCTTTTATACACGAGAATCTCTGTATTCAGAAATCCTTTTATGATCTTAAAAAAAAGAGAAGTGCTCCAGACCGGCAAGTGGAACATGAAGAAAGTTAAGGTAAATGTTTATACAAGAATCTCAACTCAAAGTCTAAAAATGAGTAGGGAACTTTTGTCCACATGTTTGTGCTTTCACAGTGTGGTTTCAATTTATGTTTAAAGCATGATAGCAATAATTCATGTTTGCAAACCTTTAGAAAAGGTGCAGTGTCAGGATATTGTTTTCATCTTTTTTATCTACAGTATAAAGAGTAGTACTGCGTGCCAAGACTCAACTCTAGCTTCACTCATGTCTTGCCAGACTTAATTTATAAAAGCTCATGGAGTGCCTTTAAGTCACAGAGAACGTTTTAAGGGGCTTGGCAAGAAATCTTAAAAATATCAAAGCCATTTCATGCAGGTTCTTTAACCGCATTTAACCGTTTCTATGTACTGTGGGCAAACTACAGTGTATTGATTGACCTTCACAGATTAGCCAATGATCACACCATGACAGATGCAACAGGTAGAGTAACTCTCGCCCACAATCTCTGCCACAAATGTAAAGGAGAGGCTTCAAGTGTCATAATAAACAGACTGACCATGTTATCTGAACAGACAAACTGTGGTGTGTGTGTGCGACTGTCAAGGCCTGTGATAGTGAACTATGAGTCACTCCAACATCATGTAGGAGGGAGCAATGGCTCTGCAGTTTTTGCTGGACAAAAAGGGCTCTGGCTTGGCGGACCAGTCCAGCGGGGACCCGAACAAAAGCCATTCACAAGCACTTGGCAGCCTCTGCCTGTGTTGAAAGGTATTGTACGAGCCTCAGCACTATTACTAAACTGCCTGTGGCCTCTCTGACGGGACTCAAATGTGTAGGTCTGACCATTTGTAATATAATGTAATATGTATTATAACACCATCAAATATTGTACCAGCTAGGTCTTTAACAATAACCTCAAGACAAGCTATTAGGCCAATAGCCATTTGACCTTAAGTTGACTTATGAACGTCACTTTTAACTCTTCTTTAAACGATAATGGAATTTAACAGCCGCTGACATGGTAGGACAGAGCCATAATGATCCAGTTATGTGAACCAGCTTACTAAACAAAAACAAGGGTGAGCCTCTGCAAGGGCAGAGGCACTTGAATCACTCTTTCCTGTAGCTACCTCTCCTAGGTTGACTGGGTTTTGCTGCCACGGCACTTCGCTGCGTGTTTGATGGCATACATTTTATGGGGAGCTGGGGCCTTGCGTTGTCGGGGTGATCTACTCTGCGGCCGTGCTGCCCTGTCAGCAATCTGGAATTCATTACTACGTCCGTTATCTCCCTGCAGCCTGCAGCGTGGGGGCAATTCCTACACTCGGTACAGCCCAGCCCAGCCCAGAGCAGCCTACCCAGTGTGAGAGAGATAATACTCATGTGTCAGCTATTCCAGTGGGCTGAGACGTGGTGACTGTGGAGGGAGCACAATGAGAGAGCCTGTTGCTGTGAATGAACCACTAACTACAGGCTACACCTGCAAATAGAACTGAGGACTAAAACTGTCTGCGTGTAATATTGGTGTATGTGTGGCACAATTAGAACGACTGACATTGTGTTAATCCGAGGTCGATTTAAATTACTAACAGTTGATATATAGATGTGTGAAGCTCATTTTTAAAGCTGATTACAACTGTTCAAGAAAAATCCCCCTTAGTTACTCTTATACTTAATTAAAGACATCAGTGAATCTTGTGATTTCCTCCGTTTCCCACAAAGTCCTTTCATAAACTCGCAGACAACAGTTGTAACTTGTTGCATTCAGCTATGGGTTATACCTGCAGGTGGTGAGAGCTGTGAACTGATGCAATGTGGTGTTTTTTCTATTTTAAACAACATAGCACAGGAAATTCTGGTATACTAAAGTACAATGTGAAACCTGATGGCGCATTAATTCAATGCTCAACAGGGGGCTGGCCCACACACCACCACAATAACATGACCACAGTGAGTCATCCTGACGCCAAGTTGTCTACCATTGGACGGTGGGCCTGGCTCATCCCTCTTAAGGCAGCTGGCAGTCGGAGGAGGAGGTCTCCCTAACTCCTCCACAGCTAATCTCATTGCTCCAGGCCCTTTGCTGATACGGTGTAGGGCAGACACATTTATATTATATGCTTTATGAGGAGGATTTATTGGGCTTGCTCTCTTAAAGTAGTAGAAATAAAGCACATCACTGACAGAAAAGAGAAATACTGCCACACTACAGCGGGGGAATGCACCACTATAATAACAGTGCCGGTGCTATGCTCAAGTAAGAGAAGTTTGAGGAAACACTGTTTTATTTTTTCCATACCTTTCCCCAGAGAGGTAGTTGTTGTTAAATGAAAATGAATGCTCAAAATGTCTTACGACTTAATATCCAGAAACCACCATCAGAATAAGCAGGGTTAACGTAGTATCTGTGCAAATAAAAGAAAACGATTTGGACACACTCACATCCTCACCGACTCTACCAGATTTGTTGGCCGGTTCTCTTTTATTGTGCTTTCAGAATCAGGACAAAGTACAGCCCATCCCTACACCCACGTGAGCTAAAAGTTTAAACTCCACACTATACTACAAGGTATTAGTATATGTAGTTTTGAATATGAACACTAAAGCTGTAAGTATAATATAACATTTATCAGGTCACTCATGCTTGTAAATAATGAGGCGGTAAATGAGCACAGATGCAGCCAAGTTTCTCTTTCTTTGTTTCTGCAAGAGAACAAAAGCAATGGTTTGACAAGGGGTCAAACTGCATTTTCAGCATTGCATATATCACCAGGCGCATTCAAACTATACACGCACAATTCCTTACAGAGCACAAATCTTTGTGTTAATATAATGGACAGAGGCAAAGCACTGGGGCATGGACAACACACAGGTTATGCTGCTTCAACCTGCTCAGCCACACACTCAGACAAGAGCAGTGTTTACTGATCACAGTGAATGCCCTTCACTCCTACATCTGGCAAAAAAAAACAAACGAACCTTATCAGCAGGTCAAGCCTCTGAGGCCCACTGTGAAAATATTATCTCCACTAGCGAGCAGTTTATGAAAGTTTTGTACAAAATCTTCCAGCAGTATCACCAACCAAATCACATGCACAGTGTTTGTGTATTTGTGTGTGTCACACACGCTGTGTTTGTCAGGATATATGACTTGATGATAGATGATTTATCAAGAATTGATGCAATCACAAAATGCCCGAAACAGCGCGTTGAAATTATAAACACATTACATCTGCTTTCACAGACAACATTGTGACAAAGGAACAAGTTCTGGTTTTAAAAGGTTGGGCCATGTGGATGGCAGCGAGCCATACAGGGTTCAGGCCAGTGTCACAAGAACAAATTCAAGGGAATTATTAACTGCAGGAAGTCGAGCATGAAATCAAAATCTGAGTCAGTCAAGTTGAATATTAACAAGCTGTACGGAGTATCGGAGCCCTGACCAAACAACTTGGAAAACCAAACCCTACTTCTCTGTCAGAGTACAGCAACACATAATTAATAGACTGCACAGTGATTACATTTAACTGCAGATTTTAATTAATGTGCTGTTAATGGAGGTTTAAAGGCTTGTATACACAAGCAGCAAAAACATTAAGATATAGTTAGTAGATGTAAATATAAAAGGCTGAGACTTTGCATTCGTAGCTGTACATTTATTAAAATGACCATTTCTGCCTAGCAAATGTATCCTATATTACTCAATGTGACAAAAACACTGCGTGTAAACAGTTTTTTTACTAAGACCTTAAATGTAGTAAACTTCTTACCTGATGTAATCTCCTTTGGCCTCCTTTAAAAGAAAGAAAATAATGTAGTTATTAAAAGCTTTATAAGAAAACTGAATTGTCCAGTTAATGCTATGCTACCTGCACAAACTACACAAAGCTAACATTATACCGTTAACATTGGCTACATTTAGTTTGACTAACTCAAGGTACACGCTGTCTCATTTCAGTAAGCATTATTAATATAAAACATTTCTTTGACAAGCCAACGTTACGAAGCTACGACCAAACCTCAAGAGACAAATGTTTTCAAATGTGGTGTGTCGCGACCATCTTCATTCACATTTTGGGTGAATGACAATATTAGTAGTGTAGAAAGCCTGCGACAAGCTCTTTCTTACCTGCAATGCGAATGCGGCTAACTTGAAAACATTTTCACTCTCCACTTCGATGGTTTCCTGTTGTATAGATTAAGAAAATAAACAGGGATTTAAAAAAAAAAAAGCTTCACACACACACACAAAGTCTAGCCTGTCCGAAACACTTGACTTTATAGAAAATCTCCCCGTCCCGTACCTCGGTCCCACCGTTACCGACTGAACCACTGCCAAAAAAACACTACTGCGTTTAAAACAGCCCGAGAAGACTATTTAATAATGTTTTTCAACACAAGACGGGTCGTAACATTTCCATAGAAAACTGAACACAGACTGGTGCGAAGAAAGCCGAGGCTGACTGTCCGGTCTGAGGCTGCAGCCCCCTTGATAAAGTGGTACAGTCCAAAAGCAGGTTCAACAGTCTCCGTCTCCCATAGTGACCAGTCTGCTATCCCCGCGAAAAAAAAAACGGCACTGCAACGTTTGATCGTATGCTGCATTCACGTGCTCCTCGTTTGGTTCAAAAACTCCTGCTATTCCTTCAGTTTGTTTTAATTTGACAAGAAACAGTGGTCCTATTACAATGCTCATGTAAATATTTTTATTTATTTATAAAATGCTATGGATTTAGGAAATGTAACTTTAATATGCCCGTGATTTTGAGAAGACATACATTTTTAACTCTGTGGGATAAAAACCTTGTTAAATAAACCACAGCCTGTGCCTGTATACTTTTATTAATATATGATTGTTACAGATTCCTTAAACAATAACATAGTATGACTATGATATTGTTTACATAATTTATATCTTCAGCTATTTGCTGAAACAATGGATATTTCAAATGGTGCTTAGGTTTTGTATAATATATGCCTAAATGCAGAGTTGTGAAGGTTATTTTTGTATGCACAACAATATGGGTCTGCACATATTGATCATCTGACCACCTGACAATCATCCCACAGCTGAATGAAAGCGGTTTCTCATGAGTTATGTTGTTAACCATCAAGAATGATGGCAAATCAATAGTGGCGTCAGGCTTCATAAACCACTGCAATAATCTGGAACCTAAGGATATGTCAAATCTAGTTGCTAGTAGTTTAATAAACAAATATATGAGGCACATGGTAAAAATACTTACATTAAACACTAAAGACTTTGCATTCAGGAAGAACAGCTCCACTGTTGTGTTCTCTTTCAAGAAGGTGATCTTCTCAATGTAAAACCTGCGAAGAGTTTATTTTGGGTCATGCAAGTTCATTTGAAGACAAAGACAATCAACGCATCCTGCATTAGTCACAGATCAGGATTTATATTGTGTTACATCAGCGCCGCCTGCTGGCCAAAACCAGCTTTGGATTACTGCAATGGTAAATCCTACAAAATAGGCTTATTTTATTCACAACTTAGTCTAACATGTAAAAATGTGATTAAACCATTAGTCATTATAGGATAATATTCCTGGTAAGCACACTGGTATGACACACTTGGCGAGCGTTTACAGCGAGAGCACTCACCTCACGAGGAACTTGAGCTCCAAAGGACCTGAAGTCTTGGAGAAGTCATGATCGAGAACTTTACGATCCAGCTGGAGCCAGTTATTCTGGCCACTGAGCAGGGGTAAAAGAATGAATTATATGTTGCTATACTGCTATCTTAATTATATTCTTTCCCTGTCTTTGCCTTCTTTTTTTTTAATTGCTGATGCAAATGAGGAATAAATCAACCAAAGTCCCACACACTGATGCTTTTTTTAAAACTTTAAAATGTCTATTATGTTTAAAAACATACGTACGTGTCATCTATGAAGCATAGTCCGAAGTATTCTTTCTCCTTCAGGTTAAAATGTGAAGCCACCAAATCTAACAGGTCACGGGACAAAAGCTTGGGCTGGAAGGTTAAAATACAGTTGTTCAGTTTAGGTACTGTTACTCATACTGTATGCAGCATATTTTGTCACTAAGTAGGCAAGTAGAATATGTCCCGTATACCTGAACCAGCAGCTCTAGTTTCCTGCCATCGAGGAGGTGAACCTGGCACAGACGGCCCTCTGTCATCTGGAAAAAGAAAGAAGACATGACAGTTCCCGCAACACAATGCCACCATTACAAAAACAGACTCCACCTCCACCTGTGCCTCTCCACTCAAAGCTGTGCTTCCACTATTTTAGCCTTGGGATAAAATGGTTTCTCTTTTCTGAGTTGAACAGTGACTCACGTCGATATCATATTTTGTCTTTGTGAATAGGTAAGAAGAGCCACCGAACGAGACAGTGTCCACATAGGGATGCTTGCACCAACAGATCAGATACATCGGAAGATCATCATCCTTAGTCTGATTGTTTAAAGTGCAGCAGTGAGATACTTTAGCCATAAACTTACTCTAAATTTAAACAAAGAGTCTGAGGCTCTTTGGCCCATAAGCTTCCACACACGCCATTGTCTTTTTTCTTCCACATATCCTTCCTCTGCATCAACACCGGGCTAATGAAAATCCCTGTAATGTCAACATCCTACATACAACAAAACTGAAAGACAATGACGTCCTGGTCCATAGTTTAATTGAATTCCTGCTCTATTGTTTACAATGAATGGTTCTAAGATTAATTCTGTTGCAGTCAGCAGAACTGCCTTTCAATGCAGGACAAGATAGAATATTATTATTGTATGGGGATAAGGGAGCCATATTTCAGTGTCTGTTTCCAACATGTGGGCTCATATTCTGAAATGTTTCTGAAATCCTTTTGTATATCATATCCATATTATGCATTATGTTCGGAGAAGCTGTTCTGCCAGTCCTTTTGTAAGTCAAGTCAAATTGAGTACCAAAAATATTTAACAAAGTAGCAATAGTGGTAGCAAGTAGTGTATTCTCATGTTAAAGAAATGAAAAGGAACATCCCGGGGAATACTCTAATAATATTTGCCTTCAGATGAGAAGATTAATGAGAGTGCTGTCAATCGTCTCTTGGCAAGGAAGAGGATAAGATGTTGAACTGTTCCTTTAACATAAGACCATTTAAAGTGAGACTATAGCATGTAACCTTTTCTGCAGTGAACATAGATGCCAATAGATTAACAATTGTTCAAATGTAGAGAGCAACAGCAATTCTACAAATGCTTTAATGCATTGAAAGTATACCAAGTGAGTCGGAAAACAATCTTGCACGTTATTAAAAAGCTGCTTTTTTTTTTTTTACATTCCATTTATTTGTGACTCTACTGTATTTAATTGGTTTAAGTCTCTGTAACACATACAGAGTGCCTCTATGATAACACTGAATTGTCTAAATGCTGTCTGCTGTCCAGGAATGTGTCCGGGACTTGTTTTATTTCTGTGACCTGAGTGAAAAACATGTGGCATCCAACTGCTTGGCCTCGACGGTGGAAATTAAGGGTCGAGTTGACGTCCAGTCGGAGTGGGAAGACGCCTTCTGGTGTGATGTTAAACGTCAGTCTACCAGGACATATTGTTCCCTGCAACCGCGGCAGGGCTGTCATTTCACTTTTATACTGTACAAGCTACTTTTCCACTTTGCCCTAAACCTCAGTGACATTTACGGTTCTGTGGGCAGAGCGGCTGTACTTCTCAACACAGGGTTTCGTTTGCAGTCCAGCTAACTTGCTATTATACTAACTACTGCTCTGAAGCCCTAGATTTCAACACCATACCCACTACTTCTACTATATGCCTGAGTACTGATGTGAGCTGCACAGCGGGATGTTTTTAAGCTCCATATCTCAGTGGTGCAGTAGAGGCAAGAATCTGTGTCACTGAAAAAAGGAAAAAATAAAGCACTGGAACAAAACTCAATGAGAGCCACACCTATATTTATCATGTTAGGAAAAAATTTTTGTTGCTGTTGATTACACATTGTCCCATAGTTTAATCAGGGATTTTTCCACTACATTAACCCTGAATGATTTAATCCCATGAACTGTTGTCGCTGTCCGAGGCGCAATCCTTCCAAGGGTTCATCTATCAATGCTGTATTGTTGCAGGGCAATGACATCAAAGCATAGACAAAGGCCTTTGGTCAACAATCTGATTTCACAAGCGCTGGATTTCAGATTCACCTTCGAAATCTGTTCATGTGACTCAAGTCAATCATAATAAGAATTCATCAAAGATTAAAAAAATTCAAAACACTACCAGTAAGAAGTGCAGTGTATCATCTGACAAAGATATCCAGTAGCACTAGAAAAACTTTTCAAAGACAATGCTATCCTTTTTTTTTTTCTTTTTTTTTTAAAGGCTGACAGTGATCACTAGCCTCCGTCCAGCTGAAGAGAAGACCTGAGCTTCAGAGCGAGGTCCCTGATGATAAAAAAAAGGAGGTCACGACTGTGTCAGGGAGGTCATCCCCCTGAAGCCCTATCATTATGGGCAGGAAGCCCCAATGGTGCTCTCTTCACACGACCTTCAGCCACTGACCTACTCAAGCTGAGTTACACCCACCCTGCAGCTCTGACCAGGTCTACAAACCTAACCTACCACTTCACCTGTTCAGCCTAGGAAACCGCAAGCTGAGTGGAATGGTAATATAATACTATAAACAGTGGTGGAAAGTAACTCAATATTATTAAACTAATTTACTTCTATTGTATTTCTACTTGATGCCACTTTATATATATATGATACTTTCGTACACCACCGCATTTATTTAAAAAAAAAAAAAAAAAAAAGGATCTGATACTTAAAGCAAGTAAATGAGATGTTTAAAGAGCGTTGGGGTTTCTAAAATGTGACACATAGGGGACATTTCTGTTGGTATATCCAAAACATAAACATCTCAACATTTAATATTTTCTTTCTCTAATGCTAAAAACATACACAGCCCATCTTCCACAAAAAAAGTCATTTCCACACAACACTGAGAAAAAAAAACAACCTGTGTAACCTGATCACTGTGAAGTTTACACACAGATCATGATGTGTAAACCACACAGACAGCGTTCAGGTGTTCCAGCAACAGTGCATTTCAAAGACTTTCAACTTTCAAAGTTCTGCTCTTCAGCCAGACAGTGAGATCAAACGGCCGGTCATGCTGCTTTCTAATGACTGCCATATGTGCCAGGAGAGAGACCCTTGTTAAAAAAAAAAACAAGCTTTGTGACTCACCAAGAAGCAGCCTGCACCTCTTTGCATTCACACAAGTAAACACATGCATACACTAATGAGCCAGCTGAGAAAAAGTACTGACTCACTAAGCCTGGGCTCAGAGGAAAGTTGAAGGGAAATTATGGGTAATATAAACCGTCTAAGCTCAATGGATAATTAAAGAAATCCTAGCAAGGACTAATTAATCACATATGCTGTCGTCTCTCAGGGAGCTGCCATACCTGGTAGCATTTTCCAATCCTGAACCAGGCTTCCAGGAGGCGCCTGCACGGCATCAGCCCGCGACTGCACCACCTCCTCAAGGTCTGATGAGCCAGGCTCCAGACGAGCTGGCTGCCCGATGCCACCAGGTCCTCCATCCCACGCATGATGCTGCGTACAGCCATGACTGACTGTCTTTTCTCCCCGACTGCCAGTTTCTATTTCTACCGATGACACCTCACAGATTCAGAAGCAGGACAAGCGATGAATCTGCAGACCACTTTGGATTCGTTTCACCCTCAGAGAGCAACAATTGAAAGGAGCATCTACCCTCTAGCACAAGCACACATAGTATACTATGTCTCCACAGCTGATGTAATGTCAGTGAGAGTCGGCGCTCTGGAGAGGCTGGAGCAGAGTAGCGTGCCTCAGGCTTGATCCTGGGCCCCGGTCCAAAACACTGCCTCATCGAGTGCAGAGGAGGGCAGGACAAAACACCGAAGGCCCCTGCTGCAGAGGCTCCGTCTCCCCATCCACATAAACACACTTGTATACAAACACAATGTACACGGAAACAAACTCCAGCTGGCCACTCCACCTCTCATATCATAAATACTTTCCTCTGTGACTCACAGTAGTATAAATGGTTTGTTTTACTGATCCAATCTGTGATTTTGAACTTTCCCCCTTTATTTGCTTAACTAAGGCAGCTGGTTTCATCTTCTCTTTTATTGTTTTTTTTATTTCAACATGTATTTCAATTTCATTGTCCTAAAAAGGGTGTGGGAATAGTCTGTCTGGGATGCAGGAGCAATTTCCTGAGAAGACCAGACATCCCCGCCCCATTATATTCACAGGGCCGCTAAAAATAATTGGTCCTGTTTGGACCAGCAGGGATGGTGGAACTGACAGGGCAAAACTAAAAGTGAAACTGTGGAAGAAAACGTTCAGAAAGGCTTTGATGTGAAAACATACGAGGGAAAGCAATAGGAGGGAAAGCAATTGTGACTCACTGCCAGACGTCTTCCTTTGTACAGCTGCGATTAATAAGCCGAATGTTGCACACAAACCGCACACCTGACTCAAATAAACAAGGCAGGAAGAATACTGAGAAAAAGCAATACAGGAGAGAAAGCAGAGACGGAGCAGCCCTCGGCAGCGCCGCGTTGCACTTCATCTGGAAACAATATCCTGCTGTTTGTTTGTGACCCCAGTTTCCAAGAGCGCTTAAGTGTCCACAGTCAACACGGTGTTGTTTCACTGAACACGATCAGCGTAACTGTCTCAGAGCAGGCACAAAGTAAATAAATGAGTGATTCTTCCTCATTTTTGGAGGAGACCAAAGGAGCTGCTCAGTGGCAAGTATAGGCAGTATAGAACTTCCCTTATGGGTTCACTCATCCTACATTATGCAGACAAATAATAAACTAAAATCTTGAAAAATCAGGATCGGCCACGCTTCTAGTTGCCTCAGTGCGTGTAGTTATGCATGTGAACATAAATCTGCATGCCTGTGCAGGCAGTGAACTGGCTGTGCTGAGCAGCTGTGACATCGGGCTTTTATGGAAAATGGGATTATATGCAATTTACAAAGAAGAATGTGATTGTACACCTTAATCCAGGAACAAACAAGTCAGATCCATGTATTATTAAAGGAGTAGTTAGACATTTTGGGAAACACGCTTTGATAAGAAGATTAATTCTGCTTTATAATAAACACAGCAGACTCATAACTGCACATAACCCTGGTGAAACTGCAACCTGTTGTCTTTACACTTTTTATACAAATTAAAACAAACAAGATAAAATGTTTCAATAAGATTTTACTGGCTTATTATTATTATTTAATAGCGATATTAGAACTTCTGGCAACACAAACAGATAAGCATATTTCCTCAAAATGTCTAAGTATTGCTTTAAATCTATGAAAAATAATACATACTATAATAGAGAGACAATATAATTCCTCTCCTGTCATTTTAAAGCCCCCCTTTTGAAGTGTAAAAAAAAAAGTCCTAACAGGATTAAATACTACTGATGACAGCAAGTACCAGATGGATCTATTTCTGCAGGGCAGGTTTCATCATCAGAGACCCATTCTGAAGGTACAGGCGCACCGTAGCGAGCTAAACACGATAAACACAGACAGCCGTGCGAGGCCACAGCTGCCTGGAGCGACAGCGGGCACAGTAGCCAGACATATGGTGGACACAAGCCGCCGTTGATCACACACATGATCGCCACATGGGTAAAGGAGAGCATTACTCTCAGGTCCATGTGCTGATACATACAGGATTTCAGATGCATCTGCAGCACATCTTTCTGAGGTTAAAACAATGTCAACTTATTTAAGATGAAGTGATTTGTTTGGGGAATGTTCAAAAGACAATTGTCATAGGACATAAAAAAACAAGATGCAATAGAGCAGATAGATAGGATATTATCAAGAAATGAATTCAGGAATATGCAATTGACCTTCAATATACACGGATAACAAATTCAGATTAAAAGCTATAAAGTCAAAATAAATTCAATTACTTAAAATAGTCTATCCAGTCTAATCCAACAAAAATATGTGTGTTTTTTTTTTTTATGTAAAGGCATGCAGGCATTGTCTACTGAGAGCTGTGCATGTGCACGCTTCTTGTGAACACACACATGCACACACGCACATGCCAAATGCCTGCAGGCAAACAGATAATCCCGAGTGATTTCCACGCTCTATAATAGGGTTTGGTGGGTTGAAGATTTAGGAAGGAGCGGCGACCTCGGCTAGAATCAATCTGTGAGAGTCTACGCTCGGGAAGGGCATCCCAGGGGAAAGTGGGAATAACTGTCTGCACTCTGAACGATGTACAATAAGCAGTCTGTCATCAACAACTATGCATGTCGGTCTTACACAGCTCTGTAGCATATTTCACTGAATGCATGTATCATTCATTATCAGTCATTTGGCGTCATGTTTCTGAATATCAATCCAATATTCACTCTTTTTTAGATCTGCTTTGGTCTAAACCAACTCCTGAGATAAGTTTAGCTGTTAAATGTGCTGCTGTGTTCACTTTTTTTTTTGTTTGTCTGCTGCTTGGTGTTAGGCAGGTTGCATACAGTGGGTCTGCTGCAACTGGAAACAGAGCACTAACGTTATTAGAGTACTGAAGTTAAATCAGAACAGTGAAGTTGTGGGTTGTTAAACCAAAGCAATAAGCCAGTAAGACAGTAAAATGCTCCGTAGAGATGAGGGGAACAGCAGAGTTTGCAGAGGTTGATAATTCTTTGTGGGTTAGTCACTATGAGCGATCCCTTTCATGATACACATAGACAATTGAGACATTTTTAATATAAAAAATTATTGATTACAGCGACTTTAATCTTTGTGTATTAAAAAAAAAGTCAATGTCTTCAAAATGAGGGTTCTTTCTCTCCTCAACTCTCAAACTGTGTTTTGGAGTATACATTAAAAAAAATTTAGCTCATTTTTCAAGGCAATTGTGCAACGCTTGTGTAACTTATTCTAAATGGCTGTTGTCTCCAACTCCCCCCATCCCCAGCCTGGCACCACGGCAGTAAAAACACCATGACCTCACACCACGGTCTGTCACCCTCTCTGATGTCACTCAAGTAAACATTTCTCTATGCAAGTCATGTGCTGCACACAAGACTCTGCTCATTTAAAGGCTCATTCTTGTCAAGTTGTTGTTAAATCCTCCCGCCCCCCCTCAGGCAGAATAAATTGTTGTGGGAGTGCTGACATATTTAGTGTTCATGCTGCAGTGCCCCTTTATAGCCAGCAGATGGGGAAATAGAGTGTCTCACAACCCTTGGGGGCAAAAAATTTGGTGCTAGAAATTGTGTGGTAAATTATCTTCTGTCTGGGGGGCTTTGCTATTACATGTATACCAATGTCATGCCCCTTATGCTAATATAAAGGCCTCATTTCACTTCTGATGCCTGAATTGAAAGTTTAATAAGAATTACAGACAGGCAGGCTGTTATAATTTAGCCCACCGTTCTGTTCAGTCCCAGAAGTTCAGTATTAATAGGTTTGAATCTGTTGAGAATACAAGGCAGGGCATGACAGGGGCAGCCGTGCTGCCAAGATCATCAGTTCCTTATCCCAGTGCTCCTTTCAACACGGGTTGGCAATTAGGGTGTACAGTAAGTGGTAGATTAATTGTCTAAAAGGGGAAGGCCTCCGAGTGAAGGTAACAGAGCCTTAGCGGGGCAGGGAGGCAGCTGTCATCCACACGGACCTACAGCTGACGAGCCATGCCACATACTGAGACTGCAGCTGACAGGCTGAATGGGAGGCATTCTGTGCAGTATGCCTGACACACTGCATAACACACACACACACTCCCAGAGACGGAGCAGGTGGGCCCAGCTGTCAGAAATCACGATACTCGAAAGGAAGATGATTTGTACTCATACATCATATATATGATGGATTAAGTTCATAAAACATGAATGAGGACATCTCTGGTCATGCACAGAGTGTGTCCCACTTTCCGGAGGGCTTTGCTACTGTGGGCCTAACGTATCCTTAAAATGAAATATCATACATATTGCCTGATCCTGCTTCTGTTTATTCTCCCTTAAACACACTACTGACTCATCCTTCACTGAGAACACACAAAAGAAGCCCAAAATTTAAAAAAAAACAAAGAAAAATGTCTACCCTAAGGCCTTTGAAAGTGCAAACCATGCCAGTGAGTAAGAGGCTGTCATTATACATATCGTGACTGAAATTGTCACTGCATCTGTTTAAAAAGAAAAAAAAAAACAAAACCCACAAGACATCTTAATTATAGCCAATTAACACCACGCGATAGAGCTCCATTTGGCACATAAATGGCAAGACAGAGAAGCTTTTTGTGTGTGTTTAGGTGGTACAGTCAAGCCTGGATTTGTGTGGCCAGGCAGGGGGTAGAAAAAGAAAAGAAAAGGCAAAGAGATGGGGGCTTCAGGCTGCCACCATCCGCCTATCAGCTTTTCAGTGGCGTCTGGGGATTTGGAGCCAGCTCCATTTGCTGTATGGCACAGTGCTCAGGGGCACACTGGAGGCCACAGGCTATGACAAACCATGTGTGTGTGTATAACCCAGATGCTATGAAGAGGAGGAGGTCAGAGAAGCGTGTGGGGACAGAGACCGTCGTGTCAGCCAGCAGCTCCGCTCTGTCTGCCGCGACGAAACGTTGCTCCGAGGGACTGTTGGGGTGCCCAGATTTGCAAAGACATTTCTTAGAAGGAGCATAAAGAGCCTGTGTCATTAGTTTTCAATATCATAGCCAAGTGATGGAAAAAATATGAATGGCCACTGTGGACATCTCCACAGGCACCCAAATGAAGCAAAAAGAAAGAAAGAGAGATGAAGCAGAGGAGGGGGGAGGGGAGGAGACACCACTGGTGAGGGGCTGTAATGAGCCTTGAGGACGAATGAGGGGGTGGAATTATTAAAAAGGAACAACAACCACACAATAAAAAGAAAAAAAGAAATACAGCATCGTTTTAAATAGCCCTCTCTAATAATGTATATGACATCAGCACCAACTTGTTATTCAGACTCATTCTGGGAAAAACTGTCCTTGCTCTGTAAATATGTATACATAACAGAAAATATAAAGAAATGAAGATCATCATCTGTTCACTTTCCATCCATAATTGTGAATGGTGCCCAGGGGAGAGTGTGTGTGGGGAATCAGTTCACATTAAGCCTTTCAACACAGGAGCTTGTAAAGGAAACTTCCACATCAACTAAAATAGAAGTTATAGACACTGTGATTTGTCCTATGTGCTCTTTGTTTTTTTCACATTAGTTCATGGGATCTGAACATATGATACCAGAAATTATACCCTTAACACGAGGACTCCCTGCGAGGGTTATGGCTCCCTTCAATTAAACCGATACATTAACATACTGTAGAGACACGCTGAAGTGAGTAAATCGATTTTGCGGCTACAATCTGCAATTAGTGGAGTTTTTTTGGCAGTTAATAGCTACATTTAGATGATGTTCAGTAATAAGACCCTCTGGCTTGTCACTCTCAATCCAATTAACTAACCAGATAATCAAATCTGTTACATGGCCTTATCCGGGCCAGACAACACATGCCTGATACATACTGCATACTGTATGTGGAAAACAGCACTCTAGTAGCTACTGTTGCTGTTTAGACACTCTGCAACCAGTGTGGCTCAAGTAGACATCACTTTGAAACAAAGAGAGTGGTCTCAGAGGATTACTTGCCACTGTCCTGTCAGTAATAGGCCACCAATATGGCAGAAAAAAACTCTATTTTTGTCCTGCTGTATGAATACAAAAGCACTCGGTAAACTGAAATCTCTCAACGGTTCCAGCTCTGTCAGAGTGATATCAAGAGGTGCCACGTTTAAAGGGAGGGTGAGTTCACCGGGAGTCAAATGAGGATTTATAAGTAGGTAGAGCTTGTAGAGCAAAGAGAGCCTCAGAACAGGGCATCTGTTCCTGCTTTACTGCAGCTACAACTTCGTATAACTTTATACTTTTAGTGTTTACACCATCTCATATTCTGAAACAGCTGCTACACTGCAGATGGAAAACATGTCTCATAGCTTTTTAATATTTTATTGCTTAGAAAAGCCACCGCATTGTGGACTAATTAAGTTTTTAAGAACGCAAATGTTCTCAGAGGAAGAGTTGCTGTCGAGGCAGAAAAAGATCTTTTTTTTTTTCTTTTTTTTTTTTATAGTTTAGTAACAAACCAAAATCCAATGAAAACGGCAAAGGGTAAAAGACGAGGCAACAACTGAAATAAAATAAAAAAAAACACCACCAGATCGGGCTGAATATTGAAACTTAAAGCTGCACTAATTCAGATTTTTTTATATTGAGAATAAGTTTAATAAATAAAAAGGTGTCTGTTGCAATAAAAAACCCATAGAGAATTATCACCTGACTCTGCTGGTTCCTTCTCTCTACTGTATATTACATTTTATTGTATTAAACGGTGTGTTAATCTGTCTGCATTCAGATCATTGTTACCCACACGAACTGTAAAGCTGTATCTGCACGGAGTTGGTATTAGTAGGGGATTCCAGTAATTTCATTATAAGCATCCACACAGATCATCAGTCATCTGGACAGTTAAATATATAATGGGGGGGGGGGGGTCATGCTAAACGAGGGTTCTGCCGCATAATAAACCACAGTGTAGCAAGGAAGCTGAATTCTCATTTTCATATCATTTTTTAGTTTAATATAGCAACCCTAACCCTAACCCAAAATATGTATTACAGATTTCTGCAATACTCCACATTTCTCTAAACCATCATCATAACCATCGTCCTGACGTAAAGTCATCATGTATTCTGAGTCTATTTGTTGCTGCCAAAAATGTGATGCGGAAAATCATCACGATCATTTCCAGCAACCATTAAATTAATGTTTTTGTTAAATTTTATTATTGAGTAATCATTTGAAAATGACAAAAAAATTACTAAAAAAAATAATTTTAAAATTTTAAAAAAATCACATTTTCACGAGTTCACAGAACCCAAGTTGATGTTTGTCTGAACAAAGTCACTGACAATGGAAAAAAAATAAAGAAAAGCAGCAAATCTGGATATTTTCGTGAATGCAGTTTTCTTGTGACATGACTTCAATCAATCAATCAATTATCAAAACTGAATTTATTTTTCTTTTGATGATCTCATCAGTAAATCCACTAATTGCTTCAGCATCACTGACAAGTAAACATTTCCGCTCACAGTTTGATCTGGAAGGAATAACTGTAAATGCATCTGCTCAAATGCCTACCGTTCATTGTCCTCAGTCTAACAACCCCTGCCTTCCCCTGGGCACACTGAGTATTATCTTCCCTCCCAGTGTGCTTGACACCTGTTACAACTATACCCTGTGCACCACCTCTATAGCAGCTTTCTATCCAGCCACCTCCGCAGTATCACCACACCCTGGCCTGACATCATTCACTGCTGCCTGATGACTGACTATGACTAAAGGGGCTAATATTGATGATGAGAGCACGCTTCTGTAAATGTGACCAACACAACTATATAATACATGTCCTGCTGCTGTTACAGAAGAGTACCGTAGGTGAAAGGGTATATATATACTCATGACAATGCACGTATTTCAAAAGGAAGTGCCTAAGACTCTCAGCAGCACAATGCAGCCTTGAAAAGACCTCGAGATCAAACGTGTTTTTTCTATTGAATTACAGGGTTTCCTCTGAAACAGTTTCCTCATCATTGTATTACCAAACTCTGCCATGTTTCCTCCATGTTGCTGGTTAACATGTGTGTCTCTCTGTCCCTGTCACAGAGCTCAGAGTGGATTGTCTGAGTTGACCCGTTGGGGAACTCAGTCCACGGGGCAGGTGATTATTTCCCTCCCCTCCCTGCTTCTCCGCCTCGTCTCAGGCTGCAGTGGTGAAGGTGACTGCAGCTGGATGATTTCTTTCTCTTTCAACTACAGGGGATAGGAGCTATGCCTGGAAACAGTGTGTGTGTGTGTGTGTGTGTGTGTGTGTGTGTTATCTGTATTAGACTAGGTGGGGGTGTTGGTTTCCAGTATGAAGCCAGTAAAAGAGGAGGCTCACATAACACTCCATTAATGATGAATGTTAAGCTCTGGTGGGTAAGCACCTATACAGCTTTCATCTCACACCACCCTCATGATGGCCACAGCAGAAATCCACTGACAATACAACCCAAACAAAGATGAACTCATCGAGGCCGGGTTTGTAAAAAAACAAGCAAATTCTAGCACAACAGGAAATTAGAGCTTGAGAGACTGAGGTGGGGGGTTGTAAGACTGAGTACATCACATATTCACACAAGTCTCCAGCGTGTCTCTTTACTGGGCCTCCATCGCTTCTGGCATTTACCATGTGAAACACTCAGTTGGGGTTTTAAGCATTGAGCGGTATTGATCACTGTGGATCCAAGGCCATGGGGCACATCTGCTGTGGGAGCTTGTTTTTTTTCTTCACAGACTAGACACTGTGTACCTCTCTATTTGCACCTGAGAGGGTAATAATAGCAGCTCAGGCCCTATTGGTCCACCCTTCCCTCCTCCTTTACCTTACACATGCTCAGGGAGTCTCATTCTGGTCATTATCATTAAGGCTTTCAAATATCCCCTCTACATCATCACCTCACAGCTCTCCTGGTGTGTGTGTGTGTGTGTGTGTGTGTTTAAGAGGAAAATAGGAAGAAATGGAGAGTGATCACAAGAGAGGGGTAATGGATGGATAGCTAGATGGAGAGCAGCACACAAACAGCGTAATTACAGGGAGGGTAACACCCTCCCACCTTTCCAAAAATCTCCTATAGGCAAAGCAACAGCGGCACAGACGGAGAGAAAGGTGGTGGAGGGCTACGCTTTGTTGTTATTTGTATTTTCTCAGCCTCAGAGCAATTACATCCCAGTCCGAGAGAGACATGAGGAGGAGGAGGAGGCGAAAACACAAACAAAAAGAAGGAGCTCAGGAGTGTAAAGCTGCATAGATTTGTTGGGTTCAAGGCTCCCTCCACTGCCCGAGGATGTGAATGAACTCACCAGGATCCTGCTTGGATCCAGTACCAGATCTACATCTCACCTGCACCATGCAGTACAGTATTTTATTAGTATTTATACAGTATTTTGATTTTAGTAGGCTTATGAATACCCAGTGCTGGCTATACTATAAGAAATCTATTGTAGATAGTGACCATCAAAAGGAAAACAGCTGTTCTTGATATAAATCTTTTTTTTTGTTTTTTTTTAAATATCATTACCATTAAAACGCTCTCCTCTTCTGTTTTAACCTTAAACTTTGCTTTATTTTCACTCTCGCTGTAATTTTCAGGTGTCAGGTGTCCTTTCACTTCCAACGTTCAAATCAAACAGTCATTGTGAGAAGTAGGCTAGGTGTGAATGTCAGTTTCTTTGTTTCGGAAAATTACATGAGAACATTAATTATACGTCACTGTCAGTGTCTGTCACCTATCGACGATATTCGCCAACACTTTCAATCAAATCTTTACAAGTTTTTTTAAAATATGCTGTCAAAAAAGGGAAAAAAACGCTTATTTGCTTTCTTGCCAAGATTTAGATGATAAAATTGAGTCCACTCTCAACTCTGTTGTGTAAATTGTACGGCTAACGTCAGCTAGTTAGCTTAGCTTGGTATAAAGACAGAAAATGGAGGGAAACAGTCTAGCATAACCTCCTGTAAGACCACAATTTAAATTGTTTTTATGTATCAAATAAAGAAAGACAGACTGGATTCCTTAGTAAGGTTAAGGTCACCTACGCTAACCTTATTTCACTAAGGTCGGGGCAGAGCTAGGCTAGCTGTTTCCCTCTGCTTCTAGTTTTTGTGCTATGCTAGCCATGTGCTGGCAGAATGTTGATGATTTCACCGTCCTCTGTTTGTTGTTTTACTAAATAAATTAAGTTTCAATGTAGTTTGTTCAAAATCATCCAAAATCACCCAAAATAATTATTTGCATTAATATAAAAGCAGCCTCTGGATATCAGTGATTTTATAGTTTTTGGCTTGAATTGTCCTGTATTGTTTAATTAACTGAGATATAAAAAAAACCCTGAACATAACTGCTACATATTAACATCTTGAAACTAAAAATCACAGAAGAAATGTGAAGAAATGAAGCAGGAGTAGCTTCACGATGGCTAAATGATGACATATCACCAGCCTAATTAGTTTCACCTCGTTTGTATAGGTTGTCATACTAGTAGAAACCACGCACTGTTGGAATTGTGATTAATGTCCCACAAACCTACCCCTGGGACAAAAGGTTTTTACTCCAAAGTGCCCCGGTCAATAACCACTAATACACATGGACAACTTATAATTCTGTCCTTCTGTCCGTTCTCTAAATAATTCATAAGGAGGTAGGCTTGAGCGCTGCATTATGAGGGGAGTTTGTCCACAAACTGCTAAGTGTCTGTCCTTAAACAGATTGGAGCTTGTTTTAATGCAGTCTCTTACATCTAAATGACATAGAAACCGTCTCCCGGAGGAATTACCAACCAGCTGAGAGCCACTTCTCAAGGGCTCATTGCGAGCGCTTTCTGCTGCACTCTGAAGGGGAATAAACACGCCAAACAAACTCTGAACGTTATTTTTCACTACCACATGAAAGGACCAAATCCCCTCAAAAAAATCAAACAAAAGACAGGAGTATAATTGTCTCATAAAACTCTTTGCGCGTGGTATTTCTTCTACTCACGGTGTTTCACAATGTGTCTTGTGAAACTCAGGACCAGACTCTTTGTTTTACTCAGGATGTCCTTTCTGACGGGACAAAGCAGATATGAAACAAGGAAAAGAGATGTAGAGTCCGCACACCGCTGAGCTGCTTCGAAAAACCAACGAGGAACAGATTCCTGTTGACAGAACTGTTGGTGCGAACCGTGTTTTTGATTATTTGTGATCATGTGAGCTCTACGAGCACTGAGGACATTTACAGCAAACGCAGGAGAAATTAGATATTTGTGATAAAGGTTTTAGGACGAAATCGCTTTATTAAACATCCACAACAGCCTCTTCACTCAGATGTTCAGACACTCTGGATGGGGTCTAAATTGATTTCCACTACTAAGCCTACTGTATAGATTACTGCTGACCCACAAACACATTACCTAGAAAATAGTCCTGTGCCTGACCCTGAATTAGGCCTCCAGCAGCAGGCCTGTTTACATACAATACAGTGCTAATCCACCAAGACCCGTGTTTGGTTCTGACAACATCTACTCTTTTCTCTGCTATTGTCTTTGTTTTGCGCATACAAACGGCGTCGCTTTTCAATCAGAGAGTAATATGACATCTGCTTTGCTTGGGTTTTTCTGTAAATAAAAAGGGGCATTCCACCACTTTTGCACATGAAGTTCAGTTTTCGAGCCATGAGTGGAGTCCTACTCGGTGTGTGAGTTTGAATAATGCGGAGAGAGTGCACCAAAGTCTTACTCTGATGATGCCATCATCATGTTTTTTAAGCATAACTTGACTGTTCTCTATTGTTTTTATGTGTGTGTTTTTTACCCAGAAAAACCAAACACCAAGTGTAAAAGCTTTATGAACTTAGTTGAATGTAAACTGATACAGTTTAACAGTACCGGTTTACTTCTAGCCTTTCATGTATTACACATGAGGCTATCGCGTGAATGTATTTATAAAAGTAGGTAAACCACATGCAGATTAAAGTGCTCTCGTCTAACTTTTTAAGCATTTCATTTACATTTGCAGCCATCACATGCCAGACTTTAATAAAGAGTTTGATCTTTCGAAATCTATAGTGGGAACCAGTCTAGCAGGAAGTTGTTTTCGAGCAGAGTTGCTGAACAGTATGAACCTGCATGACAACAGTATCACATAGCCCTCGCTGACAAATGCTCTCATTCAGATGTGTGAGCGTGATAATGAAAATGTGTGTGAAAGAAACTGAAAAATGCTGATGAACAACTTTTAACACAAAACAGGGGCTTTAAGGAGAGGTGGGAACATCTCATGGACATAAGTCACACGTTCAATGTTGACTGGATGCGGTGTTTAATATTGTTTACCCTTTTTAAAGACTGCCGTGTTTTCAGATAAGGCTGATAATGGACCCTGATTGGTGAATATCTGTGCCGGGCAGAGCAGCAGCGTTGGGATGCTCTGTGACGGTTAATAGCTTTATTGAATTGGAAACGCTGACCCCATTAAAAGCAGCTGAACATCCCAGACTAAAGTCAACACAAAGCCGCGCTGCCTTTGCCGTTTGTGTGTGTGTGTGTGTCAGAAAGAGAGACAGCACATGTTGCTCTCATGAGTCACAAATTCAATATTGTCACCTGCGCAAACCTGTGTGCCTTTGTTCTGTGTCACACACACACACACACACACCTCCTGTCACTGGGTTTCCTCATGCCAGGCCTGCTGTATCACAACAAATGACTCAAACCGCTCATATATATATATATATATTTGGAGCTAAGTTTCATTCTGCGTTTTGGCCACTACACACAGACACACACACACTTCTATTTCTCATGGTCTGAGGTGACACAAGACCCATACAGGATATCACATGCCTGCCATGCCCGCCTCTCCATTGTTTGTTTTGTCCAGGAAACAGGATATTCAGGAGCAGACCGGCTGACCACATGAGCCAGGACAGAAAACATATCCATTTTATTTTACTAAGCCTCGTAGTTTTCTCCCATCCTGTCTGCTCAAGGTGCATCACAGGTATCATTAAAGTATCCACAAGCTCCTGCCAGTGTGCTTAAACTGTTTCTGACCAGCAAAGCACTGTGTTTACATGTCAACCACTGAACACCCAGCTGACATTCATTCAACAGATAAAAGACATGTTATGCAGGGATGCATTTGTATCATGAAAGAGAGAACAAGTGGACGCGTCTCCCACTGATGTAGTGATGAATAAACATCCACTTTCTCCATATAAAAAAAATACAGCACATATACAAATATAGAAACAGAAATGTTTAAAGAGAAACGTGCGTAAGTTATGTTATAAATAAAGATAACAAACCCACAAACGCTGTTACAGGTGACCAAACAACCGCATATTGTTTTACAGCTGAACTCTTGTGTTTGTATGATAATCAAACGTTTTCTCACCTCGTGTCTTTTGTTGTGATCTGATCGCTGCCACTTATTGTCTGTGCGCAGAGGGTCTCCGCCGGCACCGGGTCAGTCAAATAAATCCTCCCGTTAAAAACTGAGGCTGAACATATTCATTAAAATACTTGTTTTAGAATTATCGATGACTTGGTTCTGGAGAGTTTGTCAGATATCGGGGTGAAAAATCCGGAAGGAGAATCTGCTGTTTGTTCGGTATATGATAACCTTGTCTCTCACTCCACACAGGCAGTCCCATCCATTCACACTCCCCGCCTCCTCCTCCTCCTCCTCCTCCTCCTCCTCCTCCTCCTCCTTCCACACATTCAGGATGGGACAGATGAATTTCCCTCAGCGCACAGTTGTTGGCCAATGGAGGAGCGCTCTCTGCTGTGTTAACACACTACTGCTCAGTGGAAATAGAAAATGTTAAAATGATATTGTGTCTGGGCCACTTTTAGTTAACAACACACACTTTTTTTTTCGTTTAATGGATTAGAATTTATTTTCAGTTTTAGGTTATATGTGTGTTGATTGTTAGGAAATCTTTCACACACACACATACATACATACATGTGCACACTATATGTAGTCTGTCTTCATCTTCATCTCATGATCTTGCCTTGTCTGTGCTCTTCATAAGACAAGTGCACAATTTGTACTTGAATGTGTAGCATAAAACCTGTGATTAAAGGACTGGTTCACAATTTTTTAAGTCTGTCAAAATAAAATAGTTTGGAAATAGTTTTTTTTTTCTTACTTGCCATAATCATTCCTCCTGTTCATATTGAATATTACAAGATCTCTTCATAACGTATTTATAATGTCAGCGATGCAGGCCAAAATCCATAATCCTCCTTCTGTGCAAAAATGTACTTAAAAGTTTATCTGATGCTATTATGAAGCTTCAACTGTCCAAATTAGTCAAATCAAGTAGATATCAGTTTCAGTTTAAAGCCTGTTAGGTTCCTCTTTTTCTTACTTTACTTCCACTGCAGCTCAACAGGGTCCCAAACACTGAAGAAACACAAAGAGGGAATTTGATGCTAAAAAAGACACATAAATGTGGCAGATATCCACTTGATATGACTAACTCAGACTGCTGAAGCCTCATACAAGCTGCAGATCAAATTTTACATGCATTTTTTGCACAAAATGACTGTGTGGACACACATGGATTTCATCCTCCGACACTTATATTGGAAGCACATTTGGAGTATGAACAGGAGAAATAATTACAGCAAGGTTTAGTGTTCATGTGGGCACCTGGCTGTTGTTTAAAGACAGATTTAGAAAAATTATATATCTTTAAAATCAGAATGATTATTACAGGTTTGTTGGAACATTACATATAGGATTTAGGACAACATACTGTAGTTTTTTCCAGTGACTACACTGAAAAGGGAAGGAAAGGAGTGCCACTCTGTTGTGGTTTTCAGGGGCTAAACAATGGAAAAGCCTAATAATCCACAGAAACTGCAGCCACAAGGAAATGGGAGGGATGAAACTGTCCAGTTTATTATAAACCAGTTGAACCGAGTGTCAGGGCAGCTACAAGGTGACATTCCCCCGGCTATCTCAGCTGTGTATACACACAGAGGAGAGAAGAGAGAAAAAAAAAAAAAAAAAAAGGAGGAGGAGAACAAAAGATGTGTCTTCATGTCTAAGGGAAGGCTGGGTGAGTTACTGGAGCAAAATGCTTTCTTCAAAGCCTAAATGAGTCACCCCAGGGACAGCCCTCACCCCCTCGTATTTGTGAGGATTTCTGCGAGCCCGTGATTAGGCTCACCCCAGTGCCATGTGTGCATCCCCCAGCTCCCCCACAAGCACACCAAATCTCTACTTGGCCTCAGCTCCCGTTGAGATTAGCCCGCTATCTATTGTTCTGATGAGTCTTCATATAAACTATAGTCTCATTATGATAATACAAAGACAGCATTTCATTGCTTGGCTATTTAGAATGATGAAATATGCGTTGTAATCTCTGGGAAATTCTCTTTTTACATAATATAAGAAAAAAAGCGTTAACTTATTAACTTCATATGTTTCTTAGATGAGAAAACACAAAAGACAATAAGTTAAAAAAAAACAAAAAAACAAACAAACAGAGATTTGAAAGCAAAATTAAACAACTCAGGAGACCAGAGAATGCAAACAGCCTGCATGAGGGGACTTTTGTTTATGCAGAGGGAGGAAACTATGAATTTTAAGTACAAGAGGATTATGCTGTGCTCACATAACAGATGTTAACATGGAGAGGTCTACTCTCCTGAGAGCAGCCCCTGACTGACACACTGTCCCGCACTCATTGGCCCATTGTCAATGTGCATCCTGTCTTCTGAGTCTTTAGTTGCATATTGCTCCCACCCCCTCCAGGGCAGATTAACTCTGGCCCTCTACCACCGGCCTTGACCTTGATGGACTAGTAATGTCATCTCCTTTTGTGTTTTGACAGACATAGACATTGACTCTTGCCAACTTTCTGTTTTCCCCTCTAAAGCAAACTTTATGCATTCATGCAGTAGCTAGAGATCAACAAAGGCTGGATGACAATAAATTACATCAACAATAAGTGAGCACTGACCCTCCATCTCATCTCATCCTCTCATCATCTCATCCAAGCAGGTCATCTGTTGTTCTGTTGTCCTCGTGCCACCAGTCTTCATTCTTCCTGATAGCTTGGTCATTTCAGTGTGTCTTTAGTATTTTCCAGGTCAGAGTGAATGGATTAAGTGTGTGTTACCCCTCCCCCACATCTTCATGTAAAAATTGGGACAATTTTCTTGAGAAACTGGGGATAAACATTATTGATACAACCGACAATATGCGTGGTATCCATTAAACACCAACTGAAAAATATTTTTTCACATTTCCGAGTTCCTATTAAGGCACTATTAATAAAAAAATATATATATTTTTAAGTGACTATAAAGATTTAAAGAGGTTCTACTAAACAATTGACCATCAGTTTCACCTTTCAAGCTTTCTATTCTTTTTAGTATAGCAGTTTCCCACAGTCATTTCACAATTTCTGATCATTTATTTTCAAGATAAATTAAATGAAAATAATTGATTGATGGTCATCATCACATAACAAAAAGCACAGGCGTTCTTTTTAAGATGATGGATTTTCTTCTTGTGCTTTTCTACAAACCATGAATGACAGTGTAAAGAAAAAAGTGTGAGAAAACAGTGTATTTTAATTACACTTTAATCACACTAAGGGCACAAGTTGCACTAAAAAATAACTTAACCCTAACCCTGATATACAATGGAATAACATTTGTTTGTATATTAATTACAGTAAAAAAAAAAGAAAGAAAAAGACAGAAAGTAAACTACATAAAATATATAATTATTCGTGAAACAGGACACATGACTACAGAGATTTCTCTGCTATATTCCTGGAAGGAAGTCAACTAAAAACTGCAGAGATTTAGTTTTAACATAACGTACTTTAACCCCAGTGCTCGATATGACGTCTTACTTTTTCAACAAATACCAAAATCTATTCTATCAAACAGTAGAGAAGACCCTGAAAGAGATAAATGCCTTGTCAGCAAAACTTCAATGAAAACCAGATGATGAATTAATGGAATTATCATGTAAATAATAACATGTAGTTAAATATTCAATTTAATCGGAGCACCATTGTATATGATATCAAATCTGATGAAATACAACATAAGAGATCTTCGAAAACATATTCCAGCACTACTCGTCATTATAATTCAAATCATCATGTAAGCATTCAACCACATCCTCCATTTCCCCTTTTCTACTGTGGAATATGTTGCATCTGATTCATGTCATCTTGCATAAAAATCAATGCTTTGATGAGGCCCATAGCGCCACTTGGTTCAGTTTAAATGTGTCAATGTCTTCTCATTCACCCATATTTCCTCATTTGGTGTTCTGACAGATTGAACGTTTTCATGGTGTAATTTGAGTATTTCAGAACTGGTCACACCTGGAAGTGAATGCACATCATGTCTGTGACGTGTGACGTCTCCTTGTACAGTTAGAGGATGCTGAGTTCATGTCCTGAAGTGTCTGGATGCCTCACATTGTCGTAGTGTAATTACGTTATTGTGCAATGAGAAAGAAAGGGCAGGCTGCATGGGATGTGTAGGACTACTGTACTGAGATATGTACAAGTCCCATGACTTTGACTACTCATTCAGCTGCTTGCCTCCAAATATAACACAATCACACTGTGAGAGAATCGTAACCTTTAAAAAGGTTATCAGGCCTCAGCTGGCAGTGTGCGTCACCACAAAGCTGAGTAAGAAGTGAAACCAACCAGAGAAGAAAAATATATCAAAGATCCCGTAAGCAAACCTTTCTCTGCCTCATTCACTAGTTTATTTTTACTGTTTCAAACAGCAGATCTACTTAACAATGAGAGCATTGTTCCAGGTATTTGAGTATTTTAATATATTTATCTACTGCTACTGATAGCCTCTTAATTAATCTTAGTTATTATTTCAGTAGTATTTCACATATACATTTAAATAACTTTTTTCTTTAATTGAATACAAAAGACTTTATTTCTATGCTCCACTTAGATGTCCTAACGTCTATTTTACCGACAGGACTGTTGAAGCCACATGTCAGTAGTGAGTGAAACTGCCTTTACAAGTTGTTGCAGTACCACCATGTGGAGTAAGTGTGTTGTGCAATCTGATTCAACTCAATGTATATTATGTACAGTAAACAGAGTTAAGCTTAAAAACCAACATTCAAAATTTTGCACAGTGCATGTCTGTAAAGTACCAATTAATCAGTTCTTCTGATAATACTTTGACAATATGTATTGAACATTCTTAGACATTTTGTAAAGCAGACTTCCTGTTTAACCATCAAATAAAACAAAATAAATTCTAAATATAAGTTCAGTTGTTGTATTAGTGGTTTGGTTTCTCATTTATCTTTGGCGCCCTCTGGTGGAAATCATCAGCTACAGCAATACTCAGCTGAAAAAGGTTGAAGTGTCTTAAATGTATCAATTTCTTCTCATACCTTATGCACCTCCTAAAGTTAAACTCTACACTTTTAGTGATTGTGTCGTTTTCAAGAGAACATACTCACTAAGACAAACATAGTCTTCTCCGAATAATCCTCCCCCTGCAATCTGGCTGAAGTTTGTTTATTGTAATTTCTTTCAAATGAACTCAGACTGCTGAGTGCTTAGCAGGAGTAGAAACATGTCACATCTTTTCTTCAATTTCATGCTCATATGAAAGACAAAGGGAACTGTGACACAACACGACATTAGAAGATGCATTGACATCATCCATTTAAATTATAATCAAACCTGAACATAAACTATGTTCTTCGCTCAGCTTGAACAACACATTGATCTAATGCATTTTACAGTGCAGAGATCAATGTAACAAGAAAGGACAAACAACCAACAAACTCTTAAAGGCATTAATAGAGTGAGGAAAAACAAAATGCAGAAGGAAGGAAACCCGGTTTTGAGACAGCTTTTAAAAAGACAAACTCTGACTCTGACACTGTCATATGAAGGCAACAGTTCAAACATGTAAACAGATAGAAGACGACTGAATGCTTTGTAGACAAGATACAGGATTTACAACTCAATGGGCTAGGACATGGGATAATTTGGCTCCTTTTCACACACTCATATGTTAACCTAGGGTTAACCTAAATCCAGGGCGAAATCATTAACACTGGACTTCTACTAGCCCTGGGTTAAATGTCTGTCGGGAACCTACTTGGTTTAACCCTGCTCCGAAGCAGGGCCAGCAAGCCCTAGGAAAAAGTTAGTGTTAGCCCACTTCGGAATGTGTCAGGATTGCGTCAGTGTGAAGGCTTTATTAGCCTGGAGCTAAGAAGGTCCTAAGAATACTTTGTTCCTGGGCTAAGTATAGGGTCTAGAGGTAGATTGATCTGGGTGGCTGCAGTGTACCAATTCGAAAGAGATGATAAATGGAGAAAAGAATGGGACCAAGTATAGAGCCTTGGGGTACCCCACAACAAATGGGGTTTTAGGGTGAAGACGACAGTGAAAGATCTGTTGGATTATTTTCTATTGAAGAACTCTGTGGTGATGTCAGTAAGGGACAGGGGCCATCTGTTTCATTAATAGCACAACATACAGTATGATAAGTATTTAGGCTCACAAAAGAGGTTTTTTAGTTTGAGGGGATAGGGGGGTTAAATGGGACAAACGTGACCGAATTGCAACAAATATATTTTTAGGTCTTCGCTGGTGGTATAGTGCATTTCTAGACCACACTTTTATTGGTTAGATGCTTAGGGAAAGGAAGCATTATCTGCACAATTCTGCATTAGGCCCTGTAAATAACTCATTATCCTGGCGAGAGAACACAAGATGTTGCTTTGAATTGTCCTTTTGTGTGCAGACAAGTAGCCTTGTAACAAGTTGCATCCTTGCCCATCAAACAGGAAAATTAATTTTTATGCTTCATCTAGTTATGGAGCAGAGAGACACAAGGAGGGGGCGGAGAATCTCTTCAATAAATCTTGCATGAAGCAAAACACATCTGACAAAGCATATTTTCTGTCTCCACACAGTCTGCGCCAAACAATATTGTTATTTGATGTGTTAAATGGTGATTTTGGCCACTATACGAGAGAGATTCTTTGCTGGCAATTGCAAATGAGGAAGAATATCACAAAACCTATATTTCACTACTAAAAAAAAGAAGAAAATCCTTTCAATAGTGAGTATGACTTTCAGACAAATTCAAGCATGTGCAGGAGTCTTATGTTGCTCAGCAGGATGTCAGATTTCCTAAAATAGTTCAAAAAAATAACAATTATGGTAATATACCGGTACTGTCAAAAAAGGTTTAGGATCACTACTGTGTTGTGAAATCCTTTGAGAAGATATTGAGCAGTCTCAACTCACGCAACTGGAGGAAGGTGATGAAACCGTCTGGAAAAGAAAGCCCCAATTTTAGAGCTAAGTTTCAAGATGGAAATGGCTGAATCACGACCCATGCTTCCTGTTTTCTGCGGCTGCAGTGGCTGCGCTACATTTACTATCTTGGAAAATATTCTAAAAGAAAACTGAGATTAGTCATGAAATTAGTCATATTTATCAATATGTTCCATGTGCCACGTGAGGAAAATTTGAGAATACACACTTCACTTATAATTATCTTTCATCACCACCTTTATGAGGAATAAAAGTGTCCATGATGATAACACAATACTGTACAGATGACAGAGTAATCTCTATCTCCAAATCTAATATCATTCAATGTATACATACAGTACATTCACTAAATGAGCAAGTTATAAGCAAGTCCTTGAAACTGAAACAATATAGTAACAATATAGAGGTGAACAAGGACACTGACCCCATGGATTAAACATGACCATTTCATGGGCCTGTGAAACAAACGTGTATGTAAAGGCTCAGCATGTCCACTGAATATATTTACTGTGCTTTTCATTTTCAGTAAAGTTACTTCAGAAAGAGCGACAGTTCCTCACAATGATGTTATTGTGTGTAATAAAATGGTGCGATCATAAACTCTTTTATGAGTAGTTTGTGATTCAATAAAACTGGCTGCGAGATGTGGGTCTTTTCATGTTGTTTTTATAGTTTCAACTGTTTTGAGTTACAATAATTCAAATGTGCTCCCCTGGAAGTATGTGCTTGCATAAATGGACACAACAAAGATGAAACATTTTGCTTTTGTTGGTTAGCTCAGCTCTAAACAAAGACTGGAAACAGAGTCTGAGTCAAACAGAATCAGAATACCAGCGCCTCTAAAGCTCCCAAATTAACAAATAATATTTAATTACAACGTTTTATTCATACAAAAAACTGACGTGTTAAAGTGACGTAGTTTAAGCATAAGCATATTATATCATACTCTTGTATGATTATCAAGCTTGTTTGAGTAGAAGAGTAAAATTTGAATACAAATATTTAACAGCCAATACAGAATTTTTTAACTTATTTTCAGATCTTTTTATTGTCCAAGAACACAGTTGTGGTGTTTTTAGATACTCCTTAGAAAGGCTCCTTGAAACATTTTATTTAATTCTATACCATTTCTGTATCCATCTTTTTTTCTTTTCTTATTCACACTTTTCTCAGCAGATGCAGTCACGGTCCTGGAGGCATGGAGATAATGTTTAACCTCTTAACTAAAATAACATATAATCTTAAACACTGCTTACTTAGCTCCATAGCAGCAGTGAATAGAGACAGTGGACTAGATAAATGCTCAATTGCAAAACTACAGATCTTGTCAACCTCCTTCCCTAAACCAACATGTTCAATCATACCACAGAAGTCAGACATCTGGTACTCTTCACTGTCTTAACTTGTAAGTGATGCATTATTGTGTCACACCAGGAAGTCATGACATCCTAAAACATTTTAAAAGGACCTAATTCCTCAAATTGTTGCAACAGTGAAGCAGCTATTCTCAAGTCACTGTAACATGAAAATAAGAAAAAGGTAAGAAACCTCTGTTATCCCTTGCAAGGAGTTCAATGGTTTTGTTTTCCGTTTTGAGTATTCGTGCATCCTGTGTTAGATATAAAATGTGACAGATGTTGTTTCCTGTGTTGCTAGATGCCTTTTTCCATGTTTAACTGATGTGTGAGGGAGTTGGTAAATGTGTCATGCTTGAGCCCATCCTGGCAATAGACATAACACAATGTTAATCATATTCAGTGACCTCTGTTAAATGCCGACTATAGAGAATTAGGTTTGTCTGCGGCTTTTACAGAATCAAGCCCATTGCTCGGAGACTGCACGCACTCACTTATATTCACAAACAAAAGTCAGTGGGACGGATTTTGCTGTAGCCACAATGTATGGATTCATTAAAGCACAGCGTTTCAAAACGCATACGTAATGATTGACATTATAAAGGGGTCAAGGCAAGGAAATATTACTTGGGTGCAATAAATCAGTGTTCTGCCTGTTAAGGGAAAGCATGAGCAGTAAACAGTTGCTGTCGTCCACTCAATCATGTCCCCTTTTTCAATATTTTATTAACTGACTCATTTTAGTTGTGCACTGCAATTTTAATTTTGATGGAATAAATTACTCAAATAAACAAACAAAACCCATTCAGTTGTCAGTCAAAACATTTAAGTCAAATTATGTTTTGCTGATTTAACAGCTATTTTCCCCAATACCTCATTAAAGGCATGTAACCTACTTAGGATGACACACACACTAGCAACTATTAAAAGATAAGCATCTGAAATTTAAGGGTTCAACAGCTATGACCAAAGCTGTGAGGTCAGCTGGACATCCAACAATACATTTGACGTTTGGGAATATTACCCATTGTTAACATACAGTCACTGGCCAGCACAAACCTAATACATTTTTTCTTATTGACACTAATGCATTTTGCATATTTTTTTAAATACACATTTACCTCAACAACTTTTCACTTTTTATTATATTTATTCTTAAAAAGGCTTTTGGTTAACAAAGAAAATTTCCTGAGAGAAAAATACGTTAACATTGATGAAATGAGCAAACAAGCAAATACTGAAAAACACTATTGAGAAAAGAAAAATAACAGATTATTACATTGAGTGACCTTGTATCGTTTAATAACTCTCTCTCTCTGTTGCTTCAGGCTGTGGTAATGTGTATGATTTAATGAACAAGACATGAACAAGGTGCAGATGTCTGTAAAATGAAAATGTTCTTGTCTAAAAAGAATAATAAAAAAGGAAGAGATCATTGAGTTTCTATGGCTGAACTGCTGCCACTAGTAGTTGAAGCGATGGCTTCAGACTTGGGTTAGATTTAACACGGCAGCCTAATTAGTGCGATTATCACACAGCTGCACAGGCTGAGAGGATTTGAAGTGGTTTTATCAAAAGGATCATTCTCCTGGGGAATGCCTCATCCTGACAGTGTGTGCACTGTCAGATCCATTTCGGTTTGCTGCAGATTTGAAAGGGTGAGGTGAGACTCTACGGGATAGTAGAGCAAACATATAGCGTCGAGTTATTGCTCACTGTATTAGTTGTACATGAGTAAAGCTACAAAATGATTAGATGCATAGTGTTTTCCCACCTCAGATCACACAACAGACCAGTTATTGGTGGCACATAATCCACACTAGTTTACTCCAAATCATACTGTGAGCTGGCACGGTACTAAATTTGGGCTTAATAATGTTACCAAACTGATTTGGCCCCTGATGGTGTGCTAATTATTAGAAAGAAACAATTGATGTAATGCCTCAGTTCAGATGGGGAATAGCTTTCCCTTTCTTTCTTTCCTTCCCCAAAAAAAGTAATTTAAAGCTGCTATAATCAAGATTTTTTTCACGTGACCGATCAAATGACTTTGTGTATGTGAAAGAAAGACAAACCCAAAGAGATTTATCACCTGAATCTCTAGCTCACACTAGCATTAGCTCTAAGCGTTTTAGCATCTTTCAGCTCAATGTTTTGTTGTTTAGCTTCCTCTCTCTCTCTCTGCTGCTGGGTGGGCTGGGGTCTTCAGTGCTCCACCAGACCTGCGTGACCTCTACAAGCTCCTCCAGAGTTACCCTCCTCTACCCGCCGTGGCGTCACAGGTCCGGCTTCGAGAGCAGCCGGCTATTGCCCATCGCCAGGATCGAGAGCACAGGGAGGACCAAGAGAAGAGAACCAGACACCCCTTGCACCACCCTAGCACCCACTTCACCTCCTCTGTCCACGACTTGCCTCCCCCGAGCCGGCCTGCTGTGAGCCTGACATCCACGGACGTTCTCAAGGTAAGCCTACCAACACACAGGTCTACCCGTATGAGCCATACAGCACCATTGCTCTAGGACACATAGCAGAGGATGCTCTCCTGCAGACCGACCGACTGACGCGATTTGATTCAACGATTCTGCATATTTTAAACTAGATCAAAAACAGTAATGGACTTTAGAAAATGCGCTGTGTTAAGTCCATAGGGGGGATTATCTAGACAGAATTCCTGTTTCCAGACGTTTGGCATTCAACACTTTTAATCCTATTTACTCCACTACACTTCTTTTCATTTGATTCCTGGTATGACCAAATTGACACTAAACACATGAGAATATAAATGTTTGCATACACTTTAAATAAATGGGTAGAAAAACTCTCAGAAATTCATATCAATATCTCTTAGATAAGCAAGATTAAAATGTTTCGACTACATATAACATTTTGTGGCATTATAAGATCAGGGTCAAGTGTCACCCCGTTTTTCACCCAGTCGGGGATATTCAAAGTATAGAAGTTTGCAACAGATTTACTGATTTTCTGTGTCTACGAGTAAAAAAAAAAAGTCATAATTTTATATCTGCCAAACAGATGTGCATGTGATATCATTAGGTCGAATAAGTTCAGCAAGAAAAACGAGACACTGATGTTGTGTGTATTATAGACATTCTTTTAAAGGTCATTAATGAATTTCTGACTTGTGAAATGCCGCTTTCGCATTTAACATATCATTGAGTGCTACTGCGAGATTTCAGCATGAAAATCAAATCCCTCCACAGTGTAACTTGGCATGTGGACGTCTATTTTTCACGTGGTTTCGTGTCTGTGTGCAAAAACGGAAAATCCCTTTATTGTTGTTGTTTTTTTTCTTCGTAATAACATCGCAGTACCATGGAGGTAAATTTGAGGTTTTGATGGAAATAGAAATATGTTGTTTTTCTCATCTAAAAAGTTTGAAGGAATTATCTCTCTCTTTCATTTTTAGTGTGCAGAATCCAGAGAACGATCCCTACTTTCTTGGGCAAATGCTTTTTGACAGTGTGGTCCTAACTTGTCTGTGGATTAACAAAGACACCCCCAAAGCCATGCAGGCAAGGCAAAATTAGCTTAGAGGTATCAGGCAGAGCTGCTGGACCGTGAAAGTTAACTCTGACCCCCCGTGAGAATCGAGTAAAAAAGAAAAACAGTTCATGCATCAAGACAAAGGCAGTTTTATCACAAGTCGAGGATGCATGATCATATTTAGGTTCAATCTTGAAGTAATCTAAGAAGAAATGTGTACTGACATACTATTACTATCTTAGAAAATTACTATTTCAATTCATGGTTTACTGGATAGTGCAGCAGTTCAAACTTGTACTGCTACACAAGACTTGTGCTTTACACGTTTCCTTAGTAAACACGAGTTCCCTGGAGGATACTAATGGTTTGTTTTAACTGACAGTGCTGTTAGTTATGTTATTATCTTACTAGTTTCGACAAAACTGCTCACTAGCCGACATGTGCACGTGACCAGTTCAATTAGTGATGTGATAAAAAGTCATGTAATGACCTACAAAGATATAAATAGACAGACACGTGTACCAATGTTGCTATTGCCAATAATTCACATACTATACTGTTACTATAGTGTATCACCCCCCCCCCCCCCCCCTCACTCAGCTCACATACCATATAAATATATAAGGCATCCATTCTAAACAACAGGAGGTCATTGTGAACATAGCTGCTCTCTGGAGTTCCACAACAGAACAACAAACTTTGATAAAAGGGAGCTTTATTATGTAGACCTACTCATTGTTTATAATTTAGTTTATAAAAAAATTATATTATATCACAATAATTTTATATTATTATTATGATCATCACATCTGCAATAACATAGCATATTATTTATATATGGTTACTTGTCAACAAACTGCTATGCGCTTTTATTTTGAATTACAGAGTGTGCTCTTCCTCTCCTCGAATTTCTATTGAAAAAGAAAAAAAAAAACCTTCATGTGACCATGTTGAAAGGAAAGAAAGAAACATCAAAGAGCTGCTATTCTGTTTTGCTCACTCACAATGGAAAATGATGAGATAGCTTTGTGTTTCACTGTAGCACAACAGTTTTATTGTTGTTAACAGAAGACGTAATTAACCTGACGGTTCGCACATTTTCATGGTTTTATTCTTCATGGATAATAAGCAAGGAGCTGGCAGTTAACACAACAGTGGAAGCGCATTAGGCTTTATAGGGTTGCATTTTAGCTCGGTGGAATTTGTGCTGGACAGCCAGCAGGAATTTAGTCCAGCTAATGTAACCTGGTAGCATTTTGGACTTCACTATTCAACTGGTGTTTTATACTATACAGTATCGATGCCATTTAGCATTGTAGCTGCACCGATCAATATCTTCATATGAACAATGGAAGAATTATGCCATTGTTCTGTAACTGTTAGTAACTAGCAGGTGACCATAGTGGAGCATTTAGCAGCTAAAAAGCCTGGATATTTTTTTCATTTCATTGTGTCATTTTTAACCAAGGTCTACACGTGTGGTGATTGTTGCAGTAGCTCCATCTTATCTGATCTCATCTGATTTGATTATCATCATTTAATCCATTTAATCAGATTCTCTGCATAATATAATATAATATAATAGCACAACTCCTGCAGTCTGTTCGTTACTGCCATTATGAGCTCTTTTCACAAATGGCAACATGTGACTACAGTATTATAGTGAGGTAGAGTATATTAGGGGCAAAAATCAACAGTGTGTCTTCTGACTCTCTACATGAAAGCGCATAGAATTGATCAACCCAAGAAATGTCATCCTGATTTGGGGCTTTAAACGTATTTAACAACGGGATCATATTTCAATTGATGGCCCCCGAAAAAAAAAAGGCCTGACTTTTAAAAATCATCAGATTCAACTCCACGTGCAGACTTTGGTGGTTTACACTGACCTTTTCATCAAACTCCAGGCACATAGAGCTGAATAATGCTACATCTTTGTGTTTCTTTGATTTTTCAGGGTAGACTCTGAGGTCTCAAACTAAGTTAAAAGCAGAGCTAAGAGAGCCTTTTGTGTGTTGAATTCGTCCGGCTATACCTTCAACTCTGTTCTCAATTTCTAGTATCCACAGCAAGAACTTTCCAGCTTTTTTTCTCTCTCAATATTACATACGTAAGCACCGCATTTCATCTATAAATACGATAGTGGTTGACGGATGGATTTGCTCTTGCTGCTCGTTGGGAACGTGTGGTAACATGTTTGAATCATTTTACTGTTTGACGTTGTTGCAATGAGCATGAAAACGAGGCTCTGTCTGTTTATGTAGCTGCTAAATTAAGCCCCATTGTTTATCACTTAAGCAAGTGCATGTTCCTAATCCCACACAGACTGGACAATGTGTCTCATTCTTGGAAGAGGATGTTGCATTCTTGCTAATGTTACCCTGTGGCCACAGGCTAAGCAGCAGAGAAGACATCTCTTTGTCCCAAACTCCCCCTCTTGATGAAATGGCTTGTCTCAGTGGTTGCTAATTTGCTGTAGAGAATTGTTACTAAAGGCATTAGGCAAGAGATCAAAATCTACCTCCTCGAGGCTATGGGGGAACTTAGCACATGCAATAGTCGTTCAACTCAATATCACTCTTATTATCACTTTGGACCTATGGGTGTTAAATGTCCTGGAGAATAAACATTTTTATATACATCAAATACGCAAGTGAAAGACTTTTTAAAAGAGCATTATTTTAGCTTGAAGCTTACTGTAGAAACGACGAGACGACTTCTGACAGAGAAATGTTCCAGTTGCCAACCCGTAAAACAAAGGATTCATTTAGTGTTTTCCAAAAAAGAAAATGTTGTCCAACAGCTAACAATCTCTGGTTAGCTAACATGTCTCTGACAGTATCTGAAGGCGGCGTCTGTTCCCTTAACGGCCACAGAAATATAGAACATTTGTGAAATAATGTAATCCGTATACGTTGATGTTTCACGTGGCGCTGCTGTTAGCTCACCGTTTAGGTTTAGGTTAGCCTTCTTTTCAGGCATGGCGTCATGGCGACAACGGCTAAATATCATTGCGTTATTGTATATTTCCTTTTAAGTAAGCTAGGATATTATTTTCTGTTTATATTATTTACACTATGTCATTACTTAGACCTGCACGCTAGTGGCTAAGTGCAAGTTTAAATGATGGCCATAGTTAGCTAGTCACCCTGTGAAAAGGTTGCTTCTCCCCTAGTTCCCAACATTACTAGTGTTTTGTGTATTAAGTCTCTAGTTTCAGTCCACTGTTTCATAGTGTTGAAAGGATTATTTTTTGAGTATTCTGATGGTGCGTAGATGCGCATACAGTGATAGCGACACCAGGCGTGCGTTACTAGCTGCACTGAACAGTGACTCATATCTCTGTCACCTTACGGTAGGAAGCATAAAACTGTTCTGTAGTAAATTACATCGTGTATAATTTGGTGCACTTGTGGCTGTGTGTGTGTGTGTGTGTGTGTGTGAGGAAACTGTGATTGTCAGCAGTGACAAAATGTCTGTCCTGTATGTTTTGAAAGTTTGAAAGTTTCCAGTGCTTGTGTACATGACCCCTCAAGGTCAAAATGAGTCATAAAAATTATATATATATATTTTTTTTTTTTGCGAAAAAATACTTTGAACTGATTTTGGCAACAAGAGATAGCTGAGAAGTTATCACAAGCACACAAGATTAGATCTTAAAGTTCAGTATATGTGTTTATGCATTTCATAATTGTCTGAATCAAAGGAAAAACTATAAATTTGGCATAACTTGGCCCAGAGGGGAAAGTTTATTTTATAGATTTGATATTGCCCCAAAACAAAAAAAGCTCAGTCTTAATTTAATTTAATGCCACATCATTTTAAACTAGATTTTATACTGAAACCACATCTTAATATTGCATGTACACATTAGTTGAAAAGTGGAAAAAATGTCCAGCAGTGATACTGAACTTACTACTGTACCAGTGAGCGTTTGTGAGCACTTTTCACTTGCTTAAAATGTCATCATCCATCAGCATGTAAGCATAAAATTCACATATTCTTATGACCAGTTATGTGTCTTTTTTTGCACCTAGACCTGCTGAGCGTGACGTAGTAGATAATGTAGTCAGCAAGTGGAGGTTTAGGTTTACTATGTCTTGGATGAAAAATTCAATTATAACAATATCCACTGTATAATTAAGTGTTTCATATCCAGTTTAAAACCCAGTCAACATGACAAGTTGTGTCAATAAAGAGCTACTTAAGACGTACCTAGTTTAATCAGTGTGACTGTTCATTATTTAATCAACCACTGACTTGTTCCAACCTACTGGCATCCAGTCAGCCTTGAAGAACATTAGTTGTTAGTAGGACTTTTCTTTCAAACTTTACACCCAGTCAATACACGAACCCTTATATTCAACTTTGAATTTGGCGCCACACGATTGGAGAAGAAGAGATGCTTTTGCACCTGTGATAGGAAGAATTAAATTGTGAGACAGCAAACGGCTGAGTCGTGAAAAGGATATTTTACATCAGTGATATACAGAAACCGTTTTGTCTCGCTAGATGTTTATTATGCCCTCATGAAATTAACTTGCCTTTGATATGATTTAAAAGCAAAATCTTAGTTCTCTTAGTTATCTTTCAGTTGCTCTAAAGGGGCCCGTCTCTGTAAATTTTCAGCAATAAAATAAATAAATGTTTAACTTCCTCCTGTGACAAAATGCCCCCAAGTGTGGCTGGTTACCAAGGAAGCAAGAAACAGCTGGAGTGGAGCTGGTCGAGAGCGATATGAATGGATCTGTTTCTTTTCAGGGGTCAAGGAGTGACGACTATCTTTCGAAATGTTATTGGTCCTCAAGGCATAAGTCTAAAACATGGACATGTGCTCTCCTTGAGAAGGTAATAAACCTCTGTCTCACAAAGAGCCCATGAATAAAGTGATAGCCTGGCTTGCTGTAGGGATAAATGAAATGCATCCCTTGTTAACAGTTCCCTCTCAACCCAAAGGTTTCGCTAAAGGAAAAGGCCACGCTGCAGAAGGGGAGACAAAGAAACGTTCTACTATGAGTTTACGAAGAATGCCTTCTCTGTTTTATCATACACGACTCTGTCCAGCCAGAGGGCACTTCCCCTGTGTTTGTATTCACCTCACCAGCTCCTAGTGAGTTTCCAATAATCCAGACAAAGACGTGATGCTCTGTGTTTTTGCAGAGTTACACGAGAGGCTACAGCAGACATCTTTGTTAATTAGCTGCACAGGCGAAGTTGCTTCATCGCGCCATTTGTTAGATAAATGTTGGATTCTAGGGGTAGTTTACAATTCATCATGATGAATAAAGAGGCATTAAATCAGCTTTCAGTGCAATACATTAACTGTTCATTAACTGTTCATACTTGATAGTTAACAGTGACAATGTACATACAATTCTGTAAATGATCGATGCTTCAGTTTTCTTTGGAGCAAAATATTTGACGTACTTCCAGTTGAGACCTTTAATAACTGGCAGTACTGTGGAAATATACCAATCTATACAAGTTCGGAGTGGAAGTTGGAAAAGAATTTGGCGTGACATTGATGTTATCCCACTGTGGAATATTAATTACAGCCTAAAATGCAGCTATTATTGTGTCGGTGACACAAATGTACACACACACACACACACACACACGTTGCTGTGAGACAAGTCATTAAGAAACAAATTATTTATTATTATTACTATATTCACACATCCATAAATTCATAAATCTGATGCAATCAAGTTCTATATATCCTGTATAACAAACGAGATGAAACGATGCAAATCATTGTGACTGAACTTGAACCTGACGTTCATGCAGGACGTTCAGGAGGATCATGGTACTTCAAAAATGACATAGTACCTAAATCCACGTAATGTAATAAGATATGAAGTGATGATGATATTGCATTTTGAGAGGGTGCATGATGTACAATAAATTAACTACTAATACTCGCATTATCTTCTATACACGTTAAGGAGTAGTTGGGGGCCAAACTGTTGTTGTATGCTGGTCCTCTTTATTTTATGCAACCAAACAAGTCATTTTTTTCTTAGGAACCTTTGTCGTTTGTAGTCAACTCAAGACAGATCTATTTTTTTTTTAGTTTATTTGTTTGTTTGTGATTGTGATTGCATGTCGCCGTATGAGTTGATGCGTCACGATACCACCCTGTTTCAAATATTACTGCAGTCCCACCATCAATCTCTGGCCACAACATTTTTATTTTTATTATTATTTTTGAGTCCATCACCACACCCTCTGGGCCCTGTGCACTGCGCCATTGACTGTGTTTGGTGCCATGATCAACTGATTCACAAAAATAAAATCTATAAAAAGCTTTGCAAGATTAAAAAAAGGTTGACTGTCTACAAATATGAGGGGTCGATATCAAATGCTTTCATTACAAAAAGAGCTGAGCTACTGTCTGAATAACCGACTTGAATACGTTTCCTTTAAACCTACATCTCCCTCTACATCAAGCTATTCATCTTGTTTACTCCCCAAAATGTGACTGTTAACAATAAACAGTTAAACGTAATTGACCTCTAGAAATGGGTGGGGTTGTTAAACACACCATACGTTTGAGTTTTCATATGGCCAGTTTGTAGCGGAACACTGGCGTCAGTTGTGTTCCCGGTGCTCAGAACAAATAATGTTTTATACTGGATGAGCAGAACTAAAGATTTAACGTTAGTTAGCCTTAAGCAAGCTTCAGTTTGCAGACTACTGGCCCATCAATAAAAAGACTTCTTTGTGAGTTGAAAGTGGTGACGTCAAATGGGCTCTTTAAAGACATAAATTCATAGTTAGGCAGGAACAACACAGAAATGGGAGGATGAGTCTGCGTCCTCCTCCGCTTTATAACTTGCATAACTAATGAGCCTTAAGCCCTTGATAAATTAAGCGAGACTAGTGACTGCTCTCAGATTTTTGCACATACTAGCTCGCTGTCAATGCTATAGGCTAACAAGATAAAGGGATTATATACACTGTATGTAGATACTGCATTTAAAAAAAACAACAAACAATTACTAAACAAATAACATGTTGGAGATGCTTGAATACAGCCACTATCAGGTAAGATGTGTTGATTTTATATTTTTTTAATTTCTGGACTATAATATCTGTCTGACAATGTAGCTAATATTTCATTTCTTTCTTGTGGTTGAAATAATATTCATTTATATATCTTTTAAGATGGTGCCCTTTTCTATAGACTACACTTGCTAAACACAGCTTGCAACTTTTGACACTATGGGAACCATCTACTAACAACACTAGAAAAGCTAATAATTACAACATAGTTTTTATATCACTGCATGAGTTGTTGATGTTCTGCATGGTTTTAAAGGTATTCTTAGGTCATGTGACACACCTGCGCTGCATATGGTGTCCTATATGTGGAGAGTTTTAGTAAAACAGCCTTCATTTCCTTTGTAATATAAAAAACATTTAGCATTGTAATACAAAATACAAGCGTGCAATAAGCCTTTAAAAATTGCGTTTGCAGGTCCAATGATCAGCATGATAAACTAGAAATGAGTCCTTTAACTGCAGCATAGCAGTAACTTGGATCCTTTGGATTTACAAGCTTATGATCTGAATTTAACATCGAAGCACTGAACAATAAAACTGGATCAAAAAACATCTTTTTTAACAGGTTTTGCTCGTTTATATTATACAGTAATCATCATTTTCAAACAGGTGTGAAACATTATTTCAAACCAAATCCATCCGCTATCTACGTTTCCATTTAATATGTTTCCACAGGTGCTGGTATCTAAAATCTTTGGTTGTAATGTTGACGTCTTGCTCATATAGGTGCAGTCCCACCTGGAGAATCCCACCAAATACCACATCCAGCAGGCTCAGAGGCAGCAGGTGAGGCAGTATCTGTCCACCACCCTGGGTGGTAAAGCCAGTAGCCAGTGCCCCAGCCAGCCCCCCGAACACGGCATGCCACCTGGACCCGGCAGCAGCGCCCCCAACAGTCCCATGGCCCTACTCACTCTTAGCTCTAACTGTGAGAAAGAGGTACGCCAGATGAACATTTCATCATTAGATTAGGTGCCTTGATACAACACACACACACACACACTGGGCTATATTAATCAGGGGAATAAATGTGGTTTTATGTTACACAGATGGATGATGTCATTGATGATATAATTAGCTTGGAGTCGAGTTACAATGAAGATGTTCTCGGACTTATGGACCCAGGACTCCAAATGAACAACCCGGTAATTAAAAAAATAAATAAATAAATTCCCTTCTTTAAAATAATGAATGTCCCTTTAAATAGATGACATCCGTGCATGTGTCTAATGACGCTTTTTGATCATTTGTTTTATAGCTCCCTGTGTCTGGTGGCCTCCTCGATGTGTATGGCAATCACGGACATCCACTCCCGGGCCTCGGCATCAGCAATTCTTGTCCATCCAACATTAAAAGGGAATACACAGGTACACAACTACTGAGCAAAACCTTTGACACATAGTGCAGTCTGCACTAATTGTATCACAGACAATACAATTAGTGCAGTAACTTACCCGTGAAATCAATTTAGGGTACTTTTATGTGACTATAATTTTAAATGACTGGTTGCAGACTGTTTTGGTGAACCAGTTCATATGTCAGATCTGACGAAAACACACAGTTTGTAATGGCTGGGGCACGATTTTTGCAGGCAGACTGTGAAATAGTTTAGTTTTTGATCACTAAATCCAAATGAGGGAGAAAAATCAACACATTTTGAATGGGTTATAGAATAGAAAGATATAGAAAGCATACTGTGAGCCAATGTGGATATTGTGTGCAATTTGGAAATGCACAAGATAGTCAATTATTTGCCAAATAATTACTCCAGCTCCTGGCATGAAGCAAGTACTGGACAAGCCTGGATCCTGTGGCCAGTATGAAAACTATCAAAGGCCAGAGGGCTTTCCAGTAGGTAAGCAAAGCAAAACAAAGCAAAGCAAAAATAAAATGAAATGAAAAAGAGGATATTTTGTTTTTTTTTGTAAATTATAAAAGATCAGATTTTTCAAACTGTATATGACGTATTCTGTGTATAACTAAATCACACACAATATGAATCAACCATGATTGTAGAAATTAAGAAGCTAATTATTGTAACATTATTTCAGCTTTATTTCCTACTGTAATCCTCATGTAAATAGTTTTTTTTGTCTGTGATTATGAAACATAACATGATATATAATATTTCAGGTGTGCTAGTTAGACAAGGTAACATTTACGTTCACGTTTCTCTTCGCTTCAGAGGCTGAAGTTCGTGCTCTTGCTAAAGAGAGACAGAAGAAGGACAACCACAACTTAAGTGAGTTTATTAAGTAAAAATCTGATTCTTTAGTGATTCTCTTAATGCTTACTTACAGTAATATACAGTAGCTCCACGATGAAATGGCAACAGCCTTGATTTCATGGGAGAACTTGTTTGTGATGTAAATTCATATTGTTATCATTTGTTTACTCTAAAGACAGATTTTTTGTTGTTGAATGTCATTAGTTGTAAATTGGAAGCTATAAACAAATGTGATTCTATGACCTGTAATCAGTCCTTCATACACTGCAAAGACTGGTTTACCAGGCTGCTGTATTTATTGTATATACTTGTTGTATTTGAAATATAATTATAGTTGAACGAAGACGGAGATTCAATATCAACGATCGCATCAAAGAGCTGGGAACATTGATACCTAAGTCAAACGATCCGTAAGTATTTTTGTGATGTATTTATGTTTATGGATGCATCCATCCGTCTGTATATTTAGACACTCAGTCATTCACTTTATTTTTAACATTGTCTTCTTCTTCAAGCGTCATTGAAGTTTATTGGTTTATTTGCTTATAAAGAGGGTCGTAAAGAATGCTGCGCAGTTCTGGTCAACTGGTCAGCTGACTCTGACTTTAGACCATTGTCTCCTGTTTACCCCAGAGACATGCGCTGGAATAAGGGCACCATTCTGAAAGCCTCAGTGGATTATATCAGGAAGCTACAGAGGGAGCAGCAGAGGGCCAAGGAGCTCGAGTGCAGACAGAGAAAGCTGGAGCACGCAAACCGCCATCTAATGCTTCGTATACAGGTGGGTCATCAAGAGAAATCGAGCAAACAAAACAAGTTTAAAAACCCCTTTGTGATGTATAGGTTTTTTGATGGAGTGGTTCAGTGGTTTACATTCAGCTTACTTCTTAGAAGTCCTTACATATACCCCCTGTTTTCGTGCAGTGCCCTGTACAACTACAATGTGTCATTTTTACAGTTTGGTCTTTGTATGGACTTAATGTGTGAAGTTTTAGAGGTGATTTTTAGGCAGATTATGCATAAAGGATAGAGCCAGACTACTGTACAAACACAAGTGCAAACTTTTGATACTAATCAGGCTTCTCACCTAATTGTATTTTTCAACTATTCCATTAAAATATGTTTTGTCCCTATTTTGCAAAGTAGCTATCTACAATTTTACTGACACCAGAATTAAATGAATCGTTAGCACGATTTGTACTTTACACATATAAGATGCAAATATAACAGATGAACTCAAAATCAGATTAATACCAAGAAAGTAAAATATTAAAATAGATAGAAGTGCAAAATATATGGAAGAATACTAAAACGATGATACTAAATAACAAGCCTGTAAAATCTGTAAGACCAATGAGGTCCTTAAAAACACACTGTTGATCTCACGCTGAGAGGAGTGGCGTTCCAAAGCCAAAGGGCCGTCATACTTGCTTTTCAGTCTAATCGGTGAAACAGCTAAAAGTCTTTTGATCAGCTGATCTTAGAGGCCAGGCTGAGCTGCACGGGGTTAAGAGTTCTTAAATATAATCTGGAGATAGACCATGGATGACTCTGTAGGTCATTAATACAATTTTAAAATGTATTCTAAAAGCTGTGGCTATCAAACGTTACCTCAAGGTTCTTTGTTATGGACATAACATTGGTAGTAAGTGAACCAAGGTAGGATTGTATCAGTAGTTTGTGATGTTCTGAACCAAAGATCAAAACCTTTGTAAAGATCTCTAATAATTTTGAAATAAATGACTTAGAAATTGCCTGAAAGTTCTGTATGCCCGGACATTTAAAAAAAAAAAAAAGCCCAATGGTGGCATTAAGTTTAGGTGTGTTATATACTGTACATCATATTTTGTTCTTGCATATCCATCTAGGAGTTGGAGATCCAGGCCCGTGCTCATGGTCTTACAGTAGCGCCACCCCCATCTGTTTGCACGTCAGAGTTGATGGCCCGAGCCATTAAACAGGAGCCCGTGCTCGGCGACTGTCCCTCAGACCTCTACCAGCATACCTCGGCTCCTGACATGTCCCCTCCAACCACACTGGACCTCAACAACGGCACCATAACCTTTGACCAGATTCCTGCAGACTCTGGAGACCATGGTTCCTATGGAAACTCCAGGACCTGTAAAATGAAGGAACTGGTAAGGGACAACTACCTGTCGCCAGTTTCCCCAAGCGATCCCCTGCTGCCCTCGATGTCCCCAGATGGCTCCATCAACGTCAGCAGCCACCACAGTTCCAGCTCTAGCATGGATGAGAAGGAGCATGGCTGTTAGCATTGTCCAGCGCGGAAAGTTACAAAGACACTTTTTATCTGTAGCATCCCATCAACGAGAGACTGACAATAAAGTACCTTAAAGGCATCCATGTGACAAAGTGGATAAAGGAACTCATAATTTATTATTTTTCTTGATTCCTTCATTCCATTTTCTTACTTTACGCAGCTTTATTTTCTGACCTCTAATGGTCAAACACTGACGCGACTGTGAGCATAGACACTTCCATTCTTCTACGGTACACACTATTTATACAACCTTCTTTTATTGATGCTCTATTAATTGACAAACCCATTGAGGACAAAAATATACATGTAGCATGACTTCAATCTGCTGTCAATATAAACTGGTTATATGTGAAAGTGTTTATTTATTGCCCACCGAATGCTAGATTACTGAAAAAAATGCATCGTCCTTACAACACACACAGTAAGTCCTTTCGGTTAAAGTCAATAATGCAACAGTGTTTAAACCTCTGATGGGTTCATTACAAGGAAATACACAAAATATGTATCTGTATTTATGTACCATCAAGTATTGCTTATTATTCTCATTAAATATTCTAGACATATTTAATGAATGTTATTTTATTTCACCCCATGCTTTTATTCTAATCTGAAGAAATAACAAATCAAATATTTGACTAAAAGATACATATTAATATGTATTAGTATTATCATTTTATTTTGTTATGTTCTTTTTTGATTTTATTTTTGCTTTATTTCACTGAGAGCTCATTTATTATTTTAGACTTATACCAGTACTTGAGAGATTTTTGTTTCTCTGAGGAAATTCTTAATTTATAAAAGGCCCATAAACACACTGTATGATTCACATTTGATCACAGACATCTGAACTTTATCATACCTTTATTTAAGTACTTGTTTTGAAGAGCAAAGGTTAATAAGAGACATATTGACATATGGCACTTGGTCATATTATTATTATTATTATTTTATTATTATTATTATTATTATTCCTTTACTACAGTATTTCAAATGTGGGTCAGGTCATGCAAAAAAAGGAAAATCCACAGACAACAAAAACGTTCATATGTTTATACCTGATCAATTGTGCCCTTTGAAAAACCTAGAAAATACATAATACATCATAAAACTTTGCTTATAATGAAAGTAAACTGATGTAAAAGTGATTTATATGATATCAGATGCTCTGTTGGCACTACTGACTCATCTTGCATAACTGTGAGGTGGGTAAATGTATCTGTTTGATATCTGTACAGAACTTGTTGGTACCGAATGTGACATTTTTATTAATGTTTGTCATCTCTTACCAATATTGTAAAAGAAAAACACTTGAGATGTTTGTACATTGTATTTAGTCCCTTTTGTAAAGAAAAGAGAACAAAACTGTGTTTCTGGTTCTTGTGTGAATACTACAGGTTGGGATTTATTGAGCGCAAGGAGAAAACATTTTAAAATTTTTGGAAGTCATGTGTTTAAATGCTACTTTAAAATACTGCAAAATCATAGTTAAAATAAATAAATATAGTAAAAGTGTAAAAATGACAAATAAATATAGCTTACTATCCTATTTAGTGGACAAACATGACAGAGGCATCAATCTTTTTATCTAACTCTTGGCAAGAAAGCGAATAAGCAAAAATATTGAACCTTTTTTGTGCGACTGGCTACATTTCCATTATTTATTTCACAAACATCTTAGAAAAGGGAAGAAACCCATGACATACTGCTAACCCTTGAAGAAGCCAGGCCAGGGAAAGGAATAATTGGAAGTTGCCGCCATAATTCGCACAGCATATGATGAGTATAGGAATAAGGTGGCAGTATGTCAAAGCTATTTGTAGGAGTGCCATGGGGTTCCTCTGCCATTTAGGTTGACTGGTCCTTAAAAGTTTTACATACATACGCATTTACTTGTTACAGGCAGTTTAGTGAATTATTGTAAATCTTTGGTGAAGTACTTCCATCAGCGCTGCTGTCGTCTTGTAGACCAGCCTTTAGGTTAGCTGAAGTTTCTGATCAATTAAGAAAGTAGCCTAAGATCTGGAGCAAGATAATAACCCAAATACTACTACAAGAGCACCCAGAATACTAAATATAAATAAATTATACAGTCAGTAATATTACAATATGTCAATATTAAGTGCTTTTTCCATAAACTTTGAATAATTGAAAATTTGTGAATGAGTAAATGAGTACACTGTCCAGCGTTCGTGCAGTTCTCCTTGCTCTGTTTTCACTGAGTTTGTTAAAAATGATAGCGTAGCTTAATGAAATGTGTTTCCTGATTGATTTAACTTAGTGTTGACTTAATCTAATTTTCATTTATGAACCTTATTGTTGAAAAAACTAAAAGTGTCATGGTTGCACAGGTTGACCCAAAATGCAGGCTTAGTGAGAGAAGGGGATTTATTGTGATGTGGGAGAAGAGGGGAAGGAGAGGGTCCGATAAGAGGTGGAGGGAATGGCTGAGGTGAAGCAGTGGTGGGAATGGATGGAGGAGGCACGGAGTCTGGACGATCTGAGATCGGTGGTTAGAGATCAGGAAATCAACAAGGAGCACAATGAACAAGTAGTTTAAGATGGTCCGAACGTGAACTACCACGGAGGCTGAACAAACGATTTGAGTAGGAGGAAGGCCAGGGTTTATATGTAGTTGGAGTGATGAGTTGATGGAGGGCAGGTGAGCTGAGTAATGGCAGGTGTGCTTCATCTGTTGATTATCCAGGAGGTCCAGGGAAGTGTGACACGCCCACACAGACAGAGACAACACAAGGAGGGGGAGAACACAGGGAAACAACAACAGACACGACTGCCATCGTGACAGTACCCCCCCCCCTCAATGGGCACCTCCATGTGGCCTGTGACAGGATGTCAAGATGCTGCTGGTAGAAGTCCCGGATTAAAGAGGGATCCAAAATAAGCCGACGAGAGACCCAGCTCCTCTCCTCTGGGCCATATCCTTCCCAGTCAACCAAGTACTGGAAGCCCCAGCCCCTGCAACACACATCCAGTGGCTGCCGGACAGTAAAGGCAGGATGGTCATCCGGGTGGAGGGGGAATGACTGGAGGGCATAGTGGACTGACAGAGACAGGTTTCAGTAGGGACACATAAAAAGTGGGGTGAATTCTCAAAGACTGTGGCAGCTTGAGCTTCACAACAGAGGGATTAATAATGCTGGCAACCTCATAAGGGCCAATGTAACGAGGGGACAGCTTCCTAGAATCGGTCTTCAAAGGAATATCCTTAGCACAGAGCCAAACCTTCTGACCTGGTTGGTAACTGGGGGCTGGTGTGGGGTCGGCGTAATTGTGGTCAACAGAACGTAGTGACGCAGAGCGAGCATCCCTCCAGAGCCTACGACATCGGTGAAGATGGGCCTGGACCGAAGGAACAGCAACCTCACCCTCCTGGGCAGGTAACAGTGGTGGTAAGTAACCCAGAGAGCATTCAAATGGGGTCATACCTGTGGCTGCACTTTTTAGGGAGTTGTGGGCGCATTCAATCCAGGAAGGTTGGACACTCCAAGAGATGGGGTTCCTGGCAGACACACAACGGAGAGCTGCCTCTTAGTCTTGGTTGGCTCGTTCTGTTTGCCCATTGGTCTGAGGATGAAAACCAGAAGACAAACTCACAGAAGCTCTGACAGAATGCCTTCCAAACCTGAGAGGTGAATTGAGGACCACGGTCAGAGACAATGTCCATAGGAATACCGTGAAGATGAAAGACATGAAGCACCAGGAGTTCAGCTGTCTCAAGAGCAGAGGTGAGTTTAGGAAGAGCCACAAAATGCACAGCTTTAGAAAACCTGTCCACAATGGTCAGGGTGACGGTTTTGCCTTGTGAAGAGGGCAGTCCAGTAACGAAATCAATTGCGATGTGAGACCAAGGACGACCTGGAACAGGTAAGGGACAGGCCAGCAGGTGGTTTATATGATGCCTTCCCCTTTGCACACACAGAACAAGCAGAAACAAATGCTCGGGTGTCTGTGACCATGTTGGGCCACCAAAAATATTGTTGCTGGAGTGACAGGGTGCGGCTGATTCCAGGATGGCAGGCAAACCGAGACTCGTGTGCCCACTGGAGAACTTGAGATCGCACTGCATCTGGGACAAAGAGGCGGTTAGCTGGACCTGTACCAGGGTCCGGTTGGTGTTGCTGGGCCCTCCTCACGACATCCTCAATCTCCCAGGTCACAGCTGCTACTACACAGGACGGATGCAGGATGGTAGATGACACCAAGGGAGCATCTTCAGGACCAAACTGGCGGGAGAGAGCATCAGGCTTTATGTTGCTTGATCCAGGACAGGTTAAGGTTAAGTTGAATCGACCAAAGAATAATGCCCAACAGGCCTGACGGGAGTTGAGGCGTTTGGCTGTTTGAATGTAGGACAGATTTTTATGATCGGTCCAGACAATAAATGGCTGTTCTGCCCCCTCCAACCAGTGTCTCCATTCCTCTAAGGCACATGTGTCAATCTCAAGGCCCCGCGGGCCAAATGTGGCCCGCCATATCATTTTATGTGGCCCGCGAGAGCTTTAAAAGAGTGCTTTAACCAAAAACTACATTTCCCATAATACCTGTCAACTATAATCCCCGCCAAGTGACGGCGCAGCGCCACTACCTCATACAGTCTATGGCCACTACACGGCAGTGTTTCCATGTCAATGTCAAAGAGTTTAATGAATTATCCCAAAATGTCCAAGAAGAAAAAAGTTGATGCAGACGGGAGACTATTTCAAGAACGATGGGAAGGCGAGTACTTGTTTGTGCTTAAAGGTGAAAAACCAGTGTGTTTTTTGTGTCACGAGGCGGTGTCGGTTATCAAGGAATACAACCTACGTCGGAGCTCAGTACGGCAAAACTGGTCTACAAGAAAAACAAGAACTTTCTCAAGAATTAAAAGGCAAACTGCGGTTGCAGCAGAGTCTGTTCACGAAAGCCACTGCCAAAAACAATGCAGCATTGAAAGCTAGCTTTATTCTGGCTGAAGAAATCACCAAAGCTTCCAAGTCCTTTTCGGAAGGAGCGTTTCTGAAGGAGTGCATCCTGAAGGTCTGTCAGCAGGTGTGTCCCGACCAATTACAAGTTTTTAAAAATATCAGTTTGTCAAGAAACACCATCGCGGACCGAGTCAAGGAACTAGCAGAAAATCTTTCAACACAGCTGGCCGAGGAGACACGCAGCTACACTGCCTTTTCATTAGCTGTTGATGAAAGCAATGATATCACGGATACAGCACAGTTATCAATTTTTATTAGAGGCGTGAAGTCGGATCTCTCTGTCACTGAAGAGCTGTTGGATGTAGCTGCAATGCATGGGACCACGACCGGACAGGACATTTATGATGCGGTGGAGAAGTCTGTAAGTAAAAATGCATTACCATGGGAAAACTTGGTTGGATTAACTACAGACGGAGCACCGGCAATGTGTGGAAAAAAAGTGGACTTGGTTGGACTAATGAAGAGCAAAATGCAAAAAATGAACTGTCACACGCCTCTGATAGCTTATCATTGCATTATCCATCAGGAAACTTTGTGTGGGAAGGTGCTGGGGATGGATGACATAGTGACCACAGTCACGAAAGCAGTGAACTTCATACGTGCGTGAGGTCTGAATCACCGACAGTTCCAGCTATTTTTGCATGAGATGGGCTTGGAGCATGGGGATGTGCCGTATCATACAGAAGTGCGGTGGCTGAGTAGGAGCAAAGTCTTAAAGCAATTTTTTGAGCTCAGGGAGGACATTGCTCATTTTTTGGAGAGTAAAGGAAAGCCCTTGTCTGAACTGTCGGAACCGAAGTGGCTGTGCGACTTCGCCGTGTTGTGTGACATAACCGAGCATCTCGCCCAACTGAATCAGAAGCTGCAGGGACGCAAACAAGTCATCACGCAGATGTCCGACACGATCACAGCTTTCCAGCGTAAATTGAATCTATGGGTGTTGCAAGTGAAAGAGGATAATCTTGCCCACTTTCCTGTTTGTCAGAGCATGTCTGCCTCATTTCCCGAGACTTCTTCATGTGCCCAGTTGGCTACCAAACTGAGCCGGTTACAGACCGAGTTTGAACAGCGCTTCTCTGCCTTCAGAGCACAGCAGTCTGACTTTGAAATGTTTGCCAATCCTTTCACCACCGACGTCTGCACTTCCCCCCCACCATCTTCAGATGGAGTTAATTGAGCTCCAGAGTGACAGTGGCCTAAGATCGAAGTTTCAGGAGTCAGCAATCCATGACTTTTACCGTCTGCTGCCCCCTGCTTCGATGCCACAGCTTCGACTTCATGCTGCCCGTGTTCTGTCCATGTTTGGAAGCACCTATCTGTGCGAACAGATGTTTTCGATAATGAATCTGAACAAAAACAAGTACAGATCACGCATCACTGATCAACACCTCCATGCTGTTCTGCGGATTGCCTCAGCAGAGGACTTAAAACCAGACATTGACACGCTGGTAACCGGAAAACGGTCTCAGACATCTGGTCAGAAAACACGCAGGTAAGCATTAATTAAAAACATCATTAGAATATAAGTAAATGTAACTCAACCAAGAAGAAGAAGAATTAAGATCTGTGTGCAATTTAATAACTATGCTTGTACTTTGTGTTATTTTCAGAACATGAACAAAGGATGGAAGAGAGGGGATCCACTTGTGTTCAAGGACAGTCAGTATCTCCTCTTCAAAAACCTAAAAACTTGACCAATATAGTTGTGAACTGAGTCAACTTTTATTTTGTTTCAGGTTTAATGTGTGTATGCAGACAAATAATTGTAATCAAACTGACTTAACACCACATCAAAACTCCTAATGCCCGGCGTCTGGCTTGGACTGGCCTGATATTGCCTCTGTGGATCACAGCACTGAGCAAAGATTGTTTCAAAGATTGGAGCCATTAGTCTGGTTTTTGTTATATTTGTTATATATATTTGCTCGGCTGGCGACAGCTGATGGGACAGGAAGGCACAGGGGTGTAGCTTCTGATCTGACGCAGCACGTTGAGAGAGGACTGCTCTAACCCCTTTATCAGAAGCGTCCACTTCCACAATGAACTGGCGAGAAGGGTCTGGGTGAATGAGGACTGGTGTAGAGGTGAAACATCTCTTGAGATCAGTGAAGGCCGCTTCAGCTTCTGGAGTCCAGGAAAAGGGGAGAGTTGGGGATGTGAGCTTGAAAAGGAGGGCAGCAACACGACTGTAGTCTCTGATAAACCGGCAATAATAATTTGCAAATCCAAGGAACCATTGAAGCTGCTTACGGGAAGTTGGTCTGGGCCACTCCACAACAGCTTGTGTCTTGGTTGGGTCTGTCTTCACTTGCCCACTCTCAATAATGTATCCCAGGAAAGCCACTGACGACACATGGAACTCACACTTCTCAGCCTTCACAAACAGTTTGTTGTCCAAGAGCCTCTGGAGGACTTGTCTGACGTGCTGAACATGTTCCTCTGTACTCCTGGAGAAGATGAGAATGTCATCCAAATAGACAAAGACTAAGCGATTGAGATAATCACGGAGGACATCATTCACTTGGGCCTGGAAAACAGCAGGTGCATTGGTGAGTCCAAAAGGCATTACCAGATATTCAAAGTGGCCAAGGGGGGTATTGAAACCTGTCTTCCACTCGTCTCCCTCTGATCCTGACAAGGTGGTAGGCATTCCGCAGGTCCAGTTTGGAGAAGATGGTGGCTCCCTGTAAGGACTCAAAAGCAGAACTGATCAAAGGCAAAGGATATTTGTTTCTTATGGTGATGTTGTTAAGTCCACGGTAGTCAATGCATGGTCGCAGAGTCTTCTTTTTTGGATACAAAGAAGAAACCAGCACCCAGAGGAGAAGAGGATGTACGGATGATTCCTGCAGCCTAAGAGTCATCAATGTATCTCTCCATTGCCTCTCTCTCAGGGCGAGCTAGATTATACATTCAACTAGATGGCAGGGAAGCACCTAGAAGGATATCAACGGCACAGTCACAGGGACGATAAGGAGGCAGAGAAAGAGCTTGTCGTTTACTAAACACTTCTCCTAAGTCATGGTAGACAGAAGGAATGGATGTCAAATCAGGAGACTCAGGAGCAGAGGGGGGGAGATTCAGTTTTCAGTGTGAGAGCAGACTGCAGACATGAAGCATGGCAAAATGAGGCCCAACTCACCACCTTTCCTGCTGACCAGTCAATGTGTGGATTGTGCTTTTGTAGCCAGGGCAGACCAAGGACTATTGGGGCACGAGAAGAACTTGATGGTTTCACGATGGTTACCAGCGAGCAGGAGATGAAGGGACTCTGTGCGGTGAGTGACCTGAGCGAGAAGTTCACCATTAAGGGCATTAGCATCCACAGGGGTGGAGAGCGGTTCAACCTGAATGCCAGCTTGGGCTACCAGATTGGAATCAAGCAAGTTCTCACCAGCCCCAGAATCCACTAGGGCGAGGAGGGAGAGAGTTTGAGAGTTAGTCACAATATCATTGAATTGAATACAGGTCCGGGGAAACAAAGAGACAGAGGGTCGACTCACCAGAACCCTGACTGCTACTGATGAGTCCTCTCTTTTAACCGCAGGGGACAAGAAACCAGGAAATGCCCCACCTGTCCACAGTAAATACACACTCCAGCTCGAACTCTCTGCAGCCGTTCTGCTGGGGAGAGACGGTTACGGCCCAACTGCATGGATTCCTCTTCGGAGCTGGAGGGAGGGTTACTGGCGACCACACTAGATATGGGTGAGGGTTCGGAACCCATCTTGGAAAAAGATGACGGTACCGGACGGGCAGCTCTCTCCCTACGACGCTCCCGCAGGCGATTATCCTGTCTGACTCATCCTTGACAGGCAACTCATCCTTCACTGCTTCGCTTAACCCCTTGAGAAAACCCCCCTGAAGTGACTCATCGTTCCAGCCTGACTCTGCTGCCAATGTTCTGAACTCCACCGAATAGTCAGATACACTGATTCTGGACACAGTAGCAGTTAAACCTCTCAAAGTCTCTACTACTTCATGAAGAACATGGTCATGTTGGCCAACAAGGGTTCCTTGAGAGGCAAGGGCTTTGACCGCTGGGTCAAAGTTCTGGTCAGATCATTCTGTCATGGTTGCACAGGTTGACCCAAAATGCAGGCTCGGACAACGGTTAGTGAAAGAAGGGGATTTATTGTGATGTGGGAGAAGAGGGGAAGGAGAGGGTCCGATAAGAGGTGGAGGGAATGGCTGAGGTGAAGCAGTGGTGGGAATGGATGGAGGAGGCACGGAGTCTGGTTGGAAGGTGGCAGGAGGTGAAGATGGTGGTGGACCTGAGCACAAGAGATCGGTGGTTAGAGGTCAGGAAATCAACAAGGAGCACAATGAACAAGTAGTTTAAGATGGTCCGAACGTGAACTACCACGGAGGCTGAACAAACAATCTGAGTGGGAGGAAGGCCAGGGTTTATATGTAGTTGGAGTGATGAGTTGATGGAGGGCAGGTGAGCTGAGGAATGGCAGGTGTGCTTCATCTGTTGATTATCCAGGAGGCCCAGGGAAGTGTGACACGCCCACACAGACAGAGACAACACAAGGAGGGGGAGAACACAGGGAAACAACAACAGACACGACTGCCATCGTGACAAAAAGGCAGCGAAAAGAAGAGAAAGAGAACATGTCTTAGCTATACTGTACATATTACCTGAACCAACTCATGCCACAAATTCAAAAAAGATGCACATGACTACTTTGCTGATCTTATGGGCTTTTTTTAAAACTTTTTTTTTTATTTAGACAACACAATAAATATGGTTATAGTGAGGTATTGCCAACAAAGTTAAAGATGGGACATACCCTCAGGTTCTGTTGGGGAAGTTGAGACTTTTGTCCTCCCATCTTTATCTCTTCTAATGTTTGTGCGGTAACCAAATTAGGTTGCTTGCTAATTAATTTACTAACACAATTACTGTGGCAGGCTAAATCCAGGCTGCTACTGCATAGCTACCATGCTAATGGACAACAGCTTGCCAATTACAAAAATGTTTTTTTTTTGACTGCTCAGATGAGTTTTGACTTGTCGCTTCCTGTTCTGATCATGAAATCAGTGTAAAATTAAAAGATCACCCCTGTCTTTGCCCCCATGCTAGTAAAGACGATGGGGGTGGCCTTTTCCCTGATGCTCTCATGCTGCCATACAAAACAAATAAAATATGTGAAAAATATTTATTATATATTGTTTTGGTTCCAATTAATGTAGGAGTTTTTGTAATACATTTCGCTACATATGTTCCAGTTTCCAGTTTATTAGGCACACCTAGCTAATACAAACACAGTCTGCATTCAGAGCTTATGATTGTTTTGTCAGCTTGGTGGCATTGCGCCCTGCTGCCATTGATTTAAAAACATTGTCTGAAAGCAGTGAATTTCTAGCTTCATTATAATGTTCAGGTTTTGTTACAACTGTTTTAAAGTGGTGTAGAGACTTGAGAATACAGTCTGCTTGCATTGATATAGATGGACAAAATATGAGGAACACATTTTAGTTAAACAGGATACAAAACAACAACAACTTTGCTCACTTTCCAGAGAATTTAAGATGATCATAAATAGTTTGCTTTAACACACCAACATTGCAGTTTATGAAAAAAAGATGCACAGGCTGCACAACCAATGAGAAGGGCATATTTTCTTTCACAACACGACATTAGCACTGAAATCAATACATAAATAAAACATGAACAGAGAAAAAAGGAATACTATAGAAACCAAATAATTAAAAAGAGTATAATGAGAATCCACATTTTTAAAAAGCCCATGACAAACAGCAACCAAATCTAACAGAGATGGACAGAGTTGTTCACTGATATCAACAACCTACCTTCCAGCTTGACCAAACCTCACTAAACTATCAAAAACAACAGCTGATATCTCCAGGGTCAGTTTTTTCATATGTTAGACAGAGGCCCTGTTTGACTCTTGAGGACTGTACTGAATTTGAGCACAGAAGATCTTACGGCCCCCACAAACCTAAGTGATAAACGTCTTTGCCTCCAACGTTCCTTGTCCCTGTTTTGGTTAGAAACAGCATAAACAAGTCATGAACCCATGCAGTCTGGAACAAACACATCAATATTTCTCTCCAAAACTCACAGAATAGGCAGACCAACAATGCTCAATATGGTATTTCTCAATATTGAGGTATTTGTACAGTTTTATATAATGAATTAACATAATTATTGATAGGAATGTGGACATTGGTCATGCTATAGTTAAAATTGTCTCCCCCAATTGGTCCATTTTTCTGTTAATGTAGTTATTAAACCCTATATTGCCTCAAGTCCGCTACATGTGACTGCAATAACTTCATGAGAAATTACATTGAGCAAAGCCAGAAAAAGACATCTTATTGGTTGTTTGGTTAAACGTTAAAATAATCTTTACCTATTGCACTTGCTGAAACACACAGTGCAAAGACTCCCATCTACTAGTCAATGTCAATTTCTTTGAATCGTGAGGTCGATCCTTCCTTAACCCAGACCACAGTTGTGCCGTAACCCTCGACCTAGTAGTTTTAGTTGCCTAAACTTAACCTTAGAGAAACCACACTAGATGTTTGACTATGTGTCAGACAGTGCTACCATCAGGTCAACTATGAAACAACATCGAAGAGATGACTGTAAGGTACAAGTGTGATAAAGCTGCTCACAATCAAATGAAAATGCACCAGAGGTGTCTTTAACCCCTTCAAGCCTGAATATGCAATTATGTTAGTTTTAAATATTCATTGTGTTTTTGTTTTCAAGCAGAGACTAAATTAAGAGATTATTAATGTGACCTGAGCACATAAAACAAGTTGTAAATCTGGCAAATTAGCGACAACAGGCATTAATGGAAAGGAGTGATTGTAACAGTGATTCCTCGGTCCGTATCGAAAAGGCATCAACTGACATTGGGGGAACACATCCCCCAAATTTGTGACATTGGGTGTTTAAGGGTTAAATACATTGATCACATACTGTGACACCTCTTGGATAAATGAAAATGCAGCTAGTGTTGCTCATGCACATGCATGGCCTTACCCAACTGTATAACATGCCCTCATTAAAACGATGCTAAATGTGGTTCAGAATAAGGATTATTAAAGTGGAGTAAAGCTGGGCCTCTTTTGATAAATATGTCAATACATGAAGCTGCATACACACTTAACTTAAGGAAATGATTGTATGCTGAAACCTGGTCTATACTACAACGTAAGACTATGTCTCTCTATTTTATTTTCTGTGGAGGTAACAACAATGTTGAAGCTTCTTCTTCTCCTTCTCCCTCTTCCTCCTACCTCTACATTGTGAACCACCAAACTACACTAACCCACTGTACAAGTAGTTCAGACTAGTGGTCTGGATGAATACCTGGCAACAATAACCACACAGGCGAGCGGCGCCCTGGCAGAGCTTTGTAAGTCAGTCTTAGATGGGTACAGACACAGAACTTATATAGACACACAGATTGGGTAATGGGAAACAGGTGGAGACAATCAGGAATCACAGCAACAGGTGACACACATGGGAAAGGCAAGTGATCTTAAACGAGAGGATAGGTAAATTTCAAAATAAAACAGGAAGTCACACGAGAACACCAACATATCAATACGTTGTGACGTGCTCAACCTGTTTTTGACAAGTCTCCACACAAGGTTTTCCGTGGGGTCAACCCGAGCGGCATATGTGACGGATGCTGATCAGATCAGAGCATAGGCTTAGGGTGAGGCTGGTGCAAAGGTAGCCGTGGTAGACCAAGTTAGCTGATTCAGTGGTTACAGAGCTCTCTCTTAAAGGTGATGGGCACACAACTTACTCAACTTACTCAACATAGTCCTGATCAGGTCCTTAGTTGTGTGTAGTTAATGCTGTAACCATTCCTCCTGTTCATACTGACCATTAGAAGATCCCTTCATATGAATTACAATGTAAGTCATAGGGGACGAAATCCATACAATCCATGAATGATACTGAATTTGGTGTGTTCACACACGAAGATTGACAGAAATTTAGTATTTGACAGTGGTTGCCACATATTTGCATGGTGGCAGGAATATATATATATATCCTGATGAGTTTCCTTTATTTAAGTCTGTTGCTGGTTGTTGGATCCTTCTTTGTCTTCTACATTAAACACTTGTTAGCCAATATAAAATTAGAATAAAAGAAATAACAGCTTCCTTTATGTTATGACCAGCTACTACCTGACACAGCTTCAATTCACTTCACAACATGAATACATTAGAATTGTGTTTGTGTACATAAAAACGGTTCCAGGTATTATAATCTGTCATAATGTGGTCAGTTTTTGTTTTTTGTCCAGCAGATGGCAGCCTACTAAAGGATAAAATGTACTCTGCCTGAACCAACACGTTCCTTCAAGCATGTCTATGTATAAAAAGAAAGCAGATTCCCATGTTATAGTAGTAGGCTTCATTTGTTTCATTTATTTATTGCTTGCACATCCTGAGCTGCATTAAGATTTGTAAAATAAAGCATGAACATGAACTCAGCCAGGAGTGGGACCAAACTTTTAACGTCAACCTGAGGGGGACGTTCATGTGCTGTCAGGTGTCTATCACCTGTGTAAAAGCCTTATCTCTCTGTGTGTGTGTGTGTGTCTAAATTCTAAATATACATATTCAAATAGAAATATTACTTAAAATCCAGGTTTAGTTTTCATCAAAGTCAGTTGATTAACTTAAAAATAGTGAGAATAAGAATTTAATTTAGTCACATAATACAGTAAAATTAGCTGCAACAATGTAAACGTTAGAATGTATTCCTCCACTGGATCTACCTGGATGGGTTTCAAATAGAATATTAGATTTGAATTAACAGCTGCAAAAAAAGACAGGTGGCAATTCAGTTCTATGCGATACTCCTAATGTCTTGCTTGGATTACTTTTAATACATCACCTTTTTTATAATGGGGAAATTTTTAAATCAGACATTTATTTAAAACAAATTTGCTTCAATGTAGCCAGAACCCCAAATGTTGACACACGCAGACTCACTGCACAGCGGGTACAAATAAGGGAAAACATTTTCCCAACCTGTTAAATATATTCAGCATTATTTATTTTAATTTTTTTTTATTAAAAATGGCAAATTTGTTGCTAGTTACAAATATTTCTTCTTATCATTTTGCCTAAAGAACCAAATTAATTCTGCATGATGTATTCCTTCATTTGACTTTTTTCTGTCAAAACTAGTTACAATATGACCTAATTACTGATAGCTCAACCAGCTTTAGTTACGAAAATAAGTCATAAAATTATCTAGTTGCTGTCTGATGTCTATATATATGTATGGATGTTTTTAGTGTGTGTGTCTATATCATAGTTTTATATCACCAAAGATAAATGTTTTTGTTGGTCTGTGCTTGAGTTTTTGGTAACATATCAGTGGCATAATAAGGTGTTTCAATGTGTCCCTTTTGTCTGAATCCTTCGAGTGACGTTGAAGGAAGAGTACGGCAAGATTATCAACCCAGCCTCCATGGCCGGTCTAATGGGTGAGTGATGATTCTATTCACCCACCTTCTCTCTGGAGCCCTTCCATGTCTGCTTTTAATCTCCCCATTTGGCTTTGGAGTATTGAGCAGAGAGGAGGAGGGGGAGGAAGTTAAATACATTTGTACACATTACATTCAATATTTTTTAAGCGTCAAGACAAAAAGTCATCACATGTGAGTTTAGATCATAACAGTTGCAAACTGAGCTTTAAGTGTGTTATAGTGTTGCTGTTTGTGGGAAAACCTGCTCATTTTGAACAGGATTAGCCTTTTTTTTTTTTCTCCTTTGCAACTTTTACCCCAGTTAAACTGTTTTATAGAGATATATCCACCCCAGCATACGGTATTACAGGAAATACAAAGCGTTGTGATTGCTTCTCGCCGAGGCAGTTTTGCATCATAATAAACATCCCCCCTCTCTGCGGAGCTGTCTGGAGGATGTGGAAGGCAACCTGAGGTCCAACTTGAGAAGGGAGGGTTCCTGTGCAACGGCAAAACCCCAGCCTGTGCCAGCGGCCTTGTTTGAAGAGCGGAAGACACTTTTCGAGTTTAGTGATAGCCTAGTAAAAAGCCACGTTATTCACAGCCCGTTGTAACGTTCCTCCTCCAACAGGTTCCTCCAGAGGAACAGCAACACTTCATCAGCAGTATAGTCAAATCGCCAGTAAACCACTGTGCCATATGGGCCCCCACTCCCGACTGCAGGGGTAATCTGTAAAACAGGAGCATGCTGGTAAATAGAGGCCTGCATAAAAAAAATGATCAATTACTCACATTACATATAGTCCTTCAGGAATTTACTTTATTGGTGTGGACATCTGTTATAATATTGTCATAATGTGTAATCAGATGGGACCTGTTCTGGCCAAGTGGAAGCCCAAAAAGCCGCCGTAAATGCCCAATTAAAATGCACAATGACAGCTTTTTGTCCATCTGCTGAATAGAGTGTGTTCGGAGGGTGGTTAGCAGATACACACACACACACACACTCCCAGCCATCAACCACTATTTTGCTGAATGATGGCCAGCAACTCAAAGACAACCAGACAGGAAATATCCAAGTTGATATGGTCACACTCTGCCTTTCTGCCTGCACGATGACCTTACTGAGGGATTAGTGACACTCTCACACTCATACCTGCAGATCTCTTGCTGCATATTAATGCACATTACAACAGCGGCAGCATCCTGGGGAAAAGAGTGCATCATTTGAACTCCTTATCATCTCAGACGAATTCTAAATGTAAAAGGCGTGCCTGATAAAGAGCATGTTTTCTCCCACTTGAAATGGGCAATAAGTAGCAGGGTGAATGTTAAAGAGGGCTTTGGTGAATGCTCTCCTTCTACCTCTTTTTCCCTTCTCTGAGGATTACTGCTCTTTAAGACGGCGAAAACATCAATGCAGGTTTATTTAAAGGATGAAGGCATTTTCTGAATGGTATTTTGGGGCCGTATCATCAGGTCTTGAACAAGGATTAGTGCTGTTAGGCATTTTGAGCTGTGTTTCCTGTCCTGATAAGTCGGATTTCACCTTCAATCTGCGTGTAAGCCCTGGGCTCTGCTCCTCCTCGCCTGCTCCTCTGAGGTCCTAGCCTACCCTTATCCAGCCCAGCCCAACCTTACCTTCCTCTGCTATCTTCGCCATACTCCACACAAACCCACTCAACCTTACTTTCAGCTATTACTTATTTCCCCAGCAGTTTACAACGTCTACCTCCTTTTTCACTTTTTTCTCCTTTTACCCAAGCAACGTATGCAAGATGCTCCAGCTTTTTCTCCCCAGGACCGGTCTCTGACTCTCCGCATCTGGCCGTTATTTATCATCACAGTCTCACACTGAAGCCATTTGGCAGTCAGATCGGCGGGTGATGAGGTTAACTACTAAAGTTGTATGTAACTTGGAGCCTTCCTTGTGATGATTAATCAACTGGCAGAAAATGAGCCCCTGTCCCGGCTATCCCATGCAGTGTGCAGCATCTGTGATGGTCAAGGCAAACAAATGGCTCCCTGCCTTTGTTGCTGAGGACAGAGCATAACTGGACATCATAAGCAATTCATTTTACATGGATCCATCCACAGAGTCCCCAGCAGCTAATGGGAGAGCTTTAATGTAGTATCCACAAGAAACCACATGAGCTGTAATATAAAATCTGTATGTCAGCAGCTTTTCTGACAAAGGAAACAATTGTTTTTTTTTATTCTGGGTTAAAAAATTACACTGAAAAATAAAACTGACTTAAATAAGAAAGATCACCTGAGGATAAATGTTATCTTTATTAATTACTTTTGTCCATTTAGGGTAACTGATGTTCTTGTACCCTGCAGCCCCCTCATCCACAGAATCAGCTTTCCTACAACACCTCCAACGCTGGAGTGGTCAAACTGACTCACACTCTGGGCTCCGAATGCATTGACAGCGTGTGTGTGTGTGTGTGTATCAACTGAATTTCACCATAAGTGCTGTCTGTTCTTGGCCTTAGTGTTTCTTCCAGAAACGCACTAGTCCACCTTTGAGTGTTGTGCGGCATTGAGCTGCAGAAGGAAGTGGTGATTAGCGTGTTTGCTTTCATATGAAGAGCCCCCATTTGAGAATGATGCACTAATTTAAGTCCTCAAACAATGCATCCGTGCTTAATTAGATGACGTCTTGAGGGATAAATCAACCAAACACTTGCTCTATTTGTTCTATTCAATTACGGAATCAAATTTGCAACCTCACTCCAAGTGTCGGCGCAACAATAGCGCCTTGTATGTATCTATTTGTCTGCAAAGCTGAGCAGAAGGAAGAAAAGGGGAGAACACAGGAAGGGCTGTGTGTGTGTGTGTGTGTGTATGGGATGTGGGGGTGGTGTGTGTTAAGTGGAGCATCCCTTAGCCCCAGCCATCCCTGAGCAAATCCGTCCGGTGGCACGGGGCGAGCCAGGCCCAGTCACAGCCCCAGAACAAAGCCCTCACACACGCACCGCGCTCAGCTTTATTTATCGGCAGCTTGTTTGCTAATTTTAATTTGCAAAGAAGCAATTCTCTTTTCTCCTCGCTAACTGGGTGTCTCAATGGGCCGCTGATTTCTTTGAAGTGACAGTCGGTAAATATGCATAAAAAAAGGGACACAATTAGCGCTCATGAGGTTGACTGGAGCCTGATTCCATTGGCAACTTTAGCCGCAGCGGTGATAAGCTGCATTATCTAGAAAAATTGGCTGAGGGAAAACAGTACCTCTGATTGCCAGGAAAGGTTCCAGATAACAGGGCAGCTGAAGAGAAATATAATTGAGGTGGAATATGTTAACCAAGGTGTCACACGCTCCTTGGAAGTGCTTATTTAACCAAATGTTGCTTTTCCATATCAAGCAACGAGGATACATCGTGCAATGATTCGGGCCTTACAGCTTTTAGTCACTGTCACGCCTATTGTTTCGGGAAGTCAGAAGTCGTTTGCACATTAGTCCCAAGCAGGCGTGCTGACATATTTATTTAAAATGTAAGCTCGGTGATGCTTTACTGTAGACAGTGGAGAGAACTGCATCTCAAAGTGTTATTACACACTAGCGCAGCCACAGAACCAAAAGCAGCGCACCTGTTTTCTTACAAGTTCGTCCAACGGTAAGTCAACATGAAAGCGGTTCACATCCATTTCAATCAGGAATATGAGGGAGTTGAATATAATAAGTACTTAACCAAAGGCTATGAGCAAATTATGCCAGACGTCCCCCTTTATACCCGTGGGCTTTCCCTGAGATGTGCCAGTCATGAAAGTGCCACCGGTCCCACGGTAAATATCATCAGAGATGCCACGCCATGCCCTTTCTTCAAAGGATAATTGGGTTTATTTTTGTCACCAAAGTGGTGGCTCTGAAACAACGCTGTCACTCCTGGCTCTGAACTGTGATGCCTTCTGATTTCATTGTGCCCCCCCTCCTCCCTTTCTCTCTTACTTTCTCTCTGTCGTTCTTTTCAGAGGGATTGTTGACACCCCTCTCATCCAGACAGAGAATCTGAGGCCTCTGGTGCAGCGCTGGCTGTCAGATATCCCTGCTGGTAGACTGGCTCAAGTGACAGACCTGCAAGCTGCAGTGGTCTACTTGGCATCTGACGCCTCCGACTACATGACAGGGCATAACTTAGTCATAGAGGGTGGGCAAAGTCTGTGGTAGAGGGGGGTAGATGAAGAGATGAGAACTTTTTTTTTTTTTCCCTCCTGCTTCTCACTCTCACGGGGTTAGTCTCAGAAATAGGTGGCACCCATATTGTTGTATTTCCTTTTGACACATTCACAGCAGTTCAAATGTAACTGGAATATCACTTTTGGCCAGTTGAATAGCTTGATACGATGATGTGATTTGTGTCCTCTGTGTGTCCCGAATAAGTTCAGTTTTGTCATGTATGAGTATCAGTGTCTGTCTTTAATTGCCATTGAAAGAAACAGTTTGGTTTTTTTTCTTGAAAAGTTTGGTTTTGTAGTTCACGTTGAGTTTTTATTTCTGTATTTTCATACAAGTGTGATTTTTACATAAGTAAAGTTTAAATGTTCTAAAAAAAAAATCCCAGAAAGTACTTAACACAGACTGACTGATTCAGTGCTGACCGCTGGACATGACTCCCCCTCCCTCTGGGCCAAGACTCTTGTGTACAATACGCAGGTCTGCAGCATCCCAGTCCGCCTCTCTCCAGCTCTTTGGTCCCCGCAAGTGGTGCTTGTGAGCGCCATCTTAATTGCTCCATTAACTGTTTGTGTGCTGAAAAACAATACTTAAAGGAGAGGTTAGCTGAGGACGTGACCCCAGTCGCTGCAATTATATGAAAAGTAGTGGCCAATTAGCACTCTCTGCAATGTGACACTGTTGCTGTTTATGTGAGCAACTTCAACTTCTCACTGTTAGTGACTGTTCCCTGATTTACATAATTGGGGGATTGGTCATTAATGGGAATGGCGTGTGAGAGGATCCCATTAAGATATGGAGTGAGATCTGATCATCTCCTCTACTCTGTGCTATTATCTCCAGCTGCATTGGCATATTAGAAATTATTGTGATTCTTATCCTCATATTTTATGGTGAAACATCCAACTTTGTCATAATGTGTGCACCCAAGATTTTGCAGAATTTGTTCAGAGGAAAGTAACTTAGAACTTGTAGGTCATTCCCCTGTCTTGCCACCGAGGGGCAGTATAAAGACAGGCAGCTACAGTACTGACAGGAGCACGTAAAGTTACAGCAAGAGGTTATCACATTATTTGCTATTATCTAAAGGTAATAACAGTGAACTCTGCCTTATGTGTATGTGGGGAGATAATGATGAAATAAGAATATGTCTCCAATCCTAGTGTGCAAACAGCTGATCATGACAGTCAAATGAATACTGAGTAAATACTAATATATTTTCAATTAAATATGGCGTGACAGTTACATTTCAAATGCATTAAGAGCAAATATGAATCTATGATATTTGAAATGTAGGACTTCTGTTAAGATACTTATAAGTTGAATAAAGGTGAAGTTGGGAAACACGCCACGTTTAGATTTGAGTTCTGACTGGAAATAAAAAATAATTACTGAATCCCAGAATCAATCAGGAGGGATGCAAACTGGCCTTGGCTTCGTTTAACGACAGTGCTATTCGCTATCATCTGTCAGTGTCGGTGTCTAAACTGTTGTTTTGCCGTCATGTTTTGCAGCATATTAAACTCTTTCAAAGGCCTCTTGGAAAGGTCTTGTTTTGTTTTACAATTGCAGTCAAAAGAGGTGGAATCTATAATTCGTGCAGCAAAATGTGATATCCCCCTCGAACGCCATAACCTGCTTCATGAGGTGTAAGTGATCTTGAATCCATTATTTATGACCTCCTTTTGCTACCATTACACTGAAGAGTGGGACCCTGTTGTACATAGTGCTGTTGTGCTAAACAGTTCCCCAGCAGAAAAAAGGCACTTGTGCCCCTCACACTTCAAATCAACTTTGATTAATGCTCCGGTCTGTCACGTTTTACAGCAGCAGCCGTTTCCGAGGGAGACCTGGGTCGAAGCTGAACAACACGATGAGGCAATATGTGTTGCTGAGCAGGCTGTGTCCTGGTGACAAGAAGACCCAAGGGTTTATGGATGACATATTAACATTTGACAATATCAATACACTTTTATTGATGGACCCCACTCAGTGATGTGTTTGAAGATGAAATGTTACCCCCCCTTTTTAAATTGAGTTGAGCTCTCTGATGCTATCATCAGAGGTGGGATTGTGCAGCAGCAAAAGGAAATGTCAACATTTCGCTTCTAATAAGGGCTAATGTCGCTGTGTGAATGTCAAACTTAATGGCCTAAGACGATTTGATTTGGCTGATTACTTGATAGACGATCAGATCCTAATTGCTGCCAAAACATTGAGTCGTTTTTCCTTCAAAATACATGTCGGGCATTGCTTCAAAAGCTCATTTAGTTTTAAGTAAATGTCTTAGATAGGATGGAAAACATAAGCCAACGCTAGCCGTCACAAACTAGACTGACAGACATGTTACATGTTTTACACTGTGTAAAGAAAAGAAGCTGCTTTTGTTTAGTTATGTGAAAAGATCGGTACCGCTTTTATGACGCGAGAGGTAGCAGTTGGTTCTTCTTAGCTTAGCTTAGCTTAGCTTAGCGTACAGTTCGCTGAACTACTACTGTTCCCAGTTCTCATGCTCAGCTAAGCTAAGCACCTGTTAAGACAGCGAATAAGCGTATTTCCCAAAATGTCCAACTATTCCTTTTAGACAGAAATGACCAACAAGACAAAACTTTTTAAAAGTTCATGTCTACAGTATTTAAAGAAGTCAATTTTCTTCAAAAGCATCGGCACCAACTACTGGCTGCAGTTTCATTTTGATCATGACGGGTTGCATCAACTCTGATTAGCCTTTTGTGTTCTCCTGCGATTGCACACGTGTGCATGTTGCACTCGACTCACTGAAGGTACTGGATCATTGTCTACCAATATTTGTTATCTCATGTGTTATTCATTGAAAAGCTGTTTTGCTGTTTGCGCTCCTCATGCTACCTGCTGACTTCAACATGAGGTCACTTTAACTGGTGTGTGTACTCAGACGGATTGCCAATAAATACAAGTGCGAGGACTTTGTCGAACCGCATTATTATATCGCATTATTTTTGAATGCATGCGACGTTACTTGTACAATCACGCTTTATTAAGAGGTTTTTTTTACCAAAACCATGTTTCACTTACTTTTGTTGTGTTCCCTTTTTTAGTTTCTTGGCTTTAAAACATAGAATGGTTTAATAATCAAATCAAATATTTCATCATCAAATCAAAACATACCCGACGTGTTTTTCTTTAGTTGCTATGGCTGCAGTAACACAGATGTGTTTTTTGCTTCTTTGCAGGAATGGATTAGTGATATATTTTGTGCTGGGTTGGTTTTCGTATCAGGTTTGATACCAGGGCATTTAGCCAACATGGTTGTTTTATTTTCAAAAGATGCATCCTATATCGCAAGAGGTGTCTAAAAAAAAAAAACCCAATTCAAATGTCCACATCCTGTATCCACAATGTAAATGTATCAGGCTTTTATTCACACATTAATACTGAGCTGGGGAAACATTGCACTCTGAATTCTCTAATTACAATGCAGCTAATGTATTATTTCCTCCCCATGTGGGATTACTTTCATCTTTCCCATTAAGATGCACATTTTGTTTGGATACTCAAATTACAAACCCCATATTAAATCTGACTGTGCAAAAGGCATTGATCATAGCCCCGATAGCTGCACTCCAACTTTGATTTAATTTGCACTTCCATTAATATCTATGAGACGTCCGATTGTCGTCTTGGGCATATTGATGGTATTGTAAGCCCTGCCTTCATATAATGTTCCCCAGCGGCAATGAGGAAATGTTACAGAGAATTAGGCCGAGAAGCAGGCTCAGTGGAACTGGCACTGCAGTCGGAAATTCATTACCCTAATAAATAGAGGGGGGGGAGCGAGAATCTTAAAAGAAATTTCTCTCTCTCTCTCGATCTGTCTTTCTTTTACCACACAAAAAACCCCTCACTTTGGCCTGAGAGTGGACAACTGTAACTGAGGCGCTTCTCATTATTGCGGCCTGTGCACCCATGGGTCTTCATGGGACCCTGAGAAGTCTTTCAAATGTGCCCGATGATTCAATAGAATCGCAGTCACTTACTGCATGACAATCACAAGGCTTTACGTCTACATACGGAGCTATTTGGATTTATGTGGCTGCATCTCTTTGATCGAGTCTATAATCGCGCTAAAATCTTCAGAACAGAATGAAAAGGACATCATTAAAGAAAAATACAATACAACTCCAGTAGAAGGTTCGGCCCGAGCTAGATGAGTGTCAAGCCATGCTGATTTCTTATGTTGATTAATGAAGTGCCAACTGAGTATATGTACTGTTCCCTTCCTTTGTTGAAGCCTTGACATGCTGTTTTCTATGGGGAAAACACTACTGGAGCCAAGAGACGTGAGTTATGCTGTAATTAATACAATCATGAAGATGAAAATAGCTGTTGTTGCAACTTGAAAACGACAATGAAGAGCGTGCGAAACCGAGGAGGCAGAAGATTCATTGTCAGGCAACTGCGTGCGCAAACTGTGAGGTCCTATGAGACGGTGTATCTTTTAGTAAGTAGCATCTCTGAAACAAATATGTTTTACCGCATCCCTCACTTTGTGTAGCACAGCTTTTATTCTAGACATCTGCAAGATTTTTTTTCAAAGGATGGCACACAATTTTCCTTTTTTTTTTTTTTTTTTTTTTTGTGTTCAGAAAGGGGGAGGGCTTCACTTCTCTTACGATTCTGCCAGAGTGATTCATTTGCAGGTCATTAAAAAACTCGTCTTTTGAAAGCGTTAGGCTGCTCAGGTGGCGAAGCCTGTGCAGGGGGAGACATGTCGTAAATAAAGGCAGCTACATTTCAAATGCCATAAATAGGGGACACCTAAGGACCTTGCATGATTGCAGACATCTAATCATTTAATTTATGCGTGTCTAAAGGAGCCCTCATTAACATTCAAGTAGCACTCATCTGTCTAGCGGGATCATTGCGAAGGCTGCATCACTCTCAGATGGAACATATCTATTTGGGCAACACAGCATGGCTACACACTCGGCAAGCACCTTCTCGCCTTCTCCCTCAATGTCACGAGAGAGACACAGCATGTAACTCTCATAACTTACAGTGTGTGATTTGTGATCCAGTGATTGTGTTGCTGTTAATGCGGAGAACCTTTTGACAAAGTTAAAGTCATATCTTCTAGGTCACAATACAGCGTTAAGACGAACACTTGAGTCGCAACCAAATCGTTTCACCTTTTTTTCTCAGTGATCAGGACAAAAGGTGCACATTGGACTGTATTTGCAGAGGATCAGGAGCGGCCTTTTAATGAAGACAACTGAAGCCTGTGATGTTTATTTTTGAAGACTGTCTGAAGTCTTTGTTAGCACTGCGATACTGTAAAACACCTCAGTGTCTGCACAGCAGATGCATGCATGACAGAAACTCAATAATAATTGGCGTGGATTGCTTTTGACACGTGCTAGTTGCTGACAGCTGCTTTGTTCTATGGTCAGATTTCATATTTAACACATCAAAGAGTTGGGATACTTCACACTCTGCTAAGGACTGATAGCAAGCTGACACTTTGCTGTAAAGAGAGGAGAGAGCTGGTGTTTCTCTGGTGGAGAATAAAGTCAAGTTACATTCAGCATTGCTTTTTTTCCCACTTTCCCGCCAGATAAATGAAGATACACGCGGACAGTGTTTTACAGGGAACACAGTAAACATCACAGAGGAAGTGTCATGTTTACAGTGATAATGAAAGAATTAATGGCAGGAAATTCCTGCAGCATGAAAACATATTAAAAACTGTGGTTTGCATGAGTAATCAGTAAGCATGTGGATTTCATAACTTTCGTGAACATGTCATGCTCCTTGGGTGACGCCGCGGCTTTGGAGTTAGATGATTCACAGCAGTGGGATGGTGAAAAGGGGAAGACTTGACTGTTAGCTAAACAAACAAGTGGTTGTCCAGTCATAACGTAACAGCCAAATTTTTACACATTGAAGCAGCATACACCGAGTAGGCTATCACTCAACTTCCATTCAAAGAGTTTGGAGGGTGGCGCCAAAAACAAAACAGCAAAAGAGGAAAGACAATATAGTGTTTAACTGTTCAGATGTAAGCTAACCGTGTCTGTCTGGCTAGCTACCTCACGACTTCTGTGTTACTTCCAAGCCAAAGAGTTAGCTAGTTATTATTAGATATTATATTGGAGCTACAGGTTACATTAAAACATTTAATAGGCTACAAAAATATTTAGGCTATAAAAAGACCATATAAAATATACCTGTGCACAGCTAGCATATCTGCTGTGTATTATTTCACTGTGCGGTTGCCAGTAGGGGATGCTATCGACAATGTAACATTAGCGGCTATATCATTGGATTTGAATCAGAACAATGCTCCTCCTTTATTTGTGACCTAAATCTAGTCTATGACAGCTTTAGCATCAGTCTTTTAGCATAGGGTTATGACTTTATTACAGAAACAGTAAAAAGTCAATTGGAGACAGCATTCCTCAACTAGCTTATGGAGTTAATGTTTTTTAGCCTAATTAGTTACTGACAAAATCTGCTAGCACCGGTTGTCAATACAGCTCAAGTCAAGACGCATTGTTTTTTAACTAATTACTGAGGGGTTGGGCCTCGTCAACGGTCAATTACTTTACACATTTGCAGCACAAGCCTTGGGAAAAAAAAAGGAGAGTATAAACTCAGAGGGCCTGGAGGAAAGTTGAAGTAAGGGCGATGTGATGAGTCCCTCATCAGCCCTGAACACCTGCAACACCCCCCGCTTTATAAGGTAGGCCAAAGCAAGGTGGGGGTGTTTTAATGGTTCAGACTTAAACACCACATTTTAACCGAAGCACGAGGAGTGGGAGAGGCATGCTCTTCCATATAGTCAGTATCCAGCAGCATTTTGATGTCTCTAACAAGAACACAATAAATTGTTCCTCATTATTCAGTAATTAACTCCAATGCGCCGGGTCCCCATCCCCCTGCGCCACGCTCTAAATCACCACCCTCCTCCCCTCTTCTCCTCCTGCTACACAGCTCTTTAATTTCCTCTGCTGTGGGGGGTGGGGGCAAGAGAGGGTGGAAGGGGGGGGCACACACAGCTTGATGCACTCCATCATCCCCTTGCCACCCTCGTCACCCCCTCACCCTAGTATCTGAGCCATATCCTCCTCCTCTTCCTTCCTGCCTCCCATCCCCATGCCCGCTCCTAAGCAATGTATGCTCTCCCTGCAGGACGCCACCTGCTTGAAGGAAGGAGAGGTCACCTGAGCCGGGCCGACACACTCCAGTCACGTTCGGCATAACGTCAAAGCAGCGTCTTGTACTATCAAGGCATCAAAACGCACCCCCCCTCGTCTCTGTTCACTGCATTTTAGCTGGGCTTTCCCCTTCCTCCTCTGCTCTTAATTGTTAAAATGAGGTCTTTAATTGGAGACTGAGTCAAATCACCTGTCATTTCAGCTGGGAATCATCCGATGATTGAAAGGTATCATAAAAATCTGCCCAGGGCCTGGTTTTTGCAGTGCCTGCTGGGAGCTCCCTTTGTGTCTTGACAATCTCCGCCCATGGGCACATAACTCACTTTACTTTCTCTGGCGGAGATTAGGCGGATAGTCTTGGGTGACACACATCCACACGCGTGGCCCAAATATAGATTCAAGAGAGTCAGTAGTGTCAGGCGCAATTCCTGGAGGATGTTGTGGGGAGTGTTCGTTTTCCACTGTACTATTAACGCCCCTGACCTAATTGAGGAAAATGCTCACACACACCACTTCCCTATATGAGAGTGAGGTCAGGTTCATTTGAGGGGGTAATTGTGAAATTGGCATGTAAACTAGGACAATAGAACAAATGATGAAAAATGAGGACAGATGACAAATTTCTAGATTTAGACAAATCCTACTGCCTTTCCAGATGTAGTGTGAAAGTCCAGCAATTGAACTGAATCAAGTTTGTGGATATGTGTTTTATATATGTTAATGTCTCCTAACGTCATTATTTGGCATAGCCGAGTATTATTTTCTTAGACATCGTGGCTCTAACAGTGCTCTGCATCCTAGGTATGACTGCAAGACGGCCTTATGAGAAACACATGCATCAAATTGAAGTGACGTCAACTTGAATGCGCCCAAACATCCTTCACCTTGTGACAGCTACACTGCACGCTGCGAGGTACAGAAAGCAGTACTCTCAGCCACTTAAAAATGCTCCATATACTTAAGAAAATCACAGTGAAAATGTTGGCAATATTAACACAGAAAGACCATTAGAAAAAAAACAGACCTAAATTATTCTAAAGGCACAATGCTACATAAAGCTTTGAGACCCCCATTCTCCACATGGACCTAATCTTGAGGAACACTACATAAGATGCTGACAAACCCGCTGTTTGAAATAAAAACCCTCTAAACACATGGCATTAATATTTAATGGTGCTGCTTCCTCGGGAGGCCACTCTGGGCTGCAGCACTGTGTCTGAAGGGAGATGGTATTAGTGCTATGTGCTCTGGAGGAAGAGCAGCTTCACACTAATGAAGCGATCAGGGCCTGAACTCTGAAGAAACCTCATATCCGATTAGTGAGAAGAGATGCATGTAAACATGGCGAAGCGGCACGCGATAACATCAGCTTTGTTAATGCGAGTCTTGTGTCACTAAACACAACAGTGGAGCGGCGTGCTGCGTTTTGAAGTGTTTTGTGAGTAACAACACATTTCTCGTTTAATCATTTCAATATTACAGTTTCTTTTTTTTGACCCTCCACACAAGTGTTTTAAATTAAGCTCGGAACTGGAGAAGTTGTTTGCAAGCTAATGGGTTAACACTATCCACTGAGCAACCATTACGGTGCGTGCACGTGTTGTGCAGCAGTGAAAACCACTTGACCTTGTCCACATCCGCTCGGCTGGGATGGGACAGGCGTTTGAACCTGGCCAGTAAAGGACAGGCCATTTGGATGTTATTAAAAAACATTAGAGTTCCTGAAGCCCATGCTACCCCCAAAAGCCATCAGGTAATTTGAAAGAGATCCAGCAAATTTAAGATGTGCAGATGTTTTCGCTTTAAAACTGGCATCTGTTTATGCAGACACACTTTATGTTCGTAAAACCACAAAGGACCTCCACTAGGTTTTATGGAGCAGTATCAGCTTGAGCACTCAGCTTTGTAATTGTGCTGCACTAGGTAATGAGAAAATTGGTCACAAGCAGTGTTCCCTGTAGATGTAACCCACAACATACAATTTTGCACAGCATGTGCAGTATCTACATTAATTTTTTTCCCTAGTCTGTGCAGTGTTGTCTGAGCTCCTGTGCAGCTTTCAGGAGGTCAAACATGGTCACAGTTTAGAGCCTAATTCATTTCAGAGGACTAATTTCATCTAAAAAATACATGTGCAGATACAACAGTTTTCATTTAACTGTACAATATCGAAAACAGCACATAAAGTGTATAGAAAGTTAACTTTTTTTAGATAATAGGCAGAGACGTGTGAATGGTAGCAGACAGTCTCATGTAAATGTGTGAGTGATACACCCTTTGTGTAAAAGCCCCCTATTTTCTTTAAAAGGAACTGAAAACCAAGAGGAGATGGAACATTTTCAAAACGTCTGTTTTTCATAAAATAACAGAAATGAAACAGCCTCTCTCATCTTGGCTGATGATTTCCTGATGAATGCAGACTAATGTTTGTTGTGTGGCTAAAGTGCAACTTTCAACACAACTGATCAAAGGATTATCATTAAGAGATGGAGGATTGGAGTGATTATCTCTGTCGCTGCTCCGGTCCAGTATTAATGTTACCCGTACAAACAACACCCAGCCTAGTGATACTATATGTTACAACACAAAACGATTGGGGAAGAAATACTGTAATAAATGTCAAGGAAATACGGTGAAATCAAAAGGAAGCAGCACTGATGCAGTTTGCTGCCTAATTCATTCATTCATCTGGATGACAGTTCTGTCTTTTTCAGTGGTAACGGTGATGGCGATGCACAACTTTAAAAAAAATGGACCCATTTTTGCAGTGTAATAACAGCTCATGGTAGGTCTGATTTATCCATACTCTGTACTTTCATCTGTCACACAACTGTATCGTACTACAGTAAACAGTGAATAACTGGAGTTAGAAGTGCTTCTGACAACTGCACTGTAATAGTCTCCTTGTTTGTAGAGTGTGATTACTCTCTTGGTCTCCATATGCAATAGCAGAAAACAAATGTTTGATAATTGGACATAATCTAGTAACCCTGTGTTGTACGCCTCCACACTCACACTGACCTCTCTGGGAAACAAACGATGCTTTAAGAACAATGTTTTCCTGTATACCGTCCTCACACTGACATAGCAGCCATGCTCCTGTGTCCATTTCCCCATTATGTGACAAGGACATATTTCAGACTGAAGTGATCCAAACAGTGATCTACTACTTGAGAGAACTGTCTTTGAGAACAGAGGTCGAGAGGAGCGACAAGGACGAGTGTCCTACAAACGGCATATCCAACAGCTCCTGTGTTTCCAGTGGCACTTGAACTGAAATAGGCACGCTCAACAGGGGACAGGCTTCAAGATTTTTTATTTTTTTTCCCATACTTCAGAAAGACTATCACGTTGAAGCTTGAGTGCTTGTTGGTGTGTCAGTGTGTATATCGACAAAGCAGCGCTGGAATTCGCAGGCCTCAAGGCCGGTGTATTGTTTGTGGTGGCTCTCTAGTGTTTTGGTACTGTACAAATTCAAGGCTACATACAGTGAGCCTTCAACACTTTTAGCCATTCAATCATTCAGTGTCCACAGCAGATGATGTATGTTACAGCCACAATGTGAGTATTTTATTAGCCGTGAGTCCAGTAAAGATTCAACGTTAATATGCAACTTAAATAACTCATTCTGACAAGTTAAATTCATAAGCACTGTCGGGCATTTGCAATTACAAATGCAATCAAATATTTATTAAAATTGCATTACTTATTTAATACACATAGGACCTACTCAATAGCAGAAATAATTACTTCTATTACGTTTCGCTATTCAGCCCAGTTCTGTCCAGAGTCTCTAAATCTTCCACACTCATGTCACATCATTCTCTTAAACACGTGTAAATGTAGAAAACGAGACACTGTGGTTTAACAAGTGGTCAAATTACAGTTAGAAAGTATTTATTGACAATCAATCGATAGCTTAATTTTCTATATTATCATCAACAAATCTTAAATGCAGAGCCAACTTTGAATGACACGTTAAGCACAAGTTAGGGGTTGTGATATGTCGCTCGACAAGCTAGTGAAGCTCTGTAAACAGAATTGTGGTTTCACACTTGTGCAGTGGTGGTTCACAAAAATATTTCCTTTCAACATTTTAAACTAAATAGATAGTGATGTGAAACCTACATCACTGACTACTCGTGCTGTACCAACACTTGTTACTTATCTTAATTGATTTTTGTTGATCATCTAAAACGGAGGTCGCGTCCAGCTGTGCAAAGAAGCACTAAGAAGGATAAAACAATAACTAATAGTTCCACTATGACTGCTGAGTCATAGTATCATGGAAAAAGGTCCATTTCATACAATCACACCTGAGCATATATCCAGAAGATCACACAGACTGATGTATTCATTATCTTAATATTAGACACGTATGCATATTGCAGCTTAAATTTTACAGGCTTTGTTTGTTTGTCTTATTTGAAATCCTTCACTTCACACGGACGGTCTTGATTCTGATCTTTGATGAACCAACTAGTGTCTAACATGAATTACAATGGCGTTCCTACTAGTGATAGCATATTTCAGAAATTTCCATAGCCAGCTCCAGGCAGTCACTTGCGTCATGACAGGAGCCGAACAGAGCGCAGTCCAAATCTACGTGAGAGTCATTGTCACTACTGGAAGTAGAGTCCACTGTGGTGACGACCTGTTTGTAGTTGGGACAGCAGTGATTGGCAACTCTCACACAGGGATCAGGTAGCATGAGGATCATATCGTAGAACCGACAGAAGAGACAGCTCAGGACGATCCCTGCACAATCAACTGAGGGAGACACACACAGTCAGGAAATATATTCAAAATATTGGTTTTGTTGTCTTCATAAACCTCGCGCACTTTTGCAGAGGCTCCTTTAAAATAACACATGACGAATAGTGTTTAGACACAAATTATGTGTTGCTATAAGAGCTGTGCTGGCCTTCACAATATCCTACAACATTTTAAAACCTTCTTTTCCTTTGTTTAAACATGCATAATGTAGGAAACCATGCCTTGCTCCCTCACAGACAAGCAAGAAAGCTGTTTGGAGACATAATCAATTGTCAGAAGTCTCTCCTGTATACTTTGTCAGGAGCATTTCCAAGTTGTGTTTGTGGTTGCAGTGAAAAAAATGTGCGATGTGTCTTCCCAGCAACCTTTGCCAAACGGCTCCCCCATGGGTGCTATAAAGCATGAGATCATCGAATGACACTGACCATGGGTAGACAGTTACTTACTGAAGACATATTGCAGCAAATATTTTAGAGAACATACACCTCCACCGATGCGCCACAATCGTCTGAATTTTTTATTTTAAATGTTTAGATTTTTTTTTTTTTTTTTGCTACATTTGAGTTGTATCTTTGAAAGACTGTTTGGAATAATATTTAAGTTGCCTTTATTAGTTTTTATTGTGAAGCAATCACATCCCTGCCTGCTCTTGTGTCTTGCCACCTGTTTCTCGTTGTTTGATTAGTTCAGTTTTGAAAGAATTATTGGTTCATATTGTTGATTTATTAGTGTTTATGGACATGATGCTTACTTTGTTGTGAGCTATTTCCTAAGTGGTTTAAAAAAAAAAAATGACAAAAACAAGTCAGGCGACCTTCTCTGGCTGAGGAATCAAATGATGTATGGTGTGGAATGACATGAGCTTTAAGGTGAAATAATAAGGTGAATCATTTCAGGACTGTGTGTTTATAATGGCTGTGGTTCATTTAGAAATTCTGAGTAATTTTGGCTGCCGTATTGTAGGTATGGCCGAGCTCCCATCAGATAAATCATAAGCAGCAGAGATGCTATGGCTGGGTGGTGGGGTGGTGGGTAACAGGTGTAACAGGTTCTGCTGTTTGGAGTGAAAGGTATGTTCAGTGAGAGAGATACTCACATAAATGTGTTTTCTTTCTTTCCTACTGTAATCCGTGTCTGTGATCATTTTTCACAACTGATGATGATGGATGATGAATTCTATAAATGCTGAATGTGTGATCATACGTTCATTCATCAGGCTGTTTCTGTGGTGCTGAATGAAGGCTGCTTGGGTGGGGGTTGCATGGTGAGCCTCCCCATGTTGATGTGTGTGTGTGTGTGTGTGTGTGTATGTGTGTGCGTGGGGGTGGGGGGGAGAGAATGTAAAAATACATAATTAGAAAGACTACACACCCAAAAGTCATCTGAGGGACATCATAACTTTCTCTCTCTACAGGCTATCCAGAGAATTCTAAATAATACATATTACTTACCATAAGTTAATATTAGTAAATAACATTAGTGCATAAGAACATGTGTAATCACTTGTATTGCTGCATCTACAGCAGCGATTCTACTCTGGTGGCCATTTCATTTGCGCTAGTCTTTTTTTATGTTGCTACATTTCAGTTTCTAAATTATTCACACATTTTTTCATAATTGATTATATGAACTGTATTTAAGCATTCTCACAGCATGGTGAAGCATAAAGCTTGCAATTTGTCAAATTTTTTATTCTGTCTGTGGTCTTTTTTTATTCTGCGTATTAATCATCAATTATTTCATCAGTGGAAAAGCTCTGTTTGGATGAAAAAGTTAATTTCATAACAGTTTTACTGAGGAATCAACACGTGCTTTTTTTTCAATGTGTGTTTATGTATAAAGGTTTGGCAGCCGTGTTCAGTTAGAAAGCATCAGACTGGTGTGATAAAGTGCTGGTGTCACTAACCTCCTGTGTTGCTCTGCTGAGACGAAGACAGAGAGTCTGTGCTGGAGGATGCTGCGGAGGTAGATTTCTTCAGGTACATTTTCAAAGAGAATAGAGGGGAAGTGGAAGTGGAACTGTCACGCTCTCTTGGCTGAACGTCTGTGCCTCTACTGGTCTCCCCGGGCTCAGTTTCAGCAGTCGTGCCACAGATTTGAGCCTTAGTTTGGATCCTTTCTGTCCAAGAGACCAACTATTATCTCCCGACACATCAGTTTGCAACAAGTAAGAGTCGATTGTTTGAATTTCCAAAGAACACAACCTAAGAATAGGTTAGTGTTAGAGCACAGAGGTCTGAAGACGCACAGTAGGTGATACAATACAATACAATACAATGTCTTGCAAGTGATTCTGGCTTGTGTAAAGGTTTGAAACACTTCCAACTGCTGGCTGTAGTGGAGGATAATAAAAGTCAATATTACCTCTAAAGGTGATCATTTGCATGCCAACATAATCCTTGGTGTCTCTCTGTCAGCATATAAAAAGCTTTTAAATCAGCATTTATACCATCACAGTACACTAAAGCTCTTCAGTAACACCGGACTCTTTCAGATTCTTTTAAGATAAGTGGCACTGAAGGCAGAGTGAACCACCACACCCATAACAGTGGATGTGGGATAAATTACACCCCCGGGAAAGAATATAAAAAATAAAAAATAATAATTATATATATATATATATATATTACAGTAGATTTAAATAAAACAAAAATAAATAAATAAATTACAATATACTTGTCAATACTGTATAGAGATATATACTTCTTTACTTTCTCGCAGAGTTGAGAGAGAAGATCGATGCCAATATGTCTGTAAGCTGAATAGAATCTACAGCTGTGCGACACTTAGATGAAGGGAGAAACAGCTGGAGCTAGGCGGAGGCGAAAACAAGACTGCCGGAAGTCACTGGCCAGGCCAAGAAACAGCTCAACATGTAACTCCTCATAAAATAACAGATTGTTGTTTTTTTTTGCATTTCATTTTTCATGTACACATAGTAGAGAGCTTTGCAGAAAATCAATAAAAAGTGGAGTTTAGATTGTGAAATTTCTAGAGTGCAGGAGTAGGTCTGTTTATTAACATCTGATTTAAATAGATATTAATGAATCATTGCTCTGGCCACAGACAGTCTGTTTACTCTTTTCACCACCTATTTCTAATGAATTATTCACCATTCCTTCATTGTTTTATTTAACATTTAATGCCTAATGATTTATTCACACTCTGGACACATTTTTTAAAGTAGAATAAACTGTATTTGTCTTACCTAAAAGAGAAATACGAATGGACATTGCTCAGGGCTGTATTGGCCATTTTTAAAGGTTTCATTAGCTGTTTTCTTTTTTTTAATACGTATGAAATAACAAAGTTCAGAATATTCCCCCGTGTTATCATCTCCTGTCGGCTTGAAATGTCCTTTCTTCTCTCATTAGAGCCGTCTGTGTTTTTTTTTATCTGTTAATTCTTACGTGAGTGAATGAGAACAGAGGAAGACAGGGGTTAGTATTTGAACTACGGGAAGTTAAAGCAAACTTCAAAATCAGTGGCATCTGCATGTATGTTTGAGCTGAGAGGTATAGTGATGCTCCCGGGTTATCTAATGAATTAAATAAGAAGTGCAGCTGGTCCGTGCCCATGACCATTAGCTGATAGAGAAATAAGGCCTGAAGGCATTCTATGCATTTTTCAGGTTTTGTTCCAGTGTTACACCAAGCTGCGCTCACTCATTAGACACTACAGTTACTCTGAGCAGAGGATCTGAAGATAATCTACTGTCATGTCGTAAATCAAAACGCAAGCTCGAGTTTGCAGCACATCAGAGCCATCGGACAGAAAACATCTACACAATTTAAAAGGATGCATCCGTTTGTTTTGTTTCTTTAAACATGTGTTTTGTTGGGTATATTATAGCTCCAATAGCGTACAACATTTATAATTCACAATTTCACAAGCACAGGAAGATAATCTCTTGAAATTGCTTCAGCATCAAGAGCAGTTACAGGAGGCACGGAACTGATATATCATTACAGAGGTTTACAAGAAACACAATGACTCAATTCTTTTCCACAGACCTGAGTCACATTAGAAGAACTCACCTCCTTTCACCCACGCAGAGCTCTCCTCAGCACTGCTTACTCTTCCTTTTGTCTTTCACATCAGCTCCCAGAGTCATTTCATCTGCCATCTGGTCCATTGCATCACAAATAAAAAATGCACTTAGTATGACAAACCTGATTATCTCAAGACAAAAATACGAGGTTATACACAACAGAGGCCAACGTGAGTTCATGTCTAACACAGTGTTACTCACAGCTTGGTGTCTTCATACACTTGTCAGCTTTCAGGATTAGGTTCTCACACAGCGGGCTGGGACATACTGTAGTCTTCTCGTTCTGGCTGTAGTGGCAACTGTTAACCTCGGCAAAGCAGAGCAGCCTTCCAGGAGGAAATATCCTTTAGATTGCACAGGGTCCATTTGGCCTGCTGCCTGCTGTGAGCCTCTTCAATGTTCCAGTGACGTTGGCAAAAAATGCTGGAGATCCGCTTCTAATCAAAACATCACCGGGAGAAAGTCAGCAACATTTTTATTAGTTTATGTTGTTTCCCCCTTATGAAGTGATAATGAAGCCAAAGGCAAATGCAGAGTGTTATATATTGAAAGGAAATATCCCATAAAAAAAAAACATAAATCCCTATAATGCATTACCGAGCAATCCGGACACACTATGAACAGATTTTATAATGTAATGTGATTGTGGTAGAAAATAACACTATATGAATCCCCTGTTTTCAATCTATACTAATATATTTGGAAGATACTGATTATCGTAAGGAAAACATAACATAGCATGTATGCACACATACACACACTCGCCCTCTCTCACACACACACACACACACACCTCACTCACTCCTTCAACATTGCTGAACACATCCAGTTTGTTTGTTGGGTTTGAAACACGTGGTGAATCATGGATAGCGAGCTGCATTTAAATTTCTCCGAATACAAGCCAACCAATTTACTCTAATTAGGCTCAACACTAGAGTTGCATTTTAATAGATGCCCTGCTGTGTTTGCATATGTTTAGAGAACGAGAGCCAAGCTAATTGAAAAATTAAGATGTGAGAGTATTTGTCTACTGGGTTTCCCACTATGCCGCACTCAGTGTAAATATAGCACCTGAAGAGTTTCTGCTTCTTCTTCCTCCTTTTTCTCTCATTTTTTTTTTTGTTGTGATTATGACACAGTGTGATGGAGAGAAAGGAGAAAAAAAAAAAACAAAAAAAACAAAACAAGGTAGCTCTCTTGTGTTCATCAAAAAGGCCTACAGTGATGATGTGACAACACCATATTCCCGCTCTTGTTGGTCATGTTGTTTCTCACTGACACAGCAGATCGTGTTTCATTGGTCAATGTCAATCACACCGTAAGAGAGGTTCTTGCAGGTTACGTGCTTAATTTGGCTCCCATGGAAATGTGCTCTCGGTGAAATGAGCTGTGCGGCACCCGCGACTGCGGAAAAGTCACAGTGGCTGACACTCCACGCCATTAGAGCTTTCTTTAATGTAGTGCGAAGTGACAGCCTGAGATCAAGTTCAGGTACAAATTACACTACATCTAAATGACAGCTTTCTGCCCCCCCCTCCGCTGCACTTACAGTCTCCTCCATTATTTACAGTTGTAAACAGGTACTCATACAAGCTCAGCTCATGCAGCCGCAGTCTTTTCTTTTCTTAGCTAGCTTGTTGAGTTTTGAGACCACAAATATTAACTAATAATAATAATAACAGTCCTCCGCCATCAGCAGATTTTTCACTCTACATTTAGGCCTATAGCTAATGTCCAAAGGTCACTGTTAACACAAGTAATAAAGCTTGCATTAAGATGAGTCATACAGTAAACTCTCTCGGGACGAGGATCTTGACTGTCAATCAACTCTTGCAAACTTGCTCACTGGATTAAGTTTACACATTAAATAATAAAGTATTTGTGTGCACGTATGCAAACCTCCTGCATTACGGTATTCAACGCTAACATTTTAGCATGACCAATTTCTTGAAGTGATCATTATGACTAAAGTCACTGCATTGTGTGAAATAGTTCCCCAAATGCAACACTCCTATATAATAAACTACTGTATTTTTTAAATTTGGTTGACGTGTGAAGTCATTTGCAAGTTGCAACCTCTGAAAAACCCCAAATGTCCCATTTCAATCAGCCAGCTCGTTGCACTTACAAGAAATCTTCCTTTAACGCAGTATTAAGGCATAATTGAATCATGAGAAAGTCGTACGGAAAGTCATTTTGCTTTCTCCAGCTCACCTTGAAAGGACAACTTAAACATTTGCACCGTGCGTGTCTGCGCTGTTAGCAGGTGTTTCGTGGAACTGAATCTTTTTTTTTTTTTTTTTTTGCGGTTTTAGTTAAATGTCTTAGTTTGTTAAACATGCTGCCGGTGCAGAGGTCCCCTTTGCCCTTTAATGAGCTCCACTGAGAATAAGTGTCATGGTTGGCTCTGGTGATGAGAGCAGACTCCCATGTCACCTTGAGGCTGGCTTAGACAAAGAGAAAACGACACTTGATGTCATATTCACTCTCTTCTTTTACAAATGGTTAACCCCAGTGGGCTGGGTTTACTCTTATGGGCAGATGTCATGTCCTCAGATAGATAAAAGGTACAAATCTGAAATATGACAAGTGAGAAAACAAACGATTGGCTGAATTATTATTATTATTACATGATAGTCATCACATAATGTTTTCATTCTTATTCAACTTACACAACATCAATGGACAACATTAAATATTTTGAGATTTTTTATTCATTCATTCATTTTTTGCTTCATTAAACATATGAACACTGTTAACAGACATATTAAAAATACATAAGTAAATACTGATCGCCAAGTAAATGTGGGATGTGATTTTGCATAAATACTTTGCTTCCCTGCAACAATTAGCAGATTTAGATCCTCCTGACTTAAACCATCTGTTTTCATATCAGCTTTGTACTAAACATCAGTGCTAAAGAGGCCGGAGCACTTTACGTCTCCATACGTCTTTCCTTACATGATTAGATGATCGTCCTGTCAGAAAAACTGAGCCGTGCTCGAGACTGGATGAAATATGAAATCCAAAACTTCCTGTCTGATGGTCTCACTGCTCTACTATTGGTAAGAATCAGTTGGTGAGATCTCGGGGGGGAGGGGGGGTTCATTTGTGTAGTTATTCATTGTTTTCATTAACTACACAGAGTTTACTGTGGCAGCAGTTTGTTCTGATCCACTTAAAACGCTGTACCTTAAAGCAGAACTCACCTTGTATGCTCCAGGGAGTGTTTCTGCACAGCCCATTAAGAGCACAATAATTCATTTTCGAGATCATTCTGCTCTAATTGAACATGTCTGTTATATTCAATTTTTTTTTTCCCCAACACCTTTAAGGACACCTGCCTACCTTTTATGATAGCTGAGCAGGTAGTAAAGAAACTCCTGCTGCTTGACGCTGAGGAGAAGAAGAAAAAAAGCAGTTTCCAAATTAAGATTGCAGATAAATGACCTTACAAAGCAAAGGAAATCAAAGAAGTATGGGAATGGGGTAAATTGGATTCTTTGGCGTCTAACAGTATATGACTTAAACCAACTGGGGATTCTCTTCACAGTGGAGGAAGTGAGAGTTTCCTAAGGCAACAGTCCCACCTGGGACCTCCCGATGATCCATGGGGTGTTCGTAAAAAGCCTTGAAGTTATTCAACCCACTAAAAGGCTAAATAGATTTTTTTTCTATTAACATTGAGGCTGTATTGCTCTGATTTCAGAGCTTCTATACTGGTTTCAGGCAATCTATTTCATATTGCTCAGTCAATATTCTGTATTTAATTTGCATAGCTGAAAGGTTTGTTAATATCTGCGTTCTTATTGTGTGACACTGAATATCAACAATGATCAATGCAATGGTAAACTAAATGGTAAACTCTTGATTACAAGGGTTTAATGTTCTTTACTTGGAATATTCTTCAGTATCTTATTGAAAACATGATATGACAAGTAGCTTGTCAAAATATTTATAAAGAATCTGTGCAACTTCCTTGGTTACCACTTATAACTATGAGTTGATTGAAAAATGTTGATAGTAATGCTGATAAAATTGTTTTGTTGTTGTTTTTTGATAAGTTACTGTCAGAATAATATAAATCCAGTGACAGGCTAATATGGGTTTCTATCTGGGTTTGTTACTACAACCTAGGATAAAAATATTGATTATGGGGTACCACTTTTACGAAGGAATCACACAGTTACATTTTTTTTCATTTGGCACATTTATACAATATGAACAGTCTGTGTAGCTTCACACAGGCGTCATGAGAAATCCCCATTATTATGGACCAATTTGCTCCTTCAGATAATCAATGTTGGCACTGACTCAAGCCCCGCTCCACAGGCTAAATGCTTGAAATTGATCATTGATGCTTTCTCACCAATAAGCAGTTTAAAATGACTAATTGGGTGGGGCTAAGAGTAGCCAGGGCTTTTGCTATTAGTGTAATGATGATATGACATCAGACGTTTTCTTTAAAGCATTGTCTTGTTGTTATTGGGGAAGACAGATTATGATTGGGTTTAGTCAGTGCACATTATGAGATGCTCCTTAAGTAGATTTCATAAAGCAAAGCTCCTTGCTGTGTCAGAGTGATAATAAGGGTAGTGATTCATATATACTTTAGGAGTCAAGGGGAGCACTGTGTTAGACCTGCATTTTCTTTTATTTGTCCTTGCTGTTGGGGATCATGGATCTCGTACTTCGTTTGGAGAGCGAGCAAGTCATTGATATGCCAGCTCTGTTTTTACACATTGTCATTTTATCTTTCTCATTACTGTCATTACTACAGACTCAGATACATCTCATTACAAGGGTAATTGGGACAAACATTAAATACGCGCCCCCTCCTTTTTAAAGTTGGATATCTTTCAAATGCTCAAAGTAGATAACGGCTGTGTTAGGTCCACAACAGCTGTTAATATTTCATGATCATATAGCTTTATTCCCAATTATATTTTTCTGTTTCTTTTGATGGTGTGTTAAAATTGGAAACAAATATAGTTCAAATGGGTCCGTTTTATCTGCACGTTGTGTCTGGGAACCTGGATGTACACCTGTGCAGCTAAACGGAGCACACACATATTCTCTCACACACAACTACAGTGTAATGTGCATGCGCGTGGACGCCCACCAGCCCCAAGCGTGCAAGCGGACACACACGTATACAGACTCCGAGCATGCGCACGTGCACGCTTTTATGTTGAGTTGGCTCCGACTTCTGATGTAATTTTATTTTTAGCTAGTCCTCTCTTATATTGGAACCCCATGAAGTCTTTTCCATCTACGACTTAGTTCCTCAGCCAAATATTGACTTTGGGATCTGATTATTAAGCAATTTCCACAAAACTTCAAATTACTATCTGAACAATTATTTTAAAAGACGTTACAAGACCCAGTAGACCCCCAAGGTCTTGAAACTGATTATGCAAAAAGATAATTGCTATGAAGATTTAAAAAGAATTAAATTGGTTTGACAAACCTATAAGTTGTTAACTACTGCTCAGAGTAAAAGAATACATTTGCTGACAAGGCCACAAAGAACCAGAGCAGGAGAGGCTTTTCCCGTGTGCTCAGGTGGGCGGGAGGTATCGCTCTCTTTATTATCACAGCTAATGGCGTTCCAGATCTGTCCTCAATTATACAGGATGAGATGAACTATTAATTAATAATTCTTCTGATAGATAAATTGTGCCACGTTCAGCAGATGTGCACTTCGTAGAGATGAGAGGAGACTCAGATTGAGGCTATTGACCAATAGTAGCCCCGTTCTGCGTCTGCCTTTATAGATGTGTGAGCTTTATCTCAGCTTGACACGTTGTTATGTTCCCTGTCCCCCCATGTCATGCTTTAACTGCCCACGTACCGTCAGCAGGCGTCCGTGTTTTCCTGATTTACTGTGTGCAAAGCCAATGTTGCATAATTTGTGTTTTAAGAAAAGATATTAATCCTTCTTCACATTGCGTAAAATGGCTATTTTTGCCCCCCCCCCCCCTCCCAGGTTAAACGTACACTGCCTGAAAAATGACACATCCTCAAAGTACTTTTGAGCAAAGGCTGAGTTGTATAATTTTCCCATAAGCTTAGAGCGTTTAAGTGTAGAAAGGAGGAATTATATGGCTATGAATGGCTTCCTTAATAGTGATATCACTTCCTAGAACAAAAGAAGGTGGCTCTGCAATGAGCTGGGGAGTGCGGACGCTTGCTCGATTGGCCATTTCCCCGGGCTTCCATTAAGGTCACGCACTGCGCCACAGTGCCGGAGAGTGCATGAGTGACAACACGGCCAAGACGAATGGAGCACTCTCCCACAAACCTCGTTAAGAGTGAAATCGCGGAAAAAATAATAGTTATTAAATTAATTGCAGTCATAATCTCGTAAAATATGTGTCAAAAAATTATATGCGCTTCGATTAACACATAACATGGGTGTCAAATCTGTAATAAAACCCTGATCAATAAAACAATAACCATGTTGTTAAAAGCAGTCATTGAAAGGTGTTGCTGCCAGTAGGCTCCAGGGGTGAGCAACCCTTTTAATATAAACGGATTTCATCTTTCCACCGTGTCACCTAAATCACCTCAATGTTTGTGTATACAATTAAAATAAGATAATAAATTGCGGCAATGGATGGATTACGAACGCTCCCTTCGACCCCATACATCAGGCTTTGTCAGTGGCCCAGAAAATGCATGTCTAACAATCTGTTGATTACAATGCGGTGCGAGCAGAGGCCCCGCCGAGGGAGGATGATGACTGTTGCAGGATACATTATTTTAACATATTGTTATGTTTAAATCGATAAGTTCTAAACGAGCGCTAACGACTGGTATTAATTAAACTTTCAGAATCTTTTATTAGAAAAGTTATCGCTTGTGTGCTTGATTTAATGAATGGTTTATTATTTCATTTTGTTGGCCCTGACCATTATGCCCAAACGAAGAAATGGGGCAAGGCGCAGTTTATTTGCAGTGCACAGACGATGATAACGCGTCAGTTGAAGGGCATATTTGTTTTAAAGCCTTGGAGAAGTAACCGTGACTGGTTCTTGATACAATTTGCCTGCCTCTGAACCATATTGAAATCATTTTCCTCCCACCCCCTTCTTCCTTTCTATGTGGCCCTTGAGATATTATTATTTTTTTTATCAGTGTGTTTATACGAAATTATTTGAGCGGGGATGTCAATTTGGAAATGAAATTGTCTGTGCAAGAGAAACATTCTGATTGGAAATTAATGGTATTGCAATTAAAACTTGGGAGTTACAGTATTTGGTAACAATTATGATAATGACTCTAGCTTGGAGGTGTGAATTTCACAAGTGGAGGAAGGGGGTGTAAGGGGTCGGCTGTTAACGCGAGTGCCGTGCTGGAAAGCTAGCGGTGGCAAGCCTCATCCTCCCTGTGTAAAAATATGCTTCTACCATCTTCTGCTAATAGAGTGAAAACATATTTTGGCTTCTCCTCGGTAGGACGTGCATTATTCCATTACTAAACACAGATAAACTGCCTTTTTGTGATATTGCTGCAGGAAGCGCTTTGCTCTCAAGTTGCCATTGACAGAACGTGTCCTACATTGTGCTGTAGTAATAGAGTGGTTTATCAGCTCATGTTGAGAGTAGCTATAGGCTAAGTATGGTTGAGAGTCACAATTACCAACAGACACAACATGCTGTTTGTCTGCTTATGATTAATGTGCTAGATCAATGTGGGCCGCTGCAAAGAAGCAGCATGATGGAAGATTCCTGTGAGGGTTTTTTTTTCTCTCTCTCCTTCTCTCTGTTTTCTTTTTTTCCCCTCTCTCTTTCCACACGCTGCTATCAGCCAAATTGGATGATCAGTGGGGGAATTCTCCCACTCTCTGGGGTTTTCGCTGTGGTTTGTAGATTTTGCCTTCAGGTTTGAAATTCACTCAAACTGTAGAAGTCCTTTATCCAGAGACTGGCTTTTTTTCAATTGAGCATTAAGCGGGGGTCCAGATGGGGGGAATTAGTTGCCTTTTTTAGCCGAGGAACAGTGTTTACTCTGCTACTTGCAATCCCACACCAGCTAGGATAAACCGTAAAATCTGTCTGAAGAAGTTACCGTAGGCCTGCATTAGATCTGTACTGTTGTGGAGGGAAGATCATTTTCTTCCTCTGATCACTCTAAAAAAAAAAAAATAAAAATGTTGTGCTCATATTTCGTTTCATAATTACTTAAAGGCATGGTTCATCATCGTAGCAAATATGCTTATTCACTTTCTTGCCAAGAGTTAGATGAGAAGATCAGTAGCACTCACTTATCACTATGATAGATATGTAGCTGGAGCCAGCAGCCGCTTAGCTTAGCTTAGCATAAAGACTGAAAAAAACAGGGAGACAGCTAGCCCCGCCTACCAGCAAGTCTAAAGCTCACTGATTAGCATGTTATGTATATACATATATGTGTTAAAATGTTATCAGGCAAGGGGAGTCTCCAAAAAGTTACTATTCTCAGCTATGAAACAGTCTAGCACATAACCCGCTGCGAAACAGTGAAATGCCATTTTTTACACTTAGGTTTTTTGTACGGATTACACAAATAAGATATGATGTGTTAATTAGTGAGATGTAGAGGTGCTGGTTATACCCTAAAGAGCCAGGCTAGTTGTCTCTCCACGTTTCCAGTCTTTAAGCTAAGCTAGCCTAACGAGCTCCTGGCTTCGTATTTAGCATACAAACATAAGAGTGCTATCAATCCCCTCATATAACTCTCGGCCAGACCACCACCTTTAATTATGAACATATAATGTCATTCCAGTGGACATTCTGAACATAGCTGGATTGTTCTGCCAGATTCAGAGCAGAGACCATTAAAATGACTGGTGCACACTCATCTCCGATTTCAATGGCTTTCAAACAAAAGCCGATCTCAACATATGCGACTCACACTCGCGCTGAAAACAGCAAAATGCGGTTTAAGGGCAAAGGCCAGCATTGCAAACCAAGAAGTTACTTAGCGAGATTTAATGTATAGACCTGCCACGCAGTATTTAGATGTAACCCTTTCATGGTTCAAACAAATTAGATGTAATATGTTTTTTGGACAGAGCCCAAAAGAAAAGTGTTTTAAATGACATACAACCGACCAGAAGGAGCGCTGAATGCTGAGCCCTGGAGCCAGAGCGGCGAATGAGAATTACCCATCAACTCTTGAGCAGATTCACTGGTCAATAATTGAATGAGTGAATCCCATTGTCCAATTACCCGCATTATCTGTGGATACTCCTCTCATTAAAAGGCTAGGGAGGAAGGAGAATAATTAAAAAGATTTGCAGCATGGGCATTTAATGATCACGCTGCTTTTGCCTGATATACTCTCCAGGACCAGTGAGATCATATGGGATTGAAGGCAGAGGAGCAGCCCCCCACCCCTTTAACCCACCAACCCACCCTCCCTTCATCCATGGCCTTCCTACAGTGCCAACCGACTCCATTCACAGTTAGTGGGTTTCACCCACAGCTCTGCAGGAACAAGGTCACACTGTGGCCCCAGAGGGCTCCAAATGCAACCACACAGGATTAGGGTCCATTTTTTGGCCAGTTTGCAAGTTTTGAAATTCACCCTCTTAATGTAAATACACACTGAATATTTAAAAAACGAGGCAGTCGAAGTGCAGTGTAAACACTTGTAGTGGAGTGCTAAATTGCTTTTTGGCTGGCAGCGTTGCTGGCGCATACCTGTGGTAGGAATACCCTTGTCAGGTAGAAATTCTTTGCACCATTAAGCTTGTGAGTGCTTCGAGAAACACAACCCCATCCACCTCTCTTTTCCATGGTTGGAGTAGAGCTTTAATTAGCACAATCTCAATGAATAACACCAGCGCAATTTAGTGGAGATCTTTTGCCGTAGGGGCCTGCTTAGTTCAAGATGGTTTTTTACTTCATTCTCAAAGAGCGAATCATACGGTCAAGTGTGCTCTTTGCGTGGTTCGTCTGGAGGGCCCTGGTTGTAAACTGTAAACACGCTTTAAGTGTTGCTCTGGAAATAGCAGAGCAGAAGGGTTTCATATCTGTGTAGAAGCTGTCCAAGATCTGGTGAGTCATCCCGATGATGGAGCAGCTTACCAGATCTCCTCATTAACAACATTTGTGAGGCTTTTTTTGATAGTGCTAGAGTTGATGTTTGATGTTTATGGAAATTCTTAATTGGCGTAAATATTAGTTCAAATGTATCCTGCTGGGATGGGTCAGGAGGCTGTGGTCTGGACGGAGCTGAGCGAGTAGTGTTTGTTTGATCGTGTTTTTGGAGCAGATGTTGAACCAGCCGACAGCCGAAGCGCATTCATCACTGAGCTACAAACATTACTGGAGCCCAACACAGCTGAGATTATTTATATGATCAGGTGATATAGGCTTTTCTTTACATATTTTGTCATCTGAATATATCTCTCCACCAATAATAAACCAATGTTTTGGTGTTGAAATTGTAATCATAGCGCGGTGGCTTTTCAAAATGTTTGTGTTTGCTTTTGTCAAACCAAGGATATGGACATGTTTTATAAATATGTTGGGATTATTCATTCATGACGGATTAGCACAGAGCAGTTCTGGGAGCTGCTGGGAAACTGGCAGTTTATTTCTGCTTATTTTACCTTATTTATGCTGCACCATGAAACCAAACCCTTATTCATCTGTTACATTTTTTTTTAAAATTTATTTCAAGTATCAATAGACTTTACAAAACAAAATGATTCAAAGTAATATTAATAAAGGTATAGGCTAGTAAATCTGACGGGTGCTTTACAGTATAAGTGTGGTGATGTTCTGTATTTTACTCTTAGTATCAACATACCGGTGAAAAATTAAATCATTGTCTGTGTATAGGTTATTATCTGTGCTCCATTTTTGTCCATTAATGATTATCATCAATAACATCAGTTAGTGAGTCATACCATTGCGCTGGGTGACATGTTATTTCATTATGATGGGTAGGTATTCTGAGTCAATCACACATCCCACACCACCCTGCTGCCGTAAATATGCACAAGAGCACAAAATATGTATTCATCCACAGCTGAAAATAGTCCCCAACAAATGCACAATTTACTCATTATTCATGGTGCTCATTAAGGAAGTTGGAAAATATTGAGACAGGTTGGTTTTGGTCTTTTTATAAGAAGAAAAAAATTACCAACCATATAGTATCTTGCCAAGCAGATAGTACTAGTTTTATTTGGAAATGTTTCAAGGCTTTTGTTGCTCAAGGATGAACATCTACATTGTCCCTGTTACTCAAGACTTTCCACAGAACAGTTTTTTAAACTGTGATGTCTGAGGTTACATTGTTACTGTTATTGTTGGGTTTTTAAAAAACTAGAATTTGTGCCACAAAATAAATTCCATGTGTTCTCAGCAATAATCTTAGAAAACAAAACAAATACAATTTCCCTGATCAGGAGTAAGTGGGAAAATATTTTTTGTTTTGTGATTTAGGTTGAACCTATAAAGTACTTCTACATGTAGTAAAAATATTAGTATGTAGCATTACAGAGTCACAATTGTTGCTAATCATCTGCAGAGGTGGAAAGCAGAAGTGGAGTAACTTTATTCAAGTTGCACAAAACAGTGTTTTTAATATGTTGTGTTCAAGTAATACAGAATGCTTAAGTGAGGGCTCAAGACAGTAAGGAATTAAGAGGTATGCTATCCCTGTCTTGACAACTTGCCTGGACCCAGTTTATACTGTGCATATAATTGCCAGTGCATATGCCATGACGGCATACTGTAAACAGTCAATTAGCTGGCCAGGATATTAGTGGTAACTACAACTAGAGCAAATCTCAGGTAACCACAAAAAATTAGCACAAAGACTAAATGAGCGCACATTGCACTTATCCAGGGCAGATTTTTACCGTCATTAGAAATATAATATTTTTCTAACACATCTCTTCTTTGCAGCCTTAAGATGAAATGCTGTGTAAAAGGTGCCATAAGAATGTCAGTAGATATTAATCACACTTATCCTTGATCTGTGGTGACACTCCTAACCGGGTCATCTGTAAAAGGAGCTGAAATAGTCCAGCCCGCTCTCAGAGTGAGATCCAGCACACAGAAATACCCTGCAATCATGTAACCAGAGAGAAGCACATCAAACGCTGCTGAAACACAGAACAGAACAATTGTTCTTTATGGTGATGATGATGATATGATTTTGATTGTTTGCTCGGTGACTGATGTGCGCACATGCTTGTGTGTGTCTGTGTGTGTGTGTGAATGTGTGAATGTTATTGCACAGAAGAAACTGAAGCAGTGTTAGTGGTTAACCTCAGTCGTTTGTGATTATTCTTTGCAGATTTTAGGTTCAGCTTCCCAAACTGACATTAAACAAACACTTGCCAAGAGATGAGAATAGTCTGGGGTTTTTTTCCAGTAAAATGTCTGGTAATTTTCGAAGAATAAGTTCTAATGTTCTCTCTCTTTCTTCATCTATGTCCCTATTTATGATGGCAGCAAAGCACATTATTCAGAGGTCAAGCACCTCATACAGAGGGTGGCAGTGAGGTATCTTGGGCTCAGACTGACAGTCAGCCATTGTGAGGAAAATCGGAGTAGAGCCTCGTTCCAGGACCTTTTCTGTCTCCAAGCCTCTCAACTTTTCAGAGAACAGTTCTGTCTCAAAGTTGAGCAGCTCAGGCCAAGGATTTTCCTTAACCTCTTTTGAGAAATGGACCGCGGGGTGAATTCATAAAAGAGCAGTCTGTTGGACAATTTGTCTTTTGACAGGAGGGAACATTGGAAGCCACCAGAGGGTGGTCAGCGGTGAGTGGCACAGGCGTGCCTAGGGCGGTACCTGCAGGCCATTCTTCCTCATGATTTGTCCTGGACAAGGAAAGGAGGGAGAAGCAGAGCGGGCCGCCATCTGGCCGCAGACGGGGAATTGGGTGGTGCGGCGCGGGCGGAGGGTGTGCTTTTGGTGTCAGTATGGCTCCATCAGGGCTGTTTGTGAACAGATGTTCTGTGGTGTGTTCGCTCCAGAACGGCTCAGGAGGGAAGACGTGTCTATCAGTAGTTGGAGGCTTTCAGGGGAGCAGCAGACTCTGACCTTGAGGCTGCCGCATGTCAATCCCTGTCTCCTAAAGCCCTGTGAGATTTCTAAATACCGCCCTATTTGGAAAAGAATTGCACAAATATAATACATTTCATTTCACAAATGCTTTCATTAAAGTGTCTGCTCAGAAAAAGTTAAAATCCTGACGAATTCTCAGCAATCTTGACAAAAATTCAACCCTAAGTCCTCAAAATTTAGAGAGATCAGTTTCTCTTTGGCTTATGTGTATTATGCTTCTCCATGAACAGAGGACAGTGCAAAATGCAAGGGCAGGAGTATCCTCTGCCTCCATCATCCGGATCTCAGCAATCAATAAGCGTTTAATCAGTCAATTATATGGCACTAATTTAACAGCCTGCAGGTAGAGCCATCGCCGAGCACTTCCCCGTGAAAATGCAGGCCATAGGAAATTTATCTTTTGGAAAATGTCAGAGCAAAAGTTTTAAAGGGAGGAATGTTGAAGTCCACAACATGTCATTCATGCTGGGAGATACGGAGGACAAAACAGAGAGCTGTAGTTCTGGGGAAAGGGTTAATGAAGAGATTACGTTCAGTATCAGTAGGAGAGATTGCAAAGGGGGAAGATGCCCCATGGTAGATCTACAAATATCAGTTCTGCAGAGAGGCTTTTTAATCAGACAGTTTGAGTGTAGAAAAAAAAAACTACGGTCTTGATAGTAAAGTGACTATTTGAAAATTATTATTTGATATGTACTGCTGTATACGTTTCCTGATAGGGAGTCCAATGGAAAAGATTATTACATACAAGATTATTACAGCAGTTCACAGAGAGTGAACTGCTTTCCTTTCAATGTCCATGGTGAACAGTGCCCTTCTGCTAATTATTTATCAAACAAATATTTCGGCCTCACTGACATCAGACATATTTATAAAACTGCACTCTGCACGGCAACCAAAAATGTTCACGTAGGACTAATGTTTTATTTATAGGCCGTGATTAGTGAAAGCTGATGTCTAGCTAATAGGAAACACAACCAGGAAGGACATCATAATGGCAGAGCTTGCAGGAGAACTGGCTTGTAATTTCTGGTGTCAATATTTGAATTGTTGTGGGGAAGTATTATGGACACTGGCCGGAGCTGTGAGTGCAGTCGAGCCCCTCACCTATAAAACTAACATCTGTTGAAGCATATATTAAGTTTAAAAATAACTATACAGAGATCACCGGGTAAAGTACAGTCAACCAGATGTCGTTTTAAAAGTGCCAGATGGAACAATGAAAGCGGGATTGGAAATTAGAAAGCACTGTGAAAGGTCAGATCAATTAAGAAAGCTGCGTTGGCTGCCATATGACAATTAAGGCAAGTTTAAAGCACTTGAGCTAACGGGGCAGTCGAGTGAGTGGCTGTCGCAGGGAGGAACTTCTTGGGGGCATGGAAACGTGCGCATGCAGGACGGGGAGCTTCCTGGACTGAAGTGTATTTGCACCAGGTCAAGGTTAATGACCCGCACAGATAAACCTGATAGAACGCCTCACAGCGCTGCTCACGACCTTTGTCCGTCAGTATTAAGGCAGCCAATAAATTACAGCTGTGACTTTAAGTGACATTGAAATTGACTCTGCTCTAATGAGGGAAAGAAAGAGAGAGAGAGAGAGAGAGAGAGAGAGAGAGAGAGAGAGAGAGAGAGAGAGAGAGAGAGAGAGAGAGAGAGAGAGAGAGAGAGAGAGAGAGAGAGAGAGAGAGAGAGAGAGAGAGAGAGAGACAGAGAGAGAGAGAGGGGAACGGATATGTGAATATGGGGGAATGCAGTTAGTTTAGAGGTTTGTTTGGTTTTTTATTCTGATCCATATTTATCTCTTTATATAAAATTATGTAAAAACCTTAATTCGCCCTCTTTGTATCCCCTTATGTTTTCCTACATAATGTCAGACATGGTTATAAAACATCTTTTTTCATGAGTCCATCATTCATATCAAGTCATTTCAGCCCTGAAGTCACACTACAGCAGGTAACAGGCCTCTGCTGTCCCAGGTGGCTGTCAGCTCCCCTCAATACCCATGAGATATCACATGAACCACAAGGGGGCAATATTTGCATTGTTTGTCTGCATCCTCCCCAGGCACACACACTGATTTACATTTATGTTTTGCATTTGCACATTTGGATCAAGTACAGTTTAGCTGTTCATTTACATTGCAACATGTTAACAGAAACTATGATAAGCTGTTTCCTGAAGCGACAGCAGTTCACACACTGTCTGACTAACAGGACCACAGACCCTTTATGTTACAGCTTACAGGCAATAATAACTAACAGACTAAAACAACCCGAATTCTCTTTCATCCAGTGCTTATCTCTGCTTTTGGAAAAAAAATGTCACCGGAGTAACATCTGTTGTCTCTTTGAACTGTGGATTAACAGGCTATTGCTCTAAGTGGTCAAGCATGCAGTGGTACATCTCGGTACAAAACTCTGCAGGGCAGGAGACCTTTTCCACACTAAACACTCTCAACAAGACCATTTAGGAATTTCTTACACAATTTGTTCAGTTGATACTTCCAAAGTTCTGCTGTAAGCACTTTTCCAGTGTGCAAACGGAATTATTCATCACATTAACGATAACATAAATGCAGCGGCGACAGAATTTAATGCACCCATGGAGATTACCTTTATTTACTCATGAAAAAGAATACATTGAACTACTTTTTGCCAAGCGGGGTCTCCGTAAAACGATTCTTTTGAACTCTGTCCCCAGCACACTGAGAAGGATATATGTTAGGTCTGCTAATATCTCCATTTGCATGTCCTTAAAAAAACAGTTTTAATTATAGATAAGCCTAACCTGTGATAGGACCACCTCTACAGCTATTGCAGACTAATATGGCACACTCACAGTGTGTTGTTAGAACAGAATTTCTACAGATTAATTTTAATGGTGTTCTTCTTCAGGATTCAGATAAGATGGTCAGAAAGTCAAAGTCAAAAAGTAAAATCTGCACTTGCGCCTGTCTTACCTTTAATGTACTAATGTTCTCTTTACCTTTGCAACTGCACCTTTTCTCCAGAAGCTGTTAATCTAAACCGTAGCTCTGAATTTGTGTCATCTTCTCCTCTGAAAAAGGTCAGAGCTAAACCTTGCAGCAGGTGCATCACCTCCAGCTCTGTATGCTGACTGAACTGTATACTGGACTCTGACTGAGCTCTCTCTGTGTTTTGTCTCCATTGATTGTTGGACCACTCTGCTGGAATGTGGGAATTAATTAGACAATTTGTATAATGGACTTAGGCACATAAAGACACGCGGTGCTCGACAGAGTGGCGGCATCCTGCGGCTCCTATTGTCCTTGAGGAACTCTCATCCAGATGTTCAAACGGATTGGAGGCTGACCTCTCACCTGCTCCTAATTATCATCTGAATGACAACATGGCCCAGATCAATAGTTCTCCGTCGCAGTTTGAAGATCACAGATAAGAAGCCACCTTGTTGTCAGAGAGAAAATGCTAATGTAATTAATGTTCAATAATCCTCTGGCAAAAGATCTGTGTGTGGATATTTACTCCAAACAGGCCCGAGAGGGGAAAACACACCGACCTGGCAAACAAGGTTTTAAAGGATTTGAAGTCAGTTTGAGGGGCCTTACTGCTGCTCATAGTATACTGGAGCATGCGTGTAAAGAAGCGGAGACTTCCTGTTGAGAATATAACTCACGATGAGGTCAAATGGTACCGTTTAGAGTGGTGTCAGACTCCGTCACTGCCCACCCTGTGCTGTAGATGCACGTGTGTGGCCAGCTTCTATAGAGACACACACCGCAGGCATCACTGCTGCCATGTCGGATACACTCAGTAGCCCAGGTTTAATTACACTTTATGATAATGACACATAATGTGCATTCACTTAAGAGGTATTTTAAGCCTTCACATCCAGTTTCCCCCTTTTGTTCTCCTGTAAGTAGCTTTAAAGTTGGACAGTCATCTTACTCCACGCTGCCTGACAAGTATATTCTGTATCAGCTTGTTTCAAACAGTGTTTGAACGTAATAAACTGCATTTACCCAGTTATTGTACCTCAGTAGAATCTTGATGTACTTGTCCTTTACTTGAGTATTTATATTTTTTGCTACTTTAACTCTCTTTAACACTACAGGTGTGTTTTTTTTATTCCTCTGCAATTATCTGACAGCTATAGTTACTTTGAGGATGAAGTTATATACAACATATATAACTATTTTATAATAATATTTGTATGTAAAATAAAGATATATAAAATAAAATGTGCAAAATATACAATAATATAGCTCTCATGAAGGCACCTTCCCTACTCAGCAACTACTACTACTGATTTTTAAAAATGTCTTTTTACTACTTTTACCAAATTAAAGGAGCCGAATGTTTGTCTGCATTTTATGGTTGGAAATATTCTCGGTTGTCTCATGCATATTCGGACTGACGTATTTGGCATCTTCTTAAGTCTCCATTAGATTTGGAATTAAAGTTATGTGGGTCTAAACAAAGTTTGATTGCACGGAATGGATTTGTAACGACCCGTCGGTGGTGAGCTACTTGTGAGTCATACTTTAACATTTTCAAGCAGACATGGTATTTCAGATTTCTTAACATTGCTCATTAAAATTTGTCGTAATTCACTTAGTGAAATCGAAGGACACAGCACACTCAAAGCTTGCAATAAGATATCTTTACATGGGGAAAAAGTGCCTGGGGATGGACTGTAAAAGCTCAAAATGAAAATATCAAATGATGTGTTCTTGCTACGCCTTAAAGTAGAATACAAGTGGAGCCTCCGCTGTCCAGCCCTGTGCTGACCTCCTGATGACACACACCTATCGCCTGCCTTCCTCCTCCTCAAGGTGTGCATTTTTCTTTCTGATGCATACCCACCTGCCATAGCTCACGACTCTCTGACTGACTGACTTCACGATTAACTTATTATTTTTTTTTTTAATCTTCTAATCCTCTGCTCACAATGCTTCCCACTGAGGCAATAGCAATTTCTCCGAGAAGTTGCACTCTTCGTGATTCAAAATCATAAACCCAGCATGTGTCAATGAGAATCCCATCCCCTGATTTTTGCAGAGATGAATAAAACAGGTTGAGAGGAAATAGGCAGAGATGCCCAATTAAAGAAATTGTTATTGTGAAATAGCAGAGGATCTCATCTGGATTTTGCTTCAGTAACTATCCCATTCCAGCTTAAATGATCTATATGAGCAGTGAAGAGAGGAGGGAAGAGATGTTTATATGTGTGTAGGAGGGTGCGTTCTTTACAAGATGGAGAGAGATGGAGCAATACAATTTATTCCTTAAGTGAGGTAAAGGCCATATTGCCTACCATTAACAGAGCAGAACGACGGCACAGGCTGATAATTAAGTAATCCATGAGAGCATGAGCAATATAGGACAATCACTAACATCCTCTGCTGCTTTGCCACATCAAGCCACTCGTCCCTTTTTTTTTTTTTCTTCTTCCAGCATCATTTTAGATTATGCTGGAAAATATTATTGCATTGTGATTTGAAACTGCTGCTGTTGAAGAAAATGTTCTGCTTGCAGCACCAAACAATTGATTCCAGTGAGGTGAACTCATTTCAGAGACACGTGTCGCCTGTCACACTTTTCTGATTTTGCTTCCTTTACAAAGTTTCGGTTTTGTTGAACATTAGGAGGTCGTTGCTAATTTTATTTGTGAAGGTTGCCGTTTTGTTGTCTGATGCATATATTTGAAGTTAATTTAACTGAAATCAAGGGCAATTTTACAGTATTGTTTTATTCATTCATTCAACATGTAGAGAAAAATCATATCAATCACACCACAAAACAGTTTCTATGACAATATTATTATTACTATTTCATAAACTGATACACAGACTTAAAGTATAAGTCTGTAATACTGAATTGATTTTCAAGTGTCAAAATAATATTTAATGTTCTTTTAATATAATACAGTTTTAAAATTAAATCACTGAAGTTTGAATATGAGTGCACAATTTTAACATTTGCAAAAACATTATTGACTTGATGTGAGAATCATATTTCTGGACATTTTATTAAAAGGTTTATCTTGCATCTTGTGGTGAAGTACATGTCATGGTGCTGAAGTCTGGATGAAGCATGAGCAACTATTTTACAAAGAATCCTTGTTGTTGGCAAAATGTGCATTCATACTGTAAATTGATATTCAATTTATATTATTCATTCAACAACCAAACACCAGACAACTACTACACTTCACAAGACTGCTTCCACATTCCACATCGCTGACTGGGGTGGAGCCAGAGGTTTGACGCCATCAACAGCTGTGTAAAAACAGCTCAAGCACTCAGTGGTTAATGTTTAAAGTTTTACTGGCTTTAAAATATCCTTACTGGGATCCCAACTAAATGCATAGCGCTGGATTTCACTCACTGCAGCAGATGTGAATGATGTTTGGAAGTGTGTAAAATAGATAAATAAATCAAGCTTCAAAATGTAAACCAAACTAAAGCTCACACACTTAACTATAGTGAATGAGTATTTGTTGGTATTCTATCAATAGTTATGGAAATGATTGTGGTAGCAATTAATTAAATGTTTGCATACTAACATCAGTTCTACATTGACTATTAATATTAATTGTAGGTTTTCCAAATATTTTACAGTAAAACAGAATATAGCCTACATGTGAATGTCTCAACTGACCACATATTTATCATATTTTCTTCATCATGGGACCCTTGTCTTTAGCCATGTGCTCCAGTGTCACATGACCAGGTCAGTGATAAGACCTTAAATTCAGTTTCTGTCCAGTGATCCTGAAACACAAGTGTTTACTTTAATACAAAACACTACATGCATTTTACAGCTGATTTGATCAATTGTCAAATCTGTTTATTTGTATTTTACATTTATAATCCAATAATGTTTAATCTGTTTAGTCTGGCAAATATACACACACACACACTCCTACCTAAAATATTTTAAGGTATGACTTTTAAAAAATATAGTTTTTTAGGGTTATGTTGGACTTTTTTGACGTGATTGAGGGACACGACATTGACCTGATGAGTAATCATCCAAACTATGCACATCACAGATATTTAGAAAATCATTTATTATTGCATGTTTTGAGTCATTCTCTCATTTCAGCCTCAGTTTGTCTTTGGTGGCTGTTTGCATCTTTAACTTTTAGAAAAATGGGCAACATTTTAACCTGCATGTCATCATCTTGGTCCAGTTGCTACTGAAATATTTATCCAGATTGCAATTTACAACAATCCACAATTTACAACAGCCCTATGTATCATCCATCTCCCCGCTTGTCCAAATGCATTTCCTTTGTTTCTTAAAAGAAATCGAATCATGGGAGGTTTAGGACAAGACTCTTCAATTTTTTTTTTCCTCGCCTCCTAACAAACGGTAACATTTTAATTCTTGCGTTCATCCCTCAAGACTGAAAATACAATTTCATGATCACCTCGCTGCTAGAGCCATGTTTAATAATTCCCAATTATGCAGCCAGGCACCTAGTCCACAGCGTGAGCCGCACCATGCTGCCTGAACAGCAGCTGGCCCGTTGCTCTGTGTGTGTTCAGTCACCTTGATATCATCGATGAGCATGTTCCCCCATCTTAGCAGGTTACAACGCCGGGACCTATGCTGTTGTATTAATAATACAGCATGGTATTGTTCAGGAGGGAGTTTACTCTGTGTCTCTGGCTACAGCCTTTTTTCTCCAATTTGTTACGCAGTTTACCCAAACATGGAGCGTTTTCAGGCCCTGCGTGTGGCGGCTGCGCCGGTGCACAGGGACCCCTTGCACTTATTGTGTGAGAAAAATACACTCCCTTCAAAAGTGCCTGTATTTACAAGTCTCAAAAGACAGAGAGTTTGTCTTTGTTTTTATTTTATCATCATTTTAAGCACACACATAGTAAGCTAGAAAACCTACTTCTCAAAAGCTGTGAAACATTCTTATCAGTAGTCAAGCCGGTGCAGTTTGGATGTATAGAAATACTATATCATAGTATGCTTTGTATATTTTGAACTGAAAAGTGATACATTATATGCTTATGATTATATACTGATTATACTATCGGTGCAAAGGGGTCGTTGAATCACCTGGCTGACATTTGGTTTTGGCTTTTGGAAAACTGAATATCAACTTGTCGATTCCCCAGCGAGTGTTTTGGTACATTATTATAAATTGTTATGACTGATGTATGAAGGAGTGAGTAGCATTTCACTGTTGTAGTTGATTGAGGTGGACCACATGCTTTCCTTTTTTATGTACTGTAGCTCCAATTCGTATTTTGTAAAGAAAACAGCTGACGATTAATGTAGTAGAGTATAAAGTAAAACATCCTCCTTTTGAAATGTTGCTTTCAAGTATTTTACTTGAGGATGGAAATACTCAAGTAAAATACTTAAAAGTACCTCAAATTTGTTCTTAACTATAGTAATTGAATAAATGTACTTTGACGTTTTGGGATTTTTTTTTGCTCAGAAAAAAAGTCCTATCAGCATAAAATAATGAGAGACTTTATCACACGTGTTCATTGACTTATATGGGGACAAGAACATGTAAAGATATTTAACACTAACAGTGGATATTGCGGTAAGACATTTTGCAACCAGTAATGAGTCTGTGACCAATAAGCAGCTGAGTTCGTTAACTCACTCAGTTTATACTGAGGACTGGTGGAGGGTGTGTTTTGCTGTGGTGTCTGAAAATGTTTTTCTTTGCTCAGTGTGTCTTCTGCATTTCCTTCCTGCTCTTTGTTCTACTGCTAAACATGTCTCTAAGTCACCCCGGGTGTCGCAACGGGACGCGCTCTCACCCTCCAGCAACGCTTTATATCAGACTAGCGCTTCAGCGTATGGTGTAATGCAACATCACAACATCAGTTTGTGGTTTCTTTTTATGTTTCATGGTTTTGTAGTCGGTGGGATCACTGTACACACTGTAGACACAATGCTGAATGTTACCCAGTAAACCTGTATATGTCAGCTATGCTTTTACAAATCAATACCACCTTAGGCTTCATGCATGAGTCCTAATGAATGGAATGAATGGAAGCGTGTGGATGGGGAAAGGGATGGAGGTGGGAGAAATAACAAAACACACACACCTGTAATGTGCCTGAGCATCCATTACATTACACAGTGAAGCTATTGAGGAATGAAAATATCTCACTATGACTGGCCAGTTATGACACAATACAGTTCATTATTCTAAGCATTCTTTCTCTGTCTCCCTCTCTGCACTTCATTTTTTTTTTTCACGCATGTCACCTTTAATATTGCACTCCCTCTCCATATGGAAGCAAGCTCAAAATTAGTGATTGCAGGTTACGTGGAGGTCAAAAGTCTGATCAGAACCATGTGTTCTGAGCATTATGTGTACATTTTTCACGTCAGTCCTCGTGAAAAATCAATCTTTGCAATGACCCACCCGTGTGCTCTTAAAAATTGGGGATCACATTTATGAACTTACCGTACACTCGTATCACAAAAAAAAAAAGGAGTAACATTTATTCATGCAGGGAAAGTATTGTTCACGAAGAAGAAGTAACATGCCTCAAACACTCAACTATTAAACTTTGTTTTTTCACTACATCAGTCTTTCCCATGAACATTATCTTTATTGTCTAATATTGCTTGTCAAAACCTAATTTTTCCTCATATTAAGCAGCAGGGATTTGATGACATTTCTGATTTAGAGTGTCGTTTTATTCGCATTTCCAGAAAAGACCTGAAACATAAAACCAAAACTATATTTGTAGCAGAGCACAGCAGCTCAGTGTGTGTGACTTACAGCAGGAAACAAGACTGTTCTCATGCATTGTATGTGTGTGTATGAGGTCAAGGGTGTGCAAATGTGTATGTGCGTGTGTGTGCTTATTGTTGTGTACTGGTGTGTAGGGCCATGCAGGCCTCTTCAAAGCAATCTCTTCCCATATGGTGTTGTGTGCTGTGAACGGGTCAACTTGCAGCACAACTCTGGAGAGGGGGATTTTCTTTCTACCTATTGTCTGTCCGCAGAGCCTGCAGAGAGAACCTGCCGCTTTCAGGGCATCACTGCCAGCCCCTAATATGGCAAATGAATGCATGAGCGAATACAAGGGTGAATAACTGAATGAATAACCAAAGACAATTTACATAATTGCACATAGGGTATGTATTTTCAAACGTTTGAGCAGCTATTTGCATATTCACACTCTATAGAAAATGATTCTGTCAATACTGTAGATCCATCATGTAAATACAACTCCTTTGAATTAACAGAAAAAGAGGGAACAAAAAGAACTCAAACAATAATAATGTTAATGATGTTTTATGCCCTGAGGGGAGATCTCCTCCCAGCCTCTAGAGCAATCGCTATCAGAATATGAAGTGTGATACCAAAATTCAGTTATGCCATGTTTGCTTACCAGGTAAATATCAAGGAGGAACAAAAAGGGAAGGGGGGGGAGTCTTCAGAGTGTTGTTTTCTTTATTCTTTCTTTCTTTTTTCTTGCCTGCAGCATTGATCTGAGCCTGAACAAACCATCCATTTCAAATGTCAAGGGGTCTTTGTTACACACATGTGATCACAGTTTGCAGAAACTCCCCGCAAATTGTCGCCACTGTCTTGTTGCGTCATTTGAAGTGCTATTTTTCCTTATGTCGCCCTCTTTTGTGATCAAGATAGACAGCATCTTTTGAACTATTCAAAAGCGTCACTATCACTCCATGTTCCTTTTGTTGTTGTTTTAGGCGGGATAAGAGGCCAGTTAACCTTCACATTGCTTGCTTGAGAATGCAGGTTGGAGGGGCAGAAATACGGGGGGGGGGGTTGAAGTGAAGAGAGTGGCAGATGAGGAGGGAGATGGGGAAAAGGTGGGCAGGAAAGTGTGTCTGTGTGTGCGTGCTGACCTACCTACCCTTCACCTTTTGTCTCACTGTGTGGTGCTGTTGTGAGTGTTGGAGAAGGACATGTGAAGAGCCGGACTCTGGCCAGCAGCATGGCACCCCTGCCTGGGTTTTCACAATCTACCCCACCCCCCTTCTCTCTCTCTTTCTCTCCGTCTTCCTGGCCTGCAGCTAAAAACACATATTTTCTCTGTTAGGGGGGATTTAGAGCAGAGGGGAATCAAACACATCAAAAACCCAAGGATGGAGTATGTAGTTGTATTTGACCAGGTCAGTCAGCGTTGTCAGATCTGACGCCGTGTTGAAGAACGCGGCTCCCACACTTCCCTCAATCATCTCATTTTTCAGCTCACAGAAACCTTTGTGCCTCGTTTTGCTTGTCATACTTAAATTTCTCTTGTTTGTCAGCCGTAATTCAGCATCTCATGAATCAGTCATGAGATAACCGCTTTCATTTAGAGGCTTTAACCTGTGCAAAATCCTCCTTTGGCGGACTTGGTAGTGAAACATGCACCCACATACAGTATTGGATGGGTGCTACATGGGCATGTAGCCCCAGTAGATGTGCAGCTCTCTGTTCACAAATGGGGGGTGTAAATGAGACTTCCTGCAGTCCTGGGGGGGGGGGGGGGGGGGGGGGGGGGCGCGCTGATCACTGTCCACCACATTAAGCACCACTCGTTCACTCCCACTCACACGCACAATCATCTCATCATATGCAAAACAGGAGCCTTCCAGTGTGGAAAACAATAATAGTAGCACTAATGAAACACTCACTTTTAATGCGCTTCTTAGTAGCATATCATTTGCTGAAGATGGAAACATACGACATTTTGAAAGAGTATGTGTGTGTTTGTTTGTTTGTGTGTGTGTGTGTGGTGGGGGGATATTGCCTTGGATTTTATCACACTATTATTTGTTATTATGATGTAATCTTTACTTGTGTGAATCCCAGGAAGAGCAGCTGCTACCTAATAGGGATCCAAATAAATAAATAAATAAATAAATAATAGTGCTGTTAATTTTGTATTCCACTCTGAAGGTTTTGGGTTCACCATTTTTTTTCCCTTCCCAAATAAGTTTGGGCAACCTGGATGTTTATTTAAAGTGTCTATAATCAATATAGTCAATATGTACAGAGCAGATTGAAAAACTACAGTATACTACCCGCTCAGCACCAAATGGCCAACAGCCACAGTCAGCCGTAGTCTAGCTATTGAACATAGTGGAGCATTTAGCAGCTAAAGAGACAGATCCCTCAGGAGTTGGTAGAGAGCAAAAACAGAGCTAAAAGTTACATTCACCAGGTGGACAGAAACACGACTCCAAATAAATGATAATATTGCGCCGTAACTGCTGAATGTGTAACGAGTCAATCCTCATAGACCCCCGTGTTAAAATGCCCAACTTTACAGCGTATGTTTACTGCCTGATACAAAAAACTGTTTCGGTCTCTATAGCCAATTGCCCCCGTTCATGACAACTTGTTTCCTCTGCCATCAAGAGGCCAAGAAATCAGTTATTGCAGATTTAAAAGCCGACTTAGAAAACAGCAGCAGATCTCAGCAATTAACTTTGCACATATGTTATTAGGACTAATAGGAATAAAGGCCCAAACTACAAAAATAAGAATTGTAATAAAGGGCAGTAATACATTAAGGAGACAACAACCTTGATAAATTATGGAAACAAAGCTATAGATTAACGCTGACAGTAGACGCCCCCAGTGCTGATGTGTCAATAGAATCGGCTTTCAGTCACAGATGCACTCAATAGGACAACAAACAGGAGGGTGACCCAGCAGAGATCCCTCAGTAGACTCATAATAACCTGACATATTCTGACAATACCAGAGACTGCGGGAAGATATTAACATCCCATATTTGTCAGTGACAAATACAGCAAAAGCCGACACTTCTTGTGTACTTTACTCAGATTTACCCGTCCACTCAGCAAACAAGCACTGCTGAGGTTATTTACAGCGAGTTCTGCAACGGTTAACACATTTGTACTCCCTGAATGCTTCATTTATTAAACTGTGTCGGTCCAATTTGTTCACTTAGCTACATGCCTACCTATTTGTTCCTTTACATGACAGGGTAGAGCTTCCTGTCAGGAGTGTTTTTGTTTCCTCTTAGTATGCTTCCAGCATTCAAATATGCTGAACACGCAGAGCGCACCCGGGTGGGAGAGGAAGAGAAGGGAAGGAGAGTAAGCAGACCGGAGTAAACAACGCTTTGGCTCTTTAAATAAAACATTTGTTTGTGATTGAGGCTTCATGATGTGAACAGCATGACCTGTTTTACTGGGAGTCTCTAAACAGCCAGCCTGTGGCCCTCGCAGAAACAGATCCCGTCTCTCTACCCACAGACGCAGGGCCTATTTATATTGCATGAGAACAAATTTTTTTGACAACTTGAGTGATAGATTTGTACAAGGCCCAAATGTTTTCCTTTTCTGCAGCGGCCCCGTCTGAGTGACATAAATTGCTATTAATAAAAATTTTAACAATACATGGCAAATGAGTTTTTTCTGTTAACATGGTATGAGCAGCAGCAAATGGTGCTTGTTGAGGGCTTCCTGGGAATAGGGGCGCTGTCTGAGTCAACATTTGAAGAGAGCAGGTTGGGGAGGAAAGAAAGCATGTGGTGCCGTTTTCTCTGGAATAACATGAATATATGAACGGCTAGCGGTAAATTCCTCACCTTTCAAATTCATGACTATCACTTTAACCAGATATTTGTCAATGATGCAGTTCATACTGTATCAATCTACACTATATGTGCAAAATAGCAAAAATGCTGGAGTATTCACATTAATTGAAGTAAAAAGCCAATATTATTTACTGGTTTTCTTCATTAAATCAATATCAGTGACAGAAGGATATACAATACAGCAGATGATATGAAGCAGGATTTTTAAAATTTTGATCCTTAAAGGAACGCACCGCCGTTTTTTTACACATAATGCTCAGTTTACGTGTGATGTACTACACGACCTGTGAAAACGGTGGTATGTCTTCTGTGGAATCTGGAAAATTAACCGTCAAAAGTCATGATATCTCGGACTATGCTGCGCCTGTTTTGACAATAAAAATACTCGAGTAATACTCACTCAAATCCTGCAGCTTTCTGGATTATCTTAACCCGTTCCTCTGAATAATCCACAGCTTTCCATAGTTTTCCTTTCTAAAAGAAAACTAGACATTATCCAGAGTGACAGACACATTAGTTTTTAAAGGTGCATTGCTATTGATTTTTTTCATTGTAAATTCTCTGAGCAGCTCAAATAAATAAGATAAATAAGTTCTGGGCAAATAAAACAGAAGCAATCTGCAATGGCCAAATATGATTATTATAGTTTTTTGTGTGATTTGGTTGAACTGACTCTCTAATATTTTGTATTTACAGTGTAGATGCATAAAGAAAACAAAGGCTTCTTTATGGGATTTTGTTTTTATTTCTCAGTGTCATCCTTCATCTTATTATTTTGCTTTGTTACAGTCCTCATTAAAAGGCTGGCTGTGCTGCGTTCTAAGTCCACACATACACATGACAGCAGCCGACCGGGATTCCACAGTTGCTTCTCTATCTTCATTCTGCGCATTTTGTCTCTCACTTTGTGCTGAAATAATTAACCGCATGCATGTTCGAAGGCAGGATTACAGTTGCCTAATTGTAGTGAGCGTTGTCATGGAGACTATCAGGCCATCAGTGAATAAACAGCCTTACTTGGCAGTGTTTGGCTAAAATGGGGCTTTGTACAGATGTCAGACACAGATTTATGATGATGAAACAGATTATATTTGGCAGGAAAATCAATAGGCTGACCACTCTGAACTCTCTGCTTATTTTGATAAACAGCTCTGTGGATGTAACCTGCCCAGAAGCTCGTCTACTCATCTGTTTGCACTGAAAGTGTAAATTAATGCAAAAGTTCACTTTCCACAGCAGCGTTGGGTTCTATACAAATCCATCCATTACTCCTGAATATTTAGTGGGGGTTTTTTCAAACATATTATGCAGAAACAGTAGCAAAGTAACAACATTATCTTGTTGATAAAGTTACCTAAAGTGAAAAAGGATAAATATATTAATTTACCCCAAAGGTAACCTGAATTCCATTATAGACGAGAAGTTGAAGACATTTATCAAAGAAAATACAAGTGATTTATGCAGTTTATGTATTTTACTTTAAGGGAATCGTTTGAGAAGTGGTCAAGAATAATATTGCATTTTATGGGAATAATTTGTAATCTGGAAAATAAGATTCTGCTTTTTAATGACACCCAGCAGTAAGAGAGAAAAACGCTGACAACAAAAAGATGATGACGATAACAGTTACAATGCAATGTTGATGACTTTACAGGACAGCTTGCACAGTGCATCTTTGGAAGAGGAGTAAATTTATACAACACTAAACAACTGACCTCATGCTAATTTGAAATTAGCTGCTAACTCAGCGTTCATCAACCCTCCTGTCCTGCATGTTTTAGGTAGCTGCCTGCTCTAACACACCTGATTGAAATTATTAACCTGTTATCAAGAAGATCAACTGGCACCAAAACAGTTTTTTTTAATCAGCCTGTAGCCCTGTACACTGTCTAATAAAATACAACAATATGAACGTGGTTAGAGGTGCAACCGCAAAATAATTAAAATATTGTGTTCTGAATTTAAAATAATTTTTTATTTCACAACTGCATTTTCCCCCATTGACAATTCTGAAAAGAAGCGGGATAAAAATAACATTTCATATTAATGAGCTCAGTTGTAAACATTTATAAAATCAGTTTACAAGTCTATGGTAATATTATAAAGTCATTGTGTATTTATTTAACTTTTGGACACTTTGAGCCTCTACATCTACACACATCGTTTCACTTAATCTGCCTGATTAGACCTCTGTGTATCATGTACAGACACATTTGATTGACATGTCTCTTTAATGCACCCAATTAGTTTCTATTGAAAACACATGTCCAGGGGCCAAAATGTAGCACAATTCTTCAAGGTCTGTGGATGTCATATAATCATACAGTATTTATATATAATATGATATGATAGGGGTATATTCAACTACAACTACTGCCATCAGAGTTCCTTTTTCTGCCTGTTTACTCTCATTTCGAAACAGTGTAAAAGCTCAAGAAGTCATTCAGGTGAGAGCCACACTGTCTGCTTGGAATAGCTTCCAGAGAGATGCTCAGCTCATAACCCCGCTCCCTCGTGGACAATTTAAATCGATTGTAAAGACAATAGAGCTTGAAGCTATTGAACACAGTAAACTACTTATGATTTATCAATGCTGTGTTATTGATTTTATATAATTCATGCCGTGTGATCACGTAACGGTGTGAGTATGAAACTCATTGCCACTGTAAACATGCATATTCCACCTATAGTATATAGAAATAAGACAAAAAATAATGAATCAATTTAATCAGTGAAAGCATTTAAAAACATAAAAGATTACTGTGAGCCTCCACCTGGGTATTTTCAGATACTGACAGAAACTCCTGGACAATGTGCTTTAGGGTTGGAGAAGTGCAGCTTTAACATCACATCTAAGGCCCAGCTCTCCTTGCAATCAGGATAATCCCCATTCATACATTTAAACAGTAGGTTATGTCTTAAACATATTCACTCTCCACATACGCCTGCAAACTTAAAACCAGTTCAGTTAACAGTCAGGAGAAAAACATTCCAGGAACAGGAAGTCAATAATACCGGTATCCCCCTCAGGGTGCACATTACTATTGTTGTGAGCCAGGTTAATGTACTTCAAACAAGGTTTATTATATACTGCAGTGCACAATAGTGAGGTGTGGAGTGGAGCAGTCATGTGCTGTAGGTGTGAAAGGAAGCTGGAACACTTCTTTTAACCTTGTCTGAGGTTGTGTGGTGCAATGACTCAGTTATGCTATAGAAAAATATTGTTTTTGTGGGCACTGATTCACCTTAGCCGATTTTGTTATGGCGGATAAAAAACGGAGCACTAAACTAATTTATCACCTCTTACCACAAGATCATGTTGCACAGTTTTTGATATCTTATTAACACGGTTGTCGCAATGTTATGTTTAATTTATAAATTCAATAAATACACGGACAGTACTTTTAAGTAGGATGAGCTCAGTGTTGGTTTGGCTCTGCACATGAGATTTGTTGACAATAAGAAAAATATAGAAAATTGCCAGCCAATCATTTATAGGATATTCCTCTGCAGGTCAGTAACAGCTTTCAAACATAAAACACTCAAATAACTGTCTCAGAACTCTGTCTCTGTTTTCCCAATAATTAGTACCACACTATACGGTCTTTCTTTCCAAGAAACGTCCACGGAAATTATTAGGAAATTACAGACCTATAAAATAAAGTGTTACCGTTTTATTTTCCAACGTGACGGTCTACATGCAGTTTAAAGCCCTCTCTATACTACCAGGGATAAAAATATTTAAATTAAACTGTACAGAGTTTCAAAAAAAACACGTGTAAGTTCTTAACTGTAAATTCTACCAGGTTACTAAAACCCATAAATTCCTGTAAAAAAAAAAAAAAAAAAAAAAGCAAGGTCATGACCTCAGTGTCCTCAAAGGTAACTTGGCCCTGCTGAGATCCATCCGGGAGGAACGCGGCTGGCCTGTCACCAGAGCCATTATCAGATGAAAGCTTTGGACTTCATCAAACAGTTCAATCCACTGCTTAATAGTTTGACATTTGGGGAAATAAACTTAAATGCTTAAATGTGCCGTTAGATGGGAAGATCGATAGTACTCTGATATGTGACAGCTAGCAGCTGGTTAGCTTAGCTAAGCATAAAGAGCGGAAAGAGCATTAATTCAGACCATAACCTCACCCCCTCGTGAAACCACAAACCACTTGTTGTTTTTTACACTTCTGTTTGTACAGATTTAACAAATGATATATAACATGTTGATCAGTGAGCTTCAAGGGGTGCTAATAGGTGGAATTTGACAGCGCCAGGCAGTAGCTTCATATGTAGAGAACAACCACTGGAGTGGTACCAATTTTCTCATCCATCTCCTGGAAAGAATAACATGAAAAATGTTTTATTGTTAAATTGATTTGGCTGCAGTTTTTTTTTATGTTTTCAGTGTACCGATTCATTTACAAATGTTAAATATGGTATCTGGCTACCTTCTTGTAGTTTCCTAATTTCAAAAACTCTTAACTGACATCACTTTCTGACAATATCGCAGCACTTTGTTGTCACTCTGATCTCAACAGAATGTCTTTTCTGGGTCTTTTGTCACAGATGTTCTGCTCTATTGCAACACTGTTTTGCTGGACTCTCCAGTTCTTACTGCCCAGTGCAGTCAATTTGGATCTATGGAGTCACACTCCCCACTCAGCAGGCCTGGGGTCCAGGATGGGGCTTTTAGGCCAATTTGCTCTACTGAGGAGACTACAGATCATCAATATTGCAAAGAAATGAAGTAGTCTAATGGTGAAGGACAGAGGTGCTGCAGAGGCCTAATCAACCGTCACATCTCAGAACGAGGAAGGGTAACATAAATATAGGTTTAGGGATACACTTTGCCATAGCTGTTTAATAAATGATGAGGAAATATATGGCTTATCACACATCTTACAGAAATCTACCAAATGTACAGGAGATAAATACATCAGATAATGTGTCACGCTGGTAGTCTGAGCCTGAGATGTCAGTCTTGGTGGGTGCTGGACAAGAAGGACACTTGAGCCTCTCGCTTTAACTGTCGTGCTGCCCATACGGACTCCTACCATCATCTGGTCATTGCATGTTTGTGTAGACGTCAGAAGATTGTAAGTTGCAGCTCAAAGGAATGGAGAAATATTACCTGTGTTTCAATTATAAAGTACAGTGGATATGACTGACTTTGAACACAGCGGGGTTGCCGAAGCCCTGCATGGTTTTTGTTCATTATGCTGCGGTACCTCAGCGACGGCCTACAGTGCCGCAATAAAAGACCAATGAACAGTGCACATCCTGTATTGATTTGTTTGCTGAATATCAGAGTGAATTTTCAGATGTATTTATAATGGCCTTATTAAAGCCTCCTTTGATCTGAAAGCATACAACAATAACAGAATCGTCTGTGTTGTTTGCAACCAGGGATCCGCTGTGGTAAAAATGTCAATATTAACTGGAGTTCTTCAGGGGTTTTCAATTATTTTTCCTTTTAATCATGAAATGTAATCACTTTCACAGGTGGGGGGGATGGGCCCCGCTGCATTTCTTCTGTATCACTGATAAAAAGCTGTCTGTCCAATGGTATCGCTCCACATATGACTTTTTTTTTTTTGTTAAATGATATATTCTATTTGAAATACAAACAGTTTTAATTATTGAAGCTGACACTGTTTGACTTTGAAAGAGTGTCAGCTGTTGACATTTCATAAAGAAACGGAGAGCTGTGAGGATTTTTGCGGTTGGCACTTGTACGATGAAGACGTTATTTGGAGGTGACTCTCATCTGTTGTAAGAGTTATTGAAGCAGGCGAACACAAAGACAAGTGATCTGATGAATTGATGATTAATCTAAGAGGGTTTTAAGTAAGGATGAGAATCAACTCTCTCTGTGCTTGTTTTTTTGAAATGATGTTCAAGTGGAGTCAAATGAAAGAACAAATAATAAAGACAATATCAAGTGAAACTCGAGGGACACTCAGTGTCACATTATTCATGGGGGGGGGGGGGGGTAAATTGCCAGTTCAAGCATTGCCAAATTCAAATGGGACGAATGAAAGAGACGATTTAATATTGAGCAACATTTGCTGAACAATAACTGCATAAGGACACTGAGGTAAATGGCAGTTATCATACTCAATGAGATGCATAATTTGGACTAAAATCCTACTAGTTGATTTATAATTTCATATACTTTGTTCCATTTCTGTGGCCAAGGACATCTAATCATTATAGATGTTTCTTCAAGTAGCTATCACATTAAAAAAAAAAAAAAAAAAAAAAAAAGCTTGAAAGAAGTTAACGTATACATTGTGAGAATTAATTATCCTCAAACCTACAGTACATGACATTGTAGAATGAACGTCATTCATTTGTGGTGCCTCCTACTCCAGTGACGAGCTGGTGGCTCCTCAGATTCTGTGTTGTTGTAATATCAGCCTTTGCAAAGCCTGAACTTTATCCACAACTTTGCCAACAATCCCGGACAGCAAACAAAATCCCGGATCCCTGAATTGCCAAATCACGTATATCTGATTTTTTGTTTAAGAGTCCACATGGGGTGTCTTTTTTTTCCTACATAGTCAGCTAGCAACAATATCTCACTACATCCGTGAAAAATTGCAACACAAAAATAGCCACAACACTGGCAACGATGGTGGATGAGATTGACACAGCTGTTCAGGTTGTTGTAATTCAATTTCTTACAAAAATAACAACTCTTAAATTGAAATGTTTTCTTCTGTCGTGAGTGTAACCCCAGTCCCATGTAGCTAGAGAATATTGACTGACAAATAATTGGGGTGTTGTAGTACAGTGGGGCGGGGCCTGAGTTCGTCTGGAGATGGCGCTACCTGTGATAAATGTGATATAAAATAACTTGGCAGTGCCTCCAATAACGTTTAAGAAGTAACACAAAATTGGTACTTCCCCTTTCACTTCAACCTATTTTATATTTATCCAAAAAGCATCACCCTTTTAAGTACAACACAGGATTTAGGGGAAACAACAATAATTATTTATTACAAAGTTACTTATTGGATGTTCAAATTATTCAAATAGTTCACTGTTGACCTTGAAGTATGCATTGATAACAGTATTAAAAACTGTTATATAATGCTCTGAAAGGTTTAGCACACAAATGATGAACCCAATGAGATAATGTGAGATCAAATAAACAAGTAAACAAGTAAACTCAAGTGTCCACAGCCCACACTGACACACACATTCACGCAGGGCTAATAACGATAAACGTTGCAGGCCTGATCAAAGCTTGTGAGCATGGTGGCCGAAAACAAATGGCCGTTTCACGGGGTTTTAACCAGCATAAACAAAAGCACGTGAAAAGGGTTAATGGTGTACTCACGAGTCCAGCAGCAGTCAGAGAGAAAAGGCAAGGTGCAGTTTCAGCGGCAAGAAAATGGAGCGTGCAGCAATATAGCGCGGTGAGCCACGTTCAAGTCCAGCGGCTACAGTCTCCCTCCAAAGGTCCAGGGCTCTCCCGGTCCTCCGTCTCTCCCTCTTATGGCAAATGTCTGTTCCTGAATCACATAATTCCTCTCAGTAACTTAGTTACAAGCTTATTCATGGCGAAAAGCCAACAGTAGGTCTTAAACAAATTAGCAATTGCTAACTGCGATGCAGAATTAACCATGTGAAAGTCTATGAGCGGGCTAAGCTAAAGGCTAGTAGCGATTAGCAATTTAGCTCGTTTTCAACTCATTACAATTACACAACAGTACTTAGTACATTTAAACACATGAATTTACCTCTGGTAGCTTCTCATAGTTCTGATACATAAACCACGGGACGACTCTCCGTCCTTTTTGGGAGTTAGTACTATTTTTACAGTTCACAGCTATCCAGCTCGGACGCCGATAAGGCAGCCTCTGCTGTCGCTAACGTGCTGCGGCACGTCAGTGATGCTAAGGCCCGCCTACCTGAACCAGGTGAGGACAGGATTGGCTACGGCTACATACGTTCAAAGATGAGAGATTAAAGAGATGCTTCACTACCCCACAAACAAATGTGGTCTCCGAGCTTTTGTGCTGACAATCGTATTGATTTTAAAACTAACACCACCCTTTTATCTCTGACTTTTAATTGTATATGACATGACTTTTTTAAAAACATATTTACACTTCATGAACTATTATTTATTACCAACACAACATTTTAATATCTGTATATGAATGAATGAAAATAATAGCCACAGGGCTACATGAGAAATGTAAAGCTAACCGCTGCTAGCAATCACTACCAATGCTTCTTCCTCATCATGACAGAACGTAGACTGTATAAAATGATAGACATAGCCACAGTTGTCGCCATCTTTGATATTTGGAGACAAAAGTCATATTTGTATGGGAGCTGCTAGCCTGGTTAGCATGGTGCATTTACAGTCTGTGGTTAACTGTGATAATGCTAATGCTAATTTCAGTTTAATAGCCGACTAAGGTATTTTAGTATAACAGAAAGCTGAACAAGACGACTAGAATGTTATAATTAACTCGCTAAGGCTCCCTTGACAAAAAGCCAATGAGATTTTTCCATTGGATATTAGATTATTGCAGAAAATAATATTTATTACGCTTACACGTTTTGTTCAGCAAAACAATCTTTACAAATGAACACCACTTTTATGATTTATGAAGTGTAAATTAAATCACTGTAAGACAACACCGTGTTCACATGACTTGAACGTCACCACCACTACAATTATAAAAAGCTACAATTGGAAAATACTGTAGATTGATCTACAAGTTGTAAAGTTCAAGTATGAATACAACTAGAGGCTGTAAAGGCGGTCTAGTGAGTAAATAATCTTCTCTTTCATTTCTGTGACATTTAATGTCCCCAGCAACCTCTGTCGTCTCATTTAACCACCTGTTAGAAACTGCTTATTTTAAGACGCGTAAAGGCTTCAAAATTCACGAGCGGGGTATTTACTGACATTTTACGTCGTAAAACAAAACAGGAAAATATTTTAAGCTTGTGTTAATGATAGACTTTATTTCAGGCATCTAACCAAAAACATTTTTTTTTTTAAAAACCAACAAAAAACACTGACTTTGAGAAAAGGAAACCATTAGCGACTCATTCCACAGCACTCTATAGTCGCCATGGAGGCGACTTGTCAATCACAAAGACCACACCCTAAATTATGCATAACTTTAAGACCTAATGAAATTGATACATTTATAAAGATTCACCCCTGTACAGTTGTCATGAATGGGGAAATGTTTGGCAACAGGCTGTAAACATGTTTATTTCTGCTCTAAAGTGGGGCATTTTAACACAGGGGTCTATGGAAATCGACTCTTTTTGAGGACAGCCTCAAGTGGCCATTTGAAGAAATGCAGTTTTTTGGTGGTTGCCGCTTTGGGACAGATACATTACCCCCTCCTGATTAGCGGTTAACATGAACACAAAGTTAGACTGTGTAATAAAGTGAAATTAAATTAAAATTTCAGTGCGATTACCAGGCTACAACAATTTTCCGAACATTACTTTTTGGATAGTTTGTGTGATTATCCATTTCCTCCTTTTTACTGCTTAATTTACTGCTAACATAACAGGCCAAGTAGTAGGTTTAAGTGAATGTTAAAAAAAAACACCCCTTGCTGGAGAACAAGGCGGCCTGTTGTGCTAACACACTGTGTACTGTGAATTGAGACAATTCCTTACAGATGGAATATTATATTGTTGGGTTTGACTTCCAACTAAAAAGTGACAGCCCTATATTTAAGTGAATAAAGCTCTTCCATCATTGCTGGATTATTAGATATAGTTATGTCATGTTATGCACACTTTGTACCTCAGTTTAAAAAAAACCCCAACAACCTGGTAATGCCTGACATGAAGTGTTGCTAATACTAAATAAATGGGTGCTAAATTGCGGACATATGTCCTTGTTAAACTAAATTCTCAAGTCAATTGTGACACTGTACTATACAGTCAGGACATTGGCTATAACTGATTATTACTCTGCAGTGTTTTTTGTGGATTTGCAGTGCTAATAAACCTAAAACTTCTCATCATTACCATTCTCTACATATCTTTCCTTCAAATGTAGCACAATTAAAAAAAAAAGTGTTGTTTTTTAAAACCAAGAATCTGTTGTCCATATTTAGGGAGAGTTGGTCTAAACCCAAGAATATCATTTGGCTTGGCAGGCCTCTCCAGGCAACCGGTTGCTGCTGCCTTCGGCCTTTTCTAGATGAAAAAACAGAAACAAATTTGCACTCCTTACGGATCCTGTCTCACTGAGAGAGAGACAATTTATAAGCTCTTCTTCCTGTCGGATAGTGTGTGCGTACCTGTTTCAAATTAAATCTAAAAGAGTTTTTCAGATGCGGCGAGATGATTTTTTTTTTTTTTCTGTAGCCATTTCATAGACTCCACACTGATTTCACGTGTTAGACAAAATTGGAGCTGAAGGTTATTTGATCCTGTGCTGAGAAACATGGCGGCGTGAAGATTTGATAAAGCTACGGATAGCGATTGGACGGGGGGATGTTGCACGTTTCCCAGAGCGCCGCTGACAGTCGCCATTCCACTCGCAGCCTGATTGAGAGACAGCTCGTCAGCAGCCAACAAACACAAATGACTTTCTCTGTTTCCCGTTGTGTTGATGAGGAGCCGCGAAGGTGCAACGTATAGAGTGGCCAGAGTAAACTGAGCCGTGATTGCTCAGGGGTAGAAATGCTGAACTGATCAGCAGTCCCTGAGCGCTCTGACAGCAGTGTTTAGTTAAAGCACAGTTCCACATTAAATCGGAGCTGTGAAACAGTTTGACTTGTGCAAATATCATTCATACATAAAAAAAAAAAAATAAATAATGATCATGCTGTTAGTAATGTTTTCCTTTTTATGGACTCCATGGCACCAAAGGTTATTTTACAACCGGGACTTTTTTTTTTAACAAGGTTGTCGAATGTGACTTATATTTAAAAAAACAAAAAAAACACACACATGGTGCATGAAAGCATCAGTAAATTTTAAATATCTATAAATTGTTTTATTCAAGAAAAGCTGGTGGAACAGCACGTTTCTCTCCTCTCAGGGGAAAACTGAACTTCTTCTGAAGGCCGTGGTTTTCATCGGAGGCTTGGCCGGATTACTAGACAGGAGACAGAGGGAGGGCAGGTTGTACATTTGTATTAGTTTAGGATTTCATACATCATTAGAGAACTGACTGTATTTATCCACAGCAGCTGCTCTCCTCTACTCTGTCTGAGAGTTGTCACATAACCTGAAAGACAGGACTGAGGGGGAAAAAGGAGCACAAAACAAAAAATAAAGACGAAATGACACTTCTAATGTTCTTTTATTTAGCATCTCAACTTCGCTGCACACAATGCCACTGACAAACAGCGGGTTAAGCATGCTACAGAGCACTCAATCCTCGTGAATATGTGCTCATTTGGAAGGAAAATTAAAACAACAACAACAACATGAATAATAAATAAACAATTCCATTTCTCCTAAGACTTCATTCCTCCACATTTCAAACACCACAGTGGCTAATTATAGCCCTAAGTCAGGCGCTTTGATACATTTTTCCCCCAGCAGGAATCTCTGGCTTTTCTTTTCCTGGAAGTGCTTTTCTGTCTGTCCTGAGGTAAACTGCCCGATGGCGCACAGCAGGCTCTGATCACTCTGACCATATAGCGCGTTCATCTGTGTGTGTGTGTGTTTATTGTATGTGCAGAAAAAGAGACGGAGAGTGAGTTGACCCCAGAACATGTTATGAACCTCGTGAAATGGCACGAGAGCTTCCACAGCCTACATCGTATGCTGATTCTAGACTTTGAAGCTCTGGAAAAGCGACCGCAAACCTGAGCTCGCTCTTGGCATGTTGCAGAAAATGTGTGTCTCCACAGCAAAAATAATAACCTCCTGGTAAAAGCTGTGGACTCTCTCGCGGTGTGGCGCTCCACGTCTTACATTGGCAGGGCCTCGGCATATGTGTGTGCAACACGAGCCCAAGATCAACAGCGAAGAAGGAGAAACCACCCCGGGTGCGGCAGACCGCTGCTATTGGGCCTGTCACACGCGGGAGGGCTGCTGCTGTCACACTCAAATGCACGAAGCCGTAAACTTGTCTGGCCTATATGAAATGCTCGGGTAGGGGATAAGGGGGGAGCGGGGGTGGGGGGGGTGTCTTGTGTTCATGCAGGGGTGGAAGTGTATAGCCTGGGCACTGCCGTTTCCTCTTGGCTCCTTTCCCGGTCTGTCTTCAAGCCCACACCCCGCACAGACATCCCGGGCCGCCTCACATGCAAAGAAGTGTGAATGCAGCGGGGGGGGGTTCACAGTGAGGCTAAAAAAGGTTTCTCGAAGCGGTGACGCAGCTCCATCGTGCTCCCCTCCCATTAAAGTCAACCCACGGTGACATGACATCCAGACATGCAGGGAATAATTGTTTTTACTGATGCTCCCCGAGGATGCCTCGTCCATGCATGAGGCTCCTTGTCTCGGCGGACCGTGCTCATGTGTTTCCCATCAGGAAAGTCTGTGGTTACCTTCCTGATTTTGCTGGACTGGAAAAACATAGCTAATATGGTGTGATCTGGAAAAAGCTTTGATGCAGGGGCTTTACAAATAAACCTCTGAATGCCATATGGTTTGCATTCATCTCTTAATTTATTTCCTATAAATGTCTATTGAATATTCTGCAGGAGCCAACATGTGTGTAACCAGACTTGGAAAACAGAAGGCCGGGGAGAGCAGTTTGTGGCAAAGTGTGATTATTATGATTTGTCTTTTTTTTTTTCTTCTTCTTCTTCTTCTTCTTCTTTCTGCATGATAGATGAGTTGCAAAGTTGTTCCAAAACAAGCAAACAACAAAACATGCAAACAATTTCTCCCCAGAGTCGAGCAGATCCCGGTTCACCTCACCATGTCAGGGCCTGGCACAAAGAAAAATCCATTCAAAGAGCAAATAAAAAGTACTGGTTGTATGCTTCATGATGACTCATCAACTGACAGACTTTTCCCTACGAAGCTGGATATGGAGTTACCACCGACGGAGAAGTCAACAGACAGCAGACGTCCAGCGGTGGAGGACATGGAAGCGAACTTTTCCGAACGCAACAGACTTTCCTACGGCGGCTTCCAACACGGTGAAGATATAACCTGCTTTCTGTGCAGTGTCGACAACAGAGAGGCCAACATTTATCATCAGCAGCTGCCTGTGTGGGTGTCTGCTTTCTAAAACACAGCGTTTTGTTCCTTTATTATGCTCAGAACCATCTATGCAAAAAAAAGAAAAGAAGAAAACACCAAGGAACAAACATGTCAAACGTTCATTTCACAGTTGCAGTCAACAGTAAACTAACAATAGACACATTTTCCACTTGCTTGACCTTTTCCATGATGATGTGTTTAATCTCTGCAGCTGTTATGAAAACTTCTAGGAAGTGGCTTCATGTGTTGGAGTTTCACTTTCAGCTCAATAATATTCTAGATACACACCACAACATACAGTGAGCGTTAAAAAAAAGTAAAAAATAAAAATAAAAAAAATAAAAAAGGAAAAGGCAGTAGGTTTGAATCTCTGTCTGAGCAAACAAAACAAAATGATGGTTATAGATAGCGCAAGTGTGTCGGACACTAAACAGCCGCCTTAGAGAACTTGTCACAAGCTATTTGTTGGACACTTTAAGCCAAAATGAGACATTTTTAGCACGTCTGAGGCTCCCGGCAGTGTTACCACGCTGCCACGCTGTGCAGTATACAGAGCAGCCAGCTAATAAAGGATGCACTTGCAGCATGTGACACTTAGCAGCACATGGTAAATATGTACCAGACAGAATATTCATGCCTATCCCTCCAGGTCCCACCAAAATGCATTTTATCCTGAGATAGCGGACTCCTGTATTTACTTTCAGCGTGGTGAGAGGAGGAGAGGCTATAATCACTGATTGAAATGTAAATGTGAGGTAGCTAACTGAAGTATTAGGGCTGGCAAGTGCACGGAGTGGAGATATGAATTACAATTCGTCCAACAATTCTTTTATTTTTTTTATGTAAATGGAAGTATAAGTGACTGGTGGTATTTGAAGCAAAAAATCGATGCAGGAGGCGATAAGTGAGACTGGTTGACGGAGTGGTTGTGGATATTTCAAACTCAGGGTTGATAATTTGATCATGCAAAGTATATTCATTACATACGTACATTACATAAGGGCCCCTGCATGCTAACAGAAGACATCCCGTGTTCTATAAAGTTAATATTTACTATAGTTAGTCATTTGAAACTTTTGCTGCTGGTATCATTGGGTGTATTTTTAACTTTAACTATGGAGTCAAACTGGAATTTTATAAATATATATAAAATAAGAAATGAATATCCATATCATTGATGTTTGTGTTTTTTTTTAAGCACATGAAAGACCATCACGGGTTAAACATCACGAACCTTGTAGAAGAGGCCGGTCCATAGATGAGCTGAGGGTAACAACAGCTGGAATAAAGCTTGAATTTTACAGATATGGACGAAAAAGTTCCCCGCAACAGCTACGCCTGTACATTTTTATAGGAGCTGTATTTGTCCTTTTATGCTGAAAGATGTATTGGTTAATATAAGGTTTCAACTATTTGCCAGGCTAGCCCTGATGTGATGTCCTGCCTTTGATGAGATGGGTACTGTAATTTAAGTGGTGCAATAATTATGTGGGCACAGTCTAAAAATAGTTGTCATAGCCTATCACTAAAGCTCCAACATACATGAAGTAAAAATCTAGCAGGAATCAGAGCTAATTTCAGTCACAAGAGTGGAATACAAGCTTAACATTATAATTTTTATAATGGGCCCTTTCAAAATCACTAATTATTGAAAACGAAATGACAGAGAGAGAGAGAGAGAGAGAGAGAGAGACAACCTGTATCCATGTTCAATAATTTGCTACAATGTTTTCCTTAAAAATATGTTAACAAAATTGTTTTACCCTCTTTGGAAAAATTGAGAACTATGGAAAAATAGCAGTAGTTTCCTAGTGGTTATTCCCGAGGAAATTTCAGTTGAATTCAAATGTCAGGCGCCACTGTACATTACTGAGTAATCTGGTCATAAGAAGTTCCAAATAGGAGTTAAAAAGAGGACAAATAATAAAAAAGATTGTAACGCTGACCTGAAATAACATCAAAGTGAACTCCTGGTTGACAGTTTTATCTTTCCTTTTTCCTCTTCTGTTTAGAAATGGAGTGGCCTTGACAGCGGAGACGGGCGGGTGGGTGGGGGGTGGGGGGTGTAATCGGGGTGGACCGGCCCGGTCTGCACCCAGCCCAGTTCCCCGTCTGTAAACAATAGGGGTGTGGATTAGTTTGGAAACAATGTGTTTATTTAAAAAGCCCACTTCCTGTATGGACTCAGCAAGTCTCCCATTAATTTTATTGGCGGCGGCTCCAGTTCTGAAAAATCATTGTTTAGAAGGGGAAAAATACAAAACACACAGGGCAAAAAGGAACGCTTGCATCTGCACTCGGTTCCTGTGTGATAGGATGACGGCATTAATAGAATCGGTGCTAGCTATTTGTGTTTTTTTTTTTATCATCTGCAGGGATCTTAGGTTTGAGAGGGAAAAAACAAATGAGGAAACGTTTCGATGTTTTTGTTGAGACTGCTTTTGGTACAGGCTCGCTGCTGCGTGCTCTACGTGTACAGATGTGAGTTTCAGGACAAAAAAAAGAAAAAAAAGAAAACCAAACAGTTTTTCTGCTTAGTCTAAACTGCCATGAGCGGTCTACAGAATCTGCCTGCAGGGGCTGAGATTCAGCTGAGGGCTGTGCAGCCCGGGAGCAACGCCTACCAACCCTAACTGCCCAAAGCCACATCCTGTCCAAAAGGAAAAGACTTGCACTTTCTCCTCAGGAGGAACACATGCATTAATATGATCTCAATTACCCATAAATGCAATCCTGCAGCAGCACTCACACCTCGCAGCTTCACTCGGTCACATCCTGCCATACACACACACGCGCGCTTTAACTTCAGTTGATCTGATCGCTGCTGTGAAAAGTTTTTTTCAGGCCCTGCGGTGCAAGAAACAAACAAAACTCCCTCACGTGACAATACGCCAAACCAGTTTGTGTGCGATAAACGTGCAGCCCTGGTGGAGTTGGTGAGTTAATTTCTGAGACTGACAGATATGAGGGGAGGATGAAAAGGCATTAAGAATAAGCAGCGCAACCTTAACCCATCCAGACGTGCGCTCAGAGGCCAGAGAGTAACAGGTAAACTCGGGGGAGGGTGGTTAAGCCCTAGTTAGGCATGTAAATCCCACCCTTTACAGGCAAAGCGCTCCAGTAGATCCCTGTCAATTTCCTGCAGCTGTGCTTGGGCGGATTTACATGAATACACTCTATCACTAGCGCTTAGCCTCCTGTGTTATACATTTACTCACTTTGGGGTGGGTTATAAAAATTGCTTATTTTCTTTTTCTTGTCTTCTGTAAAAAACGGTTTTATTTACAAGCCACCCGGCATAGCTTCTTTTGTAAATTGACTCCTCAGTTTTGTCCACAGGCCAGACACAAGAAGGTTAGCTGCCTGTTTCCCGATAAGCTGGCAGAACCTATCAACCCCGGCAAGAAGATAGTGCTCTGTATTTCTGTCATGCTTTATCATCAGCTGGGGTGAAACTAAACCGGTGTTAAGCGAGAGTAGAGGGACCATTTCCCTGGATTACAGGCGTCAACTTTAATTTCAAAGACCAATGGTGTATCCAGGGAAGGTGCAGGCTTCGCTTGCCACAGATTGGCAGCAGGCTCCTGATAAGGACCCAGTAGCGTTGTTCGCATTCACCATGGGGGCCTATTGATCTCTGAGCCGCTGGTTCATTTCATGAAAATACGAGGCAAAATGGTGTTAGAGCAGCCTTATGGCTCTCTATTCACCAGACACGCAGCATCCCGTGCCAAGTTGTGCTGTGGCGAACAGGAAGCGCACGGCAGGAAGAAAGGGTGTTTGTCAGGAGTCATTAAGAAAGGAGGTGACAGTTCAAGCCTTTTTTTCTGCTTTTAGGATGCGATGCAGTGAGCTTTTTCTTCAGTCATGTTACAAGCAAAGTTTTATCCAGAGAATTCTTCCAGCTCAGCGTGCGACGCTCACACTGGTTGAACTGAAACTGAGCTTAAAGCAGAGCTATCATTTAGAGTATCAGTTTAATGCTCACTGTCTGAGAGTAAAATTCATATCAACATATTGAGCACTTATTCATATTGAAATGTACCCCCCCCCCCACTTCCCCCCGCCTACCACCCCCCCTCGATCCCCTTTTTTTCCCCTCCAAACCAAATTTATGAAAAGCATAATCACAACATGAGGGCCCTCTTATTTTATTATCAGTGGGTGTTATTATTAGAAAACCATTTCAAATGATATGTCACATGGGAACAAATATCATTTACAAACCACTAATGACTTGCAAACACTCCTCTAGCCTCCGGTGCAAAATGACGCCTTCACACAGTGTGTGCTCTGCTCGTCTCTCTACGGGGACGTGCAGTGGGACGCTGCGTGCGTTCCGAATCAAACAGAATAAACAGGAAGACCTCTTTCTTTCAGCTCGGGCCGTGCAGTAGAAGTAACACATTAATTCTTAAAAAATCAGCCCATTTAAACCTGTCATTACCATGTCCCTCTAATGGTTTTTAGGTGTGTGTGTTTGTTGCAAAAATTCAAATGAGACACTAAAATATGTACATATTCTCTGCAGAGATGGATTAGCGTTTGGGGTATTAATAATTAAGCAGGCATTATTATTATTACACTTTGCATCTTCTGGGTGGATCAAACTCACCTCACTCCTGGACTGCTAATAATGAGTCATCAATAAAACATTTTCATAATGTCAGAAAGACACTTGTGTAGACGCACGGTCTAATTTTACACAGGCCGACTGGGTCATTAGTTCACTATGGCGTGAACGCCTCGCCGTGCAAAACATAGGGGAGGTTACAGAGGTGGCCTGATGTGGCCTGACAGTTGGCGCATCAAGCCGCTCCTCCATTAATGTTAATCATCCCGAAATTGTGAATAACCAAATCAGCGCACCTATATGCAAATATTTAAAGCATTTTACTTTTTAATGGAAAAAAAAAAAAAAAAAAAGAAGGTGTTTTTGTTTCCTGCTCTATCATTTGCATGGTAATTGTGTCTATTGTGTCATGTTTCTTTAACCACAGTCTGGCCTGGATGAGGATTGACGCCGCTTGGATTACAGCTGCAAGAAAATAAATAGATAAAAGGATATAGCACAGAGCACAGAGCAGGAAAAGGAAATCATATTAAATTCCAGTTAAAACTCCATGTAAAACTTTGCTTCCTCAAATCAGAAATCATGAAGGCTGGTCCAAAATGTTCACAGAGCTGTAATGAAACTAAGAAGAGAGCAGAGGGATAGAGAGAGAGAGAGAGAGAGAGATGCCTTTATTGCCACACAGCCATAATAAGTTAATGCAAATTGTAACTAGTTAAGCACAGCAAAATAATATGATACCATTGTCTGCGGCAGATTGGTATTATAATGTTAGCATGTGCAAATAATCACATTTTCTCCCTGATACAATTACATTATTTGTTCTGGTTGTATCATACACCAATAAAAAGCAAACATCATATTAGGATTCATGGCACTTTTCGCATTGCGTTATCAATATGTGGAAATAATTGTCTGCTGAGAGATTAAATTACATTATTGTGTATCTTTTTCATGCCTAATAAATAATGATGGATGGCTCTTATTTTCATCACCACCTGCAACCATTTTGTCTTCTCCCCCCCCCTACGCAAGTTAAAAAATGAGAGGATAAATAAAGAAATAAAAAAAAAGAACCGCTGGCGGTGTGAACCCAGAGGCTCCTTTTTGTGCTTACAGTATGCTTCAGCCCCTGATCGTGTCGGGGAAACGGCAAACATGAGACAGATAGACACCCTCAAAGTCAACATGATACTGTTTATTTATTGATTCATCTTTTTGGCACAAAACATATATTAAAGTGAGAAATAACCGATCAACAAAAGAAAGCCTTGCGGGTGATTTTACTGTTTATCGTGACTTCATTAAACACATTTCCTTCAAGCTGCAGCATATTTACTGAGATCAGGCTCCAAACTGATGCACAACCCTTCACAACATTACTTTTTAAAAGAAAACACTGTCTTTTTTTGTGTGTGTTTTTTTATATATATAATCACATTCTTGCCCAGGTCCAAATCCTACTTCTGTTTAATCATGTCAGGGTCTCTGAGCCAAAAAAATAAATAATAAAGATGACTTTTTGGAATTTTGGATTAACAGATAAAAAAAAATAAAAAAAAAATCAGTTAGAAAAGTGTCATCTTGCTGTTTATGTATCGTCCAGCTGGCTACAGAACATTTTATTGTGAGGCCAGAAGGTGAAATAGGACTTTCAATTAGTCTGTGAAGCATAAAAACAAATTATATTTGGAATTAGTTTCCATGACTCTCTTCTGACGCTCTTCTCCACTGTGGCTGCTCTTTAATTTAATAGTGCAAAATTAATGTGTGCATGTCAGGTTGGGTTAAGCTTTTCACAGGTCCATTTTGGATTTGATCCAACATTTCTGACCTGCGAAGACATCTACTGGCAACCCACTTGAATTTTTCAACCTGGGTTTTGTTAACCCAATTAAATATCTTATTATTATTATTATTATTATTATTATTATTATATTCCCTTCTTTAGGGAATTCCAAGAACAACATACATAAATTCAGATATATGCTTTTCAAAGTGAAATATTTCAGAGGTATTTAAATTTCAACATGGAATATTCATTCATTCGTATATAATCAGGTGTTTGTTGCTTGTAACAAATTTAGATTATTATAGATAATAGACTTTCTTCACTCTGGTATGGAAGCAACATTATTTAACATGTCTTCTGTATGTCCGGCAGCAGCGAGCCGTGTGGCCCTCTGACTCGTTTACAATTCACTTTCACTCCTCTCTTTTGCATAACTTTCATTTTAATCACTTCATTTGCACTTTGCAAAGATAAGAGAATTGATTAGCCAGCACTCTCCAGGAGGCTTCATGTTTGACTGTCCCTTTTTTTCTTTTTTTTTTTTCTTCCAGTTCACCAATCTTAGCTGTCAATACCTCAAACTCCTGTTGCATGCGATGCATTTGTTGGCGTGCTGCTATTTGCCGATAAAACAAGGTAAGGGCATTAATAATAGTCCCTACCGGTTAATTGGCATCAGTGAGAGAAATGCTGTTATAACTTCATAACTTCTTAAGTCATGCCTTGTGCACAGCTAGACGTACGGTGTTGTAAAAATTTACATTTTAATGAAATATTTGAATAAGCACTTGAAATTCACTCTACCAGGTCTCCCGGTTCTAAAACCAACATTTCATGTTTGTGTTTTGAATGGCAGCGTCAGAGAAATTAGCATGCCAGTCATACAGATTAGGAGGGCATCAGTGTAAAGTCACAGGCTTCCTCAATCAAGGTTCACTGCAGGTAAACACTACCCATGACATGTTTAAATGATAGCTTTTTACAAAGAAAAAAGGAGGGGGGTAAAAAAAAAAAAAGCATTAAATTCACAGGGGAAGGAGAGAAAGCCCATATAGGAATCAGAGCAGGGTGGATGTGAATAGACTTCCTGGCTGTTGGCAGTGAAAGCTATCTGCAGTTCATAATAATACCCCTTTCTGTCAGAGAATCACAAAAACTACAATTTACATTTACAGGAGCGATGCTTCTAAAAGGAAAAAATAAAACGTGTTTATTGTGTGTGACTTTAGTTCATATAATGGACTGTGTAGTTAAAGATGATTTATGACCATTACATGTATTTTATATATATATATATATATATTTTTTTTTTTGTAGATGCTTTGACAGTTGGAATTAAAAATATTGGCACCACTTTTCCATCTGTACCATAGACTGTATAATGCATGTAACCACTTTGATGTCACTCTCTGGTTTGTGGACTCCTGCTTTGAAAACTTGCATTTTGGCCGTTGCCATCTTGGATTTTTGAAGCCAGAAGTGACCATATTTGGACAAAAGGTTGGAGTTGAGCCTAATGCTAGCTGCTAGCTTGGTTATCACGGTGCATTTACAGACTATGGTTAACTGTGATAACAGTAATGCTAATGCTAATTTTGGCTAGCAAAAAAACAGACAGACCAAATATGCTTCCTGAAAAAAGAGTTTTTAAGCTACCAAAATGTTACGGTTGACTTTCACGAACTGAAAACACGTAAAATTCAACCCCGGCAGAAATTCAGAAATTAGCTATAGAGACCAAAAAGGTTTTTTGTACCAGGCTATGAACATGTTTATTTCTGCTGTAAAGTGTGACATTTTAACATGGGGTCTATGAGGATTGACTCGTTTTTTGGCGCCATCCTCAAGTGGCCATTCGAGGAACTGCAGTTGTTGACGCTGTTGGTTTCATTTTTTGACACTCATATTGTACTACAAATGAAATTATTTTTCTACATGAAACATTTGTTCTGTCTTGGAACATTAGCCCTTTCTGATGCAAGCTGTGTAAAATAAATCAAGCTACTGATTAGCTTGTTTTTGTGCCGGTAACACACTCTTCTCTTCACCTGATCACAAATAAATCATCAGTTTTTTTTATAGTTTTTTTTTTAAAAACCCTCCCAGCAGCAGCCACTCAGTCCTCTCTGCTAATTCACTATGACACAAAGTGCGAGAGTGAGAGGTAATTATTCATGTTGTTTTGCATCCCGTCAATTATTCACACCGAACATTTCTTACAGAGATGCTGGATGCTGGCAAGTGAGTAGGCCTACAGGTCAGACAGTGAGGACTGAAAAACAAGCGGAGACCTGCAGTAGCCTACACTTCATCACGGGAGTCATTTGTGTAAAGTGGAACAAGATCAAGCTGATTCTCCACACTGCACACCTGCTCCACATCGTCAGGTTAGTACACTCGAGTCCAGTCTCTGTGTTGAGACTTGATCTTCATCTCATAAAACATAAAACATACACATGTGGTGCACGAGTGAGTGTGTCCCCAGCCGCAGGACGGTGAAGCCCATGAGGAATTGACTCAAAATAAACTACAGTAGCCATGTTCATGTCAGTGTGGCTCACTGATGCAAACGACATGGATATACACGATGTTGCTTATGGACAATGGAGCTCAGTGGCACAGAGAAATATCACACTCACAACACTTAGTTAGTAGAGTCGATTGCTTCGGGTCTTTTAACTGGATTTGTTGACGCAAGACTATAAGCCCACGTAGTTCAAAGTAAGTTTTAAAGAAAGAGAAACTTTCGGTTGCTATAACAACACCAGGGAGTGAAACTTTACCCAATACAGCATCCACATTCAGCTCCCATCACCTGCATTATATTATTAGTCATCTTCAGTTAGTGAAAGCATCAGTGGATCCAACAGCTCCCCCACCCTTAACCCTCTGTTACCAAGAGAAGAAGACATCTGAGCATCTCAGCTATTTACTCAATGAGCGTAATTACCATTGGCTACTCACACGAGGCCCGCTAACTGATGTGATAAGTACCTTTATACTTTCATCTTCCTTCAGTTCCCTTTTTAATTGCCTGGACTCTCTTTGAAACCTAGCTGTGCCTTCTAATAAAGGAGAAAAGCAGGCCCATCTGTGAATTACTGATTGTTGTGCCCGAGCCGGTAGTGAAGCAGACCTCGCCGTACTGTTGTGTATGCGTGTGCGTGAGTGAGTGTGTGTGTGTGTGTGTGTGTGTGTAGGGTGGGGGGCAGTGAGGCATGCCTTTTGAACAGCAGGTGGTAATTGAAACAAAACAAGGGCTGATTAGGGAAGCGTCTGGCAACTCATGATCCAAACAGCGAGCCGCCGAGGAGCCCAAACACAAGAGCCCTGGAATAAAGTGGTCATCATCTAATTAACAGAACACATTTTAATTACCGGGTAAACCAAGCAGTGCAGTGTGTCAATTTAACTGATGTGGTAAGTGCCAGTTTACAATATCAGAAACAGACAAATAATTGGAATCTAATTACAAGCAGGTCTATTGCACACCAGCGCCTGCAGCCCATCTTAATAAACAAATTTTTACATCAAACCATGAATAACAAACACTGCAGGACTGCTAATTACCTCACTGCAATGTTGGGAGTTTGCCAGCTTTGACTATTTGACTGAAGCTCTTGTGTGAATGGACGAGGCTGTGCCACACTTTAATTAGAATAAAGTGAACAGCGGCGATCCGCGTTTGTTTTCGCAATCTAACAGAAGTAAATAAGCCGAGTGGTGATCTGCACGGCGTCTGTAGGGCAGGTTAAAGCAATAAAGTGTCTCTTTGGGTTGAATAGCATTCGTGATTAGAGCGGAAAATTACCAGTGATATGGTAATAAAGTTAAAGGGTTGGCTATAACCAGTTCAGCAAAAAGACACCTCATTCAAACCTGCGTGTCAAGCTAGTTGATTGGTCGATTCAGTGCTTGTCAGGAGGTGAAAACAATATATGTGTACAAATTACCCTGATGAATTTTCAGTGGTTGGTTGACAGTGTATCTGTATCATATGTTGTAGCCCTGCTTATACTTGCTAATGGAATCATATATTGTAGTATTGTCCATCCTTTACTTGAGGCAGAAGAATCCAGAATCAGAGATGAAAAACATTTTGACAAAAAATGTATTTGTTAATAATTTGGGTGAACTGACTCTTTACAGCTATTCAAAAAGCAGAACCATATTTAAAAAATGGTTTGTTTTATTTAAAAAATGTAAAAAAGTGAAGAAAATATCTTCACGTTTCATGTGTGTGTGTGTGTGCTGGTGTGAATTCAGATTTATGTGTGGAAGGCCAGTATTGGCTGATCATGTCACTGCACCAATATATCTACAAAGACCCACTGTTCCCGTCATATTTCATCCACCTTTATGGACTATAATAATATCATATGTTAATGCCTCTCTGTAAGTTATTATGCGATTGATTTATGTGAAAGCTTCTGCTTCGTGATGAGTTTTAAACACAAACACCTTCGTTTGCTGTGCGTTCACACTCTAACTTGATGCCGTCTGATCCAGTTTGTGACCAGCGTCATGAAAACAACGTAACATACAAGAATCCCGAACGTGCGGTGAAATACTGCCTACAGAAAGATTGCTTGTGATTTTATATTGTTTCCATTAAATCTTGTCTTTCAAAGGCCTTAATTAATAATACACTTGACATTTATGTTTTTCCAGCAATAAGCTAAGCAAGAAACGATTTATGTCACCTAAAGCTTTTTAACAAATCAATGCAACTATTTGTAATTGCTTGTTTCACAAGATTAAAAGTGCTTAGACTTGATCTCTGTCTCCTGTTTAGTGGCCAACATGACCTGCGCCTCTGTCGTTAAAAAGCAAGTCTTGGTCATCAGCATTAGCTCCTGTCACCAAATCCATATCGCTATTATTTCTGGAATTTTTAATGCTGTTACAATTTATAGCTTATCAAATGCAGTTACCTAAATTGCTGTTAGGAAAAGACAGTTTAACTGTCTCTTTTTAATTATGATATAATTTAACGTTGAGGCTGAGCTGAGAGTCAGGCAGCAAATGACAAACACAGGTCTGTTTGACTGTTCTGCAGGGTGAAATAATAAAGAAAGCAGTGCTGCGAGGGGTTTTAAAGTTGTAAAAGCTGTTCCGTGACTGCTAATATAATAGCTAGTAATACGTTAATGTGATTCTACCACTCAAAAAATGTATTCTTACAACTTTTGATGCATTGATTGCCTTTACAGTAGATGGCAGCTAAACAAAAGGTCTGCATTTTGTGATATTAAAAGTAACAAATGCTGTAAAAAAAAAAAAAAAAAAAAAGGCATCCTCCGTGTATGAGTCAAGATAAGAAACAGTGTGTACTTAACTTTAAATTAAACCTTTCATCTGTCAACACCGGAGTTCACGTGATACAATAAAAATGTGAGAGAACAGATACAATGAGAGGCTCGAGGAAACGTTCTGAACAACCAGCATTTTATTGCATGTTTAGAATGCTCACGTCAGTCATCGCCACTGACTACAACAGAGTGGTCTGCATGAGACAGACGAGGAATGATGAGGAGGTTACAGACTGATGGAAGTGATGAGCAATAATATTTCTCTATAAAAAAAAAAACAGGAAAAAAGAAACTACAGAGTACATCTTCAAAGAAATAAAACAAAAAAACAAAAAAAAAGAAAGAAAAAGAACGACAAGCTGCTGCAAGATGAGAGCACTGTGACAGCTCCTGGGCTGCACACCCCCCTCAACCCCGTCCCACCCCTCCACCCTCCCTACCCCTCCATCTGGAAAAAAAACACCCAAAGTGTGATGTGAGAGAGAGAGAAAGAGGGGGGACGGAATGACAGCCGGCTGGATGGTTGGTGATGGATGAAACAATGGTGTTTTAGCTCAGTGTGATGTTGGGAATCTGATGCCGCACGGCCGCAGTTTGCAAGACGTCACAGTCCGAGCCTCCTGCAGCGTCTCACCTTTGACCTGTGTCCGCCTGCTGTGCTTGGTTTGACTCATTTACAATGACCCTTGAGATAAGAAATATAAATATCTTGATGCCGAACAAAACGAGGCGTGTGTCTAAACTACATGACATTGATGAGGAAACATCTTTGATGTGCGAGTGAATGAAATTTCTTTGAAAAAAAAAAAAAAAAAAAGACAGCATTTAACAATATTCTTTACATCTTGGCACTGCATATTTTTCTTCTTTTTCCTATTAATTTCATATAAAATATCATTAGATTGATACACCCTTGTATTATTACTGACCACTTAAACCATATTTTACCCCCACCCACCCCCATCTCTGTGACCCTGGGATTAGTCATGCAAGATATCTCCGTCTTGTAGAGGAAATATACCTGTCTGCCCTTTTCTCAGAGCAGTAATCTTTAACATACAGCCACAGAAGGCAGTGGTTGGACCATCAAAAGGAAGTATCAAAAACAGCTTAACACAAAGAGGGAAAAAAAATCTGTACAAAATGCTTAGGTCAATGATAACAGAGAAAAGTCTGTTTTCTATATTACAGTTTAAAATCCAAAATCGGGGATAATCTCCCCCCCAGCCTGCCCCTGCCCAGCTCACCCAGATATCTGCGTGGATGATGTGATTTTTTTTTTTTTCTTCTTCTTCTTTTTTTTTTTTTTTTTTTTTTTTTTTTAAAGCAAGGATTACTAAGTAAAATACATTTGCAGCACAGTTTGCTATTCCAATACATACAGCAGTTTTTCTCATAGCTATTTCATAGTTAATACAAAGCAGTTGCGATAAAGCAAACATCATAACACAAATGTATTTTTTGATCTTAAAAAAAAAAAAAACAGAAACAGAGAGAGGAGAGAGCGTGTGAGAGAGAGAGAGAGAGAGAGTGAGTAAAGGACAGGAAAAGACAAAGGCTATACTGACATGTATGTACAACCTAATATTGGAACGCCCTCAAAACAACCCATCAGAGAACAGACTTTGACAGGATGAGTGGTGCCACACACAGCTGGATGATATTTCCATGAACAGTAGGCCTGAGGTTTGGATTGGTTTGGCAAACAAAAAAACAAAAACAAAAAAGATGAAACCTTTAAGATAAACAAGCTCTAATTTCATTTTCTTTTTGTCATTTTCTCTCTACAGCATCAGACTACAACATGCAAGACATAGACAACTAAGTGCAACTGAGTGAAATGTTTGTTTGTTTTTTTCTTTCATTTAATTTAATCATTCCCTATAGGTTTGAACTGAGGTATGCGTACTAACGGTTTTCTCATGCTGTTATCTTTAGTAATGTCAAGCTACACATGCTGAGAATGTTCTCGTCTACCAGCGCTTTTCCTCCTTTTTGAATACCAAACAAACCAGCCAGAAACTGGGGGTTTGCGGATGAGCTCGGCCCTGTTCTCACGGTCCTAGCCTGGTTGTTACTGACCCATCCCACAGCTGCCTGGATATTAAATACATCTTCTGGAAACCACAGATTGCCCTTTTCCTTTTTAGTTAATGAGCTGTGAACTTAGAAAATAATAATAACAATAACTGCCATAAAGTACCTTGTACCCAGCTTATTAGTTGACAGGAGTGTTTTGTTTTTTTTTTTAATATAAAAAGTAATAAGTTGACAGAAACTAAAACACAATCATAACGTCAATCTTAACAAAGAACAGCGGAATCCCGTCAAGCTAAAACCCCTAAAAAAAAAGTGGCATACAATCATTTAAAAAGGATACAAATGGAAAAGGAAGAAAAGAAGAGAAACATTGAATCATTGTGTGGTCCAGTCCGAGTATAGAATCCGTTTCACATTGTTCTCTGCAAAGCTTTTCCATTTACCAGTATAGTTTTTTTATTTTTTATTCATCTACTTTTATCTACATACCCTTTACGCTGCACACAAATCGGCTCCTGACCAAAACTCACTGGCCCAAAGACAAAACGTTTCCCTAATTTGGTCATAATGTAGTCAGACTGTCAGCGCCTCCCATTCAGTTTTGGTCACTGCAAACATTACTGCAGCTGTCCTGTTCAAGACACCCCCTTTGGTTTTTATAAAAATGAATGAAAACACCAGTTTTAGGAGCTTTTCTCTCGATTCAATCTGCCATTGGCTGGACACAGCTGATCACCCAATGGGAGAGAATGGAGGAGAGATATTTGGCCTTGTCTGCTATTGCATGGAACACACACAACATTGACTTTGTAGTTTATCTTTGGTAGTCACAGAACAAGATATTTAAACACGTCATCAACAAACAAAAAAAAATAAAATACTAATAATAAATTAAAAGAAGTGGTTGATTGCAGTCTTGAAATTCATGGTTTCTTTAAAATTTACCACCGCTGGAATTTTGCTATATGGACTCCACTCACTTCAATTTTGGCTGAACGTTGAGGTATCCACATTCTCTAAATGGTATGTCCTGGATGTTTAGGCCTTTGCGATGGCTTGTCAAATGCTGGAATGTGCAATGTTTAGGTGTTATTGCAAGTGTCGGGACTTTTCCCCTTGATGAAAGAAAAACCAGCGTTTCATCTGGTGTGCAATTATTAACAACTCACTAAAACTTAAAACTAGTCATGCGCGTGATACAAATAAAACTACAGGGAATGCACGTTTATCTTCAAGCGCGGCCTGGACTGAATGAAATTACAGTGTGGAAAACTCGACACATTTGATTAACAATGACAGTTGTGTTCAGGAATCACAATTAGTTGGTCTAAATCATTATCTCGCCGGTGCACACCTGACATTTTACATTTTCCTTTAAAAAACCCGGAGCTTGTAAGTGATCAGAAATTCTGTTGCAGCTCAACATGCTCGGCCGTGAGAGGCTGTTTTAAAGAATAATTTCATAAGGATAAATCATAACCTGCATGATTTCTCTGTCATTCATTCGCATCTTAAATTAAACTTCATTGATGCGTGGAGAGAGCCTTCATTATGAGTAGTGCATTGCCGATGGACTTCATGAGCAGAAGGAAAAGGAAGGAGGGAGGAGGTGAGGAGTCGGGCTACATGTCAGAATGGTGAGTTTTTTTTTGAAGATTGCGGAATAAATGACAGAAAAATACTACTTGGTATCAGACATTCGGCTTCATATGTGTGTGTGTTTTAAAGAACAACATGAAAGGAAAACATAAACATTCATCATCAAGTGCTGACCACACAGAATCTCAACAGCATGGGCATGAGGTCTGATCAGTTTAAAGACAAAAAAACAAAAAGAGAGAGAGAAGAAAAAGATGCAACATCAATAACAGCATTGAATGATGGAAAGACACATTACCATGATATTATATAACCTCTAAACCCCCTAAAAATACACCCGCCCAAAAATCCCAACATCCCTCCCACCATAGATGGAATCAAACCAATGCAAAGTGTTGAAGGCAGTGACAATGATCAGAAGTCTGCACTCACTCTCCCTCACACACACACACACTCACACACGCACACACGGTGTAAATTAAACGTCAGTCATTCTCTCTCTCTCTCTCAAGTTTGTGGTCAGATGCGTGTGTCTCCAGAGAGAGAGAGAGAGGGAGGAGGGGGGAGAGACACGACCCCTCTACAGTCTGTCCTGTTCGCACGGCGAGGGTCTCTGCACGTTCTGGCCTCCCAAACTCTGACCACGGACACGTCGCTGCGTACCAAACAAGTCCATCCGACACATGAGTAGAAACAACGTTCGTTTTGAAGCTTTAATTAAATCAAAAGTAGAAAGTAATCGAGAAGAAAATGGAAACCCTCATGTGGGGTGTATTCTGTGTTTGTGTGTGTTCTTGCTATGTTTTGTAATGGCACTAAAAAGTTACTTGGAGACATTTGAGAGCTGTCATCAGTGGCTGAGACTGCAGTTCAGTGTTTGTTATCTGTGGAGCGTTTTCTGTCTCCCAGATGACCAAGACTGCCTCTGCCTCTGAGGCTGGGGAGGGTGGCGCAAGCCTTACAGCATGTCGTCGTGGCCCTGGTCGTCGTCGTAATCTCTGTGGTGATCGAAATCCGGACTGTGATTGGCAGTCGTTACCAGAGAGAGGGGCCCTTCGTGGTCGTCGGGGTCCAGTGGTTCCTCCTTAACGCTGATGTGATGCCTGGAACAGCAGAGTAAAAAAGTATAAAAATGGAGATGCGCTCTAGTTATTCTTAACTTTCTTAAATCCGTTTTTTTTTTAATAACCTTTCATACAAGCAGGCACAAAACGGGGCTGATTCTGTTTATAAAGAAAGAAACAGGGGAACAAAAACAAATGTCTGGCTTCATTGAGGCTGTGAGCGGGGGCCTCACTGGTGCTGATGATAATTTCAGCTTTCTTTTGAGGTATTCCAATCCCAGCAAAGCTGCAGGCTTTTTATTTTCATGGCAACCGACAACAGGGTATTCACTTAGAATTGATAAATGAGGAAGATTAACAACGTGAGTCGAGGATAGGAGAGAATGGACTCTACGGAGCGAGTGGGATGCCGCTGTCAGCCTCCTGGTGGCGGAGGATCAGCGGCGCGCTGTGTGTTCCCCTTCCTGCTCGTTAACATGCACAACCTGCGAGGCGGGTCTCCAGAGGACGACCCCGAGCCGGCTTCTATCATTAATCAACTTCAAGCAAACACAGCGACCAGACACCGCCATACATGCTTTAAACTCCAGAATTAATGCATATTTTCAACCAACTGTCAATAAGGAAAGAAAAGCGCTGGCAGGAACGGCACGTGAGGAGAGCAGCGGCGGCGCACTCGGCACAACACTGTGATAAGAAACAGAGCTCTTATGAGAATAATAACGCTGTCACTTGTAAACAAGGCAAAAACATGAGCACCCCCTCCCACCTCAGCTCACTGCCTGGGCAAAAGAGCCACTAAAGAGATGAGATCTGCCAAATTTCTCATTACAGAAACAGAGCAGGAATAAAGCACAGGGGGAGAACAGGCCTGGCTGTGGCAGAGAGGAAAGAAAAAAACATTATGAGCAGCTGCAGGGGACTTGCTGCTCTAACCTGCGGTGCCAGGCTGCTGTAGTGGAGGTAGAGCAGTGTCAGGATGAGGCACCAGACTCATTTACTACAACAACAAGGGACAACCGGGACATTCTTCATCACCAAAGCCCACATTTGATTTATTCACACCAGGATGTCTTGTGTGATTTGCTACTATTGTCACGGAGACTTTCATATGTTAATGCTCTGACATGTTTTGGTGTAAATTATAAAAAGGGGAAAAAGTAAAGTCAGCTTTTCTATCATTTTTCACATCAAAGTAACTCCACAAGTGCTGTTGCCTCAGGTCTGACTCTGTGGCTGCAGGGCAGACATGAAATTGTTATTATTATGCTATTGAACTGCATGCTGATTCTACACTTTGCTTATAATTAGCCTTCTCTGGATACCTGATTCTTGCCTGGCTGTTTAAGTGAAGTGCTCTGGTTTCCTTGCAGTGTTAAAAAGCTGTGTCCTGTCAACCAGCAGCGCACTGGCACATGTGGAAAACACATGTTGGTACATAGTTAGCAGAGACGATGAATGTGTATTAGAACTTACATCACAGGAAAACAATGATACTTATGTATGTGGTGGTTTACGCCTTGTTCCTTGAGCACAAGGAGACTTCCACTGATGGAATATAATATATTAGTGCCCTCGTATTTAACATTAATGCTGAATCCATAGGCATCAAACAGTGGGTATGTTTTGTTAATAAGAGAATAAAGTTCTTTAAAAGCAAAAGAAAACAGATTTGACTCATTTTGTACTTGCAGAAAGCTTATACACATAATTATGGAGAAAAAAAAAAAGAGTTTGTGAGCTCTATCTGCCTAAAGATAGAAGCAGCGGGGCAGAGGGAGAAACAGGCTGCCTTCAGGCCAGCACACCCATCCTGTCTCTGCCTTTCCTGTTCCACAGCCACGCTCAGAGCTATGTTCACAGTGATTAGGGATGGCACTTTCCTCCATTTGGCCAGGAGCTCATTACTGCACCTTTTTTTGTTTTCAGGCAGAATTTCCTCCAAGCTCAGACATTTCAGGAGGCCATCCCTGAGTCTACCCGCGCTGCACATCGATGGTCTGCCCCCACATCTGGAAACGATGCAGCGTGTGCTGTATTATTTTAGGCTTCAAACAACTTAGCAGACACTCCTATACAACAAGTGAACGGGGAGCTGCGGTTTCCAGGCCAACCGCAACTTTCCTACATGAGAATCTTGGATGATGTCCTCCAGACTAATTATGCTTTTGTGTTGTTTTTCTTTCAGCGGCTCCGAGGCGTTTCTGAATGTGTTGCAGCTCATGTTTCACCGTGTCGGAGCCAACAGCTCTGTCACTTTGTGTTCTGGCATTTTGTAAATATTTTAACAAATTGGTATGCTGATTATGGCGAGACTCAGCAGACAGCAGGACACATAAAGGGGAGTTCATAAACTTGCTGTTAAAATAACAGAGAGGCTCCAGTCTTTTCTTTTCTGCCGGTTTGGTGATGGAAGCTTCTAAAAGGTGGAGTTTCCTTCTCTACAGGGAAGCCAGCCACAGTTCTGGCCGTGACCCCACACACCACTCCAATATTATCCCTTTATTTATTGTCCTCTATGGCATTGTTTCCTTTTCATCTAATGCCATGTGTTAGGTAATTTTAGTGCATTTTGGGTGGGCAGAGACTTTTTTTTCTTCTTCTGTCTACATCTATTTGCAGTGTTGCTGTCTCAGTGGAGTAAGCAGCTGAAACTTTTTTTTTCCCCCTTTCCTTTTCTTTCTTAGACAGACTGTGGTTGAGATAGAAAGCTTGTGTGCCACTCACATAGCTGGCAGGGGCGAGCGTCCCGGGCTGCTGTCACTGCCGTTGCTGTTTCCATGGTCTATCGCTCCATTCATCTCCTCGCGGATGGCGTTGGCCAGGGAGTTGAGGGTGGGACTTCCAATGGAAGCAGTAGTGTATAGAGGTATGTTGTTTTCTGCCATTGAAGCCTGAAAAGCAAAGCCCAAAGCATTAAATGTGAAACGGAAGAGAGTTGTCAGCACTTTCTCAGTTGCCCATCACTCTTTTCATAGCAGTACATCCCCCTGAAAAACAAAGACTAGGTGACCAGGCGTATGAGATGGAGAGAGACTTTTATGTTTTATTATATACAGTGTGAGGCAGCTAAAGATGAAGTCACTTTTTTTTTTAATTTTACCTGGAAGGCAGCAGAGAGGGCCGGACCATAGCCTAAGCTGGTCTGAATGTTCTTCACTAAGGCTGGACTTCTGCAAACAGAAAAATTAAATTACAACCACAGACTCATTTCTCACCTATCATGTATTCCTCAGCTACAGTGTTATATTTCTTAAAAAGAAATCAATGCACTTTGTATAAGAACTAAATACATTTACTGGTGTAGTAATGTGGATATTAAGGCTATAGTCCTAAGATGTTCAATCACTTGACAATACCACACAACTATCTTTAACACTTTGCATTACATGGAGGGAAGAATAGGCTGATGGAGGCAGATCTTGTGAAAGCATGATGGGTGAAAAGCTAAACACAAAAAGCATGATGGCAACACTGAGGGAGGGCGCATGCAGGTGGGGCTTTGCCTCTGGAGTTTGCAGGGGCAGGCGGAAGTGCTTACTGTACGAGCAGCTCGTCAAAGTTTTCATCAGCGGTGTATTTCCGAGGGCGGCCTCTCTGTATGTGGCGGCCGCGCTTAAACTCCTCATCATCAACAGTCCAAAAGGACCCAAACTCATCCTCTACTCTCACAAAGCACTTATGCAGGGAAAGGTTGGTGCGAATGGCACCCTGGAAAAGCAAACCAGCAAGGGGACAGCCAAGATGGAGATGCGGTGATCGACAGGACAGAGGATGGACACACACAGACAGACAGACAGACAGACAGACAGACATAGGGAGGAGGGGAGAAGGTGAGGATCAAAATGAAAATAAGCGTAAGCCATTGTGGGTTATGAGGCATCACCAAAAGGCTTCTGCAAGCATGAAGGGGAGGCACGCCAAAGCAAGCAGGGACTTTGGACGTTATGGCAGCACACAGACAATGAGATGGAGCAGCAGCAGCCTCTTCCCATCAGTCAACGTTGAGACAGACGCTAGCCAGGGCTCAAAAGGCCAAACCTACCCACTGATCTTTTGAGGCCGTCTCTTTTGGAACTCTAGTTCGTCGACTGTCCACACAGCCCCTTTTACGTTTTCTACTCGCACAAAACACTTGTGAAGACTAAGATTATGCCGGACTGCATTCTGCAGTTGGTGTAAAAAACAAAGAGAGAAAGAAAAGGTTGCTATCAGTACAGTAAACATGTCTGCATGCGAAAATGTCATTACAAAGAAGAAATATTTTGACAGGCACTGGATAAAATCCGAATGAAAACAATGGATAAACTAGAATATTATTGGCAGGAACTGGTCCTGAAGTTTCAAATGACTTATACAATACATAAATATTTCCTTGTTTCCATGGCAATAGTCTTGTGTTAGTGACATCCCCTTCTATTCTATCATTGTAAAAGCTATAATTTCTGATCAGTAATGAGTAATAATAGAAATGAATGAGATGTAGTAAACTAACATTTTATTTGTAGAAATGTTTCTGGTCACTTTGGCTGTTACAGTTAAAAAAAAGACCTATTGAAATTTAAATCCAGGGTTCAATCCAAATCATTTAGGCATGAAAGTAGACCTGCATATATCATCCCTTTGTTATTCCAGGAGCTATGCTGAGTGCATGTGTATATGGTAGGGGTGTGTGTGTGTGTGTGTGTAGAGAGAGAAAGAGAGAGTCGTGGAATCCACTGTTTATAACCCCAATGTGCCCCTATGGAGGGGCTGTCAGTAGGTGTGTGAGCTGATGGAGGACGGAGGTGAAGCAGGGTTGGAGATATATGTGTGTGTGTGTGTGTGTGTGCATGTTAGGTCTCTTCCAGCTGAATGTGACAGATCAGCTAAGGCTTAGGAGAGACTTTCAGTGCTTCATCAATGTCTTTCTGACTCCAGTCATTTCTGTTGTTTTCGGTTGTTGTTTTGTTTTCTTTTTCTTTCGGTGCGTGTGTGCGCACATTTGTGGCTTGGTAGAAAACAGAGTGTTCCCTTCTGAAGTGAGTGTGAGGGGCTCAGCCAGGAGTCACTGGCAGAGCACTGCTATGTTAAACTAATGCCACCCACCACCAGAACATCCCCACATATTACAGGGAGACTGTTTTTCTTCTCCTAGTCCCCCCCCCTCCTTTTTTTTTTTTTTTTTTTACAAGAATGCACATATTCATCTCCTTGGTTTTTCTATGTGGTTCATATGTTTATTTAAGGGGTGGTTCATTTGGACAGAATAAGTGCTGTATTGTTATGTATTTGGGTAGAGGGTTCATTTATGAAAATTATTATGCCTGGCTATCATTTAATTCACTCAAACAAAATTTCTCCTTCTCTGGTTTGAAGAAGTCAGAAGGAACAGCAGAATTACCTTCCACGTCGCTGCGTTGCGCCTAAAATATGCAAACATTCGTGTGAACCAGTTGTAGATTTCGTTTAGTGTTAGCTGCTTTTCAGGAGATTCAAGGATTGCCTGGATGAGGAACAGTGACAGAAACAAACATTTACAATTTTGCACCCTTCACAAGGTAATCAATAATTCACAAGAGGCATGCAGTTTTGTGTGTGTTCTCTAGAGAAAAACACAGACAACAGGAAAGAAACTGTCACTGTAAAATGTACTCCTCTACTCTGTTTATGGAAGTCTCCTGCACTCTTCATTCAAAACGGCAGATTTGAATATATTTTCTTTTGTGTGTGTAAATGAAGGGTAAGCGAAAACATTTCTCAGGCAGATTACAGGGCAGCAATTATGGCCGGCTCAGATTAATTCCTGAGATCCCAGATTACTGCAGCCCAGCGATAATTGACTGGCCATCTTAAAACAGGTTCATCCCTACTGTTGTGTGAAATGAATTTGCTAATAATCACAGCCACTGAAATGCTTAATCAAATGCAATTGTCATTTGCGGCTGTTTTTTTCTTCTTTTTTTTTTTGAATCCCATACGCATTCTTGCACTCATTTGAAGATGGTTAATCTGCTCCTCTGTCTAAATTGTATTTGAAATTTAATGAGGAACTAACTGAGAAAAAAGTGGAACTGAGAGGAGTCTGTGTCCTTCTAAAAAGCTGAATGTGCAACTGATGTATTTCCTGCTATGAGGCAGGGTGCAGGATGTTGAAAGTCATTTTCTCTAAATCACACAGATTAAGAGGTTTGTAAGCAGCAAAGGGAGCAGTCACAAAAAGGATCCTTACCTGTCTTATTAGCGAGGCGTACGTGAACGGCGGTCTAACATCTGCATTCATGTAAAACTCTTTATTTTGACTGATATCTGTATGCAGGAAACAAACACAAACTATGTCAACATGGAATAAAATGATGACGCCATTATAGTGTTATAACCCGGTTGTGTGTATATAATCTACATGTCAGTTACTGAGCAGTGTGCTGTTCCATTTGTATTTGTGACTATGTGTGTTCATCCTACAGTACCTGGAGAGATGGGCATGTTGTACTTGTCTGAGTAGCGCCGCCGCATGGGGCCCACGCTGTGGAGGCTGTTGGCTGTGATGACGGTGTGAGTCTGGGACAGTGGTGTGAGCGGTGCTGTGGGTGTGGTGGGGGTCTGGGGCAGGCTCAGAGGAGGAGAGGCCTCAGGGGCTGACTTGGACAATGTGATGTTGGACACCAGGTTGAGCTGAGGAGAGAAACCCAGACCCCGACCAAACAAACACAAACAAAGAGAAACACAGACAGACAAGAGCTCAGTTAGTCCTCTAATTACCCCTGTGTCTCACACGCCTCATTGACTATGCATATCTCCCCTCTAATTGCAGGCAGCCCTGAGATGATCCATGAACGTTTGCTAAATGTTTGGAAAACAACCCTGGAGCCCCGCTCCTCCACTCTCCACCTCCTCTATTCTTCAAGCTCAGCTCTCCCCCCTTCCTCTGTCTCACTGATGTGTCAGGCCCACTCCCAGCTTTCTGTCTCAACGGCTTTGTTTAATCTTTTGTCCCTCCTTGGACAACACACCCCCACTTCATCCTCTCACTGAGGGTCCGTAGCATGGTAACCAGTGAGGGTTGGGAAGATGGGCAGCCCGCACAGCTCTGAAAAATGACAGTGTGATTCTCACCTACCGCTGAGCATCCCCACTAATAAGGCAGCCAGAGGAAGAAGCCAATCTGGGCTAATTACAAGATGAAATTGTATTGTGAGGACTCTAATTAGGAGCTGCTTATGGAGGTGATATGATGATTAACTACTGTATCTCACTGACCTCTATCATCAGGGCCTAGATGGCCGCAGCAAACATGGCTCCATAGTATTTTCATGGACAGCTGTATGCATGTATGTTTGGTTTTTCCACTGAGGCCTGCACATGTGGATGGGCTGGGCGGGCTAAGGAGAAGGAGGGATCTAAGTGATAATGGCTACAAGGTAAACTAATTATGGCAAGTGCTGGAAAGGTATAGCATGGCTTCCAGCAGCTGTGGTGGGTGCGAGCCAAGTGCCAAGCCTCCATACTGGAGCTGCAGTCAAGTGGAAAATGCTAGCCTGACCCCTACTTCAGCTATTAATTGGCAGGAAAACTAATGACACATATACATATTCCCACAAAATTGTTCTAATTGCTAATTTGCAGAAGGAGGCCAGTTTCCAAATTAAACATGGCTTCAGACTATGAGAATAAGAAAGACGAAAAAATACAAAGAGAGAAAAACAGAGAACTGATGAGGGAGACACAATGTGTGCAGAATTTCTGCTGATAAGGCGATGGTGAGTCCCAGGTAAAAGAGAAAACACAGCTTCCATTCAGCCTCCAAATTCCCAATTACATTTTACCACTCACAACCAACAGGTATAATAATTTAGAATAAACATAGAACTTGCATAACAATATTGTGATAAGATTTAAATATTGTTTTTTATTCTATTCAATTATATCCATATATGTGGTGTTTTCAAATTATTTATTTAACTACTCTCCTAAAAATGTGTGACATTTGTGTTTTCTGATTCTCCCATTTCAAAAGACGTGTGTCCAAGTCCTTACAACGTCTATTTATGTTTGAGGAGGCTGAACTCTGCCTTTTGGCACAGCTTTCCCAAATAATTTAGATTACGGCTGGGATGCAAAAATGTAGACTACATCCTTACCAACAGTAGCAGAAGATGTGTTATTCTAAATCATGAGCAAAATAAATCACACTTGGGTTAGTGTGTTTCTGACACAATGCTATCAATAGAATGGGGCTGCGGTGTTGACTTCTCTTCCTGTGGATTAGCAGGCTTTGTTTCATGTTTCATCCATATTCCCTGGCCATAAACACAGAGGCGCTTCAACAATGGGCCAGACAGGCTGGTAATAGCCCTGCCTTTGTTTGCCTCACCATTTGGGCTCACTCCAGTGCCTAGACAAAATGAGACTTCAGACTGAAATTAATTAAATGGTAATTGGTGATCTAATTATACTGGCTTTGACTCGGCAAGCTGCTAAAGAAAATAAACAAAAAGTCCCTCCTTAATTATGTATGGCGTAAAAGGTCAGATTTCTGACAAGAATGCTTAGTGACACCGAGTGCAGACAACGTCCCACACATACACAGGCAAATACAAATACACACACGCACACACTGGTAATGTGGCACATTTTGTTTTGATCTCCCCCCGCCTCTGTCCACCTCAGAAGAATAAAAATGAATCCTATTCATTTGATGTTGTGCATGCACAGTATCAGTTTGTTTGTCTTTAATTACAACTAAATGTAAACCAGCAAATTCTTGTGAGCTCCTTTGCTATGACAGTTGGCTACTTATACATGACTTTATTATATGCACCAGCACAGAACAGCAGAAAAGCATAACTAGCAATTACTGGAAGAAAACAACTGCTTCTTCAGAGTGGCTGTATCTCCCGTCAGCTCAGAGAATTGTTTCATTCTGCATCTGCTCAGAGGAGGTTTTTTTTTTTGGTGGCCACATCTGATGCTGCAATCTCACTAAAGCCTCAGTAGGGCCACGGGCCCTGACCTGTGTAAGTCCTCCACTCACCCAGCCAAAGCCAGACATATTTATCATAGCATTTCATAGCAGCTCGCAGCAGGCAAAGCGGCACTGGAGAATAGGAGACTATTTATTTGAATAAAAATCCCAGCTTGCCCCCTTGAGAGTGTTAACGCTGAGCTCTGACACAGCCGTTCTCACAGGCCCCGGGGAGAGAGGAGAGGTAGCGAACTCAAGATGCTATCTGCCGCCCCTACCACTTTTCATATACAAATGTCCCTGTGTCAGAGCCCTCGTTTTGCACTCTAATCTACACAATCAGTGTGTGTGACACATGCACAGCTTTAACAGACAGCCTATTGTCGTTCGACATCTCCAGGCGCTTTGTGTTGACTGGCTGCGCTGTGTGGAGCGCACATGCAGCCTCTCCGACTGTAAATAAATGATCCAAGCGGCACAGTGTGTTGAGAGAAAGGACTCCTGCATGTATATTGTGCATTAGTGTGCATGTGTGTATTCTAATTCATGCCCTGCAGTAAAATGATCTTTTCACATTTGGCTGTCTGAATGAACTGTCATGCAGACTGAAATATGGTGCTGAGGCCCCTTCTTAAACATGACAAAATAGCACAGACACTTACATGCCATATGTTAAGCCCCTGCCCCTATAGGATAAGGATTAAGCAGAAGGGTTTATGGCATGGCGTATATTAAGAGTGATAAGCATGATTTTTGCAATGTGTCAGGAAGATAATAAATTGATCTGCTGTTTATTTATTTTACAATTTCAGCTGTATACCTGCAACACATTTTGGTGAATCAACAGTGTACTCAAACATATACTGAAAACATTTAAATTACTATCCTGCAAGTTCAACATTTTTACTAAATGCTTACTCTCTGTTGAACAGAGCTCCAATCACAAATTCTGGTATTGACTTTGATGCCAAACTCCATTTAAATTACATTTAGGTTAAAACTACAACTCAATCTTAAAGGGAAAATTCAGTTGAGATGTTAATGCTTAAAAAAAACAAAAACATTTTTTTCTTCTTCTGAATGCCTGGCTGAAAGAAGTTAGTCAGTGACCCAATATTAGCCTGTCCAGATGAGATTTTACCAAATACTTTAAAAAGATGGCTGAGGGTAATTCCTGACAACTCTTTAATGGGGATTGAAATGTCCCCAGGGATCTCTTATCATCTACAATAAAATCCACATTATAATCAAAATCAGCAGGTGCTTCTACCACCTATATGTTAGATTATTTTACATTTATATTAATACCACGTTTTGAAATCATCTAATTATAACCCTAACCTCAGCTATGTTCTTTCTAGATCACTAAGCAATATCAATTAATCGACAGTATGTTAAAATAATACACTTTTAGACACTTTCAGGTATTACTTCAATAGTAGTATTGGTTTATTTTAGCTATTTTTTATTTAATATGAATTTGTTTTTTTAAAATAAATATTTGTCATCATTTAATATTATTAGACAGGAAAGCACTTTGTAATCTTGCTGTTAAAAGCATTGAAAAATAAATGTTATATTTGATATATTTATAAAATATAATATTTCTTATTTGCTGTTGTCATTATGTCTATTTTCCTGTCCCATCTTTTCTGTTCATCTAAACAGGCACTGGTTCTCTAAAGCTGAGATGGGGGCTGTTACAGTGGGCATCCAGTTCATCACAGACACCAAATTGAATCTCGGATGTCAGCAGATGTGTTCTAAACAATATTTACTGCCTCCCTCAAGAGAACAGCTGTTTTTATTTAGCAGATAAATAAGAAGATGGAGGAACGGATTAATGAATACATGTGTGCCAATTAAGACAAACAAAAGGATGGGGGAGGGACAGCAGAGATGTATGACAGGGTTGCTGCTCACCGGCTGCGGGGTGGCTTTGGGCTCTGTGGACTTGACATGAAGGTGCGTCATCATAGCTTGCAGACGCTCTTTGTCTTTTGCTAGCTGTAATGAAGAAGGAGAACACATTACATTTTTCATGAGCACACACCAAAAAAAAAAAAAAAAATCTTAAAAAAAACCAAATATCAATTCTATATATCTTTGCAGTAAAGCCATGGTTCATAATACGTGTGTTTGAAGAAATCAATATTTTTGCTCTTGGGACTGTCTAATTTTTTGTTTTCAAAATGCTTTTAGAAGCTGTCGACTGCTCTCCACTTCAGACAATCTAACTACTCCAATTCAAGGTTAAAATATACTGCGTCTCATTGCCAATAACAAGCCCGGGCCCTTTCTACCTGTCTGAAGCTCAGCACTGTCTTAACTGCCAGCTTAAATTATGGTGATAGGCTGCATGCAGAGGAAGTCTGTGTCTGATAAACCTTCGCTCCATCTCTCTGGGTAATACACCACCACAGCGGAAATAACAGGACGCTGGTATGGTGTAATGTTTTAACAACTGATCTCTCAATGTTTAAGGTTAACATTCTGTAAACCACAACTGTTTTATATTCATAACCAGTCATTTATGGAGTGCTATGTGTGTAACATGTGATGTGAATATTGCGCAACATCTGGAATATATTACATGTGATCATGGCAAATATTTGCTTAGAAACTCTAGCAGCCAGCAATTAATAATAAAAAAAAAAGGTTGATGTTATGGTTATCTTTATAAAAACTAATAAATAAGTGCAACCTTACATAAGCATAGTGCAGAGCATAGACCACTGTGACACAGACACACATATGACTCACTGGCCATTACAAAGCCCCCTTAATGGAATAATAGTGAACCATGTCTTTTTCCATAAGTGCATTTTTAATGTCCACGTGCATTTTTTTTTCTTGCAGAGAAAGACCCTTCATAGAAGACACCGAATTAAAATCACTGATTATCAACTGTTTTTTTTTTGTTTTTTTTTGTGGTGGGTAACAATAACCTTTCTGTTCCTTTAACTCACTCAACACTGAGCTTCTATACACACTATGCTGCCGAGTCATTTCACCAAGTGTTTTATTGTTGGTGCTAAACAGTTAAAAGTCATAAATAACTTTAAAACCCAGTAAAATTCAAAATGTAATTATCTTCTCTACTTAGCCCCGGGCCTTTCATATATCTTTTCCTGGCTGTCATGCATACATAACACATTTTTAATGACTGGTTACTTGCAAATGTACAAAATTATTTCATTGTGCTGCACCCCCCACCCCATGTGTGACCCCATGGCTGATATCAGACGGACAGGGAGGGGTTCGGCAGACTGCGGAAGTGTCAGGAGAAGAAGACACATAAATATTTGGGCCAAAACAAACGCTGAGACAATACCTGCAGCTCCAGCTGTTGTACGACCTGCATTTGCACTCGACACTGGGCCGTGCTCCTGTCATCCAGGGCGTGTTCATTGTTAAGATGCCTGGAAAACAAAAAAACAGAGAACAAACGAAAAAGCTGATGTCAGTTTGGTTTTCACCTTCTGTAGCCTCTTAGATGTAAGAAACAAAGTCCTGTGATGTCCGATTTATTTATGCAATCTGGTAATTGAATAAAGCACAATGCATGGAGAATATGTGGTAAACATTATGCAGGAGAAAGAACCAGAAGAAATACTTTAACATACACGGATGACACTCAATATTTTATCACTGCTCCAACTACAGCAGACAGATAAGAGGAATGATCGAAGAATTTTAGGTTGGGCTCACTTTGCTTGGTTCGATTTGCCCTCTTTTTTTGGTGTATTTTCTGTTAATTGTGTCATTAAAATTAAGAGAATTCAAATAAAGCCGGGGACAACAGGGCGAGGAGATGGGATCTGTCACAAACTTGAATTATGGATATAATTATGCGTGATTATTTTATACAGGGAAGATGTTCTCTTTTCCTGTACGTTTATAACTAATCTAAATAAGTAGCTCGCCGGGCAGCAGACAGGGTTTTTTTTTTCTGTGATTTATATAAAATGGTGGAGATAAGGTTCACGAGTGAAGGAAATATGATTGGAGGAATTTTATCAGCCGCCGCATGAATTACTGTTTGAAAATGCTTATGCAGGGGCATTTCATTAATCATTTAATCATAATCCGAGCAGGATGTTTGAACTGATTTCACAAATACCCTTTCATTTCACTACTTCATTATGCTCGCTAATGGATCCAATATATTATATATATCATAAATTATATCACATCTTCGGTGACCATGTAGGTCACTGTCACCAGGCATGTCTGTGTGTGCACACAGTGGCGCCAGCAGATGGTAGAGAGGTGTGTAATGCGCCTGGCTTTTCAAATGCACTTTTTTCTGTCATTTACTGCAAATCAAAAATAGCCAAAGTCAACCTGTGAAGGCACAGTGGCAGCGCTGGCGTTATGATAGCCCAATAAATTTGATGCCATTGCTTTATGTACAGACAACACATTTGTGCATTAAACACCACGCATACACTCAGAAAACAGACAGATGTGAGGGGAGGGAGAATTGATAGTGCTCCGCCTGAAATGTGAAGGTTTCTGTTCAGCTGCGGCGTTTTCAACCTTGAGGTAAATGATTTAAATCTTTATGGGAAATGTGGTCTCTTTTCCCCCCCATTCAGGTCTTCCTATTGTGTTTTGATAATACATTTTTCAAAATGACTGTGATATATACATTCACTTCACTTGAAGTTAATTATTGTGGCAAAAAATAAATTAAAAAGGCGTATTTAAAGAAAAGCGTGGCCAATAAGCCGCTCGCTGAAATCAATTCAGACTTCTCTAGGATTTCCATTTGTTTAATTAAGTAGGTTAGAAAATTAAACTGGTAAACATTTCAAGACATCTTACTAAATTTCAAAGAAGAAAATAATAGGTAAAGACGTTTCCACTTCAATTTAACTGGCACAGGCTGAATTTTCAATGAAGGGTGGCCTACGTGAGCAGCTTTGGAATTTCTCTGTTCATAGGAGACATGTGCCCTGCTTCTTTTCATCCTTTGTTACATTCCACTTTATTTCTTCTAATGACATGGAGAGTCACAGTGCATAATTAATAGGAAATGAAATATTCAAATGGCCCTAATGCAGCCTTGAGAGGAGTGTCTGGACACGGGAGCAGGGGATACGGGGAATTGACATCGAGAGAGACTATGAACGTTGGCATGTGTCACTTTCTGGACTTCAAATGCAGCCACTTTTAAAAGCTCTCTGGCAGGATGACAGTCTCTAATGTAAATCACCACAATACAACAAGTTAAATAGATATTCCTGCAACAGTCGGCTTTTTACATATCAGCTTTGCCTATAATTTTTGTCCTTTACAATTTCTAATTATATAGACCGGACCCAGAGCTTAAGGCTGTCCCTGTGGATGGTTTATCTTCTTAACTGTTGGTTAGGAATTTTAAAATAAATCAGTAGCATTTACATTTAAAACACATTTCTGAGACATATTTCCAATTATTTGGGCAATTAAAATCATTCATTTTATGTTTGCATTTATATTATTTCTGTTATTCAAACATACACACATACTTGTTTTATTTGTCATTCCAATTCATTTATTTTTTTTATGTTGCTTGTGTTGATTATTTAGTGGTTTGTAGTGATAAGACTTTACATAACTCATAAACAATTATGAGAATTTAGTGAGGTGTGACAGATGAGTTTTTGTGGTTTCAGCAGGCAGACGGTGCAGCACTAGAGGGCACTGCAGTGTTTCACTGGCTCTGACCTCTGACTGGACACTGAAGAGATGGGTCTTGACCCCGATAAAAACACCAGGCTCCGCTATGAACCCAACCCCGCCCATCTGTGTGCTGAACCCGAAAACAGGAACAGGGATTCGGTGCTTTGTATTTATCAAAATAGTGCGTGTAGGTATGTAATGTTTTCTTTAAAAGATAGAATAAATATACACAGTTTAAAACAACATTTCAGTCCCGTGTTAGTTGTTACTGTTGGCATGTGGAGCTGAAATCTGGTTGACGTTAGAGTGCTCCTCACCTTTCTTTCTCTCTGGTACACAGTACACTGTGTTCTGCTGACTACACACACACACACACACACACACACACACACACACACACACACACACACTTTCTTCACTAATATTTTAATATTTCTCTCAATCTTTGGAGACTTTTGTGAGAGCTTTTTAATGCCTGATGTATTCTTTGTTTTTATTTTTGATTCTTTTCGGAGGCCTGCAGTATCAGTTGCTGGGTTTCATGTGGAAGTGCTTAAGGGTTTGAGAGTTAACACCTTGGTGAGCTGCTTTCACTCTTGCCTGCTGTTAAACAAAGGCAGCTTTGTGGAGACTCTCCCCAAATGTTTTCTTAACATGTTCCAAGCAGTTTGAGCAGGCAACTAAAGTAAACAAGATGTTGCCATGATAAAAGCACTTGTAAAAACATAGCAGAGTGCACTTAGAGACTTTTTAAGGCAGAGCTCTACCGGGCGAACAGAATTTAATTCCCCTCTTTTCTATAAACAAAGGGTGAGGCAATGTCAGAATACAATAAATAGTGATGGATTTAAAGGGGCCCTCCCAAAGCTAAAATATGTGTCTGTGTGTGAAAGTGTTTGCGTTTAATATGTGGTTTAATAACTATGTGTCACAAGATGTTTATTAAATCAAAATCAAAATACATAACTGCCTATTTTATCATCTTCCACAGAAATGGCACTGCACTTCATTTCCAACTACTATACAATCTAGTGTGACACGCTTTTCAAAGGCAAACAGTGCTCAGAGTGGATTTATTTAAACGATTAGAAGACTATTCATAATGCTGACAAAGAAAGTCAAAACTTTCAGCTGTCTGTGAGGTGGCCCGTCGTGGCACCTTTCTCTCTCTTGTGTCTGTGAGGAAACTGTCTGTTCGCTGAGTGCTTGTTTTAGGATAATGGAATTGTGTCATATCTTGTTTAAAGTGCGACTAATCCTGGGTGACAGTGAGCCATTGATCTGCTGCCATAACGCAGATGTTTTCATCCTCTCCGTAACCATGGCGCTGTTATGTGTTGGATTACCTACAGCGCACTGCACACAGGGTTGATTAGTAAACCAGGGGTCTGACTCAGACAGGGAATCATGGTGCAAAACAAAGGCCTGTGTCAGGCCGGACAGGGTCAAACCTGTTACACAGGTATATGCACACAGCAGGTGATGCTGGGTTAGCTGAAGCTCTGTCAAATACAGTTTTTACAGGGTTGTTTGTCTGCTTTTGCATGTAAACACAGTGCTGAGGTGTGGTACAATAAAACAACGAAACACTGTAAACGAAAAAACACGACAAGTAGTAAAGCATGGGAAAGGAGGGGGAAGACAAACAGACCACTGGGAAAGAGACATAGAGAGCTGAGCGAGGCAGTCAAAGACACACACACACACACCAATCCCCCTGTCCAGTGACAAGGGCAAACATGCAGTGCGCCCTAAGTGTGGGCTGCCACAGATAAACATCCTACCGTTGTTTGTTTGGGAAAAATTGCCCCGTCACCATGGGAACCGCACTTATCACAGGAATTAGTGGCCCATGCCGTTCTCAGAAGGAGACCCCACCACAGTACCCTTGTCAAGAGATGGCCAACCCCAGCACCCACACTCAGGAATAACAACCAGCTGCACCTGTAGTGCCTCTGAGTCGCTGGGGGTCAAAAAACGTACAATCGACCCAACACGAGGACAAACAAACTTGTATAAGTATAGCTCTGACTTTCACTCACTTGAGGAATGACTGGAAATCATCAAAGACCGCTTCACATCCAGGCCACTTGCAAACGCCATGACCATAGAGCGGGTGACTGTGGGTGGAAAGCTCTTCTAGCGTGGATCTGGAAGAGAGATGCAGAGACAGAGAAACAGAGAAATAAAAAACAGATCAGGCTACAAGACTGCAGTCACATAACATGACAAGGGGTCAAAGATGATGGCGTCAAATGTTACAGCTGTTGCCTGGTTAGCGCCTCTCTGTCTGTGCTGTATGTTGTTTCTATATGAAAACCTTCATCTGTGAAGGCTGTGTGGAATTAGTGTACCTGTGTGATCTCTACTTGCTCTGCTTTCAAAATTGGGGAATCGTGTTGTGAAAACACAAGCAAATCAATATGTAATTATTTAGTATCACTGAGCCATGTTGGAATTCACTTTGATCAAGACTGCTAGGGGGCTCCTTTAGTCGCTGGATTTCCTGTGCTGCCTGCTGCATCATGTCCTAGAGCCCATCTGGAGGAGCATGGGCCACAATATGAACACCCCCCCAAAGCATTAGGCACTTTCACACTGTGCACAAACTGTAAACATCCCTGCCTAGTATCAATTTATCTACTGACCAATCCATGTCACCAGGGGCTGACAAGCACGCATCTATGGGGAGCATATGGCTTCGTACAATCAGTCTAAATAGCAGGAACATCCCTGAAAAACAAACTTTACAACATCTTCCATATGTCGAGAGGCGTGGAACCACAGCTAACCACAATCAGTGCTGAGAGAAGGCGGCCTGTGTGGAGGCAGTGTGTGCTATGAGAGCGAGACAGGCAGCCATATGGACATAGGCACTATACAAGACACACAACTTTCAGCTACAAGAGCCTGGGGGACTGGCCTATATCGCTACCACCTGTGCTTCTGGTGGCTGGTGAGCACAGCGCTGCTGCTTCTCCTCCAGTCTGAGCCCTGCTCTCTAAGACAACAGGCTGAATAGGGAGATTCATTACACCACAAACTGTTGTGTTGCCATTTGGGAATAACTCCAGCCTTGAAAATCTCATTCATATACATATATACAACAAGGGATCATTTCTACTACTACTACTACTACTACTTCAAGGGATGACTTAAAAAAAAAACATTTTAAAAATCTTGTATTGCTCATCCATTCCAATCATCCATCTGCTATGTCTTAAAAATTGATGTAAAAAATGAATTAGCAAAAAAGAAAGTAATCTACCCATTTGCCAGTTTTGTAGCATTAAACAAGCTGATGTTCAGATTAAAATCTCATTTGTATCAATGTTAGTAAAGCTGTTCCTCAAGTAGGAAATTTTAAAGGTCGTCACAGGTTTCCTTGTGTTATAATTACTTGCTTAAGAGTTCACATTGTTCATAACATGTGATAATTGCATTGCAATTAGGAAGCAGTCAAGCATTCATGAATGTGGTTAGCAGCTTTTTTCTCCTTCTTTCAAAAGTCAGATTTTTTTTTATTCAATTATGAATTATGCATTCACATTAAGACCTCTGTTTTGATACAGCTAATAAATAGATGGTGGAAGACCTATTATAATGAGTTTTTAACAAGGAAACGTGTGGACTGGTGAAGGTAACGCTGGTTTTTAATTTAAAGAGATCCTTTTTTAATTCTTTGCGAGCAGGCTTGTTGGTTAATTCTGTATTAATAAGATATTGAAATGTGGAGTGCACTGGGAATCAGTGAGCACAAAGCGCTGTGAGGGGTTGGCAGCAGAAGAGCCCTTTTAAACGGTAGATGGCTAAACAGTAGTAAATGACAGAATTTACACCAAATGAGCTACATTAGTGTAATAGGAGAAGAGTGTAGGATTCATGGGGTTTTCTGCCATTTGAGAACACATTCAGCATTATGAAAAAAAAAGAAAGAAAAAAAGAAATGCTCTGCAGTTCCCTGCGTTGCGTTAAATTTGACTTGTACTCACGACAGGTCTGTCAGGATGTTATTATTGTCAGGCAGCCCAGGGGAAGAACACTCTAATGATCTTGTAACAGCAATGAAGAAAACTGTGTCATCAGCTTCCTTTAAAGGAGAAGGAACATTAAAGTGCCTATAGACACGGGCAGAAATGCCTGAACCTTCCAGGTGTTGCACTGTGTTTATGTGTAGACAGACAGACGCGAGGAACCGCACACAAAGATGACTTTGACAGCTTGTAGCCAGTTGTTTTCTAGTTCACTTCTTTTGATGAGATGCTTTGGGCCATAAACAAGTCATGATCTATGGCAGCATGTACTGATGGGCTCAATCTATCAGCAAAAGTAGGGAGATTGATGTCCACCATGGTAGGTCAGATTCTGGCCGCAGTGTGTGAAGCCAGTCATAACACTTCCCTCACTGTTCCTGCTGATGTTAGCGTATTCCCTTGTGCAATCCCCTCCCCACCCCCACCCCCAAACACTAACGCCCACTGCTCTTTAACTCTCTAGGCCCTATACTCAATTCTCTCCTTCTGTCTTCTCTCTGCCACTGCATGGTTTACCCTAAATGATTTAATTATCCTTTTTTTCTGGTGTAAGACAAATGAAAGGCGAGAGAGATGGGATTTCTGTGCCAAATCAGATTATTTATCTCCTTAACAGATTGCTGTGTTACAGTCCCCGAGCTGTGGTTACTGATGGTTGTTGGGAAGTAAAGTGGGCCAAGCGCTTTGTGAGGATGCTCCCCCTTACAAAGCTGATGCAGCACTGTATAGGGAATTTGTGTCAGATACAGATCAGGCACATTTCATTTAAATAAGCAAATCATTGAATAAAGATGACCTGGCTCACAGGGGTATATATCTATCTATGCATCACAGTTCTCAGGCTGCGAAACAACATGGACTGACAGATTGAGTGACTCAGGCACTGGTCATATCTGCGATGTTATTCAGACAAACAGAAATCCCAGCTTGCCTTGCCAGAGTGTTTCTTTGAGACAACTAAAAGCAGGAACACGTGCCTCGTCTTCGGTGTGTCAAGCCGGCAGTGATTGAATTTCTCCTCCTTCCTTAAGACGGAAGTGCAAAGCCGGTGAGTGATTCCTGTGGATGCACTTAAGGTTTTAGTTGCAGGCGTCGTTGTGCCTGGGCAGATTTTATATGACACATGAAACTAACTACATGGTACTTAGGGCCTGCTGTAAACCAATCTGAAGCCAGTCGGGAAAACAGGCCCATCAGCAGAGAGGCTTGTTTCTGTTGCATGACAAAAGGACTTGCAAAACCGCATCAATTAAAAGTTCATTAAGTTCAGCACTGGGAGGATGAGTGGATGCTCTCTATTTACGCCCAGGCCGGCCCAGCCCATTATCTTCAACCTGATTATTCAAATCCCTGGATTATAACACAGACGTTTTCACAGAGCCTTGCTTAGAATAATCATAGTTAATAATATTTCATTTTTCTTCCCATGCAGTCTGATTAGAATTGAGTCTGCATCATCAAAAGAAGAGGAATAATGCTCTCGATAGTTGTGCGTTTCAAAATGAACACAAGAAAGGCTTATTTGTTGTGTGAATCTAAATTAGCATCATTCAGTATTTAACAAGGAATGTTTTGTGTTCACTTTGTATCAGTCATCTATTCTTAGTAATTACACATTTGAAACTCTGGGTAGGTAATCCACGACTTTTTGGAGCAGATGGGGTGGATGAGAATCACCTGCTTGGTTTTCTGACAGATCTAAGATACTGCGAGAATATTCAGACTGAGACTGCCTTCTTCACTTAAGCTTGTGTTAAACTGCTGTTGACATCTTCTTTAATCTCTGACAGTCAGCACAAGGCAGAGGGCTGCCAGCTCTTGCGTTAAGTCTTCTCCGATGTTTCATGGAGCTCTCAGCTTGGACACGTTCTTGCCTTTTCCTGCCATTGATGCTCACCTTGTTTGCTCGCCTGCGACAATGTGTGATGGAGTGAGCGAGTCAATATCCTCCCCTGCGATTTGTCTTTCACTACACAAAAAAACCCAGACATTCAACCAGACACTGGATACTGTCATCTGCGGAGCAACTAACGCCTATTTAAAAAAATAATAATAATTCTCCAGTGTGCGTGTCTCTGTGTGCATATCTGTGCTAGAAGATAACTTTGAAACACAGTAAAGAGGATAAGTCTGCACAGGTTATGTGGTTTGAATCTATTTAAAACCGATCGCACTACTTGAAAAGAAAGCTGCTTTCCTTTCATATCTTGACATTAGTGAATCATACTCTTTGTGTCACTCTCTACAACCCCCTGTGCCCTCCCTTCCCCCACAAGCAGCCCCTCTTCACCTCCAAAAGCCTGCTGGTTTACTGTGCTAAACATGTTTTCATCGTTATTGCTTTCATAATGACACGTGGGTTTTGATCACTGAAACACAAGTCAGATGTTACGCAGTGAGCTCATGGTGCCTGGAGGCTCCTCACTAGCAGTTCAAAGATCAGGCTTCGGTGCAAGAAAACAAGCAAATGTGTAAGATGCCAAATTAATTCCTTCCTTAAAGACACACAAAGACACACACACACACACACACACATCTCAGGGAGCAAATGCCTTTCACAGATGGTTCATCTGGGTTTTGAAAATACGATACATCCAGCATTAGTTTTTTTTTTTCAAGCATTTAAGAGCTTGCTGTTCTTTTTGTTGTTTTTGCTCCCCCCCCCATGAACTGAAACAGGTGATCATTAGGTTATTTATACACATCAACAAGTTCCTAGTTGACGAGGAGCTTTTCAGAGTGTGTGTTTTTCCTTTATGAGAAGACACTAGTAATATAAATGTTCTCATGGAAATGCAATTTAAGCCACAGCTGCACTTTCTTATGTGCAACTGAAATCATAGCAGGAACAGGTCAGGGTTTTGACCCTCTCATTAACAGTATGTGGATTCTCTAAATCCCTGTATTCCTTCCAGGTGTTCCTGTAAAATCCCCAGCTGCATTCAGAAAAGTATGTTAGACTTAATGAAAATAATATTTACAAATTATAAATTAATAGTAATCTCTGTGGAAACCCTATGGGGACATGTCCATCAACTGAGGTCCTGTGAGAAATTGCTATAATATATAATGGGAATATGCGCCACACAGGCTTTCTGTTTGCTTTAGACAATGATGACAGTGAAGACCATTTCACTAACTAATTAACAGTTGGAGGTTACTAATAATGTAATGTACATTTCATCTGTGTTCATTTGCAACCTTATCTCTTCTTTTCTTTGACCCATTGTGAGATGCATGCAAAAACAAGAAAAAAGCCACATGCAAATAAAAGAAAAGACAACAAAAACATATAAAAGGCTTTACAGAGGGAGGGACTTACATTTCTCTCTTGTGACTCATGTACTGCCCATTGGTGGAGACATGCTGGTTGAGGAGTGGGTTCTTTGGCGGTGCCGGGGAGGACAGGTCAAGGCCCCGGTGGCCGTTGTTGCTGCTGTTGTTGTTGTTGTGCTCCTCCTTCACATGAGCATTTGCCACTTCCTTCCACAGTTGCTGCAGCTCTGCTGGAATCATGCCTGAGACAAACAAATTGGATAATTAAATCAATTAACAGCTAATCCAACTCTCTTCATCACTTAATTAAATGAAAGCGTCTGTAAACAAAGCCATGTATTAATTAGAAAATATTCCACTACAGGGTAATGCACTGAGAGCTCTTGCCTCCCCCTCAAATCCACCTCCTTCTCTCCCTCCCATTTTTCCTGTGATCTGAAGCGTGTTTGTATACACAAATCCCTGGCATTCACGCAAATTTCATGCCCAGAGTAAATAATTAACATCCAGACAAGGCATGAAATCTGAATAATCACCATCATTTTCTCTCAACAACAAAGATGTGTAGAACACACACAACAAAAAGTTTACAATAGCAACACTAGAAAACATCCAACCCCTGCCTCCTTGAGAAACAGTACCCTGGGGTAATATTCTCAAAAGCGCATTAATGTGCAAAATACTTAAAGCTCTGCACCGCCTCCAATTGACACAGAAGACTTAAACCTCATTTAACAAGTCAAGCACACTGCAGCTCACACAGCCCTTTGAAAAAGAAAAAATCCCTTGAAGACAGAAGACATTTTTCTGTGCGCTGGAAACACATTTACTGAGTGCGTGTGTTTTTTTCTGCCTATGAGTGACAGAGATCCCAGGGCCAGAGTCAAGATGAAGAAGGATAATGCTGTGTTTGTGGACCCCACTTTCTATGTATTGTGAGAAGAGAGCCTTTGTTGGCACGCAATACATATGTGTCCATCTATGGTGTGTCTCTTACTGTGCTGGAGTAGTCTGCTTTCATTTGACACAAATGAGGATAAAGCTGATATGTAAAATAAGATTAAGCCTCATGGGTACAGAGTCTGTGGCTATTTGTATTTTCAGTCACAACAGAGAGCATCTGGGTAACCCATATTTTAATAGCATACTGAGAGCTCTAATAGGGAATGTGTGTGGATTTGTATGGGTATTGAAATCTGTGTTAACTAAGCCACATGTTATAAGCGTGGTGAAAGAAACCCTTGGATATGTGGTGAATTTAACCACAGAGCAAATGGGCAAGACCACTCGTTTAACAATACAATTAATTAAATCCATTCTCAAAATGAGCACTGGCGAATGAAAGATGATTTGCACATGCTTATCTACTTGGGTTTATATTTTCCGGATCCCCCTCCTCGTTTCTCATCACCAGCTCTATAGATACCAGAAGTGCTCCTTTCAAGCACCAGATTGTAATACATTGTGTGCAAAATGCTTAGTCTTAATTTATTCCTGTTGTGGAAAATAACTGTGAGGTGAAGATCTCAATACGATCAGCAAAAATATTTTTAATTTGATAAGCTACTAAAGATTTTAATTATGCTGGTAATGGAGAACATTGGCCTAATGAGGCGGAGGACTCCAGAGAGACGCAGGGGCTAAGAACTGTGAAATGAGTCTGATAGGATTGCTGTAAATTCACACTAGATCGTTTGCATATCAAAGAGCAGGAAATGATTGCAGGACAAATCAATAACCTTTCCACGTTCCAAGGAGCGTCTTTCCTCATTCGAATATTTAAACATGCTCGCTCTATTCTGTCTGCCTGTATTCTCCCTTATTCTCTTCAATGCCTTCATGTGCCTTAATCGAAGTGCACGTCCATGACAGGCTAAACATGCTTAATGTTGCAGCCTGTGTTATAGCATGCTAATCCACTGGTTGCTGATTTCAAGTCGCATTATCAAAGGATCCATTGTTGTTTTGATGCTATATGGAGACTTTGGAGGAAAAGTTTTATTTTCTTGTTTCTTTTTTTCCCTTGTGATGGCTGGTTTAGAAGGGGAAGGTCACTGGTGATGTGAGCGTCCTGTGCTCCGACAGCGGGAACAATCATTTTCCCCCCACTTGGTGCCCGGTGACAGTGGGCGATGTATTTTTAGCCGATGTGCTTGACAGGGCGGCCCACACTGGCTCAATTACCCAGCAGTCCTGGTGACCCCGGCACCACTGTTTACTCGGATGAAACCGCAACGGATAGACCGGTCTGATGAGAGGGGTAACGGAGTGGGACCAAGCTGTCTCTTTCTGGATGTAGTCTGTAGTTTTATTGCTCTCTGTTCGCTTCTCCCCTCTCGATTCTCCCATCTAACCCTAACCTCTTCAAACTCAACAACAGCTATGGCTCATGATTCCACATAAATGACAATAAAATACCATTACACAAATGTCTCACAGGGAATTATATTTTGTGTTTGGACAAAATGCATTGAGTTTCTTCTGGAGAGGTCTCCATCTGATTACTGTGAGACACATAATGACATTGATCTGTAAATCCTCTTTCTTGAGTCCCCAGTTTGTCCGTCCTTTAAATGCTGTATTGGTTTATCTTTCCTCTTTCCATTTTTCAACACAACTATTCCACTCATTACGACTGGGAAATACGGACAAGCACTTTAAAAAATGTATGTTGTTGGGACACTTGATTGATCACCGGCCTCCCAACTCAATTTTACCTCCGCAGGTAGCTCTGGCACCGAGACAGGCCGAGCTCTTCAACCTTTTCCTGTCCTTGTCCCCCTGTACCCAGGTGACCATGTTCAAGCAAGCAGAAAGTTGATTTAAGGTTCATAATGACATCAGTTGCAGGCCATCATCCCCCAAATAAAAAATGGCCCCCAGTGCTCCGGGCTCTTTAAACCGAGCTGTTACTTCTCACACACAGTGCCGGTGCCATGGGGGGACAGTGACATCGCTATTAGTTTATTGTTCCGTCAGGCTGGGACCTTACTGCACCCCTGTTTATGTTGCCGTAATCACTGGCCTGCTGATATGCACCCCTTAGGCCTGAAATATGTCCTGTCCTAATGCTGCAGGAACTATTACCAGTAGCCCACTGCTGGATGTATCAATCACTGACAGGTCAGCTGCATTACCCACCGCTGTCCCTGATGTGCTGCTGTTCTGTGAGCACTTCATGGCTCGCCACATTCTTTGCTTTCATATTACGGACAAATTTGTCTTGTCACTGTCCCACTGGCCTCTCCTAGACAGCTTAAATGATGTTGTGCAGCTAAAAGAACTCACTCTCTTGCAGAGCAACCTCAAAGGGCATGGGGTCATTTTAGCCGGGATGTGCGCAGACACTGCCCACCTCTGTGACATACACACATACATACATACACAAACATACACACGCGTAGCCACGAAAGTGCATAAGCATGCAAAAACACACATACAGCACCTCAACGTGAGCCTCAACAGCCACTGACTCACTTATCAGGTCAAGAGGACAGGCTTTTTGTGAAGAGGGGGGAAGAGGATGGTTGGATCAAATTTATATTTATGAGAGTTATATCCTCCCAAACACATTGTTGTAATTTATAACAGATACCGTCTGGCCGCCTCTGAGACTTTGAACATTAATGTCAAAAGAATTTACGACAGGAGAAACAAATTATACTCCAGATAAAATGAGCAATTGTTTTTCACTCAAAACTGTTATCTACAAGTTTATACTTAATTAGTGTGATCATACTTTTGAAAAGCTATTTCAAATACATTCCTTCAGTCCATTTGTTTTTGGCAGAAAAATGTCTGTGATGATTGTCTCAGCCAACAATGTAAGCAGGGGACAGATACAACAAATGAGCTGTAAACTGCATTGCAGTGCCCAAGACAAAACTACAGATTGCAACTACTTTTCTTTAATTACTCTGTTACAGAGTGACCTATTACTGTATTTAAAAACCTGGTTCTTTTCATCATTTCATCTCAAGAAAAAGGGATAGAGTGGATTTTATGTGATAACAATGGCCTTTTAAAATAATTATACTGATATCTATATTTTGAAATAAAAGAAATAATAAAAAAATCATCCATTAAGAAGTCATGCCAATTTACTGCCCCAAGTTTGAATCCATAATCACAGGACTCAAATAGAGCAGATCAACTCATCACTTCCGATGCAGTGCAAACTGCTAGCTGAATATTGTAGATTAGATCTGAGCACCATAGGCCTGGCCCGCTGATGCATGAAAGAGTTTAGTGATGTGGAAAACAGAAAGGTCATCAATAACTTCAAACAGTCAAGCAGAAAATGTGTAGAATAGAAAGACAAACTGGGGGCCTGAAGCACTAGCCTAAGTGTTGTAACAGCTGTCGGAGGCACAGAGTTAAACATCAATGCACTGCAAGAGGAAACTAACCAGGTTTGACTAGTAGTGTAACAAACTGAAACCAGATAATTGTACACTGGGAGATTCAGTTCCTCATCTTGCTGTTTATGCAAACAAAACCCTAGAGAAAAGATCCCCTCAGTTTTTAGTATACTCCAATTATTTATGTTGCTGAATTTTGTCATTTGTTGATGCATCGAAGGGAGAAATTAAAAGTGCCCGATTTTATTATTATTATTAACTAATCATGTAAGAATGAGAATGCACAAACACGTACATTTAAAACACAATTTTAATATGATTGAATTGTATTAATTGTTAAAAACTGAAAACGGAATAAAGAGTATAAATTCAGCACACCCTCCCTCTAGATAAGCTGAGATGCCTTGGAGCTTTAGCATTTAATGATGACAGTAAACAGGATGTTCTGGGACTGTTGTGAAATCTATCAACAGTACAGTACCTAGCCATATCACCCGTATGAGGCTTTACTCAAGGGGTGTGTGTATGTTTGTCAGACATCTGACACAGAGCAATTCAGCAAAGCACACTCATAGCACAGCAGCGCTCCACGCCTGTGCCCATGGCAATCGTCTGCAAGCGGATGAGTGATTCCATACCCAGTCCAAACAATAACACCACTGTACAAACCGTGTTTGTGTTTGCCTATTACCTAAGCACCCCCCCAAACCCTCCCATTTTTATCGCTCTTATCTTGTTATTTCAAAACTGTTTGTCTTAGCTGGGAATGAATAGTCAATGTCATGTTCTAAAAACCCTTATGACGACGTCTGTGTCACAAGAGGACCACTCCTTAACAAAATATTAAAGAATAAATAAAGAAATAAACTTCCTGGCCAAACAACAGTTAACAGGCAGTTTCACAATGACAAGTTCACTGGTAGTTTATGAACAATAGATCCAGTCTTCCTCCAGGCTGAAGGAGGCTGCCACCAGGATGCCAATCACAGACAGAGGACAGAGAGCTGAAGGACAAAGCATGCACATCTAATTCTTGTCTCTACCTCCAAACAGAGGCAAAGTCTGGGATAGTAATAAACAAACCTGTACCAAAACTGAAACAAAAACTGCAGTGGCGCAGTAGAAAGTACACTGCACTGAATGAGAAGTATACCATTTAGAAACTTACAGAGCTTTTCTGGGAAGATTTACAGGTGTGTCCAGAGTCAATGAAACCACACAGAGTATGTGGTTACAGACTTAAGCCATACATTGTTCACTTTGACTAAGCAAATTTGTACAGTTATTGTAGCAGGGGAATAACAGTAGCATATCAAAGCACTATGAATATATATATATATCTACATCAGCAGCAATATTACAAAAGAAAAGAGAGAAGGTAAAACCAGCATGTAAACAATGCCAACAGCTCTACATGATATCAAGTTTAAGTCTTAATAGTTGAAAACCGACGACAGGAGATTTGATAAAGAGCTGCAGGCTAGTAATACAGTACAGTGTGGTTAATATGAGCTACTGACCCTGAGTGAGGGAGTGCAGTGGCAGGCCCGTCTGTCCGGGCTGGATGGTGAGCAGCCCTTGCCTCTGAAGGTTGAGCAGATGCTGCTGCTGGACCTGCTGGACCTGCAGGAGCTGCTGCTGGAAGGCCAACTGCTGTGCTGACACCTGCTGCTGGTGACACACAAACACAAACACACACACCATCAGTAAACAATTATATACAGTAGAAGCATTAACAGCCGGTGCAAACATGTAAAGCACGTTACTGGGATATTACTACGTTCATGTGTACCATTGAGGAAAAACATTTTAATTCATTCATGAAAATCAAGGTTAATAGATTTTGTGTGTTCTAACACACACTATAGTGAAGTGCAATATTCATAAATTTTGCCTTTAGCGCGGGTTTGTCTGAGCCCACTTAAGACAGGTAGAATATACATCTCTCTCTCTCTCTCTCTCTCTCTCTCTCTCTTAATTAACGAGGAGTCGGGAGGCAAATGACAAACAATGAAACAACATAGTTAATCATTCATAATAAGAGCCACAGGAATTTAATTACAGCCATTCATAATTCAGCAAACAACGTGTGACTAAATCAAAGTGCTTAATAACCACCCTTGTAACTCTCACAACTCTCCCAGGCACGGTGCTGGGCTCAAGGATACACTCTTCCTCCAACCACACAGCAAGCTGTGTTCAATCACATGCTATGAACTGACTGAGAGATAGCCGTTTTGTTGATCTAACTGTACTAACTTTAGTGATTTTGGGGCTAGCGGTGAAAAGTTTGGCTCTGGTAAGCGAAACGTGTGAACTTTGATAGGATGAAGACGTGATATGAGCGTACAGAAGAAAATCGAAAGGAGAAAAAGACAGAAAAAGATAAACAAAGTCAGAATAATAAATAGAAGGAAATTATCTAATATCCCCAATCTCCTTTGAGTCAAAACAAATGGGAGATGCTATTTAGATAACAGGGGCACAGAAGAGAGAGAGAGAGAGATGACTTTTAACCCTCTCAACAATCCCTGCTTTCAACAAACTCTCAAGTCAACTTGCCAAAATTTCAACAAACAAGCTGTATCAGGACATCTCATATGTAATCCAATAGATAAAGATAAAATAAGCATGCCTGAGACTGTACAGTACAGTACACTAGGCCTGTTTATGAGTATACAAAGCCAGTTGTCAAGTGGGTGGGAGGAGAGGAGAGGGCACTAAAAGCAGTGCAGAGGCTGCCAAGCTGTGCACCGCACCCTGTTACCAAACACAGGATACACCACTTTGTTTACTTCTCACAATTGAGTGCATACAAAAAAGGTCTCGGTGCAATGCGGCTGTCAGGTCACTTGCTGGCGGCTCTGAAACCACTGAAACAGCCAGATAAAACGGTCCCCCTCCACCCAACCCGCTCGGCTTGTCAAAAGGGTCTAGTGGCCTTCCTCTCCTTTCCTCCTCCCCCTGCCCCGCACCCTGCTTGCTGCTCCTGCATTGGCTCACTAAAAATCAAGCTCCGGGCAGCGCTGGTCTACTACAACGAGCAGGGTCGTCTCATTGGATCAATCAAGGGGAGAAGGCGCTTTGACGGTGGTAGTGGAGGTTCATAAATGAAGCACATCCATTCAAAGGCTCATATGTGATCTAACCCAAAATGAGAGGAGAGAAAAAGATCTCACAGAGGTTTCAAAGGAATTTGGGATGCAGATGGCCTGTGATTTTCTCTGATCTGTCCTATTTATGAAAGGTAGTTGGTTCTTTTTTTTCCCTCCATCAGTGTGGGAGTTTCTCATGTCTTCAGTGGTTCTCTTTTCTCCAGTTCCTCCCTGACAGTCTGAGACAAAGATAATAGTGCTACGGGGGTGGGAGTTCACAAGGAACAATGTCTTTTATCAAAACGCTAAATAAATAGAGGGTGGCTTTTCAGAAAAAAAAAAAAAGGAAGAAAGAAAAATCAAGTATTGCAAATGAATTTAACTCTCTCCCCATCCCATCACATTTTTTTTTTTCTTCTGGTCCCATCAGCTGACAGGAGCTCCTGTGCGCTCCCAGCATGCAGACACATTAAAAACCCCAGACCCAATAGACCAAATAAGAGGTTAACAAGAAGTGGCACGAGGGAGAGAAAAATACAGTCCCTGACAAATGATAAAGAGTGGCACTGGCAGGCCTTTATTGTCAAGCTTCAAATATAAAGTTAAAGATCTTTGAAAAACTAAATTTTGATGTCTTTAAAATAAAAGAGGCACAAAGCAACAACAGGGGGTTATTGTCTGGCAGCCACAGGGGAGTCACTGTGTAATTCTTATTCTGTCTTTTGATGGCTGCTAGAAATGCGACTGAAAAAAGTGAGAGCGATGGGGAGAGAAAGAAAACATCAGCAGAGGGGGAGAGCCTCTCGAGGCTGCATCCATTTCCTGTGATCATACATAATATGCTTCAAAAGTTGTTTTTTCTTTTATTCTCATGCTCCATTCAACTGATCAATTGCACCTCCTTGCCCCCTCCCCCCATCCCCCTCCCTTGCTCCTCTAGTGTTTACATCAGATGCGACTTGGTGACAGGCCCTATCTGAGGCCGAGGAGCTCTGCTGTCATGTTGATTTATGGGAACATCACGCCACAACTTGTCCAAACTGAAGCCCGCAGTTCATTAATTAGGGAGCTACGACTTTGAAGTTGGGCGCTTCGACAGCACACGAACGCGTGTGAGCGTGAGAGTGCATGGATGTGTGTGTGTGTGTGTGTGTGTGTGTCTGCTTTTAATGTTGGACTTAATTTTCTTTGCTTCCTCTCGTCTCCAAACATGGAACCCAATGGGGACAAGAGTAAAAATTCCCAGATCGTCTTTGAACTTCTTCTGACCGCACAATAATAATTTGCTTTGTCCACAGTGATGCCTGTATCCGCCAGTCATTAACACGCATTAAGCTGCTGCCTATAAGCATGCCCTGCTGTACTGGAGGGAGCGAAGGAGAGCGAGCAAGAAAGATGGGGGGGGGATCTCTACACAGGCAACAAAGCTGGGAGCGCTCTCTGCACTGATATCTCACAATTACATGCCTTCTCTTCCTCTGCCATTTCCATGTTAATTACCGAGAAAAGCCTCTCAGATTTATATTCACCGTGTTCCTGCCTTTCTCCCTTCTGCCTTTCATTATGTCCTACACAAGGCTCACAGGAACGGTCATCTGCGCATCTCTTTGTTGCGCAGGACACTTGTTTATTTGAGAAAAAATATATATCTAGAACAATGAATTTAAGCTCAGGCTCGGACAAAATACTATACATATGTATATATGTATATGTATATATGTATATATATATATATATATATAAAAAATGTGGAGGCAGCAGTAGAAAAAGACACTGAATTCTTAGCACAGTATCAGTCAGTTGTTGCCATTTATCCAGCAAGTCTGACATGCTAATCAGAAGCATGAGTGCACTTGATTCTCCCCCTCTCTCCTCTCAGCTTCAACCACAGTCTGGAAGCAGATGGGGTTGAGGGAGGGAGCACACATGCCTTCCATGCTCTGTCTGGCCAACGGGTTTGTTAATGGCAGGCGGTTGGAGTGATGTCAGCCTACCTCTTTACTCTGCTTGCTGCCTGCATGCTGCTGCTGCTGCTGCTGTTGCTGCTGCTGCTGCTGCTGCTGTAGGAGCTGGAGGTGGAGCTGTTCCTGCTGCTTCTTGTAGAACTCTTGGAGTTGCTGCTATAGAAGAGACAGGAAGGCGACATGTGAGATCTGAGTCAGTCAGTCATGTAAACTCAGAAGTGGGTTTTGTGAGGATTTTCAGTACTTTGAGGAATGTTGTCTTTGAGGCTTAGAAAAACAGAGAAGAGCAGTTCAAAGTGATTTTTTTTTATCTTTGTGAAACGTTGTCTATACATAAGATTCTCTTTCTAAAATGAGACATCCACCAGTTGAAACATCATGTCTTGTCCGACAAAACGATTCATGACATTCAGTCGTACATTACCTGTTGCAACATGAGGGCCTGCTGCTGCTGGAGAAGAACCTGGAGCTGCTGAGGGCTCAGGACTTGCTGCTGAAGGAGCTGCTGCATCTGCTGTGGAGTTATCACTTGGGGTGTCATCATAGCCACTGACACTGGAACCTGCACGAGCAGATAAAACAGTAAAACAGATAGTTGTTAATAAAACATTGTCCAACAGTACAGCACAGTAGAGAATAACATACAGTACAGTACACATGACTACCAATCAATTTATCAATCTATTCTCTATATCTGCTTTTCTACATCTTCACAGCACACAAACTAAAAATCAATTTAAAAAGCCAATTTATCCACAAATGCTGTGGTCTAATAAAGTAAAAAGTGAACTTATTAGGAAAAAGATTTCCCAACAAAAATAATTAATATAATAACAAAATACATAATTAAATAAAGAATAAATAAGCAGTGTGGTCTGGCTCCTTGCTTTTCTGTTACAATCTTAATACACACACACACTTTGTCTTCCGACCCCTCTAACCATTATGACACCACGCCAGACTGTAGAGGACTAAAGGCATAGATCGTGCCTATGGAGTAAACAGGCAGCCATATCCTCCTCAACCTCCATCCCCCGACCTTCAGCAACAACCTCCCCTCTCACAGACAAACCCCTCAACACCACCCATGTATGATCTGCATGTGCTGTGATGCCTCTCGGAGCTCGCCGTTTATACAATATGGCAAACATGCCATACCTTAGGACCTGAAAGATTGCCTCAAAAATGCTGCGGTTCGCTCATCCTACACACACACAACATGTCATGTGAGAACATTTCATTAGAGACGCTGTCAACAGCGATCTATTATTGTGAAGATAGAGAGTGCCTGGAGGAGGAGCTACGGTGAAGAACACACAGGCCTCTAACTAACTCCCAGTAGAAAGGTGTGAGTGCATGACTCCTCAAAACAAGTGATTTGTTGTGACACTGAAAGAGCCCCCACAGTTGTCAGGGTGCCTTAATTGCTCCGGCGGCGTAGGGGACTCGGAGTGTGTCTGGATGCTGCCACTCACTGCTATGATGTGCAATACCATTAAAAGCTCCTTTCCTTGACATCTGGATGACAAACAGCAACTAAGATGTAGTTGATAGCGCTGCGGCTTTGCGACTGCTAACATGTTGTGGCGATCATTCTTTGTGTACATGCAGATATACATTTGCCGTGTATGTGCATGTGTTAAAATGTGTATAGTGTCGCTCAAGCTGATGTCAGCAGCTGATAGAGCGGACATAGCGTGTGACAGTCTGTCTTCACCAAGGTTACCCAAATTGTGTGGCCACCTTATAGCTAATGACACCGCTTTGAATTTTTCATGTATTTCTGAATGTGATTTAGCTGTTTAAAAATGAGGGGCTTGACACACACCCTGCATGTATATCACCTTATTCACTCTCCTCATTGTGGCATAAAACAAAAACAAAGCGGTGTCATAATGAACAGCTTGTTCTGCAAATGCAGAGGAAAGGGCAGTGATGTCAAATTGGACGGACCAGCTCTGATGCTCTCTGTTAACTTTATTGAGCAGTGCCAGACTACACTGTGCTGCGTTCTTCAAGCCACAGGAGAATGATGGAGGTTCAGCCCCACCCAGGACTAACACACACTTCACATTTCTCATTTCCAGCACCAGGCGTAGGGGCGCGAGGAGGAAAATGCAGTATTAATTCCCCCCTGTATTATGTCTTAATATGCAGTTCATCTTGACTTTTGCACATGACTTGTCCTGTCATTTGCATAGCCCCGGCCTCCCATTTCCTAATTTCACAGTCATTATCCACTGAAGTCCTTTTTTTCTGGGCATTGCTAATTTTGATGAACTATTTTGAAGGTCAACCAAGCAGCCCTGTCTCGCTGACATGCAAGCGACATACGTGATGTGATATATAGTTCCTTTCTAAACGTGACACCAAGGATAAATAATAATGCCTCCTCTTTTTTTTTTTTTAAGCTATTCTTTAACTACATGCATTAAAAATCTACTCCATACTTGTCATGCTCTATTTTTTACTACCGTGTCAAAGCTGTAAATTTAGCCTTATTTTTAAATGTATTATCATTTTGTCATGCCACATTATATAGTCTGATGTGAAGAAAACTCCAAATTAAGGTTTTACACACTTAACTAGCTCAATATCTGCCAATTTCATTACAAACTACACTGATATTTCCTTCAGTTTAACTGCCTTAATTTTTTTACACCTTAGGTGTATATCTCATCATGGTTTCACACTTCGCCTTCGCCAGGAGTGTCTGGCTCACAGTAACTACAGCTAGAGCAGCTTCCTCTGCACACAGCCCCAGCAAGAGGCTATTACAGACCCCCATTTTATTACCCATTACTACTGAGGTCATTAGCAGCAAGAAGGATTGTATGCTTCTTAACCTATTGATCAATGTAACTACTACCATTTAATCCTGTGCCGAAGGAGTGAAAATCTGCCTAAGACTGGGTCCTATTGAGAGGGAGGGCGGGAGGGAGCACTTTAACTGAAAAATATTGCCCTGGCCGCTGTATCATGCCCATTTAACGCAAACACAGGACGCCAGTCGCCATTTAGAGCACTCCCATATGGTGCACCCCCTTATCTCTTGGATAACATCATGACTCCAGATGATCCAAAATATATCCCCATCTAAAGATAGTCTAAAAGAAGACTCGTACTGGGCTAATAACTGGAGGGATCCACTGAGCCCAGCTCTAATCTACTCATCCAATATGAGGGTGTTAAAAAAAAAAAAAAGAGGACATTCTGAGGATGCCAGAAATAGCTGACGTTTATGAATTTCACGAAGGTGTGGTGCTCTCCAGGTGCCTCCCATACATAAACATTCAAACCTGGAACATTCTCACAGCTGCAGCATGACTGGAGGCAATATACAGTACCAGCACAGGCCTGCTGGCCACACACACACACACACACACACACATGAACAAATCGAAATTGTGGCATGTTAACTGTTACAAGCACAAACATGCAAAACCATGTTTACCATAAAGAGCAGGGACGTGTACTTGCAGCATATAGTCAATATAAAAACATATGTGGTACATGAGAAAACGTCTAAAACTAAAATTAAACATGCTGAATTTAAAAAATAAAAATGTTTTGTCAGTTTAAAACATTAACAAACACTATCAAAATAATCACTTATGTCAAAAATAGGGATAGGGATTTTATTCATAATATATTTGTCCTTGACCATGCATCGATATGCACACACACACACAGACAGTGTAGGAACCACTTATCATTAGGAAACCTACGACACAGTAACTCCTCTTTGTGTGTCACTACTCGAGAGAAAAAAAATGCAAAATGTGACCTAATGAGGGAACACAAACCGTGCATCTGAAAATGTGAGAATCACTGATTTACAGTTAATGAAGATGCTCCCTGAGCACCTCCTCCTATCACAAGTCAGAGGTCAAAGCCTGGTGAAAAGGAGGAGAGGTAAAAGAGGCTGTGAGATAGCCCCTTTTCCTGCACTGAGGCAATTAAGAGGAACAGAAATCAGTGACCAGAAGGTGAATGTCAGTGAGACCAGCACAGACATTTCACTGGCTGCAAAGGTGCAGCTTCACTGAAAATAAAAAAGGAGGGGAAAAGAAGGGGAGAATTATCAAATTTTCATTTGTGCTCCCTGGGGTCTTCTTGTTTTTTAGGAGCATCAAATGGAATGTACAAGTAAAGAGAAAAAAAAAAACAAGCCCTAGAGAAATCTCTGAGTCCAGTCCGTTTGATGCTGTTGTTTTACCTTGGCCTGCAGTGACGAAAGGACGAAAAGAAACGACTTCCCTTCTTGACTATGATCTCCTGCATGAAAATGTCGCTGAAATGAGGATTTCACGGGAGCTATTGTACTTAAAAGATGTGTGAACATAATTAGTCGTCGACAAGACTGGAAAGACTAATTCCATATCACCCATTCAGGTTGATTGAAATCTCTGAGGTGGAGAGCCTTTAATTCGCTGAAACAGATGCAGTATATTCACAAGATAACCTTTTCCCTTAATAAAAAAAACTGTAATAATAATAATCATCATCACTATAATAATTATATGTAGAAATATAAATTACAAAACATAATTGTGTACACATTTCAGTTCTTCAGAAAGCCTATAAAATTTAAAAAGCAGAGGACTACCCATCCCTACATGTGTTAAGACCTCAATGATCCCTTCTTCGTCATCCACAATCAAGCTGTTTTAAAAATGTTTACAGCTCAGATAAACAAGGTAATCACAGCCACATTTTCTTTCCATTTGCCATACACTATATATTCTGTATTGGGTGCAGGGGTATGTGGGGGAGGGGGGGGTGCTGACATTATTTGCAGCAACTGTAAAAACAAAAGTTAAGATTGCATTTTAATTAACTTTTCGACTACAAACAAACAGGTTTTCGGCAGAGTTCGTCCCAGTGCTGGGTTTAAACAAACAAACAGCACGGTGAAGTGAGTGAGCTCTCACCCCAACAATAACAGCTGAGCTGCATGCTGGACGCTGTTTCCCACCACTGCAGGTGACCACTGCTGAGAGGAGAGCACACAGTGTACCCCCACCCCCCCATCCCAACACACACACACGGAAACCAGCATCTTTGGCGATGGAGAGAGACTGTACGTATAGCACCCCCCTTCTCTCTCTGATAATTCACTGTTATACAGAAAAAGAAAAGTAGCTTGGATTTTAACCTAAAGATAAAACACAAATCAATAATCTGCCATACAATATAAAATTAAAAATCTAATAATAATATTAACAATAATAATAATAACAATAAGAATAATAATATATAATAATAATATAGTAAAATAAAAAAAAACATTGATGCAGTTATATTTTTAGTTATTTAGAAAGGAGCATTTAACAAACATTTTCTAAAAAAACATTCTACTTCACACACAAAAAAACCCTGAGTGCTTCTTTACATTTTGACGTGTGACTCAATGTCTTGTCTCTCTTTCTGACCTTTCAAGCCACACCTCCAAGTTCATATTTCACAACCACAATGCATTTGAGATCTGAAACCTAGCTTTCAAATACAGGGTCACAGCTATTACCCGACAAAACAATGTTCACAGTTTTCACCTTTCCCGGCTGCATCTTATGATCACTGTCGGTATAAACTACACCTCCGTGATCTATGGTTTACCAGCTACATATGGTTACGCAACGATGCACGTCTTCAGATGCATTATTTGAGTCAGTTGAGATTTAATTAAGATCACAGCCTCTAAAATCCCTTTCAAATGAAACTGTAGTCAAAAGACAATGGCTGACACATCCGTGTGCAGATTGTTTCTATTCTCTGCACACCAGCAACGCAAAACTAATCCTTGTTTCCATGACGGCAGACAAGAGGGCCACAAATTGTGTTGCTTCTTGACACTCTTAATGTTGTTGTTATTCTTATGTGACTCATATAAACTATATAGCCAATTCATTAAATTATATATAAAAATATATATGAAGTATCAGCAGTTGGTTTATAACATTAACTAAAAATCAGAAGTTACACTTGTTTATGCCGACACACAACTCCAACGATCCACTGATATTTTGCAGGTGCAACATGTCGATAGCATCACTTCCCTTATTGTTTTAAAATATATAGGTCGTGACAGAGTGATTAAAAAGACCTTCTGCCATAAAACACTCAACACCATGTAATCTCTATATTATCCTGCCATCTCAACCCTTTGAAACACATGGCATCTCAAGTGTAGAGTTAATCTTCCTATTTGAAACAGAGACGCACACTCCGAGCAGTAATGACCCTTAAACAAAATGAATGAATGTCTTTTTCAAGTAAAAACATGTTTTACTCAGGAAAGCTGGGGAATAACAGCGGAGAACAGCTGGTGGCTCACTATATCACTGCTGAACTATTCCCCCGTCTCTTCTCTCTGTCTTGCCTGCTTGCTCCAGTACAAAGCAAAGACCGTCCCTGTAAAGAATATCCCAGCGAGCCGTGGGGCTCTGGCGGCTACCCTCTGTGCCCCCCTCTCCGGGTACACAGCTAATATCTGGTTGCCTATGTCATGGTTTAGAAATGACAGGTGCTGGCAGCCCCTCGCCTTGACAGGCCACTGCACAAATAACGCCCCTGCCTGAAAGGGCTAATGCACTACTAATGAACAATAAATCAACTTTGATTACAAACTGTCAACCCAATCAGCTCGCACTCCAGCTCTCCCAAACTGCGAGTCTCGGCACAGCTGCACGGCATTACGGTGCACGCTGCCCTGTTTAGGCTTCGCTCTCCTCCTCAATTATCTGATATTCTCCTCCACCATCTCTCTTTTCTTTAACTCACCCACTTCTTTAACTCGAATGCAACATGTTGAAATATTGCACTCAAAAAAAGGTAAATGGCAGAGTAAATGGTGAGCTCAAAAAATTTAAATACAATACTCCTTAAAAGTGGAGCACATGCAAGTAATTTCAATAGTTGTGTGATTACTGAAAACTATTGTAAAAATACTTGTTGAGGATGTTAAAATGACAGATAATCAATATCTGCCTTCTGCGTAAAACCTCAAAGCTGTCAAATAGGACTCAAACATGAAAAGCAGAAAAAAATTACCACAACTTTCCCTCTTAAATGTACTATGCAATCCCTTTGTTTTAAGTAAAGACACAAACACACAGGCAAGTACAAACATTCACACACACTAACTTTTCAGGAAGATACGAGGGATGACATTTGGAGTGACAGCGTGTCTCCAATGTGGTTTGTGGTGACGGTGTCAAATATAGAGCTGTGCCAGCCTCTATCTTAATTCACTGTGACACGATGAGGAGAGTGAGGATTAGTCCAGGCCATAGCCTGAGAGCAAGCAGAGTCTGACCAACACTCATTAACACAGAAGAACAAACCGTCAGAAAAACCCAACGTGTGACAAAAACAAAAAGCCTTTCTGTGGATTTTAAATGCCGTACCGCGTTAACGCTCTAAACACTGAAAGAATCATCTTCTGAGAAAAGAGAGCAAACCTGTCCCCTGTTTTTCCAAGAACTTCCCATAATTCAAACAGCATGCACCAGATCCTGCTTAACTGGTTAGCTCGCTATCAGCAAAGTAAACAAAACTAAACAAACAGTAAAAATGTCAGTCATAAACTTAGTGTAAATGATGCTAGGTGTGTAATACTGTAACTGACAAACAAGCAATGCAAAAGAAACTGTTGGCTAGACTAAAAGTAAAATGCTCAATTTCTGACAACCATCAACAGCACAATACACAAATGAACAGAAGCACTAATCCATACAGTCTTGTGTTGAAATGCAAAACATTACATACATTATACAATATATTTACTGCACATGACATCTGCTTTCCGTGCTTCTCAATCAAGACAAGCCTGTATACTGTCAGTGTCTCAACGGCAAAGTAAACCCTGAATGACTGCTCCCCTCATACAAACTGCATGACAAAATTAACCAATTACAATGATAGAACATCAACGATAGGCAAACAATAAGCCTCCTTTTCTCTTTTTCCCCAGTCAAATTAAATTGTCAAGTTTTTTTACACAAGAAAGCTGGCAAAATCACAGAAATCAATCATATTGACAAACCTGACAAACTCCATTTAGCTGGCAGGGTAAACAGAGTGCCGGGCCACGCGGTGTGGAGTGAAGCAGAGCGGAGAGCGGAGCGACGAGGGAAAGAGAGAGAGAGAGAGAGATAGATAGAGAGAGAGAGGGAGAAAGTGAGTGAGTGAGTGAGTAAGAGAGAGAGAGAGAGAGCGCGAGAGAGAGAGAGACAGAGAGAGAGAGAGGAGGTAGAGACACACGGGCTGGCTGGCAGGGAGGCTGGGAACAAGCGCTGCTGTGAAGTCTCCAACCTTCCTCGGGATACAGACAGATTGCACGCGCAAGGTTGCTCCCTGGCTGACAAGATACAAAACTATCCAATCAACCACGCCCTTCTCCACCAATCACAACCAGCCCTCTAAACATAATCAATTCAAATGGGGCCACACAATGGGGAGCCGCAGGCTGAGCTGCAGGTGAACCCGTGCCTTTGTGTGGGGGCCCCTTTAAAAAAAAAAAAGGGAAAAAAAAAAAGAAAAAAAAAAAGACACAGTTGACGGCTGTTAACCCTTTGACCCCTGCCGGGACTCCGGCCGTGCTATTGAAACAATGGGAGCCTAAAGAAAAGAGGCCCTTTAATTAAACAACAGATAAGTAAACACAGCTATCTAGCGGAAAGAAAGAAAACTGGCCCCGCTATCAGCCCCTTTATTGTTCTGCTAAATGGAACTGTTTACAGTGCCGGAACAAAGACACAACTCATTTCACATGCTGAAAACAACAAATGCGCAAACAACTCCAGAGGCTTTGTAGTTATTTAGACTTTTTCCTCCATTTCAATTTCCCAAGCTGAGAGTTTACTGCATGTATTTCATTTTAGAGCAAAATAATGTATTTATGAGAACAGTTTGTTTTTTCCTTTCTCCACTAATGTTAATGTGTATACTTGTACTCATAGCACGCAACTAGTTGCAATAAGGGACATTCGAGTATATTTGGTCATAAAATAAACTACAGCAGCAACTTTTTCCAGTTTTTAAACACTTATCCTGCAATTTGGCCTCAGACAAGCTAAAACCACTTACATTAATAGCTAACATTACACCAGCTACCAGGCAATCCATCCAACTCAATCCCAATGAGAGCAATTAGCTGTCATGATATCATCACACTCTTTAACACCCATGTGCACTCAGTAAGGAGCAAAGACAGGAGAGGAAAACAGGACCCTGCCACCTACTGGAGATCCTACTGAACTCACCCAGTGAGATAAAAGGCAGGATGTAAAGCCTGTCTCATATCAATGTTTTCATGTTTTTTTCATATTCTAACTGAGCAAATCTAACCTTTAGCATTATTTATTTAAATTCAACTAAAATTATATTTCACACACAAATTCAAGTACATTTAAACATAGGAAAATGAAATAAGTTGCTAATCAGACCTGCTTTTAGTAATAACAATAAAATCAGGTTCACTAAGTTGTGCAACCCACTTAACAAAGAATTAGAGGAAAGGCAAAAGGCAAGATTAACACCTCGATTTGTTAATTATCATGACAATAAACACAGAGCTGCATAACAGAGCTCTAAAACACAGCTCATATCAACAGCTATAAACCGTTGGCCAAGGATGAAGGAATGTTCATGGGATACATTCCAGTCCGCAAACACACTGGTAAAATAAACAGAGCGCCTGCATAACAAGCCACTACTCTCATGTGCTAATAACTAACAATGAGTTCTGCTAAGCTGGCCTGACCTATATAAATTATTGACTGGGACACCTCAAGTGTCAAAAAGTGACAATTCCAATACATATCATAGTGAATAATTAAGTGGAAGAAAAGGTGCGTTTATTTTCTATCTGACACTTTCGAGACAGCTCGCACAAAAAGACAGTGACATGCTGGCATGTGCTCACAACTGCATGCACACACACACACACACACACACACACACACAAAAGTGGTTTAGGCTATGGCCAGACTCTTCTCCCCCGGCACTCTCCCTGGGGTGGTATGTCGGCGTATTCTCAATAAAACACCTTCTTAGCAGTAATAGGCCACTGTTCTCATTTCAACGCTCCCAAAGGCCTCATGATAAATTTAGCAGACACACAGTTCAAGCTTCTCCTCTCACACACTGTCTTTCTAATCCATTGCCTCTATGCCTGCGCCATGTAAAATAATTACACATACGTGTCGATGTGATACACACGCAATATAGATTTTTTTTTTTTTTGTTCCTGCGCACAGAGAAACATCAATATCCTTGAGCCTTGAACTGGCGTCCCTTGTGATAGTTTACAGAGAGTACTGAGCAATTGTGTTCATGACAAACTGGATGACATTATAAAATACTCCCATTTCCTGCTTGAGTTAGAGTGAAAGTATGAGTTAATGTCTGGGCTCTGCTCCGCTTTGCTCTGGCTAAAGATAACGACACAGCTCCAATTACAAAGCCTTCCCAAAACACTAACACAGCCAGTGAATAAGCTGCACCGGCATGCCAGCCAACATCTTAATGCTACCACAGAAAAAGTAGGAGAGAAACAGAAAGGAAGTGAGGGGGGGGGGGTACACAACTACACTCATTCTTTTTCCTTTGAAAGGCACTGGTGACCTGGACCATTGTCATGAGAAAACAAACACAGTCTGTTTCCCTGTGTGTGTATAAAGTAAATCATTGTTTACTGATGGAGGGAGTCAGCAGCAGGGCAGGTGTGGGACCTATATAAATAATAGCTGCTCTATATAATATTGCCAAGGCAACAAAAATACTATTTAGATCCACAACAGTACCATTATGTGTGACATTTCTTTCTTCTTTTATTTTTTATATTTCAACAGCATCCCCTATCGGAGTCAAAAGAGACACAAAATCATTTCATCAGAAACATAAATGACACGATTTTGTTTGGCAAATTACAGTAAAACTTTGCACACCGACACCACAGAGGAGATTGCTGCATCTTTAAAAAAAACAAACAAACAAACAAAAAACAGTACAAACACCTTTTTGAAAAGGTGGATTTGTTCTTTGGCTTTTCTACTCTATAGTCGAGGATAACAAAATATTTTAAATAAGGTGCATTTCCATTCTTGTGACATGACAGCGACCTCACCTTTAAACATCTGCAGCCTACTGATACTCCCTCTGATACTTGGAATAAGTCATATTTAGAGTGACTGAGGTTATCACCCGAAGCGCAGTGCAGTTACAGTAAGTCGCGCCTGACTCACTGTGTACCTCCTGGTCTATTATATATGGGCCTTGTTATTTATTTTTAATTTCGGCATTCAGCAACATATTGTTTAGTCAGCACATGTGAACTCTGTATTTGCAAAATATTTCCTGATGTGATATGCCAGCCCGTTCTGAACGGTGCCTGTGCTTCAGCGTGTCCCGTCTAGTGTGGTTTTTCACTTAGTCAAAACAAGAACACTTTTGAGTTTGAGCAACATCGATTTCAGGAGGTGGGGGATTTTTTTTTTCTTCTCTTGTTCGCTGATTGATTCTTTGATTTAATTTAGAAAGTATATTAATAACTATATTAATACGCAGAACCTCAGTGTTTTAGTAAGCAATAACAAATGATTCTGTCGAGGTTGAGGAAGTGAAAATAACCTGACCACTTCGGTGCATCAAGACTTAATCTGAAGCCACAAACAAGTTTTTACAAAGTTAACTGTTATTTTGATTATACTATAGTGAAAATTTTGTGGCTTTCATTTATAATCATAAATACAACAGATTTACTATTATAATCACACTGATTCTGGTAAAGTAAAAAAGCAAGTTTGTCTGTGGATGGGTCTTGTCATTGCTTTTTAAGGAAAGTTCTCAATGTAGGACGCACAGTAAGCCTACAGCACCACTAATCACTGTGATTAACTGTTTAGCTAACCTTTTCTGTGGTTTTAATAAACAGCATTTGTTAGCCTGTCCTGCTTCCAACACTAACCAATAAAATTCCTCAGGAACATTCCTGGAGGTAATAGATGAATATAAGCACTCTTCTTGGTCTTTCTTCATGTGGACTGCTTTTAACTATTAAGGCAAAACTAAAATGCAACAGCAAACAAATGTAACTATGAATTGATGCTTTCTGCAGACTGGGTGTAGCTAAATGGATGACTAGGCTGTGCACTATGATGGTTTACTGTACAATGTCCAACACAAATATAAAATACAACTCCAAATTATGTCCTCATGTTGCTGGAGGCCCTCCTGTCTCTGGATCTTTCTCATGCTGTCTGAGCGAGACAACTTTTTTTTTTTTTTTCACTTTTCTTCCCCTAACAAAAAGTGAAAATGGAATCAGAGGATCGCCGGGCTGTCAAAAGTATGCGACAACACCCAAAGGAAACTGCATTGTGAGTTGATACTGACTTGACTGCACCTTTCATAGCTGTTAGTGTTTATTAAGTCTATGGTTGACTGTGCATCCATCCATCCTTCTAACCCTCTGAAAAGGGCGTGTGAATCACTCCAAACAGCACACGCTTGACATCACGATATAGCGCCAGAGGATGATACAAAGATACAACAAATCTTAGAGGGAAGTGTGTGTGTGTGTGTGTATCTATCTGGGTGGATGACTGAGCGGGGTAGAAGGGTGGAAGCAGGGTTCACTGCTTGAAGGGAAACATCAGGCCTCAAATGAAAAGAAGGTCCTGAAGATGGTAGAGTTGCTCCCAGCGCTGTGACTGGAGTCAATTCGACAGTCATCATCTTGGCTGGGAAAAAGCTCCCAACACACCCCTCCCCCCAACACACACACGCACACGCACACACACACACACACACACACACACACACACACACACACACACACACACACACACACACACACACACACACACACACACACACACCCACACCCACACACACACACACACACACACACACACACACACACACACACACGTGTGTTTGCTTGGCTGGGTGTAATTGGGACAGATGACTTCATTCTGACAGGATTATATGAAACCTGGTTCTAATCTATACTGTACACATAATACATTTTTACAATATGACAAGGAAAACAAGCAGTGAAAGAGACGACCTGATCCCGGGGTTCCACGCGAGCACCGGCCTCAGTGTTGTGTTGATCATTTCCTGACAGACTGTATCACCTCAAAGCAATGCACGTGTCAAAATTAGATTTCATTACAGCATCACCTTGAGACTTCTCATAAAAACAAAGAGATGAAGTCCTTTTGAGAATCACGCACATGACTGTATCGTTGTAGCCACTAAACAGACTAACAAGAAAGCTCTTCTGAAGGACATTTTTCTAAAATATTGATGGCGACAGCACATCTTGGAAGTAAAGAAGCAAAGACAGTTAAACAGTGTCAACAAAAACAACTCTTAAGTATGGATACACTTCAGCCACACAGTTTATAAGAAGGTACAAACTATGGACACTTATGTCGGTGGGTATTTGAATTATCTCCTGTTCTGTAAAACAATCTGGAGATTTGAACTTTAATAGACTGGTTAATCTTGGCAAGCTTAAAGCAGTGAATCAATTAGAAACTGGCAATGCTTTGATTTGGTTCAGTGTTTTGGGAGTGTGCCACCAGCCCCCCCCCTCCCTTTCTTCCTCTTCCTCCTTTTTTCTCTAAACGAAAATGCTAAAGGTGATTTGAACGGATATAAGCTCAATATACAGTTTATACAATACAATATAATTCTGTTGTCTTGCCCAGGTCTCCCTTGTGTAAAGACAATCTCACAGCAACCAACCCAGAACATTAATCCAGCTTTGTGCTCACTGTCAGCTCGCCAGTAGGCTACCGCTGTTGTGCCACTTTGAGCCACTGGCCGACTGGGGCTACAGGAACACTTCAAAATGCTGCCTCAGATCGGCCCGCAGCGCTGGCTGAGCTCCAGCTGACAGGCTTCGGCCTAGTGCTCTAATGACTTACAGATTGGAGCGCTGTGGTATACATGTGTCAGGACAATGCCATGGGCCTACTGCAAAAACAGTAGGAGAGGGAGAGAAAGAGAGCCGGCGGCTTCTCCCTGTCCTGTCAGACAGAGGCTTGGCCCCTGGATTGTGTCACATCACGCTTCCCCCCAACAGACCACAAATGAAGGATGTGAAGAGCGAACGCTGGGAGGAGGGGCACTAGAGGGGCGCTCTATAACTTAAAAGGCTTTCATCCTGTAAACTGAAAAGACATTATCTTTTGACCTGAAGATGCCCTCTGTGAGGTTGTACACTATGGTGTGAAAACACAGACAGAGAAAGAAAAAAGAAGAGAAAAAGAAAAAGGGAAGAAAAAAGCAAAGAGCGGAAAAAAGGAGTGTAAATTGAGGCTTCAACTGGTAACAGTACAGATAAGGAAACTGTCCGCAGGCATGGTTTTGAAACATATTATCAGTGGTTTCACTGTCTGAAGAATAACAAGTGACGAACCTTTGACATCATCAAAATGTTCAATGCAACATTTATCAGAGAACCGCAAATAATGTTTCTCATATAGAAACAAAAGGCCAAAACATAATTACAATAAATATAAGTAAATATGAAAACCAAAGGACAGAGATGTTCTTTTAGATTCCAATACCTTTCAAAGGACTGAAGAGCTCCTCAGTATGAAACATGAAAGCTTACAACAGCATGTTAAGTGACGTTATCTATTTCCTTTACCCCTCACTCGACTGAGCAGACTTTAAAAAGTGCCTTTAACTAAACCTACATTTCTTAAGCATAATGTAACTTTAATTCCAACATTATCCAGCTCCATCTCACTCACCTGACCATTCACATGTTCTCATTACAGTCAGTGCAGACAGAAACCAGTCAACGTCATTCAAGCGAGGTTCACACAGGCAACTTCAGCTGGCCGCTGGCCATACCTCACACTGTACCACTGACATGAATAATGGTGGCCAATCACAGGCACAATCCTGGATCGGAAACAAGTGTAATCTGAGAATTACACTGATAACAAAGACACCATGTTGACATAACATCTTCAACCTAGCTGAATGCTGCATAATCCCCTGTAGGAGGTTGATGCCATCCTACAATCCACTGCAATGAGGTGTAGTTAACCAGCCAAGCTCGTGAACAACGCCACAAACGAGCTTCATTTTCCCCCTCACCCCCGCCTTAGTGCTGGTGGACTATCAGTGAGGGTCCGACAGTGTTGTTCCTAATTACCTATTTCTCCACTCGTGATCCTGCGGCTGGCATAATTAGTTACCTGGGGCTGCAATCCAATTTGAAGTGATGACAAGAAAGTGATCCATGAAAAAGTAATAAGTTAAATCCAATTTCAGCCTGCCTCTAATTAAATGCACATGGAACTAATGAGTCAAACCCTACCATTTCACTGATAATGGTAATTAGCGGGGTGGGAGTTGCCGGCTCTCGTCGTTGTGCCACTGTAGGTGTGAATCGCTAAAGGTAAAAGCGGCATGGATTCTTTTAATTACACGTGTCATTCCGTCAATGTAATTTACTGGCTTTTTGACCAGTCAAGTATGTTTAGCTGCTTTCCAGCCTGCATAGCAGCTGTTTGTATATCTAGTCTGATTAAAGCGCCTCTAGGCTTGTGAGTATATAGCAGAGGCATTTTCATCCAGAGGCGGGGGTGGGGGGGTGAAGGAGTGTTGGGGGGCAACCCTGTTGGCTGTTGGAGATATAAAACCAAAGAGCCATTTAATGCTGATCAAGGATTCTGAGGCTTGTTTGACTCATATTTTTTTCCTTTTATTACTCTATGCAGGTCATTTTTTTCAGATGTTCTGTATATACCGTGCTTCATTATTTTTGACTTGAATAAAAATGAATCGGAAAGTGAGTCACATCTCCAAATGAGTAAAAGTCTCTCTGCACATTTCCTTGCGCCTAATGGGAAGACCGCTGAGATGAATGGAGCCTCGTCCGCAGATCAGGTGCTTTTATGAGGTGTCATCTTACTACACAGTCTCATAATTGTTGGATCATGTCTTTTGATGACCCAGTCCAGCTCAACAGAGAATCATTATCCAGGCTGTGTGATGGAGATAGTGAATGTTTTGTGTGAAGTGGGCTTCTCTAAGGACGGGTTTGTTCTTAAAAGAGGAAGTGAGATGAGAGTCAGACCGTTACCCTCTGGTGTTTCACAAAAAGTGTTTGTGAGAAAGACGGTGTGAAGAAAGAGAGAACGCATGAGAAATCTCACCACCAGAAAACCATGAGCGGAGAGAAAAAACAAAAACATATCTAACACATACTCACGCAGAACAGCACACTGATGTTTATGTATGAACACTTAGCTTTAACTGTGTGTGTGTGTGTGCGTGTGTGTGTTTGGGGTGTGTTTAATTAGCAGAATATGTAATTCAGAGATAAACAAACACTTGTCTGGACCTGTGGCTTTTTCATAACGGCAGTTTCGACCCAGCAAAATTTAACATACAACATTAGAGAGCAGGCAATTTACAGTGTTAGTTAGATACTACAGCAAGCCTGCAGTCTCTTCACAAGAACCGGGCGGCAGAGGGGAGGGGAGGGGGGGAAAGGGCCCGACTCTCTTTTCAATAGCTGAGTGACAGCTTGGCCAAGCTCTCTGTATACATTAATAAATTAGAATTTTAATTTTGTCTTTGTCTGCAGTAGATGGTCTAGTACTTCACTATGTACCAACAACTGGCTGTACGCTGGAATCTGCCGTTGTGGTCCCCTCTGTTGACCTCTGCAGCACAATTCCCTGCCAGGCTGAGGAAACTGTTTAGTTTGATCCTTTCAACTTATTTGAATCCTGACAAATATGCACACAACTGAAAGGTCATCACAGTCATATTTCATCCTCTGGAGCTATTCCGAAGACATCTGCACAACAAAGAGGCTTTTTCACAATCTGACATTAGACCTAGCTGCTACAATAGCTCATTAAAAAGGGCCCCCAATGGGATAGTAAGGGTATTAAATATTATATATATACACACATTGAGAACAGGGCCTCCGTATTAATTACCAAATATGCCCTGAAGTCGTTTGCAATTTCACACTGACACAAACAAGCGCTCCTTGTTCAAACAAAGATATACATCTCTGAGGCAGCTGATCTGAAATTAACGTAAATATTGCATCAGATACGCAGCACTACTCATATTAAAAGCAGAACAAGATGAAAAAAAAAAAAAAAAAAGAGTTTTTTTATTTCCCTGCTGTTTTTTCTTAGCATCACAAAAACTCCTCCGAATAACTGTCCTACCTCTGCCAACCCTCACACTTTCCCACCCTTTGCCCTCTCTCTTTTTACTCTACCTCCAACCCCTCCACCTGGACCACCCACCCCTCTTGTGGGCTGCTCTGTAGCACCTCCTGCTGCTGGTGGTAGGGACCTGCCGCCTCTTTTATTTCTGCTGTATGTACGTGTGCACACAGCGACGATGAAAGAAAAACAGGGAAAGCGAGGAGCTTCCTCCGTATGGACAGACTTATTGCTCTGTGGGAGGAATATAACTCACTCACTTCTTCCTTTCCTCGCCCTCATTTCCACACTTTCTCCTGCTTTTTACTCAGGCTATACACATCCTAAACTAAGTAATGCAGTCAATGCAGGCCAGTCCACTGCACAAGTCAGAACTATACACATATACATTACAGCACCGGAAAGGATCCCGGCATTACTGGATGAACTTGTGATCTAAACTAGCCTTTTTTTTAATAATCTGGCGTTTATATCTCAGCCCTCATTTCGACACACTGCTGCATCTGATGTTCAACGTCAAAATTTTGGTGACACACAGCCGAGTGTGTTTGCGTGTGCGCTGGTAAATCACACATAATGTGTGAGCATACATAACTGCAAATGTTGCACTGCCAATATTAATTTCCTGTTTGTGAACTTAGCATAGTGCTGTGCTTTTCTCGCACACTGTGTTCTAGAGAGAGTTGCATAAGTTCACTTCATTTTTTTTTTTTTGTTGTTTTGTTTGAGCAACCACAAAGTCAAATAACAGAGCCATCTGATAATCGCAAGTTAATAAATAAGAGAGTGTCTGAGAATGACAGCATATTTATGGTACCTGTAGGCTTTGGTGTTTGTCGTTGGCTTTGGGGGATTTGCGACCAGTGTTTTGTTGAGACTGCAGTTGCTGTGACTGGTGTTGTTGCTGTTGCTGCTGCTGGAGGAGTATCTGTCGAGCCACTTGGAGAGCCTGAAAGATAGAAATAAAAAAAAGTTATTAATTATTAAAATAGCTAAATAGAAATGATACAAGCAGATATTTCTGAAAGTCCCCTGAGAACACCTTCATGCCCATTATCGGTATCCCCTTACAACAATATTCCCTTGGCCCTTTGATAGATAACAAATAAACATCACAGACCATCTTTCATGCTCTAATTATGAAGCTAAGGCTGGCATAAACAATTCCTGCTCAAACACACACACAAAAAAAAAAAGATCAGATGACAAAACAAAAAAAAACAAAAATCAATTACATCCATCCAGAATTATTTATCTGGTGATAAGTTGCACTTCCAGCAAACACAAATTGTCAAAGACACTTATCAGCTTTTGATCATCCTTCAGCTCTGCCAAACTCCGCTCTACAAAGCAAATAAAAGGCTTTATGGCTGCGTCAAATATCTGTTAAAAGGACACGGCCTTCTCAGTGGAAAACAAAATACAGTGCAGTCACATGTTTATTGCTCCAGCTACTCCCTTTCCCCTTACGATAAATAATCAAACATGCCATCCAGAGCAAACAAAGCTGGAGAGAGCTGGGGAAAAAAACACAGTGGTCTTCAAAACGGTCAGTGATACCAAGAAAAGCAAGCGTTGTGTTCCCACAGTGAGCTGGCCAGCCTCACACCTCCACCAGTAAACCATCTGGGTAAATAACTGGCCTCATTCTTTCCATGTTCCTCAGACGATTGCTCCCACAATTAAACAAGCACTCGGAGGCACATCTAAGCTCATCTCATAGACGGGCAATCTATATGTTCTCCACTCAATTGTTTTTTTTTGTTTTTTTTTTACACTGTAAAAGTAAATGCTAATATCTTTAACAAGAAAATGATGAGAAAGAAAGAAAGAAAGAAAGCACAGAGCACAAACAAGGAAAGAGTTGTTGAGTGTCGTGTGAACAAGTGAGTGAAACCTGTGAAACGCTGTGTGAAAGTAAGATATCTACTGGGAGAAGGCAAATAGAAAGCTCTGTGGAAGGATGAAGAGATAGCGATAACTTTGAGAATTCATCTCAGTACCAGTAAAGTCTGACAATACTTTGCGACAGAAAGTGGGGATATAGTTAGGGGTTGGAGTGAACAGCTGTATGATGGTCTGTGTGTGTGTGGGTGTATGTATTGACCCTCCCAAACACACAGCTGTCAGATGACATCATGAGGCATAAATATGACCACAGCCTACAAAGAGGCCACACTCCTGGCATCATTTCACCATGCTTAACTTTAAAGTACATAAATTCTCCTTCTCTATGTCTGTATCTGTCTTTCTCCGAGCTCTCGTGTAAAGATAAATGACGCCGCAGCAACATATCTCATTCTGCATGCCTAATTGTACTGTGCTTTGAAATGTGTGGAGGGGAACCCCCTCTTGCACACAAGTATACTCATATAGAAAGTGTATAAATTCAAAGTATGAACAAGATTCACTCCCACACACTATGGCAATATTTACATTTTACATTTGAAGCATTTAGCTGTTTCTCTAGAGCGTTTACGATCTCTGGTCCAAAAAAAAAAAAAAAAAAAAAAAAAAATTTAACACGACGAACTGAAACGGGCCACGGATCGGAAAAGTACTAGCACGTCGCTAACGTTGTGATACTGAGCGCGCTGACATTTGTTCATCACATTATGAAGTTTTAATGATTAACAACCGATATCGGCAATGGGAAAAATTGTTACTGACACACTTTTCAACATATTAGTTGGAAATGAGTTCACTTTCACTCATAATATATTTCAGCATGAAATCACATTACTTAAGAGTACACAAGTATACCATACGTTTAACTACTGAAGAGCTTTTGTAATTAATACTCATGATATTATTATATTTTGTCTGAGGTGTTGTTATAATTGTGTATTAGCAGTTCTGGTTGTCTAATACAAATAATCAATGGTGTTGGTATTTTAGCTACTGCTACAGCATCATTTTTTTTTTTAAGTTATGTTCAATGACTAATACATATTCAAAGTGAAACTTTCATAATTCATAAGGAAATTCAAAAGAAAAAAAAAAAGCTGTTACAAAATTGTTCACAACGCCCAAGGCGTGGTATTACGGGCACAATGAAGAGTAAACAAAGTTCGCTGTTTTCTTTTCCCCTGTAAGTGATGACACATGCAGTGAAATGTGTGTGCGGTGTGTGTGTGTGTCTTGGTTTACAACCGAGGGTGTTGGAACAAAGAGAGTTGAGTCAACAGGATATGATAGGAAGTTCAGACAGTAATGGATAAAGAGATACATTTCTGGGAAGTCTTCCCTCACTGTTATCTTTATATACTCTTTATATAAAGAAAAGAAAAGAAAGTCGACCGCAGCCTGTTCAATGATCAGTTACCACAGAAATGAAATAAAGAGGAAATTGTCAGATTGCAAACATGTTCAGTGTTAAAACAACCAGTAGTCAAAAAGTATGTTCATATTTAAATAATGATAATGATATGACTACGCTGTGACATTTTATATAATTTATTAGTTTTACATCCATTATGATTGCATGTGTTTAGCTTCAAACAGTCACATGACAATTTAAACAGTATGGCATTTTGCAACATTGCATAAATATGGGAAAATGAACACAGCCTCCTGCTATTCGTGCCAACCGTCTCATCAAATTATTCATCCAATTAAAGTAAAGGCAATAATTATGAAATCACGTACTTCAAACAGTCAATGATCATCTTGACTTTGGCAAATTAACTCAAATCAGATTGGTGCATGACAGCACATGCCAGCGTATTGGCTTAATATCTGTACACTGTAAAAAGCCAAAGATACACAATGACTAGATGCTGTTGTTGTTATAAAAATAATGAGACAAAAAGGCGAGTGAGCTGAGAACCTGTGTTGCGGGGCCTGCTCCACGCTTAGGAATGTTGCTGTCATGTTTGTATTTTAAAAAGGCCACTGGAGCTGGCATGCCTTCGAGAGGCCTAATACTGGGATAAAATAACCTATTGTGAACTGTCACTGCGATGTTTACACAGCAACCTCTCCTCTAGCTCGCCCCTCCTCCTCCTCCTCCTCAGGAATTTATCTTCTTTTGATCTTCCCATTCAAAGGTACTGGATGCCTGGCGCTTGATAGAAATGCGAGTCTGAGAGCTGCTCTGGCCAAATGTGATCAACTGGAAAGTGATGACAGGCAGAAAGACATCTGAAGCACAGAGAAATGAGGGCTAAAGTATCTACTCCGGACTCTACAATAGTCCAAAAATCAGTGACAGATCACTTATGTAAAAAATGTTCGAGCTAGATAATGGTACAAAGTGACCACCTGTGAACTACGCAAATGTTTTCAACCTGACAGAATTATGCATTAATCTTTAATTATTGCCTGAAGAGAAAAATGTATAATCTAAATTTACCTTTTAAAAAGGACCGACAAAAAAAAGCAAGCTTTTTGATATTCTGTATGTTGGTTTGCAAATTGGATTTGGGTTACATCACTTTCTGTGTAAGCATATAAGACTACAGTAGCCCTATTAAATTCTCAAACTGAGGTTGTTTGGGAGGCAAGCTTGTTATTTTGTAAACTGGAAAGACAACTGCAGAGATAAACGCCTACATCCACGCACCATACATACATTCACATGTTTGGGGGTACGCACGCACACACACACACACGCGCACACACAGACACACACACACACACACACACACACACACACACACAGAGATAGATAGAGGGAGTGAATCCTCCAGGTGCTTTTGATTAGAAAACACCCTCCAGCGTATGACAAGGCTGTATCAGCAACAGAGACTGTGCAGTTTGGTATCCCTGTCATTTGCAATCCTCTTTTATTTTCCCCATTTCAAATGTGTTCAAAGTTCACACACTCTTCCCTATGTTAATGCAACTTCCTCAATAAACAACAGGCGCTTTATCTGCATCTACTTTAACGCCGTATTAGTGAATAGAGGCAGGAGCGTCTCTTATGTCCCTGGGCTATCAAGCTGTGATAAGGGAACTGCTAAGTACTGGATGTCTTTATGTGCAGCCTGCACATGTGGATTATTTACAGGCTTTGGGGTTTCCTGCTGCTAAAGCTAGCTCTGGGTGTCTTACAAATCCCTGCTCAGAGCATTGCTACACAGTCAAGTCTGCTCTCTGCTGAATCCCTCACTGAACCTTTTCCCACTATGACAAAAAACAGACATATTTCAGATATGTCCCTCTGTGCTCTCTACTTTGTGCAACTTCACTGACCCACCGCAACAATCAAAAACAGTATCAACAGCCCAAATCCAGGGGAGGGATCAGAGAGAATTACTCCGTTTGCTTCAAGTGTGATGAATACACACCGCTCACATTCTCTAAATGACAGAAAAAGAAAGTGATAAATGGTCTGAAAATAGAGATGATGTGGGTGTCTGTGGAAGAGAAAACATTCAGGACGGACTCATTCAGGTTGTTTCCGTTGGGAGTCAGACAGTGAGAAAAGACGGGGCCAGCATTGTTTGCTCAGGTCCATCAACAGAGAGACCTCTGTAGTTTTACAAACGTTCGGCTCCTCTCGCCACAGCTGGGGAAGACCTTGAACGTGAAATGGTTTCAAGCAGATTGCTTTAATTGCTAAAAGATGTGCAAGCAGGTGTAACCGGATCCCTGCGGCCACTGAGTGAAAAGGAGAAGGAACAAGACGTGCATCTGTTTGTGCGTTTCCATACTTGTGTGTGTGTGGGTGTGTGCCTGTGAGTGTGCTTCAGTGTATTTACTCAATGACCACGTTTCGCCAGCCTTTATTAGGCAGGAAAGTGTGGCTCAGAGACAGTCAGCAACAACACGAGTAATAGGTTAGCTCTTAATGTAGTCCGGCTCAGAAGAAGCTGGGCCCTCTGGCTTCCCTCTGCTGCCTCTATGGGGCTCCAACACCACTGGTCTAAATGTCAAGGTTATCTGCTCGACTTTCTGACTGATCGCACGTCTCAACTCACCTGACATTTATCACTTCTGCTGTTTCCTTTTTTAAAGACAAGGCCCTCTGCTCCTTATGCCCTTCTTGAACCAGCTTGCTCATATAAGCTGCAAACATGTTAAGCTATATATAATATAACATCCTTCTACAGCAAACCAATGTTATCCATTAATATAAGTTGCATGGCTATTGTAGCGATAAATAAAATAAAAACTGGGCAACATAACCGATCCTATGCTCACATATGCACTGATACCAGGTATGATGTTAGAGAGGTGTCGACTATGCAAACATATAGTAATGAAATTCACTGGGAATACTTGTCATTTTAATTGCATAACATTTTTTTTTTTTTTTTTGGTGGGGGGTGATTTTTAAACGTGTAAGCAGATAAGCAGTGAGGATCATGTCTATTTACATTAATTGCATTTTTTTCCCCCCTTTCTTTTGCACTCACAAATACAGACGTTTATCTGCAATGCAAAGCAGGGAAAGTCTGGTTTCTCACTAAGTATATAATTAATGCCATTTCCAAAAAGCCACTCCACATAGAAAACAGGCCTTGATGTTCAAACCTTGCGCATTACAGGGTCCCCGCAACAACGCTCTCGTCTGTGTTTAGATTTCCAAACTAATTCATGTAGAATATATAAATAAATCAACGTTTTATACCCACTTCAAACCATTAGATTCTCTTCCTTTGCTGCACTTTTCAACTAATCTATTAATATTTATGACAACACTAAACATTTCAAACATCCACGTTTAAACAATAAGGCAGTGCATGCACTTACATAAGACAAAATCTGACTTCAATAAAAACCCCATTTTGTTTGTCCAACACACCTCCCCCCAGCAACCCTCTCTCTCCCCATAACAGGTAATCAAATGTCCTGACAAATGTTTTTGGGAGAAAAAAATGACTGTAAGAAAAACAAGACGAAAGCAAAGTTATTAACTGTGAGTGTAGATAGAAGAGAGGGGGCTGTGAAGCAGGACTGATGATGGAGGGAGTGGAGTGAAAAGACGTACTGGGGGGTGGGGGGGGGGGGGGGGGGGGGGTAGACAGATGGAAGGAGAGAATAAGAGTGTGAAACAGAGCAAGAGAGACAGGAGAGGTAAAAGAGTGAAAGGGAGATAGAACGAGAGGAAAAAAAGAGAGCAGAATGTAGCAGATGGGAGGAGGAGGTTGCAGGAGGGGCTGAGGGGAGGGTAAGCAGTGCCCCAACAAGGCGGTTCGGGCGCTCGGAGCCTGGTACAGAGGGGTCAACCCCCCCCCCCAACCCGACGAGGTCAGCTCAGCTATGCAGGCCTGACAGCTTCCGTTTGCTGTGTGCTCGCCGTTTGTTTGGATTCCCCAGCCTTGCTTAGCCAGCAGCTTAACAACAGATGGCTAAAGAAGGCCTCTATTCAGAGTGGTCTGCATCAGAAAATCACACGAACGAAAGTACACAAGCTGCAGACAAAACACACAGTTACACCACAAGCACACACATGCAAATTACATAGATTGTCAGGGTTGCGCATGCAGCACATGGAAGAAAAGCAAATATGGTTTTGCTTGCTGCAAACAGTTATTTCATTGCCCACAGAAATATATGCAAAACACACAGTGATGAGACACTTGAAGGGACACATGCAACAACATGCAAGTGAGCACATACACAGGCACAATGTTGTCTGATTATGCCAAACAACTTCCTGAGATGATTCAATAACTGAGAAGATCTCAGTGAAAGCATTTCCGTCCTCCGCCATTATTAAACGAATACTGTGTTTATTACAGCTTTAGTGCGGTGTAAACTCATAAACACCCTCCCAGAGTACAAGAGGAGCTGTCAACTAAATATTGTTTCTCTCACGAGTCGCTCTTCCACCTCAATTACGCCTTTCAACTTCACAGGCTCAGTGTGATAAAGTGGCAGTAAAAATCATTCACATTAATACACCATTGTGCATCTGCTGCTAAAGGTAATTAAAGAAGTAAATGACTCATAAGAATAGACATATTAGCCGCAAAATGAAAGGCAACTGGGCTGCCTCATGAAAATATGTACCATTAAGATACTGCATTTTCATATTGGGGTAATCAGCTCCACTAGCCTGATGCTGATTTAATCCACTCCAGTGGAAAGTCTATCAGCGCACAGCCGCGTGTAACTGTCTCTCTTATGTCTACCCGCCAAGAGCCAGGCGTTCAACTTTCACATTGTCTGTGAATGACTCTACTAAAGGAGAGAGGTCACACACACACACAGACACACACACACACAGGCAAATCAGTCAGATGAGCAGTCAATGTTTAGGTGTCATTTAAGCTGTAAGCAGATGAAGAGTAAAAGGAAAAAAGAATTATGAGAGTGAGAGGAGTTTGCAATGAGAGATAAAAAGAGAAAAATAAAGAAGGCTAAAGCGCAAGTGATCTGGGAACAGTGCAGCTGCCCTTCTCTCCCTGACCTTAGCTTTTTGTTCTGAGCATATGATGCCTAAGGATGCCCACCACTGAAAACAGCGATAATATCCGTCAAGTTGATAAAGTGGGAGGAAAAGAGTCTAAGCATGCCAGCTGTGCTGGGTACTTAGATGGACTGTTAGAAAACACGCGCTCCTTCTGATTACATCTTTGTTGGAAATGTTGCATCACTTTGTAGCAGGGAGTGTTGTGCTTGGGAAAATGGGTGCTTCCAAAAACCCAGCGTGAGACCTAGAATACTGTGAGCTGATTTTATCATGTGTGAATGATATTGTTTAGAATGGGAAGATCTATCTGCCCTGGTCTCATAGACAGAGGACTCAACATTATTGATACACTCGAGACTTCCAGGATACGACCAGTAAAACCTGCAAATCTTCCTATTTAGTTGTGGTGAATATAGATGAATGTAGTCTACACACACCTATAGGATGGTGCTTGAGAAGAGAACGGGGGATCAGACAGTCGCCACAGCCACGGAGCGTCACAGGGCTCGGGGTCACTCTTCAGCTTCTACACCACACACCGTGTTGTTTAACTCGGTGTAGATGCAAGTAACTCATAAAGAACCCCATTAATCAGTGAAGAAGACAAGCATGACTGCAGCAAACTTTTGACTATTTTCTGGAAGATTGATTAATAACGACATCTGCCAAGACAAGTGTCCACTCACAGTGTTTGTTTAAAGGATCGTGTTGATTTCATTAGAAAAATAAATAAAATCCCTCCTTTCAGCAGCTTTTCTTTTAGGTATCCTGCAGTAAAAACAACCATACTAAAGCTTTTTATGATAAGGTTTCCATGGTTTTCGACTGTACATCTTTTCCCACTGATGCTCACTGCCTTGAACTGTCCTGACCTGAGACCTAACACATCATGAGCTCCCTGTGTGTGTGTGTGTGTGTGTGTGTGTGTGTGTGTGTGTGTGTGTGTGTGTAGAGAGAGAGTTCCTCCGAAGGAGAGGATTTTATATAAATCACAGGCCAGTGCAATTGGCTATGGATTGAGTTGCAGCGGGGAGAGACAGCTCCCTGGGAATAGCAGTGTCTCTGTTGAAGTCATTCCAAGATGGGTAATATGATCCTATGCCGCCAGGAATAAAGGAAGGGAAGAGAAAAGGAGGGGGAAAAAAAAAAATCAGATTGCTCCGGCCATAAAGAGGAGTAATCTCCAGCAGGGTCTAGACACATCACCCATCACACTGGACTGTAATGTATTACAGTCTCACAGGATTTTAGTTTTTGTAAACCAGCTTTTTCTTATTCATATTTTATTGATACAAAAGAAACAAGTGCAAAATGTATGGGAAAACAAAGGATTGTCAGTACTGGATCCATGGCCAACAAAGACCCTCACTATGCAAATTTACAACAAAAAAATAAATAAATAAATAAATGAAATTATTAAAAAAAGTGATGTACTGCACATCAAAAAACTGCAAGTAATTTTCACTGTATGCAAATATATCAAAGACATGCAACACAACAAACCGACCTGGTTGAGGTGAACAATGACATACAACAGTGATGGTAACACAAGTATTCCACAGCCATAAACTGTACTCTTCAACACAACAACCCAATAAACAGCATAATAAGTCTTGTATTCTGTGGTGTTGGGGTGTTTTTAAGGTTGAAAGAGGCAGTTTAGCTTCAAAACGGTTTAATGTTACACATCCAACCAAAGCTGCAGCTAATTTACGAGTCATTTGGAAAAAACACACCTGTAGCTGAAACATGCCAACAATGGAATGCCGCGTTCTGCGTTAAATCTTTGGCAAGTCATTTTTCTCTCAAGTAAACAAGCTACTTATTGAACTTGAGCATCACAGACTAATGGCGACGCCCAGCGAGAGCAGTATTCCTTCCCTCTCTCTTAAGTATTGAGAGCCGTTAAGAACTGAGCATTTCAACCAGGAAGTAAATGTAATAAAGTTTAAGAAAGAGCAGAGAATTAATGGCAAGGTCGCTAACGCCATTGACACGCATTTAATGACTGATTTATGTTTTTGTGTTTCCCATACCTTTAAGGCAGCAACTCGTCTCCAGTTGTTTAAGTATGCTCTATCTAACACTAAAGATAAAATCTGTGGGTATCAGAAATATACAGTTAAGCTTACACAGACTGAATGTGCTAACCCACTTTCATTTGAGCCTTTTTCTAGTGTGTTTATGGACTAACAAGTCATGAAAAAACGTCCTTTGAGTGTAAGCACTTTCCGAAACCACCTCAAGCTTAATTAACATGCGAAGTGCAATGTGGTGAGAGAATTGGCCGCCCTCAATCTGCCTGAGCCACCTTCAGCTTTAGGCGCTGAGACCTGCAGGCTGCAGGCTTCAATAAATGTCGCAGGAGAAGATGATCACAACTCAAATTAAGTTATACGCTAAGCTTGAAGGGCTTACATAAACATGTGAAATATGGAAATATCAAACAACAGCAAACTGAGAGGACAGACAGGGGAGGAAAAACTACGGTAACAAAAAAAAAAAAAAGTCTAATTCTAAAGCGATTTGAACACCATTAGAATTAGTGCAACTGGGTGAATAACTTGTCCAGATGTTGAATTTTCATTGATGACTGAACATTGCATATATACAATAAATCACCATCCCCCTGTTTTTTTTTTTCACGGAGAGCTACTTAGTAGCGGCTGGTGTGAATAAGAGGTAAGCCCAAAGTAAAGTGCAGGTGGCAGAAGTAGCCCAAACAACAAGCACTGCAGGAACCAAGGGCATGTGGGCTATAGAGCTGCTGGGGTGGTGGGCGGGGGGATGACAGACTGCTGTTCAACTCCATTAGCTGCTATGTGAGAGGGCTGCATCTAGCAGCACACGACCTGTGAAGAATCTTAGATCTCACTCTATCTTGGAATGGGGATTGCCGCATTAATTCTAGGAAACGGTAATCTCTCAAGCAAATCAAATTACTCTCATTAAGCGCAAGAAGAAAACTGCCTCTGTAATAAGTATGTATAAAAAGTATTTATTACCAATAATCACCTCTTTAATATGAGCTAGCTTACAACGGCTTTTATTTTTGCTGATTAAGTTTAAAAGTGGGGAAACAGGAAGGGCACATGCTCACGGACGCATACACATGGCATTTTCACACACACACTTTTAAAACACACAAACACACACACACACAGAGAGACACGCACACACTAATACACAGCTCATGGAGTTTATGAGAGCGGTTGATACAGTGATTAAAGGGGAGGGTAGAGGGATACAGTGCTTGAGGGCCTTGGAGAGGACATGCCTCACCTAGTCATAAAAACACACCTCTGTCTTTAAGCCAGCACCAGAATCGCTCTTAGTGGGTTCACTTGGAGGTGAATCACTAAAGAATTTACATGCAAAGTAGCACATGTCATCACTCAGACAATGCACTTGCACACATATCATTGCACTATAACTTGGCATAGACTCGCTGACCGCCACATATTTGCAATGGTTTTGCGAGGTTGACGGCCTGACCCAGGGCAGCCGCTCTCAGATCAACGCTATTTCTGAAATACACGCAGCTGTGGAATTTTTTTCATCCCTTCATTTGCATAATTTGTGGATCTACAAGCCATTCCAGCAAAACGGTGAAAGGCAGTTAACAAATGTCATGGATATATGATTTTTAATCAGTAAATAAAGCTAAATAAAGTACAAGCTGCCAAGTATAATTGTCTTACTGGTAAATTAAAGAGACAAGTTTCTAGTATTTGATTCTTTATTCACATAACTAATTAATTACATCAAAAAAAAAACTGAAAGGCAGTTAACAAAAACACATCAAAATGGGTGATAAAAACGATTTGCCTCTACAAAATCAATTAGAACTGGGGGTCAGTGGGTCATTCATTTACTGGCTCAGCATAATTACCTGTTTTTCTTCTCCTCATTTACTCCTTTATACATCTGGGACACTGATGTCCCCGCAAACCAAAAGAACACACTTTTTGTGATTATTCAAATTAAACATCGATTCCTGAGAGAAAACGTCTGTAAAACTACGATGCGCCAAAGCTAATGTGCTCCAAAAACAAACTCCCCTGAAGCCAAATGAGGGAATTCTATTAGATGTCAGCCTACATACTGTAAATTTCAATTTGACTTGTCCAATCAGGTAATAAATAAAAGAAAAGAAAATACAGAATCAAATAAGAAATCACAATTTGATCTTGTGGAATATGAATTATGAAGAAAATATGCTCAGCCGCCTGTAACTATGCCTCCATCTGATATGAGTGTTTGGCAAGAGGACAGGTTACAGCAGTGCTGTTGCCCTGTAGCTACAAATCACTGCTGGTGCATCTTTGACTGTCTATCAAAGAGGCTGCATCCACTAATGTCTGTCCTGTCTGCTATGATTCATAGCGGTAGGTGGGGGAGGTGAGACGGTGAGAAAGATTATCATAGGCTGACTGTAGATGTTCTTTCGTTCTTTTGAAGAAAGCTATAAAGACATCTGTAAAGCGAATCGTTCCTATATGAAGGAAAAGGTGTTGCTCTTTTAACAGACGCACGCATTTATCATGTTCAATACATGAAAGAAGACTCAGTTAGTCCACATGCAGAATATCACATTAACACTTTGTAAACATCCACCCATAAAGATAATTATTTTGATTGCAAGCCTTTCCTCCCCTCCTCAACATCTGGTTAAAATATGGGGCAAGCGTCGGCTTCCTGGCTCCCGCTCAGGTGGTTAAAATAGACTGCACACATACACATAAATAGAGCGGTGAGTAACTTAAATTTTTTTTTCCCGACTCTAGTTTACCCCCCACCCCCCGACTCGGTGGCGAGTCAGCGAAAAGGCAAAAGCTGTGGCTCCCCACATCGCACCTGCCAGGAAGTGATCCTTTTCTCTCCAGCCAGAGAGGCTGCTGGGATATGCCAGGACATGCAGCTGTGGTGTGATCTTTAAGCTTGATGCTCCTACAGGCAGGGCATGGGGAGGTACAGAAGCATACATAGCAGTTTTTCATTTTTGAGTCATACAGCTAGCAAAGATTTGGAATCATGTACAGTTGTCTATGGTCAACATGATTAATGATTTAGAGAAGATTCAGCACTAAATGGCAAATGGGAACCATTTCAGAAGCATTTTCTCGTATCCACTGGCATTGGTTTTGTTGCATTTCCTAATGCTCTTGGTTGTGTAGTGGGCCAGACGGAGCAGAGCACAGGAGACTGTGATAATTGACCAAGATGTTGCTATGGCTGAGTCCCCTGTCCTCTCGCCTCCAAATCCCAGTGGCCACGTTTTCAATTTAACACAGGACTTGACCAGATTTCACTCATTGTGGGGCTAAGGCACATCTTTGACACTTTTACATTAGAAGCACAGCTTTCTGCTGATTAAAAACCTTCCCTCTGCCTTTCTCCCGCTGTATGGCGAGAGGTGCGGTAATGTGAGATGGGTGTCCATTTCCTGTCCCTCCTTTCCTTCCAAATCAACCACATATAACTCCCAGCCTCCTGCACCTATCTTGATTTCACTCCTGAAGATAAGGACACCATTTATTGTTTTCATTGAGCTTGAGTGCCAAGACAGAGAGCTCCAAATTACTCTCAGATCGAGATAAATACACCACAAATCACTAATTCAATCCGTCTTCGATGCCGGTGATGTTTTGAAGTGAGGGGAATATCAAGAGATCACACTGTGAAACCGGAGTCTGGCTGTGCGATACCGGCAAGAGACCTCATCAAATTGAGAGCAAAAGCTCACTGTAACTTGAGTCTGAATTCCCTTTGGAGAAGCAAAGAGCTGGTACAATATGTCTATGTATTAAATATATTGCCTTTGTAGCTATGATGCAAAATGGACTGATAGGGGACTAAATATGTGTCACAGTTGGGGCTCTCAAGACATTCATGGCACAAAGGAGAGCAATGCAATGAATTGACAGGATGCTGCCCCAGGTAGTGGTGGATGGTAGAGAGGAGCTGAGGAGTGGAGAGTATTTACTGATGTGGTTATCTTGTCCTGTGACAGGCAGGATCACTCAATCAGCCAGCAATGGCTGGGCTCAGGCAAGCATTACAAGCACATCCCCATACTTCTAGGGAGGAGGCGTCGGCCAAGCCAAATCTGATCAACAAATGCAGTTCCCCTGTGCCACGGCTTTCTGAGATGAAGATGATATTATGTGGAAGTGAGCAAAGTGATGGAGACAGCACAGGGGGAAACAGAGAAAGACAGAAAGAGAGAGCAAAGGAGACAGAGTGAGACCTGAAGGTGGGACCTCCTTTAAGGCTCGGCTTCTTAAAGGAGAAGTGTCTCTACTGGAAAGCAAGGAGATAAAACCGCTGACATATTTTAATAAGAACCACGTGACTCGCAACACTCCCTTTACCAGATCAAAGAAGCAAGCATTTATATGCTGGAGACAGTCTCACATTAATTATCAAAAACTTGAATTAAAAAATAAAAACTTGTCTGTCCAGTAGAGTTACATACCAATTAAAAACACAATCCAGGCAGAGTCCAACTGACATTTCTAACGATTCCTTCTGAAAAAATTACTGACATGTACATGTTATTAAAAGGTTAAAGAAATTTGCATTTAGCAATGAGGAAAAATAAATATAGAGTTGAGTGTGCAGATAAGAGCTCAGTAATTAGGAGTAGGCATTGCGGTGGTGGAAAACATTTGAAGAATAAACCTGAACTAGTTTGCTTCTTTCCCTGTTGCCCTACAGATATTTTACATTATTCAATCCAAAATACCATCTTTCTGATTCTAACTTTTCTTTTGCATGTTAATGTTTAATAAGAGCCCTTGGCTATCTATGGGCACAATTATTAGATATCCGCAGAGAGAAATTGAAAAATTAATCATACTCTCAATTTTGTACTTCTCTGATCCATTGGAAATGGCTTTAAGAGCTGTGGCTCCTCCCCTGTCACAGGCTCCATCTAAACACTATCAATCTGTTGCCAAAGACAGGTTGCTTCTGTAAGGAAGACAATTGCATCAATAGAGTAATTAACTTATTATTCATATGTTGGCACTTGTCCTGATGCACCACAATACTGATAAGCCTGTTGCAAATGGAAATATGGAAATGATTACCAGAAATGTTTCTCTCCGGCGTGACATATGGAATATATGTGTCTAATTACCAAAAATATTACATCAAGCGGCACAGTGAGGATTCATCTGACAGGACGCTGTGTGAAATAGGTGCAGACAGAGGAGAAATGTCTTTCTCTCTTGGCTCTGAGCATATACTGTTAGATTACCGCGTTAACACACTCGTTGAATTACATATACTGACATAATAGGATGCACATGTACTGACAACAGTTGCAAATACAAAATTGGTTAGACCAGGTGTTTTGCAGTTCTACGTCCATACAACGAAATTATCCATGCGTGGGCCCTGCAGGTTTTCAATAATCCTTGTTTTGGCCCCTGCTATTACTATATGCAGCCTATGCTAATATAATATATTGAGTATAAAATATGCTAATGTGCAGACAAAACAGCATTAACTTCCAGTTGACAGAGGGATTTATTCACACACTATCAAGTTTCTGAGTGGCAATTTTAGCTTTTGAAAGGCACATACATAATCAGGTTTTTACGTAGAATAATGGTAACTAAAATGTCAGTACTGCTTAAATACCGTTGTCAAAGACTGAATTTAGCGTTCAGTACTTTCATTAAAGGTGGTCTAATGAATCGAACATCAGTTGAATAATTTGCAAACCTTTTTGTTTAGAGTAATTCCTTACAGTACTGACACTGATATGGCATTTTGCATTTAGGGTGAGGAGGGTAACGAGGCTCCTTAAAGCCACTTCATCCAGGCTGTCCTATAGCGGGTAGTTGATGGTAGCTAAAAATTATTATTTACTAAAGGCAAACGTATAATTCAAGCGTAACTGAGGCTGTACTCCTCACATATATGCGAGGACTGATCCTTGCAAAAAGCAACACAGATTAAAGTTATCTTCCTAAATATAATATATAATAGTGACAAATGTGTCTGAATTTTGACAGTAGCATTAAGCAAGCTAATGTTGCCAAATTAATGAGGAGGATTGTAGACATGTAAATCATTTCTTAAAATGTGTCGTAACATTAATGACTTAATTCAAGCAAACGTTTCACCTATGTTGTTTTTAGAGCACAAACGGGCCATATGCAAACACTAAATGAATATATATGGAATTAGCTGACAGCGCTGATAACTGACTACTTACTCTTATGAGCACTGATGGTGAAGTATGTAGGCAGTCTGTTTTTTTGACATTGGACAGTAGCAATAAAATCAAAGTCAAATAGCTGACTAATACTGCAGTAACATCAAACAGTTGACCGTGTCTTGGACTCAATCCCAGCCCACCTTAACTGGTTGATAAATTGTTGCCAGAAGTGAACTAACACATTGAAACACATGTTGCTGCTGTGCTGTCAAAGTCAAGATCGTGTTTAGTTTGGTTTCCCAAGTATATTACGTTAAACTTAGCATTGCCATCTGAGAGACGTTACTCATATTTTGTATGTCTGTGTGAACCAGACCAGTGATGGATTTTATGTGCTCTCTTCATCAGCCTCCTTGTTCGACTTACTCAATGTCCCCTATCATGCTTCTAAATGAGTCCCCAGCCCACAACAGCCCGCCCACAGACATGTACGCAGAGCTCCCGGACAGAATGCCCTCCTTTACGCCGTAAACAACTCTTTCCTTAACATCTGCCAAGAAGCAGCACTGCTGCCTTTTGTCCACTCACTGTCTCCTAAGGCATGTCATCCAGCTCTAATCAAGCAGAAAATGGTCATAAATATTTCTTTCTGCTAGATTTCACATTCACATTTCACGCAGGGACATGATATTTTCCCCCTACCTCCGGGGAATACCTAATGCAAAAAACAGTTACTTATATTCAAGGCTCATGTTCCTTCAGTCAAATGCAGAACATATTCCCCCATTTGCAGGGAAAAAAAACAAGAAAAAGAGGGGGGAAGAGAGGAGGGGGTAGACATAAAGGACTGTCTTATTTTCTGTGCCATTTGCCGACTAGTACTTTCACAGCCATCCCATTACATCATGTCAAAGATTGTAAACAAGCAAATAACAACAGCTCATCAGAGACCACAGTGAGGGAGCAGCACACATTGTCCTGCTCTGGAGGTCTCTCTGCCACCAACTGGGGAGGAAAAAAAAACATTTGTTTTTATTGTCCATTTAAATAATATATATCTATATACAGAGAAAAAGGTTGCAGGAGGATTTATATGAACCATTGTCTGTGGCCTGGCTAAGTATTTATGGCACATGTCATTCACAGGATGCGGAGGTGCCATCACTATTATTTATGACAAGACATCCCATCATGGCATATCATTCTCTAAATGGTATACAGCTATTCACCAGTGAATACCGACCTGTGCCATTTTTCTCTCAAATAGAGGCCATGTCACTGCTGAACGTGCAGGGGGGTTGTTATTAATCACGGATACATACTTTGATAGGTGAACACGTGTCAAACAATCAAATTTACTCTAAGAGACCTATACATGGTGTAGCTGTCCATGCATATTTACTCCAACGAAGGCTCATTTGATCATCTGCATCTGTCATTTATCACATTGCACCTTGTGTGCCAAAAACAGAGCTGTCATTTTTTTCTATCATAGAAAAAGGAACCTACACTGTACACTTGTGTTCCTGTTCCACATAACTGAAACTTTAACACTGTTACATTAGATTTAATTCAGTATTCAATTATTTTATTACTGATTTTTTCAATAGAATAGCACGTATGTTCATTTCATAAAAAAATAATCCGTAATTGCGCATGCAGGTCAAAAAACGTCCCTCTGTCAGTTCATTCCAGTCAAGTTTCTTTTCCTCAACATAAACACATTTGTCTTTATTCTCTTTTCATTTTCCCTGATTTGTTTTTTGTTTTGTTTTTTTCCTCACAATAATCTACGTGAAAATACAGCAGATTGGCAGTTAAAAATCAAATCTCTTTTCATAAGCCAGCTCACCTGTTTAAATCAGATAGATAGATAACTTTAAGACTTTAAGATAACATTTAACTGGAGTCATTTTGGAATTGAGACACAGTGGCCAGACTTGTCTCAGGATGCTCTAAGGAGCAATATCTGCAGGCTGTGTGCTAACAAATGGCAGCAGGTAGCAAACAGGCATTTTGCTACCATCACCTGGCTCCCTTCAGAACCCCAGTACTTCCTCTCTCCGTCACCCAGCCTGGCCAGAGCTTGAACACTGATGTCTATTACCCACATTGTGCCAAGAGATTATAAATAAGATATAAAAGCCAGACGCACTACAGGATTTTCACATTAGCCTGGCTGTGTACGTGATGCCCTCTATGCATACATCTATACAAGCAAGTGCACATGCTTGCGTGTGTCATAAATGCACATGCGCACACATTTTTACCCAAACACGCACACATGTGTACACACATCAACATAGTCTGGCAACTCCACCTTTGAGGCTGTTCACATGTGCACCCAAAAGACCTTAATCTGCAACAAGGATTAGGGCTTATTGAAACAAATAAGTGTTTTAAGAGGAGACAGTCTCAGTTTCAATTTCAATAGCTCATTTAACCCTTATCTACCCAAATCCTTAGGGCCCATTCTATGTTAATTGGATCTACATTGCACTAGCATTGGGGGTGTTAACAAGCACAGCCTATGAATATTAATTACCCTGAAGTTTTCTGCACAGGAAAGACTTCACTGATACATATTAATTCTATGAAGTTTTTAAAGTAGTGCTCTCATTAAAAATGAATAAGCCTTGCGCTTGAATGTTTTCCCAAGAGGAATTGTGCATCCTGAAGTCTATCCCTAATAAATTGGGTCAAACTGGCTATCCTTAAAGAATAGCTTCGTCCTAAAACGGCATTATTTTTCAACTAAATGTAAACATTCCAATCTGGTGAAGAAAGGGTTTTGTTGAAACGGTATTTTGACAATGGCTATTAAAGGCAGTCATGTCTGAGCGTGTACTTTCCCAACAACTGTCTCCTGAGGCCCTGTTTAAACGGTTACTTATTTACAACACTAAACACACAAGTTGTTCAGCTAAACAGCGAAATTACTCTCTGTGTGCCTGTGTGTGTGTGTGTGTCTTGATGTGGAGCATTCAGGAGCAGTTGTTGGCTCTACTTTAAATAAAACATTGAGTATGCATTAGTCCTCCGGCTAGCTGAGGCCTCTCTTTAAGGCATTTAATACTGAACTGACGCAGACGCGTTTCCTCGTCTGCCTCCAGCCAGCTGCTTGAGACACCTGCTCAAAGTTTGGTGTTGCCCACTTCAGCACAAACATGCAGACCGTGGTCATCAAAGACTATCCGGGCGCCACACAATGAGAGCCACTTCACTCTTCCTAATGATACCAGCATACACACACTCGCGTCATTTACATGGGAGGCATTTGTACGCTCTTCTTTGAGAGACATGCAAGCCTTACAGGACAGAGATCGTAGAATTACTCACAGGTTAAGACAGGGAATCAGATGAATGCTTTACCTGTAGCTCAGATTTTCCACTAATGCCAACCATATTTTTTAACCACTACTGGAATATTTCAAATATATCTGAGTTAATATGTTATATATAGAGTCTGCTCAGTGGTGTGATGCTAGAGCTTTAAGAGGTTTGTTTGTATGGTTCAGTGAGTAGACAGGCTCTAGAGTCAGTGAGCAGGGTTTTTTTCAGACTGTGCCCATATGTTTTTTTTGTTTTTTGTTTTTTTTGTTTCCTACCGCTTTGCTGTCCTGAGTCAATAGCATGCAAATATGCAGTTTGAAACCTGGTTATGGGTTGGCCAAATGATCAGAAATCTATAGATCTACAGGTGTCATTTACCTGTATTTAATGTTGTCAAATGCAGTGTAACATTGTGATTTGATTGACAGTTTCACTGCAGCAGAGCAGGAATTACTATTAGCTTTGGTTAATAGCATTTATCAGCTACGATAAGAGACGAGAGACAGAAGATTCAAAGGCAATAAATTCACAAAACTGTTTTGAGCTATACTAAAGGACAATTTCTGTGAATTGGCTGTAATGCACTTATTTTTTGGTTGCCAACCAAAACAGGAGGAGGAGTTTACCTTATTGGTTTAAATTTCAGTATTGATGGAAATTATTTACTGAAAATCAACTACTGGCAAAGTCTCATGTTTGATATTAAGTGTGAGTAAATAGAGAAAAGACTTTATTTCCTAACAGCATGACCAAAATGTTTGTAATAATCACACCTGTGAAATGCACACTTTCTGTTTCTCTTCTTTTGTGCTGGGATGAGACAGGAGCTACAATGAGAGATGATTGAGTGAGCATGTGTGTTCCCATGTGTGTCCATTCTAAATAACCACAATGTCAAACAACTCCTGGGATCCCCCTCCTGTTGCCCACATAAGCAGGGTGTTGTAAACAGGATGTCGACCCGAGCAACAGTCAACTATTTTAAACTATGGGTTCGGCACACATGCAACCTGTGCTTCATCTCCTCCCAGTTGGAGAACGGCGGCTGGAGGTAGACTCAACAAAATGGATGAGTTCATAGCCTGGCTGTCTTGGAAGGCATCCATAAGACAAAGGAGGTGTGCTGGGCGGTTTACCTCCCAAAAACTTCACTAACAAAACCTGGGTGACAAAAGGATTTGAAAAGTTGCACCTAGACTAAACAGATTTTTCTTCTGATAAAACAAATGCATGCAAAGAATATAATTCAAGCGGAAAAAAAAGCTTAAGGCTGAGTAAAAACAGTCATGATATTTTCAGTGACACAAGCTGTGTGTTTTTTTTTTCCCTTTAATAATTATTTCCCTCTTTTTTCGACATAGCAGCACATCACTGTTCAATTTTCACCTCCATTTATGTGATTATTAATCAGATCACACATCAATTGCCAGAACCAGCAAAGAAATTCAGCCTGTAATAAAACTGTCATGTGCTGTGGTATAAAGACAGATGTTGCCAGTTGTGTGATAACATAATTAAACTGTTCTGTGAGGGATTCCATAAAATTATTCAAATTGGACGAGCACTATCATTTTACCAATAAAGCAATTTAGGGCAATATGCAGTGTCATAACACTGATGTTATCCTTACCGCCAGATTTTCCAATAAGTTGGAGCCTGCGCTTGGCCTCCTGTGACAATATGAACAGTATACATAAAGATATCTGAGAGCTCCTAGAGATGGAGGAGTATGCACAGGAAGACCGCGGGGACACACATCCTTTCAGAGTTGATCCGCTCTGTGGATGCAAACTTTGTGTGTGTTTGCGCGTGCATGTGGTGTATGTATGCATGAGTCTCAGAACGGAAGCACACATTCGGTAGGATAACACATCACAGCTAAAGCACGCACAGCAAAGAAGCCTTTATCATACACATCATATACTAGATATTAGAAGAGATGTAAATCTCTATTTTCTTGTGAAAGTGTTATGTCAATATATTTCAGTCTAGGCATACCACTCCTTCTTCCCCTTTGCTCTGCAGCCGACGTGTGTGTCATTTTTGAGATGTGAGGCAGCGAATGCTCTCTGGCCTCAACTCTGACCTGACGCCATTAACTCTCTCCATCTGACCATTAGCCCATGATGTGGACTGGATGCCAGAAGCCAGCAGGCCCTGCACTGCCAGGCCTAGCCTATGGGCCTCTATTCTGTCTGAGCGTGAACATGTTTATATGTGTACTGTACATCCGTGTGTGTCTGCACGTGTGTACCTGTGCTGACTGTACTGTGACAGCAAGGCTTATCATCTTCCCCCTGAAGCTTGGCAGGACAGAGCTCAGTGACGGTGGCTAAGATGTGCATTTCCACTTTCTCAAGGGACCATGTAAGCTTTGCATTATGCAAACAGGAAACCTGTGCCCACTCAGCTCTTTCTCTGGCCACAGTTATGCGTGTCACTCTCTCCTCTCTGTACACGCAACATTATAGACATCTCAGCCATGCAGGCAAAGAAGAAAAATAAAATTAAATATAATTGGCTGTGCTCATCTTAAGATATATAACAACGCTTGTTTGAGAAAGCAGGCAGGATGGATGTGTGTGCACTAAAAGAAAAGCAATTATTCATTCCAGTTTTATTTTTCCTTTTGTGATACTGTTAGGGTATTCTTGTACAGTATCACTGAGAGGAAAAGACAAGCTGATATTTTAGAAATCGCTCTAACTTGATTAAAAGGGCTCTTCTAAAAGACAGGATATTAATATTTAATTATCTACAGTTGTATCAGTTGAACCAAATTTCAAGCAGAGGAATTGCTTGCATGGTAAATCATGTGAGATGTTATAAAAGCGTTGCTGAAATTGACCATACACATTACAGGAAATATGTGTAAGGAGTCCGATGTCCTCAAGACAGCAGCTTTAAAGCTGATACAAAATCCCTAATGTCATTATAATAACCGCATGTTTATTTGACTACAATAGCTAGAGACAGGCCTGCTCTGAACACAACTTCCTGTTGCAAAAAAAAAAAAAAAAAAAAATTTAAATCACAAAACAGGTTATTGCACAAGCACAGCTCTTTCATACTATTGTTTTTGTTTTATTTTGTCTCCTACAGTATCTTTACTTCCTCATGAGGACGGTGTTAAAACCACAACTTCTGCAACACAAACAAATAGCGCAGAGGCATTAAACATATTCAGATTCAGGGGCAAACACATACAGCAGAGTATGTTATGAAAAAAAAAAGTATAAAGATATTCATATATTATACACAAGCAACCTCAAACAAACTAAGCACCCTCTGAAAAAACAAGAGGCAAAAAAAACCCGAATTGCATAGCGCACCCAAACGTCTCACCATTACAACACAAGATGCCTTTTTTTCCTCCTCCCTTCTTAACAAACAGTATTTACTTAACAGTACTTACTAATAGAGATGTTTAAATCAAGCTTATGGTCCACTTCCCTCAAATCTGACTACTCTACAAGATGAATTCCCCTGTCAGAATCAAAATGATCAAACAGATTACAATTATTTCATCCCCCATCTTTATTAATGAGGACTGTCTTTCATAGTTATGTACCCTAATAAGAATAAATGATATGCCACTGCCAGGTTTGTTGTTCCTGCTCACTCAGGGGACTCTCAGACATTTGCACTTTGAGTCTGAGAAGATTTTAGATTGATTTCTGCATCACCTAAAGGGGGTAATAGCATCTTGGATGTTTTCTGAAGAACAAAGAAAGCAAAAAAAAAAAACAACCCCTCAGTGTGTCAGTTAGCCGTGTATTAGCACAAACCGCAAAGAAAACTTAAAAGAAAGACTGTGAAATGCCACAAAAGTAAAAAGTTATCAAGTAATTGAGCGAAGATCGTAATGCCCTGGGGACAATTAACATGGTTCATGGTGCATGAGTGAAAATCCTGGGTTAGTCTAATGGGAAAATAAAAGGAGTGCCTGCCTGCCTTCCAAATAACACTATCCTGGTAAGTATCCTATCAAAGCCCAGTGTCAGGAGCTGAGAGTGAGACATCTCGTCCTTCGTCTTCAGCCATGCGCCATTTATCACACACAACAATTAATACGCCTCCCTGTTTCAACTCTAACCACAGGCCACAGAAATTAACCATTGGATTTGTTCAAAAGGCATAAAGCAAAAAGTGCTGGTTATTTACCATTGTGGAAAGCAGAGGGCAGAAAATGTGGCTGTGACATACTATATCAGGAAAGAAAAAGTTGCTCGTTTATCTTTCCTTTAAATGCTAGGGTAGATCCTGGAGAGTAATACTTCTTTCTGGATGACTAGAAAACAGAGACCGTGGTTAGACGACTGGCTCTATTCTAGCAGGGAGGCTTTATTTCTATCCCTTCTTGGTGTCAAGTGCACATCCATGACACTTTTTTTCTCTCTTGCTCCCTCTCCCTTGCCTCACATTCATCAAAGTTGTAGCCCTGTTGTCTTTGCAGAGCGAATCAGAATGTGCCCCTGGCAAAGAATGAAGGAAAAGTCAACAGGAATTAAGTTTCAGTGCAACTGTTTACTCAACTGTGGCCTGCAGTTATTGAAATTTTATCCATGGTTTTGTGTGACTACTGCAGTAATGAATTCAGTATGGCTGTGATTTTCTGACTGACGACATGCTCATTTTGAGCTGGAAAAATGGGTGGGAGGGTCTGGAGCTGGGGGAGTGGGGATAAAGAGCAAATCTGGAGAGGCCTGAAGGCCTCACACTGAGACTGAGGGGCAGGATGAACACTGACACGCCCATTCTGCTTAATGATACACCAATTCCTTTTTTTTTTTTTCTCAAATAGTGTCCTGCTTAATACCCTAAAAATAAACTAATGCATCTTTTTCCAAGGCACACACCATGTACTTCTAAATTGATGACATCTAACCAACATAGCCTGTAACATTGCCCTTTTCCTGTTTACTTTCCTAAATGTATCTACTCTACAAATAATAAAACAGAAGTAAAGAAGGAATGTACTTCAAAGATATGTCTAATCATAATGTAAATGTAACCAGTTATGAAGTCATGTGTCTACTTAAGTGATATATAAATAGGAGTACATTTTCATATTATGATAAGAATTAAGTAAACAACTTATTACAACACTAAACTGTGCATAACATCAAGAGAGATGTCAATGAACGCCTTTTCAAAACGTCATTTCTCTTTATAAAAATATTACTCATCATGTTTCATACCTCATGTTGTTAAAATGAGATCACAATGACACGATGATTCTGCTGAAAGATGATAAATGATATTACTGAATGACTGCTCATCTCTATATGTTACAGTGCCATATATCTCATGCTCCATGCTGCAGCATTGTTGCTCTCCCTGTGCAAATGCTGATGGATGTGCTGTGACAACAGACGGCGGCACACAGCCTGTGCATCATCACCAAACAGCTCCTGACAACAACCCTAGTTGTCCTGTCGGATAGACCAAGATAGCAGAAGACACACTGATCTTTTCAATGTTGTTTCCTTAAACACACTGTCATGTGCCACACATAACACTGACACCAACAGAAAGAGCTTGTCTGTTTGCCTCAAGTCGGAGATGGTGAAAATGTTTTGCATCTCTGCACCTCATTGGTTAACACGGCAGAGTATGGCATTAGTTGTGAGTGTGAGATGTGTTTACAATGAGCCAAGGGAAAATGCTGTCACCCTATTGGATGTCATGGTTTCTTAACTGTCTACAAAATCCTGTGCCACCTACACACTTAAAATATGTCAGAACACCATGATAAATATTTTACCAAAATGCAGATGCTGCATGCTACGATAAACACATTCGCAACCAAACACAATCACACAGAGAGAGCACTTCCCCTTCTTTAAATATTCAAAAAGCGCCTCAATATACATAAATAATAATAATAATGTGTTTATGTACTAGATGTACTTTGAGCTGGAATTAAATATTAAGTGGCACTCTAAGAGGGGGACTGAGCCTGCTGTTGACGTGGCTTAATAAAGTGAAGGCAGGTGTGATACCTGGTGCTGCTGGAGATGCAGGAGGTCAGCTGCTGTCACCTCTACTGATGGCGTGGCGCTCTTGGGTCGTGCTTCCCTGGACCCGCCCTCCACATTTGTGCCTCCATTTTGATTGGCTGGTCCGTTGCTTGTCGCCTCCGTCCCAGATTCTTGCATCATGACTTAAAAACCTGAGAGAAGACACAGAAAGAAAACAGGGACAGAGAGAGTGAGAGAGAGACAGGGTGAAACAGCTGTTAAAACACACAGCAATGAGGTCGCATTTCAACTCCGGGCCAAACTATAAACATCTGTCATATCCTTCCCACACATTTTCACTTTTATTGCAGGTTTTCCTATTGGTTTGTGCTTCTTTGTGTCTTGTTTGTTTGCTTGTAGCATATGCGAAGGACACGCTTTCACAGACTGCTTTTCCACAGAATAATGAACTACTTCTTTGTTTTGTCTTTTTTGGTGCAGATCCTTTGCAGATGACATGTCCATACAGGGCTGGAGAAAAGGCAATGGGACTCAGGTTTTGTTTGTGTTCTCCATTATGGGGTATATGCGGTGGAGGGGTTGGGGTCCAACACATATCGGAGTGGAACCCAACCTGAGTTGAGTGAGAGCAGAGGAGCCCAAGAAAACACTGGACCTCCAAAACAAAACACTTTCTATGGAAATGGATATATTTACTTGCATGGCTCCCAGAAGAACCACGGCTGAATGGCTTTTTAATGGGAAACAGGGCGATGTGTGTGAGGCCTGCCAAAGGATCTCCATGAGAAACATCCAATCCGAGGCCGAGTGAAAACAGTCAAATCTTTCAAGGGTGATAAATTAACACCAAAATACGGGTATCAATATAAACCCCTTTGAGTTGTCGTTCATAACTTAAATTAGCTCAAAACAATAATATACAAATACTGGCAGTGTGTATCATTGCATGCTTTTGCTTTATGTAAGAATATGACAATAGTAATCAGTGTAAAATATGAAGACACAGCTACAGCATTTGCTTACATTTTACATCCTCTGTTCTGCGTTTGGATACACAAAAGCCAGACAGATATACCCCCCACCCCCCCTCCACCTCCACCCCCGTCTCTCTCTGGGGATGAGTGCCAGTGACACTGGTGCATATCTGTGCCTGTATTCCTCAAATCAGTGGAATGATTTACAGCTATTGTGCGCTGGTCGCAGGCCTCACTGGCGCAACGCGTCTAGCCTCCCAATTCCAGAGCGGTTAATGAAGCTGACCAAGTCAGGCAGAAGCAAATTAACTTGCCTGATTAATTATTTATATGAAGCAGAATAAATGCCTTTAAAACACAGGACCTCATCATGAAAGAAGGTGAAAATGGAACTAAATGCAGATTTATGGTGTTGCATTTAAGGCGTGTAATAGGAGGGCCAATAAGAGTTAATATGTGCTCAACTGCATGGGCACAGAGTCTCTAGAGACGCAGATCTAAACAAGATGCAGACGCATACCCAGACACTACAGGGACACGCACTCAGGCTGACAGATAGGAAATTGAAGTTGACAACTTGTCACATAAGAATATTTACAGAGCATAGGTGAGATAATAATCTAGATATGGGATTATTAAAAAAATAAACAGCACTATAGCCAGCACTGTCTTTTTAAATCATGGTTTTTAGGGCTCGTCTCAGATCAGCATCATCAGTAGCAGTTGTGGGAGCTAAAATCAAAACCAGAACTAAAATTAAACCCAAAGTGTACTATGGTTTACATCTCCTCTCGTGTAGAAGCCCTACTTGCACAAGCATATCCAAGTGAGTCATCTGACACTGTGGCCTGTGCCGGTTCAGTTGTGTGTCACAACGCCCCCACACTCAGGGGCCTGTCTGAGCAGCTTGGGCCCTGCCTACAGGTCCTGTTCTCTGGGCTGGGCCTAGAGCAGCCCCCCTCTCTCCCTCCAGACAGATGTTGACCCGGCTCACCCCTCTAGTCTGGCAAGGCCTCCCATCATAATGGGATTTTCTAAACAAGGAGTGAGCAAGAGGAATACTGTGGGATGGGATGCAGCCAGCCACTACTCCATCTACAGGCCCTTGCTTGCACCAGCTTTCCTTCTGAAACACCAATTAGAAACACACATTCTCAGGCGAAATTAAATACCATTTGAAATAAACCACGTGCTGACGTTATTCAGCCCCACTTATTTTTCAAATAAAAGACATTTTTCCACATGCGGAAAAAAAAAAAAAGAAGGCCTGCTTTCTTCTTTTTTTTTTCCAAAGCTACATAAAAGGGGGGAAAGTAATGGCTATTATACATGCACTGTCATTCCATGCAAAATTTTCATAATTATAACGGAAAGGCGTAAATTTCCAAATGCATGGCATCTCCAAAAGTAATCAAGAGAATGAGCCGCGGGGCTATTTTAATGTATGCAAAACTAGTGACCCACAATAAAGGAGAGAAAGGCTACAATGAATGCAAAGTAATGCGCGCATGCTTGGAACCGGCACTGATGAGGGGATGGCTAAAATTAACACCCAATTAATTTTCGAATTGACAAACAAATGAAACCCATAAATCTACTTTCTCATTAATTTCGCCACAGAATAATTCAAAGCTGCAATATCACGACCAAAAAAACTGGAGGAAAAAAGAAAATGGAAAATGGGCATTATCCATCATAAATATCAAGAAGATAGGAAAGAGCCTTATTAGAGAGTTGTGCTGATAACAATGTTAATCTGTGAAGCACTGAGGCAGGGACACCATCATCAGCTGTGGCCCGGGCAACTCAGCCACGTGACTTGGCTCTGCGTTTGTTTATCTATCTATTTATTTTCACTTTGCTCAGGGGATAGCCTTGTCTGTGAAGACTCACGAAGCACAAAGTTTTTCCATCCATTCCATTTATACAACACACACACACATATTCGGCTGTAATTATGGGTCAACTGTCCTGCTAAAACGGGTGTAGTTACTGGGGTTAAGAACATGTGTGCCCATGCTCCAAACACAAACATTTCAATATAAAACAATACACAAAGGGAGTCATGAGAGCAAGAAAACCCCTGCTTATTATTAATGAAGCATGCCAGGGTTTTTTTTTTTTGAGTTGGAAAAAGTAAAGAATCAAAATAATGGAAATTCCAGGATATCAAAACAAGGCAACAACAGTTTGTACAAAAAGAACTGGCTGTGCTCTGATTATTAGATGCCTGTCTGTTCTTTTTGGGGAGTTGCTTGCAAAACAAAACAAGTGTTTGGAACAAACACAGGATAATAAAAAAAAAAAAAAGGTCAGAGTTTCTGTTTGTTTACAGTTTGTTTTGCTTTCCCTGCCTCAAATATGAGGAGTACAGTACAAACAAGAGTCACGTGTGTCTCCCACCTGACCAGACAGGTTGAAGGTTAAGAACAGCCGGCGGCCAGGGCTCATCAACCCGACCGCTCCTCCTCTTCCCCCTGCCGCACTGGAAATCTAATGCCTGTCCCCCTGTCATGGTTGCCTGGAATTCAACAGCTCAAACAAGTCAGCAGTCGATTCAAGGTAGGGTCGGCCCGTGCAGCTGTGCTTTGACCCTTCTCCGTGTGCTGTTTTTCTTAAATGCTCATGACAGTAAAGCCTCAGCGGCCACCTGCTTCGATTTGCTAAGTTCTCACACAGTCCTTGTTTACACAAGCACACAACAAAAGCACAACATTTCTTGTGTGAGAGATAAAGACACACTAAGGAGGAGACAATGGGGAGAGGTTCACTTTAGAGCTGTTTAGGTTCGGCTTGGTTGCTAGACTAGACAACACATCAGCCTGTACCAAAGGTACAACAACAGAATGCTTCTCAAGGTTTTTATAGTCTTGTGTTTTGCTGTATTTTGGCTCCTGATTCTAGAAAAAAGTCAAAAGAGAAACACAAGCTGTATGTTAAATAATCCATTATCACAGCCCGCATCACTGATAACAAACGACTCTGAGAAATGTCTTGGATATATACATTGGACAACAGACAGAGAAATTGGGCTGAATCCCACATCCTTCCCTGATTTATCTGCAAAAAAAAAGAGCACAAAGCGCAAACCAGAGCCACATCAATCACAACGACTCCCCTGCGCTGCTCCGACTGCAACTTTCTGGACACTCTCTGCTGAGAGAAACTAACGGCAGGGATGACATTCTGCCAAAAGGAGACTTCACAGTCAGACCAAACAACCATGTAATCTTGTCAGCCTCTTCGACCAAGTCACAGATAAGCAAAGTGTATCTCCAGACTACTGTGACAATATAGTATGAACACACACCCCTCCTCTACAAGTAATAGCTACTACCTTCATGGCAAGCCCTACATCCCTGCACCACACGAGACACAGACGTTCTTCCCAGACCTTGTACAGGGTATAAGCAGACCACTCACGCTGGCAAACAAAGCGGCTGTTTGTTTAATAAGTGATTGCTGCCATGGCTACAGTAAACAGGAGGAGCGGGGAGGGGGAGGTTTGTGTTTATGAACAAACACATCTCCTTGCAGGAGCCATTTAATATTAACCAGGTGGAATGATCAGCCGATTTCCTAGGTGACACTCAGGGCAGGCATAGTGTAAACAGGTTCTGGTGGGGAAGGAGAGGGGGCCAAGCTTTAGGGAATCAAGGTCGATGCAAATGCAGCTTGGGTTAGAATAAACAGTGAGGCAGAAGTCAAGATAAACAAAAAGTCATTCTTCTGACATTTGAAGACGCATTAAGCTGGTGTGTTGCAGCTGCTAGCAAGCCACCATGAATGTGAACAAGACGGGGTGGTCTCCTACGGAAACACACCATTGTCAAGCAAAGCAACCGTGTGTTTCTTCCAGACCCAACAAACAGTGGCTCTTCACAACACCGCAGCGAGGAACTTGTAAAAACATGTTAAACATTTACTGTGTTCAATTATTCAGTAACAGGGTTCGTGGAAATAACAAAGGATGTCTGAGGGCTCCAGGAGCTCGAACTCACAACATCAGGATATGTCGAGAAAAAAAAAAAAGAAAAAAAAGAAAAGAATAGCCCGGACAAAGATGGTATCTATCGCACACTGCTTTATTTATGCACAACTTAAACATTAAGATCATTAGTTACCTAGAGCAAACATTTTATTGTCGAAAAACAAATATTACAAAAGATGAGCTAGGTAATGCAGCGTAGGGACTTTCAAGCTTTAAAGCACGTCACGACCATGAATTTTTCATGCATACAACAACCTGCCATCTGCTGAGCTGCAGCCATCCAACGAGGCTTTCCTACCCAGAATCCAAAGTTTTCTGCCTCCACTCGCTGCCAAAGCAACTTTCCGACTGATTTCTTTAATCTCCTAAAACAGTTACCCCATGTAGGAAAGGCGTAGAATATAAGCAAGGGTGCCAAACACATATTTATAACACATCGGGACGAGTATGATAGGATTCTCAAGCATGAAATTTAGATCTAAACCTATTACTACACTATCGCCAGAGGAGAGGGGCTCGACATACAAGTAGTGGTGAGTATGGTGATTCATATGAATAGCAACCTATTATCACGCTACAAGCTCAGATAAATTAACAATAAGAAGGGTACTAGAAGGCAGACTCCAGTGGAGAAGCTGAGTAGATCCATAATTTCAGAAAATACACAAATCAGTTAGTCTCCTTTGCATGGAGCCATCTGAGAAGCACCTCAGTGTAAAGGCCTGCTGTGCACAGACAATGACGGAATGTGCCAAAGTAAGGCAGGCCATGGTATTTTTAGTACAACTAGGGCCGATAGAGACTAAGTAAATAGAGAAGTCTAATGAGTTTAAATCTGGTTGTACATGAATGGAATAGTAATTCTGGGATGTGGAGCCTCTTTTAAGAGTGGCTCGCCACACATTTTCTCAGCGACTCTCCTTCATTTGACTTTGATAATCTCCCTCACATGTGGCTCATGCCCATTAACACTAAAGCAAGAGGACAGACACCAGGAGACGAGGGGCCTCTTTTTCTGACCACAAGCCCAACGCAAAGGAAAAAAACAGGCATTGCTTCCACCAAGCTCATCTTACCAATTAGACCTATCAAACGCATACCCAAAGAAAAATACAACTTCAATCTATCAGCATCCTATGGGATCAGCAAAAGCACTTATTGTTTTAACATTACTTAAAGTGTGTCATATATTTTTAATCTTTTTTTTTTAACTAGAATTCATGTAAGGGCTGCTCCTGTGGGAACATGGGAATGCGAATTTGTGGAGAGGAAATGTGTCAGATGCATTTTCTTAGAAAAACCCAAGGTTAGCCTTAACAAACCTGTCTAATTAATATTGCGTGGCTACGCAAAGAGAGGACAATATTATTAGGACTGCTGTCTTTTGGGGGGGATGTCAACTCACCACACTGTGAGTACACACTTCCTCTGTGAGCTGACAACATGTAGCCTAATCATTTTTGGGAATAGCTTTGCAGTTCTGTTAAATCATGAAGACAGACCTGTGGTAAACCACAGCTCTACATACAAAGTAAGCCACTAATTACTGTTGAGTAAGTCGTCAAGTGCGGGAGATGCATTTAATATGATTCCTTTCTTAGTACCACACATGATAACTGGAACAAAGTGTAGGGTCTGGTTTAACCCCTGCTATTATAACAATTCTTAACAGTGTTAAATGTTTCTCTACAGATAGAAACACACGGCAGGTGAAGGTCTCCTACCTCTTTGGTTCAGAGTTACATTAAGTTAAACTATTGACTTTACAGACACAATCATTAACCTTTACACACAAATAACGGCATGGTAATGTAATGTCTATTTCACTCCTTTGGTATCTCATATAATAACTGGCAGTGTTCAGCGATCGCTTAACATTTACTGAGCTTAGGCATCTGTAACAACGGCACATTTTCTATTGAGCATCTGATTCACTGTCCTCGGTATGGGAGTGGTCTCACCCCTGGTCTGACCCCTCCTACAGCTTCTGAAGTAGCAATTCTTCCTCGACATGGTACCGGGGTCGTTTAAGCCTGAGAAGCATGTTATTATTCTAAAAGCCCCAGCTTCCCAAGAGAGGACAGAGCGGGTTAACAAGAAAGGGAGTTTGTGCCTTCCATTAAGCAGTTAAACTGAAGATAAAGGGCGAAGGGCTAGATACCAAAAGACCTTACATGAATTTCTGCATTTTAATGGAATCAGGTTTTAACAACTCTTTTTTTGTTAAATACAGCCCATGTCAGGAGGATGCGTCCCACTCATAAAGCAGCACAATGACAATGTACAGTGGCACTAATACAAGGACATAGTTCATCATGACATTTTCTGCAATTCCCAACTGATTAGGGTCATTATGTTGGAGGCCTGATTTATGTTGTCATTTCCTCTCACCGATCCCGCATCAATGAATCTTAATGAATTGGTAAATAAGGGTGAAGATTACACTGTGTGACACTGCAACATTTCTCACCCTCAACGGCCGAGATTTATGTAGCCAATTAGAGACTAACAGAGAAAATTGGCTGGCAGGAAAAAATAATATTCTTTATGGAACAAAATGGCGGCGCATTCTCAGTGAAAGGCAATTGTATTGTCAGCGTTAGAAGTCCATAAACCACGTTCGAAGCGCGAAAGTGAGCAGGACGAGTTGAGACCGTCGTGAGGCTGTATGTTCACGGAGCTGTTGAGCCCTGTGGCGAGCCAAAGTCTTTAACATTCACCAAGGCCCATCCGACATGTTTGATCAGCATAAATACACCCCTGTATGACAAACATGTTTACCTTCTCACTGCAAACATCAGACAATCAGACACCATGAGGTGCTGCTTCTCTAATGAAGACACAGGCGCTTTTTACCAAGGCCAGTCATGTCCCTCTGTCAGAAATATGCCTATTTTAAACAGACATCAAACAGCATTTGTACAAAGAATAGGAGATAAATTATTTGCTCTAAACATACAATGAGGAAATATTTTTTAATTAGGTTTTTTTGTGTGTGTGTGTGTGTGTGTGTGCAAGAAAAAAAAAATCTAAGTTAAAAAAACACATCCAAATGTCCTTCATCCTTTGTTCAAAGCAGGAATATCAAAATACAATCATCTCTTTGAAGATATCTCTGATCAGCTGATAGCAGAAGACATACAATATGATTAGGGGCTTTTTAACTATTCCCTGGTACATCGCTATTACAACCATGATAGTTTTTATTTCTCAGATGTAGATTAAGGAATATTGAAGATGATTACAGTGAGGGACAAAACTGTGTTTGTGTATCACTACAAAGCATGAAAGGTTTGCCTGCTTATTAATACCAACTTCTTAAAAGAGCACTTAGACTTATAATGAGAGCCTTTATGTATTACATATTGTGACTAGATTTAGAGCGAGGAAGCAGCTCTCCACATCAAACAAGCTGGCCTGCTATTAGGCACAGGGGCTGAAGGATACTGTGTGAAAAGGAGTGGAAAATTAAAGCTGAAGCAACGCAGGAAAGGGCTTAATTTACTGGCATGTACAGTATGCAAATGAGATTACTCTCAGCTTAACTGCATCATTTATGTCCATAATAACAGCATCATCATTACAGGGCTCAAATTAAATTACATTGTAATTAGCATATCAAAGTGATTGGTTAAAGTTTAAAACAAATACCCAATTTTGTTAATGAACATCTGTAATCACCATGTAGACTCTCAGTGAAAACATCCAAAACAAATATGTGTTTTGGAGAAGGGGAGGAATATTCCTCCCAAATGACTGTGTGTGTCTGTCTGAGTGTGTGTGTGTGTGTGTGTGTGTGTGTGTAGTATGGTAGGATGGGGGTGTTTTACCTTGAGTGCTCCACACACTCAGGATGTATTTTCTCAAACTCCAGGAGATCAAAGATCCAATTTCCCACACTTGCCACTTCAGGAACTCATCAATAAAATACTAATCACTTCACGGCTGATTCTGAGAATGGAGCCGCAGCCAACAGCTTAGGAAGACTTCCATATCACAAAAAAAAAAAAAAAAAACCCAGCAGAGACGCACATATAATTTGCGGTAAGGTTTATCCAATAGGTGTCCTGCCTTTTTATTTTCCCTGACAAACAGGGTGAGTTGTAACATCTAGCGCTATAGCTCACTTCCTCAGACCTCTGACAGAAATCACACACACCTTATTTCACATGCATATGATTGAAAAGTCAAAACCTTTTTATCTGGTACTTTTATTGTCCACACATTATTGGTATAATTTATAATTTATGATATATTACAAAACATAAAATATCTTTTTTTTTTTTATTCTGCATGCCCATTCCACCATCACCAAACATTTGTTTTCCAACTTTCTGCTATTATCACAGCCAGTATTACTCTGCTTTTCCCCCTTCACTAGTAACTCAATAGAAAAATAAAAAGCCAGCAGCTAGTGGTATACATTATCAGAAATGTACTCTTCAAAAATTTAAAGAAGTTATTTAATTCATTAAGAAATCCATTAAAAGGCCTTATTCCTTGCAAATATGTAAAAGATGTGCCTTTCAAGGTAGGGCTAGGGCAAATCCACTCCATCAGCTAATGACGGCACTCATTACACAGAGAAGCTGGCTAATGAAGGCGCGGTGGCCGGCCGATCCCCTCACCCAGCATAAAGCCCTATGAAATGCTAATATCCCACTTCTAATTAAAGGATACTAAGTCCAAATGCACCTTCACGGCTAGTAGCCGGCAACATAAATTTTATTTTTCAACACTAGACTACACCCAGAGATGTGCCCGAGCAACATTCCATTAATTCATATTTAATACCCCCACTAGTCCTTTGCTTCGCTATCTGCCTCCTCCTCTCCTTCTCTCAGCTTTATACTGTGAGTAGGTACATCATTATGCTTTCTAAGAGTACTTTTTTTTTTTGCTTTTTGTCAGTGTTCATGCTACTTTAAAGTGTTTCCAGAAATAAACACATATGCACACAACAACCTTTATGCATGTGTCACAGGGGGAAAGGTCAGGAGAGGGGGAGTGTATTACCCCTGCTGTACCTGTATACGTCTACAGTGTTTACACATCTTTGGCTTTAAATAAGTTTACAAGAAAACCTCCTGCCCTTCTCAGGATCTGACCTTGGAGCCAGTAAACAACCCTGTCAGAAAGTTCATTAACATCAAAGAGGATATATAGTCGTCTTTGCTCTCAGATGGAAAAAAAAAAACAAATAGGTCACTGCCATTAAGCTTATCAACAAGGTATAACTGCAACAGAGAGGAAATTATAGTTAGTCCTGAACAGTATGTTTGTTTTAACTGTGGTTAAAACTCAATGTACAACAACACTTAATTTTATCATTATCATTTCATCATTTCAGCATCACTGGTTAAAAATGTCAATTGATATCTAATCATTTGACCGCTTCCTTATAGCTGTGTGTGTATGTGTGTGTGTGTGTGTGTGTGCGTGTGTGTCACAATGACGCAGTATATGCATTTAGTCACTGGCCTTTTGCCAATCCAAGGATCTTAAATCTTTTACAGGAAACCAGAAAGGGAAGGGGCTCGTTTTATTATGAGTAGTCTGAAGATATTGAGCATATTGAGGTTTTCACACCAGTTTAGGTGAAGTACTGAATCACTGGACTGTAGCTTTTTTTTCCCCCATTAGTAAGCAAGCAGCATAAACACATGATTGCGTAACGCCGCCAAGAACTTTCAACCTGCACAAATGATTAAAAAAAAAAAAAAAAGACCTTTTATTTTCTTGTGTTTATTTGAAACTGTTAAAATACAAATTGTTTTACATTTAGTGCATCATATGGCAAAGGGGAAGAAGTAAAATGCATGAATCTAAAGGTCAGTGTTAAGAACATATCACATGACGTCTGTTTGATACCGGCCCAAGTATTTTCCCAAGGATTCTTTGGCTCTGTACTGTGTAAATCACGCAGTATGACCTTCTACATTCCTCATGCTCTGTCCTCCCATTCATCCACAGGCACAGATAATACTGGGCAAATATCATAAACGTGAGGATTTTAGGATTGAGGTGAGGCAGCCATCATCCTCCACCAACTGGGGAAAAGAAAGCCCATGCATCTGAAAGAAGCCTATTTCCACCTACTGCCAGACTAACCTGCAGTGAGGTTTCCTGACCCTAATGCCTAAAAGTCTATATACCGACAATCCATGGAGAATACTCCAAGATGATTAACAAATGGAGTAACATCCACATTTTGAATTTTGGTGATATTTTAGCAGGATTTTCCTTGCTTGTTTCAAACAAACTATGACTGCTGCTGCTGCAACAGCAAATCTTCAAGCTTCTGTGGACTTTATAAGTTAAATAACTATTGCGTTCAATTTGCAATAAGACAGAGCACAATAAACATGTATTTATAAGAACAACTGATGCTTCAGCAAACTTCTGAACAATTCAAATAAAAAAGCCACAGCCTCCAGAATGCTACAATTCCTCTGCAGTATCCCAGGGTTTTCTGAGTTTGTGCGGTGAGATGATTTCATCCAAGTATCATAAAGGCTCTCTGAGCATCGCCAAGATGTTTCCAGTTCAAACGCAGTGTCGGCTTTGGGCCAGGGCGTGACCTGCAGCTGAACTGGCCTCTGCTCGCCCACAGAAAGGGGGGCAATAGCCACTCCAAACACATCACCCCACCCCCTGATAAATAACTTAACACAGCAAACAGAGGCCCATCAGTCAACCTACACATAGCTAACACCGGGACAGGGACAGAGATCGATGGAGACACACAGACAAATAAAGAAAGACGGAGGGAAGGCGAGGAAGACGAGAAGAGAGGGGACAGAGAAAGAGAGAGGTTGGGGTACATTGTGAGGGCATCTAACAGTGGAGAGTAGATAAATATCACACGGGAGCCAGAGCCAAGCAGCGTGGAAGGCCAAGTACTGTAAGACTGTGAAAGCCAGGCTATTTTGCAGAGCTGTGACATTTGTTTCTTATTGTCTAAGTGGCAGCTGAAAGCATCTCCCTGCGAGGGCCCCTCGGCTTTGCTCGAGCCCGCTTTGACAGGGAGGTAACCATATTAGGACGTGTATGGTAAGGTAAACAATAACATAGTTGCAATGAGATGGAAATTTTTCAGCTAATGGTGTTTGTCATTCCTGTTTGGAGCGCATCGAGCAGCCCTGTGTTTTTTTAGCCAGCCAGAGAGACTTTGTTTATGAAAACAACACAGGAGCCAAGGCTTAAACCAGTGCAAAAAAAAAAAAAAAAGGAAAACTGTAAATAAATACCCGTTTAAAAAACGCCTCCACCTTTTTCATTTGATTACATAAATAAATCCACAATGTGGTAGAAATAGCCATTCACATCGTCTCTCAGAGACCATGTCCACACTACGGTGGCTAAATTTGAAAACGTATATTTTCCTCTCCGGTTTGGCCTTCCATCAACACAAACTTTTGACACATGCAAACTATACTCTTTGAAATCACTGTTTCCATAAATCTGGAAACACTTGCATTGGAAGCTGGTATAATCACTATTATGTTGGTTCAGTTGTCTGAGAAAAAAATATATGTCAATAAGAACATCAAAATAATGTGTACGTCAGATGTTTTTTATGGATCCTCGTATTTAAATTGAGAAAACACGCCAAGTGTCTCAGCGTTTAATGTTGTCTTAACACAAGCGGCTGAACTTTATCTCAGTAAAATACAGTTGCAAATGTTATGATTTATGGCCGTAGTCGTACTAGCATTTGAAATCACAAAATTTAATGGCAAATTAAATTCATTACAATGGAATCACTGCCATTAGTGGATTTGATAGCTGGGGCCAGTAAAGGATGAGTAAAGGACGAGTAAAGGACCAGTAAGGGACCAGTAAGGGACCAGTAAGGGACCAGTAAGGGACCAGTAAAGGACCAGTAAAGACGCGTCAAAATTTTTCACGTTTTGAGTTCACATTAGACACGTGAATTTGCTCTGTTACTAATATCAAACCACAAAACAGAACAGGAATGGTTTCGCTGCTAGATGAGACCAGAGTTGACTTTTGAATAAACTGCATGACCTTAGCATCCATTTAAACTGCAGTTAGCGTGCTAGTTAGCTTGGGCAGCTTTTGAGGTTTGATACATAGCTTTAGTAGCACAATTCTGTTGTTTTCCAATCAAAATAGACGAAAGAATAAGTACATAATATTTTTTTATTTATTCACTTAAATGGACTGATTAAAATGGTTCTCATTTTACGTTTAATTGCGATTCAGTATTCAAAATACAGACCTTCTCCGAGACAAGCAATGTAACTGTTAACAATATATCATGTGAATCAGAGCAGTCAGAAAACTTGTGGCTTTCTAAAATAAGTGTGATACTATTTGATATGCCTAGTCTAAAAGGCTCCATTTCTCACTAATTTCAACAGCATGTTGAACTATTTAAAATAACTGTAGCTCTCATTTTTCTTTAGGTTTCACTGGTCAATTATTCTCCTCCCCTGTTTTCTCCCTTTTCTTTGGCTCTGGTTACCACGCTATCTTTTCCAGGTTTAGAAAAGGCATAACAGCATGTTTTTGTATGCAAGAATGGAAAACAAGTATACTGTCCAGCCCTCCTGAATAATATCCTATTGCTGACTCACTGGTCAACCATTCTAAAAAGCAACTTTACTTTGGCGTGAATCTTAAAAAGGAAAGTGTTCGGGTACCAAGGTACAAAGCTCACAATGTGTCAGTGTTCACATGCAGTTCTATGGACGTCGCAGTACATATAGTCAACTATAAGCAGAGACAGACATGTGAGTCCACCACTGCTGTCCTCTCCACATGTTGACTTTCTTTGTTTAGTTTTTACTCACCTCACTCCATCTCTCTCTCTCTCTCTCTCTTTCTCTCTCAGCCTCATTCCTAATCTCACACCAAAAATGCAAGCTGTTTATTTGCGTAGGGCTGAAGCCATTCCATTAAGTAGCCCCACCAGGTGCTTTATCCCTAAAAGGGATTTGTTTTCTAAAATAAACGGAGAAAGCAAAGGACTGCCAAAGTGATATTTACCATGACATGAAGTGATTGCAACAAAGTCAAAACTATCCAAATAAGAATCACTGCAGCTTGCAGGAACTTTTTTGAATGTCCTTACATAGTCATAGACCTTCACTAGTCACAGTAGAAACCATAAACAGGTTTCCTGTTGTGTTTCTACGTGTCATAATAAATAAATGAATGCATGTGGTTTTGGGGAGCAGCCAGGTTATACATATGGTAAGTCATATATCATATCTCCCCATTTACAGTGTATTGTTTGGTGCTATAACGGCAGACTGGCAGATGCTGGCCCGGGTTACCACAAAAAAAAACCTCTGGATACTCATTTTGCTCAGAAGACAACAAATCAATCCACAATATGAGTTCTATTTCACTTTTCTGAAGCAGAGACACAAGGACAAAGATAAAGCTCTGTTGAAAAAGAAAAAAAAAAAACACTTTTTGACACTTTTTCTCACTTTTGTGATTTCCTTTTCATCTTGCTGTAAGACAACTCATCTGCGGATAGAATTTGCTTACTTCTGTCGCCTCAGTCAATTTCACACAAAGACTCTGTCACATTAGCCGTCTGCACCTGGTAGCAGGCTGACATTATCAAAGCTCCTCACGCGCCAAGGCAGACCAGAGTTTATACATCCGTCAATATGTTTCAGACCAGAAGAAGACATATCTGTTTGATGCTGATAGAAAAATAGATTGAAACTTGCCAAACGTGTTTTCCAGAGAAAGGTATTTTAAATAGCTTCAAGATAACACATATGTGATAACATGATGAGTAGAACTCGTTCTACCTTATAACAGAAGATAAGACACATGAAAGTTGTAGAAGATGCAAGAGAATATAAGAATGTTGTCCTATCACGTGACATACTGTATTCAGCATAAGGCATGCATTTAACTCTACTACTTGTTTAGCCAAACAATGAAGAGGAGGGCCAGAGCATATTCGGATAACGGCTGATGCGACATCGGAGCAGAGCATCAGATAGGAAAAGTAGACAACGGCCAGGTGAGGGTGTTTAGAAGCCTTTGACACATCCTGTGATCTCAATCAACAGGAAAAGGCAGAAGCATGCCAACGCTTTATCTTTCTGCCTTGGTTACTATTGTGACGTCTTTGTAGGGCCGATAATTTTTCATTTTCACGCTGCCTTGCATCTATCCTGCCTGTCACTGTTTTTAACTACAGCAGCCTAGCTCAGAGAGTAGATTACGGTACTTACAGTGCATGAAAAACACAGCAACAAAACTGCGAGTGACAGAAGCGTTTAACTTTCTTGCTAGAAATCTCCCCCATGTGGCACTTTCGCTACAGAGGGTTGTTTATTATGTTCCAAGCTAGGCATAAGCGATTAAAGGAGCTCTTAAGAATCAAAGTGTTATAAATGCATGGAAACACAGCCGGCTGTAAATGCCACAGAATTAGAAGCTTACCAAGCCTAATACTAATACATTGCAATTTTCAGCTTGATGCTGATATAAAGAAATTACTTTTTTAAAGTAAGCAATAAATGCAGTCAAGGGAACTATTACACAGGCCCTATTTTCATCCCTGCATAAATCTGCACACAACCTTTCTGTGGGTCCAACTCATGAATCTGCTTGTTTATTCTTAACACATCCATAAAAAGTAGTCTGAACAAAGCAACCTCAAGAGCTACAACTAAGGAAGTACAAACCAAAGCATTTACAGAAAAGGAAGAATTACAAGAAATGATGCGTTTCACGATGTGTTCTTCTCTGCCTTCCAGTCCAACATGATCACTGACGACTCTTCTAAGCAGACGCACTATTTTCTGGAAAGTTGAATGTCATCAGGTCTGAATAAATTGAGAAAAAAAGCAGGCCTACACACATCAGAGGCAGCACTATCGCATAGATATGCTCATAAGATGATAAGTGTTCATTTTTGACGCAAACTCTGGTCAGACTGCTTTAAGACTTCCTGAATTCCAAGTTCTAATTTCTTGAATTTCAAACAATTAAAGTATGTTTGGTCCAAATGTACACTAACATGATTACCATATGTGCTTTCTCTTAATCTCTCTCTCACACACACACACACACACACACACACACACACACACACACACACACACACACACACACAGTATTAGAGTCTAATACACTTTAAAAGAGCTTTAAACACCAAGACTTACTAATCCTGTAAGCTACCACAGGGATTTCTGCATTAGTGATGCAATCAAAATCACACTGGAAAGTTGTGTCAATATCTCAGCTGATTTTGCCACATTAACGTTAATTATACAACCATTTGGTAGATTTCAAGGCTGATCTTATACTTGGAGGAGGCAGCTGAGGGGCCTGGTGGGGACCTGACACTGTAAAGAATGCACTCCGGATAAACGGCCACATGAATCCTCTTATTAACAAATGCAATGTTGTGTCCATGCTGTGGTTATATGGGCCTTCTCCTACAATGAAAAGGAATATAACAAGCCTACAGCCAGTGTTACCTGTAATAACAGCTACAGCTGCTTTTGCTTTTCTTGAACTCCACAGAGAAGCAGCTCAACAGGATTTAAGGCTAATATTCCAATTCAATATTGGTATTGGCTAGTCAGTGTAATCCACCCTTGATATTAACGATACAATGTAGTAATTAACCCTTTGGGGTTAAATGTGGAGTATGTTGTTTAAATAAAACTAGTCAAGGCTAGTTTTGGCACGTTTTCATATTTTTTTGCAATTTGTCTAAAATTGACATAAAAACTAAATATCAGGGAAATATGGAAATAAAAATATGGAAATGAGTCAATAGAAATATGAGTATTTACATGAGAAAAATAGTGTTAGTAGCAATGTTATCCTTCATAATTTTACTAATGTGTATGTGAGGATACAATCCTTAGGGATGCAGTTGTATATTATAGTATTAACAAAGTAACTCAACTTAATGCCACAAAACAAAGACCACAGTAGCATCTCATTTTTTTTGGCTCAGAACAGCATTCACTGTAACAGTACTGTTCTTTCTTTATTTGTCACATTATGTCCTACCGATCTACCTACAAGTCATGACATGTTGGTGGTGCGGCTGGACGGAAAGAGAGTGACTGAGAGACAGAGAAGAAATAATAAAGATAACCAGAAGTGAGAAAAAAAAAGATGACGTTGAGGCTAAAGTTGTATGAGACAAAGAACAGACACACTCCTCCTCTGAAGCCCAGAGCTCCTGAAGTGTTAACACCCCCCCCCCCCCCCCCACACACACACACACACACGCACACACACACACACACACACACACATACACACACTAGCACCACACAGTCCTACTCTGCCCCACTGAATCAGCCAAAAGTTCACATCCTGGGCCCCCAAACTATCTCAGATAGGAGTAGGGGTGTGAGGAGCCCACAGGAGATATCAGCCAGAATGGCTGAGATGCCAACGATAACCAGCCTGAGTGCAGTAAACATCCCTCTTGTTTAGTAAACATGGCATTACCATATTTCAACAACTGTCAACATGATTTTTCCACCTTGAGCAGACATCATCATGTCCTTTGTTTCTAACATGACTACAAATGCTTCAATAGTGCAACTAATTTTAACTCCATTTTGGCCTTCAGGGGAACTGTCCCTTTAGTGCTCACCATGCTTGTCTCAAACGGCTGACAGAGTGCACCCCCCCACACCCACCCCCACATACACACTCAAAATACAGTATACAAACAAGACACCCGCACTGCATTCAGTTAATTATTAAGCCAATTCAATACAGCATTCGCACACATGGAGTCTGGTGAATGATTGTGTGTTTACCTTCTACAAGGACTTGCTTATTTAAAGCAATCTTCAGTTCCAGCGGTGGTAAAACAGCCTCCTCACCCTGCGGACACAAGATGAAGAATGATTTATAGTTATGAAAAAATTACAACACCCACAAGCCAATTTACAAAAAAGAAACAAAATAGTACATGCATGTAAACTGCCAACGTTAGCAATAACAACTTGCCCACCAGTTGCTACTGCTATCGATTAGAACTGATGACGTGCACAAACAGTCTTATATGTGTACTGAGAAATCCTCAGAAAGAAATCAATTCTATACATTCCTGTGCTTCTCGTTGTTTGCTGCTACATCCGCACAGCCACCATTTCAGCACCTTTCGTTTATCCTCCTGTGCCTACTATTGTCACCGCCTCACACATCATTGCATTTCCATCTGTCTGTTCACTACAACTACACCCACTGATGATAACAAATGAACAATGGGGCTGTCTGATGTGACTGGTTTATTTGCAAGACAAAAACTTTTTATATTACTGACAGTAGATGCCCTTCTTGGCCTCCCCCTGGTGGTGAGCACACTGTACCTGTACCTGGTCTGGCCTGACATAACTCCCCTGTGTGGCCCTGATCTGCATGCACACAGTTTTCCTAACTGAGCACTCAAGCCCAGGCAAGACGAAAAAAGAGAAGGAAACAAAAATCTTATTTTTATGGTAAACTGAGAAGCGACTGTGGGGCAATATCTCAGGTGCATTTGAATAAAAGCATTAAAGCATATCCAAATATGAAAGGGGGGAAAAAAAAGCTCCAACTCCGTCTCCCACTGTTCTTTTTTACCGTTTACATTTGGCAGTCAAAACTGTGGCCAGGCGTTTGTGCAAGTGTTTATCTAAAGCTGAGCATAGATAAAAACACAGCGGCCCAACTTGCCCAGTTTCAGCATTAATTATGTGTTAAATGCCCTTGTTGAAAACGCAAGTCAACATGTAGCTCACTCTGAACTCTACTGAGAGTTGAACAATCATCGAAAATGGACCATTCCCACACAACTACCCTATTATTGTGATTCATTACACTTCAATTAACATATCATCAATGGAATCGTAAATCAATGGCGAGTGGTGACAAATGACAGATATTTTCAGTTTCAAACTACTAAACATCATTAATTCCCATCACCTGAGAAAGAGCCCCGGGAGCTAAATGAGTTTACCCAATGCATAACATCCATTTAGATAAATGTTCCATCATTATAATGATGGAAAATTTGTACTAGAGAAAAAAAAGCAACAACGGGATCCTGATAGCAGCTGTACGCCTTTTCCCCTTGTAATATAATGCCCATCTTGTAATACCTAAACAGATAATTGTCTCCATTTCAAACAGCACAAGGCTGTAATATTGCCATTTAGAACAGTGGGGGTGCAGAGAACGTAGGGTGAGGATAAACAAGCACATGCTGCTTCACCCGGTTGGGAAAACCGAGCCTATCACACACTCCCACATTGAGATTTTAGGGAATAGAACAACTCCTGGTTGAGATAATTACCCACCTAGGTGGGTTATGTGCATGCTCAGTAAGAGGCCTAAGCCAAGAATATGAATCAAAATGCAACAATTTCAAAAGACAAAGGAAACTGAGGAGCATTTTGCAAGGTTCTCTTGTAAAGATGTTGTGTTAAACAAAGTAGAAAATGGGACTAGCTACAAGATTCTTATGTTCAGTAGGTACCGTGATCATTAACCTGGTGTCTTTAGAGGATCAGATGATGGAAATATAATAATAATCCATTCTCTATGCAAATACTACAGGCTTCATTGTGGTTATGGGAGAAAAAAAAAAGCATGCAAACACCTAATTTTCAGAGGAAATGGACAATCAGAAGGTTTTTTTTTGCTATGGTAATGAACTGCTGTGGTTACATTTGAGTGTGAACAAAGACTCATTTTATTCTGTCCACAAACCTGTGAAGTGGACCTTCCTATTTGTGAGGAGGTCAGGGCTTCACAATATGCTCTCTAGTCCCAGGTATGTTATCAGTGCCTTTGGCTTTGTTGTAAGATTGCATGTTCAAAATATGAATTAATACCCCTCCATTGAAACGCATCCAATCCCAACAAAAGGCTCGCATTCACTGTGGACAGCTCTTCAGCTCCTCTAATGGACAAGCTCTCCTCTCTCTTCACATTGTGCAGACAAAAAGATGAGGGCCCATGAATATTTACCACTAAGTAAAGTTATTCCATTAATTACTCAAAGCACGCTTAATACTGTATCTGTGGCTACTTCTGTGGCGGCTCGTTAATGAACCTTCACACATCATTACCATATTAATTAATGCTCAACTCAATGGCTGTCAATAGCAGGCTGCCAGAGTATTCATCCAGGATGCTTCGATCACTTACTATCAGCATCTGAATACATCTACAGGATCAATTGATCACACCAGGGGTGTGATTCATGGTGTGATTCAATAGGACAAAAAAAAAAATAGTAGTGATACTGGTTCACCACTCCTCCAGGCTGGTGGATCCCTATTAAGAGCATTGTGTAAATAGGAAGAGGGCGTAGGAGAGTTTTACTTGTGTAGAGTCAGTGATAACTATATACAGGGTCACTGGTGTTTGTTTTAGGGTGTGTGCAGAAGATTTTCCAAGTCACTGTCTGTGCTGTGAAACGCAGAAAAATCTAAAGCATGACTCACTTCTTAACAAACGCAGCTGCTTAATGTGTGATCCGATCTGCTAAAAGGGCTGACTGGACATTATTTTCTCCCACTTTTCCTTTTGTGCTTTTATTAAAAAGGACTGATCAAATGAAAAACATGGCTTAGCCTCGTAAAGACAAAAAGGCAGGATTTGAAAAAAGTGAAAAAACAAGCATTGTTGTTTCTTTCGTTTTGATGTGATTGGCAGGATCCTGGCATTATATTGTAACACCCACACAGACTGTAAACAACAGCACTTTCTGACACGCAAACAGACTCAAAACCCACCAATTAAACCCAACTTCAATCCAGCCAGCCCTTTCTCTGGATGATTTTTTTTCAGATTCTTTTTTTTTTTCTAAGCTTAAAAGGCAACAGTGCTGTCTGGTGAATGTCAGGCCTGTCTGAGCCCCCAGATTCTTTGGACCTGCCCTCACGTTTTGCTGAGCTAAGAACAAAGTACACAGAGTGCACACAGAGAGGCTTTGCTGCCTTAATACCAAGGAAGTGGAATTTCACTCCTAACCCAAAACAAACAAAGGCCACACATTTCTTTACACTATGTAAATGAGCTTTTTGAATACAAAAGGTCTTATCAAGCGGATACCCAAGTTCCTACTTTGTGTCTTCAGAAATTCTAATCTTTTGATCCATAAAGCAAACCATCAGATAACGACATTTTGTTTTATTTTGACTACCGAGAAGTCACAGCTGGGGCAGCTCAGGATCCTCACAGTTGAAAAAGGTCTCACACTTGCACATGAAATTAGACCAGCGGCGACAAAAAAGTTCAACCCTCATCATGCGCGAACAGTATAGCACACAAAGGGCTAACGCGCAGTGAACATTATGCAATCCTATTTTTATGACCAACCCCTTTCCACCCTGTCAAGTAGGAGGGCTGTCAATTCTACCCAGTCATATGAAGTTTCCACTCTCACCCAGGTCCTAGCTCTTCTACAACCACAGATCCTGTGCGCTATTAATATCAATAAGCAGCATATTCCATTACCCCAGTTAAAGACAAAGGAAGAACAACAAGCGATGAGTAAGGGGAGGAACTAATACCCTCACGCATCACCGCGGGGTTACCGCTTACTATCACCTTCAACATTGCTGCACAGGAAAAAAAAAAAAAAAAAAGGAACAATTTCCACATGAACTTGTATGCGCATATGCAAACAGCCATACACACACCTCCTGCATGTACGCCCACATCAGAGCAATGCAAATACAAGCTAACTGTTGGGTTATATTTTCCAATAATTTGTGAATTGTTTAACATGCGTCTATTCAATGTATACTGTGGGTCAGGCTGTTCTTATTTTCCATGTGCTCCCACATTCACATGGTAATTCAAATAGATAAAAATATGTATTTAAACAACATAGACATATTAGCAACAGAGTGTTTATTTACAAGGCTGTAGTTCATATATTTGTGTATGTTGTGCTGCACATAAACTTATCATTTCTGTGTAAAAAAGCATTTAGTTTTGAAATTACAACCCCAGACACACACCTGTTTGTATTCATCAAGATATATCATTGATATAAATTGCTATGGACCACAATAGAATTCAAAAACAGGAATCTAAATAAATTATAATGGCACTTCAGGCATACATGCAAGTCATTTGCACTACTTTCCCCCCACTATTTTATCTAAATACTTGACATGAAATAGTAACTCCTACAGCAATAAAACCATTTCCATCTACCCCGTGTATGTCGACTCTGTCAATCACTTACAGAACACACCTACTAACACACCCGAATGAACATGCACACACATACATCCACCGGTGTCCCATAAAAGGCAAGAGAGGAGGAGGGGGGAGAAAAAAAAAGAGAAAAAGCAGGGAAAGATAGTGAAATCTTTACAGACTTACCCAGGAACAGTTAAACAGACTTGCATCATGATCAGGTAACTCTATATTGATGCAGATTATCCTCCAAACACTGAGTGTTTTCAAACCCACTTCTGAAGAAGAGGAGAAAGCTGCCAGTGAAAGTAGCAGGTATGGAGTAGTTGAAGTAGTGTGTGGTAGTTGAGTGTGTTTATGTGTTTGCGTGTGTGTGTATGTGTGTAGAGAGAGGGAGAGAGAGAGAGAGAGAGAGAGAGAAAGGGAGGGGGGAGAGAGAGTGAGAGAGCGCTGGAGCCTAGACTGCAGTGTTGAGAGGGACTGAAGGTATGTGGTCTAAACACAACAAAAGCCGGTGCCTTGCTCTAGATTAAATATGCAGGAAGAGGCCCCTTTGCATAAACACAAACACTCAGCAAATGAAGAACTGGTACAGAGCAGATGCCTGCTGAGAGCCCTACCTGTCCTGGCCTCTTTTAATTAGACAAGAGCAGGCAGAACAAATGAATATCAACACGGTCACATAAGGCAGAACAAAAGGAAGGGGGAAAAAAAAGAAAAACATAAAATACTTCCTCAATCCTCAAAAATGTCCTTAATGAGAAGAACAGAAGATTAGAGAGAAGCTGGAAAAAAGCTGTGCATATTTCAAAGATCTAATATGCTGGCGCGATTGTCATGTTTACACGGACACAGAGATAGTTTATATTTAAACAATATTGGCAAATTACTTTGTCAATATTACTTTAAACAGCTGTCTGATAGTTTGATATCAAGGAACAGTACGAGAATGCCACCGGACCGTGAAGACTTTAACGTAGAAACCGTTTTAATTACAACCTAAAACACTTAATTAAAATTTAAAATATCAAATCTAATTAATTTAAGTAGGTCAATTTTTGGTGTGGGTTTTCATTCAATTATGTCCTGGATAAGAATAATACACCTTTTGATTCTTTAATTCATCTTTACATATGCCTCTCCTTCTCACACCTGCTAGAGGAGAAGAAAAAAAAGGTTGAATTTTAATCTGCAGGAATACCATGGTCCATTGACTGCGTCTTTTTTTTTTTTTAAAGTTCCTACATCCCCACTTTCCTCCTTCCTGCTCATTCTCTTCTTCTGTCTGTCTCTCCCTTGAATTTTTTTTTCTCTTTTCAGGACAGGAATGCAGAAGCGTGTGGTGTTGGGGGAAACTCCTGGAGAAAACTGCCAGGCTGTCACAGCAAAAAAAAAACAAAAAAAAAACTGGGAGCTGAACCCCTCCAGAAAATCTGGAGAGTGGTGTCAGATGCTAAGTGACACATACTGATGTGGCAAGTCAAAAATGTCATTTTCATATGAAACCCTTTCAAATGGAGCAGGGGGTGAGGTAGAGCTAAGGATGGGGTGACACTAGGTGAGGGTGCAGAGGGGAGGAGAAGCAGAAATTGAGGGGTGAGAGCTAGTATGAGAGAGAAAGGAGAGCAGAAATGAGACCTCTGGAAAATAAACAGGGTGTTGGGTTTCAAAGGCAAGGGGGACACAGGCATTCCATTGTTCAAGCCAATTATCAGTGGAAAATAATAACAACAGATGGATCCAGAGCGGCCAACTTGTGCCGGAGCACCCTGGCGCTGGAGAACAGATGATGAAATGTGAGAGTGCTGTAGGATGGGAGGAGGAGGAGGAGGAGGAGGAGGGGGTGGCGATGCTGCTCCACAGTTACACACAGCTTCACACACACACCAGATGTGAACTTCTACAAGGACAGTTTAATATGTGCTCTCTGGCCACCACTTGTGCTGCGCGGCTTCGGTATACCAGACAATCACTTGGTCGACACCTCCATGTGTTCAAAAAGGCGAGTCTGTCTCTACGGGCATCTGAAGTCAGATGATGCATATGGCTCCCGTGTTGGCGTGTGATAAATTCTAATCTGTGCATTCCTTTTATGTTCAACAAAGGAGGGTCATTTGTGGAGGGCGGACGCATGCTTGTTTCTATTAGCTGCGAATGGAGTGCTGTAACAACACAACAACATGGAGTAGTTACAATGAAGATTTATCCTTTTTCCTTTTTTTTTTTACTCCGGATTTTCTTTTATTCCAATCAGCACATATCCCAGATGACCTGTGGTGATGTTTTCATTTGATGTTTTTCTAGTGTGCCGAACGTTCACAGGCGGGCAGATGTAACAGTGCAGCAGAGACAGACCTCATTGACTCTGGCTTCATTCACAGATTCCTCATATCAGCCACAGACTGACAGGCAGAGGAGGGGGCTGCAACCTTAAAACAAAACTAATTCTGTGTGCCTTGTCAAGGGTGGGCGATGTCTGTAGATAGCAGTACAAAAGATCTGCCCTTCCTTTTTCACAAGAAAAGAGAAGTTTTCGTTTCATTAACTCCAGACTAAAGCGTAATTATCTCCCTATAGACCTTAATCACCAACAGAAGGATAACAGAACAAAAAGCAGTTTCTACTTCAGTTTTTTTTCTTTTTTTTTTGTTGTTCTTTTTTTCTCTCCTCTACACTTTAGATGAGTCCATCAAACAATGCAAAGAAATTATGGAGGCACAAGTAAAGTCTCATTTTCAAATACTGAAAGATTTTAGCCATTAAGTAGATTGGTTTGCCATCTTTGGCCTTTTTTTATGTGGCTGCTTGGCCTGTTGACTGATAGAAGCCACAGCGAGAAGGCGGCAACACAACCAGCAAACAAACCTTTGATACAAGCGTACAGATGAGAATGCTTGAAACAAAATCAGGTTCAACACTAAATCACCGATCTGGAGTTGTATATTTTCTAAATGGAATGAACATTGCTTGAAGGTGCTTGTGATGATACTGTACCCCAAATGATAAATCCTTGAGGATTGCGCAGAAGAATTTCTACGGGAGGGGGAAAAAAAAGAAGAAAAGAAGAATGGGAAACTTTGTCTAGATTTAATTAGCTTATGAGAAATAATTGCCATTAGCAAATCTCGTCAAATAAGGTTGAGGCGTTTTGCAGGGGGAAAAAAAAGGAAAAAAGTCGTATTTTTGAACGATGAGGAGACAAAAGGTTTTCAAACAGGAACTGGCGGGCCATCAGCCGTTTTAGTGCACTGACACTGAGGTCGAGTTAATTAGACTATTGTCATTTTAATCAGGACAGCTCAGCGGCCATCACTTCCTAAAAGAGCCAGTGGACTTTAAACGGCTGAGGGATTTTTGTGTATGCGTGTGAATACATGTGTGTGTGTACCGTGTGTGTGTGTGTGTGTGTGTTGGGCCCGAGGTGTCACCCAGCTATGGGTTATGGAGTATGGTCTGGTTCTCTCACATGCTTAGAACATTAATGAGCTGGAGACACACCAAGGAAACAAAGGAGCCTGAAGGATCACCAGGGGAAACTACTCGCCTCTGCTCTACTCATGTCTCTGTTCATTTGAAAATAATTTAAATATCAAATATTTGAAATAATTTGCTTCTCCCTGGCTATCAGATTTTAAATAGGGACTCTTTCATGTCTTCGTTATTATGTTCTTCACTAGCATTAAGATTTAAAAAAATAATTAATGTAACCACATTTTCTAGGTGCTTACCATTATGTTACAATAATGGTTTATTTTTTTTTCTGATTTCCATATTTTATGAATACAATGGGAAGATCATAATAACAAACTGGGGAAATGTCAAATGATATATCAAATCTTTGCTGAATATGATAATCTGAAGAGAGTTTTAATCAAATCTGACAAAAGACTGGATTTAAGCTCCTCTAGACTTGGTAGATAAAATTCACTTTGTGCTAGCTCTAGTGGGGGGAAAAAAAAAGAAAGAAAATAAGGTAAAGCAGACAGCAGTCTCATCTGAGTTTAGCCACCAGTCTTCAAAGTGAGAGTCAGCAGGAGGAGGACCTGAATGTTAGAGCAATCAGTGGAGCTCTGCCAATCAGCAGGGGTGATGAAGGGGACTGCCCAATATTAACACCAAAACATCTTTGTAACTTTTCCCCTGGCCATAGTTCAGGTCATGTGTGGACAAGGTGACAAAGCTAACCTGCAGACAAATGCTGGTGAACCTCCCCCCTGTGACGCCTCCGTCAGCCCCAGGGCAGGACTGGCCAATGACATTAGCCAAGCGTCTCAGTGCAAAGTCGACCGCTGCAATATTTCATATTCACTGACCTCAAGGGAAACGGCATTAAAAGGAATTGGAGCAGTCCCCGCACATTTGACTCCATGCCACTTTTTTTACTATGTCTGTTTATGATTATATTAATAGTTCCATAAGTTAATCGTTTTTAACATCGGTTATTAATATTTCACAGGGAGTTAATATTAATCTGATCAGAAATTATCTCCCTTCAATAATTCAATATACATATTAATAATTCAATAAAAAGAATGTTCAGCTTAGTTGAGAGGAAAAAAGAAAAACTGGAGACATAACGATAACTAAATGTGAGAAAATGAAGCCAGAGAAGTCGCATTACAGCACCAAGTTATTTTAATACACTAACAGCTAAATCAAAAAATGTCTCATGAGTAACTTCAATTGATATGTAGCTTGTTAGCCAGGAATGCTAACAAACACAAGTATTATTTAATAAAAATGATAGCAACCTTTCTGGTTCACCTTAAACTGATTTATAATCCAGTTTTAAATGGACCACAGGTTGCTGTATCCACATTTAGAGATAAAAAAGACATGCAGACTGTGAAGCCTCTACGCCATTAAAAAACCCTGCACTGCCCAAGTTCCTCCAGAGGAGATTTACAGGGATTAGATGGTGAAATAAAGGCCTAATCTTTATTTGACAGGGAAGCCAATCTCTGTCTTGCCGGTCAACCCCTTGCGGTAGGCCCCTCTCTCACAACTCACTTTCATGGCTATACACCTCAAGCTTATTAAAAACCACATTTAGGATGCATATTGTGCCCTGTATGAGGTCTCGATCCAATTATCATACAAAAAAAAAGACAAAAAAAAAAAAAGAATATTTCTTTAAGTGAGAAGTGTGCAGAGACATAGTGAAGACTTATTCCACAAATGATGTCCTATGTTGGGTCACAGCCTTACCTGTGTATGAGTACATCTCAGTGGCTATTTCCTCTTGTAATTTACCTTTTTTTTTGGTGTAAGTTATGTCTGATTGAAAATCTAATCAATTTCCAAGTGCAATTTAATGACAGATGGAAAGAGATATTTCATGGAGATGTATAGTAGAGACTGATAAACTATTAATCACACTGCTGGACAATGACACCAGCTAAATTTAAATGAAAAGTGAAAAAGCGTCAAGTAACACGATTTCCCTTAAATGATTCATTACTGGAAGCTGTTATTGCATAGCATATAGAATTATAATTTTGCAGATTCCACTTAATTACAGTGCGTGTTGATGGTGGCTACAGATGCTACTGCTTGAACTGGCAATCCTTCACTGTGTTTAACCCTGTCAGATAATGTCCGGGGCCCCCTTCTGTCCCTCTTCCTCCCTCCGTTCCTCTGTGTCTGTCCGCTCAATGTTTGACCTACAGACTCACTGCCAAGACGAGGAGGAAGGGGAGAGAAGAGAATGATGAATAAGACCTGATTATTTAGTGTAACGTATCATTGCTAAAGTGTAGTACAAAATGACCGATATGTGGGACATCTGTTGCTAATTATTTTACTATAGTGAATATATATGCACATATTAAACTTTTTGTGACCTTTTTTGGGAAGATGAAATATTTTATTTTCCTTGTTTCTATAGACTAGAGACTTTCAGTTTACCCGTTGCTCCCTTGTATCAGATCCCACTGCTTAGTGTGCAACAGATGCTGATTTAAATGTGTTCACTCCATTCAACAAGCAGTTTCTGTGTGTTAAAATGTGCCATGTTTGCAGTCTGGTTATCTAGTTTTACTTTCACTGTTATTGGTTAAAAAGGAGAAAATACAATTGATACCACTGTTCTGAAAAGCTGAAACTAAAAATTTTGAAGCTCTGCTCTGCCAAAAAAGCCACAAGGTGCAGTACCTTTTCAAACGTGACCACATTTTGAGCACCTTGCACAACCTTTGCTTTGCTTTTTTGCGTAAAATGGATAGTTTGGAACTAGGAAAAATACACTTAAAAGTCAAAATTTCTAGTAGTAAATTTAAATTTAAGGGCTGAAAGACTGAAGTTATTAACTTAGGTGTACTTTGCTGAGAAAACTTTGCTTTGCTTAGATTAGTGAAGATTCAGTTGTGTGGTGGAAACTGTCAACATTGTTTCCACAAGATGTCAGAGATAATGTCTTCTGTTTTCTCCTATAACTGTGATTCTATAAATATACAAAATATGATATATATATATATATATATATACACAAAATATAAACTTAAACTAAGACTGATATTATATACACTGCATTTTTGTGGTGGCTGGCAGACAAAGGCTTTGTTTGAGTGCTTTATATTCTACAGGCAGCGTTTCTCTTCCTCTCTTCCTTGTATCATGCCTAGCTCTCAGTTGCAAACAGAGTTGTATGCAAATACTAAAGTCATAATGCATTATATTGTTTGGTGTTAACATTTGAATATTTAAATGGTGTACTTTAGATCTAGATATTCCTATTTCAATTTCCATATACTGTACACACTCAATACAGACAGTTAAGCTTTCCCATATGTCATGTTAAAGACATTGCGAGGACATTTGCATTATTTTTTTCTTCACAACAGAGGTTTGACACACCATGATTTTCATGATTACATTTTTCTCCACACTTGTTAACTGTGTAAGTTACCTATGTTTAATAAGCGCTGTCACTATGCGGCCTTTGTCACAGTGACAGAGCTGGATATGTGAACCACCCACGTACATGTCACTTAACCAAATTGGCAAAGCTGATAAGCCATATTTACATAGCAGTGTTGCTGGGCGTGATTACTATCAGTAACCCCCCACCCCCACCACACACACACACACGCTTTAATGGAAAGTTGGGATATAACTTAGTGTGGGTTACAGCTGGCCTCAGGAAAATAGCTCAATTACACCCATGGATATAAACACTCATGTAACTGTTGGAGTGGTAAACAGATGTGGGGTGACAGTCTGTAGTACGTGATCAGTCAAGCAGCTGTTGCGGCACCTTCATCCATTCACTTGTTCTGATGATGGATCCCACCACAGCTCAACATGAAGCCACACCATTTACTTATGGAGCAGTGGCAATAGGAACATTAAGCTGCTGAGAATATCGTTAACATAGTCCGTCTGTAAAGACAATGCCTGATACACTTTTACTGTCACTGTCAAACACAACAACCAGCTTGCTTGAAGTGGGCATCATAGATAGACCGAGAGAAGACCCTGCAAACACACTTCATTACCAACAAGCATGACGGCATTCAGAGTGATGTCATATGAAAATTAGTAATTAGCTATAATTAGTAGTTTCGTCTCTCAAACGTGACTGAATTACTTTACCAATTACTGCATATAGTTACTACATAAAGTGATCAGTTACTTTTGCACTACTTTTAAATGTCGGCTTCAATTCTCTTATTAATGTGCACATAGCTATATTATTTTAGCGTTGCTATGACACTGTGGATTTTAAATCATGGCTTAAGTAAAAAAAAAAGTAACGAGTAACAAGCCCATTTACATTTCAGTAATTCCAATTGCATTATTTAACTTGAAAAAGTAATTTAGTTGCATTTCTACAATACATGAACACACTGGTATCCGCACAGAGTATTGAAAGAGACATCCCCTTTAGCTGTTGTCTCATTGGGAGCCTACCTGTCACACGGCTGATATGACACTCTTTGAATTCAGTGTGCACATGTGATCAGAGCTGCAGCAAGCACCCTGGATGACAAAGTGACTAGGAGTGTCAAAGCAGCCTACAAACAGGCCTGTCCTCTTCCAGACAGGAAGCTGGGAGCAGCAGAGGCGCTGCCTTGTCTCATCTGCCAGCAGCTTTCGCTGCCTCGCCGCCTCATCACGGCAACCATGTCTGATGGTGTGCACAACTCCATGCTGGACGGCTGTTTTGATTTCAGCCTGTGTGACACATCTGTTGCTTGTCACATTGTGTTGTGCCTGTCTGCGAGCTAAGCCCGACCCGGGCAAATGTGCTTCTTGTTTCCCCGTCCGTGTTTACAAACAAGGCTTGCGCTTACAAATAGGCCGACATGGTAGACATGGTGTAGAGGGTCAGGAAGCCTTGCGAGACACTACGGGCACCTGTGCAGCTGGTGAAACAAGCCATCAATCCTCATAGCTTACTGCAAATGCATGCTGTAGAATGCGAGCACTCTGGATTAAAATGGTGCATTATCTGCTAATAAAAATGTATGAAATCTTAAGTAAAAGTCAAGAATAACTGCAGTGTTGATTGTATATAATAAAAAGAGAAAAAAGGTACAGGTTCTGGCTACTTTGTCATCCTTTAAGAATTCCCCATCATTGTACACTGCCAATTGAAAATCAATTATTTCCCTCCCATGTCTAATTGAGAAAAATTGCTACAGCTGTAAATCAAATCTCCATCAAGTGTTCATTCAGAATGTGCTCTTTAAAGGCTTTTAACATACTTTGCTACAGCATGTCACCAAACTACAAAAAAAAAAATCAAGAATATTCTATGCAAGACTCCCACTGTCAGCTTAAATACATGAGCAATGACCATGGCTAATTGGATCCATCCAATCCACCCATCTATGAAGTACACATGCTATATCAGCGAAAATCAAACGACATTGTTTCACTCAGTGCAAGGCAAGCCCAGCACTAAAGAGCCAGAAAGGTATTTATTAATGGGATGTTACAGTAGCTTAGGAGTGCTGCATTCACAAGTGCTTCATTTCTGTGTCCTTGTCTTTCCAATCAATATTCAAAAGTGCCTCGTAATTACACGTGTAGGATTCATTTACATGCAAAGTGCCGTTGTGACCATAAATTGCAGTGAAGTTATATCTGAGATTTTTTTTTTTTTCTTACCCTTTACTTACTTTAGTATTTATTTTATTTTTATTGCTTTAAAACAATTATCAAAATTATTTCTGACCAAAAAACAACTGCAAAAGGAGAAAAACTAGTTGTCTAAATGAACAATTTGCATGAGTATCAAACCCCAGCCTGTTATGTAAATTCAATCCTTATTCAGAGGGTGGGGAAAAATTTTAGATGTCTCATTTACATTGTCAAATGACACAAAACACTCACACTTTCCGTTTACTATCAAAATGTTTTGCAGCAACACTAACCTGGAAATGATCAGTGTGTGTAGTTCCTCACCACCAAGTCAGTGTAACAATATTGTGCAAGATACAGTGAAATCAGGGCGTATGGTAAATACAACATGATCGAACACCGTGACTGCCATTTTGACCAGCCTCGTCAGACCACAAGACAACACGTAGCAGCGCTGGCACGGCAGGGAGGCACAACGCTGCTATGGGGCTTTAATATATTCAAAGAGGGATCATTTACTTAAGGCTCGCATCCAAGGATCAGTCTGGCCTTCATTAGCCTCAATCTGACACGGATGTGAACAACATGTTGGCTTGCCACATGAACACTGCCCCTCCTTCCTCCAAACCCCAAACTCCCCTCCCTTCTCTGAGACCTGCACAGCAAATTCCTCTGGAAATATCACAGGTTGTTAGCATTCCAGAGAGAATTTTACATGGGTGTACACTCAGGCCTTAATTAGAGACACTATTTGATCATTCAGCAGCTGGGCTTTATTAAAAGTGCGGGTTCACATTGCCAAACAGTCATCCCCGGTTCAGTGGGAAAGAGGCAGTCAATGAAACAAGAATATGAATATTCAGCATTTACAATTGTTTTGGAACATTTGAGCCTCCTCACAGGTCATCTACCTCTGATATTAAAGAGATCAATTGTGTTTTGTGCTAAATGCCGTTTCAGACCTTTTTCTATCCTAAGTCTACATAAAATCTCAACGTTCTTAATAAGAAATGTATATTTAAGATACATTCAAATATGTTTAAGCAACCTCAGATATAAGTCAGTATTATAAGCCTAAAAATAATAATTTGGGTTCAATCTTAATTAATGCTAGTACTGAGAATGTATTAACTATTTAGTGGATCTCTGCATAACTTTGCAGAGATCCACTAAATGTCTGTGCAGAACCTGAGCAATATCGACCTGAAAAGAAGCAAAGAGATGTAAACTATATCTCACCAAGGTCGACAGGGACTATAAAACAAACCGGGTTTGAGGTGAAGTCTTCCCTGCGTGAAGGTTAGCCATGTTTCGTGTTTACACTACACTGCAGGCTTTGAAATTGTTTTTGCAGTGCGGAGTCTGTCCAGGGTCATTGTTTGTTTTTGACGTGTTTATACACCACACAAGGAGTAATGACTTCTCGGATAGTCAGGGGATGCAGACTTGATCCAGCACACTATCTGCAATTTTCTTTACTTTTTCAGGCTCACAGTCAACTGACAAACAGCCAGGACTGAGAAGACTTGCGCTGACTGGGCGCTGTTGTTGTCATCATGTTGAGTGTCATTCAAAGTGATGTAAATATGCAACTGCATCAGGAAATGAGGAAATCGGTTACTATGCAAAACCTCCCTTATCGTTTTGTGGCATTCAAACTCATAACAATTTCCATATAATGCCCTTCTTTGAAAAGACATTAAAACCTGCTTGTCTAAAAGTTAATATGAAATAATAATGAGTCTGATGCAATGCCGGTACACAAGTGCGTGTGTTAACTGACTCGCATTGCTGTCTACAGACGTGCAAGAGAAGTACTTACTTTGATCTCTGGTTCCACAGGATGTCACCACTGGAGTCTCCTGGCTGGACCGGTAAGCAGCAGATAGAAGGGGAGGGGAGAAGAAGAGGAGAGGGGGTAGGAAGGAAGGTTTTGTGTGTGTGTGTGTGTTGGGGAGGGGAGGGGAGGGGAGGGGAGGAAAGGGGGAGAAAAAAAACAAATTGAAAAAGTTGAAATTATTTGAGACATGAATGCAGATGACAAAAAGCTAATACACAATAATACATGTTTTTTCATACACATATGTATCTGCTTATTAAACCACATTTACCTCCAACCAACAACCAACAAAAATCTCTTATTCTAGTGTATATGCGTGTGTGTGTGTGTGTGTGTGTGTGTGTGTGTGTACCTCAGAGTGGAGTGTGAGTGTAGGGACACAAAACAGGTCACTTTCAAATTATTATTCATCATGCAGAATTAAATAGGTCCCCCCCCCTCCCTTCACATATCTGTGGATACATATTTAGCATCTCAAACGAGAACTCCCTTGATTGAACAAATAATGACACAAATGATTCCAAAAACTGTAACTGAGTCCAAATTAATTTGAGCTTAGCTCTAATTGCATTTAAACACTGCTCCTCCCTAACCTTAGATCAAGCACTTCTTAATTACTGGCTTCTGAAGACTGAATCCCTACAGTGTTGATGAAAAACAAAAACAGCATAGCTTTATAGCATTTGTGTTGTAAATGTTTTTATTCAATAGGAATAACGACGCTCCATCCGATTGAGTTCTGAGCGCACCCAAGTATTCTGAAATCGCTTGTTCAGGGTATTAAACTGCCCTTTTCAAATCACCACACATTAACACTCGACCTCTCACAGTTGAGCCGGGTCATTCAGTCCCACTGCCCCGTGCCCCTTCGCCTTAACTCCTTCCCCCCATTTTCAAACACAGAGGGAAGAAACAGCAAAATGTGTTTCCTGAAAGGGAGTAGAGGTGGAAAAGGCCCATCCTGCCGCTGGAATCACCGCCGCCCCACTAGAGCCGCCGCCACTGGCCTTTCTGCAGAGACAGCAAAAGTTCCCCGAGAGGGGAGCGTCTGCCAACTCAAACAGGGCTTATTCTCCTCTCTGTGGGCCGCCAGCCGCCCATGTGGGCCTGTGCTGGGCTTCCTGAGGGCTCGCTGCAGCTGGAGCACTTTGAATAAAGGTAACAGCAATGTCACAGCTACTGTAAACTTACTAGGCTGCTCCTGTCAGCAGGACGTTCCAAATCAAAGCAGAAACAACCCCACCTAAAACACAACGCATTGTTTTTTTTCCACCAGCCCCAAGTCCAAACTTCCCACGAATCACAAAGAGAGCACACAGGCGAGAGGGCAACCACTGTTCCCTGATCTTGCCAAACAAAATGCCAAGAGACCGGGAGTGACATTCAGCTCTGGGGTTTAAAAATACGAGCAATTTGAAAATGATTAGAGTCTTATTTTATTGTTGAGCGCCTGACACAGGAGAGGAAACCAGAACAATCCAGTCCACCGACTTTTTTTCTGCTGAATTTAGAAACACTAATTAGTTTTGCTCTCGTAAAGCCAACCTGAAAACGACCAATTAGAAAGTGAATATGAGACGCGCAGAGGATACAAGAGTTTGTCATTTCCACTGTTTAAGTCCCATATGCACAACTTTACTGCGATGACTTTCACACACACACCCAAGATGATTGGCATGCTGCCTACTAAACTTGATGTCATGTACACACTCGGACCAGTTAATTGCACTATACATCAAATAGCCTTTTGCTTAGTTAGAGGGAAACTATTACAGATCTGTATGGCCACATCAAACCCAGGCTGAGCAGCTTGGCCATGCAGATGTCTGAAGCACCAGGCTGACCACAGCACCAGCTGGTTTCAGCTATAGACCTACCAGGGCCAAATTGTTTCCCCTCGCAGGTACCTTATTTCTATGAATTTTCTCTTTCAGCAGTACTGGAATAATTCCTCTGAACGTATAACGGCTAACAACAGGGAATGGCACCTTCATGTACTTATATTTCACGAACATGCAGTATATTTCACCTGCTGGGTGGTGCTGGTTCATGTTTAACTAGTCATTAGAAATTAACGCAAAACCTGTGGAAATTATCTGCAGGAATTTCATTGCTATTCTCCGAGCAAACAGTGGCAAGTGTTTCATCACTGTCGGACTGAAGATGGATGGGCTGTCAGTGCCTTCCTCTGTCCAGGATCCCGCTCCTGGGCTCAGAACTGGCTATAAAAGGCCGGGTCTATGCTTTGCAAGCCTGCGCCTTTTACTGGGAGTAATTCTCAGATGCCAGGTCGCTGCCAACGTCCTTGCAGCCAATGGCAGAGAGGCCAGTAAGTTCACATTAACTGCAGAGTGTAACTGCGCTGAACATCTGCTCATGAATGAGAGCGCTGCCCACTAACTCAGCGAGTTGAGGCCCACTGATGAAAAATTCAACGTTCTCCTCGTTGGCACACTTGTTTTGCACTATTCTCCTGAGCCCCCAGAATTATATTAAGAGAATTTCAGCACGGCCTGGTGTATCTGAGAGAACAGCTGGCGCTGAAAAGGGATCTGCTGCTCGGCGAGAGCTCAGGGACTTAACACGGGATCTGCCTTCTCCTACACCATTTGTCCTTGAAAGAAAAGAATCTCAGTGTTAAGCACCCAGGTAATAATAAGAAAGCAGAGGCTACATTTAGCTGATTACAACACCCATGTGTGCTACAGCGGACTGAGCATAACCAATGAAGACATGAATCGATACTGAGTGGAAAGAGAAGACAGAGGGGCAATTGGGACAATAAGTAGCTCCCTCGGGAGACCTATTCACTGTACCTCTCCTTTGTTTGGCTTGTTTAGCGCATTAGATTGTTAACTAGGAAGAATCGACTCCCAACCCCACAATATGGAATCAGCCTAATCAGAAACAGAAGCAGTCTGTTCGGGGGGCAAACACATCAAAGACTTTGGAAAGTATGAAGGCAGTACCACAATCCTGTACTTCAATTGCTTTAATTATATGCCTCATAAGTGTATGATATCACTAGAAAAACACAAGTGATGTATATTACTTACCCTTAGCCAAAGAAAGAAAATTTTATTGTACGATTAAAATCTGAACATCTAAACTATGTGATATAAACTGCCATTCGTTTCTCTGTAGATGATGAAATAGTTTCTCAGTTTAAAAGTGTTAAGTTTAAGGAAGTGGTGACTAACAAACACTAAGAATAAAAGATTACCAAACTCAGTAATTTCACTTCTGCCTTTCTGTGAAATACAGTTAACAGATTTCTATAAGTCAGCACAGAACACAACTTGGGTGACTGTGTGAAAATTTTATCTCCTTGTTGGTTTAATCTGTATCTCAGTTTTACCGTTTCTAACTTCATCAAAATTAGACTAATTCAACACACACACAAAATAATCTTGATATGTTTCTTGTTTTTTTCTCACAAGTGCAGCCACATGTGGAAGCAAACTGTAAAGAGATCAGGTTTATTGCCTCCTTACACCATGCACTGATTTATTTAAAAAAAAGAATCTGCGAATATAATATTGCCATTGAAAACCAAGTGGATGTCGGGAGAGAAGCTCATTTAGCTGGTGACAAATGACAGCACTTTGTCTTTCTGACAAGATCCTTCCTTCATCAAATGTCCAACTTCACATGGAAATAGGAAATCACACATTATCACACTGACAAACAATTACAACCATGTCATTAGCAGCAACCCCGGGCCTGAAACCATTAACAAAACACAATGTTGCACACCACGCTAACTATCAGAAAAACACAGGATGTAGATGAAAAGACACAGATAAATCAATCATGACGCAACTTGACGCTTATAGCTTGGGCAAGATCTAAACATTGGCAACAAGGAGTGAGAACAGCCCTTTGAGCCAAATAAATAAATCACAAAATAATCTCAAGCAATCGAAAGTTCCTCGTCCTTGAACAAAGATTTATGTCTACACTGATGGCAGAACAGTGCTTGCTTTATATTAAAAGTTAACACTTTAGAGGAGTTCCTCTTTAAATGACTTAATCAGATACGGAGCATTAGTATCTTTTTTAATACATCTTCCAGTGTCAGCCACCAAATGAAAAAGCTAGCCTCTGTAAATATGACTGCTTACTTCTAACACAAACATTGTTGACACCTAATGTAATTTCAGCGGGACATCCAACTGAAAGCACACCGGGGTAATATAATGCTCTTAATGAGAATTCCTTCCAGCTTGAGACCTTGGCGAGATAGCCATAATGCATGGCTTCTCTTTTTAATAAAATAATTGTTACAGTTATTAAAGATGAATCTCATCACAGTTGAGATGACAAAATAATTCATTACCAAAACCAAGGCTTTAAATAGCTGCAAATTATGTAGCCCCCCCTTCCCCTTTGAAAATACACTTCCAGATAAATGGGTTCGTTATTTCATATAAATATTAGACATATGCTGCCCTTGAAAGGAAAGAAATATTGCAACTGTCTATTAAGAAGTTTGCAGACACCCAATGCATCATGTATGTCAAATCAATAACCAGAAACCTATCAATAAACAAGCCTCCAAAACCTTAATTATATTATATACATTTGTGACTATCAGCATTATTGTTACCATTTACATTATTATAATAGCTTAATTTATTACATTTAATATCTACTGATACTGTAATAATACTCATTTAAAATATGGTGCTTACTGTACATACTCATGCGCGCACACACACACACACACACACATTTTTAGCCACAATTACATATTGTTGTCCACACCCTAATATTAATCCCCCCATACTGCCTCATTCATGTTTTGCATTTTTACAATCTTTTGTGTTATATTATATATTTCTGACTATTTTATAAAATGTACACAATAATGGAAAACTGCCCTACAAGTTATCATCATCCCGTACATGTGTATTTAAATGTCTTACTTTATCTTAGTAGATGAATCTAGAATGACGCATCTGTTCATTTTCAGTTTTTTCAGACGCACATACAGTACAACCCTATGCTAACAAATCAACACTTGTCTGCTACTGCCTGCATGATGTTGCCTCTATTCCAGTTTGTCTTGTGGAGCCTGCGGTGTTCCTCTTCACAGCATCTTCACGTGTGAAACACAGAAAAAAAACTGGAGCACATGTCTGTGCAAACTTCCACCGACACCCCCCCTCACCCCCAGCCCTTCCCATTCACAGCTCTCCTCTAGCTTTATTTATGTATTCAAAAGAGATAATTTACAGCGATGGCATGGAAACTTCCCAGCATGCCTTTTAACCTGTCGTTTTTCACTCTCTCCACAGCAGGATGTCCAGAGGAAATGCTTTATTAAGATCCTGCCGACATGAAGAGCTGCTGTGACTTACTGGTGCATTACTGTCTAAAAGGCAAAGTTATTTAGACCAATAAAAGGCTAATATATTGTTGGAGTGGAATTACACAGAAGTTATCTCTGCCTTAATAACATCACCGCAACCCCTGATGTTGTTTAGATCAATAAAGCCCATTAAAGTACAGACCTCAAGCGCAGATAAGGCTGTACTACCACAGCAAAATACTGCTCGCTGGCATCTGAGAGGGCAGAGGTCTTCCTCTGGCAAACAAAAAGTGGCCAAAATGAGAAAAACACTTCCAACATAATGCCATAAAAAAAAACTTTAAATCCAGTGAAACTCATTGTCTGCCTTATGAAGCCTTCTGATCTACTGGCAAGGCAGATAAACAAGTGGAAAGATGCTAATGGATTTCAGATATTGGTCAGACAAAGTAAAGTAAAGGGGGTGGGGGTGCGCCTTACCACTCCTATAGAGCAGGGTGGTGATGTCAGCGCAAAGGTGAACCTGTACTACAGCCCTTGGCTCCATCTATGTACTTGTTTCCTGATATGAAGAGGGAGGGCTTTCTACAATGTCTTCTTTAAATAATTCCACCTAAAACATCAGTGACATTGTACTATGAAACCCCCTCTGCACCTTTGTCTGTATCCTATTCCACTGTTACATCAGATCTGACATTTTCCTTTTATTTTTAATCTGTTACCATGATCATTATTATAATCTGATGTGATAATGCTGTAAACAGCTAGCGATTCTGTGATGTGATGTATTTAACACAATGTGGATTGCTCGTGTTTGAACAAAAAGTAAATATACAAATGAGTGGAAGTAAACTACTAAACCAAAAAAAACTTGTCCCTGTCTAAAGCAGTTTATAGTGGTCATGGTACCACACTGTACATCCCAGTGTTTTGAATGTGGTTTCCCAGCATGCTGTGCTCATTCTTAACAGTGTCCACCAGGTGATGCACTAAATCATGTGTGCAGCAACCGTCCATCAGCCTTAAAGGCATAATGACCACAGTCTGGACACTCCCTTAAGGATCTGCCACATGTTATGATGACAACACAGAAAGGAGAAGAGGATTTAGTGTGTGTGTGTGTGTGTGTACATGCACTGTTGGGAGTGCAGACAGCGTTCACGTGCACTTGTAAATTGCAGCACACTGAGACACCACAGTTCTCCACAGGAAACCACAGGAAACAGAGTTTTGACGCTATCTGTATAAGCACCCGAAATGACAAACAAGATTTTTTTTTTCTTTTAAAGTACAACATGTCTCTTATGGCTTATACACCGTCAATAGGAAGTTTACAGACACCGAGATACTCAGGTGGGGCAACTGCACTCATAAGAGAGTGACAGACTCTTAAAGGGTTTCTGGTGCCTTTCTCACACTCTCATCTTAGTGAGTATGCTGGAGGGCCACTTTAGCTAACTGCACAGACAGGCAGCAAGACAATATGAAGTGCTAAAACATTAACTTCACCCCAGTACAGTCATTTTTTACAAAAAATATCAGTTAAGGAGCTACAAGCTGCAGCATGACTGCACTAGTGTGCGGTTCAGGATCTACAGTCTTTTGCAACACAGGCAGATTATCCGTGTGACTGTATGCCTTTATTTCCACTGTTAAATTGCATTGTAAAATAAAGCTTGCAATTAGCAGTATCAGGAAAATACTGCTAAGTGGGAAACTGACAGAGACAGAAGAGTCTTGTGCACGCCAACACACACACACACACACAGAGACACACACACACACACACACACAGGCCACAGTGATGATTGATTGTGAATAATATCTCCACAAAATGATCAACTCTGACAATGTAATATTACCCAACAAATAATACATCGTAGATATATAAAAAAAAAAAGGAGAGGAGAAAGAAGATGAATAAAATGCATGAAAGAAAGAGAGCAGATCTCCTACCAGCTCCAAGTGAAAGCATAAATAAAGTGTGGCACATCTTTTACCTTCTTCAATTATCTGCCTTTTGACATGCAAGCTGAGCACAGTGTAATTAACATCTCAGGAGATAATGGGGTCGCTACTCACTGATCAATCTCACACATATATTATCTGCCTTTTACCAATCCAGCCTCCTGTTATTCTAGGAAGGGAATATTCTACAACACATTTTTTTTTTCTTTGTGGGTGAGGGCATTTAATGAAATGCTGGTAATAGGCCTAATGACTCATTCACTTGAGCTCATCTTCCAAAACATCAATTAGGCTAAGACCCAGCTATTGCTATTGCAGTAAATAACAAATCTTTTCTTATTAAAGCAAGATGCAACCATGCTATCATTATCAATTACCGACAGCATCACATGGCTGAAATTGGTGAATGAAAACATTGTTGATTCTGTAAAACTGTTCCTTCTGTGCCCTGAGCAGTAACAGGTGTTGTAGTTGAACCCTCTGACCTGGTACAAACACTTCACAATACAATCTGGAATTTATTTGACCTTCTCAGAGTTGGCTAAATTGTTAGTTACGCTTATTAATGATGGGGAAAAAAACTGCTCTCAGGTGCATTCTTAACTCCAAATACAACTGTAGACACATGTTACTTCTATATTTACAAATATTACAGATTTACTATATAACATTTAAAATAACCCCCCCATCCACCAACCTTATGTGCTTATAATACACGGCCCTTCCATAGTGGACTGGTGAGTTGCCTGGCCCTACACTGCACAGCGGTGCTCCCTCAGGTTATTTGCCAGATGCCTTTGCGCAAACTTCAGATCAGCCCTGAGATTTATGTTGTTGTGTTTATGCCCCTCTCTCTCTCTCTGCTCTGTGTTTTTTCTGTCGGGTCTAAAGCCAAGTTCCTAACAGTATCTGGTGAAAGAGTTCACTGGCACACAGTAAACAGTACAGCATACAACACACAGGACCCTGAACGCAGTGACAGAAGCGATGACTGAATACACTACGGGGGAGAAGCAACACTTCCTCTTTAAGAGACTGATGTGGCAAAATGTGTACTAACTGTGTCCTTGTAATGACAACTGCTACTAAAGTTACGTCACTCACACACTTCATATATTGGCCTGTAAAACTCAAGAATGAGCATAATACAATTATTAAATGCTAATGGCCTGCTACACCTGACATTTTAGCACCACACTAGTCCTCTACTATAGTCATATTTATCTCTCTATTCTCAGCGCACTTTCTCATAACAAGGTACAATAAGTTGGTATTAAGGGGCTCTGTTCTTTTAAATAAGTATCAAGTACAGTAGGTATTGCAGATGAGATGGGAGTGCCAGCTAACCTGGATTAGACCATCTAATCTAATACTGCACATACCTTTTGAAGGTCAAACACTTTGAAAAAGACATAAAAAGTGAAATGGCAAGAAAAAGATATAAGAGCTGATCAAAAGAAGTGAATACAAGACAATCACCACTGTTGATGCTGCTGGGTGTGTTATAGGCTGCACTTTTGAGTGTATTATTAACTTAATGCTGCCTGGACACGCGGGGGCTGTTTTACAATTTAGGCTTTAACAGATGTGCGTTTTATGTGGCAGGTTCTCCAGAGTTTAGATGCCGCTGTCCACACAGATGAGGCCGTAAGGCAGGTCATAAAACCTGCCTTTGAAACTTTGGGTGGATTATTGCCGACATGACAGCGAGTGAGCAGAGATCAGCACAGCTCACCTCTCCACCAGCCTCTCATGCTTGTATCATTTGGTGTCCCACCAGATGGAAAAAAAAGTTGCATGAACAAACTGTTTAATTTTATCTGACTAATGTTACATTTTGCCTGCATGTCTACTCCTGGGTGGGATGAAATAATGTTGCACACACTTGCACCTTTAAAATGAGCAGTTTACCATAATGGGAATACTGTACTGTAGGGTGACGACAAAGGTAATTGTACTGCAACCACAGTGTACAGTGTAATTACTGTGAATTACAAACCTTCGCCCCCCCACCCAACCCCAACTCCTGCTTTACAAGGTGGAATTCCTGGCAGGGAACACACACTCTTTTGGACTGTCTTCAAACACACACTCTCTAACACATACACTTTTCAACATACTTGCCTTGATCTAACACAGATTTACATACACTTTTTCCAATTTTTTTCCCGCTAACACTTAAAGACAGTCTTTGTCACACAATGCATTCTTAATGCTTCACACTCTTTTTTCTTAGTGACCTGTGTTAACTTTGGTACCACCTCCTGAGCCAGGCAGGAAGGCATGCAGAGTGAGCTCTCTGCTGGCTGTGTCCAGACCTAGACTCTTACACAATACAGGCTGCATGGCCCTCCCAGCGGCTCAACCCCTCCTCCTCAATAACCCACTTCCCATTCTTGATCAAACCTGGGGATTGTACTGCGAGGGTGGAGATGACAAAGATGGGAGGAGGTGCGTGTGTTGGAGAGGGGGGGCCACATCCTGCGTGAAACCGCATCCTGAACAAGCATCGCTGCATCTCACTGTAAATAAATACTCTCTCCTCCGCGTTGCTTCCGTCAACTGTCACCGCCTTGGCTCCCAATCACCTTCAAGTCCAAACAGGAAAGTGCAGGGAGGCGAGGGAGATGGCAGATATGAGCTTTAATTTGCTTCTCACCGCACTTTAGCCCGGGTGCACACTGCTTCCTATTCTCCTGCTCTGACCAGCTGCCCCGGCTTCGTTCCAGACCCTGAGTCCTTCCTGTCACCTTTCATTACCACATTATCCACGAGGAGGCTCCCTGTGTAGCCGGGAAATCACCATTTGGTAGTACTCCTCCTCCGTTTATGTAGTATTGTGTGAGACATTCAAAGCCACGCGCAACATCCTCACAGGAGCTGCTGCCTTGTTACCTGCTAATCCCCTGTGCATTATCACCAGAGATGCAACTGAACAACAGAGCATGACAAAGGCAACAACTGAAACATGACAAGCTCTCCGTCCATAAAATGCTTTGTGTTGCAATGCTCTCATCAGACTGGCTCAGTGTGTGAATATCTCTTATTTCTTTAAGTATTAAAGGCCTGCTTGGCATTACAGTGATGAAGATTTATTTATTTATATGGGGGAAAAAAATAAACGGAGACAACAACCACTCAATAGAGAAAATCTATATGGTAGATACTGTTGCTCTATGTCCTATTTCAACTTAAAGAGAGCACTCCTTGTATTGCTTTACTACACTTGAATGAGTTGAGCTGAAAATTGACAGCTACTGACTGCACCGTTTGGACTAGCTTTGAAAAGCTTTGAAAAATCATTCAGTAAACTGATCTGTCAAGAGGAGACTGCAAGCCACATATACAGTTTGCCTGTCACGATAAATATCGACTTATCGTACGATATATATGACGATGGCTGCAATCATTTGTGCTGACCTCGATATTGTATTTACATGCGTGTTTGTTTACATATGAATACCATAATCACCCATATTTTAGCCAAAATAATGCCAGAATAAACAGCATAACTGAATGCGTGTGTGGTCTATCTTCTTGAGGCAAATAATCTGTCCAGCAGGCTGTTTTCGTGCCTGCAGTTAAACTTGCGCGTAGCCTAATTGTGCCTCCATTCGTTGACACCCAAATGAATGAATAGTATTCATTATATCTCCAGCAGTGGAGAGCAGCCTCTCTACTGCACCATTAGCACTGAGGAAAGACATTGCTGTCCAACACGCTGAATGGACGCAGGGTTTTTGACGTTAAACAGACCGAGCACTGAATTATTTCCTTCACCCAAGTTGTTTTACGTTGTTTAATGCTGTAGTTCGTGTTGGTCATCAGATCTTGTTTGTTACTGCTGATCGCTGCTCCTCTGTGCTAACATTTGTCTCTGAGTGACGGCATAGAAAGTATTTACAATATACTTCATGTTTGTCACATATTCCACCAACATCACGTTATTAACTAACATTTTGAAAATCAATTTATTGCGAGATGTGGTCTAAGAGGACTGTCTGAATGTCTGAATGCTCAAAATGATGTATCTGCATTATTGTGCTATTATATTGTCATTATATCAGTGGCATAATATGGTCTGAAAATGACAATAATATTTATTTCTGGGACAATATATCGTCCAACAGAAGCAGATATCATGACAGGGCTAATATACAGACTTTCTGTGTGGGTGAATATATAAATGGACGTAGAAACATCTGCATAATTTGTATTTACACAATATCAAAGAGGATCATACATATTATATAAAATTGGCAATTAAATCAACAAACTCCTTCACCAATAAAATACCAAAATTTTGGTCAACTGGAATTGAGATGACAATATTTAATTCTAAGCCGTTTACAGCTTTAACAATAATGACACTGTGCAAAGGATCCAATGTGCAACTATCATTATTATTATTATCCAACCAAATTGGCAGTTAAGAGATGCATTTCATGTAAACCCTTTCGTGGGAATGTTTTGCAGGAGAAAAATAAAACAGTTCACAGCAAGTGACAGACATGCTGTAAAGCCAAAGATTTAGTGCCATCTGTCCGTAGTCTTGCAGTTTACATCTTATCAGAAATCTGCTGAATGTGATTAAGCGAGTTACTGATAAATTGGGCCTCTCTCTTTCTTCAGGGCACAAGCAGTGTTAAGCGAGACATATTCTGCACAAGTGTTACATTTGTGTTAAGTTGTGCCATGTTGATCAGACCGTTATAGGCACCCTCCTCTTTGCCTGAGGAGAAGGCTCACTGGCAAGACACATTACTTAAAGGGCAGCATCTCACTGAGCACGTCTGAACCTGCCCAGGGGGAGTGTGAGTGTCTGTGCGTTTGGGTGTTTTTATGTTTTGTCCTCAGGACCCCCAATTGTTGTTCATTTCCTGTGCAAAGACAAAATAAGCACATAAAGGCCAAAATGTGCTCTTCCCTGGCCTTCACCCACATCACAGCACTTTTCCGCACAAGTGGCTAACCACAGATAATTATACAATTAAAACAATTTTCCGCATCTATCTGTCAGACTGATCTAATTCGCAATTCGAATGACACTAATGGAGTAAGCCTCTTTCTCTCTCCTTCCCCGAGCAAAAGCCTCTTCCTCTGTATCACACAAAGAAGCAAAGCCATCTGCAGCAGAGGAAAACAGAAGCGGAATAGTGTTATATTTGTTTAGCAGGATTTTAGTGAATAAAGTTAAGACCCAGCAGTTTTCATTATGACGCATGGTGGAGTAAGGAAATAGGGAGGTTCATTTGATTGTTGGTTCAAGTTAACCCTTGGCTGCAGAAAAAAAGAAGAAACGGAGTGACCCTCTTATTTTCTGAGACAACACTCCCTTCAACCAACACTGACATTAATAATTCATCATGACAAAATACATTACCAGGGAAGCTGAGTGTGAGAAAAAAAAAGACGTGACAGAAAAAGAGTCACATTAAAGCTGGCTGCAGACATTCGGCAGCAGTATGTGGAAAATAAAATGTAATACTTTATTGTCTGAACAAAGTGGAACATGCATTACCAATTCAATATTCATAGTGAATATTATGTCCAGTGGCTCAACTGCAGAGAACTCAGACTGTAACATTTAGAAAGATCCACAAAGGGTGTTAACAACATTGGGTGGATTTAGGCATCACTAAACCTTGACCTGGATATCCTGCATCTCCGTCCACCCAGTGTGAATAAGGAACACAGCAGATAGGAACTACTCCTACACAAGTTCAAGGGAAATGCTTGCATGGCGTGGCTCTGTCCTTCCCAACCAGCTCTACCAAGTACAATGGCAGCAGATATTTTTATGATTATGAGCTATCCTGATGGGGATACACATATCCATTAGATATGAGTTCGCCTATAGAGGGGGTCTGGTATTACCCACAAGCAAGTGCCCCATCAGCAGAGAGGAAAAAGCTGCCTTTTATGGTAACAGATCACAGACTCAAGCCATTGGCCACAAAGCCCACAAATGAGGCGTTAAGTGTAGTGGCAGGGCAGCAGAGAAAGAGGAGCAGAGAGATATGACCCTCTTCTCATCCATGCATGAATCTGCCCTCTGCCTCTCTTTCTTTCTCTCTGTCTTGCGCTCTACCACTCCGCCCTCCAAAAAACATTGTCAAAACATGATTACCAGGCTCACAATCACCTCAAAATAACAACTGTCACCTGCAGCAGAATCCATTAAATCATTGGTAATGTTGCAAACCTGTAATGTAATTTTTATAATTGAAAATTAATTCTTATACAATATTTGGAGAGATTCCTAATGGACATTTTCCGTAATTAATTGCCAGATAGAGGCAGGGCTAGTGCGGCAAAGTTAAAAAACACAACCTGACATGGAGATTGAGAAAGAGAGTGCAGCGAGGGGCCTGCTGGGACGGTTTCATCACCGTGCCTGACCCCCCCTGCTGCTGGGAATGGCAGGAGATGGGGGGGAGCAGGGAGGAGATAGACTCCTCTTCACAGTCAGAGATTTAATTGCACGCAGATTCCATTACCTCTGCACAAATGTCACATTCTCTTCTGATCAGGGGGCACGGCAGCCACTGGCAGCATGGCTGGCAAGCAGCCAGACTATAGTGCAGAAAGTGTTCAGCCAATCAGGGCTCCCAGGGCAGACAGAGGTGAACAGAGGGACAGAAAGACTACGGTACGCCAAAGATATTTAAAAACAAAGGAGAGTCACAAACACAAAGCAGCTGACGGTGCAGCATTCAGGTAGAGGACAATATGCAGTATTAAAAAATGTCAAAAGGTTAATTGATTCAAGGTGTGCAATTAACTGTTTTATTATTTATATATTTCAGTTGATAAAGGTTAGCAAAATACTTCACACTGACCATGCTGTATTAAAATGTCTAAATAGATCCAAAGGTAAAGCATTTAAATTTGGGTTTTTTTAAATCAAGGATTTTAATGTAGCTATGCATTTAATATTCATGAGAAAAACATCTAAGCTAATCAAACAGTTGATTACCTCATTAAAGTATAGGCATTTTTCTGTATAGTTCTTAATGTCAGAAAATCCCATAACGAGATTAAAACCAACAATGTCTTAGTCCATCCCTCAATACTTTTTCGACTTTTCTGCCCCAAGCTCATTCGTTCCATCAGAAGGTTTATATTTTTAAAAAAACGAGTCTCGAATAAGCACTTTGAGTTTCAAAAAAAGGCACACAAAAAAAAGAAGAAATTGGAAAAAAGCCGACTACTATAGTTTTTGGCAAATGTTACTGACACAAGAGTAAAAAGCACATTTGCTGAATACCATTTTCTGTGGTGGTGACTATTTCTCTAAGTAAACTATCTGATCATAAAATAATTTTTAGACAGGTAAGTAGCATGCTAGCTAGGTAGTTACTGAGTATAACTGGCAGCAGGCAGAGAGTAAACCCGTCGCCCCAGTTAAATGTAACAATATATGATCATTGTTTTAAGCATATCAACTTGAAAGTGTTGATTCACTGGGAAAGCAGCAGCCACAAGAGCAGCCACAAATCTTTTTAACACAAAATCTGAGCAGATGCCTGAAACCAGCCTCCACAGATACAGTTCAGGAGTTTAATTTATATGAAATAACTGCAACACTGGTCAGTAAAATTACAATTAAATATTTTCTCAAAAACATTCAGCCTTGTTCTGTACCATTTGTGTCTTTATCGTTCATATCCATGTTCACTGGTTTTAAATAGTTGAACAACAAAACTGATGAAAAGCTCAGTATAAATCTGTTGATCTAACAGTGTTTTGGAGTCATTTCATAGAAATAAAACACGCATATTACTATATGCAATAAGCGATGGGCTAGTGGGAGGATTTCCACATACCCCGATCACTGGTGCACGGCTGCCTGGCACTCCATTCCTCCAATCAGAATTCAGCTCTCAGTCTTGAGGGCAGGGCCATGGGGGTTTCACAGAGGACAAAAACAGACAGAGTGAGAGAGTGAGAGAGGGAGAGAGAGAAAGGAAGGAAGGGGAAAGATACAACGATTACAAACAGGAAGTGAAAAGGTGGGGAAAGCCCCTACCATGGTCCACTAAGCCCACATGTTCAGAAATGACGTAAGTATTGGCAAAAGCAAACGTGATCGTCGTCAGCCACAATTACTTCCTACGTTATGACACACTGATTCCTGATGGCATCTCCTGGCCTAGATGCATATCAAGTTATCTTGCTTACATATCTGAACAAGCAGATGAGCAACTATGACAGATAGACAATGAAAAATTCAATCAGAAGTGTTTGTATCACATTACCTGGTTTCTGTGGTTCACTTCTCAGTAAACCTGTGTCAAAGTTAACCTTTATCTTATCTAACCTTGTTAAAGTATTTTTGCAAAACCCACATAGAAAACGTGCAGCATTAATGTCATATGTGTTGTCAATCATACTTACTGTATGTTTCCACTGAAGAAAGGATTTTGAATGTGTATATTTTTATTGTATTTAAAGAAAAATAAAACGATTTTTTTTTTAAAATAAATTTTAAACACATCACAAAGATTAAAATACAAATATTCTAAAATTCTAAACAAGACAGCAGCTACAAAGCTGCATAATGGTATTACACCAACAAAAATCACAAGTCTGATTACTCTGGAGAATGCATTCATAGTAATACAGTGACCTACAAACCCTGCAGTAGTCTCTGCTTCAATAATAAACCAAATATTTATGATATTACTTGTATTTTACATAAAAGACGCATGACTTGTTCCACTACAAAAACATCTGAAATAAGCTGAACATTTTGTTTATTCAAAAACCTGGCGTTAAGCTCAAAAGCATTCATCTGTAGCCAGATAAACAAGTCGAAAGATGCTAATGGCTTCCAGATACGGTTCAGATCATGCAAATGAGGCAGCAGAATGGATGGCTTCTGGTTTTGTCCCTGTCACAGGAGTCATGGCTGCATGTGTGGCTTGTTGCCCCATGATATATGTGTGTACAACTTCGGTGTTTAATGTGGCTGTGTCTTGCAAAGCAATTCAGTTCCCAGCTAATTGGCCTGCTCTATGAGAAAGCGTGTCAAAAACCAAATCTATAACTCTGTTTCAGTGTGCAGCGGTATAGCTCTCCAACTAGACACAACAAACCACAGCCCCGACGTCCCAACTCCTCATAATTCACCAGGGTGGAATTCAACTAACCCCATTAGTGCAGCCGTTGTTTCCACAGCCCATCCACATTCCTGGGCCTGCCATCGGCCCCAGATAAGACCCTTCTGATTACTCGGTTGCATGCCTGTCATGACTCCCAAAAATATGTTGATCCCAACAGACAGCTTCTCCCCAATGGATTTATGCCTACACCATTATATCTCTGTGCTCTTCAAAATGAGGACTTGCTTCTAAAGGTGCTCTCACTTTAAGATCGACGACTGAGTGCTCAGTGACTTCAGATACAACTTATAACACTAAAGTCTCAGAAACTACATTATGAGAAGATTCAAAAGAAATGGGATTTATGTGCAGTTTCACAAAAAGGTTTAAAAAGCACGAGAGTGCATACACTTAAGAGGTAGCTCTGATTTTGAGTCTTTATTGCAAATTAGCAAGTACTGGATTTTAAAAAGGGGTTAAGTTTTACAGTGTAATCGGTCCATAAAAAGAAAGACTAAACAACCAAACACTTCAAGATATACTGCGTGCAATATAAAGTAAAAATGTGTTACCTCTAACGCTAAAGCATTCTCACTTTGTGGTGCACTGCATGCCAGCTATTCAACACTCAACTTAAACCTACTCTGGACATGTGGTTATAATTCCCCCGTTTCATTTAAATTACAAATTATGTCAATTTCTAAGGAAACTCCACACCCACTCCCAGCCACTTTGCAGCACATGTCTTAATTGAGACTCATTTGTAAGTTTCCAAGTAAACTAAACAGGCGTTTGAAGCTGTCCGTTCTTGTTGGGGAGTAGAGATGGGTCAGAAATTAGCACCTGTTTGATGCAGAATGATGCCTATTTGCTAAATTAACCGGTAAGGGCCATCTGTTGAAACACAACATAATAAATATGTCTATATGTCTATTGTAAACATATGTTGCTCTTTGCCTCTTATTAAACGTTGTCCCTGTTGTCTTACCAGTACCGGTCCGGGGATTGGGGGACTATAGCTGTAGACAAATGCATCACGTTAAAGCTGTGTTGAGTCATATTATGTTACACCATGAGTTACAATGTAGAACTTGTCAAATGAAGGAAATATGGGATTGAGCAACAATATGTAAACAAGCATCTATAAAGTCATTAGGACAGATCTACTGCATAGTACTAGAGTACTAGACTTCTAGTGTGCTTGACTACCTCAACCAGAGTCAAGCTGGTGATCAGGTATGACAGAGACTGTGACTGCACTGCGGGGACGTTGGTGTTGTATTGGATCAATGGCTTGACACATTAAGGCACACCACTCCCAGTTCCTCATCTAATAAGAGCCGGTCTTTGGGAACACCCCTAGCTGACCCATGCTGCTGGGGACAATTACAAGAGAGTGGTCTTTCAGGGCCGATGTCCACTTGACCCGGTAGCGTAAAGACACAGAGGAGATCCACATGATTTAAACTCCTCCCAAGACGTGCTGACAAGGTTAGAGGGTCAACGCAGACATTAACAGGTCAGTGTGTGGCCCACTTGGGAACAATTACTCCCAGTCACAGCTAAGTGGACACTTGATTGAACACGACGGAGGCAGGACACACTTCCCACAGATAACAATCCCCAGAGCCATTTAGGATAAAAAGCCCTTGTGATAGAGCCTTTATGGGCAAAATTCATCTTCCTTTTCCCTTTTAAAAGAATGTGAGAGTGTGATAGAGAGCCATTCTCTGGAAGAGATGAGTCTCTCAAAGCATTACCATTTGCTAGCAATACTAATAGCTGCTTATGACACAGAAACAATTACAAGGTGACTGGGAGAAAAAGCTAAACAATGGGATGAGCTGTTAAGATTTATCTCAAGAAAGAAATGTTCTGTCTTGCAACAGACGTTGACCGAATATTCAGGTACTTAATTATAGTCAGGTTCAAAACAACAGCAGCAAAACAAGAACTGAAGGGGGAAAAAAAAGTCAACAGTGTGACATAAACATACTATTTCCTGATAAATGTCTCTTCTGTATTTAACTGTGCAGGTGCTGCAGCTATGCAGTTCAACCTTTAACCTACTGACAGTTTGACCCCACTCCAGCCACAATGACTAAAACTTCGCCTTGAACATCTGGTGTCTTATGTGTACACATCAACAAACACACTCCCCAGATCTGTCACAACACATAGTTTATGCATTTCAACATAATTTGTGGGTTTAAAATGTAGAGGAGGAAAAAACCAAACAGATGTTTGGAGGTAACTACTGCAGATAAAATAGCAAACTTGGTTATGTGCATCTCTGCGTAAAACGGTCACTCTTGTCCTATAGTCTGTTCGTACACAAATAGGGCTTATCGATATGTGAACACATTTACCCACCATTTGCATAAGCCGTGTGTTTGTGGTATTGTTTCTTTTCTTTTTTTTCCAGGGGCTCCGTTTATTTATTTCTCTGCGTTAGAAAATCAGTTCCACATTGTCCCTCAATCTGCAGCAGTGGCTGGTGCTGCAGCTGGTGGCTGTTTGGGGCTTGACATGACACAGTTCACCATTTCTCCAGGAGACAGCCAGCTCAGAGAGCAGCTACAGAGCAGGAGGCAGAGATAAAAGAAGAATGTGAGAAAGAAGAATCTGCCTTTTATTTTAAAAGTGGGTGAAGAAATCACTTGACCAGACCAATAAAACTCCAGAGGTGCTGCTCATCCTTTGCATCCTTCTTTCTTTACTGAGGGACCAAGAATCCCAGAATTAGCAGAGAAAACAAATTAACTCCTTCAGAGAATATCTCTCCCCTATCGCTCTATCTCGCCCTTCTCATTAACGGGGCTCTTTTCCAATTCATTCAGGACCTTTCAGAAACAACCAACCCAAAGAATAGGTGACAAAACACTGACCCATTTACACATGCACAAGTGCAACAGCAACAGGCACACCGGCTGACCCACTGGATGCTGTGGCAGTCAGCCTTATTCCCCGGGACTGTTTTGTAACCAAGTGGGCATCATGTGAATGCCATCTGGGTACCACTTATTTAAAGCTGGCAGACGTCCCGTGGCAGCAAAGCCTGGCAATGAGGAGAAGGGAATAAACTGCATCATTTACTTAACATGCATTTACCGTTGCGCCCGTTAAAAGCCCATGACTAAATAATTTGGTTTTTTTCAGGTGCCAGTTTCTGCTGATTCACCGATAGTGAAATTCTGGGCCGATACCGATATTGATATTTAAAATGACTATTTGGCCGACAATCGATACCAATGTTTTTTGCTATTGTTTTTGCTATTATTCGATCCCCCTTTTGTGATGAAGAAAACTAAACAACATGTATCCAGCACAGAATCAATGTGACACAACAGATAAACATCGGCCACTGCCATCGCTATATGGGAATATCAGCCGATACTGATGTTCGACCCGATACATCGGTGCATCCCGAGCTGTCAGCCAAATTGCGTTGTATTTGCAACAAACAGCAACTGGCAAAGGGCTGATAAAGGAGGTATTGAGATGTTAACCACATGAAATCGCATTTACCACCATGTACATTAACATCCTCAATCCATTTACACCACAGAAAACTCCCTGTGTGTTAAGCATTGCACAGAACCCATAAACAGACAATAAACACATTGTAATTATAATGCCAACTCTTTAATTACGTGTGTCATTTGGGGATGGTCGAGCTCACTAATTGTCGGAGTGATGTGAAAGGATTGGGGGAGGCAAGAAGGAGATCAAGCCTCAGGCCCAATGAGAACCATATTCCCCACTCTCCAAGCGCGTTAGAAGGCAGAAAATTCAATTGGCATGATTCCAAAGACGAACAGTCCAAACACCCTTAATCAGCGGGGGACAAACTCCATGCAAATCATTTACATTAGCACAAGTGGAGAGAGCAGAAAAAACATCTACGGTTTCACTCCCACAACATAAAAGCAGGGAAAATCTTTGCCTTCTGTAACCTCACTGTCAGGTGGCTGCAGTGCCACTGTCCAAATGTGTGTATCATTTGACAAAGCATAGAAGCATCTCCGATCATGCTATGTAGGCACCTAGACCTATGAACTGCTCTATTCTAGCGTTGCAGGATGTACATTTTACTTTATTACTTACTCTTCTATGGCATTTCTCTTTTAAGGTCTTTAGTGAAATCAAAATGAACACACAGAACATAGATGAGATGCTACGAGCTGAACGTAACATTGCCAGTATTCATTAGACCTACTGTAGTTTCTACAGTACTCCACCTCTTTAACAACATTCCCACAGTGAATGAAATGTTGCTACGTTTACATCACATTTTGCTTGTCTTGAGACAAAATTTTAGCTGAAGCCATGAGCCATTTATTTATTTACAGGAACATGCTCTCATACAGAGTTCTTGAAAATATCAAATTCAGATGAGTGACACTGACCCAGAGATTGAGCTAAATAATACCACATTTTGGGGGGTTTTTTTGTTTTGTTTTTTAGGAAAGCAGTCCACGACTAAGTGGAAGCACGGCAAGCAAGCCGGCATTCAAGACAGATTAAGACTAATCCCAGTCGACCAGCGCTCCTGTCAATCTTCCTTTCCATGTCAATGTTCCTTTCCAATAAACTAGACTACCTAAGACTGCTTCTGACCTCCCGTAGAGAAACAGCAAACCGTTTCACAGAGACATGACTGCAGTGGTCTGACTCTGCTATCAAGCTAGCCGGGCAAACTGCTCTCCAGTCAGACAGGATTGTTTCTATGTATGGTGCCCAAAAATGAAATGCCCCAAAACTCGGTGGCAATTCACTTGAGTTTTGAATTAATAATTCAAAATGTGTTGAAACTGTTGATAATAAAAAGGTGCACTAGTCCCTCCTCATAGCTCAGTTATTGGTCTCTGGAGAGCACCTGCTACATAAACAGCTAAACAATATTCAATCTATTATCTTATGCAATTGAAAGTTATTTTCAACACAAACAATGCCACCTCTTGAGTTAAATAGACCAACATGGTTTTTCCATTGGCACTTTCAGGCACGAAAAGTCAAACCATGCCACGTTGGCAAACCAGGCCAAAGCACCCCAGACCAGGGGCAGGGGCAACCCATGACAACCCCCCTTCTCCCTTATACTATTCAAGTCTCTAACTTGAATAGGATAAACGATTCAATAGCGAATCATTTTACAAGGTTTGTGATTCTCAAAAAAAAAAAAATGTTATCCGCCATTTTACATTTCCTCCTTTGACCACTATTTGGAGTAAACAGCGCTAAGGCGGGCGCTGCTTTTAAACGTCATCGACTCAAGACAAGCGCGTCATCGCTTAAATACACACTTTCAAGTGGGTAGCCCTGTTGTCCCTGCCGTGCTGGTCTGACGCATCGAGTCAAACCAAATCAAGCCAAGCCAGCACTTGTGTATGGAAATAAATGTGTTCAGAATTTTCTTTGCATCTGTTAGCAATACAAATCTAATGGGTTAAAACACTTCATGGAAAATCAACATATGTGTATGTATAATCATTCACCAAAAGTACTAACTTTTAGAATAACACACTGCTGACATAACACAGGTAGCTTCAGTAGGCAACAGTGTTGGCGGTTGCTTTAGTTTAACTTGTGTCTTCCAAGTTTAATCACTTGATCTGGAAAATAGTTGCTTATTCTAAACAGGGAGGGACTAGGCTTTAATAACCAACAATATTAGTTTATACAGTACATGGCAGGGAAAGTGGTAGTCAAAGATCACATAGGAATTTATTGAAACCGCCATGAATATAGTGCACCCTGAAAACACTTTGCAAGATAACGTGTTTGGGATGAATCATAAGTCAAGCAATTAGAAATGCCAGTTAAGCAATGAGAAACTGTCTCCGCCATTGTTTACATATTGACTGGCACTATGTGGTCGGCCCTGATGAGAACAACACACAGCCTCCAATGGTATGATCTCACTTGGTGGAAGAAAAAAAAAAAAAAGAGCGATCAGTGTGGCGCTGGTAGGAGGGTGTGGCTTTGCAATCAATGAAGGTGGAGAGACTTAAACACAAACAAATCTATTATTTGTTAGACAGTATGAAATCATACATGAGCTAAGCTGGTTCTGAAACTGCACCGGTTACGCCACAATTTAGCACTAAAATTGTTCTCACCTCTGCTTTTTCCATTCCTCTGTCTATGTAAGGTTCAACTGAACACTTCACTGTGCCCTGCAAGGTCTTTTACACAGGGCCACTATTGATAAAAGAGATCAGAGTGACTGAGAGAGAGAGGGAAAGAGTGCATGGAGGATACAGAAATTTCATCTACTATCCATCTCATATTCTAATGCAGCCATTATGCTCTAAAAAGAGACGGCTCATCTATTCATTTTATGAGGCATTTGCAAAAAAGACGACACTGCAAGAGGGTTGGTCGAAGTGATTAAAATTCTTTGAATTAGCCCTTCAATCACTTCATACTATTGTGTATAAAGTACACAGAAATGCACTCAAAAGCCTGGCCCAACTCCTCTCTGTACTATGAAGAGATTGATTTACTAATTTCTCACTGCGAGTTGTATTCAGAGTGAGGAATTGATTTGTTTAACACATTAAAAGTTCCATATACACAACATAAAAAAATGCTTTTAGAAAAATATCCAATAATGCAGAACCACACCACAGCAAGCATTTAGAACAGTTGTAGTAAATGTCCAACAAAAGGCTGTAAACACTAAACAGCAAATGGTTAACAGTAGCAGGAACACAAACAACTCGGGAACATGATGTGCATGACACAGAAGGCACTTTTATGTCACTTGTCTGTATTAATCCCAGAGCTCACAAACTCTGCACTTGTAGACCATGTTCATGTTGTAGGAAAATGGGGGAATGATGTGGATCATTTTAAGACAAAGTAATCGTTAATGTTGTCTGTTTTTTTGTTGTTGTTTTTTCCCCTCACACGAGGCTTTCAGCACATGTTTGACCTGTACAGAAGCCACTGCTGTCACAGGTTAAACTAAGATTCACATGGACTCAAATCTGTAACTGAAGAATTATTCACATCACTGCTTGAGTACACAATTTTGACTTTTTTCTCATGCTTTTTACGCAGGTACCTGGAACAAAATAAGTGCCAAATAAAGTTTCAGTTCCAGTATAGTTTCTCTCTCACTCACCCACTCATACGCGCTTGTTCTTTTTCTGTCTTCGTCTTGTTTTTTTAGTCAGGTAGTAACCTTAATAAATGACTTGTAAGCCACAATAAGATTAAACAGGTTAAATCCCTAATATAAACCGTGTGTGTTCGCTCATTAATAAGAAGAGTGGTGTCATGAAGCTCAGTCAGCACTAACCCACTCAGATCAACTGTAAATGCCAGGGTTTTTTTTGTTGTTTTTTTTTTTTTAGTGTGGATGTGCTTTAGTTTTTGACAGGTCAGAAGTAAAGCGCATTGGTTTTGAGAAACAGGATAATAACAGTGCCACTGTTGTGATTTTTATTATAAGTATATTGCTAAATGTATGTAGCCAGTGTTTAGGACATAAAACTGCATTTATCAGTAGGGGTTCTGTATTGGACAAAGCAGAGAGAAATGTGTAGGTGTAAACTGATTAATGACTCTTCGTTAACCAGTTTATACAAACACACGTCTCTGTTTCCCTCAGATAATCTGACTCATACGTCTACCACATGTGAACTGGCTGTCCAGTCTGTTCTAGATAACGTACAAATCAAACATACGACTGTAGTGATTACCTGAAAGTTTCATGATGTTATAGATTGTGGTTTTTCACTCTATAACCAAACTGCACCTGACGGTAACCATATTTAACTGCTTTTCCCAGCTCTATTTATTGTAATGAGGCAGTGACAGTAACTTTACAGCAGCGGTACAGCGCGGGGATGCCGTTGCTGACCATTTCAAACTCGCCAACTGCTGCATGTCACACAGTGTACTGCTGTACTTGCTGCTGAGTGATTTTGGTGAGATTTGCAAGATCGGTGACAGCCATTGCTTGCTGCAGCATCTTTTCTAAAAGGGACTTTACGCACATCCGCAGCCTCGGATGCTGTGCCACTCTGTGAAAGCCACATGTGCATCATACCTGACAAGGTATTTTTGTGTGGATCGCAGGATTACACAGATATGATAAGCAGAAGCCTAAAATACCGCACATGTTGCAAATCTTTGTAAATCAAGCATCATCCTAACATTGCTTCACAAACATTATCAGTCTTTTCTACTATGATTGAATTAGCTTGTGCTAATATCAAACTAGCAGGCTAGAGAATGACAGTTCCTATTCATTCCTAGCCACGGATATGTTCACTTATTTGGCTGTAACAAAGAAAAATGTTTTGGAAATAGGGCTGAAACTTTGACTAAAATATAAATAGTGAAATTGCTTTCGGCAAGGGGAACTATAATATTAATAACTAACTATAGAACTATTATCAACATCTCATTTTAAATTGGAACCAGTGACAAAGTTCAAACGTGATAATTGTTATATTTTAGTGTTATTGAAATGTTAAAATATTTGTATGTATTTTTCGTATTCCAAATAATAATAAAGTTATAATAATTATGGTAAATGCTATTTCTACTAAAAATAAATTTAAATGAAAAAAAAGTATAATTTCAAGACACAAATTGACACGCTGAGAATTTTGTCGCAGTATGTATATATGAAGAGGTGAATATGAATATCAATGAAACCAAATCGGAGTGCTTCTTTAATCACAAAAACAACAGTGTTTATCAGCACATGTAGCAAACTGTTGGCCACACTATCTGTTTCAACACATAATTCCATCCCAGACTAATCTATTGACCGAAATGATAAACAAAAAAAAATAACTCCTGTGAAAATAACCATCTCCAACTAAGTGGTTTGGGAATGGAGCCCCACCCTGTTTACAACACTGAGAACAAAAACAAACTCCCTCCAAGGAGCACGGGCAAATGCAAGTCACACACTCCAAGCAATACAGGCAAACAACAACAATGTCTGAAGATCTACTGGGAGAGCGGGCTACCAAAAAAAAAAAAAAGAAAAACAGCAGCCTTCACACAAACAAGGTGTTCATCGCTGTTTGATTGCAGGAGTGAATTGGAGAGCGAGAGAAAGTGTCTGTGAGAAAGACAGATAGAGAGAAAAAGCGAGAGTTGGTGTGAAAGTAGAACTGAATGGCAAACAAAGTCAAACACCACCTCCACCACCTCAGTCTCAGGTCAACTGAATCATCAGGAGTCAGGCAAGATACCGTCACCACCTTCCATGAATAGCTCACAAAACCACATCAGTATGACTTCACCGTGGCAAAGCCAGTAGTTTGAGAACACTCTCTCTCAATATCCAAGGGACTCTGAATGAAGAGGTAATGAATCTCAGTTAACAAGGCCATTATCAGTGAAGGAACTACATCATCAGGAGGGACTCCAAAAACATGAGACACTTACATCCCCTGGCCTTTTATTGTTGCTATTAACTGCACAGGTGTACTGTTAACAATTGTAAAAAAAAAATAAAAAAACAACAACTATAAAACGTATTGTGCGTTTGATACTCGCACTGTACATCATCACAGTAAACAATAAGACTATATAAGGGACACAGGCCTAATTAGCCATCGCTGCTCTCCGCTGTCAAGTGTTTAAACAGCCTGCCAGGATGATAATAGTAACCTGCATACTTTCATCTGTGCTCCAGGCTCATCAGCGTGGTAGCACCTCTGCTGAAGCGCTGCACTGCATCTTGGGTAATTACTGCTTCCCAATTACCACCCAGCTGGTAAATATATATCAAATAAACAAGCAACAACCCGTCAATTAGGAGAACACTTTCATAATGGGGGGTTCAAAATGATGTTTTATGTACACACAGAGGAAAACGAGTGTGAAAACAGAGCATATGACTTCAAAGTGAACTTGTGTCCGCTAACCGTAGTTAAGAGCACGACTGAGAGTAACAGTTTGTAAAATAATTAAAATCACATGTTTTGGAGGTAATTAATATGCACCTCTAATTAAAAAGGTGTTTTAATTGCAAACAGGGCAAGATGTACAACATGGGAACAGTGTTGTTCCACCGAGAAAGAACTTAAAAATTAAACATGGCCTTTTCTTCACAGACGAGTGAAGAGGGACAGTGACATTGTTGAATTCAAAGGCAACGAGAACAGCTGCGGCAACAGTCTGTCAACAAAATTTGCATTGCAGCTCTCTCCTCATCTCCATTACTCTCTCCTGTCTCTCCTCAAGCCCAGGAGCTGCCGGCTCAGATCTGAGTACTCTGATGGCTTATCACATAGCGAGCAGCAGGCTAAGCCGGAGTGATGCGCCCAAAAGACATGATCAAAGCGCACCAACTTTCCACCCAGCAATGATGATGGAAGAGCAGGCCCTGCCATGTTATGTTTCTTATTAGGCTGGTACTGCCATCTGAAAACACAGCCAAGAAGTCAAGGATGAGGGCCTTAAAGATGTGCTCCTGCTACCTCATTTTACATTACGCTGCCTACTACTATTAACAGGTTTTAGGTAATAGTCTGTGACATTTTCATATTAGTACGCGTCAGTTTTGCTACTCTCATTCTTCAACTGATGTAGCATAAGAAGTATTTTAACCTATAGCCAGTTGATGAAAGCTTTCATTTTGTAACTCTAAACATCCAGTATGAGATAGATGCTTGATCTAAAAGCGACTTATCACATTTCCAGCAGCAGGAACATCAGCTTGTTTGGCATAAACAGAAGAACCTGTGAGAAAGTATGAGCAGCCACCACATCTGAACAGACAAAGATCAGCGTGCCACCGCTAGAAACTAAAAAATTTCAAAACAAAATCATATCACAGCACGAAAACCCACAAATATCAAACTATATGTTAATATATGTTACACCGATAGAAGAAATACAAATTCGAACTTTAAAATTAGGCTTCTTACTTTTTTAAGTTGTAGTGTACTGAAAATATCAAATCTTACATCAGTGGAACAGGGCACCTTTTCAACATGTTTAGCACCATGATTTCAAGAAGAGCCTAATTCCAATTTCATCTTTCCTGGAAATTCAGAAACCACAGAATAGATACTTTAATTTCAGACTCTCTTCTATGGGCCTCCCCAATATTGCCATGAAGCAAAACTACTTATAGAAAACTGAAAAGAATTAGTATAGCAGTAGATAACAAATGAACATGACCAACGTCTTTTTAGAGATCCAGGTCAGTAAATTATATATATATATATATATATATACACACAAATCACACAAATCACTTACAGTTCTGACGTAACCAACTTTTACTGGCGGCTTGAGACTGTCCACAAAGCGGCAACTTTCACTTCCTGTCCATGTTGCCCTAGAATGACAAACAAAAAGAAACATCTTAGATTGCAGTCAGAATAATGCAAATCATCCATCAGACCATAGAAGCCACTTAATAAACAGACTAACATACAGACTGGACAGCTGATAGAAACAGGTGCCGAGGATTCGCCTGGCAGCTGAGCGCAGCTTGTAGCATATGGTTGAGCCCCTCATGTCTGGACCAACATGTTTGTAGCTTACCTGCATCATTCCCAAAACAGATAAAAGACTGGGAACTCCTCAGAAAATGTTTTTTTTAAAAGTTAATATAGGTTAAAGAAAAAAAACAGCTCTGTACACATGAACAACAATCATTATGTCATATACAAAATCTTATCAAATCTGACTATAAAGTGAAAAAAAGAAAAAAAAAAGAAAAAATTATTATCCAACAATTAATACATCTGAATAATAAAGGTTTATTATTATTATTATTATTATTTGGATTATCTAAATAATTGTGTGAAAACCCATCTCTGATTGTGGAAGAAAATTACTACATGTCATGTACACATTTTGTTGCAGTTGCAGTCTCACTACACCCTCCGTTACTACCCCAATCAAAGTGTCAAATCTCAACACAAACCACACCACAGGGCAATGCCAAGCCCCTTAGAATAACTGCATCTTTTATTCTGACTCTATCTTGTTTGAAAAAAGTGTCCATCAGCAACACGCTTCATAAAAATCAGCTTTTACCCACTGTGTTCTCAAGTATCAGATGAGTAAAAACACCTTGATTGAACCCCAAGGTCAAATATGCTGACAGTACTCAGAATGAGAAAATATTTGAGTGTATAATCATTGTTAAAAGCCACCATACAAGAAAGAAAGAAAAAACTAAGCTAAATATTTGTATTTTAACGGTGCCATTGCCATATAACCCATTGATATTGTAGAGGATGTTTCAAAAAAATTTTACACAGCCCATCCAACCTAATTTATACTGAACTGCAACTACAGGCAAATTATTTATTTAAATAACAACGGTGCTTTTATCTAAAACTAACACACCAATAACTACTTTAATACACCGACTTTGCAAATAGAACAATATATACTGAATGCTTCAATATATGTCAAACAATAGACAATCTGTATTCCTGAAACACAACACCAGTAGTAAAATCATTTTGTAACTCAAGTTAATTGATTGTAATTGCATGCTCCCTCTCTTCTCGTGCAGAAGGATGACATTTTTTGTCAGCATCCCTCCCTTTATTAAGGACAGATGACAGTAGAAGACAGTAATTAATGGCTGCATGAGTTAATGGTTGTCCTGAGCATTTTGCAGTCTCCATAGAGACGAAGGAGCTACGCAGAGCTCACCTGAAGCTGTCCACTCTCTGACCAATCACCTTCGCTGGCATAAAGAACCGTCTGCCTGGGCACGCCACAGGGGCCGGGACACACTAACCTTTACCCTGGAAATATTGTTCTGCTTTCCTTTGTTATCACTTCCATTCATGTAATACAGCACTAATGAGTGCGCTGCACTCGTATCCATATTGCTGGTACTCTTCCCCCTCTGTGTTGTGTGAATCAAACATGCAAAAAAAAAAAAAAAAAAATCACATGACAAATTCATTTACCAGAAAATTCCCTTCATTTGTCTGTCACTTGTCTCGCTTTGTGCAAAAAAAAAAAAAAAAAAAAGTTTCAAGCAACTGGTTTGAGGGTATCTGAAATCAAACGACAAATAAATTTGAAAGAAACAATACAGCAATTGCAGAACCTTATTCCCACACTGGACCGAAAATAAACTCTCCTTATCACTCAGCTGCAAGCAAGAGAGCACAGTCGGTTTACAACCCCTCCGTGCCCAGCACAGGGTATTTCAATGTGTGTTCACAAATACTGAGCCGTCAGATGAAAGAGAGGGTCGCTCCACTCAGGGATGGGAGTCCTCACACTGAATGCATGAGTGACTGATTACTTTTTCTTACCAGTTGAACCTCAACTCTCTGAAAAGAAGAGCCTTATAGCCTGAAGAGGCCAAACTAGAAACAAGGGCTTTCCAAATAATATAAAATCACAGATTGGTGTGTTAAGGATCGTGTGTCATTACAATGCATACAGCTGCTCTTCCTCGAATTTCAAGCTTTGAGTCCCCCCCACCACCACCACCATCACCACCAACTAAATGTATTCAGTTATAGTGAAAGGCAGAGAAAGTACAGTCACTTTTGTTTCTAAACGCAGACACAGGGGGACAGTGTTAGGTTGTTCCCATCAGAATCAGCAGAAGGCCGAATGTCTGTATGCAATAGCCGTGTCAAACAGCAGGCCTGGAAAAGTTGCAAAGAAAGTTCATCCTGTGTTTTAAAACCTGGGTCAGCATTTGCGAAGGTCCATTTCTGCATAAGTGAGCACACAAACCCCAGTGCCTGTTCAAATAGTCTGCAGCTCTCTCTCAGGCAGCTCATGACAACAGCCCAGCAGCAGCACTGTTTGATCTCCAATGTTTTCCTTAATCTGGGTTGTCAAGGTTCGCTTGTTGGAGGCTGTTTACTTTACTTCTCCTACAAAAAAAAAAGTGTTTTTTTCCCCTCAGACAATGACTAATCCAAAGACCAAGAAGGAGGGAGCGCTGCCAGCAATAGTTGTTAAAGCTGCAGTTTCCCCTTTTGTAAATTTTCAGATGGTTTTAGCCCTGCTGTTGCCAGCTGCAGACTTACTGTAGAAAATATTAGCGTAATATTTCATTCATTTGTGTGTGTGTGTAGCTCACTCTGTAAAGACAAACTCAAATCTTTTTCTCTCTTTTTTTTTTTTTTTACTAAATTATTCTTTTTTGTGCAACCAATAAATCTAATAATAAAATCAACATGGATTAGGCACATGAGACAACTGTCCATAATATTTGTACACAGTAAAAGCTATTATTATTATTCCACCTTTATTTGGTGTACATTTGTCTGTCAATACGCCTGCTGTGATATGTTCATCACAACAACAAAAAATTAGAGATGAAATATTTTATATATGCTCTGCTTTCTACATTCCTTAAGACACCGTACACTTATAGCTTAGTGAAAACTATTTACTCCACTTACACACTCAAGAAACAACAGGTAATTGTAAATTGATAACTGTACAATTTTCAAACCCCACTTTTGACAATTAATAATTAGATGCTCAGCAACCTCAGCTTTAACCCACACCATAACATGACATAAATAGGCTACACTTGTTTCAAACCAGCAACACAGCTAAATAAAACCTCTTGTTTTAAAACTTTTCATGCTGTGGTGTGACATCAAATTGTCACCGATATAATTAGAATAAGTCAGTCAGTAAAGCCTTTGTGTAAATGAAAAGTTAATTGTGAGGCGAATATCCGCTTAAAAAATGTATTGTGTACAAGTCTTATCGCTGAGCTGACGAGCCACACCAAAATAACAGCCTTCAATAACGCTAATGATGAAACAGCCAAATAAAAAGTGGCCCAGGCTATTAGCTAAAGCGGTAATACAGTTAATAACTATAGTTTGAGGCAGCTGCGTTTAAGACCGGAGGAAGGCTCCGGTGTTTCAGAGTTTGGAGGACAGCTAACTAACACGTGGGGGAAAAGCTCCTTCCCTGGTGTTACTCCAAAGAAATCACGGCAGCCAAACTTCCCTTTCACTGTGTAAAGTTAATAACTTTTACCCTAAAACAGGTAACGTTGTAATTACGCGCTAACCATCCAACCAGCAATTCCTAAATAAGTGGCATTCGTGGTTTAAAAAAAAAAGAAGAAGAAGAAGAAGAAATAAATAAATAATTACTTTCCCCCTAAAGGTGCATTTTCCCTCAGGGTCTCATGAGCAGCCTCCACCAAGTTAGAAACCCAACTTTCCAAAAAAATAAAAAATAAAAAGTAGACTATACTACTCGTAGCAGACAGCACTTCACAGCGACGTTAAATAGCGCTAACAGCCACACAGCGCGATAATATTACAGGTGTTTGTTTGTCTGTTTATTTATTTCGCCATTTGAAACAACTCTGAAAGACACCGACAAAAACCAAAGACAAACTCCGCGTGTGTGTGTGTGCGCGTGAGTGAGTGTGAGTGTGTGTGTGTGTGTGCAGCAGCAGGTATCGATACAACAAAGCTAATGTTAACATTATGATAATAGTGAAACTTACCAGAACGGCACGCGAAGGATACCGACTTGCTAGTACGAGATAACGAAGCCGTGCACGCGAGGAGAACGCGACAACAAATCACACCGTAAACACCAACAATAATACTCCGCCCGCCTTGCTGTTGGTGGCGAGGTGTGTGGGGGGACTAACTAACTAACTTAACTATAAGGAGAAAGAGATAATCTTACCGAGGGCGTCGAAAAGAAGCAAAATGTGGAGTTTCACACTCGCTACCTCCCAGTCTGTGTCTCGAGGAAAGGCACGAGCTGCTTTCTTAATGTTGTTATTAGATTTTAACACGCCGAGAAAAGAAGGAGAGCAAAAAAAAAAAAAAAAAAAAAAAAAAAAAGAGGAAGAATCGCGGATTTGGATGTTGTTGTTTTGATGTTCCAAGTCCGTGACGTCATATCCACCTGCTGTTCTTTGCATTGCAGATCCTTCATAGAAACATAGTCACAAGTACAATTCAGTGGCACTTAGTAGCACTTAGTAGGTCCTTTCTATGGGGAAATGTAATGATATGCATTAGTTTTAGCTGAAAGTGTGACAGGAGAGAGGGGGCTGTCAGAAAAGCTAAAATGTCTAAGATGACTAATTACAACTGAGGCAGAATGAACTTCTATTATTTCAGAAATTTATCCTGTCTGTTAAATTTTCTTTCCTTTCTTTTTTTTTTTTATCTGAGGTTCACTATAACTATATCAAAGCCTCACTGCAAAAAAAAAAAAGATGATATGCTTTGCTTTGACATAATCATCAAAGATGTTTTAATCTCAGCTGTGTGGGGTTTTAACTATTAAAGATGATGATATTATGATTTTGTAAAATGACTATGAAGATGACCAGAGTGCAGGTTCTCTAGCTTTACGTGTGGTTATAATTTCTCACGTGTAGGTCTAGCTACTCACAATATTTCCAAATGTTCAAAGGGCCGTAACTAAATTCCAACAACGTTATCAAGAATCTTTGTTTGGTATCATTTTTTGTGGTTGAAAAGTTGTGCTTATTACCAGATCACGACTTCTGTCATTATGACTAGTAATTAAAATCTCACTCAGTCACTTGTCCCTGAAGAGGAGAATTATCATGGGCCAGTTCAACAGTCCAGTTAACACACTCATTGTAAAGCAACATTAATTTAACCTCAAGAGAAAATATTTTAAGTCCTTTTTTGTCCTTGATCAAGGTCTGAGAAGCACAGCGCGCCTCGTAATAAACGACATTACATTTATCACGGCTGCATCTGGGAGAAATGCTGCTGATGAACTCTCTCAGGAAGTCTGTTTCTTAGTAGAGAGCGCCACCCTCTGACCAAGCCCAGTCACAGGAAACATTTGATGTCACGGAAGAGTCACTGGCATATGTGTTTATGGTGATTTTACTTAATATTCCCAATCCTTTGTCTTACTATATTTTTATTTTTCCTTCAGTGCATACTTCAGGTTCTTTGGAGAAAAAGGTTATTTTCAAAATGTATTGATCATTTTCAATATAGTCTGTTATGTTGTATGTTTATAAACACATTGTACCGTGTTACACATTAACTACTGGAACTGCCCTATGACACACACCAAACGCAATCAATCCCAAATCATAGTCACTGTGACTGTGTTGTGGTCATTACGACATGTTTGCACCGCACACAGCAGTCTATTGTTTTGCTGTCTGAACTGGCATTGTGTCTCCATGTCTTCATCTTTAGAGCCACTGTCATCATAAACCTTCAATACATAAGTTTACATTAAACTAACATTTGCAAACCTCTTTAGTCTGTATTAGTTCATTGTGGCAGTGATACCAACATGAGACCAAACAAACCTGTTACCTGCATACTATGAAAAAACACAATTTCACCTTTTGACATGTATCTCTGTATTAAAACTATAATCTTTTTTTTATTATTATTTTAAATGTGTGTGCAGTACTAAACTGGTGAATTTATGATCATTCATTCTCCTACTTTATGAAATTGTTTCTCTTTTGGTATAAGTACGCTGCTCATAATATTTCTAATAGGATTTACAGTTTTACTATGGTTTGTATAGTGAGCCAGTTCGACAGTGTTTTTATAGGATTACAGCAGTTTCTTTCACAGGGTCGTAAACATGATTGTCTGGAGTAATTAATGAGAAAATTCACATGTATATACACTGTTACGAAGGCAATCTAACACATAATCTAAGCTTTCTAATTCTTCCGTGGCCTGATCTGCATGTCAATACTGAATCTATGAGCTCAGCGGAGCCAAACAACCATGTGTGTCTGGGTCTGAATTTATTATCATGTTTTGTCGGTGTCACGCTGGTGATGTGTTGTGTGGATTAAGGCCCCGACTTGATGGAGTGTAGTTACAAATTAATTGTGGATCACTATCAGTTACGTAATAGCCTCTACACACATACGCGTGCACACAACAAAGTAATTAGCTTTCTCTTAATTAGGTAATTAAGCAAATGAATAGGAGCTCCTCTTGATTTCCAAAGGGGATGAATGGCTCAGATACAGGGGTTTTTTTTCCCCCTTGCTGCTGAGGGCTCCAGCTTTCAACGTGTAATGAAAGGAAGAGGACTTCTGGTGAACAGTCCAATGAGCTACAAGAAGGAGAAAAACCTCAGAGCATCCTGTGCCGCATTCTGCAAATTTTAAATATATGACTTGACATGACTTATATATGACTATGAAGAAGACTTTTTGACACGTCACAGCAGGAAAAAGCATACATGTAAAAACACACAATACATGAAATCTATTACAGTTTCAGGGTCCGGGTATTGTACATGTTGGCTCGCTGTCAAAAAGCTTTTTCTGCTCTAAATAAATCAAAAAGAAAATGAAATGCTATGTTAGATTTGGAGGTCCTGGTACTCACAAAAGATGGCACTAGTAGGTTATCAGATTCGTTGCGTAATGTTTACTGTAAGTGAACGCTTGCACTTGTTTTACTTTAATTATAGTCATCGCTACTCGCTGCTCTCCTGACCTTCATAAGATTTGAGAGCTATTATTATTGCCTTAGGTGACATAGCAGTAAGAGGGCGTATGTGTAACTGATCTAATCAAATATGATGAATCAGCACAAAATGGCTTGCTGTAAGACGCCATAATGTATTAACCCATCATATGCCAGAGTGGCAACACCGTCCTTTAACGGGTAACTGCCGTTTATGATTGTTACTGTGGATTAAAAAAAAACACAAACAATTGCATTTTTTAATTTTATTTACTTAGTTCAGGTCACTGCAAAACTCATGTTTACAAAGGAAATATTGTCCCCTTATAACCAACGTATCAACTAGTCCAAAGTTGAACTATAAAAGTGGTGTGGCGTACAGTAACACCAGAAACATTCAGTTTACTGTAACCTACACTGCAATAAAACAATAATATGTTAACCGTGTTATTGAAGGTAACTCAGACCTGATGAAGTTTCAGAAAAAATTGCCCAGATATGTAATATGTTAAAGGATCTAAAATATAGGATAACTGTTAAAATAAGGTATTAACCTGTGCAGACATGATCAAATTAATGAGATGGTTATCACTTATGGTTCAATAAGCATTCACGCCTTTGAGGCAGCAGTCTACAATAGACTCATATTTATGTAAACCACACCACATCTGCCTGCTCGACTTTCTATTAATCAAAACAATTTGACATATTGCATCTAAATATTGGAACCGAGTGTTACTTCCTTTAAAACAAAGAATGCTGCATTTCTTCTCAGTGTGTTACAAGTTACAAGGACACAGTCCAGTGAGTGAACTAGATTTATCAGTTGGGAATACAAGTACAGACAAGTATTAAGGAGCACCGTCAGTCAGGCACAAATATGTGCCGTATCTCTTCAGAGTAACACGCTAAATAATGCGTGACGGCGTTTAAGAGAGCACAGGTCTATTTTCAGTACTTGTATTGAAAGAAATGTCAATGTCAACAAATAATAATAATTAAAAAAAAAAAGAAGTCTAAGAAACCAAATCTAATGTTTCTTAGGGCCAGATATGTGCTGATTTTCTATAATGGCTTTATACTCAGGGACACTGTGACTGGAATAGACAATAGTCATGTGCAATATTTCCAAGTGTCACCCTGATTTTGATGTACAGTTGATGAAGATTCAAAAAAACCAAACGCAACACTCGCTCCATCCTTGGAGACGGGAAAAACTCCAGCTGAATAAAACACTTTTTAACATTAACATACAAATGTCTTAAACAGAAAAAGTGCTTTGGCACTTTGCAAGCTGACTTGATTAAAACATGACATGACTCAGGATATCGTAACGTGAAAACATACTAGATTACGTAGCTGCTACCTCTATACCAGGAATAAATTGTGGGATCAATGGTCCGTGCAGAGAACAGGACCGTGACAGTGCAGTTCGGTATAGGAGGAAGTCAAAATCAACATGGACTAATCAACTTTAAATGAGACTTACATGGATACACATTCTCTGAGGGCTTCAGAGGTTTTAGGGCCTACATGAAAATGAAAAGAAGGCTACCAGTCATTAAAAGTTATAAAAAATATATTGATAACACTTCCTTGTCGAATGCAAAATAATATCCTTGATTAGGGTTTGGACAGAGCCTTTACGTCAAGGCTGGTACAGAGTTCAGGTTTAAAAAAAAAAAAAAAAAAAAAAAAGTGCGTTACAATCTAATGTCTTGAGCGTCCTCCCTCAAAGGCATGATGTTCCATGTGAGCTGAAAAAGTCAAAGTGATTCACGGTGAGTATAAACCTTTGATCTATTAGACTTCTTTTTTTTTACATGCAGGAGAAATTCTAAACCTTTACTACACTGCTTTTGGATTTTTGTGATAGGTTGACAGAACTACTTATATACTGTACCGAGGATTAGTTAAAACATCATAGCTCACTATAATGATGACAACAAATATTTAACATGTAGTGACAAGACTAAGTTATATGAATGTGCAACAGTATGTGGAGCAGGTATGAAGGCATACGCTGCATTTGTCTTGCTGTTTTTTTCTTATTGTCAATAAAGTCCTGAATCACCTGCAGCCATGAGCACTCCTTAAATCATTAAAGCCTAAATCATCCTCTGGCACGCTTACACACCGGTTAGAAAATGTGTTCTTTAAATGTGTACAGTCTCCGTTCTACAGGTCTCACTTGCGTAGGTAATAGCTTCTGACAGGGCATCTGTAACGCTCGAGCCAATTTCCATTTCTAAATCCAAAAGATATAAGACATGAAAGTCAAGAGAGGAAAAAAAAACAAAACATGGGAATACTTACACTTATAAAAAACAGCTTTAAAAGATATGTACGGGAGAAGCTCATAGATTTTTCCCAAGATACTTGCTTCATTAGCAAGAGATGCATCGCTATTCCACACTTGTACGACATCTTCCCGATCTCGAACGCTAACACTGACACCGACGACCTCGTCGTCTGATGAAGGCAAAGAGATAAAACAAGACGACAGCGGCAGTGGTAACAGTAAGTAAATATCCATCAACACAAAAAGCTATATTTGGAAAAAAAAGCAAAGCGCAGTACCTGAGGCACAGTAATCTGCAAACTGCTCCCCGATAGTAGCAAGTAACAATTCTTTCCAAACTGCAGACTGAAGGGCAAAGAAAGAAAACCAATTAGTGACTCCGTCATTTCTATTATTGTGTGAGAAAGATCTCAGCGGAGCACAACACCTACTGTGCTTTCTTTTGGTACTTTCATCTTCCATACTCCTCCTTTTGCATTGCTTTCCTCTTCCCTGTTGGAGTCAAAGATAAAAAAAACAAATAAATACAGCGCAATCGGTTTTATCTCTGTTACATATTTCCTTAAACTAAAGCAGAAAAAGTGAACGCCAGCTTGCCCGCAGCCCCCCCCCTCCTCTGCTCTTCCTGTTCTTTTTAATGCACTAATTGAAGCACTGATTACATTTCACTGTGATTATACCTTTTATATGATTACAAATAACAAATACATCTGATTGTTTGCTTGATGGTCTAGTAATAATAAGGGTGTAGCAATTACAAACTTATTTCAATTAATTTTACATGTTTATGTTGTTGTGATGACATAATTGCACTAACAGTGTTTTTTGTTATACAGTAGGGTCACTTTGGGAAACATGGGATAGGATCATGTGATGCTCTTTGGTAGATACATATAAATCAATTACAGAAGAAAGTAGGTTGAGATAAATATTTATCTGGGAAAAACAAATAATTAGGGCTTTGCCTAAAGATGTGTGTACATTGCTCTGCAACTCTGACTCTGGTGAGGCTTTTTCTTTTTATAATAAATGCTCAACATGTGTTTGTTCAGAGAATGTGTGTTTGCCGAGGGCCAAAGGTCACTGGGTTGATGATACGTGGACTAAAGTAAAACTGCGGATGAGCCAAACGTTTGGCGTGACACAGAAATAAAAAAATAAAACTGTTATTACATGACATGACATACAGCATGGGCTGCAGTTACAATCCGTTCAAGCCAGTAATAAGAAATACATGATGGTAATATTTACAATAATAATAATACTTACCAGAGCGGCCTGCGTTCTCCGCGCATTAAGTGATAGCTACATCTCAAAGGCAGTGCTGAAACTGGAGGGATGTTATTGTATACGCTCCAAAACATCTGAAGTGAAAAATAAAGAAATAATAATTATGACATGTGTAACATGAGTTATTCTGTTCTTTCCTATAAACACCAAGAGAAAGTGACTTTGGTGCAGTAACAATAGTAGCATGGATTTGGTTTGCAACACTCCCAAAGCTGGTATCTAATCAATAGACTGTTAATAAAGTAACCGCACAGTGACTGTGACACTCATTCTCTACTACTGACAAAATACTCATTACACCAAATTAAAGAGCCGATGCACTAGAAGCAATGTATTCTGAGATTTGTTGGTATTTTCAGATATTAGGCCTGCAGTATCAGACTTTGCTAGCTGCTGTATTTTCCAGGATTTGCACAGCTGATTCAAATAAACAGCAAAAAAAAAATCCCCTCCAGACATGTTTTAAAAAATACAGTCTTTCAAAAATTACCTAGTTAGAAATTCTTAAAATTACATCTACTTGTTCTAATCCAGATGAATATGTAAATACGCCTCCTACTCTACTGAAATTGAATATTTGACCAGGTTTTGGCTCGTAGTTACACCTCTTTAACTTGGATTTTCCGTGATCACAGAACTTTCCGCCGCCAGCAGATGAATGTGAAAACAGAAACGAACCCTCACATATCAAAGTTCGCACATACATCAGTACATCATCCTGCACGGCGAAGCTCAAACATGCAACTGAAGGAATAAGAAGAAAAAGACATTTTTGAGTGCAGATGTAAGGTCCAAATCTGTTTCATGTTCCCATAATAATAGATAATAAAACATGAGCCTGTTTAATTTGTGTTGTTAAAAACGTACAATGTTAACCGTTTTTTAAGTATATTAATACCTTAGATTTAGGCTGACTTTACTGTAATTACAAGCCATCGCATCAAAACACATCAGCATACGCACTGTGACACGTCGGATGGTGGACACAGATCTGAAGCTGCTGTCAGATACACTACGCCACACGACAGCAGCGAGAGGCAGCGGGTTGAGACTCACACGGTCGTCAGTCAGTTGTGAACTATGTGCTCATGTTTCACAGTAAAAACAGTTTGATTTTTCTCAGCAGTCCTGCCTGCTGTAGCTTTAACTGACAAACGATGACTGCTTATTCCCTTTTATCTCTGAAGCTCTTCTCATGTGAACTGGACTCTTAGCCAAGTCACACACACACACACACACACACTCGATCTCTACGCTCTTAAGATGATGAAGCTCTGTAAGCTGACAGACCAAATCTCACCTGAACAGTTTGTACTGTGTAGATCTTTTTCAGATTGGATTCACATTCTGCAGCCGTCGTGCCCGGTAAAGACCTGCAACAACACGTGAGAAATGCTTCAGACTCTCTTTGCTCGGTCAGGTCATTTATTCTATGGAGTGTTGACAGGTTGTATAAAAGAGTTGACATTTAACAAATAATTGAACCCAGGATCATTTTTGATTTATTTCCCGGGATATATTTAGATTATATATGTTGCGGATACTGTGATTGTATCAACAATAGGTGTGCTCTGCAAGTATAGAAGTCCTGATGTAGCCTGCTGGTTTGGGGGTTGGTCTATACGTTTATGTAAGTGTACATTCATTCATTCATTCCCCCATCTTGACCTAATTCTAAATAAAGAATCTGATAAACAAACAGCACTAAGTCGTGCCTTAAAATGTCCCATTTTGTCTGACTAACAGTTCAAATCCTGAACGATTGCTGCCATTTTTAGTTTTTATTTCATTAATATTTAACTCATTACATGTCAGCACAATGAGCAAATACATAAAAAATGAGATGACAAACCTCTAAACTTTGGACACCATCATAAACAAAAAAAAGCATAAAGCACAAACTTCCTGTGATCTCATAAAGGAGGAAATGTATGTGTGTGTGTGTGTGTGTGTGTGTGTGTGTGTGTGTGTGTGTGTGTGTACACTACATAGAGAAAATGCAGCCTGTATATCTCTTAGTGTGCTACTTTTCAGAAAATGGAGCACCAGTCAAAAGTTGACCCCAGACCTCCTCCTCAGCCCCCAGAGCTCCAGCAACTCCACTCACATGTTTGGATAAATAAATAACCAGGTAAACATATTATCTTTAACACCAGCATAGCCATGAAAATGTGAGCCTTTTGTTTTTGTTTTATTGTGGGTGTCAACCACGGTTTTGTAAACAGAAGCAGGTCATGTTAAAAAACAAAAATAAACTCTCCCGCTACATTTGCTCCCGGGAGGCCTTGTGAAAACTGTGGCCTTGAATGATATTTTTTTTCCCCTCTCCTGCATCATTACTACTTTTTTCTGGGGCATAAAGTCAACGACAACGCGGAAGAGGTGAATTATATTACCTGTCTAGCCAGAACGTCCAAGGTGAGTGCAAAGGCAGCGTCGCAGTGTCGTCTTCTCGGTGTTTCTTTGTGATATTATCCAACTCTTTCTCGTCGATGTCAATGTTGTTTTCAGGGGAGACAGTCTCGCCGCTCAGGGCGTCTCTGTCCACCCGTACGTCGGTCTGACCCGCAGGAACCGCCATTTCTACACGCAAGATCTTTTCTGCGGCCCTTTGTATGAATCTCCTTTATATAAAAAAAGAAAAGAAAAAAAACCACCCGGTTTGGATTTTATCTTCAGAAACAGAAACACACTTTTCCGCCTACCGACCGATGACGTCTCTGCGTCACCGGGCAGAAACAACGCAGTTGGTCCATCCCAGAGAGAGCCGGAAAAAGAAGAGGAATCACTCCGCCGTGTTTCCGGGTAGCAGAGCTCCAACCATCTGGATAACTGCTCAGGTTCACACTTTTTCAAGTCTCCCTCATAAAACAACAGTCAGCTGAACATTAAAGTAAGTTTTTCTTGCTGTAACCTTTCCTCCTGTTCATACAGGCCTTTGGTAGATCCCTTTATAATGCAAAATCCTGAGTTCTTCTTGTATTTGTTGTACAAATTAGTCAAATCAAGAAGATATCTCAATGTTACCTCATTTGAGTGACAAAGTTTAGTGACTTTATTTCCACCGCAGCTCAAACACTGTCTGAGGAAACACAAAGAGGGAATTTGATGCTAAAAAAAAAAGACTGTAAATGTGTAATGTGTTTTAAAAATGTTTTTCACAACTGTCTAGTGGTAAGTTTAGTTCACCATCGGTTCTTTGTACCTATAATAAAAAGGCAGTAAGTCTACTGTATATTAGCTTTAGCCTACATTAGCTTATCACAGTCATTGATTTGATTTGGCCAAAGTTTTAGGTCAGATGCCCTTCCTGACACAACCCTCTGTGTTTATCCAGGCCTGGGACCGGCACAATAACACACTGGATTGTTCCCCACCTAGTGGCTACATTACATTAGCTTATCACATACATAACAAAACATGTTTTTACTGTAATCTAGAAAAAAAAGCTACGGGGTTTTTTGTTTTTTTTTGGTATATTTATTCTCTTCTGAGTGAGACCTCACTTCTTTACACTAGCTTTGTTCTCGGGGCCTTTGTAGGCTGTGGTACTGAGAAGTATAGTTTGCAGGCAGTCGTTTGTGAAATCCCCCTAATAACTACAGACTATATTATCAGCTGTAAACATGACACTAGGCCTGTAAGCAATGTACAGACTCACATTAAAGGATTAAAGGGCAATTCCCCAATTAGTGTGGAAATATTGTATTTACCAAAATGTCAGATTTGGGGCATTAAAAATAATAAGTTCTCTACTTAAATGCCATGTTCCAGTGTTTGTTGTTCCAGCAGATGTCAGTGGCTAACCATTGTGCTAGTCCATTACCTTGAACTCAGCCATACCACAAACATTCCTTCACTAATTTGTGCTGGAGGACTGCTGGAGGACATTTGACTGGCAGTTAGTCACACTGAGGTTTATCTTTTTATAGCGTCTACCCGAATATTCTGTAATTATTCCCCTGGACTTGATCTGAGGTTCCTCCAGTGTGGTTACTGGGTCATAAAATGTTGTTTAAAAATATTACAGAGCTCAGATATGATAAAAGTGGGCTCTGTTCAGTTGTGACTGCATGATTACTGTTGTGTTATTTCCCCACAACAAGGCCACTTCTTGACTGTAAGACAATGTTGAGGGCTTGTAGCCACACACACCCACCCACCCTACCGTTGTCATACTCATGATGCTCCACAGATCTGGCTGTAGGGGGTGCTGCTGACTCACCACAGCAGCAGCAGCAGGTGCAACCTTGTGCACTGTCACATGATGGCAACAGCAGTTCAAAGTAGTATTTGACTATTGAGAAACCTTTAATATATTAACACATAACATATTGCAGATTATTTGCTACTCAGCCTTTGTTTATCTTGAAAGGCAGTGAAGTACAAGACAACAGAGAATCTTGTACTGAGTTATTTTTCAGAATAAAAGCGTTTCTCTTTAGTAGCCTAATATCACATATAAAATGTCTGTCTTGCAATAATAAAGATTATACGTTGCATTCATGAACAATGTCTGCAGAACTATTCATTGTTATTGTGTTTTGATTCTCCTACACTCTTTATTTAATATAGCCTATAATAATCAAATGTAGGGTCATGTGATTTCATGTTATAGCCTGCATATCAAAGCAATGTGCAATGTTAACACATGACATCATCTGTAAAAGTGCATGAAGACAAACTATAAGCAAGACGTGCGTCGCATAGGCTAGACTCTGCCGTGTGTGTGTGTGTGTGTGTGTGTGTGTGTGTGTGCGCGCGCGTGTGCGTGTGAGAGACCCGTACTGACGCTCCCACCTCTGTGAGCTTCCCACCTCCACTCACTCAGCTTCCACAAACACCTTCTGCTTTTGTATATTTTAGTAACAGTGTAGCTGCTGGCCAGTCTGGGTTTTATTGTTTTTTATTATTATTATTATTATTCTTCAAGACGAATATCTGGAGACCTCCGTCATCGGTAGAAAATGAGATGTGTTTACTGATCCGATTGTCTGCTGAACGGATGCTTTCCGAGATGGTATATAAACCTGAAGCGGGCGGTCTGTGTTCAGCAGAGAATGGAGCGACGGACGTGGATGTTTATTATAGCGGACACTTTTGAGATGAAGGATAAGAAGAAAAAAAGAAGAAATCATTTTTAATATTTTTGTTTAGTGGGGACGTCGGAGCACATCGGGATGGATGTTGAGCGAATGCTTGTGAGTGGATTTATTCCTGAGTGATTTTTTTCTATGAAAGGGGCGGCTGATCGCGTTGATTTAGTTTTCCATTCAGCCGTGACAGGATACTACCGGTCGTCGATGAATTGATGTGGGAATACACACTACCTCGGCTGCATAGATGGCAAACGCAAGTGAGTTTGGGGAGAGCAGCCCGTCCTTCCAGAACTATGCGTCCGCGGCCTCTGCGGTCAAGCTGGCCTCTCTGGGTCTGATCATGGGCATCAGCCTGCTGGGTAACGCGTCGCTGTCGCTGCTGCTGCTGAAGGATAGCTCCCTGCACAAGGCTCCCTACTATTTCCTCCTGGATCTGTGCCTGGCAGACGTGGTCCGCTCCGCCGTGTGTTTCCCCTTTGTGATGGCATCGATCGGCAGCGGCTCCACCTGGCCGTACAGCGGCCTCAGCTGCAAGATCGTCGCCTTCATGTCCGTGCTCTTCTGCTTCCACGTCGCCTTCCTGCTCTTCTGCGTCAGCGTCACTCGGTACATGGCGATCGCCCACCACAGGTTTTACTCAAAGCGGATGAATCTGTGTACGTGCGTGGCGGTGATCTGCATGGTGTGGACTCTGTCCGTGGCCATGGCTTTCCCTCCGGTGTTCGACGTGGGTACCTACAAGTTCATCCGTGAGGAGGAGCAGTGCATCTTCGAGCACCGCTACGTGAAGGCGAACGACACGCTGGGCTTCATGCTGATGCTGGCCGTCATCGTGGGGACGACCCATGTGGTTTACATAAAGATGCTGTGCTTCGTCTACGATCACCGGAAAATGAAGCCCGCCCAGCTAGTACCGGCCATCAGCCAGAACTGGACCTTCCACGGCCCCGGTGCCACCGGACAGGCAGCGGCCAATTGGATCGCAGGTTTCGGCCGCGGACCCACCCCGCCGACGCTGGTGGGCATCAGGCAAGCGTCTCACCCCGGCAACAGGAGGCTGCTGGTGCTGGATGAGTTTAAGATGGAGAAACGGATCGGGAAGATGTACTACATGATCACACTGTCCTTCCTCATCCTATGGGCTCCTTATATAAGCGCCTGCTACCTGAGGATATTTGTGCGGGGGGCTCCGGTTCCGCAGCTCTACCTGAGCGCAGCAGTGTGGATGAGCTTCATCCAGGCGGGAGCGAACCCCATCATCAGCTTCCTGTTCAACAAGGAACTCCGGATGCGCCTCCGAGCCTGCTTCCCCTGTTGCCTGGGAACACAGACACCTATGGAGCCATACTGTGTCATCTGAACGCTGCTGGCCCCAACATATATATATATATATATATATATATATATATATATATATATATATATATATATATATATATATATATGTATAGCCAAAGACACATTTACACATTACACATCTAGTTTCAGAATGTACACAGACTGCTCCCCCAAAAAACAGACAGTTTATTCACTACTTTAATTTGACAAAAAAAAAAAAAAACATAGACTACTATGATGTAAATTTATATTTTGCTTATCAGAATCAGATTGGTTGATGAGGTATATTAAGGGATGGAAACATAATGTGATGCTTTTATTTAAAAATAAATAGCACCAACAGGGCTTCAGTCACGAATAAGCCACATTTGAATTGACACCTCTGCATGTGTAGGCAAGGTGACATTTCACTCCAAATATTGGATTTATGTGTCATCTTATGTCCTACCTTTGGTGATATTTTTTTTTTCCTATGCCCTGTTGAGAATATTAACATTTTATGGTCCACTATAATCCTGTACATGAATGTCATTTTGGCTATTTGTTTGTATATTTTGAAATCATATTCCAGGTTGTTTGCCTTCTGCAGAACTGATGACTGAAACGTAACACACCCTTTTTGTCTGATGGCTGATTATAGAGTCAGCATCTCTGGCATCTGAGACACATTTGCTTACTGATCATTTGGATATCACAAATGAAATACACATCTCAGTATATTTTTAGTGGGGACGTCACATTTGTAAATACTGTGCAGCTTTTCCCTCCTCCTTTCCTTCTGCATTTTTTTTTGTAACCAGATATGTTGTATACTTCATAATCTTCTTAGAATACTTTGTGTTTATCAAGGTGTTATCGCTCACTTTGAAGATATGTTGCAAATTCTTCATGGATCAGTTGTGTTGACCAATGGGTCGATCCACATCCCCTGCAGGATAAACTGATCATTCTTTTTCTACGGTTATGGACAATTTGGTGCTTTGGAAAGGATGTTTGCATTGTTTGTATTTCTTAGCAAATAAATAAGAAATGGATGGTAAGTTGTTTGGACTGTATCATCTGTTTTAAACACGATGTCTTTACATGATCTATTTCAGCTCTTGAATGCATCTCAGGTTACCAGGTTAATGTACCCCCAGATACTCTCATACTGTACAATAAGTGGTTAGTACTAGTTTATTTAGTGCATTATTTGTTGACATAATGACCCTATCTTGAGAGGATGATAGACATGTTTAAAGATTTTCCAGTTCAGAAAAAGACAGTATACGTAGGTACCTTTGAATAACTGAACTGAGGTCATGTTTTCTGTATTTTTTTCTGGGACTTTAAGGGGTACATCTTGTTTTTTAGTCTCCACTATGCGTCAGGCTCTAAATCTGACTCTGCTGATATTGCGACCGGATAGACCTCCTCTGCCTGCTACATACACACTTCTTTCAAACTCCAACGCAGGCTTTCTGCAAGACATCTTAAGTCTGAAGCTAAGCCAAGATCTTATCTGTTCAAACTTCAGAAAGCTCCCTCCAGAGCCACAGAAGACATTACACTGTTTTTTATAGACTCCTTGTGACTAGTACACTGAACTAGTACACTGTGTAAAACAGGTGGCATGCTCCTTTAATAACCTGGCGGTTTAAAATGTGCATGTGCTGAGTATAATTTGGGTTGATTCTAGCCTTTAACATTCAAAAGTTTGGACACGCTTTCTCATTCAAACTTGACTGATGCTGTAATTAAGATCCAGCACATGATTACACACATGAAAGAGCCACAGTTTCCCATTCAGTATTTTATTCCTGGCAGCGAGGAGAATTTCTACGTCTATTATATTATAATATGTACGTATTTGGAAATAACATGGAGGGAGTGATGCTCCTGCTACTTGTGTTGTGTTGCTGAACATCAGTGTGAAATGAAGAATCTAAAACGGCGCTCCTACAGCCTGACACTAAACCTGACATTCACAATCATGACAAATCTTCTGCCATCAGTCTAATTACAGCTGCTGTAAACGTGTCACGTCATATCATTAATGTTTGAGTGACACCAAACAACAATAGTAGCTGTCTAGTTGAAATGTCATATTCATGGTTCAGAGCGTTTATTAAACAGTGAAACAGATTTGTGCCTTCTAAGCAGACTCACTCAAACCCTCAGTGCCCTCCTCCTCCTCCTCCTCCTCCTCCTCCTTCTCTTCCTCCTCCTCTTTAAGCAAGTATTGATTCAGATAATTGCCGCTGCATTCATTTTCATTGGCCTCGATTACACAAAACTGCAACTTTTAATGCTGAGCGGGTCTCTCAGTTTAATCACCGTGATTTAGTGAGGTGTTTCTCAGGGTTCGGCCCTCATGCATCACTCTGATCTGATCACCATACAAACACAGAGCTCCTCAGCACTGTGTGCCCTCGCTGCATCCGTAACCATTAGCATCACAACATGCCCGCTTGCTCCTGACAGCTGGCTGAGATCTGCTACCAGCGTGCTGAGGTCTCATGGTGTAATTGGCGCGGCTCGTCGGCCTGCGGGATCCTCCTCACCTGCACGTGCTCTCTCGTGCAATGCAAATGCAGGTCGGGTATTTTTGGTACACGCCTTCGGGGCACACAGGCTCTGTTGTTGTGATGCTGAGGAAATGTGGCTGTTTTTGCTGGGCTTTTACTGCCGGCTCCATTACTGACCTTTCCAATCTTTCTAACCGCTAAGTTACATTGATGACCTCTGTCCTCCTCACTGTGTTTTCTAAAAATACAATTTATACTTTTTTTTTTTTTAATTTATTATTCAAATAAATTATAAATTACAATCTATGAATCATATATTTTGTTACCAGTGGCTTTGTATTCTTCTATGTAGTCTTCAGATACTTATTTGGAGCATTTCTTTATCGTAGGCCACTGAATTTTCTCACATCAATGGCCACAGAAGACCAGTATAGATTACTAAAGTATAAGATTGATGCGAGTCATTGCCTTATGTAGTGTATTTTTGGGACATCCATTTTGCTGAAAATAAATGCCCTTAAGGAAAAGTAAGCTTAGGTCAGAGAAAACGTTGCATCTTCTAGGTAAATAAGGTCAAATAAGTGACATCCGTTTACTTTCTTATTAATGGCTGGTCAGAGTGGGCTTGGGGCTGACCTTTAAACCTCTTAAATACTGCAACGCTGTGATTCTCAACAGACGTCTGTACGATGCTGTACTCGCTGCTGAAATCTCTATTCAGAAAGCAATACAGCGTCGGCAGAGATTCTTCAAACCACCTTCACATCATCGACATCAAATAAACGACACTCACACACAAGACAAATCTTTGAGCCTTGAATGAATGCTGCATCTTAGTCTGACAGTGATTTATTTCATAGCTGTCTTACTGCTGGTCCTGGTGTTATAAAAGAAGTTCCCTATTGATTTTCAACGCCTTTAAAATGCTGTCTTGCTGTTTTTCTTTCTGTATTTTGCCGTTATTAAACTGGACAGCATTTACGGCTGGATGATGGAACTGTAACCAAATTGCACATCTCACTTAAGTCATTTCTATCATTAGTGAACATGTGTTTCTCCTCATGTTTCCCTAGAGGGCACTTTAAAGCTCAACAAAAACTCATCTCGCAGAGTACTGTGAGACATACATACCCAGTATAACAGTATAATAATAATAATACAACAATGTGTCACTTGAAGTGAAGATTATTCTCATTGCAAAATAAAAATAAGATCCAACATGAAAAAGAAGGCTCATTTCCATGTGTATTTTGATTGCATTTAAAAAAAATCAAACAATAATAATGAATTATATAGAATAAAATCTAATAAATAAAATGCGATCTTTTTGTGCTCTTTGGTTTATCACTGATACTGAAGATCACTGATCACTGTGAGGTGTCTGTATTTCACAGCGCAATATATTTAAAAATGCAATAAATAAATAAATAAATCAGACAAAGAAAACATACAGTACATGGGTATATGAATATGAATAAACATTCAATACACAGAGGTAAATAAAATAAACATTCAAGTTTGTAAAGTGCGTGTTAAAAGATGCCCTCCATACACGTTTGAAGGTGTATATAAAACACTCTACTTTGGGTAATAACTTGTATCTGGTATTTTGTTTTGTCAAAATCTGTGAATATGCAAATATATATTTTCATTTCAAAAGTTAAACTGCTGGACACAAAGACGTCTCCTCCTTCACTGTAAAGTCCAGCGTCTCAGTGTACGTGCACTGGAGGCTTCACATTTCCACATCACACTTATGTTAGTTGAATTGTGGACCACGATCACACATCATTCTGCACAGTGAAGATCAAACATCCAACTGAAGGAACGAGAAGAAAAAGACATTTTTGAGTAGAGGAGGCCTTGCTATTAACTACAGTACATTGTGCACTTTTGTGTCATCCTTGTATGATGTATTATCAGTGACAGGCTCTAAAATCCAGAGGGACAAAGACCAGTAATTAAAGTTTCCTTTAAACATAGCTCAATGCAACCTGTACCAAACTGAAGCGGTATTAAATATATCTCTTTATTCTAAAGAAATAAAAGAAGTGGAAACAGGCTATTAAAGGCAGATGAAATAGTTACATTGCAGGTAGCAAATAGTGTAACTGTAGGTGTTGGTTCTCAGAGGTAGAAGTCTGGATACTTGTATGGCGAGAGACATTTGGATTTCCCCTCCTCTATGGTGGTGCATGACAGGTTGGGCAGACAGGGGCAAGTATGATGAAGTCTTTTCCCATAGAAAGGAACCTGGAAACAAGGAGAATAAGGTGAGATTCCCATTACTGGAAAAATTAATATAGGGGACATGCAAAATATATAGATGCTGGCATAATAGTTGTTTTTATACTAAGAAGATCTTTAAGAGTGATCGCACAAAAGTTAAATTATTTTATGAGAGAGAGTCTTTCACAAATGTGTTTAGTCCCTGGCTTACAAAACAAGAATCACAGCGAATTCTCATCTTAAGGATCATCTCCTCCCTCCCTTCCACCGCTGTAAGACACAGATGCCTGACACACACACACACACACACACACACACACACACACACACACACACACACACACACACACACACACAAGACAAGACAACCTCTGTACATGTTCTCACTTTGTGGCTCATCGGGTGACACTCGTCTCCTTCCAGTCCCATGGGCGTGCACATGCGCAGGCTGCGAATCCATAAACTCACTGCACAACACATCCCTCCTCCACACTGAGAGTCCGTCTCACAGGCCTAGATACACACACACACACACACACACACACACACACACACACACACACAAATTGATACAATTTTCGATGCCTTTAGATGACTTATGCAACTACTTCAACCAACATTTAAATCTCAGTGTTGCAACTGTTTCCAGCTCATAATGCAGCCATGTAGTTAAAACAATTAATCTCTCTTTATTATTCTCATATAGGTTTCCTGTAATGCTAACGTCAGCATTAAATTACTGTAAAATGTTATGAATGATATGTATGTAGTAATAATCAAACTGCAACTGTCACCCAGTCAGACAGTTATTACTAAACAAAGAATGGATGGTTTGTGACACAAGTGTGTGTTCATTATTATTATTATTGGTATCTTATCGGGAAAAGGCAATAGGTGAGAAATGTGTCAGCCACAGAAAGTGCAACACTCTGTGTTATTGCATTATTGTTCATATCAAATCTCAAGAGGAGGAATACAGACGGGTGGCGGTTCATTGTTTTGAGAGCCGGGATGAATGACAGCTCTCACTTCAGATGAGACGAAGGCAGCAGAATGAAGAGCAACAGAAGTGATTTCATGTGACAGACGGGGATGAAAATCACTTTCTGTTTTATGGCTGCACGCCCCTCTCTCAATTCACATCAGCAACACAGTGTTGTGACAGGGATTGGTATTTTATCACAATGATGTATGCTGATGGTATTGTGTCAATCCTGATTCGGGTAGGGAAATCATTCATAAAATAAGATGGCAACTTCATTGGTTATAATTTAATATGCTTTTTTTTTTTTTTTGATCAAACAGATCCACTGCACTCGTCATTTTACATTTTAGTGACGGCCATGCTCTTAGAATATCAAAAGAGTCAAAGAAGAATCAAATCAAGAATCAAATGCTAATTAAATAATAATATCCAAACATGTTTGGTCCCTTAAAAAACAACAACTGCAAACTGCATTCTTCATGGTATAACTTCACATCACATTAGTTTTCACCAGTGGGTTCAGTAAAGCACATTCCTGATTTTTCTTTCTCTCACTGACAATTTCCCAGCGACATATGTGTCTGCTTCCACTTACCCCTGTGATGACCGCCGAAGACCCGTGCGATACCAGCAACAGGGAGAAGAGAAGTAGGATGAAGGTCCTCATGATGAAGAGCTGCCTTTGTGCTCCTGTGCCCTCCAGAATGAGAAATAAGGATGCTGAAGCTGTCGGACCTTGCAGCATGTGCATACGTGACAGAACAGAGAGACAAGTGGCCTCCAAACTCATGTTTTTGAGAGCTGCTGGAGGTTTATAAACCCAGCCCGCCATTCAGAAACTCCGTGACTCACTCACACCAGCATTGCCTCTCAGGAGCTGAGAAAAAAAAAAAAAAAAAAAAAGAGACCAAGGTGAAGTTTTACATGACAATACCTTTGCTTTTTTTTTTCTACTGACAATGCACTTTCCCCTTCCTTAAAGCTTATTTTACACTCATGTATGCTAAAGCCGGTTGGGTTTGGGTCAGTGTAGACATATGCACTGTTACATCCCATTATATTCCTGTTTTGCACTCACCTTTTCACACTCCAAGGCCAAAGTTTTGAATATATCATTTCAGACACACAAGGGTTCACAAAGAAAGCAGCTTTAATTTATGAATTTCAGAGGTCAGTGTCCTCCAGAAAATTAAAATCTCTCCAGTAGTTCAAGCCATTAATTATTTTTCAACTGTGTCTACTAATTGTTGTGAGATTGTAACAATGGTAATTTACAAGGTAATTTTTTTGCAGATGATTCAGCATCAGCATCGGAACCTGCAGTAAAGGGAGCATTGTACCAGACTATTGTGGTGAAGAAATAGCTGAGCCAGAAGGTGAAGTTGGTCTACGTTTCTACCCTCAGCTATGGTCACAATAACTGGAAGAATGAGAATGAAGATACAAGATGATTCCTTGGACATGTCTGGAGGTGTTACAGGCACATCCAACTGGGAGGAAACCCTGGAGCAAAACATCAGAACAAGCTGACGGGACTGCATATGTCTTCCTTGGGATCCCCCAGGAAGAGCTGGAGGGCATTGCCGGGGTGAAGGATGTCTGAGTGTCTTTACCCAATGTCTACATTGTAAAAATTGAAAATCTTTGGGTTTTTTTTTTTAGGCTGTTGGACAGTATCATCTTGGTAACTTATATTTTCTAATATTTTGTTGACTGATTAATTGATTAAGAAAAATAAATCAAGAGAGTCATTTTTAGACTGAGTTCTTCAAAGTAGTGTCTGATTTGGAAATTTGGAAATAATGTAGATTCACCGTACTAAAAACATATTAGAGCATCGCCCTGTTACATTCCTGGAATCTTTTTTTTTTAATGTCAGATTTAATAATGTCAGAGGATTAAAATGTAAGAAAAACAAGCACATGAGGATGGACTGAGGGAGCAACCTGTGGAGACCTCAGCGTAATGTAGCAAAAAAACAAAGCAATGTGACTGCCTAAAGTCAACGTGCTTCAGACCGGTGGCGACTGACATGGCCAATCCACACTTGTGAGCTAAATCTGTCTTCATCACAGATTTGCAGAGTGACACTGACGGCTGAGTCACACAGGAAGACAAGACTCCAACATGCAACAGTGACCCATAAAAAGCTCTGTGTCATCTCAACCTTTATACTGAACAATGCATGTCATGCAAGGTGACCTATTACCAACCACCATCCAGTACCTGCATTTAATGGTCAACAGGATCAAACTACTGAAACCTTGAAAAAGTTAAATTTCCACAGAGAAAAGGAGGAGAGTGGACCATCCTCTGTGGTGTTTCGTAATCTTTAAGAGGGGTGGGGTTGATGAAGGTGGTGTTTGGGAATCTGACAGACAGGCTTTCACATCCTCAGCTCCTCAGTGTAGCAGCAGAGATTACTTCCTCCCAGGACCCTGTCCTTTTACACTAAAGAAGATGAACCGCTGAAAACTCAAAGACATGTTGGATGCTGGATGTTACCGCCTGCAGACCGAGCTGCATGACAGAGCTCCTTCTCTACCATTTCCAATCTCATTTGCTCCACATCCATAAACATGTGTGAGAGACACATGCCATGAGATTACGGGGTTGTTGTAAACATCAGATTCTTTCTGCCAGAACATGTCATCAGAGGATCAGTCCCTCGGATGACATAATGTCGCTGCTGTTGGCGCACTATGCTCCCAGCGGGCCTCCTCCCTTATTTAGTACCACACACACAACATGCCAGCATCCCGTCGCTCATACATAATCATGATGGGGTTTTTCTCTCTATTACATGACTCTCTTGTGTAAGGTTTCATGGTTGCTGAATCCAGGTGTTGCTAGGCCTGCACTTGCTGGGACAAGAGATTAGGCAGGAGTACGAGGTGTTGTGTATGCATAACAACAGTACATAAACCCTTATTGCACAGTAAAATATGTTTAGTAGAGAAAATTACATGCAAAAGGAAAAAAAAAAAAACAACACAAGGAGCTACGGCTTTTTTTAGAGGTAGCACCATCAAAAATTAACATACTATGAAAGCAGTTCAGAATCCATCATCATCCTCACTTTGTTTCCCGCTTGTATACAGCAGTAAATATGAATGAAGCATGAAGCTTGTCCTTGGCTGTAGAAATAACAGCTGAGGACTGAATGTACAAAATCCGAAGGACAAGAGAACAGCTGCCTCGGAAAACTATTCTGAACCACTAATTCAAGGCGGTGAAGTTCAATGTTGATGCCATTTCGTAAAAAAAAGTTTTTTCCAAACCAAAGAAGCATTGTGGAACAACAGTACCATCCTTTTTTGTCTCTAATCCTCTCTGATTATCTTAAGCTGCATTAAGGTTATCCTCACAGGTTGAGGAAGAATGTCATCCTGTTATAGACAAAGGTTTTATGTTAGATCTCCAGTTCAGTTTCAGAGTAAGGCATCCAATTTTACCTCTAGTGCAACGCGTCATATGCCTTCCATCATAGTAGAAAAGAAAACTGTCTTCGATTATCACCACACAAGGTCATAGCTAATCCATTCTTGGGGATGTGCTTGCTTTTGTGCTTTCCTTCCATAAAGGCTGTTCCCTATTCACATTTTCACTCCTACGTCTAATGGCAATTTCCATTCTTCCTCTCAGAAAAGGCAACACTTCGACGCATCTTCTACAAATTCCATCACACCATGCCATATGGAAAGGACACCTGGCTTTGACCGTAATGGATGAGTTGTTGGGGGTTCATACAGAGCAGCTCATAATTCATCACAACTTGACATGCAAATTTACTGGAGCTCAAGATGAGCTTGGCCGTAACAATGAGAATCAAATCGGAGCCGGATCACAAAGGGCACAAAGAAAGTTGCATCATTTATAATTAGTGTCATGTAAGAAATGCAACACATGTTTATTTTAACTAGCAACTTCTATTTTTTTTACTTTAAGTACCTACTGCCGCAACCAGACCACACAAGTTGCTCTGAGTGTGTAATATTGCCACAGATGGCTCTACATTGGGTTTAGTTCACAGGCCCATGCATCACTATACAGATGCCAAAGAGTTTGGTCACCGTAACCAATATGTGACAAATATGTTGCATGTGTGATTTTATTCTGTCATAGATTCATAACTTCGGAAAACAAAATATGGTTAATAATGGAGTTTCGCTAATGATGAAGACATCATTAATGATGTAAACAAGTGAACAAGCCTGGCAGCTTTAGATAAAAAAAAAAACAAAAAAAACAGCCTGTTAAGGAGATACATTTCACAGATGCTCATTATCTCACAACATCTACTTGACACGCTGTATTTTATGTGTGCTGCGAGTCACTGGAGACACAGAGGTGATTCTGGGGCCAATCCTCCCATCATATGCTGTGTGTAATGGTCCACACTCTCAAAGGCTTGAAGTACATCTAAAGTGTGCATGAAAATGATGTGTCTCATTTTTATACATTTAAAGAGCTTTTTTTTTTTTTATTGTGAAACATATGTTCATGTGTCATCTTTCGCTTTCCCTTTCCCTGAGCCTCGCCTCTTGATGCCTTCCCCCATCCTCAGCTTGCAACCACCTCGGGTTAAGACATGAACAGCGTGAGTCCTGGAGAACAAGATGCTCTGCTCATTAAAGACAAGACCTGCTGTATGTCGAGGAAGGTTCCCCTCCCCCTCCTCGTCTACCCACCAGAGGGTCAGGGTCTCTGCTGGAGAGCATGAAAGCTATGACTTGGTGATATTTCAGCGACTGTATCGGGATAAAACTTTGGGGATGTTTGTTTTTTTTTGTTTGTTTGTTTGGTTGTTTGTTTTTTGTCTCATCTTATCTTGAGATCAGACCCCCACTACACCATGTTTTCATATGGATAAAAACATGCTATATCCTGAGAGGTTATGCTCCATGTCAAACAACCTCAATGAGTAAACACAGCGTCCGCAGGGAGAATTGGAGCGGCAGTTATGGAGCATAAATATGCAGACTGGTCCATAGGTAGCTTCATATGGGGTTAATGGAGGCTGTGATTCATATGCAGCGGCGAGGAGCTTTTTAATTACAAAAGAAACATCATGCTTGACTGCACAGTCATTGGTGAAAGCAACAAAACGAGGTTGCAGCATGAAGAATAAAACAACCTGCGTTGTGTTATGATGAGTTATGTTTGACGTTGAAGAAGAAAGTGACAGTTTCTCTGTAAGCAACCTTAATATTGTAATATGACAAGTTGGTTAAAGGTCCACAAATGAACACTTTTTTTTTAAAACTAAATTAAAATTATGAGGATCAGTCACAAAAGTAGAGCCGTAGATAAAAACTCTTATTGAGCCTCTTTTAGTTGATTGTTGTCATTTTACAGCTTGTAAATCTACTGCATGTTTCCCTTCATCAACCTCATTTTCAGTCGTAGGAAGCTGTTTTCAGCAGCTAAAGACCTACAGTTTTTATTAAGTTAAAAGGAGAGGGAATATTGGACCAACATTCATCGGTTGGACAACAACCTAACAACGCTAAAGTTATCTTCAGGACTGTGAATTTGCCTTCATCCACCAAGAACACGTAGCGTTTGATCAGCGTGAGTTTTTATGTGTCTGTTACTGATTTTGCATGATGTTCAGATTTAGTATCTGTGAGGTTGAACTAACGCAACTTTATTTTTTCTAAGATGTATATCTAATCCCAGCGGTCCCCAGAGATCAAGAAATGATTAAGTGATTTGTGAAATAAATAATGTGATTTGTTCAAGGACAAGCAGGATAAAGCGACGTAATGCCAGCGTATCCATCATTTTATCTGTGAAATACTTTAGTCTGAAGGAATCAACCAATCACGGTTAGTTTCAGTTTCATTCTCACCGTGACGTCTGTATCACAGCATCGATTTGTCTATTTCACAGTAACTGGGATGTCAGCTGCATTTGTTGCATTTTTAAATTTAAATTTCAAACTCAGACTCATTTGATACCTGCAATTCTGCTTTATTTAAGATGAAAAATGTATGCTCTGTACTGCACATGTAAACAACCTTTGTAGCATAAATTGAACCAAACAGTGGAGAATATGTTTGAGTGGGATTTTTTTTTTTTAAAGTAGGTAACTGCATTTCCGACATGATTAAATGACCAACTTTAAAAATATATCCTGTTCTCTTCTTTCTATTTTCCAATCCATCACAAAAAGTAAAGGTAAAACTGGCTTTGTTGTAGCTGTCAGGGACATTTCCCTTTATTCCCTTAATATTTTTAGCAAGACAATTTCCGCCTTGTACAAGGGCATCACATATATTATGCAAGATGCTTTGTGGAATAGTACATTGCCCTTCAAACTCTCATCTTTCGGGCAATTTTTATTTATTTTCAAAGAATTAGAGTCTCATCATGCCTTATTCTTTGTTTAAGGTGTTGGGTGTGAATGGCAGCATTACAGTGAGGTGTATGACTGAAACCTGCTCAACTCACCGGAGGTCAACACTTCACATTTATTTGCTTCTGTGATGCCGCGGTTGTATCCTGAAGTGTTTTAAAACACAGATTGAATGACTTCTCCGCTCCATCTGGCTTCCAAGACAAGGATCACAAAGAGGTCTACACAACATTTCCTAATCTGTCGATTTTGTGTGAAAGAACAAACAATTTAAATGTATATATATATATATATATATATATATATATGTCTGGAGGGGATCTTTAATGTTAAATAACAGAAGGGGGAAATCGAGTGGATTTATTAAAGACTGGTTAAAAATTAAACTAAATTATTATTTTAAACAGAAAAAAAGGCCATATTATTCAATGGATAAAAATAATGATATTATTTTTAAATTCCACCATTCAATTCCACCTGTAATGTCTTTCATCCACAGTTACAGATAATGATGAATCTGTACAATCAGCATGTGCAGTGACTCATCAGGCTTTCTATTGGCCATCGTCCCTGAAACACACACAAGCCATTTCACTTGTTTCCACTTTCTTTGGCCCATAAACAACCAGGAGCATTTCCTCTACTACACACAGGATGGATTGTGACAGCAGCACAAAGGAGATCAAAGATGCTCTGAAGGCAAACGCCGTCCCTGTATCTCACACTCACAATGACACATACAGCGTTGTGTGTAACCCTAACATAACAACTCATAGATAGTCAATAGCTAAGCGCATACATGCCTGCAGGGGAACAGAAGCTGCAGCCTGCGTGGCAGATGTGCAAATATGACAGGAAGGACTACGATTATAGACAGAGGAAGATATACGAAAGTTGTCACAGTTATTTATACTTCTGTGCCTGCATTTTAAGGTAGAACTGTGCTTCATGCTTTTTTAGCTTAAATATAAGTCAGGAGTATATCTCTCCTGACAGACATCCCTGAACCTGACATAGCGGGACATCACACACACACACACACACACACACACACACACCTTATTGCTGCTAATGTGATGCGACAAACATTTCTAACTAAAGCCTTCACGCTGTTGAACTTTTTAACAGAACAACGGAAAAAAGTGTTTAGTTCAGTGTTGAATGAAGTGGTGAATTAGACGGATTTTTAACACATTTTCAATACACGGGAAGCCTCGTTAGTGTTATTGAACACCTTCGTCTTCGTGCAATAGAATCTAATGATCTGATAATTCTCATATTAAGAGAATTAGCTTCATCAATCATAGCCATCTTTACATTTATGACACTAAAGTGGCTATAATCAGTATTTTTCATCCACAATGGATCACATTGCACATCACTGTTGGTGTAAGGCTAATATAGCCACATCAAAAGATAAGGCTGGCAATATTCTATATTTGTGTTACATTTATCAAGTATTTAACATTTGGGGGCTCTGTACATTGGTTCCTACTGAATACAAATATATTCTTTTATTTTTATTTATTTATTTATTTTTATTTTTAAAGAGGGAAATGTTGCTGAAACAGGAATAAATAATGCATTCGACTGGGACTATTTTCTGCCACAGATTATTACACATTTAGTGCTTGAGCGAGTTTGGGATTGACTCGAAATAAACTGAAGTGGCCTGTTCAAAATAATGATAGAACAGTGCAACAGTGTGGCTCACAGATGTATTTTTAATAGCTTTTGGAACATGTCAGTAGATTCAATTCAGTGTTGGTTTAACATTTTTCTCCAGACTTTTTACTTTAACAACAACAGTGTGAATATACTGTATATATATATATATCTGGTGTTATATATCGTGATGTATATCCTGAAGCCATGGAAAGCTCAGGTATAAATATAAGATGTTCTTGACTCCTCTCCAGTCCCATTGGCTCTCATGGCACAAGGATACAAGCCAATGATTAAAGACCCAGCCTGCAGTTTACTCCTCCCTAGAACTCTGTGTTTCACCTGCCGGAGGGCAAGGCTATCACCTCGAATTTCTAACTTCCGTCTCTCCAGATGATAATCTGACTTCCTGCCTTTTTGTCACTGTCACTTTAATGGCTCCCGTCCCATTCATCAGACTCCTTTCCTCCCACGAAGAACTCCTCTGAGTACAGTGTCCAACTACAGCTTCTCCCTATTCATGCATCTGGCATCTCCTGAAAAAAAAAGTGTTTATTCAGATTCAGCAAGAGGGAAAGGTATTCCTTTTATATTTCAGGAGTAAGTGCTCTGTTTCAAGGCGAAGCGATGATGACATCTCTGCGCTGGATTTCTCTCTTTGGAACAAGATGTCAGGGACAGCAGAGCACCGAGCATTCAAGCTCTTCAAGTTATTCAGCCAGTAACATTTTTTAAAAGGCAGTTAAAGAGATAACCGGCACGTTTAAGCAAGACTGACATTAGTTGTTAATTATATCCTCGCACAAAACAGCAACATCTGATCAATGCGTATCCTTCTCTGTGTCTCTGTTGGCTCGCTGCCTTTTGTGTGACTCTTAATTCTATTATAGGGCATCAATCAATAAATTGGATTAGACACAAGGTGAATTAGCTTGTTTCATGCAAGCTCTGCTCTTCTAATTAGACAGTTAATTGAGCTTGCTCCCATTGAATTATAGGACATGACAAGGATCCTGTTTAATTAACCCAGGCTGGCTGTTAATGTATGTTACAATAAAAAGGTGAACCTTAGACAGGACACTCAAAGCCATTTTAGGCAATTTATGCTCATATTTGTAGAAATTGTTTTTTATTGTTTCTATTGGACACACATTATTCTGTGTGGCTGTTTAGTAGCAGATCCATACATACAGTAATACGATATTACTGTATGGATCAGCCTAAGGGAGGCTTTTAGGTCCAAAAATATAGGCTGCACACACTCACACATGCAATGCAAATGTGATGCCTGTAGTCAGTATCCCAACCAGATCACATGGAAGCGAAGATGCGACTCCAGCACATTGTTCAGCTAAAGTGCTCCGCTAAAAATAACGCACGCAGCTGAGAGCTCTGGGGGATGTGACACACGGCAGGAGGAAAACGTGGGCTTTCACTGAAAAGACTCTTCCAGAGCTCCACAAGAGGGATGATGTTAACAGTAGGCTACACAGGGAAAACAAAATGTCAAAATGTGGGAGGGAACTGGTAACAAAGCTGCTGTAAAAAAAACCTTACTTGACCTTCATATATGTTGACTTTAAAAGGGATGGAGGCACCCCACTGAGTTGCCTGCGGGTTGCAGGTTTAACGCAATTTAAGTTTTCAATTTCCTGCCAAAAAACTAGATTCTACAAAGCCACAGGAGAGCATGAGCACAGAGCGGGGATGATCTCTGTCTCTCTCTGTGTGAGTCAATGTGAATCAAATAAACGCTTGATGACAACTTCAAGAGAGGAGCAATTTTTTTTGATTTTTAAAGATTTTATTTATGGTGGAAAATGTGGTCAATAACAAAAGTTTATCTCAGTACTCATGTTATATATGTTATATACACTTTGTTTTCAGGGACAAAGGTCAAGCGGTTTCTGTAAGTCTTCACACGCAGATCTCCTCAAAATCTCACGATACGTGTGCCATAGTGGACTGTGGCTGTTGAGGTTGTGGACAGGTGTCTTTTATACGGAGTTCAAACAGGTGCCATTAATACAGGTAACGAGGACAGAGGAGCCTCTTAAAGAAGAAGTTACAGGTGTGTGAGAGCCAGAAATCTGGCCGGTTTGTAGGTGACCAAATACTTATTTTACAGAGGAATTCACCAGTTAATTCATTAAAAATCATATATATATATATATATATATATATATATATACTGTATATATATATATATATATATACACACACACACACATATAGTTATATAAAGGCCTCCACTGATACTGTGATGTGAAAGTATACTCTTTACTTGCAGCACTCTTTAACTATTCATTTCTTCTTCTCCCTTTTCATCTCCATCATCTCTATTGTCTTTACTGTGACTCTATTAGGGTTTGGCTCAGCTTGTTCTCTATTTTTTCAGAGAATTATTCAGTGTTTGTCTTTGTTCTTGTTTTTTTTTACTGATTTATTCGTAGACAGTGCTTGCTTTGTAAAATAGACTTTGGTCTCAGAGGAATATTTTTGTAAAGAAAAAACTATTAATAAACAAAAACTTCTCTTGGATGTGATGCAAACCTGTGACACAGCATAGCAGATTTACTTCCTAGTTAGCTGGCACTGCCTGTGCATTAATAATACACTTACAGGGACTTAAAGGCCTTCTTGTGGTGTACTTGAATTGGTCTTGACGGGAGAAAGGGGCCTTAAAAGAAGTGAGGTGTCATTCTGCCAAAAGGCAACATAGTCTGTACAGTTGTTTCTTTCTTGGATCAACCTCGTGCTCTTGCCTTCAGTGTGTGATTGTCATTTATTGGACTGTAAAAGCAGTGTTGTAATAGCTGAGAGAAATGGCTAGAAGGCATTGCTATGATCCCTTACACAACACTTCTCTGTCTGGTGTTTTGCCAACAAGTGGGCCGCTGTGAAATCCAAATACACAGCTGGACATCTGACTGCAAGAGGGGAAAATCAGGTGACACGGAGCCGAGATTCCCCGTATCCTTAGAACTGCATCTCTGTCTGCTTTCTATCTCACCCCTGAGACACCTTTTTCTGTCTCTGCTTACTGAGGTTCTGTCTGTTTTTTGTTTTTTTGTTTTTTTTTCATGTAGCATACACTAATTGTTACTTTTGTTGCGTTTTTAGTCAAGCAAAGATTAAAGATTAATACTAAAACATGATTTTCTAGGACCACAGATGACAATCTGGCCTTTTTTATGCTGACATATTTGCAGAATTGCCTTGACAACCAACCTTGACAAAAAATTAAAAAAACATAAAGTCTAGTATAGGGGAGTCTCTGTGTTGCAGCAAAGCTCAGAGAACAATGTCTCAGTGTTTCTCAAGGACTCCCTCTCTCACCTGGGAGAGCAGTCACACAAATGGGCCTCGCTCTCCCCTCGCTCCCCATCTCTATATACACCTCGAACACACCTTTGTGTAGGCAATGAGCCAAAGCCATGAGTCACTCAAAATAGTCCTCTGGCTTCCAAGAATCCTGTGCTGCTTCATCTTGTCTGCCTCCAAGGTGTCTTTGGGGAGGCATTGACGTCAGCAAGGCTAATTGAGCAGAAGATGTATCGTCAGAGAACGCTAACGGCAAACCTCTGCGTAACACAGCCACAAACGAGCCCTGTCCAGCCTGCAGAGGCCGAAGGAAACGGAGAACACGAGGTGCTGCTGCTGTCAAACAACGACAGGTAAAAAAGTTATACTTGTAAAATAGTTTCAAAGATCTCTCTTTCCTGCTCAGAGGTCCAATTAATACCTGAAAAAGAGTTCACACAGGATGACAACACATTTTAAAACCTTTAGCCATGTCTGATGGCATCAAAACACGACTCTCTTAAATATTTTGGCTTTGTCAGGCAGTCAACATCAGTTCAGCAAGAATGTGAATTAAGATAATTAGGATATTAGTAAGAAGGCCGTAGCCTGAATTGTAACATAGTGGAGTCATGAGATTCCTCTCTCCTCTCATACTTTTGTATACTTTTGGTCTGAGGCTGTTTTTCATGGTTTTGGCTTTTTGACCGCGTTATAATTAAGGGAAATCTAAAGCACACGTTAACAGGGAAATTTCATATTAAGACAACAGCATGCTTCCAACTTTGAATTCCAGCTCCGTAAAGAAAATGATTTTCCCAGTTTAGTGGAAGAACTTGATTGTCCTGTGCAGAGCTCTCTGATCTAAACCCCCAACCAACACCAGGTCCAGGTCTAGTTTATCTGTCTCTGGTCATTAAAACAGCCTGTCACAGTGGGGTTCATGGGAGGAGATGAAGAAGCTTCACACACACACACACACACACACCTGCGTCCCACACCGAGACATGACGGGGGAGGAAAACTGAAGAACCACTTAAACATTTATCACAAAGTGACACTCCAGCACTTCCTCTCTCTATGAAATATCATCTAAAGTTACCTTCCAACACTGATCCTCAAGCAACCTCTGCAGCTAGACTGTGTAGGTCCCTGCCTGGCACCGGCTCTACCAGCCAGGATTAAATGTTTGATTCGGTGCCATGCTAAAAATTCAAGCTCTCACAGAACTGCAAAGCACTTTGAATAAAAGCCTCCACCAAATGGCAGCATGTTACGTTACACACACATATCTAAGAGAGGAACGGCAGCCGGTGCACCGCATATTTACTCCCTGAAAATTTCATGTTTCCTTAATTGACTTGGTTTCACAGCTTGCCTCACAGCTCCAGCTGACGCCTTCAACTGCTTACAACTGACAAAGATTTCCACCACCTCCATATGCTGCGTTTGCGTGCGTGCATCTTGGTTTTATGGCATGAGTGCATATCTGCGGCTGCTACTTATAGTTTTCCGTGCATTTATGTGTGTGTGTGAGCACATTTTACTGCTGGTGGTAGCCGATCCTACCTCAGAGGCAGTTGCTGTCAGAGGGAGAGACAGAGAGAGAGAGAGGGCAAAGAGGAAGGCGGAAAGAGAGATAGGAAGATGAATTTGACTCCAGGCAACAGATGCCCAATTAACATATCCACATAATTAGGATGATGTGGAAGGATGAAGATGAAGATGTGAAGGCACAGCTGTTGTTGTCCATCTCAGGCAGCATGGAGCCGCCTGAATATTCATGTGACATTTCTATGACTTTTCAATGTCTTGCGACACACCGGGATGGCGCTACATCCACCAATTACACGACCTTGGCGCTAAATGTTCATTAAAGATGAAGAGGATTGTTATTGGTACAAACTGAAAGGAGGAGGAGGGGTTGTATTGTGCAGTGAGGAGGCAGGCCAGGCCACAAGGACACAGAAAATTGTTTTGCTGTTTGTACCGTCATGGGAACACACTGTACCGTCTCTATACAGTTGCACGTTAGCATCGTCTACAGTGTGAGAAAAAAAAAACCCTACAGCACTGTAATGTGTGCAAATGTGTGCAAATGTATCCTAATGAGTTCAAACATTTGTAATCATATGGTTAAATGAAATCACGCTCCAGAACAGCGACTGTGATCTTTAGCATACATAGTGGAGAATAATGAAGAATGAAAGGAGCCAACCACGAGCTCTAAAATAGCTGTTAGCTCGGCAGCGAAGAGCAGAGCAGAGTGCTGCACTCACTCCTCCGTCTTTGTCAGAAACTTCTGCTCCAGTAACTCCATCCAGCACTGCTACCAGGCTTTTCTTTATGCCGTCGTGACGCGGCGGTCCGGCTACTTCAACTTCCAGATCAATTATTCAGATGGCTCTCCTATAAATATCGGTCCTCTAAAAGAAGGAGATACCCATCTGAGGGGGGCTGCGAGGGGCCCGTGGGGCGGTAAAACTTAAGACACACAGTCTTCATCTTAGAGGAGAAATCTAATCTAATCTGTTGATGATGACATATGGATCTTTGAAAAATTCAACACATATAAAGTTAAGATGTGAAATGGTACATTTATTCCCAGCAGTCAGCAGTCATATGTGAGGCTCTACAGTGGTGAGTTATATAATGCTTAACACGTTTGTACCATTTTTCTATTTAGGTCTATTCATGTAGCATTCATAAGAAGTATATAAACACTGCTATACTGTCAGGACATTTGTACGTGTTTATTAATGCGCATGATTTGTCAGAAATTATAACTTCTCCTCTGAAGACATATTTGACATGTTTTACTATGTTGTCATTCATGTTTAGAAGGCAATAACTTCTTTTACGGTTAATGCAGCGTTACTGAAAGTAAAACTCTTTACATCCGGTCAGTTGTAGTTCTGATATTTCCAACAACACTGAAATGGCACAGACAGGAGAAAGCAGTCTGAGGAGCCTCCTACAGACTGAAGCCTGCACTGCCCGATACGGACACTGAGCTCAAGACCAAACTCTGCCCTGCACAGACAGCTGGTCCTGAAATGCAAAGATGACTCCTAATTACTCGCTCTGTCACATAAGGACAAATGTGAAGGATCACTTTTTTTTTTTTTCATAACTAATGGCCGACTCCTAACTGTGTTGGGTTTTTTTTTTTTTATGTAGATGCTCAAATATTTACAGCCAGTTTGTGACTATGGTTTGATGATGAAGCATGGATTTAATCAGTGAGTTTGGGGGAGCCTCAAAAAAAAAAAAAAAAAAAATGGCACCGGAAAAACTCTGAGCCATCTGACAGCAGCTACGGTTTAGTGCCAGAGTGCTGTCGACAGACTCATAAGTGGCGCATAATGATAATTAACACGCCAATTAGACATCTGCTGTGTTTCCAAGGCTGTCTTGAGAATAATGTGTTTACAATTAAGAAGAGAGTTCAAATGAGCAAAAAGGCACACTTCAACCCCCTCCTACCCCACCCCCCCCCTCCCTTAATAGCCAATGTGGAACAGGATGCTGGGCTCGGGCGTGACGGGTCAGCCAGTCGCCTGTGATTGTTTTGTAAGTGGAGACCCGGGAAGCTTGTCATATCTGATTAAGTGAAGGGAGATGCGGGGGCCAAATGAGCTGAATGGAGCAGCAAGCACCAGGAGGGACACATTACCACTGGGTGTCACCACTGATCACATCATATCATCACTCCCCTCCACCCTCTCACAACTCAATCAATAGTCTAATTGACTGGGACCACAGCCGCTGTCACAACAAGCTCCGGCGCTCAGGGAATAGCCAGGCTGCACTGCTGATTTATGCTGGGATTTAAAATGCTTTATAGCTCAGAAGCAGAGCTGGAGTTCAAGGAAAACTCTTCTTCTTTTTTTCTTTTTTTTTTTCACTAATACTTTAACCACAAGATGGCATGGTTGGATTATAAAAAAAAAAGGCAAGGGGTTGCTCATTCTTATCATGTTGCCTGTTTTTTTCTACCTTTTTTTTTTTTTTACCTTGAATCATAAAGTTGGTATTTTAATATACTTCCAGCAATGTGGTTGTAGTCATAAATTGTGTCAGGTGTGTGTCAAACCTGTAGACTTACATTAGATATTTATAGCCCCATATGTCATCATCGTGTCTGGAGACGAGCAGGGAGACCCCCAACCCCCCTCCCCTATAATTCCTTTGAATTTAAACACATTTTGCCCCGAAGTGTAGTGTATGAAATGAAAAGAAAAACAGCAAACTGGGCAAACTGTCAATCTGCTGGGGAGGATGCTCTGATATGACCGAAAGCTCCAAAACTGCAACTGAGTGGACCTCATGTTGAGGTTGTTTTTGTAGCTGAAATGTTTTTGCGTTGACTAACACGATGTCGACGTTCTAACGCTTGAAAACAGGCTCATTTTCTTAGATCCTGAAACGTAGACATCTTGAGATACAGGATTTTCTCCTGACATCAGCGATACGGTTCAACAAGATGACTGATGAAACGATGGAGCGGGGAATACTGGAATTTTCAATAAAACTTGCCCACTAAGATTACACACTGTAGTCGAGCCAAGTCTGAGCACACACACACACACACACACACACACACACACACACAGCTGGTTTTGTTTTACTCACTTTATCTGTTTTTGTCAAAGGTGACCTGACCCAGGAGTCCTGTAGTTTCATTTAAATGAACTCTTCGAATTGTGACTTACATACTCACCAATGAAGCATTTACCCGTTTTTTAAAGTTTGCGTTGTAAATCACACAGTTTATTCTGGCTTGTTTGTTGCTGCTAGTCCATAGACAATCTGGCTCTGGTTGCAAACCAAGCCTGAGTGAATGCGCTGCCAGCTCTCCTGCTGTGCAGGCGAGAAGGAGCCTGGATTTCCACTGGCTGGCGGTAAAACAAACTGATTGAGCCATCGCCGTGTCTGTCTGCGTCCTCCTAAGAAGCCTCATGGGTGGAGAGCTGCCAGCGATGTCGCGTTCAAGGAAAACTCCCCATCTGCCAGGTATTCAGTCAGGCTATGTGTTTGTTTCTTTAATAAAAGCCAAAAAACCAAAACACAGACACAAACACACAAACACAACACACGCATACACAAAATTTAGGAATGCCAAAAAAAAAAAAGTCTATAAATTCACCTTCCTAAACATTATCTGCCGTCTCACTGGTCTTCAAAAATAAAATCACTCCTCATTTATGTATCATGCACTAATAAACTGAAGTGAGGCTGAGTGAAATTCAAAATGCTACATCAGTGGACTAACAGCAGGTAATGCTTCGTATTCTCCGTACAAATTTCAATATACATCAGTCTGAAGTCGGTATGAAGGTTAATGGGTCGAAGTCTGAGGTCATGGTTGCATCTCCCATTAAAGGGGTAAGAGGGTTTAAGAGGATGATTGGTAGAGTTGTATTAACATGTCAGATGAAGTGTTAGATGCATTTACTTCCAACATTGACCTAATGAATTTTAATGAGCTCTGGCAATTGAACGAAGCAGCGTGTGACACTCTGTATCCAGCTGACATGGCTCCAGCACCTGGGTAGGATATCCCTGATATCCCCGCCTGACCTGCAGGGAGTAGGAGACCCCAGGGCAGAAGTAGGAATTACCCGAGGGACTACATCTACCAGCTGGCCTCGGGACAAGTTGCCCTTGTAACCTGACCCAGGCTCTCGCTAAGAAAATGCATGTATGGATCACGCCTGAGGGGGAAATTTGGTTACAGGGTCAAACTAAGAGGACAAACAGAAACAAAACATTAAAAAAACAGTGTGCATATTGAACAAGTCATTAATAGAGAACACAGAATATTGGTGATTGAATGAATCTGTGTTTATCAGAGTTGAAATGAAATTGAATTTCTAGGCCAGGTGCAGCAACTGCCAGGAGTCTCCGCTGGTTGCCTGGCAACCGCATGGGAGCGACTAGACTCCAGGAATTTCTGTCTCATTCCTGTTACATTTCTGTTTGTGTACAGATTAAACAAATGAGATGCGACGTGTTAATTAGTCTGCTTTAGAGGTGTTGGACCTTTGTCATGCATACATCCTATATGGTCGGCTAGTTGTTTCACCCTGCTTCATGCAGACGGATGTGACTGAAGAGTGCTGATGATCTCCTTATCTAATCATCATTTCTAAAATGTTGAACTATTCCTTTAACAGGAAACAGGACAGTCCTGATTAGAGGGGAAAACAGCTTCAACAATGTCTAATGTAACAGTATATTTCAAAAACTAGAAGACTAGAAGCCTCTATCAAATATTATATACAACAATAAGACAGGAGCCCCTGTAAATGTAAAAATGTGAAGCATTATCAACTAAGTATAGACTCAGTAAACAGACGGAGCTGATAGCAGTATGTTAATGACTTTTGGTTAAGGGTTTATCTGCTGTAGCTGGCTGCCTCCCTGTTTCCACGGCAGCACAGAGCAGAGGTGCATAACAGCACAGCAGCCTGCTTTCACATTCATAGAAATCCTAGCCATTAATTCCCAAGAATGGAGGTGAGTTCCAATGCTGATGAAATATATGAGAGGAGCAAAGGCAATTTCTATCTTCAAGCCAACAGACACCCTCCTTCAGTTCATTCTGTCTTGGCTGGTTGGGACAGCGTGTTGAGGTGCAGCGAGGTGATGTAGAGAAGGTGATGTTTTCTACCTGCAAAGTCACCCGCATCTCTATCCGACTGTGAAAGCATCGGTCTGACTGAGGCTGCGAGAGAAGAGTGGTGAAGGCTTAGTGGGTAGATCAGGGGGGGGTTTGAGGTAAAACTGCAATTCATGACGGCCGCAAAACAAAGCTGAGCTACGGCGTTTCCGCCCTGTGGGTATATTTGTCTTAACTCTAAATCTCCTTACAGTACATCAAGAAAAGTGTGTCATACAAGCGTTGGCAAGTTCCAGCGAGAACATAAATGATTCACTGGCTTGCTGACTGTGCAGGGCCCCGCAATGCTCTGTGGGCGCTGCAGGAGAGGCGCTCAATATGCAGCGCCAGTCGTGCCAGTTGGCAGCAGGGCGCCGACGGTTGGCTCCGCTTGCAGCCCTTGTAGGTACTGACATCTTCAACAGGATTGTAACAGCCCATATGCCTCCATTCTTCTAACCCACCACCCCCCCTTCAACACTCTGCTTCTGAATCCAGACAACCATCCTCACCGGAGCCTGAAATAAGACTGGGGCTCATACATACTGCGCTCTATCTCCTCTCAATATCTCATTATGCTCCCTGCTGCAGAGAGGAGAGGTTTTCACTGCTGCACATATGCCTCGGAAAATAATCAGGTGGCAGCCGAGGCACTTTTCAATCACATCAGTGCATAACAACCACTCACTTGTAAATTAAATGTCTCAGCAGAAGCACCTTTACTTTTCCGCCACTCCTCAGATATCTAATCCCCCTCCTCCTCCTCCTCCTCCTCCTCCTCTTCCTCCTCCTCCTCTTCCTCCTCCTCCTCTTCCTCCTCCTCCTCCTCCTCCTCTTCTTCTTCGTCTGCATCTTCATTATCAGACGCAGTAAGGAGCGTCGCAGCCGCAGGAGCTGCCGTGTTGTCATTGTCGCCTCCATGTGTCGAAGATGTACACAGATAAACATTAGAGTGTTATGAGCAGGCCCCTGCTGAAACAGCTGATGATGTTATCTGTGAGATGACAACATCGCACACACCTCCCGTTAACAGGTGTTCTGTGAGATGTTGCACTCGTGTGTCACGTCTGTGAACCCCTGGTCCTTCAGACAGGCTTTGCCTCAACTGTTGTTGCTGTATAAACTATACAATTCCCTGCTCTATTCACTCTTAAGAGGTCACCAAATATTTCTCAGCAAAGCCAAGTTGACACTATAATCATAACAAGAAAAACTGGAGCAGTGTTTACAGACACATTGTGATAAAGGAGAGATTTGCAGATATTTGTTGTATAGCGATGTGTAGTTGTAAACTGGCAGCACAGGTTCCCCCAGCGGGACAAACGAGTTGAAAGTCACGGTGTCAACACTTCATTATCTCATCACTACATCAAACGCCGAATGGCAAAGCTGTCAAAAGTAATCTTTGTAATCGTTGTAATCTCGTTGATCTGACAGAGCACATTTCAGACGAACAGCTCGACCTCAAGAGTGGATTCCTATTCCTCGGCCGTGATTTGTGGATTGCGGGAGGAAAAAAAAAAAATTCCACCAAAGCCCGGGGTCGTCCAAGTGACTGAGTTCACGTTAGCTTACCTCCAGCTCCCTGGATTGCTCATTAGGAGCTTGGCTGAGCACTCAAGGTTTTGTTTGGATGGCTCCCAAATGGAAACACACGTTTGGATCCGGGCCAAGCTGTCAGCCTCGCGCATGATTTGTAGCGTGAATGACGGCTGGCTGTTTGGATAGAACAGTCCTCCGAGGCTGTCAGTGGAACAAAGTTTGTGTCCAAATGAGTGAAGCACTAATCACTCGGAGCAGCTCGGCCTGACTCAAAACACTCATTTAAATTTGACACCGAAACAACGTCTGAACATGGAGGTTTTTTTTGTTTCTGTAATTGTTCATTTTCCTTCTCCCTCTGCTCTACGGACGGGTTTTCCCATTTACAAACATAGCTTATACTTGAATATTCTTCACGTTGCTAGTAGCAACAGTAGCGCTAACCAAGGCTACGTGAAGTTAGCTCCGACTATCAACGGGCAGAGTGGAAGTCAAAAAAAGTAGCATAATAAAAGATTATCAAGCATGCCATGATGAAAATCCTGCTGTAAATAATATGTAATAAACCACACTAGATTGGTTTAGATGCCAGATATATATTTTTGAACCTCATATGAGGTGCAGGCAGTTTATACAGGTAAAACTCATAAGACTCTATGGCAGGATTTAATAAGTATTATTTATCCACCACACAGTATCGTGAGATACAGAGAGAGATTCTTGATCATCGATCATATCACCTGACAAACATTTGAAATATCCATTAATATCCATTTCTACCTCATAATCCGGTGCTCTGATGCATCTAGATGCTAATGGCTAAATCTGCACTCCGTGGGATGTAGAATATTTTCCACATTAATTTTTTTTTCGTCCAGTTTATGACAAACAAAGATCTCCTTATAGGCTTTCTCATAATCAGAACCCCATCTGTATATGACCCCTTTTTTGCTCTGAAGAAATACGGCTGGAAAAAAAGGGTAGATATTCCACCCAAACAATGATCTGCTTTTTTTCCATAACTTCCATTCAGATTCTTGTACTGGACAGTGTGTTGCTGTCTATCACACTTTACCGTAGAAGTCCACCCGGCTCTACTTCATATTCCTCTCCTCGGAGTTCACTGGGCTGTGCAAACGCAGTTATTAGGAGCACAGATTAAATGAATGGCAGATCCCACGCAGTTTGGTCCTATTAATAAGCAGTGCGGATATTATACAGTTGGCATACTTAAAACACAGAGTTCAGCGAGTAGGTCAAGAATGATTACACACTGCAGGCTGACAGGCAGCGAGGAAACCATTTGTTCAGCGGTAATTAGCCTAAATGATAAAGTAATGCGCCCCCATTAAGGAAGAAGGAGGCAGACTAAAACTGCAGATGAGCCAGAACAACACAGACCCGCGGAGCAGGCCGAGGATTTATTCACGTGAGGACGACGTGATCTCCGCAAACTCTGTGTGTTTACTCTGGAGGCAGGAAAACGACACTGGTTCATGTGCGGCGTCTGATCTCGCAAAAGACACACTCCAAACCAAACACAACCCGCGGCGGTCGTCATGTTTAATGTATTTATCATCCAAGTATGATGTCTAAACGGTGTCAGAAAACAGCGAGCGGGCCCTGAGGGGGGAAGCTGTGACAGATATCAAGAGTTTGTGACCTGCAGGTGAAGCTGCTTTACAAGCCTCACGACGCTCCAAAGTTCATTAATAATTTACGGCATCACCACCGTCATGTTAACACTGCGCTTATCTTTCATTATGTACCACGCACTCAGCGTTAATGCAGAGACTCAGACATTTGTTTGTTCACTCCTTCTTCTACACACACACACACACACACACAGATAGTGGATTGAGGTTATAAAACGATCCTCATTATCTCCTCGACAAGCTGCAGATAATAACAAAGAGGGCAATAGCTCTGGTATTGTGGTCCCTTCACAATGGAGGGGATTTAATGTCAAATATTTCAAGACACACTGGATCGTCTGAAATGAGCGTTTCTTTTTCTGTTTAGCTCTTGGCACAAAATGGAAAGAAAATATGCAGCAGCTGTAGAAGGAAGAAAAAAAAAAAAAAAGTCCTCCCACAAACACAAGCTGGGAAAAAAAAAATAGAAGTAAAGTTCTTCAACAGAGATTTACTCTTCCACTTTATGAGCACCGAGGCTGCTGCTCAATAAATCCTTTATCATTGTGCTTTTATTGGGAGATTTGATCTCAGCAGACAGATAGAGGGGGAGGAGGAGGGGAGGGGGGCAGCATTAAAAAATCCTCCTGACTGGGTTCAGTGTTGTTTGAGCAGACAGGCACAGGAGTGTAGACGGAGCAGTAGTTAACTAGGAAGCTCCATTGATCACGTCGCTGACGCTCGTGGCTGAGCGACTCAAGCGGTGAGTAATCATGGAGCTTCTCCCACAGACCTGCGAGCTCCCACCAGCATGTCGCCTGAGCCCACAGTGGGTTTGCGTGTGTGTGTGTGACTCTGATTGAGGCATCTTCTTCGGGTTTATCATAATCACGCCAATAGAAATACACATTTGGCCGTAAATAGACAGAAAATGAGGCATCATGTTGATTGATAGGCACCAAATAAGCAGTTCTCTCCATTGTTTACAGCTGTAGAGGTTAAATAAGGACGGCTGAGGTTTATGTTTCACAGCATGCTTTCATGTGAACTGCCTCTGCTCGCATTTGAACCCGATAGCTGTGTCAAGAACATCAAGTTCTGTGCAGTTATTATTTAATAACGCTTTGCACTGAATCCCTCTTTAGATAGAACCTTAAAAAGCAGTTTCATTCATTTTTCTGACGCATCCTCATTGCTATTCAAGTAATTATTCAAGGACAGAATGTATCATATTGAACCAAATTGGAATTCAATAGCGACTTTTCAAAAGGTTTTGGGGCACCGTCTTATCAGATCGCTGCTACTGATTCACACTGACTTTGAGGATGCAACCTTTGATGATTGCGCGGAGTATGCAGAGGCGTATAACCAAACTAAAGGTCTGATATCCGAGGTTTAAACGCACACACAGGATATGAGCACCAACCAGTCATCGTTTGAAATGACGCCATGCCTACTTAATAAAGTCTACCGTCAACCTTGTATACAAAACCAGTAAATAGATGAGTCCCCAACATCTTTAAAAAGGAGTTTAATAAAAGAAGCTATCCGTTTGAGTTTAGAGGTTTACCAGCCATTAGGGAGGAACGACCATCTGGAATAGCAGGAGGTTTCCTCAAGGCAAGTCGAGTCAACTCATACAAGAGTGAGTCACTGTGTCAAATGACCAGAACCTTCAACCACTGCAAACCTGCAGCTCTCTGAACGTTCAAACGAAATCTCCACTTGGCCGAGATTTTGCACGTAGCTACTCGAGATGAGGAGATGAGTCGGTTAACGTGTTTTACGGTGAAAGAGATTAACAAATACGGATGACATATGTGAGCTTCTTTTACATATTATCTACAACTATGTATTATCCATTCTTAGCAACTGTGTAAAAACCTGGCAGAGAAACTCAATAAACAGGTTCGCTTGTTCTGTTTAAATATAAAGAGAAATTCCAACAGCAGGAGGAACAGGACAGTTATCAAATGTTCCTGCTGACTCTGTTTATGTGATGTTGAGATATATACAAGGGGTGCGGCCACGTCATTGCACCTCATTCGATCCGGGGAGCAAAGATCTCTCCTACTCCTCCAAACCTGGTTGCTTGTGAGAGGAGGGGCGAGTCAGAGAGTTGAAAGAGCCTCCACCACTGAGCACGAACTCAAACGTCTACAGGAGAAAATATTAGAAATATTCCCCACACATCCAGACAGTCTGGGGGATTTAAAAAAAAAAAACCAGGTACGTGCAAATGTTCCGTGTGCAGATCCTTAAAGTCCCCCTCCACTCAAAATCCACTCAAAAATATGTTGGGGTGTTTTTTTTTTCTTGCTCCTACAGTTGAATATTTGAGCTTCACTGTGCAAGAATGATGTATGTGCAGAGTTTGACACTAGAAACCTGTTTTGACATTCATCTGTTTGAAAGTGGAAAGTTTCTCTGGGATATTTTCCAACAAACCCCAAACTGTCAGTACCTTTATAAAGACAATGTGATGGAGTTAAAGGCTTCAGGATAAGCGAGCAAGTGGGTTATGATTTGAGGTCGTTTTGTTTCCAAGGTCAAGAGTGAACTGCCAAATTTAATTTAAAAACCGACATGGACATAAAGTCCTACAGAAGGTTTAAACATACGCTGATGAAGGCTGTGAGATGGAGCGGAAAGCTCTGGAATAAGCTGATAAAATGCACCTGTCATATTTACATCGTCTTTACATCACATGCGTTACATCGTTGCATTGCTTAACGTGCAACTCTGATGTTTTCACTTTCGACCGTCTTTGACTTCCTGTTGTATTTTTGTCACTTATCACACGTGAACCTGTGGAAAAATGATTTCTGCCTCTTTCAAGAAATTCACCTTGATAGTACAGATAGAGGAGTGTAATGAATAATACGTGGAGAGAGAGCGCCTAACCTTAAATCTTCCTCCTGATCACTATCTCAATGGTAAAGCTGGTGGTGGTAAATGCTGATCACCAGCAGAAGCGCCGGCGCCACCGTAAACATCACAGAGGTTTGTGGTTTGAGAGGAAATATGGCTCACTTCACCTTCTGCTTCACACATTGCCGGCGTTCTGTTCTCTTGATTTTCTTTTTTTTTTTTTACATGAAACTAGTGGTTTCTTATCTGCAGATGTTGAAAGCTTCCTGGACATATGGATCTGGTCATAGTATGGCGGTTAGGGCTGGCACAGGGGTCGACTCTAGCGGAAGACGCCCATCTGGTTGGACCCTGACCTGAGGAAAACTGAAAAGTGCTTTTGTCTGCGCTTCTTCTTGAAATCAAAGCAATTTTTGCTGTTGGATCAATGACAGTCACCTCAATTAAGGGCCAAACTTCACCCTCCTTGTGATTCTTTTCATAGCTTTCCAGAGAATACACTAATGGATTGCTGATTCCTTACCTGCTCTGTTTGGATACACTTACACAATATTTGAGTAAAAGGCCCTTATGAGCAAACGCCGTGATAGCACCTTCAAAGCAAATGCCAACTTGTTCCGTTTTTACTCCGTCACATCAAACAACAATTTTATTTTACGGCTTGAAAGCCACCTTCTACGTCAGGCTTCTGCCCTCGCTACTTGGGTAGTGACCTGAAAGCAATTTTCCTTTTATGATATACTTCATTTATCCCTCAAGGGGGAGATTCTTTGTGCTGTATCCTCAGCAGCCTTGGAGCAGGTACAGGTTAAATATCAGGGCTCAAGGTTACCTGGGGATATACAGCCAGAGGTGGAAAGAATACCACAACATCCGGCTTCTGCTGAGGAACTGCTACCGTTGCCAATATTTGACATAAAATCAAATTAACGGTGGTGAAGTAGCTCAAAAAATACTGGATTATGTTTCAGTCAAACATGATCTTTACTTTGCAATGCAAATAATATGCACACTAGTTGTCCTGTAAACCAAATCCAAAGAAGAAAACCTCTCTGTTTGCTCATAGTGCATAATTAGCCATGAGCATGCAGTGATCCAGTCAGAGCCTTGGATTTTAATAATGTAGCGGATAGTTTTATAATATCATACATGCCGCCGGTCAGTAGTTACAGATCACAACTGTGTAGTCTCATTAGTGTTATTACTGCCACTAGCTGTTGTTAAAAAAATGCTGATCAAAACCGATGCAACAAAGGCACAAATATTCTGACATGTGGTTCGTTATGGCTCCAAAAACACGTCGCTTCCCATAATGCAACTGGACAACATCTATTATTAGACTCTTGATGTCTTGTAATCTCTAAAGTTGTGTGTCCCTTCAATAAAAATGGTAACATATTTATTAACACATTTTACATTTTCTGTCTATTCCGTTAACTGTGGTTGTCACCTCACTGCTATTCTTCAGTCTGAGCCCAGGACTGATGTATGTATATTCAGCAAAACTCCAAAATCATTTACTTCCAAACACTCAGATTCATTATTTTATTAAAATGTATCTGATTTCAAAAAGAGTTACAGTTTTGAAATGAAACCCTTTAAAATTGTTGTTTGTTTTTTTAATATCAGGGCAAGATTGATGTTTGGACAAAGAGTGTTAATACATAAACCAGAAAGAAATGGAATACGCCCCGTTCGCTTGGTGAACAACCTCAATACTAAAGTGAATCTGCTGAAAAACCTGAGCATCAACAGCACTTCCATATCTGTGCAGATAATCAGCGGTGACAGAGGAATGCAGCCATTGGTTGGAGCTTTTAGATGGCGCATTAATGGCCTGCTAAGCAGCCTCTGGAGAGAAGAGACCATTGAAAGCTGTTGTCAATATGACGGCTCCCTCATGTCATGTGTCACCACTGTGGAGGCTAGGTTACGTAAAGCAACTACACACCTGGACTTGCATGTCAGCGAACAAACCACGTTGGTGAATATGTATCAATAAAAGACACAGAGCAGCCAGAAAATAGATAACTTTAACAATTTTATTTGTGAAAAACTACAAGCAAAATTCATAAATAGACATTTCTATTTGAAGCAGAGGAAAATGATCAGGTTAGCCTATAAGCGCAAAGTCGTGCACATGCCAGAAACATGTAGTATTTTTAACAATTATAAGCTAGACAAGGAGCCGTGATCCGCTGAAAATGCTGCGTACATTTCCACACGAGGAAACATAATGTGACCATTTCACAAGTGGAAACAATGACACATCAGCTATAAGTTAATAAAAGATAACAAAAGAAAAGAAAAGAAAAAAAAAGAAAAGAAAAAGAAAACGTAAAACTGGATTAAACAAAGAATGGATTATTGTACTGTCCCTACATTTTTTTTTTCACTTTTTTTTTTTTTTTTAAACCGAGCAATAACTTTTAAAAGCATTGTACAAGACATTGTTATAGGAAGAAATGAGTTTGTATAATACACTTAATTGGAAATTCACGGTTAAGGTTATACAGTCAGTAAACAAGCATTGTATATTTGGGTCTCTGACAAAACAAAGCTAAAAAATGTAACCATCTTTACACAGTAAATTAAGGTTACTGGTCGCACACAAGAACAGAACTGCTTGCGCGGAAAAGGAAAACAGGAAACAAAAGACTTCAGCTCCAATGCCATTTTCATTAGTGTTTGCTTTTGCACCTTTTTAAAATTCTATATACAAGCAATAATTCATATAGTCAACAAACGGCCATTTGTCAATAATTTAACAATGAATCCTTTCTATCGGGGTACTTGGTCAAGTGAATGTGGTTGCAGATAAGGCAGGTGAAAAGTTGGCTTTTTAGGCCCATTTCTAATAGATTGCATTACAAAGCACGGTATCAGACAAACATTTCCCCCTCCGACTCCACAGTCCCACTTTAATTCTATTCACATTGCTTTTCCTCACTTTGAACACTGATCTCATATTTGTATGCAATAAAGTACATAATTACATATTAACCATATCTTAAGAGCAGAAAAAAGTTATGAACACATGGACTTGATACACACGTGTGAAACTGCACCCATCAGCTTTAGATCCTGGTAGGATATGTTGAGTGTTAAGGGACATATTAACCTCACCTAACCTAGGTTTAGTTGCTCTGGGAGCGGCTCAATTGGTGAGTTGGGGCCTCTGTTAGAGGAGCTACAGAGTAAAGTGGTGGTGGGGGGGGCTTACAGAGGCCAAAGACTTCGACCCAGCAAACCCGTCTCACGCTGCCCACCCACTCACACCCAGTCTGTCTCTCATCCAAGATCCGCTCACAGTATGACGTTCTCTGCCCCGATTTAGCCGTGCACAGAGATGAGTGGACAATAAGAACACCATTTACATGGATTATATTAGTCTTTATTTAAACTGTTATTCATCTCACACATTAGATAATTGCATTTCAAATTGTTATTCATCTGTCTATGTATCATGTCATTATGAAATTCCTTTGGTCCTTCAATAAATAAAACTAAGATATCATATACACATTTATTCTTTATACAATTTCATACAGTTAAAAGGAAATTATGTTGTTCTAGTATCAGCTAAGGTGAACGTGAATTAAAACCCTTAAATAAGCCTTGCTGTTCTAAAAAATTGAAAGAGCAATTATATTTTTTATTTTTTTACCTTCAATGACAGGAGTCTTAAATTAATATATATAAAAAAAAACAAGTCAATTGAATTGTCAATCTTTGTAAGTTATTCATGTCTTTGCACTTGTTTCTGGGATATCAGGAAGATTCAAAGTTGTCTTCAGGACCACAACTAAAGAAAAAATGAAATAGATTCACAACAGCTTGACACAACAGGTCTATTTTACAGTTCGATATGGTTTCACCAAGTGGAACTGCATGTAACCATCCTTCAGTTACAACTGAAAATAAAAAAATAAAAAACAACTGCGGCTCAAGAGCTGAGAGGACAGTTCTAACTTCAGCCAGAAAAACTCAATATTTAAGTACGGAATGCAGAAAATATCAACAGCTTTTAGTGTTTTACACAACAGCCTACACTGTACAGTTAAGGACATAAGATACTGTATAAGAGATCTGCTATAGCATACTAAATCATAGGCAAGTCTAGTTGAAAAAGTCAGGTGACCTTCTTCTGATGCACATGGACCTGTACAGAACAAGTAGATGGACCTGATGGAGGCCCCGACAGTGTTCAGAGTGAGACAGTGTTATTGAGAAAAGTGAATGAGAATTTGATTCATCAGCACTTTGTCACATTGAGTGAATGGGTAATCCCGGATTTGCAAAACCGCTTCACAGTGTATCTAGCACCAGTGTGTGTGTGTGTGTATGTGTACGTATGTGTGTGTATCCGTGTCTGTCTGTGACTCGAGTCTTGTCGTTATCATTTCAACTGTAATAAAAACACTGAAGGAACGATCATTCGGCAGAGCTACACAGCAAAGCTTCAACATAAAAAGGAGAATATCAAAGTATACAGGTGCAACAGATAATAAATAAGGGTAATAATAGTTCAAAGTTATTAAAATGATGGTGGTTATTGTGCCCAGCGGAGAATTCTTCTTTACAAAAACAAAAACAAACAAACAAACAAACAAAAAAAAAAGTCGACTTGGCCTCACATCCACGTACAAATATAAAACAATACATACAAGTGTCTGGATGCTACCGCAGGGGGTGTGTAGGGGTTGGGGCTTTATTCCTCACAGCCCAGCTCTCCTTTGCCTGTGCGACATGTGTAACCACAAGGGAAGTCCCCCTAAGCAGGGCGTTCGTCTCCCATGACAGGCGCGCTGCGCTGTTCCTCTCAGCCAGCCAGCTCCTCTCAGCATCCGGGGTGGTCATGGAATGGAGGCAGGGCAGCAGTGGGAAAGGTGAAATCTCTCCCCCTTATGGGATCCATAGTGTCCAGAAACGTGGGGGAAAAGGGGGGAGTGGAGCAGGGTGAGAACGGGAGGAAAAGGTGTGCAACCTCAGAACGACTCATCGTGCCCCACAGACAGATCTCCTTTAGGGGTGGAGGCGCGCGACGAGCCCTTGTCCATGCTCTCGGAGCCAGAGCTCTGGTGCTGCTGTTCGGAGCCCGCGCTGGACGTGATGGTGGACGAGGACGTGGATGAGGAACGGGTCTTCTCCTTAAAGTCTGTTATGATCACTGTCACGTTCCCTACGGTGATAGCCAACTGCTGGGCAGTGCTCCGGTCAATGTTCTTCAGTTTGGGCCTTTCGGGCAAAAACAGAAAGAAAATTTGCTCTAGTTAATAACTAGAAATTCTAACCACGATATCTGAGTCTCAGCAACAACATGGGGGAGGCTTTGTGGGGGAGGTTACATTGCTCGATTCATTGGTTGACACATGAACAAGTCAGAACAAGTGTGTATAAAAGAGAGTGGGTGTTTAGTGTAAAAGATCATTTGTGAATCACTTGTGGTTTCCCACTAGCCTTGTGCTGCAATGACTTCCTCTAAACAGAAGTGCTGTGTAGTTATAGATGTGAAACCATGTGTTCTATCGTATATCAAAGACGTGCAGAAGACGTGCTACACACCTGGAAATGTGAGAGTTCTTGTTGGTTTTGGTTGCCGATTTGCCGGACTGTATGCTTTGTTTGTCGCTCGGTGGGCTCTGATGGTTGTCTGATTTGGGTCTGAAGGGGGACAGATAAACAACAGTGAGCAGCACAGGAGACACACACACACACACACACACACACACGTGAAGTCTGGACATGCACACTGACCTGGTCTTTTTGCTGCTGGGCTTCTTCGTGACGGCTGGGATGATGTCCTTCTCTCTGTCGGGTTTGTCTTTGATTGGCTGTTCCTTGTCGCTCTTGTCTTTCTCGGGGGTATCTGCCTCTGGCCTCACTCTCTCTGGACGCTCCCCTTCAGGACGTCCCTCTCCAATGGCGCGCTCTCCTTCACCTTCCGGGCGCTCCTTGTCTGAGCGCTCGCTCCTCTCCCTCCGCTCCTTCTTGGGCGGGGGAGGCATTGGGTACTGCTGAGCCACCTGCTGGGCAACCAGCTGGGAGTTGATCCTGGGTTTCCTGTGGAGGAGATGCAAGGCACAAACATGGATTAGCTTGGTAGTGTGGCTGTGAGCAGACTGTGGCCACGCACCAACACAGTCACACTACAGACACAAAGAGGAGGAGGCCAGCGAGGGAAAGAGGCTGACGCTCCAAGCTGCTGCAGAGGCAGGTTTAGACAGCCGCTCCCTGGTGGAGCAGCTCTGTTTTGAGGGGGAAATCTCATTAACTCACGGCTATAATAAAATGAATGGACAGGATCACAAGGTGGGACATTTGCAGCACGTCACTTAGTTCCTCTAATCTGATTAGTGCAGGGTTTGCCCCATTTGGCACAGATTGAGACTCAGTTGGACATGGTGGAGCTGCCACGCTCACTGCGCTCAGCAGCAACTGGAGAGCTTCTCTGTTCACTGATGACTCATTCACACCATACCCATATTTGAGTTTGATCGTTTGGAATTCAGCAAAGATAATAAAGATAGACCAAGATAAATGTGCAAATTTCACAGAATCACACACTGATTTCCTAAAATAGGCAGCTGATTATGAAACCATCCTTTTCTGAAAAAAAAGAGAAAAAAAAACATATTTTCCACTGATGTGCCACAACTGAACCGCAACAAACATGCATGCAGCATAAAGCAGCATCTTGCTCTGATCAGCAGTGCAGATGAACAGGGCCTGAAGTAGTGAAGCAAAATGATAGCTCAGAGCCAACACACACACCTGCAGCATAATGGACACCAGCTGGAGGCATCTGGGGGGAAAGCAGAGGAGAAGGAAGGATGACTGCAGCCTTCCAGAGACTCCAACTCAGCTGAGACCAAACTGCAGCCAGCAACATGGCTAATCACAGGCCAGTATTGAGAAAGCATGGTGAGGAATAAACCACACACACAAACACACGCTTGAAAAGCTTAGCGTGCAAACAAACAGCCTGGCACGGCTCAATGGCTACTCAGGAGGCCTTTCAGCAGGAACACAACAACTTATACTAGGTAGCTGTGTACACATAACCGTCCAAACCCAATTCTGGTCCTGGCAGGAAGAGTTTTTTGTAATGTCCCAGCAGTAGAAAGGGGTGCCCTTGATCCTTAGGACTGTTTTAAAAGACCTGTGCTCAAGTGGGGAGTCTAGAAAATCTGTGAGTGGAAACACTGGGTTGGACAAAAACAGAAGTGTTAGTGCTGGAAAACAAATGTCTTTTGGCTGGATGGGCTGTAGTGGAACAAGTGTAAGAGCAAACGCTTGTGGCAAAAACAGAAGACGAATAGTGGTGCCAGGCTGATTTCCGTGGGTTGCTGTGGAAAGTGGTTTTAGATAGCTGCTTGAGTGGTTTGCCTCAGTGTTTCACCATCTCATTGTCAGTCCAGTTACTGCACATTTCTCTTTACTTTACTTAACACTTTCAAAATTCAACATTTTGTCCCTTGTTCCCTTTACTTTTCACAACTTCTCTCTACTGCTCCAGGAAGCTCATTTGCTGTCCTTCTGTTGCAGTGCCTATCCTTGAGGAGGGGGTGGGGGCGTGCAGCCGATCAGAAGCCAATCAATCAGGGCATAATAGAGCATCATGTCGAAATGCTTGCACTACACTCCAATCAATACACCAGCTGTGGTGAATGCCGATGAGCCCTGGGCTGTTGATCCAGTATCCATCAGGTAGCCGTGGTTGTGGTGAGTCTGGGGATCTTTCTGCCCGCTGGCTTTGTGTGAGGTGCCCACTGGGAGCCTTCAGTGGGTGCAAATAAGATGGTGACATGGGGGTGAAATTTTCTTCCCATCCCATCTTGGCTTCATAACTGCTAACCCTATCCTGTTCCCATCAAGTTGATCCCAGGTCCATTTCAATCCAAGATGAATTACCTCCCATGTAATTAGTAGTAAGTAGTATTTGTGCTCCCACTCAGTATTTGGATGAGTCTAACTACAGTCAGCAAGGCCTTTAAATGCTGAAATCTGTAGTAAATTGTAAGTAAGTAAGCCTATCATTGATTTTCTATGAGCCTTGGTTGTCCTGCTTTTATTCTGATGACACATTGCAGCTTACCCTGTGGGGAACCTGTTGGTCCCCCGAGTATCACTGATCTTATGTCAAACTCTGGTGGGAAATCTTCAACATGCCACTGAGAAAGTGTGACAAAGAATTTGAGTTTTGGGAGGGAGGCAACTTGTCCTAAATTAGACGACAACAATGAGCCAATGCCTTAGGGCACCGTAAAAGGGTCAATCACAAGAACAGCATGTGCTCAACACACACACACACACTCCTCATGAAAAAATATTTGTGTCTATAACCCACAACCATTAGTAAACAGACTGTGAGTGCAGACAGCATTCACCACAGCCAGAAATCATTTTTGTTTGGCAGTGCGCGCTGTTAGCCAAAGAAGTGGTGAATGAGTGATTGATAAGCTCCACGCTTCTCCTGCCTGTAGCGGAGCCGAGCCCCCGGTCAGAGCCTGAGATTTGTGTCGGCGGTCGGCAGTGGCGGCAGAAGCTGCCCCGGCAGTTAAGCAGTGATTCAGTACCAGCTGTAAGTCAGCCATGAGTTGATGCTGGCATGATAGAGACATCGCTCTCTTTGCCCCATTATTTATTTACTACACATCATGGCTTTGCACAGCACTGCTCTGTGGCACATTAGCACATGTGTGCCACTTGCATTTATTGAATAGCAGTGACTCTTAACAGCTGGAAATAGTTTCCCTCTGCTTAAAAATATATTGCAATTTCATTTCAATTAATATTAATTCCATTTCATATTTAGATAACATCCCTTTGTTGTTGAGCATAAAATACACCAATTAACCTACAACATTGCTGGCCCATATTATTTAGCAAATATCCAAATCAAACAGAAATCATGTATATGCCACAAGAGGTACTGGAAATTATACTGGGAGCAAGACCAGGAGTGAACCCCGGGGTCCAATTGCTGAAATTACTCCCACCTCCCACTGCTGCCAATAAATTCCTGGGGAACCACTGTGTGTGTGTGTGTGTGTGTGTGTGTGTGTGTGTGTGTGTGTGTAAAGCCTGCTGTTGAATCATTTCCCACTGCGAGAGCTTACAGCATATTACCTCCCCTTTGCACTACAATAGACCTTGACTGACAGCTCCTCCTATGCTTCCCCCTAAATTCCGCCGTCTGGGGGAGGGAGGAGTGAGGAGTCTCTCTCCATGGGATGCCCTGAAATAACTATTATCATGCTTAAAAGCTCTTAATTCAGTCAGACTGACACCCATATTTACGCTGTTCCACTCATCCTGAACCATCCCAGAGACACACCTCTGCTCAGCCGGTGCTCTCGCTGGCCAGGAGCAGCCGATACTGCTAGACAAGAGCAAAAGCTAAAGCTGCCGTGTCTAGAGAAACAAGAAAACAACGAGTCTGAGAACTTCATGGAGACACAGAGTCATAAAGAGTGAGTGAGCAATGGAGAGCGTGTGAGAGAGAGAGAGAGAGGCGCAGGAAAGCCCTCATTAACGCAGCTCTTTTATTTGAAGTGCTGTGAGGAGGACAGTTATTATTTCCTGCCAGGCTGAGTGGATGCAGTGGCAGACAGCTGAGTGAAGAGGAGAGAAGGAGACAGACAGACAACAGTATTTTACGGCCGTGGACAGTCCACTGAAGAGCTGAGACTATTTAACATCACCCACTCACTTATTCAGAGTTAGTCAATAACCACATCTACATAGTACAAACTGGTCCTGCTTGTCCTCAATGAACTACAAAGTTGTTCAGAAACATGCATCCTCTGTTCACACTGCATTCTGCTTTGCCTCCACATAGAAACCATTACAGCCTCAGCCTGGAGCACATCGCTTTCATTCAACATGTGAGAGTGCTGCAGGGCTTTAGTTTGATCAAGGCACCTCCCTATGATGCCCTAGCAACCATGTAACCAATGATCTACATGCACTCGTCTGTGTCAACACAGTATGCCTTGATCATTATGTAGAAACATGTGATGCCCTCCCTTCCCCCCCACTGATGTGAAGGGTGATGGAGCGGAGCCCAGAGCTCCCTGACTGTACTGTTTGGAGTATGTTAACTAGTCAGTGGATATATATATATATATATATATATGCTCCATTGTTCTATTGTTGGATGTTGGACAATTGTTCCACAACAACTTCAGTGCTGCACGAACCAAGAATGACCCAATTAGTGTAGTCCCCGGCTCAACTCCAACAACTGACGTGATGTCATATTCAAAAGTTAAAAACAAAATATTAAACATACCATGATATAAAATGGAACACAGCAACATTTGAGAAGCAGAAACCAGCAAATATTTCAACAATGTTCCTTGATAACAGAGATGTCTGTGCCAGTCCCATGGATTAGTATCAGGGCCAATTAGAGTGTATTTTACAGGATTGGTATTGTCTTAAATTAAGCCAATTAAATGCTGGCAGATACATTATTGGAGCCAAAAAACTTAATCGTGACATCCCTATGTGATAAATGAATGATTGATCAATTAGTAAAATTGTTGATTATTATTTTCAGCTGATTAACAAAGCACAAACAGTTAAACTGCATGTAAACTGGGTGTGAACACTGCCTACATCTGCCAGTATCCTTGGGTTCATTCAGGCTCTTCCTGAGATACTGATGTCAATGTCTGCAAGCATCATTTTTAGGTAACATTCATTGGGATGTTAAAATTGAAAAAAATGACACTGGAAATGTGCATCTGAGGTCCCCCATGAGTCTGAAGTGACATAAGCAGTGTTGTCACCTCTAGCCATCAATGGTTAATCTGTTTGAGTGAGTGTGCTGGGAGGTTGAATGAGGATAACCTGGAGAGCAGCCTGGGGCTACAGCGCTTCTCAATTCATTCCCACTGCCCACCAGAGACATTAAGCATTCATCCCTTCATCTGTCCCTTCCAGTCAGGATTTTGAGGGCTTAATGTTACTGTCACTTCTCCCAACACATACCCTCTTTGCGGGGGAATGCGGATCCCCCACAGTGTTCCATCAATTTTATTTTAGCAGCAGACTCCCAGAAAGCATCTACACCCACACACCTTTACCCCCAAACAGTAAAAGAGCACTAAAGTCTGGTATGACATTTAGTTCCCACAGTACCATGTAGTGACAATACTGGTTAGAGCAAAGGAAGGAAGAAGTCAAGAAAATCTCATATTAGACAAAAAAGATATTTCACCTTTCCAGAAACAAATGTAAACTTTAAACCACCTCCAGCTAGCTGCTGGCTACATCTCCTGATAGGCGAAAAAGTGTCTGAATGAGTATGTGTGTGTCTAAGCGAGGCACACGCGTACACAGGAAAGGTCTTTGCCAGAAGAATTAGAAGAGAAACTGTAAACATTTGGGTCTGTTCATGTGTAAAAAAAAATAATTAATTAATTAATTTAAAAAAAGACTATCTTCACACTGACAAGTCTTTTCTTTCCATAACTGACCTTTCAGGCGATAAACTGCCTGGCAGACTGATAGCGAGTCATTGCAAAGGCACTAATCATGTATGTATGAGCTCCTTCCATCAGCAGCAACGTGTCACATTGCTCAGTATCACTCATTTGTTTCCCTCCTCTCTGCTGCGACACCATCATTCTCTCTTTGTCTTCTTCCCTTCACTTTCTCCCTGTGTTTTAGCCCTCCTAAATCCTGCTGTCTTTAAGTAGGTCTGTTCTTCGCCTCCTCTCCTGACGCTTTGCCGTAGTGTGCGTGAGTTATCTGTCACCCCATCTTGCTGCTGTCCAATCCTCTTCTTGCCCCTCTGCTTTAGCGTAAACAGAGTCTGGATTGAATTTCCTTAAACTATCAGGCAATGTTGCCATAGGGGACACTGCACCTTCACAGCAAGCTTTTGTGTTCTGCACAAGTGGAACGACATTAAGCAAACAAACAAAAACAACAACAGGTGAGGAAACCTGGTGCCAAGAGATCAAACACAAAGCCTTTACTGAACTACGGATTCTAGGTGGTGACAATTATTAAACTAGTTCTGAAACTAGTGTGAGGATCAACGCTTTTGAAACCTTCAACTCTAGAAACTACCTCACCACTTTCCCCAAGACAAAATAGTCAATGCTGGTTTCTCATATGCAGTCAATGACATGTCAAATGTTGCTGCTCATTCCCCATGCATGGATGGTGGCGCTGGTACAAACAGAAAAGGCTGTCCAGTCTGGTTCTCCCCCTCCATGGGTAATGATGTGCTTCACTTTGCTTTAGCCCTGGGAGACTCTTGGCTGAGTGAGCACATCCCCCTTGCAGCCATCCACACCCCCCTTTCTTACACACACACACACGCACGCACGCACACACGCTACACTCCTTTCCGTCTCTTTACCGATCCGTCCTCTCCTGCCCTCTTCCTTACTTCGCAGCTAGCTGCAACTCCACATTTAACAGCTCCCTCCCTCACTTTTTTCTGTATTTTCCTGATTGAGAGGAGCCCCGATTCAACAGCACGCTCTACATTTCTCTGTTTTGTCAGATTGCCAAATTGGCTATTGTATTTAATCACTCACACTCTGCCAAATCCCATGAAGTAATTAAGAACTTTTAAATCCGGCAATTAACATGTAAAGATTAGGGCTACCCGCTCCTGCTTAGGGTTTTAGTGCAGATGCTGATAATGCTGGATAAGCAAAAGCAGTTTCCTCTGAGCAGGGGCTGCTGTGGGGGCAGGGGGTGGGGGCGAGGAAGTGCAGATATAAATTGAGTGCCAGCATGTCCTTCTTATGTAATTCCATTATCCTAGACAATTTGCCTTAATGTGACAGTGGTAAAATCCACAGATTATAATGACTCTATTCCATCACTGTAAAGGGCAGAAAGGCGCACACACCGACACACGCAAACACAGACACATACAACCTCATCTTATAATAATTATTCACACATACACAGAGAGAGAGAGAGAGAAAGATGCACCTTGACTTTTTTGGCCCCCTTACTAACCCACCGCATCATGGTTGTGTGTCAGATTCCAATTAGACTCATCAATCCTGGTTTTCACTTTCATAATCTATGGATTTATGGGTTCCCCCAAAGGGCTTATTATAAAACCACAAGTCAATGCATTACACATTTACTTAACCACACAAACATCTGTAAATATCTACAGGAACAGGGTCATATTACAGTAACTGGCTATGGTTGACTAAGTTTGCAACAGTGATCAAAGAGATCTTATTGTCAACTCAAAATCCTTCATATTTGTGACGATATTATTCACACAATGACAATCTATACAACAGATTTTATTTAACTGACAGCCTGGCCTCAACAGTTAAGAGTACACTCAGGACTGTTGCCCTTTTACACATGTAGCATGAGATTGTCCGTGTCAGAGACGTTCACGTCTACTGGAAATACTCGTTTGGTTTAGGTGATGGGTGGCTTCTGGGTAGTCTATTCATCTTTTGAGCTTGTTTTTTTTTAACTAGCAAAGCTTTCATTGCACGCTCACTGTGGATTCTCAATCAGACAGGAATTTGTACTTGGGAGCTATCTGTTTAATGTCCACTCACATACAGCTCTGCCTGGAGGAACAGACTGGTGACATATTCACACAAACAAATGCAAAGTAATTATGTGCAAAATCTAATTCACGTGTCATTTTCATTTGATTTTTTACTTCATACCTCAAGTCATTTTTTAAGGGACTTTACTTCATAAATTCCACTGCCAGTCCACAATTACATTATCCTTTACTAAATAATCTGGACTTCATCCACGGAGATAAAAAAAAAACCCTAAGTCCGTGCATTTTCCCACGTTTTACCCACATCTACATTCATGATAAATATAACCTTAGAACACTGTATGAACGAGTACCAAGATGTTTTGCTTAGATTTTCTGTTTCTTTGTATAAATATTTATTAGTAAAGGGCAATCTTAATATCTGAAACTGTATCAATAACCCTGTAAATCTCATACTGCCATATACATAGTATCACAGCAGTCAGTTTAAATGTTTAAATTGGTTCAGGTTCTGTGCATTTTCAGCAGCTTCAGATAAAAGTAAGTTTTGTTTATTTAATCTGCATTTTGCTAACAAGTGAAATACTCCTGTTTGTTCTGCTCTATATGAAGCACAGATGGAAGCTTCTTGAACTGGTTGAAAACAGAGCACAGATAACAGCACAGCAGTCAAAGACTGAGGTACCTCAAGACTTCCTGTGATCCCCACCATCAATCAACTTTAGTGGGCTCCTAATGGTTTCTCCCTGGGCCCCGGGGCTGCCAAAGGTGCATACCAAACACCACCACAAAGCAAACTGATGTACAGCAACACGGTATCACGTTCACACAGCAGTCTGGTTTAGATGCCAGAAACATTTAAATATGATCGCATGTACCTCGTAGGGGATGCTAATGCAAACCCTTCTCTGATTACCAAAGAACCATGGACTGAATGTGAACACTTGAACACTTTGGCTACTTGGACTTGTAGATTAGCAGCAAGGTCAGGTGCAAAAAGTGGAGTGCTTTCTTGTTTAAGAGTCAGAGTGGCAGAGGCTAGATTTAGCCTTCTTGGGTATCATGTTACATCACTGAGCTGTACTGGGTCAACAGGTTCGTTAGGCTGCGCTGACTGGGGAGAACAGGGCCTCTTCCAGCATGCTGATGCCACAGCCAGAGTTTTGCTCTCGTTAACACACATTCTTGGCTCCATTAGCACAAATAAGAGCTGCATGACCCACAGTTACCTGGCTTACCTACCGCTGGAAAGAGCGATTCAAGCCTTGCCACAGTGTAAGCCACCATGGATCAGGTTCATTGTGTATTCTCCATCAACACCTGTAGAAACAGCTGGTGTCCCGATGGCTCAGTGCAGACTGTGAGGGATGGATATATCAAGCTCAAGGGGAAAATATTCACCTGATTCTGAATTTCTCTTACAAAAAGGTATGCAGCCCCATATGACAGTATAACTGCTGATAACCAGATCACTGTACTAGTGTCTGCCGATTGCTACATGTTGTATCAACAGCTTATTAGGAATAGACCAGATGAAGGTATGCATGATTGGTTGTGACACAGGTTGTAACAGCTGCATCTATCTTCTCATTACTGTCTCTACTGTTAGAGACACGTACAGTCAATACTGGCTGACCTTTGTTCCAGGACACAAAAGAAAAAGATACATTTGGGGAGTGTGGAGGAGCTATCTTTCACACATTCACACCAAGCCATTTCAAACATATCTTAAGTGACTGTGCAAATCAATAGTGAAGCTTATCTCATAGTACACACTAAAGACCAAGGGCAATCCAAATCACCCTTCAAAGTTAAGAACAGAACTGCTCCGACTCCTACCACCAGCGACGAACTCTAATTAGTGAACACACGTGTCCTCCTGCATAAAAGCCCATTCAAAGTAGAGCCTCAGATAAAAGCAGCGAGACAAGCATCCACACACACCCTTATGTGGGAATCGTTTTGGCTGAGAGCATGTTGCTTTCGTCCCATGCTTTGCTGTAATACAGTGGAGAAAAGACAGCTAATTAGAACTCATTAGAGTAAAAGGCGGCCCCACAACTTAACAATTGCATTAATTAAAGGTTAACTATTCAGATCAAACGGGAACGTGCGACAACCACTCCAGTGATGTCATTTACCAAATAGAGGCAACTGGGCTGTTGCCAAAGCACAGTGGTAGCGTGGCTGTGCTCGTCTCCGCTTCCTGCTCTTGCGCAGCGTTCTCAGCCTGCATCATCAGCTGTGCTCTTAAGCTACATGCTGCTAGGATAAGATCATAGGGGGAGGGGAGCAAGACAATTAAGATTGAACTCAATCTTTTGGATTCTCAGTAAACCAAGGTCAGTATTCTCCCCCGTTTGTGGTGCGGCCAGGGTGTTAGCCGAGCCAGTCATTGTAAAACCACAGCTGGAAAGGTTAGGGTACAAGGGACTTGTCAACAAACCCACAAATGACTCATCTATCACTCCATCTCATCATGCAACTGATGACATGAGCAAACAAAGTCGCACCGCGGCACACACACTAGTTATCATCAAAAACATTCCCTAGAACAGAGGGAGGAGGCATCAGTATATACACAAAACCGAAAGGGAATCCCGTCATGATATTTAAGTTACACAGTGATTTCATCTCAGTTTCCCATAAGACGCGTCTTCTGTTGACATTACAGAACTCTTTCTGACTAAAGCTCAGGGGAAATGCCTGGGACACACAAGCCGGTTACAATAAATGTTGATATGATTAATCTAGAGGAATTTTAACAGCAAATCACTTGAAAACAGCTCTGGGAACAAAGCATGTATGTCGTGGTTTGAGTTTTGAGAACAAATAACCGTAGACAAATGTGAAGACTGACACTTGCACAATGCAAAATATAGCTTCTTTTTTTTTTCTTTTTTTAGAACAAATGGTACACCGGGATGGGCATGAAATGAGAAATGAGAAACAATTTGAAAAACATGGAAAATGCACATATGGAGTTTATCTCCAATTCTGTTTACAATAACCTAAGAAATATATTAATCTCCTTTCTGCACATCCACCTCATGCACAATAAATCTGACTCGTCGGACCATTTTAATAATCTTTGCAATCCTACAGGTAGGTGGTTTGCACACACACGCATTCACCTTGTTTCACTCCATAAACCGCAGCCCTTTCGCTGTTGCTCTGTTGATGCGCTGTAGCTGTACAGCCATCATGAAGTATGGTCCCTCTTCCCCCCCCCACCCACCCCCCTCTGGCTAGTGAAGCAGCCAGCCTACCTAGACGAATGCATAAAAGCATTGCAATGTTAGTCGCATGAGATGAGAAACTACGGATAATCTAGACAACGTCGAGAGATGTTTGCAATTTCTTTCCGTCAACAAGTCCTCATTCGCTCACAGACAAATAAGCTGTCGATCAAAGTTGTCATTCCCATAAATTGCGATGCAATGCTGCTGCAGCCAGCTAAGCAGGGGAAAAACGAGACGCTCAGACGAGAGGCAGAGAGACAGAGGGAGGGAGCGCTACGTTACCTTGTGGATGTGCCCTTCCTCACATCGCAGATGCTGCATTTGAAAGCCTCGGCGGTGTTTCTGAAGGTGCAGACGCTACAGTCCCAGTAGCCGTCGTCAGCGGTCTGTTTGGCTTGTCGTTTTGGCCTTACAAATGAGACAAATGTTAAGGTCAAGTTAGTTTGGAAATCGCCACGAACAAAATTTCACGAATTAACAAGAACGGATATTCAGGCAAACGTAACCCGTTGTGTGCTATACAAGCTACTTAGTATGGCACAAAACATGACGGTGTTGTCATTAATATTGGGTTCGAGTCCCGGCAAGTAGAGCTCATTGGTTAATGAATCCTCACAGTGGCGAAGCAGGCGACTGTCCACACCGTCCGACTGTATCGCCAGCTAGGCTAGCAGGCAGGCGAGCAATGCTAGATTTTTCGGCATCGAAGCTTAGCATGTCGGCTGATAAAACCAATATGAAACAATGTCCATTTCGACATTGACCCCGCCAAAAGGCTTCGCCAAGACGGAATAGCGTTTCAGGGAATGCCAGGCGTATCCTCTGAAAAATTTCCCTTTGTCTGTTAAGTGACTGGGTTGTAGGGAGCGAGAAGCCGCCATAGTGACTGCACTATTCTAGCTAGCTGTGGCATACCAACTGAAAAAGGGAGAAACGATCCCTGAGTGAGGGAAACGCATCCAAATATCGAGCTCATAACGCCCTAAACAAGTAGAAATCGACAGTGGGCGGTCGTATTACCTGGTAGGGCTCTTTTTGTCGCCCATGGTGAAGAATAATCCTCGGAAATAAGAAGAAAAAGGGGCCTCCTTTTAATTGACAGTGAGTGTAGTAAGATCCAGATAGAGCCGCTGCTGAAGCTGTTGGCAGACAGGCTCCACTCAGCGCTGGCTCGAGGCACGGCACAGCGACCGACTGCACTACCCCACGTGACCGCTGCCTGGCCAATCACAGCGCGAGTGGGTTTAAAAGTCTGGATGGATATTTAGTAGCTATTTAAAATAAACTACTATAGATATTTGACAGAGTTCACCTCAACCCACACACGCATACATAAAGATTCAACTGTGTTTCAATATTGATTTATTATTCTTGACAAGCATAATAAAACACATCCATACAGAACTTTTTTCTAGACAAATAATAAATGCAACACTGACATGTCATGACCAAAAGAGACAATTTACTACCCTGAATACCATAACACATATACATCCCACCCACATACACATACACAAAAAAAGTGATACATAATAATGAACACACTCTCACACTATATAAAATGTAAAAATGTATTTCAAAGATTTCAAGCTTTCCAAGAGATAAAAAGAGTAAAGGGAAACAATACATGAAAAAGATAAAGCAATTAACTTAAGGTAACATGTAGACAAAACTGTAAAAACTACAGTAATTCATAATGTTTAAAAACAAAACATTATGACTTCTGGATCCACCACAAGCTCTTTAGACAAGTGGAGTCCCAATACAGTAAAAGGGTTTTATTCTGGTCCTTAGCAAAAGGACTGAGGGGTCCGCTGATGACAGCAGGCAACGTTCCAGCTCATTTAGAGATAAAGACCCACCTGAGGCACATTTTAAAACATAAGAAATACTGAATAGTAATTCATCTGATGTAGTTTTTACACAACAGCATCCAATAAACTACTAACACAATCCTAAAAAGAAAAATCCAGATTCTATGCATATGCAAATATGTTTCCTTACAAAGGTTTATCTGCCTACATACAAACGGCCTCCTACTAGTGAAAAGTACGTACTCAGTATAGATGATGTGAAAGTTTCAAATTTCCTCTTTTGCGAGTTGCATATTGAACAACAACTGGCCTCCAAACTAGTTGTGATATCACAAAATCCTACTCGTGTGCACCGTCCTCTGAGACCTAAGCATAGTGATAGTTTTTTGCTGCATGCAAAGGATGGCTTTTGCTGTGAAGTAATACCGGGATCATTTAGGTAATGCCTCCCACACCTATGAAAAAACAAAAAAAAAGGTGCCCACATATGAGTATTTAATCATCCTTGTACTATGCTATTAAGAAAAGTCAGATTTCATTTTTGCACGCAGCATTGTGGCATATCCAAATCTGTTCAGAATATCTGTTGCCTTTCATTATAAACAGTTATATTTAAAAAACCTCACCCAGTAGACCTCAAGCATGTATTTGTCCCTTAAGATGTAGCATCTCATTTTCAAGGGTGCGACATATTGTATAGAGACAAATACTAGAGCTTTCTCCAACATCGAGTTGAATGGGGACGATACAGGCTGACTAGACACATTGTCTTGCTTTGTTTACTGAAATAAACATGTGCACAGTCTCTTGATTGGTTCAAGACCCCAATAAGACACAGAAGACTTTCTTTCATCTCGCATTTTGCAAGAGAACTTTTAATTGCTCCTTTGCCCTCCTGGCTCTGACAGGCTGCGTCATGGAATGTGTTGGAGCAAACACTGCACCTCTTGCACGCCTCCGCTCTGCCCGGGACAAGGCTCTCTGTGGGGGAGACCAAGCGTGAATCATGTAGGCTCATTAGCTGCTCTCCACGGCTCCAGGTCCTATTGTGAATCCCTCGCTTTTTCAGTTCAGAGTGAATATCCGTGCCTCCACATAAGTCTGCCCTCCGCCCAGTGATTACCTCTGCTTAGCTCATAGCATGCTGCTCTAATTGAGCTTCATCACGCTGGCCTACTGATAACTACAATTCAGTCAAAACAACATTAAACCCTGCCTCACTGGTTCTGTAATGAGTTCCTGGGAAAACTGTGCTTTTTGCATTAAAAAAAAACAAAAAACTTGCATGTTATACATCACTTATTTGTTTGGACTTGTGGAGTTCAGAGAGACCACAATATGGTTAATTCATTGATACAACAGGGATGAAGAACACATTAGAGGAGGCATATATAAACATTTACTGAGAACAGTTGCCTTAAGGTGAGCGGACTGCAGATTCTTCCCTCCCTCATCAAATACACCCTTGAGCAAGGCGCTTACATTACTCGCACACAATTTCACATAGCAAACAGTTAGCCCTCATTCATTATGTATGAGAGACAAGTAACTGACAGCTGAGTTCTAACAGCATAGCATTAAAGTGGTGAAATGAACTCAGACCTGAGACACAATGAAGAGAGTTTGAAGAATTTTATATTAAATAAAAAAAAATTACAAATCTGGCTTCATCCGTTGTCTCAAACAGCACTTTGTTTGGAGCATGCAGCTGCCTTGAATTCCAAAAAAACTCCAGAGAGCTGCTCTGTGTCTGATGGAAGATTGGGGTTGTACCGCTTCTAGGCATGAATGTGTCAAAACTGCAACAGCAGGTTCAATCTCTGCAGCAGCCACCATGCTCACTGAACATCATTATTACAGTGTTCGACAGGGACGTATGACTGTAGCCGTATGTCCTGGCAGGTTTTGTGGGAGGAAAAAAAAAAATGTATGCGTCAGTGAAGACCTTTACAGACCTTTACTATGTCCGAATTTAGAGGCTGCTGTGTCCGACAATTTCTTCCCAGAACAGACATCCACTTCACACACAAATCTTTCTCAAGCTCTTTTAATTTTATTCTCACTTTTTTTTTTTACACGTACAACCGAGTGCCTTCAATGACTCAGTGGACTCTTCACTCCACCTCAAAGTGTGGTCATTCAGAACAACGATTAATCTTTGCCTTCATCCATGGTTGTACAAATGAGATTATGTCAAGTATCTCTAGAGCTACAGTATTTGTAGTCGTGAGTATATGCTGATGGCAAATTGTCAAAATGCCAATCGCAGGCTGTGTAGTGTGTTAGTACTTGAGAATTTCCCCCAATACTGAAATCAAAAAGTCACATGTAAAATGTCAGGAATAAAAGCCAAGCATCTCTGTCTTTTAATGCACACAATAAAATTTGATATCAGACGCTGAGACAAAGTCATTAAATCCCAGTGATCTCGGTGCAGTGACCATACATTAAAATTTTAGAGTGGTCATCAGCACGATCCAATACTGCAGATTTTTATTGGTGAAAAAGACATTCCCACAAAGACTGTATTCAAAGCTTGAGCGGTTAAAAGATAAGAGCTTTAGTGTGAGTATGCAGCAATTAAACTTTGTGAAGAATAAATCAACTGTTCGACTGCTTAAACACAAGTCCTCTTGTCTCAAGTGCTTCAGTTTGTATTGCACATCAAACATTTGACCTGAATCTCAAAACACCTTTTACAATTCCACCAGAGGAGCCCACTGTGTGATTTCAATATACCACTGAATCATTTATGTGGGCAAGCAGCACACAGCAAAAAAAAGAAAAAGAGGCTGTGCCACGTATATGCTGGGTGAACACAACCACCCAGGAAAAGGAAGAAAGAAATCAGATTCTCTAAATCTCTGCCTGGGCCATTTCACTCTGTTTACTTGTTCCTCGAAAACATTCTGAAACTGAGGAGAGGAGATAAGATGGAGAGAGAGAGAGAGAGAGAGAGCGAGCGGGGAGGAAGTGGGAGAATTGGCAGCTAAAAGGACAGTGTGGGACAGCAGACGAGGACATGTCCTCTCTCTCTCTGGCACTGATCCACACACACACACACACAGAGGAGAAAAGTGACTTATGATTAATCATCTCTCACAGAATTCCCCAATCACATTCCCCAATCGATACACTGCTCATGGCATTTTTAAATGATTTAAAGCCCACTTTTCAGCTTTGTTTGTCCGTCTGAATCCCAATGTTTGCTCGCCTTTCTTTCAGAATCAGTCCCCTTTACGGTTGCTTTGTCGTGACGGCACCCAGGCTGCTGTGTTGTTCCAGTTCCACCATGTTGCCACGATAAGATATACTTTACCTTTCACCTACAGATGGATGCCTGTGTGTGATTCAGCCTCTCATATTGTTCTGTCTCTCTGTGTCTCACCATATTTATCAAAATTAACAGAGCAGATGTGCAGATTTATTGCTTTTACCCGGACTGGCCGTCTGGCTTCAAAGAGCACTCCCGCAATGTTAAACAAATTTACTCTTCTAACAGGCAGATAACAGTCCTCCAAGTGCTCTCTCTGTGAAGCTTTCATGGATTTCCTTTAAACGTGCAGTAGAAGAACCCTCTCCAACAACTTATGGATGAGTCACGTGAAAAAGTGCGCTGAAAGAGAAGTTTTTCATTTCGGATTCCCTCGTCAAAAAACCAAAAGCAGGATTTTAAAGTGACGGCACATGATGATAAATGATGTGAGATAAGTTGGCAATATCTCATACATACCTATACACACACTTTTTCTCTCAGTATTTCTGTTTGCTTCTGTCTTTCATTCTTTCTAATACACACACACACACACACACACACACACACACACTCTGTACAGCTATCTTCATTTCCATGTCCATGGCTCTGCTGAATGGCTGTAATTTGTGCCTGGTTTTGTGTGCATGTTGCTGTATCGCTGATCATCCAGTGGTCAAAGCCCCTGCAGAGCTGAGGGTTGTGTTTGGGATGTGTGAAAGTGTCCAGGGGGATTGAAAAAGAGAGGAGGGAGGGAGGGAGGCGGGGTGAGGTGGGGGTTGAGGACACTGTTTCCTTCAGCGGTGGAATGTCTTCATGCATGTTCCTGTTTGGAAAGGGTGCTCACGGCTCCCAGAAGTTGGCAGGAAACCACATGCTGCTTACACTGGGCCGATAAGAATGGAGACGACGGAGAAGAGAGGAGAGAGAGGAGGAGAAGAAGTGGAGTTGTGGCGGGAAGGGGGGGGGGGGGGGGTGATTTAGCAAACCTTCAGGAAGGTAGATTATCCCACGAAATGCTGGCAGAGCTTCAGCCTTTGTGTGTGTGTGTATGTGTGTGTGAGTGTGTGTGTGTGTGCGCTAAGGAGAGAATGAGGGTGTGTGACAAAAAAGCAGCTCCTTCAGCTCACTCAGCAGTGGAGTTTCTATGAATCCGGGGCAGGCTCCACAAAGGGCTGCAGAACAAAAGGCCTGCAAGCTGAGAATGTGCAGCGCATAGGCACGGCCCAATCACACGCTTTGTTAACTCTCACTCATAACACTGAATAAAGACTAAGACAATCATGCCTCACTTGTCAATTACCTGCCTGTCGATTAAAAACCCGACAGCCCGACACCTCGGGTCACACATTGCGTACATGCAGGGAGACTGTTCTTCTGGTGGCTGAGTTTAGCTGCCATTTATTTTACCCACCTTGTCTCATTAAGATGTTACACCTTATTAGACCGCTTTACTGCAGTGGAATCAACGTAATCATCAAAATAGTCATGCATAAAAAGAGACGTGTCAAATGGGATTGGATGAAAAGGTCGTCATGGGTCACCAAATTTCCACTCGGCAAACATTACTTTCAAGAAAGTGGATGGACCGAGAAAAATAGCAAAGACACACAATTTACTTCACTCTTGGATCCTGCTTTTCTGCCTCACAATTGCATTGACCAAGTCTTACATGTCCAACCACAGTCTATAGTCATTTCTACAAGTGCGCACACACAATAAAGGGGATTATAAATCACAAGCACTTGGGAAAGGTTCCAGCTGACTACGCCTGGTGTTTATGGTTTTCTATGACTGAATCCAGCTGTTTGGAGCCGCGCAATGCTCCGAGAGGCACAGTCAATTTGGCAGATTAGCGTATTGACAGATGGTGCGCCATCCACCCAGCAATCAATATGTTTTATTTAATCCCTTCAAATGTTTACTCAAGAATCTGGACACTGAGCGCCTCTCTCTCCCCAGGCTCCAGCGGCTATTATACAGTATATCCGCCCTCTTATTACACCTCCTCTTCTCCCTCCTCATCTGTTCTCTCCTGCTAAGGAATCACTTTCTGGCCATCCGCGCAAAAGCAACACTCTGCACTTGCTCAGAAAGTGCAACGGGATATGTCCCCCCCTTCCTACACCCACCCCCTTCAAGTAGGGCAGCCAAATCGTGCAATCAGACAAGACATCCATCACTATCATGTGGGGTGGAGTAAATGACCTTGATGCAGTCTTCACACTCAATTTCAGATACCCTTGGGCTCCATTATAGAGAGATTTAAGCAGCGAGAGAAGGGCCGGCCTTCACATTTGATTCTTACGGATACTAGATGTGATAAGTGAGTGATGCAGCACTGAGAAAGAGAGTAATATGGGAGGTGCACGAAAAAGGGTGTTGAGATGGGGAGGGTGAGTCAGCAGGCGATGAAAGCACAGCAGAAAATTAAGATGGAGTAAGAGGGCTCCAGGAAGATGAGAAGTGGAGATGGGTGGAAATTGCTGGAGGAGTGAGCAGGTAGAAGGTGGATGTGGATGGAAGAGGATAAATTGCTTTTCAAGGGCTCTCCCACCCTCCTCCTCCTTCAAAAACAGAGCTCTACCTCAAAAACCAACAGTACTCCAGGTACAATATGAGGGTCATTTTCAAGCAGGAAAAAAAAAAAGTGATCCATCATGACGGCAGCACATCAGTGAATTTAAGCATCTGTGAATGTAAGAGAGCCGCTGCTCTCTGCCTCGCTGCACTAGCTGGTAGAAGAGAAGAAAGCCAGCCTATGATCGGGAAGATTTTACCCTCCCCCACCTCGACTCTCCGCTAGCTGGTGGGAGAAGAAGAAAAAAAAATTTTGTGCACAGATGAGTTCACAAATGAAAACATGTTTGCATACCAACAACACACACACACACACACACACACACACACACGAGAATTTGGTGCAAGACATTAAATCAGTTTTATCAGAGCGTAAGGCTGAGAAAAACAGTGACTCGGCAAAAAAAACAACAAAGTGAGCATCCTCTGAGTTTTGATGTAAAAATGATCCGGACAATATTTTCCTCTCATTTCCACTTCTTCTTCTTGATTGAGTGTATGTTCTTCCCTTCCTCTTCCACTGTTGCTTGCAGCCAGTCCTGCTCTCCCCCAGGAGTTCATTTGAGAAACACCACCTGCAGGTCTGAGTGGCATCATTAACAAAGGTCAGATGTGCTCACTGTGAAATTATACACACCTGAATTTCTCATTGACTTGTTAATACACCTGATTTCCTTGCCTAGGGAGACAGTTTGCCCTTTGCTGTCTGCCAGGGGGAGAGTTTGACAAGAGTACACCACGTGGGAGCGCCAAGCATTTAATTGAATTAAGAGGCTGCTGGTAACACTTTACACTTGACTTAAACAAGCATGTAAATAAAATCAACATCATTAACAAACCAAGTGTGAAACAAATCAATATGAGATGTGCAGAGTGTACAGTGGATTAATCCCCGCCCGAGGCTGCATGTTCTTATCTGTCCTTTAGGAACTGAAGAGTTTTATCAGTCGCTTTGGAGTTTGGCTAATAGCTTTTTTTCATAAAGTTTACATTTAACATATTCTTGCGATTTTGTTCAATAACCTAAAAGGCTAGACTAGATCAAGTTCTGAATCGTGGTTTAACTAATCAAGACTAAAAATGATCCTATGAGTTCTGATCCAGCTAACTTAGTTCTCTGAACACAATTTGTTGATCTTGGATGAAGTTATCCTGAATGTCTTTATCCTTTTTTTTTTGAAGGAAAGATGAGCATACAGAAATTAAAACCATTCGATCCAATTGAGTGAGTGATGATACAAAACCTATGATTAGCTGCCATATAGTACACATTGCAGATATAGCTGCAGCTGCACAGTAGTTAAAGCTGCATTAATCAATGTTTTATATTAATAATGGGTCAAATTACCATATGTAATGTTAAAGGGGTTCGCTTAGTTACAAAAACACAGATAATTCTCACCCAGCTGCAGTTTCATTTCAGCTCTATGAAGCATTTTAGCCTGGTCTTTCAGCTTTAATTGTTTTCCACCTTTTAAACGCTCATCGGCAGAGCATTTAGCAGCTAAGGAGACAGATATAAAAAAAAAAAAAGCTAGGACGAGAGTGAATATTTAGACTACATGTCGTCCACCAACTGACATCAAGGAACAGGACTCCAAAAGAATGCTAACGTTGCTCTGTTGTCAGCTAGATGTGTAAATGGGCAGCTATTCGCTCGCATGTTCATCTTTGTAGAACCGAAAAATTCAGGCTTGTGTCAAATCACGGACAATCAAATCAAGCTAACTCAGTTATTCATGTAGAAAGAACAGGACCCAGGCTTCCAGTAGTCAGCGGGTGGCTGCTCACGCTGAACTAATAAGCTATTTACACATTTCTCCGCATATCATAGAGGTTAATGTACATACACATTACTCCCACATACAGCCTAATACCAGAGAGGTCAAAGAAGTGCTTCAGAATAAACCCTATAGGTGCATCTCTTTAATGGTCCCGCATAGCATGAACAATTTACGGTCATAACATTGTGAGAAGGGCTGTCATGTGAGGAGAAACACACCATTAGGAGTCAAGCAGCTGTGTCGGATCAGACTTTTACACAGCCCACTGCTTTGTCATGTCAGGGAAGGTTGCAGCTTGTCTTTGTCCACTGGAGCGAGTGTTTGCACAGTGGAAACAGGCCCAGGGCAGGTTATATGTACTGCACTCATTCATGTAACTGTAAGATAAAAAAAAAAAAAAAACACTTCATGGTGTCTCTGCTTTTCTGCCCCGTGAGCGTGCGTTACATGGGGAGGCTGAGATGTGTTCATGGTAACACAGTGGAACCAGGACAGCGTAAAACACACCGCCTCGGCGCGGCTTGCGTTGGAGCACATTTCATATGACTCGTATTCCAGATGACAGAGGGAACGCCGTCACAAGGGAGACAAACTGCGTAATTAGATTAGATGTTAAAACACAAAGAAACACACGGAGGATCATTTGAGAGCATTTAAAAACTCAGTTTCACTAATAGAGAGTTTAAAGTGGTCTCAGAAATCTCCTGGTAACCCAAAGGCACGGAGGCATGTAGGAGTTGTGGTTAGGGTTCATAAGGGTCAGGATTAAGGTCTGTTCACTCAGGTTTCCTCGAGGGCGGGAGCATTGTGTTGAAAACCGATCCATTCTCAGCCTGGCTACGTGAGACAGCTCCAAGTGGTACAACAGCAAAAGACGGAAAACCCAGTATTCCCGTTTCTAAAACTGGATCATCCGAGCAGGATTTGAATTATTCTTCCTTTCTGCGGGTGCCAGCGATGAATGGGCTTGTAGCGAAATTATGCGTCCCCTTTAGCTTTAATTACCATGGCCAGTTAAACAACAATGTAGAGCCGTGTGTGTCCTTTAAATAATATGAACTCTTATGCAAACTGTACATCCCGACAATAAGATTGTGATAGTGGCGTATAATATAAGCCAGATTAATGGCATTACCTAAACATAAAATCAACATGATGGATCAGACAGCTTCCAAATGTGTCATGATTTACTGCTGAATGCTCTACAGTACTAAGGAGCAGCCTACCTACAGCATGTTTCACAGCTTACATGTTATTCTGACTCAACTCGTTGTCATTTGTTCTGAGGCAATGAGTGTAATGTACTCAAATACAAACGTGTCCATAATGAAAACTAATCGACAGCGTGGAAATAAAATTAATTGGGAATGAAGGTGAGCTATGATTCTCCCTTTAACTCGATGTAAGATCACAACATACCGACAGAACTAATATGTGACGGTGATGGGGGAAAACAGAGAAAACAGCAGCTAACACGTTGCAGCAGCGCTCTTTACTTTCCCTCTTAAGATTCTAAATAGACATCATCTCACAGTTTGGAGGATGACAAGATGCTCATTTTCTCTCGAAAAACTGGCGTCCAGAATCAAGGTCTGTTCTCGATTAGAGTTTGTCATGATGCCATCTGTCTCTCACATTCTTGCATCCTCCGACAGGCTGGATAGTTGTTTGATTGCCAAGCTGTACATTTCCAAGAACGAGGCTGCTGGCAATAGACTCCGCTAGTGCTATATGTTGTTCTCCATCTCTGTCTCTCTCTCTCTATGAGATGAATACTGAAACGCATCCATTTCAGATTTATTCACTGCTGCCTCTCTGACCTGCTGAGAGAGAGAGAGAGAGAGAGAGAGAGAGAGAGAGAGAGAGGGGGAATGTTTCTACTTGAGCCCTTGACACAGTGTGAGGGTTAAATCAGTGAGGCCAACTTTTCTAAAGATCTCAAGCAGTGTAGATTGATATTGAACCTGCATGTATTGAATAGAAATAAAAGCAAGCTAGATCCCTTTAGATGTGCTTTAAAGAAAATATGTTTATGTTCCTTCTTGAAGTTGCTAAAGGTTCTTAAAAGATATCATTTTTATATTTTAAGAAATAACACTGATTCGCTTCTTGCCGAGAGTCAGACGAGCAGATCGATGTCTGTTGATGTTTGTATGCTAAATAATAAACGAGGTTAATTAAGTGACAGATCATCTAATTTTTCTGTACGCTTGAACAAGGTCCCGTCTCCTGATAATTCATAACAGGACACGCGTGTCCTGGTGTTACCCCTGGGCTGAGGGAAGGTATGTGTTTGGTCCACACACACACACACACACACACTAGTAAATCCCACAGATGCGTGAGTCTTCTGACTCAGCCGCAGAGATGAATACTGTGTGGGTGGGCACTTCATTGATTTTTGTGTTGGAGAGATTAGCACACGTTAGGGTTACACACTCAGGGCTGGGATATATTAGAGAGGAACATACACATTTAGCCTGCCTGCAAATCCTGAACTCCCAGAACACCCTCTCTCTCTCTCTCTCTCTCTCTCTCTCTGTTCACTGAGATCAGAGGATGGGTTGGACCAGGCTGTAAACAGATGTATTACCAAAAACATTCAAGTTGTTTGATCTAATGCTGAATGTTAATGTCATTCGAATGGGGAAATCTGGGATGAAATAGCGGCATATGTTTCCAATTCAAATCAAGAGATTTATTAGAACATGGAAGTTCATTATTGACCTTTGGCAACAGCATATGTAAGAAAATACTCATGAGCTCTAATTTCCCTTCCTAGCTTTCGGAGCTTTCATCTGTCAGTTTTCATTCAGCATGTGGATCTGGCTCAGTGGGTCATCGTGCAACCCAAGTGAGGAAGAACGGCCGTCATGAGGTAACAAGTGGTTGTAAATGGGGGGGGGGGGGGGGGGGGGGGGGGGGGGGCGAGATTGTAACCTGTCTTTATCATAAGATCTTCTCCGATTGATTCTTCTCTGGCCATTCATCGACTCCTAGTTGATGCTTTGACACCTTCCCAGTCGATGCTACAACCTGTTGCGCCGGTGTTTGGTGTTTGTTCTTATTAGGATTTAAGTATCATTTTCTATTGGAAACAGTAGTGGAAGTACAGAATATGATGCCACATTTGAAGGTGGGTGTGCATTGTTCTGAATGGCAATGTGTGCAGTATCGACCTATGAGGCAGTGTCAGTTTGTATACACGTATGAGTTCATTATGGCTCAAACAAATAGCTTTGTACAAATGATCATCCGAAACACAAGGCAGATGTGTTTATATCTGACTCAAACGGCCGCACTCGAGCCAAAAAGCCTATGGTCACGGAGAGAGACACTGACAGAAAAGACTCTGAAATGCATTCAAGGTGTTGTACTCAGCTGTACACAAAAGTCAAGTAGTCATGTAGAGAATAGAGAAAAAGAGAGCTAGAGAGAAAAGGCATACATTCTCACCTTTGCACACCTACACACATATTCTATAATCATCACCTGCCATTTGGACCAACTAAAGGTCAGTTTAAGCAGAGGTCACCAGCCTCCTTATATACAAGTAAATGGATCCAGCAACCATATCAACAGTGATCCAAGTACAAGCCTGTTATCTGACGGATGGCTTTCTCTTTCAAAGTGTGGAGACATACGGCTCACATCCATCCCGCAGATAGTTTCCTTCCACATTATCAGCTCTTATCTGATCTGACACTGTTCCTACAGCTTGTCATAATAAGCCTTACACAGCATTAACATACGACATGCGTACTCCATTGCTCTGAAGTCAGGGGAATCCAGTGAGCTGCCAGTCATGTTGTGGCGGATGTCGATGGCAGAGCTGGTGCCCCACATTCTGCGAAGCTACTTAAGTTGACGACACTCCAGTCGTTTTTTCTGCTCTTTTTTTTCGCTGGTAAATGTGCACGCTGGAACGTTTCATTAGCCTCAAGTTAAGTCCTTTGATGAGAAGCAGAAGACATGAGCATGACGTTGAGACACCTTTTAGATCTGTGCTACGCTGAAAATGATTTGCCTTTCCTCCTTTACCTTGCTTATTTCTCTCTTCACCCCGAAAAACAAATTTTTTTCCTCTCTCTGCTGATGCCGTGTGTCAGATGGGAGGCGCGGTGCTGTACCATGCAGATATAATCTACACCTCTGTGTGCCAGAGAACAGCGATTGAATCACTGCAGGCGGCCGATCTGTGACACGCTGACAGGATCGACATAGCGACATGTGTGGGCATCTGCTTTCGTGCAACACATCCCGGGAGGAGAGGAATATGGTAGGAGGCCAACACTTGTGATGTGTGTAGGGGTGAAAAGGAGGGGTGCTGACAACATGCTAAAGAGATCTGGAAGGAGAGTGAAATGAATCTGTGTGGAGATAAAAAAAGAAGGCCACAAGTGAGAAAGAGAGGGGAGCGTGTGAGAGACAGAGCATGAAATAGAAAGAGCAGGTTAAAGGAGATACATTGGACTAACTGGGGAGAAAGCTGTGAAGGCGCCGTGGATGAAACACAGCATGTCGTGTTTTGCTCCAGCAGCTGCTATCGGGCTGGAAAGTCTGTGTGTTTGTTTGCTTAGCGCATGTCTGAGCACCCGAACTGACACAGCCGAGCGAATTTAGAGAAGGAGCAGAGTGTGTTTCTCTGTTTACGTGAAAGCAGAAGCTTTTATCTGCGCAAAGATCCTGCGTCGGTAATGTCAGGGGAGCTCGTCTGCAGAGCGCCCGGGGAGTAGGAGCATGAGAAACCTTTGTTCGACGTCTGGTTGCAACATAGTAACATCCGTGAGGCATCATTAGTCTGAGGCTCAGCCTGCTCCGCTGCTGAGCCGAGAGGGGCACGAACGTGAACTTGACATGGAGGCTAAAGGGCAACGTCCCATGGACATAAGGAAAAGCAAACACTGCAACAGCCTTGGAGGTTTGGCTCAAAGGGTGCACCCTCTGTTTCTTCCAACAAAGCTGTGATCTGCTAACCTGCTAAATATAAGGAAATATCAAACAGACTGTGCAGCAATTGCTCAATCTAACCACAGCTTGGAATGAAGTGACACGCCATCAGCTTGTTGACACCAACCAGGAGTGCTTTACCCGTTTTTATTTGATTTCCATCCTGCGCTGCTTTGTTTCAGGAGTCGTAAAAGAGCCACGCAGATCGCTGAGAGCAGAGCCGGAGAGAGACAAATATATATATGTATGTATGTGTATATAGATATATATCTATATACACAGAAGACACAGCCGAAGAGGAAGAAGGCCAGAAAGCAAGCGTTGGTTTGTTGTTTCCAACTCCCCTAGCACTTAGAGTTTCCCTCCAGCACAGTCTCTCGCTGAAATATTAATCGTGTTTGACAGCTGTTTTAGCTATGAAAACAAACATTAAGATCAGAGCATTTTTTTGGAAAGCGTCGAGACATACGCTGAAGCACGGACTGGCTCAGTTATGGAGCAACTGTTGTGCACAAAAGGAAGCGCAGGCTTGAAACAAGCACAATGTGGAAGCAGCCTCATTAGAAATGAGCTGTTGTTTACCCAGTGTGAGATCATGATGAGCCGTGCTGTATCTCAGCTGTCATGTCCCCCTGGGTGCAGGTTTGTAATGTACTAAGTGGAATAGTATATAGTTTAAAATGTACATTCAGATGTCAGCGGGTCAGAGATTGAGCGAGTCAAGCCTCATGCATGGCTGCTCTCCCAGATGACTCTCCTCTACTTTAACAACCCCGATGCACTTAACAAAGGTGGTACGACGACGAGAGGCGTTCTCGCTCACACACATACACTCGCACAGCTCGAGCATGGCAGAGGCAATTTGCAGCATTAAGCTGCCTGATAGCACATGTCCACCGAGAGTTAGGGAGTGATTTAACGGACATTGCTCACACCAATTAGAGTGAATCAGCCAGGCAACGCTACTGACGACAAGTGGATGCCAGTGCTGTCAACACGAAGCCACACACACACACACACACACACACACACGCACACACACACACATGCTCCCACATGCTTGCAGAAAGAGGGTATTTCACTGTTTCTTTTGTGATTAAGAGCATGAAAATACCCCCATTTAGATAATCCCTCCCTGTCAGCACTGTCAGCCTGAGAGACACTGACACATCCCATGCAATCGTTTCCCTCATTACCATACGCCAGTCATTTCAAGAGGAAGGACTACAAAGCCACAAGAATGAGCTTAAGAGAACGGCCACCTGCTTCTCGTTTCGCAAGAGCCGGAGTTGCTTCTCGTCTGTTGGCCGGCCAAGCCTGGAGCGACATGACACAGTACCAAGGCCACAAAAAAAAAGGGGAGAGACGAGGCGCACCAGGCGACACAGCCGTGTGAGAAAGAGGGTGCACAAAAGGATTTGTATTTGTACGTCCATTGGAGGAGTCGGGGCCCTGGAGAGCACCTGATTCATTCCTTCTTGAGGGCTATTAATCTTTTCAAGCACCAGAATCACTTTGCCTCTCAGGAACAGGAGAGGAGATTGAGTTTTCTATTACAATCAACCAGAGGCAGTGTGTGTGTGTGTGTGTGTGCGGGAGTAAGATGGGGCAGTGACGACACTGTCCTTGCTGCTACTATTAAAAAGTAAAAACAAGGGAGCGAATAACATTAACACATTAATGAGATTTTGGAAATTTCGAATTGACACTTCGAGAAAGGAAAGTCACAGTTTTTATGCAAGAGTCAAATGATTCACTGAAGCTCAGTCAACCAAACTGAAGGATTTCAAACGGCTCCTCTTTGTGTGTTGGCTCAGATGGTCAAATCTGTGTTCGATACACAAATTCCTTAGTAATTAACATAATTAATGTGATGCCAGATTCCAACATCTGATGAAGACCGAAGTTGCATACTTCATTTTGTATGTTGGGGATGTGGTTAAAAACTTATTAAGGTTGAATTTGGGAGATTTGTTCTTACCTTCTTTGCTTTTTTTTTTTTTTGCAGAGCATTAGAGGAGAAGTTTTATTTAGTCTATTTCTAAGGATTAACTTCCATACTCAGTGTTAAAGTTTTGTGTAATTTTATATTACGTATTGTGCAAAATTGGAAGTTCTCAAATACATTCTGGTGATGGCTGAGGTGAATTTGGTCTGCCCAAAGTGGATTTTTCATTATACACATAAAATATGCAGGTAAGGTGAACGATGCTGCTTGTGTTTAGGCATAATGCATTGGTACAAAGCAAGTATACCATGAGCCTGAGACTCACGTTTACTATTAAGACTTGTGCTGTTACTAATGGGCTACTTACAAAGATGGCTTAAATCAGTCCTGAACACATTACTCTTATTTCTTAGACCTCTCAGAGTTAAAGGGCACATTCACTACACGAGTAAGGGGCTGATTTATCAAATCTAAGACAAAATAGAGCATAGACATCACATTAATTACTGTCTTGTGTAATTTACCAGAAATGTTCATTAAACCATAGCCTAGACTCTTGAGAAAAAAAAGAAAAGAATATTAATTGCAGAAGAAGCCAAATGAAGTGCAGAGTTTGGCCGCAGATCCCTTGGTCAGGCTCTGAGACGGCTGCACTAATGGGGGAATATGGAGGCCACTTTAAGATGAAAAACGGCAACGCAGCCCAGTGTCACTTAATCAATGTGAAACCCTAGCAGGGAGAGGGAAGCATCGCTTGCAGGGGCCACGCAGTCCCCGGACTCATGTCCCCAGAACGAAAGGTGTTTTAAATGGGCCGACTTTCACGGTGTAACTCATCTCAGTCACGGCGATGATGGCGCTCGCTCCCAAGGGGGTGTTGCAAGGAAGTTGTCTCTTCCTGGGAGGTGCTTACCGACACCATCCATCTCAGTAACACAATACTTTAGACACTGCCTACCTAAGGAGCCATCATCACTAGCGGCTTCTGAGCTACCTTCTTTTTACACAGGGTGAAATTACCCTGGAAAAAGCCGGAGGCGACACAGTGGCTGCGCTCGATCAATCATTCCCTCAGACAGTTTTTAATGCATTAGGATCAAAAACCAGGACAAATTCTGCTAATTTGGGGGGTTCTGTGTTTTTTTTCCCCCTCCCTAACTTATAGTAATCAATGCAAATCCACTTGGGACACAGAAATTAAAATGTGTTTCATCACAAAGAGGTGGGTATTACTGCTGCCGTTGTATGTGGACATCAGGTCTGAGCTGGTCAGAGTGTCAGTTTATCTCTGCTCCTCTATCTCGTGGCTGCCTCGGGCCCCAGAGTGCTCTTATCTCTCAAACGGCTGCTGTGCCGCAGTCTCGCTCGCAGCCCTCATCTGTCTGCCTTGACATGTGCTTCCTTGTTTGTTTTTTCTCGCCTGCTAGACGTGCCCAATGATATTGAGCTGTGTCGACGGCGTTCCTCCATTCATGCCAGATGAATCGATCACTCGCCCGTGCTTTGTAGCCCTGTTCAGTGCTGACAGACTCTTTTCCACTCAATCAATGCTGGCGCTTTAGAAAGCGGTTAGTGCTTTTCCTACTTTATATATTAGGAAAAGAATAGCTCCTTCAAAGTAGCTCTGCCAGGCACTTTGGCTGAATGATATCTAACAATGATAAATAATTGTCACTGAAATGACAATTATTTATCTTGTTTTGTTTGAGTTCAAAATGTACAGAGATTGTATTTGTTTATTTGCATAGAATAATTTTAATGATGAAGTTCATCAATTAGGAAATCAAATATACAAATCTTGGCGCCAAAACAAAATAAAGAAAAAAATAAAGCTGTTACAGAAATTAGAAACAAATAGTCACATTTTACATCACTTACATGGAGTTTACAGTTCAAAGTTCATCTGGGAGAATTTAAGTTCCACATCAGCGGATGAAGACACTCTAATCTAGATCTTCCTGTGTCTGGATGATGAGCAGCGGGTTTCTGCCAGGACTCAGCTCTAAGAAAGTCCCACTGCTGCTGCTCCTCCCTGATGTTTCTTCAGTCGGTGCTGCTGCGCTCCTCAGCTGCTGCGCTGAACAGTTTGTCTCCGCTTTGTAGCTGGAAAGCGAGTCTTGAGAGATTCTCAGCTCCTCTGCCACCCGTTCCCCCAGCTCCTGGATCAGCTGTCTGGAGCCTTCTGAGGCTGAGGGGAGGGCTCCCACTTTCCTCTCTGATGACAGGAATGTGACTGTGGGCTCCTCGGGGGTGGGAGAAGCAGCAGACGCAGGTTCAGATTCAAGAGGGTTGTACTTAAACGTCTCTCCTCCTGCTCCTCCTCCCTGGTTGGAATCAGCGCAGCCTTGCCCTTCAGCCTCAGATTCCTCGCTCTCATCAGATGAGTCGCTGCTGCTGCTGCTGTCACTAGAAGCGCTGCTGCCGTCACCACAGGGTATTGGAGCACTTTTGGAAGCACCCTGCTCTTCTTGCTCCTCAGCCACAATTGTCGCTGCCTCTTCTAGTTCCTCAAGCTCCAGCTCTAAGTCTTTTTTCAGCAGGGAGGCTTTTTGTAACGCAGCGGCCAAGGCTGTCACCTTCTTGGACCTGTGAGAACGAAAGGAGAGATTGCAAAAGTAAAGCGTTAAATTCACTTTCCTAAATAAAGCTGGTGTATGACTACGCAAAAGGAGGAAAGGAAGGAGACATCAAACTACAACTTCATCAGTGGTAACCGAGAGAGAGAGAGGCACGAAGACAAGGGTGACTGGCTCTGCATACAAAAGACATAGCCACAGGATAACCATCTACAAATCTAATACCCATTAACCAAATCCCCCAATTCTCTTCTGAATGTTAAGTAGACCACGATTTGCTGAGGCGTGGGAGGCTCAATGAAATATGGAAATACGGATGTTTAATAATGTAGGGTTATGAGCGGTGCTGATACACGATGCTCGCCTCTTTCCCTCCCCCACCGCTGCTCTCCCTGCGAGAGGTGATAAGAGACTGAGAGGGATTACAGAGAGATGCCGACCCCTCCTCCTCCTCGACCCACACATGCATGCTCACACATTCACACACTCACCCACACATACTGAGAGGCTAAACCAACAGTTAGTGGTCGAGGGCGAAAGCAAGAAGAGGAGCCTTTCACGCCATACAAGACGGGATTTTGATACTTTAAAAGATCACTTGTGTTCTTTTAAAAAAAATGATATCAACAGAATCTGTTTTAATGAGGGTTGCTTGACTTTATATATAAATCAATATCCTTGTGGTCTCATTTGTGGAAAATTTAAACTTTGGGTATTTCCGTCAAAATCACATTCAACTATCAAGCTGCAGTGAGGAAAGAACGGAGCGCATATAAGAGCATTATGGGAGTAAATCCTGCAGAATAGAGGCAAGGTAACCCTGAATGACCAGAGATACTGCAGTTGTGGGCGATGTCTCACTGCAATACAGTCAATAAAAGTCTGGATAGAGAATAGCTCCAAGCTGCAGACCTGCAGCTAAATGTCTCTGTCCTCCAAAGATTAAGATTAAGAGAATGCCCTCATAAAGCAGTACATTAAACAATGTTCCCATCCTGCAGCTTCAGTTTTATAGCTGTGTCACCACAGAAGACACGGACTCCTTGGGGAGGGAGAAGGTGTTTTATTGCAGATGAATGTCCTCCTACAAGGCCCCATTTGTGTAAAGCCATCAAGATTGTTGGGAGGCCCCATCTGCACATTATTCATGCAGGGAATGCCTGCTATGCTGCCAAAAACTTAAGTGGTTGCTATTCGTCCCCCAGTGTGGTTAGGGCGTGTGTGCCGCCCCCATTGCCATGGTGATTACGAGCTGACCTCTGCGGGTCACTGCGATTCAGACTATGTCCATTCAGGGTGGGATAAAGTGTGTGTGCTGTGCTGATGTGTGTGGAGGGGTTACTCTTCCGCTGCCATTCACATTTTCACACTCAGTTTCTGTTGCCCTCTCTGGCCCAATTAACCCACTGCTGAGCTCCAAGATGGCTCCTCATTACCGTGCAGCCCTAATGAGCTCCCTATTCCGAGAAGTAAAGTGTTTATCGAAGCAGCACGTCGGGGCTGAGTATTCATTTACACCTCAGGAGGGACTGTGTAAACAGATCTTATAGTTGTGCTCTATCACATGGACGCACATTCTCCTGTGAACACTGAGAAACAGAAAAGATGGTGAACATCGGTTTGGAGGAACAGAACCTCCTTTCTCACATGCACCTTAATTCATAAATGTTTCGAGAAAAGTCTGCCTGCATGGTTTTGGTCAGGAAGATGTGAGAGCACCTGAAATTATTTTTCCTATTTTAACAATGACACCATATATTTGTGACCTGTTTTACCTCTTTCATGGCAAACTTTCCAATAAAAGACATTTTCATTCAACACCTTGAGTGTCAATCATTTGGTGGCGGTAGAGGAAACAACAGAACATAACCAAAGTGAGCAGGATTTATCCTCTGGGTGCAATGAATATATGTACCAAATATCATGGCAATGCATCCAATTGTTGTTAAGATATTTCAGTCTAGACTAAAGCGTTGGATCAAACATTAGACAGCATTTCTAGACCTTGGAAATTAATCTGGTTAATGTCTGTACAGCTGATTTTTCCAATTCATACAGTAGTACATAAATGTACCACACTAGCAGATTTCTCAAGTCAATCTGTATAAATAATATACAGTAAAAAAAGACATATTAGAGACACCTTGTCTTTGTCCACCAATGTTGTGAATTTGATGCGTGAAAGCCATTAAAGACACACACAACTTGAGCCAAGATCCCCAAGTCCTACAAAACTTTTTAACAATGACAAATAGCTTTTTTTTTTTTTAACAATGACTACAGGATATTGTGACATTAATGTTGCTTCGATGGATGATGATAAGTGTGTGCAGGCTGGATGGAGCCTGTTTAGGTCCCAGGCTCTATAAAATCCATGTAAAAGCTTCCTGTAGCAAGGCTTTGGCAGAAGAGCCTCCTGCAGCACAGCCACTTCAAAGACTGCCCTGTATTCTCTTTCCCCCCGTGGGAAGTCATTATTGAGTTAGCATTGGAGAGGCGCGCTTGTTTTCTCTCCCCTCCCTTGCTCTGTGGTGGGAGAAGCTCGGCCTGCGGTGAATACAAAGGCACTGTCCAGGAGGGGGAGGGATAATGTTGTACAGAATCCAGTCATTACTACACCACTGTTGTGGCTTGCCTTCATTAAAATGAGGAGGGGTGGCTTTTTTCAAGGTTGGAAAACTTCTGGCGAGACAAAGACGCCTCCATCTGCCAAAGTCTTTAGATGAGAATGGGAAGAGAGGGTACGTGTGTGTGTGTGTGTGTGTGTGTGTCTGTATGTGTGGTTTCTGTGTCTGTGAAGGAGCCGAGCTAAATTACAATCTGATATTTCTTTCATCGGACTTGTGTTCATTGAAAGAGCGACTCATTCAGCATGTCTGTGGCTCTTTAAAATATCTCAGATAAAGTGTATCTTCAGATGTATAAATCTGTGTAATATGAGCCCCACATTTCCTCAGTGTAACTCACAAATGCATCATTCACTAGCTGAGGGGGATAAAAGCCGATGCTGGGAGATGTGATCCGTCAGTGTGACTGAGTGCTGGAACGGTCAGAGGCACTGGATGCCACTTTGAGTCCAGAAATGAGAAACACAGATGTATTTACTCAATATGTCCAATGTTCAAGTGCAGACTTACAGCTGCCCAAGAAAAGAGTTACTGTACTGTATACATATTATATCATTGTGTACTAAATACTTCCTGTGAGTTGTATAGATTTTTATACAATTATATCCATAATTTTGCTCATCATTGCTACAGCTTATAATAACCTAATTCTCATTAACGTCATTGCTGAAGGGACGACATGTAATCTAACCTTTGCACACACAAAGTACAGCTGAAGCTGACGGGAAAAGTCATTAGTTTTGCAGGTATATTTTATTTATGATTACAATGCATCCTGAGGGGGGCATTGATGTATCAAATTTCATGTTAATCCATCCAGTAGATTTCACACAAAATCACAAATGTGAACCTCATGCTGGCAAAAGAGGAATAGTCAGATCACCAATGTGAGTATGAATTATCCTCTGGGAACCATGAATGTCTATGCCAAAGTTGCAAACCCATCTAGTAAATGCTGATATATTACACTGGATAAGTGAAAACATGAACCTGCTGTTTGCACTAGACAAAAACGTCAGAGGATCACCAAAGTAATCCGGATTCATCCCCTGGGGACCGCAAATGTTTGTACAATATTTCATGGCAATCCATCCAACAGTTGCTGAGAGATTTCAGTCTGGATCAAAGTATTTGACAGAGTGAGTGTCAGAGCCAAAAAACGTTTTCTTAAACATTCTTGCACGTTTGGTGAAGCATAAATAAATATGTGTATTATTCCTTTTAAAAGTATTCCTGAACAGATAAGAATAAGCTGTACGTCCCACTTTATAATTTGAGTTTAAAAAGTAGTGTTGAATATTTCTTATCAACATACAGTATCTTTTATATTTCAGGCATTGGTTTGTCGGTGTTAACCCGTTAAAACCCCTCAGACTTGGATGTGAAATGTTTGTTTTAAACATTGCAGCTTGGAAAGCTAAATGTTAGGTTTGAGATACACATTAGTGTTGTGAGTGTGGGATCCTAACTACAAACTGTTCAGCTTTTACTAGCTGCATATACTGCATTAACAAACTGATTTGTGTAATCCCCTTGACATAAACTTCTTCAAACTGTCTTAGATGACCGTCTGTCTACTTAATGCTCAACTGTTTATATCTGTAAAAGTGACACACATTAAGAGCTCATAAGCAGTTGTTTAACAAGCCTCCTTCTATATGCACATGCCTCTGCAGCTGGAGCAAAGACAGCTAAAATTGCAAAACAATCAGTTGTAGTAACGGCAAAAATTAATAGAGGAAATTATGCAAACAGTGTGTAAATCTGTGTTTAAGATGAGCCTGGGTACTCAAGACAAAAAGCTGGAGTGGCCCCATGCTGAGAGGAAATCTGTACTACTTATCCCTGTTAGCTGGGAGACATTTGTGTCTTTGTTCTTCCCAGCAGGACCTCTAGGATCTCCTTCAATGCTGAGGCTAACATGAGATAGAGCAGCTCCATTATCTCTTTCAAAGCCTTTTGGACATGCGTTTGCCAGTTGTGTGAAGCTTCCTGGTGAGACGTCCTTCCAAACACACATGTGGGTGCCATATCAGCTGTGTGGTTAACATTAGGAAGCTCGCAAGCTTGGCTCCAGCACAATTCCCCATTTTCTTCCACACAGGGTGCATCACACCGCAGAAATGGCATGTAACACCTAATTCTGAGTTCTTCAGGAAAAGCCCCTGAGTACAAGTAAAATGAAAACAGCTAGTAGGGCCGATGGGACAACCTGGGTAATAAGTGCCTTGAGCTTTATAATCACATAGAGAGGTGAGTTGAGGTGAACTGACCAGCCAAGCATGGAGAGTGGGGGGAGGGTGAGTGTTAACACAATGCCACCATGCACAAGTACACTTTCAAGGCCTTCGACCGCTGGTCTTTACTGACATACTGACCCCATGCTTGACCTTGTTGGCCTGCGACGCTCCCAGTTGTTGGAGCTCCAGATGCTTTACCCTGCGGGGGGTGCTGCTGTCACAAATCTTCCTAGTAGCCATTGTCATGCACACAATAGTGAGTATGAATGAGACGGAGGAAGTGGAGAGAATAAGTAGAAACCCGGAGGGCTGCTTCATACTAGAAAAAGAAAGTCAACAACTTCATTTTTGGCACTTTCCTTTCTTGTTTTCATGCAGCGCTGCACACATTCTTTTAATCTTTTAATTTGTACTCCCTTTCCCTTCAGTGAAAACAACACCCACTGTTTTTTGGAGACTGCTCACTTCACACCTAACATTCACAATTATTTGAGTGTGTCCATTCAGCTGTTATTGTGCGGGGCTCAGTCTATCCCTGAACCAATTCTGAGCAATGCGTGACTGTCAAGTTCACACATCTTATAGACAAGTCACACATTTGCTCTATAAAAGAAAAAGTAAAAAAAACCAACAACAAACCATACAGTTTTTTCCCTTTCCACTAATGACTTCATATAGAAACATGAATCTTACTTCACTTCCCTCCTTTCAGACTAACCCTGGAGCACAGCACTTGAATGCCGCCATGTTTTTTTTTAATACTAGAATCTAATTGACCCAATTAATAAGGGTGCATGGATGGTTGTGAGTGAACCAGCACTGAAAAAAGGAAGTAGTAGCCCTTCTGATTTAACTGAGGTACTGTAACACAACACCAGACTTTAAGCTTTGTCTGTGCTGGCTGCTGTGAATCTATGTTGGCCTCTGTCCAAGCTTTTTGATAAAGGGAAAAGGAAAAAAAGGAAGCGAGACAAAAGAGAGAAAGTGAGGCGACTCTTTTTTTCTCTGCAGTCCAGCAGCTCTGCAGGGGCTTTGGCATCTGAAGACCTTCAAAAGCATAGACTGAAACTAATGGACTAGAGAGGCTGCTGCTCCATTTGGAATAATACTCTGCTAACAATTCGGAGATAATTAGGATTGGATGGATGCGAGGGCCAAGTTAAAAAACAGTTTCCACAAAGGAAAAGTGTGTAAAATTCTGGAACGATGACCACTGCAGCAAAAAAAATTGTTTCCCATCACTGAAACAATGTGAGCGGTAGTTTGCATTGAGGTTGCCCTCTTGATTCCAATGCACAGGTTTCCTCGACTCCCCCATGTGTGTGAGAGTAAAGAGGAGTGCCTGCCCTCTGGCTTAAATCACGTTGAAGTCTTTACGAGGCTGTAAATTTGAGACGAATGTCTCGGCAGTCAGAGGAACTTTGGGAGTAGATGCACGTGGGGACGGACAGCAGATTAAATAAATCAACCCCCCAGCCAGCAAACATCCATTAATCGCTGTGTCTATCATGTGCGACTGATCGCGTCTGTCTCGTTGGCTGCAAGGACTGACAAGATACAAGGATTGCACCAGGGGTATAGATTACATCTCAATCCTACCGCCCTGGCTCCCAGAGACGACTCACTTAGTGGAGGATGACAAATCCTACTTGGGGGAATATCTCACATTAAAGAACACAATACCAACACGATCTGTCATCAAACCTGTCATACGACACAAAAGTGCTGCAGCAACGAACTACATGTGTGATAGCAGAGGTCAGATCTGCGGAAAGTGCAACTGATGCTCAAAGAGCAGGTCTCCAGTGCTGCTTTGCATTGTGACTGGAAACTCCTTTTTTAATAATATACTCAAACACATTAAATCAAAAATGGAGATAGTGTAGAATTTCTATTGAGTGTGAGTCAAAACTACCACACTGAAACAACACAAAGTGGTTGGAGGTGAAAGAAGGTGAAATTAAAGTGGTTTAATAACAATTATGACAGTTCATGTGACCCACAAGGAAGGAGATAATAAAACAGCGAACTTCGCTTTCTTAATGGATAGGAAAAAACAAAACAGAAAAAGGAAATGTAACGATTCAATCACAGGTCGAGAGCATGGGCTAATCCATTTATGATCGATTCTGGGTGGAGAAGGAGCCAACGTGTTAGGTCAAACTGACATTTAGTTCCAATGTACAGCTTAGGAGAACAGTGGAGCAGAGATGAGGAGCAGGGAAGGGCAGTTAAGAAGAGACTGATTGAGTTTTTCTTCGAGTTGACAGCGTAAGATACCCTGAACTGATCTGTTGATTTCTCCCCATGCAATCGTAGCATTTTTCAGAGTAGAATTCAAGATTTCTGCTGGAAAATATAGAAATGTGAATGTGAGGACGGAGAAAAAAAGGGAAAAAAAAGCACTTAATCCCTGTAGACCTTTTATCGTGTCTGCATCTGGGCGCTGAGCCTACAACATCAGGCACACATTTTTCAACTGGGCTTTTTCCAGACGAGCACACCACTTGGCTGAACCTTGGCCAAAAGTAAAACAGAGCTCATTACTGAGTAATGTGCTTGCAGGCCCACATTTGAAATGTGTAAGTAATTGTAAAATATGTACTAGGAGGAGAAGAGAGTCATCAAACCTATATCATGGGGGGGGGGGGGGGGTGTTTGACTTGCAATGCTAGTGGAAGGTCACACCCACGAAAGATACACACACATACACACACAGGCTCTAAAAGTTTCAAGCAAAGTGAATCTGCCAAGTGCAGCTGGGGCTCTAAAGAATCACTGATGGCACTTTTGACACATGATAATGGAAACAAAGGAAATTGCATCTCTCGCTGGCTTGGTCATTCAAATGGCCCTGCTGTGACAAATGACTCGCCTAATCCTCTTCTCCTGAGCACTGATGCATCGTGGGGGCTGAGTGGCACTTCCCTTGCCTCTAAAGGTAATTCTCTGAAGATAAAGGTCTCTGAGGTGTGTGTGTGTGTGTGAGTGAGTGTGTGCACACTGAATTGTGTGCATGTGTGTGTGTTTAGACTGAGCCACTGAACTGTTGAACTTACTTGACCCTCTGGATCCAGATGCAGTAGTCTGTGATGTACAGATCGTTCAGTATGTAGGCTGGGTCGTTCTCTCGGAAGACTCTATGAATATCCAGCAGGCATTTGAGGACGCAGGCTTTCCCTGGGTGCAGGAACACATCGTGGCAGGCAAATGGAAAAACAGTGTTATTCATGCGCAGTATTAAGGATGACAATGCACTCCAGTTGCTGGCAGACACGGCATGCAGTGCATTGTTCCATACATAAAAGCCAAGGTATAGGATCAGAGGAGAATCCCAGTGAGCTGCAGAGTAATTTGATCCATAGCATTTAAGAAGAGATCCTGGTTAAGAAGTGGTTCATCTGAGAGATTTCATGGCGGTTCTGCTGAGAAATCTGTCAAAAATATGTTTGCCTTCCTCCATCAAAAATAGCACTGAATATTTTTGATGATTTTCCACTTGAGATCTTTTCAAGTCTATTCAGCTATTGTGGAGCATCATAGTAGTCTTTATCTGAATGCATTTTGCTGGTGATTTCACAAACTGAAGGACTGATTTACAGTTTTTCACGAGATCAATAATTCAATCCAGCAAGGTGACGAACTACAGTGTTTTTCCAGCAGTGCAGCCCTCATGGCACAAAGGCCAACAGAGGTCACTTTGCTACACAGCTTGGAGCTATTAAACTATCTTTTTTTTTTGTTCAGCAATCTGAAACATTTGTATTTGCTGCTGTCAGAAGCTGCAACTGTAATCTAGCCTGCAAAGTTTTCTATATGAACCAAAATGACACTGCTGATTGCTAATGACACCATGTCGAACACAGCTGCAAACTAATCAATAGCAGTTTTATAGGCTGGATATGCCACCCAGTGTGACTTGAAGCTAAAGACTGTTAACTGACTGTATGTGGTCCTTGCTATAAGCTACAGATGTACAGCAAAGCTCTCAGGGCTGTTTATGGAAGCCTGATGTTTGAATCAGACATCGTAAAACTTTGGAAATGCGTCAGCCAGACAAATGTCGTACTATTAGGCGTATGCTTGATTTTGATGTGTGAAAATAGCAAACCAAAAAGTCTAAAGACACGCTAGTGATCCTTTGCGGTTATAATGTTCATTACATCGCAGAAGACAAATTGTTGAAGACATAACTTTGCTAATTTAGACCCTTACTTTTATGTACTCTTTGGGGACTCGGCTGAACTGATGCCATCCCAACTTGTCATTCGAGTTCTTCCCATGATTTTTAATACATGTACGTTTTTATTAGTCTAATTACAGGCAATACAGTAACAGTTTTGTGGTAGACTTAAATAAAATCTTGATTTAAATGTATACGAAGTTCATGTGGAGTTTTTGTGTATAAGTTCACATTTAAGCATTGAATCAATATGAAATTAATTACATACAATTTTAGATTAATTATGATTACAATAATTCATCTTATAGCAAGTATATAAACTATCAAACGTATGTATATGTACTAAAGAGTGGGAGCTTTTGGTTACAGTGGATAACCCTGTATGACATGGTTTATGGTTGACACCTGTGCTTTGACAATGTATGAATGTGAAGTCATAACAGCGAGCTAACTACAACTTTCAACGCTGCAACAACGATCACACATGCAGAACTACACAGACTCTGCATTTGTTATTCTGACAAACGACTTTTCCCTGAAGTATACAACAGAGCCAAACTGCCACAGCACTTCTCCCTCCAATCATGCATATAAATAGCCTTATGATGTGGCCAACAATCCGCTGAGGGCAAGAGAAAATGCTCCTCTCCACCTCCGCAGAGCTGGTTGGCATTGTCCAGAGACATTCCAGGCCAAACAAAATAAACAGAGCACTCTCACTGAGGAAAACCTTAAACAAACATTTGGTTCTCATTTAAGCATGGGATCGTATGCAGGGAACCTCTGCCCTCAACTTCAGGACTTGGATCATGTCGGGCCAAAACACACTCGATTCCAAGATTTGACTTATTTTTCACAGGCAGGATTTATAAGTTGTTCATAAATATTTGGAGGAAAAGTTGCTCTCTGCACCGGTTCAACATTGTTATTCTTGATGAGATGATTATGACGATGATTAAGTGAGCAAGGTGTGTTACTTAGAGCGGATTATATGTAGAGATTACAGCGAGGCAGCAAAGTGAAAATGACAAATTGTATTTTTTAACATTCCACGCTTTCTTTCCAATACATTCCTCTGAGGTACATCATGTTTGATGTAACAAATGAGAAAAATGCATCAGGATTAAAGGTTGTCCAGCATGGAATCTCTTTCATATCACGTAAACAAATACATATAGTCACTTAGACCAGTAATAATTTCAGTTTAACGTCAAATATCTACAGTGTGCTATAGGTGGTCCATACTAGGGCTGAACAATTAATCAACCATTTGATAATTGATTAATCATCCTAATCGTGTAATGTAATGTAATGTAATCTAATGTAAACTAAAAATCTTTGGGAGACATCTGAAGAGATCAGGCTTCAACAAACTGTGATTATAAGAATTTGTTATTTTTCATTATTTATAGACATTTTATAGACCAAACAAATCGTTTAATTGTATAATTTACTGTTAAATAATAATACAGTATCAACAACAGAGCAGATTTTGTCCAGTTGATTGAAGCTCCAGAATACTGGGTAAGGAGTGCTGCATCATGGTCATAAATAAAAGTCAATCACACTGCTTCTGGCCTAATTTGCTCGAGTCAAGAAGAGGAAAATCAGCCAAGGTCACACTGTATTAAAATTCCCAAACTTTCCCTGCCCTTTCCCTACTTTTCCAGAAGACTTTCCGTGACACCTGCAAATCTAGCATGAACGAATGACAGCAGAGATGCATGGTGTATAAATCTGCTGCAGAGACTCACATCTGACATGTCTCATCTTGTTTCGTCAGTCAGATCATGACAGCAGCATGACCCCTCTGAGGTCCGCCTCCACACGTCCTACCTGCAGACCCCTCAGGCTCTCTGCTCCACAGCACCTGTCTGGTGGCTCTTTAGTTCAAGCCACTTAGGAAGCAGGAGGAAGAGCTCCCTGAGAATACTTGCCATGCTGCCAGAGGGCTGTTCAAATATTTACCCCCAGATAACATTTCCTCCAAGTCCTTAACCTGTACGCTGCCATTAATGGGTTTGTTTTCCTAATACCTATGACTGTTTGCTTTCGCTGCCACTTCAATGAAGTGCCTAAAAAAATGGAGTGTGCCGTTCCATTTGCCTTATCCTGACAAATTAATTAGTTTGTAAAGCAATGCTGGGAGGAAATAAACCCTCAGACACAAGCCTGGCCCAATTCATTAAGGAGAAGCCCTATTACTCACACTTCCCTAATGCTCCAAAATAATGTGAATATTCTAAAAATAATTTGGTCTTCTCTTCCTCAATATATTGAAAACATACACAGAGCTTGTCACTAATGCTCATCCGCTTCTCGTTAGCGTTTTTAGACAAAGTAGAGCTCCAGTATGATGTGTGAGCTGGTAAGACAGTGGAGGTGTGGGGGGGGAAGAGTGACAACAACTGCTGTTTCCATGTCTCCCCTGATCAACTCATCTTCTGACTTAATGAGGCGCGGAAATACTAATCTGGAGCTTAAAAGGCCTTTAATTTGCTGCCATTTACCAGTGTTAAAATCATCACAAGCTGGATAATCTTAGCCCTCACACATCCTCAATGTGTTTACACTGCGCAGTTTCATCTGTCCACGGGGGCTTTTGATTTAAAGATTACTCGGAGCTTTGAGATATCAAAGTCAACAGTCCGTTCTCGACTAATCCACATTTCACTCCCTGAGGGGTGGGAGCCGGGCCACTCTCCTGCTCAGCTGGAGGAATATTACTTTCAAACACACACGTCGCAGTATGCTTATGAATAGATTTTCCGATTTAAATCGCTCTTCATTTAAATGATCCGATATTGATTAATAAAGCATGAAGCTTTAACCCCGTTAGTCTCGCATGACCAGCTGAGATCTCGTTGCGCGACATCTGGCCGAGTGAGATCTCTTTGAACGTGACAGGATCTGCTCCATTGAAGGCACCGCCAAGCCTTTTTACATTATGTTTCCAACCACCTTATTTACACTGGCTGCCTGGTGATTGTGATTTGATTTAACATCTAAAGTTGCTGTTTATACACTCCAATAAAAGCATCTCTTCTCTGATCAGTTAAAATAATGTAGAGCTGCACTATACTGTGTTGACTACTGTAGGCCAGTGTGTTGGTCATGTTGAAAAAAAGGACATTAATGTAACTGCTTTGGGGTCAATTATTAATATAAACATTCATATTTTTAATAATGCACCCAGTTAAAGGATTTTTATGTACAATTTGCAGCATTGGTTCCCTGAGAATCTCTTTCATGTCTGAGCAAAATTGGTGTTGTAACCGAAATATGCCAAAACGAATAGATACTAAATCAAATCAAATCAAAAAAACAAATGGAATCGGGACTTTCTGAACTGGAATCGCTTCGGTAAATCAGCATCGATACTCTGTCCCACTTACTGCATGCTGGCTGTCCGGCTGTCAGCTTTCACTCAGGCAGCAGACTCTGTTTGACTGCACACTCCAAAACCTTATTTACATATAAAAACACTGCTCAGAAGAAACCACGGGGAAGGCAAAATCAATTGACACTAATTGGCACCGATCATCTGCACACAGTGGAGCTAAATGAATCCACACTAAGGTGGTTTTATTTAGTAGAAGCTGCCAGTTTTAGCTCACAATCCACAAAGAAATCACAGACTTGTGAACATGTGGCAGACGCTAAGGGGTCACAACCAGCCTGCAGAGGTGAAAGGTCACTGTGCTAATGTGTCTGCATGTGTGTGTGTTTGTCTGTGGTGCTGGTAAGTAGGACTCACCTGACTGCAAAATCACAGCTGTGTCATTAACAGCCGCAGAGACCATGGCAAAGTGTCTGTAGAGTGGGTAGCATAACACCCTCCGTCCAAATGACACCAGGACCTCCTGCAATGAGCTGTACGTCTGCAGGACAGAAAACACAACATTCACAAAGCTGTCCTGCACGAAACCGCACCAAGTTGATGGTGAAGATTTGATTCAGTGAGTTATTTTTGTCACAGAGTTCTCAATTTTCCTCAGGTTTAACACTGGGTCTTATTGGTGTGCACTAATTACTTTTAATAACTCCTCATTTATAAAGCTGGCAAAACAGTGGCTTGCAACTCTTAAAACACCTCTACAGCCACGGCCAGTTAATTGCTGCTTCTCTTTAATCACTGCCTTCGCTCTCAAGATTTTCTCTGTACTAATAGACACTAACAGAGCCTGAAGACAGAAACAGATTTCCTTGTTTCTATCTCTTTATCTTCTTTGTGGCTTGTTAAGTTTAGGATGTGTCACAAGCTTGCAAGTGCGTGTCATCGGGGATCATGATCTCCCTTGGGCTTGTTTAGTATGAGTGTAAATAAGGTCTGCTGCTGCAAGCGAGGGAACTCAGTCACACCAGCGCAGTCGACTGAGGACAAGTAAACATGCAGCAGATGGACCGAGGGGGGGTGGGCTGAGAGGGTGGGATAAGATGGTAGGGGAAGGAGAATGTTGGACGTAAGCGAGGCAAGAGAGATAGACAGTGTGAGCATAAAAAGAAATAGCACAGAGGGAGAATGGAGTGAGGAAGCGGGGGTTATTATCAGCGGTGACACACAGACAGACGGGCGGTCAAAGACAGATGGGAATGTACTGTTGTGCAGAAGGTGAAGGATAGAGGAGGCAGGCAGGCAGCGGGATTGAGTGAGGTTGCCCGTGAATAGGAGCTGACAGCTCTGCTGACTGACTGACGAGCAGTAAAGCGCTGCCAGGCAGGTGGAGACTGTTCTTTACTCCGCTGTCACCGCAGCAGGAGAAGCTACTGCGTCTCAAACTGTGGCGAGCGCTGCCTTAATGGCTTGTTTATAATTAGTGCTGAAATGCATCTTGCGTGGTTTGATCATGTTGGGGATCATGTTGTGCACGCCCCAACAATAAATAAGGAAGCTCTGGGATCCTATTACTCATGCAAGGAATATTCAGATCACGTCTGTAGTGTAGTGTCAACGCAAATGTTTCCCTAACATTAATGAAGGATCAACTTTTTTTTTTAACCGCATCATCTTGTTCATGCACAAACTGCGGCAGCAACAAATCATAACCCCTTTAAAAACCACAGACAAAAGAATAAGAATAACATAACAGTCCATGCATCTCATGCGCTGTGGAAGAGACATGTATGTGACATGTGACATGTGAACTGTAGCTTTTATTAATGACTCTTGATCTCTTCTTAGATCTGGATATAAAAGTAATCTTGAAGTATCTGGATACAGGACGTTTGTAGAGTCATATTCATTATTCCCAACGTGATGATTTGCAGCTACGAGACAATGCCCACTTTACTGCAGAGAGAATACAATGTATCCTTATACAGTGACGTATGCCTGCAAATACACTATATCAAGGAAATGTTAAAAAGCCACATTTCTGTCGCTTCCACCTCTACAATCAACCACGCAGATGTTCTCAAAATTATTGAGTTTATTCCAAATCAATAATCTGGTAGTTTGCTGAACCTCCTGAAATCTGGAACACGATCTGATGTAAAATATATCAATCAATATTTAGTCCCTCGCTCTCACACAGTGAATGCAGTGAGGGACCTATTAAAATTGAGCTGTTTATTATTATTACGCATTATTATTCATGCAACTCTTCGGAGGGCATTTGCACCCCCTAGCCATGCTCAAAAAGTTGATACGACATGGCAGAATGGCGTTGATACGACATTCGCACCACAGACTCCAAACTCGGCAAAAATCATCATCGGACGTAGCTGAGCTTAAGTAGCTCGTAGGGAGGCCTAAAGTTTTGCGTGATGGACGCCGCTCGCCATAAACGCACGAACGCCTCTCACGGCCACAAAAAAAATCGTAGCCGCTTCAAATTCGGAACTTAGAACGGGTCTCCGGCCCTGAACGTTCCTATGTATCAACAACCCGCGTCGCTCATGGCGCCCGCCCGTGGTAACAGGAAATGGTCGCTATTTACACTCACATATACAGCAAGCGCACCGTTTACTCTGTCGCCTTCGTTTCACTTCTAAAAAACAGAAAACAAGTTGGTGAAGCCGCACGAGAAACGGCGTGCCGCTACCAGTAACCGCCTTTGCGTGGCAGCGCGGCCATTTGCCAAAAATTTACGTTTGCCTTTTTGACGCCTTTCAAAAAATCCTATTGCCTTCAAATTTCATACACAGGTGAAGGGTGACGCCCTGTGTCGTTTGATGCCGACCACGCCCATGGTCGGGGCTTATAGCCTCCACCCTTTACGTTTACACATACTGACGCCACATGTTTCGACGCATCAATTTCATTCCACTTCTAAAACATCCATAACCACTTGCTGAAGCTCCATTATGAACGTCATGCAGCAATGGCGTCCGCGTGGCGGCGCGCCGTCTTTTGATTTTGGCGCCCAAAAAAAATGACATCCCATTGGGCCACACGAATGTAAAAAATGTCTCAACAGTGCCCCCTTGAAATTTTCAAAAACCCCTCCCCATAAGGGTTTTTATGGAGTTGGAACATGAAACTCGGTACACATGTGTAGACTAAGGAGATGAACAAAAAAGTCTCTTGCGCAAATTTACTTTTCCCAACAGGGAGTCTGCCATTTTCAATTTCATTTTCCTTTATTGAAAATCAATGGAAATTTTCCCCATTGAAAACCATTGGAATTTTCCCCATAGAAAACCAATGTAAATTTTGCCCATTTAAAACCAATGGCATTTTTACCCATTGAAAACCAATGGCTTTTTTGCCCATTGAAAACCTATTGAAATCCTACAGATTCCTGCATTTCTCACAGCCACATTTATTTTTCAAGCGTTGCAGCACCTCTGTAACACGTCGGGCAGCATAAGCGAGGGACTACAACACCGCTTGCGGTTTTAATTCTCTTTATTTCTATTGTCATTCTCTTCATCTCTATTGTCTTTATCTCTATTGTCATTCCTGTTATGTCTATTGTCATTCTCTTTATCTCTATTGTCATTCTCTTTATCTCTATTGTCTTTATCTCTATTGTCATTCATGTTATGTCTATGGTCATTCTCTTTATCTCTATTGTCTTTATCTCTATTGTCATTTCTGTTATATCTATTGTCATTCTCTTTATCTCTATTGTCTTTATCTCTATTGTCATTCTATTTATCTCTATTGTCATTCCTGTTATGTCTATTGTCATTCTCTTTATCTCTATTGTCTTTATCTCTATTGTCATTCTTGTTATGTCTATGGTCATTCTCTTTATCTCTATTGTCATTCCTGTTATGTCTATTGTCATTCTCTTTATCTCTATTGTCTTTATCTCTATTGTCATTCCTGTTATCTCTATTGTCATTCTCTTTATCTCTATTGTCTTTATCTCTATTGTCATTCCTGTTATGTCTATTGTCATTCTCTTTATCTCTATTGTCATTCCTGTTATCTCTATTGTCTTTATCTCTATTGTCATTCCTGTTATGTATATGGTCATTCTCTTTATCTCTATTCTCTTTATCTCTATTGTCATTCCTGTTATGTATATGGTCATTCTCTTTATCTCTATTGTCTTTATCTCTATTGTCATTCCTGTTATGTCTATTGTCTTTATCTCTATTGTGATTCTCTTTATCTCTATTGTCTTTATTTCTACTGTCTTTATCTCTATTGTCATTCTCTTTTATTCTATTGTCATTCTCTTTTATTCTATTGTCATTGTCTTTATCTCTATTGTCTTTATCTCTATTGTCTTTATCTCTATTGTCTTTATCTCTATTGTCATTCATGTTATGTCTATGGTCATTCTCTTTATCTCTATTGTCTTTATCTCTATTGTCTTTATCTCTATTGTCTTTATCTCTATTGTCATTCATGTTATGTCTATGGTCATTCTCTTTATCTCTATTGTCTTTATCTCTATTGTCATTCATGTTATGTCTATGGTCATTCTCTTTATCTCTATTGTCTTTATCTCTATTGTCATTCCTGTTATGTCTATTGTCATTCTCTTTATCTCTATTGTCATTCCTGTTATCTCTATTGTCAATCTCTTTATCTCTATTGTCTTTATCTCTATTGTCATTCCTGTTATCTCTATTGTCAATCTCTTTATCTCTATTGTCTTTATCTCTATTGTCATTCCTGTTATCTCTATTGTCATTTTCTTTATCTCTATTGTCAATCTCTTTATCTCTATTGTCTTTATCTCTATTGTCATTCCTGTTATCTCTATTGTCATTTTCTTTATCTCTATTGTCTTTATCTCTATTGTCATTCCTGTTATGTCTATTGTCTTTATCTCTATTGTCATTCCTGTTATGTCTATTGTCATACTCTTTATCTCTATTGTCATTCCTGTTATCTCTATTGTCTTTATCTCTATTGTCATTCTTTTTATCTCTATTGTCTTTATCTCTATTGTCATTCTCTTTATCTCTATTGTCATTCCTGTTATGTCTATTGTCTTTATCTCTATTGTCATTCCTGTTATGTCTATTGTCATTCTCTTTATCTCTATTGTCATTCCTGTTATCTCTATTGTCTTTATCTCTATTGTCATTCTCTTTATCTCTATTTTCTTTATCTCTATTGTCATTCCTGTTATCTCTATTGTCATTCTCTTTTATTCTATTGTTGTTCTCTTTATCTCTATTGTCTTTATCTCTATTGTCATTCCTGTTATGTCTATTGGCTTTATCTCTATCTCTATTGTCATTCCTGTTATGTCTATGGTCATTCTCTTTATCTCTATTGTCATTCCTGTTATGTCTATGGTCATTCTCTTTATCTCTATTGTCATTCCTGTTATGTCTATGGTCATTCTCTTTATCTCTATTGTCTTTATCTCTATTGTCATTCTCTTTATCTCTATTGTCTTTATATCTATTGTCATTCCTGTTATGTCTATTGTCTTTATATCTATTGTCATCCCTGTTATGTCTATTGTCTTTATCTCTATTGTCATTCCTGTTATGTCTATTGTCATTCTCTATCTATTGTCATTCCTGTTATCTCTATTCTCTTTATCTCTATTGTCATTCTCTTTTATTCTATTGTCATTCTCTTTATCTCTATTGTCGTTCTCTTTATCTCAATTGTCATTCCTGTTATGTCTATTGTCATTCTCTTTATCTCTATTGTCATTCCCTAGGGTTTTCGCACCACAGACTCCAAACTCAGCAAAAATCATCATCGGACGTAGCTGAGCTTAAGTTGTGCTCTGTGCATCGGTTCGCCGGAGGACGTAGCTCGTAGGGAGGCCTAAAGTTTTGCGCGATGGACGCCGCTCGCCATAAACGCACGAACGCCTCTCACGGCCACAAAAAAAATAGTAGCCGCTTCAAATTCGGAACTTAGAACGGGTCTCCGGCCCTGAACGTTCCTATGTATCAACAACCCGCGTCGCTCATGGCGCCCGCCCGTGGTAACAGGAAATGGTCGCTATTTACACTCACGTATACGGCAAGCGCACCGTTTACTCTGTCGCCTTCGTTTCACTTCTAAAAAACAGAAAACAAGTTGGTGAAGCCGCACGAGAAACGGCATGCCGCTACAAGTAACCGCCTTTGCATGGCAGCGCGGCCATTTTGGGTCATTCGCCAAAAATTTACGTTTGCCTTTTTGACGCCTTTCAAAAAATCCTATCGCCTTCAAATTTCATACACAGGTGAAGGGTGACGCCCTGTGTCGTTTGATGCCGACCACGCCCATGGGCGGGGCTTATAGCCTCCACGCCGCCACCCTTTACGTTTACACATACTGACGCCACATGTTTCGACGCATCAATTTCATTCTACTTCTAAAACATCCATAAGCACTTGCTGAAGCTCCATTATGAACGTCATGCAGCTACGTACAATGTCGCCCGCGTGGCGGCGCGCCGACTTTTGATTTTGGCAGCGCCCCCTTGAAATTTTCAAAAACCCCTTCCCATAAGGGTTTTTATGGAGTTGGAACATGAAACTAGGTACACATGTGTAGACTAAGGAGATGAACAAAAAAGTCTCTTGCGCAAATTTACTTTTCCCAACAGGGAGTCTGCCATTTTCAATTTCATTTTCCCTCATTGAAAATCAATGGAAATTTTCCCCATTGAAAACCATTGGAATTTTCCCCATTGAAAACCAATGTAAATTTTGCCCATTTAAAACCAATGGCTTTTTTGCCCATTGAGAACCTATTGAAATCCTACAGATTCCTGCATTTCTTACAGCCGCATTTATTTTTCAAGCGTTGCAGCACCTCTGTAACACGTCGGGCAGCGGCGGGCAGCATGAGCGAGGGACTACAACACCGCTTGCGGTTTTAATTTTAATTACTTTTTTTAGTATTTCTATGCTATTTCTATTCTATATTTTATCAGACATTGAACAGTAGAAGAGAGTTGCGGTTCATTGTCCACACCTTAACCCCCAGATATGTGATTTACAGCATGTTATTACTATTGTCTGTGATGCTTTATCCAATCATTAATTTATACTAAGTGTTGTTGTCTAGAACTGAACACTGACAACACGTGTGTGTATGTGTGTGAGACTATACAGAAACAGCAATCTATGTGATAATGGAGAGCAGAAAACAACCCATGAGAGGTGTAATGAGCTGAGACCAAACAGAGTGACTGCAAATTGTCTGTCAAAGCAGTGTAGTCTTTCAACCACTTGACCATCAACAGCCCCAAGAGGAGTGGGGGGGGGGTAGACATTTCCTGTTGTTGTTGTTGTTGTTCCGGTGTTTTAATGTGGAAAGTAACCTTTTAGAAAATTATCTGAAAAACACCCGTGTGGATAGAGATGCACAGATTTTCTGTTATGGATTCACACTATGCGGCGATTGAGAAAGTATAAGTGATAGAGATGAGTCTCTAATGTGCCTTCGTACACAAATGTCAACATATTTACACAGAATGAAACCGTGTGTCTGTGTGAAAGTCACACAGACACATTCACACACATCAGGAGTCTCACACTTCCAATCAATTCGAAATAGATCCAACACCACTCACCAATCAAAACAAGTTTGTTTAACGGCTGCTGCTAAAAATGAACAAGAACCAAACACGAGTCTGAAAGTCATGACATGTGAAGTATGATGTTATGACATTTTTAGGTATATTATATTCAGCATGAATCTTATCTTAACTCAGAGTTCACAGAATGACAGTAAAATGTTACAACATTTCTTGTCTGTTGTTTTTTTTTTTTTTAAATAATCTTTTTGTTTTCCTTTTCTGGCTTTCAAAATGCAAAAATATTATAGTTACATGAATAACTGACCTTGTTTTACAAGTGGATCCTTTCCAACATTAAAACTAACTTTAAGAATTTGCAAAATGTCTCTGTGGGAATGTCAGTGAGACATTCTCTGAAAGCCTTATGACTTGAGGTGAAGTAGGAAATCATTCTCAAACGCTTTTTAATACCTGAACAGTGAGCACAGTACAAGAAGAGGAAGGGTAACGCAGTACGACATGCTGTGGTTCAGACGTGATGTTTATATGCTCTCGTCACTTGGTTTCCTTCCTGACACACAAATAAACATTTGTGAAATTGTTAGCTAAGTGAAACAAAGGATGGACACGAATAGAGCTGCAATCATTAGTCAATCGACAGATAATTGCAGATAATTCTCTAATTTCACTGATTTCACTAAAATTCTCTTGTTCCATCTTCTTAGATGTGAACATTTTCATAGCAAACTTCAATCTTTGTCTCATGGTCTGTTGGTCAGGACAAAATGGGAAAGGAGGTTGCATCGTGGGGTTTGGGAAACTGAGCAACATTTTTCACCATTTTCTGACATTCTAATGACCAAATTTACTAATATAAATACACAGATTAAATCAATAATGAGTAACAAATAAACTCAATTTCTGTATTCAGTGCATCCAGTAAGTATTCACAGCGCTTCACTTTGTCTATATTTCATTATGTTACAGTCTTATTCCAAAATAAATTCTATTTATTGTTTTCCTCAAGATTCTGCACACAATATCCCAATAATGACAACATGTTAGCAAATCTTTTAGAAATAAATATAATATGTATGTATTTAATACTCAATACTTTGTTGTGGCGCCTCTTATGCAGAGATGTTTTTCCGAGATATTCAATGGGATTTAAGTCTGGGCTCTGGCTGGGCCACTGGAGGACATCCTGAAGACACTTCTTTAATATCTTGGCTATGCGCTTAGCGTCGTTATCCTGTTGAAAGATGAACCGTCGCCCCAGTCTCAGGTCAAGAGTGCTCAGGGGCAGGTTTTCTTCCAGGATGTCTCTGTACACTGCTGCATTCATCTTTCCTTCAACCCTGACTAGTCTCCCAGTTCCTGTCATGGGAAAAACATCCCCACAGCATGATGCTGCCACCACGCTTCACTGTAGGTGATGGTATTGGCCAGGTGATGAGCGGTGCCTGGTTTCCTCCAAACAAAATACTTGCCAGTCACACCAAAGAGTGATTTCTTCATTTTTTTTATAAATTCGCAGACAAAGCTGACATTAAGGGGTATTATGGGTAGAAGTTTGAGGAAAAAAAAATAATTGAATCCATTTAGGAATAAGGTTGTAACATAACAACATGTGAAAAGCTGTGTGAATACTTTCCGTATTGCACTGCAGATTTAGTGACACGCTACTGAAAGACATAAAAAATACCAACGTTTTGATAAGGTTGCTCTAGTTGCACTCTGAAAGAACCAACCAACTCACAGCAGGCGACAAGACCTGCCAGAAAGTATTCTGAATGCACATCTGCAACTCAATGCAAACCAATCCCATCTGTTAATGAGTGCATGCCCCAAGATAGCCACAGCCAATTTCAAAAGCACATGTGGTGAAGTTGCCATTCAGATCCACATTATGTGGCATGAATTAAGGCAAAGACAAAACAAAGGACTTAAATCATGTGCACTTAAACATGTGCACACCATGAGATTAGCAGACTATCTTTATTAGTATTTCTACTAATCTCTATGCTGCATGCTTGCATTCACTGATACCGTCTCAATCCATAAATAAACATGTGACTGATCGTCATTCAATGCTCTATATGCTATACTTTTGTGCATAATCTGTCTCACCTCCATCCAGCAGAGAGTCCCGCTGAGTTTTCTGATTGTCCATGGCGACTCCACCTGCAGGGAAGGAGACCAACAACAATACTTCAAGAACATCCAGTACATTCAATTTTGCTTAGAAATACGCAAAAGTAGCGACTCGGGTGTCTGTTCATAAACACATCTGGCTACGAAAAGATGTAAAATTAAGTGTGGGATTCGTCCTGGAATCTGTCCACATTATTATATCCCAGATGGAAATTAAAGACATATGATACATTTTGTTTCCATAGCTGGACTTTATTTCAACATTCTCCTGCAACAAACATCCGTAGTATGCATTTGGCTTCAGTCACATTTCATAAAGTGTCTTCAACAATGTAATCAGCCTTGCTCACCTTACCTCGCAGCCACCTTGACAATATCTGACATAAAGAGGCCCGGACTGAGCTCTTGGATTTGCTAGTAATCTCTTAAGGCTTTGAATGAAATGGAAGGGGGTCTAAAGGATTTGAGGGCTTTGTTGTCCAAGGCTAAGTGTTTCTCGGGAGAAGTTGCCTCTTCACACATGCATACTCACTCACTTACATTGTACTCTCCCTCTGTAGCGCGCACTTCATAGGAATAAGCCAGCAGGATGTCCACAAGGCTGAGCCACACCTGGTAACGGGACGTCTTATCCAGCAGGTAGGAGCGGTTGGTGAATTTTCTCAGCTGCTCCTTCTCATCGTCTGTGAATAACACAGCTGCACAAGAACATTTCAAGTCATTGTAAGTCTCTTGTTTATGTTTTAAAGGACTGAGTCATCCTAGCCTCTTTCCAACTGATCTTTGAACTTCAAAAGAATCCAGTAGTGGGTGTGAGGACTCTTTGTTATGGCACCGCTCGTCTTTAAGATTTTAAGACTGTCCACACTGAGCTGCCTAATCAGCAAATTCTGTCCACAGCAAGTCTAAAATGGATCTGAAAATGCCCAGCTCACATTGAAGTATGAGGTTTAGTTAAAAGCTGGGTATTGGGATCTCAGTATTTCCTCAGAATTCCCACTAAAATCATCTTGTTTTTCATTTACCTCATATTTCCTCTGATGTACAGTTTTGTTTGCAGGCCAAATGGAAAAAAGAAATTTGGCTATTGTGTTTTAGTGTGAACGGAGGTCATTACCAAAATTACCTGGAAACATTGTTGTCGTTTAATTTTTATTGTTTTTTATTTTACAAATTAGACTTCTCAGCAAACCTCATGCATTCACATACACTGCTCAGTAAAACCACTTTTATTGTTGGCTGATGAACTGCTGTACTGGAGCATTGCCTTGTTGAGTGGTAGCATGGCATGAATTGCTATGGGATAGAAGCAAAACAGGCAAAACACATTAAATTAGCCAAATTGGTCAAGCTAAACTCATTTAGATATGCGACAGCTCTGCATTAAAAAAATATAAAGCTCCATATAGAAGTATCTCAAAATCTCTGCTTGCCTGCTCTGAAATTTCTCTCTGCAAATTCACTAACTGTTGCCTTTTGAAAGAGACATCTGCTTAATGTGGCAAGCTTAATGGGGCGACACAAACAGACTTCAATCCCATTTAAGTTATCTGCAGTTCACTATTGAAAGGCACACTTAATGTCAGCAGTAACATACTGTAACTCAACCGTTTTTTTTTGGTTTTTTCTTCTCCCAGCAGCTTATAAAACAGCTGAAAGCAATTCCTCTCACTGCATGAGGAGAGGAGAGTCTCTGCACCGAGCCCACCTCCCCCGATGTGCGAGACGTTACTGGTGTGTATTGGCTGGAGCATGTACACAAACTCGCACACAAACACACACACAGACACACTCGATCTCTCTGGCTGCAGTGGGAACTTGGCTCTGCTGGGAGGGAGATTCCTGCTGCATTACGTCAGGTTTTAGCTCCCTGCAGACGCTACCTGAGTCCCTTGTTGGTGCAGCTGCGGCGGGAGAGCGCAGCCGAGCAGAACACACACAGACACAAAGACCCACGTGCACGTACACACACACACTTTTCTTCAAACACACACCGAGACACACATGGGTTACAGGGATGAAATAAAATGTAAAACCCGACACAGTCACACAACATCTCGCAGAGTCATAAGAACGATATAAAGGCAAAGCAAACCTTGAAAACACAGAAATGCGCATGCTGACTCCAGGAATAGAAATGTAATGTAATGTAATGTAACACAACGCAGTGCTTCGAAAAATGTTCTTCTGCATTGTCATTCACACAAATATGATCCTGAAGATTTGGGAAAATGAGAGTGCCATCTGTTAAAAGCTGAATGATGTTACACAACAACAAACATCTACGTATAGTCTAAACAGTGACAGAGAGCCCACTCTTTTCCAAGTTGGACACCTCACAATGCTGATATATTTTCAATTAATCCTGCAGCCAAAACAGGTGAGCAGACCTGATGGATTTACCCTCTTACTGCAGGTGCACCACGTTCATTCATCTCCGCTATGGAGCCAATCAATTCTAAACGGCATTAGCACTCATAGCGCTGATTGGAAATTAATTTCTGACCTAATTCATCCAGTTGGAGAGGCAGTCTGGCTCTTCGCTGCTCTCTACAGGTCCAGATGGCGTGATGGCACGGAGTAAATATGCTTCGTGGAAGTACTGCTGAGGGTTGGAAAATGCTCACAGAATCTTTTCACAAAGACAAAGGGTCATAATATGACCTTGCAGATACAGTTAATTTTGGGCGTGCACACACTGTGATTATGTGAGATTGTATTAAATCAGAGAGACTTTTATGTTACAATATGCTCTAACTGCAAACTTGGGTTGTGTAGCAGTAGCAGCCTAAATCTGCTCTTTTTCTAAATTTAGCCATGACAAAGTGCAGCAGGTAGAGAGTGCGAGCTGTCAGGCCCATTTAGTCTGGAGTGATGTGTGAATACAGGCCTCCAGTGGACAGCTGTGGCCTGTCAGTGTGCTGGCCCTGACACTGGAGAGAACAATGGGGCCAGTTTCTACTTCATTAGCAATTGTGTCCGCATCCATCTGTCAGGTGACATATAAATCAGACTCAGCAGAAGTGAAAGGAGGGAGAAAAAAAATCTTACATGGAGGAACTGTAGTCTCGATCTTAAAAACATGACAAAATCGTGATCACATGAGATTTGACGGCGAGCCCACTTAAATCTCCTGACCGACGCCATTCTTCACACTCAGCTGAGGCTAGCGCTATTCGACCTGTCAATCAACCCATTAAGTTTAATTTGGCCCATTTATCTACGCCTTGGCTCCCGACTGAGGCACTCTGTCTTTGAATGCAGAATGAGACGAGGGAGCCGGCGGGGCTACAGAGGACCGTAATGTTCTTCGGAGGCTAAACTCAGACTGCTGCTAATGGCCTTTGCGTTGCTGACTGATGGCTGCTTGTCAGCTGTCTGGCCCTCGTGCTGGTTGAAACGGGCTCCTCTTGACACCACCAGCAGCACTCCCTCCTGTGATAATGCTATCTGTTTAATCTAAATCCTCTCTCAGGCGTACGACACCCCTGCACTACACATAAGCTGTGGCTATGAGCCACACGTCTGCTTAAACAGTGGAAGTGCTGGAATTAGCAGGCTGTTAGAGGAGCTGGATAGCACAATTAAATAGACTCTCGCAGTGCCGCGGCTTCACAAGCGATTACGCCTATGCAAGAGGTAGAACAGAGAAATGAAGCTGGGAGGATTCAGCCAACAAGCAGCACATTTCAATCTTAGTTAATGAGCCGCTGGTTTTAAATGGATGGGAACCGATTGCAAAAAAAAAAAAATAATGTGGAGGAAAACAGGATATTGAAAACATACAAAGGTGGACATTTTTTGGCTCATCACATTTCAACTCAACAGTCTCAGTGCTTGAGATGTGCCTGCTTAAATTGTCAAAAGGCAGCAGAGAGATGTAGCGATTAAGGAAGGTCCAAGTTCAAGCTCTCATAATGGCGAGTGTCTTTCCTGTTGAAGTGCCCTGAGGCACTTTAGCAGGGAGTGCAGCTCTGTAGCTGACGAGCTGAGCTCTGACCTTCTTCTGGAGGGGGGCAGTGAGAAGGCTTATCTGTCCTGTGGGGATTGATATTGTCAGAGAACCATATCAGCGCTCGGCTGACATGAATCCCAGCCGACAGATTCCTGTTTGGAACTGTTCTGGTTACAATAAAATGCTAGTATTTCAATTCACAATGCTATTTATGGATGTTTTACAACAGTACCAGTGGGAATAGTGATGTGGTTGCTAAGAGTATTTTAATTTAGTCACATTAAAACCGGACAAACAGTGCATGATTTTTGCAACTTCATGCCACCTCCTGGTAGCCTTCAGTCACTACTTTACTTTTAACTGCTTGAAACCCCCAAATGATGAGGCCACATTTATAAACATGTGTATCCCAATAAAAATGACTAATAAAATCTTGATTAAAAGATGTTGTTTTTTGTTTGTTTTTTTAAATCACAGACCACAAGGCTGCAAATTTAAACTGGCTTCAATTGACTTCAACTGAAATTGTGCAAATTCACATGTGCTCTACCCATGACTACCATGCAAACACACATACTACTGTAGTTATAGTTATTATTAGTTTGTTTTTGTATATAATTGTCTGTGCATGTGCAGAGTTTACTTTAAATGTCTTAATTGATACTACTTCAAACTACTGCAAACCCAATTCAAACAAATATATGTAGATCAAATTTTTAATGAATGGATGACTTGCACTCACCGGCTTCTCCTTCCTGGTCTGCAGAAGGACTCAGCTTTGCCCACCACGCTCTAAACGCCAGCAGCCTCTTTATCTCATCATCCTCAAACAAATCAGCTCTGCAATGATGCAGATATGTCAGCAGACAACAGACGGCGCAGAAGCACCGCAAAAGACAAAAGCTATGTTCAGACATGTCAGAGATTTGTTTGTTTGTTTGTTTGTTTGAATAAACTCACAGGTAATGGTCCGGAGAGAAGGCAGATGCCTCCGCTTCCAGTCGTGCCTGCCTTCTCTCTGCGACTGTTGTTCTTTCTGGGTTCTTGACATCGATCACTTCACTGAGTTCCTCCTGCCAGGACATTCCCAGCATTTAAAAACCTTACAGTGTCATCTTAAATTTACTTGTATGATTAAAAAAAAGTTCTAATCACTTTTGTAAACAGTGTGAAGAGATGAGGGAAGAATCTCGATTTTATTGGCTTTACCTGTAATCTGGCAAACACTCCAGACCTCTGATTACCGAAGCCATATTTCTGCAGGGTTCTCATCTCCTCTTCAGAGCTCTCCGTGTACACCTCCTGCTCAACCTGCCAGTCAAATTCTTCTTCATCTTCCTCTTCATCGTCTCCTACACCTTCACTGCAATCTTTTGAAATGTTAAGCAGGTTGTGATTCATTATATCATTCTAGACAAATGCAGCGCCAGTTCCATCTTATCTTTATCAAAACAGTTGATTGATCTGTCAATTAAAAAGTTCATCTGATGTATAGATTTGACTTACCTGTGCTAATGTCCTCAACCAATGGCTTCGCTGAACGGGATCCTTTGGGTGCGAGGAGGCTCGTCAGCATCTGGAGGCCTTCAAAGTGCTCTCCAGCTGTCTCCTTAGGGACCCGAAGAGTGAAGAGACCTAAAGCACAAAGAGAGGGAGATTTTTTTTTCTCTCTTTTGTTTTGTCAATTTATGTTTAGTTTTGACATTTTATACTCGACAATCAGACAAAAAACTTATGATAAAAACAGCCATTTCTTTCTCTATTTTTCATACAGAAAATTAATGCCCCCTACATAAAGTTAAGAGGTTATTATTAAACTAATATGTGATTTGTAACATGTCAGAAGCAAATCTCACAATGATGTTTCAGACAAGAAATGCATAAAAAAATACTATTCAATCATTGATCATAAACTTTAAACTACAACTATAACCTTTAAAGAAAGAAAAAGTGTTTACATGTTTTTAATTATAAAGTAAGCGTCTTTTTAAAAGAACCAATAACAGATGAATCAGGTCACCTTTAAGTGAATCATAGAAATCCAGTTGTTTCTTTACAACAGGCAATACAGCATTAATGAATTAGAATGATCTGGGCCCACCACAGTGATAATCTGATGGTTGCCTAAAGGCCTCTTAAAATGTCAATGCACTAAAGTGTTAAAGCTTAAAAAGTGCTTTACGATGGAAGTTGACTAATAGCTCAAGATGCAGGCTTTTCAGAAGGGAGAGCCTGGAAGAGGGATCTTAATGATTGCTCATTATAAGTCTAAACAAGGACGCTCATTAGTGGAGCTTTATTAGCAGATGTTACAGGCTTATTTAGACACAGCGTGTTAACTGGGGCCATGCTGACAGACAGGCAACGAGGTGTCAGAGTCCATAAGGCAGACGTCTCCCATAAAGACAACTTCATTAGAACTGATTATGTGAAAGTCAAAGACGGATCACATTGACAGAGAGCACTGTATAAACAAAGACAACATTGTGGCAGTAATCATTACCATGTTTCATTGCCTTGTTACGTATATAAAGAAACTCCAACACCAGCCTCCTGTCAGTGTCAGTGTGTAAAGAGATATTACAGGCAGCCTGCAGGCTGTAGTCATTATGACATTACAGATGGTTCCAACGGCCCTTTATAACATGATTGGTAGCTTAATATATCCTGCTTGACTGACTGAAGAACAAACTAAAGACACTGCAGGGATCAATCACTTCTAGTGGATGCATACTTCAGTGTGTTGTATAAAGGCTGGTCACCAATATCGTTTAAAGCAAGCGCTGCTATGTTTTTATCAGCAGTTTCTCTAAGCAACGATTCAAACATGTTAACAGCACAATTTCTGGCAAACATGTACACGTATATGTGTTCTCAGAAAATACTGTCAAAAATCACTTCTGAAAGGCTTTGAATGTTTTTATATGAGGATCGTTTACATCGTTTTACTAATTTGGGAGTGTACTTCTAAATTAACATGTAACATATAACTCACACATCTGCACTCCACCTAACATTCCTGTTGCAGGCCACATACACACACATACACACGCACACACACGCCCCTGCCTTACACTAACTAGAGCAGGCATCACATCTTCATTAAATGCGCTCTGTTACAATTTGTGCCTTACATATTGCTCTTGGTCAAGAATTAATTTAGTCTTTATGAGTAAAACTTTTTATTAGGTGACTGGAATAAAAACCAGAAATCCAGTAAAGTCACATTAACTTGGGGACTCTGGTGGCCTCATGTTAAGATGCATGAACCATATAACCGCAACCTCATGCAAATCCATCCAAGGACCTTTGTTACACAGCATAGCCCCCTCTATCTCTACCCACATTTCCTGTTTGTATCCTGACTGTCAAACTACACAATAAAGCTGAAAACGCCAAAAAATATTTTTAAGAAACCACTTTGCCATCATATGAAATCTTGTGTATAAAGATAGCTTGCTTGCTTTAAATGAACTGAAACTAAACATCCCCTGTTCAGCATACAGATTTATCTGATATAGTCTGATATGATTCTGTGATTTAGCATTTGTGTATACGATATAATTCAATATGTTGAGACAGCATTGGTACAAAGTTTTAAAAAAAAAGATCCTGGCAAACAGCTTTTTTCCCTCCTAGTGAAAGAAAGGTCAGCACATTCTTACAAACATTGGCAGGAAAGAAAAACATGATTGTACTTGTTCCCAAGTCACCATGTTGACAAGAAGAGAAGAAATCAAAATGATGGAGGATATCAGATCCTCCATAAAAGATTTGTTTGGCTCAAGGCTTTTAGACTGCTCATATTTGACACTGCACAGGGTGACAGACATAATACTTTTAGACAAGAACAGAAATTTTATAATCATAGTTGATCAAATATAAAAAAAAACCTTTGGATGATGTATAAAGGAAGCTTACTCAAGGTTGGTTAAATGCCCAAATATATTATTTCTACTTGGAAGCTGCAATGTTGCAAAAGCAAAAAAAAATGGACTCCCTTTCAAGCAACAGATTACTGGAGTACCTCAGCAGGCATTTGTCCTGTATTATCTAATGTGACAAGTCTTAATACTTAACTGACATTGTATGTGTTATCATCATGTAATAATGTAACCTACCTTTATCAATGTCAAATATGGCCTTTTCTCTTCCATCTTCCACTATCCTTCCAGGAAGAGTTAATCTGAAAATATTAAATACCCAGATAATTATAACGACTAATAGGAAAGACACACTCTTTATTTGTTTGATATTGTCAATTTTCTATTAATATTGAGACCATATAGAGTCACATTAGTTCATCTAGACCGGTGAACTCACCTAAGAAAGTAAGGCTTGGCATAAAACTTGAAATCTGTTCCTTCTATGAAAAGGTCAAACTCTGATGTTCTGGTGTAGGGCACACGGATGCTGAGGATCAGGTACTCGGGATCTTGGCTCAGGTCAAACGCAGGAGTTATCATGATGAATATCAATGTAATACAGATCTGCAGAATCAAAAACACAGCAACAACCATGACATGAGACACAGCAGACTGCCAGACTAGCCGACTGAAGCATGCCACCTTGTGGTTGACTCCATTAGATGTTGTTGGTCACATGTTTTTAAAACCAGCAGCCCACATGTGCTGCACTGATAGTGGGAACTGTAAACAAAGCTTGTGTCCAAACATAACAACCCGTTTCCTGCAAGTGACAACAAGCTTCTACACTTATGATTCACATTATCTTATCATAAACTCCTGTTCCTGTTATTCTCTTGTATAAAAAAGGATCCCCATACCAAACTGCATTTAGAAATCTGGGTATTTAAAAAAGATTTACATATTGGAAAACGTGTATACCTTTCAAAACATGACGTATCGTTACTTTGTTTAACTAATTACTATCTCTGCCTTAAGACAATACTATTACCTTTAGAAGACATTATCTAACGTAAATTGAGAAAGTTTTAGTTAGCTAACATTATTTCAGCCTAAGAAGTTGTGTACTTCGCATGTAAAACAATCCACCTCTGAATTTATTGGAAAAACTACATTTGTTTATATATTTATAAAACCGAATTGAGTAATAGAGCCTAAATATGAAGATACATTAAGTGTTGTTCTGTCATGTGTATCCATATGTCGGAGAGATACACGCCGCGCTTATCTGACAGGGTTTTAAAGCAGGTTTGGTGTTAGCTTGTTACTAGCTTACACACTGAGCTAACACATGACTGCTATCCTCGTGTGTTTCTGCTAACAGCGCAGCATCATGCTAGCTGACCCACGCTGCTGTTACTTCGTTGGGTGCAGTGGAAGTGAACTGTTTCAGTTGACACTTCCGTGACAGGACATTTAAAAATGTTAAAAACATAAGTATACACTCACCAGAAAGCAGAAACACACACAGAGTTATCCCAACAAGCCTCTCAAGCAGCACTTTGATGTGGCGTCCATGTCTTACCGTAGTGTTAGATGTAATCGGGCAGTAAAAAGTGTTCAGAGAAAATTCACTTTTATCATTTCAAATCAATTCTTGGCTCGAGTTTTGCGATGTGGAAAAACATATTAATTAAACAATCTGCATCATGTGAGCATAAAACTGAAATAATTAAGTACTTATTTTTTTTAACACAGGGAACTTCAACAAATAGAAGATCAGGTAATAAAGCAAGACCAACCTTAAAGAAAGACGATGTAAAATTTGAAATTGTCTCTTCACAGACTTCATGACTCTTCTTCTACTGTTCCATAATGCTTCATCACTTCAATTGCACTGTGAAGAATGAATATATGAAAGAGCAAACAGTAATCCTGAGAGAAACGGAAAGAATAACCTAAACATTAACTCTGAGAAAACAACAAAAAAAGGTAATTGTGATGCTTTCATCGGGTTTCTCTACAACTCTGTAGTTCTCCCATAAAGTTGCTTCTTTGAGTAATTGTATTTACGAACTTTCCCTTTATAGAAAATGTGATTTTTAAAACCTACTTACAATGATGTTCTATTAAAAAACATTTTAAAATTACCTTTGCCATAACTCAGATAAAATAGAGACAAAAAACAGGCATTCATTCCTCTCTTACCGCAGACACGTTTGAACCTTTACATGTTTATTACAATATAGTAACGCGGCAATACTACCATCATTACGGTAAGACAGGAGAGGCCCCGCCTGCGCTGTGTAGCCCTCCATGGACGCTGAGGAGCTCCTCTCCGCTCTCCATCATCATCTGCAGAGAAATGCGAGCTGGGAGCGGTAACAAAATGTCAACTCAGGCTGCCCTCTGTCACTCGCAGACATGAGCGGAGTCTCGTCTGCCTCATCCACCCGCAAAAAGTCGCTCTAATCATGCGGATCCACTGCAAAGTAGTTGTGATCGCCGTGTGCTTCGGAGTTTTCCTACTTTTGTACTTTTTGGGGGGCAACGCGGCGGACGATCCGCTGTTGAAAGAAGTTGTAGAGGAGGAGGAGGAGGACAGCAACTCTTCACCGTCCTCCTCTGAGCTCGGACGCGATGTTGCAGCAAAGTTTGCGAGGAAACCACCCGCTGGACTCGGTGTGCGTCCGGAGGAGCCTCTCAAGGGACGGAAGGAGGGGAAAACGATCAATAGAGGAGCCAGCGTGAATGCAAAGAGGTGAGGGGAGTTTTGTTTCTGTCGATTTTGCAGCCTTGATTTGCTCCTTTTATTTATTTATTTGTTTCCCTGCGCGCATGTTTCCATATGTGCACAAAAAAGCATCGTGAAATACTTGGTGCTGCTGAATCTCAGCTTTTTTTTTATTTTTCCTGTCGAGTTTGAGGAGTGTATCAGCGTTTAATCACGCTTTCAAGCAGACGTCGCTCCCTCCATCAAAAAAAAAAAAACCTAAAAAAAAGCGTTGTGCTCAAGGACGCTGGTTTCACAATAGCCTGATCTGTCAAGGGGACACTTCAGCATGCATATGTGCATCTGCTTTGCCTGCATTTTATGTCCATTATTTTCTCTCATTTGTTGGAAGTGTGAATCACGCAGTTGCAACCGGGGGGGAGTGAGGGGTGGGGGGCGGTGAAATGTGACTAGAAAGCATGACTAACGTGATGAGGTGGAAATGTTGGCAGCATTGTGCAGAGACAACAGAATGATAAATCATTACCTGACCTCTAAATCTTCATCATTTGACCCTTGGTATTTTAGGCCTTTATGTCAATCCTCTCCTATTTTTATTTTATTTTATTTATTTTATTATTTTTTTGCAGGGGTAAAGGTCACCTTGAAAGACATGAATTGCAAACCCATAATGGAATTTAAATGGGCACAGAAAGGTTTAGATTACCTGTTAAACAGTTTGACTCAAGACACCGGTGGGACACAGTGAGCGGAAACCCATCCTGTTCACTGTTCTCTCGTCAAAGTCTGTCAAAACAATCTCGTGTGTGAGTGAGAAGCTTGTCAGGTGTGTCGATCGGTTAAAGAGAAGGCGTGAAACAACACTGCAGCCTGGCAGATGATCAGATTAAGTCGCCATCTCGCCGCAGCCTTTTTAAATGTAGACAAAAGGCAGAGTTCCTAGTTCTGTTCGAGGATGGAAGCGCTTTTTATTTTTTATTATGTCTTCCAGTTTTCTAATTCCAGCCTCATGCATCCCTTTTGTTTCCTCATCCCCCCACGTTGAATGCCAGCGATGGTGTAATAGCCAACCAACCTTGCCAGCAGGCGGTTATATGTGTTCTGTTTTAAAGCCGGACTGAAGTTTTGGGGGACACTGCTGGGTAGATTAAGCCATCAAGACGTTACACTGAGAAAGGACCTTTGTGTCCTCCCAGAAACTACACTCCTCCATGTGTGCTCGGCACTGATAAGGGAGATGGGGTGGAAGGGGTCACCGCTGGCCGTAAAAGAAACACTAACAGGTTTGGAAAATGCTCAAGACTTGACTGCTGCGATTAGAGGAAACGCTGAGCGTCTGCCTAAAGCTTCTAGGAAAAAACCCCCAAAAAACTTTTCCTCAGTTTAATTGTGCTTCGGTTTGTTTTCAGGCATCTGCGTTGGCAAAATCTGCTCTGTTAAAGTCATCATCATATATATATGTATAAATAGAGGGCTAAATAATTTATTTCAAGGCAGAACATTTTATAATTCTTATTGACTTCATTATATAGGTGTGTGTGTTTAGCGGCGTGTGTTTAGTTTTTTTGTTTTTTCGTATCCACTGATTTACACTCCATTCATCTGTAAATCTGAGCGGACATATTTCCTGCGCAGCAGCGTTCTTAATAGACAAACATCCCTGTTTTTCCTAATCATATCATTTCCTCTCGACACATCACACTCCTTCCTGTTGCCAAAAATAGAGAGAGGCGAGCTACCAGCTAGTCTCCTCCGCCTCGGACGCCGCACTTTATAACACACACCGTAACAATCAATTAGACAAATGGTCAGTTAGGGGAAGACCAGAAGATGAACCTACAGCAATTCTGATAATGTATTAATCATGTTGGTTGCAGGATTTGTGTATTTTGTAGGGAAATTCTGACGGACACTTTTTCATTCTAACATTTTATACACTAAACAACTCACAGATTGAACAAAAACATCAACAGCTCATGTGAAAATGAAAGCAAACATCCTTCCCTCACAGTGATCTCTTTATTACCGTCAGTCCAGCTTTGTTACTTTGCATCTACAGGATTAGATCGGTGTTGATCCTTTGTGTTGAAACAAATCCCTTTGCCTTGTCACTTCAAATACAGTTAAGCAGCGTTCCTGGCACTAAAGAAGTCACTCTCTCTCATTGGCATTATGCATAGCTATAAAAATGTCATCTTGCATGAGTGAGCACCGTCTCTGATAGGAGTGCTTTGAAATCTCTCCGCGTGCTTGTGTTGCCCCGACGTGATTGGAGGGGGTGCTTGCATGAGCCTCATTAGGGACAGTTATAATCTGCCCGTAACTCACTTTTAGAATTACTGCTGAATGAGTCATGTGGGATGTAGAAGGAGAAACTAGAAAGATAGAGAGACTTGGATTGGATAGAATCCAACTTTTCTAAAGAGCAGGATTTGAGAACCTACAATGTGAGGATTTAAGGTTTAAGACTGTTGGGACAAAAAAAAAGAAAAAAAAGAGATTAATCGCTGAAATGAAAATAATAATTCATTGCAGCCCTGGTCGATTAAAATTTTGGCATCATAAATATCTTGGTGCTGATGACGCTTTGCTCTTGTAGTGTTGAGCATTCATAGCGTGGAACAATAATCTCTTTATAACTGCATTCATAGGTAAAGTGTGTTCGCTGTTGATCAGGGGAGTGAATGTGATAATGTGCTCATGGTCACTCCCGGTATGCAGGCTCACATATCTGTGGTCATATTTCAGTGGTATAAAAGTCACTGAAAAAAACATTTGTTTCATTTTGAATCAGCACGTCTTGTTTGAATCAAGTGTTGGGACTGACACGTAGCGTACATATTTGGTTCAGGCCAATTCAGCTTCGGCATCCTGACCATTACACATCACCTCCCCGAATGATTGCAAATGGAAACAGATCATCTGTTTCTCATCAACGCTTGAGTCAGCTGACTGTGGCCTCAGCCAATCACAAACGATTGTCTGAAGTTTCGAAATTTCTTCTACTTTTCTCACATGTCCTGTCAACTTTGACCTCTGAGGGTCTATTGGTGGTTTTTTACTGTAAAATATTCTGACACAGCTTGCTTCTTTTGAAAAGTTTAATACGGTGTCCAACCTCCCCGAAAAAGAGGAACATGGTGATTGTAATAAACATGTTGAGTCCAATAAATCTCCCTGTTGTATGGATATTACTTAAATACCTTGAAGGTTTTCTTTGCTGTGGTTTAACCCTGGTTCGTCATTCTGTATATTTTTTACTTTGATTCTGTCTTTTAAAGGTGCTGCTTCTTTCTCTACATAATTTGAAAGCATTGGCCGTGGTGCTTTGCAGGCAGAGGGCTCCTCTTATGCTTACTCTGCAGCCTGTAATGAATTCAACCCTTTGTACCTCTTCTGTGCTTTTTCGACTGCTTCCAGATGTGAGGAACGGTGCCATGACACAAAACATCATGTGTGCAGCCCGTGCTTTATGAAACAAAGAAATTTGTTTTCGTTGTGTTTGTTTTCTGATTTTATGCAGGAATCTTTTCAAAGCCGTTTAGTTTGCATGACTACGTGCTATGTAATTACACATGTGTAGGAGATATGGATTGCATTTTTCTGGTAGGGGGAAATAGGAATGTGTGTTCAACAACCTTGACGGGGCATCGGCCTTTGAAGTGTGGCAGATACATTTCGCAGCACCTTCTCATTCATCCTAATCTGCGGTTCATCATTGTCCCTCAGCCATGCAGAAAACGAAGTGTCACGCTTGGAGACTGCCCTGCAACCCACCTGTCAAATTTCACTCTTCTCTCTTGCCATCCGTTTCATGGTAGACTCTTTGCATCCTTCAGGCTCAGAGGAAATCTATGTCTTTTTTGGTGTTGCACGGTCTTTAGATGTAAAACATTTTTTCCTTCCACTGTGTTGTTTTTACAACCAGCCCAATGCAGCCTGTGTGTGTGTGTGCGCGTGTGTGTGTGTTTGGAGGAGAAGCAGATGATGTTGGCCTTCGCTTCAGGCTCCCCCATTATACAAATGTTTCCCAATCGTATCGTATTTTAACTCTGCAGCAGTGAAGGACGAGCATGAGCATGGAAGAACGAAGTCCAGTGAGAACTCAATAGAGCTTGTGAAGAAGTGTGTGTGTGTGTGTGTGTGTCAACGTTGAACGACACTTGAAGGCACAGATGTCATGTCTTCCGGAGAAATCCTTGACTTTGCTGCACCTTGTCTATCTGTCAGGCCGTCTTGATTGCTTCTCTGGCTCCTTCTGTCTTGATTCTCAAATTCCAATATCTGTGCTGCTGACGTGCTCATGAAGTGACGCGTCCTCACTGTTCAGCAGTGACATGCTGACAGCTGAGGAAGAGAGCCAGCACGCGCTACTGTGCTCTGCTCTGGTCACAGGCAGGAGAACATTAAGTTCTCTGTAATATCTGGAGCTGCAGTTATCGGTCAATTAATGAATTAATTTCAAAATTTAATTAATTAATTAATTTTAAAAAAAGAATACAAGTTAAAATTCAAATGTGAATATTTTCTGGTTTCTTTGGTCTTCTATCACAGTTAATTGATTATCTTTGCATTATGGCGTCACCTTACGCTTTGGGAAACGGTGATCCACATTTTTCACCACTTTCTGACATTTTATGGACCGAACAACAGATTAATTGATAATGAAAATAATCGTTGGTTGCAGCACCAATGATATCACCCAGTCGGTGTTAGAATATGATGCATTATCACTTAAATGTTAAATATTTATAGTTATTAACATTATACTAGGTGTCTGTGGAAAGCTCTCAGTTTATCCAATTTTAAATATGAGCAGTAGCCACAGTGGAGCGGATAAATACAACGTTTCTGCGCAGTGAAACAACACGTTTATTCGTAATGTTATTTTCAAAGGGGGAATTTAAAGGGAATATACTGTAATGCAAGAGGTTAACAACAATCCTTATATTCAGTGAAGCATTTTAGTATCACATGCTGTTCAAGTGCTGTTTTTAGAGGCTTCTCCACCGTGTCAGTAAAAGTGAGACTAAGTATAGGGGAAACTGTTGAATGGCTATATAATTTAATTTAGTTTTTTTTTATATCAAAATCACCATGGATATACATATAAAGGCTTTGAGTGTTGCCGCAAAATATCATAATTTGGTGTCTATCGACCTTCAAAATTGCATGTTGGTCAAAAATCGGTGTGGAATTAAAGTAAAAGTAGTCTCCAGTGAAGTCCGGTACATCTGTTGCAGAGTTTCACTTCCTCTTCACAAACACTACAGCCCAATTTACAAGCGATGAGTGAGGGAAGCAAAGTTTAGTGAAATCATTGACTGTCAGCACACACAAGCACCCTCCACTTCTCCCACACATGGCCTTGGCCCATTTAGATCTGAAAACACTGTTGAGTGAAGAAAACTGTACATACGATTAAAGAATCCTATTTCTCATCTCTCTGTTCCACTTGTTACATTACAATAAAATATATTGTACCTGTGTAGACTGTCTTTTTTTTAATATGTCTTTTCTAGTAAATTGCGGAATAACGTGGGCCGACCTGTGAGCAGACGCTCCCAGGCAGAGGAAGTCATGCACCTGGCTGTGGTGGCCTGTGGGAATCGTCTGGACGAGACTCTCACCCTGATCAAATCAGCCCTCCTGTTCAGCCTCAAGAAGATCAAGTTTCACATTTTTGCTGAAGACCCTTTGGCTCCGCAGTTTGAAGAAAGGGTAAGATGCCATTAGTGGGACTGGTGGCCAAATGTAAATGTACAGTGCAGCATTTTCGCTGGATCTGGATTTTAAAAGCTTCGAATTTAATGCAGCGTGTGTTAAACGTCGCCTCTCGCTCTGTAACAGATGACATCAAGATCAGAGCAGTTTTAATTCTGCCTCGCTCTGGTACGGACATATATAACACTTTTATCTCAAGACCGGGGCGTAATATATCACCAAGACACCCTGCTTTGCTCCGAGACCCATGTATCACTTCAAAGTCACCTTTACAGAGGTGCTCGGCATGTTTTTGATTGGTTCCACTGATACTTTCACTAACAGTCTATTAACATCACTGTAATTAATGGACTTTAAACAGCACCTGAAGCACCTTAAACAACTTCCAACTATCTAAACCTGTACTCTTGCCTTCAGTGATATGTGCTGTGAATCATTCCCATGTGCCCCCCTGTGAAAGACAGGGAGTGGTGGTCGTTACGGCTCAGATAATGTAGCAACACATGTGCTGGGTATGTCTAGCCACAGCATAAAGGGAAATGGTAAAAAAAAAAAAAAAAAAAAGGTTGGCCGCAACCTGTTTTGATCTCTTGTCCTCATCAGCACACATATCTCGCAGCTTTCGCTCTCCTCGGGGACAAAACTGTTAAAGCGATGGTTACGGAGGGATTCAGCTCCTGACAGGTCACTTTAACATCGTGCCTTCATTTGTTTAGACTATAACTTTAGAATAAAACAGCAGCTGGCAGCTGCATGCGTCCCGTGTAGAACCGTACAGCGCCAACGGGACATGACTTCATCGTTTTACGTGGTCCTTCTTTATGAGACATTTCACGCTGATAAGTCTGTGAAAAGAGAAAGAGAGCGATTAGCTTTCAGAATAAGGATTGTTTATCCTTACACACTCAAGACCTCAGACACGTTCCTCGCTATGAAATGTCATTTAACTGCATTTTGCTTTATTTCCAGCTGAAACAGTGGCCTCGCTCCGTCTCAGCCAAGTTCCAGTACAGCATCTACCCCATCACGTTCTCTGTGGGGAACGCTGACGAGTGGAAGAAGCTCTTCAAACCCTGCGCTGCTCAGAGACTCTTCCTCCCCGTAAGGCCGCAGCACTTCTCGCCGTGCATGATGGCATTAACCAGCGTTGAGAAACAAAGTCATTAAATTTCATTTCTGCTTTAACAGCATCTTCCTACCTTTTTGTTTGTATTCCAGTGCATGTTTCCAGTTATGATTTCATACCTTTTCTGCAGCTTAACAAACAAGCAGTCGCCAGTGATTTCATCAAGTGAAAAGGCTGTGCTTGTCCATTGATTTTTTTTTTTTCTGCTGATGTTCATTGAAATAGCAGCCAGCTTTCTGACCATGTAATGAACATATTGCAAGTCAGATAGAGCCATAGGTGTGTCTTGCTGCAAGGCAATCAATATACATTTAGTATGCACTTTATTAGGAACACCTAGTCAGTATTATTCCATTCTGTCTTGCTAGATGTACTAGCAGTTAATGCTGCAGCAGCCAATCTGTCCTGAGCGGACGCACCCCGGCACTGAGCTTCATTATTTAATGATACTGACGTTAAAAGTATATTATTAGGTATAAATGTGAAAGAAAATCTATATGACCACCACGTTGTCTGTCCCACGGGTGTTCTCGCCTACCAAATGGCACATAAAAATGACAATATTTGTCCTGGTATCACCTTTTCAATGACTTAAAACCACAGTGGAAACGCAATCCAGAATCTATCACCAACCAAAACCTTACAGGTTAAGTGTTAAAGCAGAAAGCTTGACCACCCATACTGTTTTGTTTTGCATTCATGTCGTGTTCTTACATATGTACATACTTTAATAATTTAAGGTGATTATGAATGCACGCTTTAAGAGAAAAGTTCAGTTTACACATTACATATCCCCTTTAAAACACTGTCATCCCTTAATTATTCACTCTGTAAAAATGTGTTTGTTCCTCACTATGTAGCAAGTACAAGTACACACATACACACTCACCAGTACTGACACACCAATCCTTGCTGCTCTCAGCAACTAAATCCGACAAAAAGTAACAGTCCATGGTCAAACACACTGCAGCAGTGACGGCATTATGGAGCAACTAGAGCACAACTACACCACTCAGCTGGACCCATTGTCTCTAAGTGGCTCTGTCTTTATGGACCCTGACTCTGCATATTATCCCATTGAGCAGTTCTCCATAAAGACAGACGGCCTGAACCTGTGTCTTTCCATATTGCATCTCCTAAATGATGTATTGTGGCAAGTACAAGGACACTTTGTGTCAGCATGTCCTTGATACTGTGTACTGGAAAGTCACCAAAGCTGTCTGAAATAGTTTCTTACCTTTTTAAAGGTTCTCGAATCCAAATAAATGACTACATGGCGGTGAGGAGTAGAACCTTTATCTTATCTCAATCAAAACTTTCCCCCGTAATTTCCACTGACAGCACAATTTATCAGTAGATACTAGAAGTAATTATCTCATCTTAAACTCTTCTTCTTGTTCTTAGCAGAGGGGGCCCGCGGGATTGATACTGACTTTTGGTCGTGCTGTTTTCAGTAAAGAGTAAAATTATTCAAGGATGTCCTCTATTTTAGAGGCATGTCTCTATGGGGACGGTGTATAGCAGCTCATTAATTAATATTAGCATGCTAACACGCTATACATTAAAGGAGGGGATGTGAAAAGTATTCAAAACCAAGAGTGTTATCCAGTCGTAGTGGATGGTATGTGGTCATAAATACTCCCCTAACTGTAACTGTACTCTCAGGTCATCCTGAAGGACGTGGATTCATTGCTGTATGTGGACACTGATGTGCTGTTCCTGCGGCCCATGGATGACATCTGGAGTCTCCTGAAGTCCTTTAACAGCACCCAGCTGGCAGCGATGGCCCCAGAGCACGAGGTCCCCAAGATTGGCTGGTACAGCCGCTTCGCACGCCACCCTTTCTACGGGGTCACAGGGGTCAACTCCGGTGTCATGCTGATGAATCTCACAAGGATTCGTCACACAATGTTCAAAGTAAGGCCAAAACATAAGGCATACGTCTTTGTTCTGATCAGTAGAAAGCTTAAGTAAGCTGTGATTTCCCTTCTGAATTCTGAAGGGTTTCTTTTTTTTTTTTTTTCTTTCTCTGAGCTCAAGTCACAGGCTGAGTGCTCTGTGAGTGGGCTGTGATTGAAGCTTTCTGATTACCACGCTAGCATCACAGACTCCTGCCCTCAGAAGTCATTTTAGCAGCTTTCCAGCTCTTAATACTAGGAGCAGATTGCAACTGTAAGCTGGAATGCAAATGTGTTCCTCCTTTGATGATGATGTTTTTAGTAAAAGGCTGCTCTTGAGCTGTTTGCGAGTGAACGCTGTTGGTATTTCAGAACAGTATGATCCCTAGTGGTCTGTCTTGGGAGGATCTACTACATCCACTCTACCAGAAATACAAGAATCACATCACCTGGGGAGACCAGGACCTCCTCAACATCATCTTCCACTACAATCCAGGTACAGTCCCTTTACAATGAGCATAGAATGTACTATTATCACACTGATGTACCCAAAGAGAGGCTTTATATAGTGCATTCTAATATAAGGTTCATTAAAATAGCATCACGACAATATAAAACTGCATCTTAAAATACTTGTTGCTGTTTCACACTATCAACACGTTCCCATACATTGTGTCTTTTTTTATTCACCGACCAAGTCAACCTTATGAAACTGGATCAGTAAACACATGAGGCAGTGGCTGTAGGCAATGGCAGACTGCAGTAGCAGACTGAGTTCCAGCTGCAGTGGCCAGATGTGGGCATTAAATGCTCAGGGCCGTCGGCAGTGCTGCTTGAAAAACACAGCCGGGTGGAGTGTTTGTTTTACACAGGCGGGTTTTGAGCTTTCTGCTATCTCAAGAGAGGTATTTTAAGTTTCTTCACTGCATTGTTCTGACCTAGTTTGGCTCGTTCCGCAATGAGGAAAAACTTCTAAAGACTTTGATCTTTCTTCAGATCAGGACTTTATGGAGTTTAAAGGAAATCAAATGGAGTTGGTATTCTGATTCATGTTGTTTTCAAGTAAACATGGTATATTTGTAGATTATTTTTTACTTTTTTTTTAAGCCCTGGTGCTGTATGCCCCATATTGTTACTGAACACCTTTAAATGTACTATATCTATATAAGTAAGATGATCTATGAGTAGATGATAATACTGCAGTATTTTCCTACAGTAAAGCTCAGTTCTCAACCAGTCCTCTACCCTTTTTTGTTGTTGTTGTTTCTTTTATTTTTTATTCACGTATATTATGGAGCAAGACCCTGGAGCGCTATATGCAGTTCTATTGACACATCCGAGGGGGGAGAGCATTAGTCAGGCTGTGTGGTGCCATCATCGTCCCCTTCAGGCTCATAAGCTGCTGTCCTCACTGTGTCCTTGCATCGCGTTTGAAGTGCAAGATATACAGTAACAGTGTGCGGTGTAATATATTTGCAATGATGTTTTTTTCTCTTCCAGAGTGTCTCTTCATCTTTCCTTGCCAGTGGAACTACAGGCCTGATCACTGCATGTACGGGAGTAACTGTAAAGGGGCTGAAGAGGAGGGTGTGTCCATCCTCCACGGCAATCGTGGAGTGTATCATGATGACAAGCAGCCGGCCTTCAAAGTAGTCTATGATGCAATACGTGATGTGAGTATAGCAGAAAGCTATTAAGAGTTTGACGGATGGAGTGATGGTATTGATGCATAGGGCTCTCTGTTAAAAGTCGCTTTGTCTGTCCTTAACAGAGTATTGCATTGATAAAGCGTTCTCATGACAAAAAGGATCAATGCAACAGAACCAGAGATATAAGCAGAGGGAAGCTGCTAGCTCATATATGCACCTACCAGTGACTGAAAAAACTGAGTGTTTCCTCTTAGTAAGAAGGAGAAAAGCAAATTTCCCTTAATGTTTGACTGTTTTTTTAAGGACATCAGCTCAGAAAAGGAGCAGCTATGAGTATTTACTCTGTGATACAACAAATGCTCACAATAAACAAACTGGGTCAGTTTTTTAAATTTAGAATTTCTGTTTTTCTCCAGCAGCAGTCGTTTTCTCTCTGCTCTGCTGAGATAAGCCTCTTAAAGACTCGCCGGGCTGTAATTTATGATTAATGCAGAACCCCCACCCTTGCTGATGCAATTTGTAAATACCATTTAGTCTGGGACACGTTCCATTAAAAAAAAAACTATCAAACTGAAATAGCTTTGGGATCACAACTGATACATGTCTTTGTCTCTGTAGTTTCCCTTTGAGGACAACATGTTCCAGTCACTCTTCTACCCCATCCAGACCAAGTTCCTGGACACAGTCAATACCTTGTGTGGTCGGATTCCTCAAGTCTTCCTCAAGCAGGTAGAAAAGACCATGAGGAAAGTGTATGAGGACAAAGTGGTCCACCACGTCAGGTCGCACAAATAAACCGAAGGAGAAATGGACTCCCCGTTTTATCTGAGAAGCATCTCCCAGATCCAACTGACTCTGTCTACGTGTTTGCAGTGTGTTCAACACATGACACTTCCTGGAATATGAACATTATGATCTTCTATTGATGGTTATGGTAATACGTCTGTGTATACAGAGAAGCATACAGTGCTGGTCAGTGATGCTGTAGAATAGGTTTTGCCTTATTGCCGTCTTACATTGTACAAAGTCAGTTATTTACGTTACAGTGAAAAAAAAGAGTGTCAAGAGTTATCAGCTCTTCATTTCAAGGGGAGGCTAAAGGCAACATCTAAGGCATCTTTTTGTCAGTGAGTGCTGCATGAAAGTCTTCTGCCTTCTTTATTTTTCTTCATAAACATGGTTTGAATTCATCTTCTCCGCCTTTAGGGAACTAAACAAAGTCAACTTTGGACTTTGGAAAGTTTTACTACTTGAAGTAGTAGATTCATAAACCACGTGAATGTTTTACCAGCAAATAGCTTAAAAAAAATTAAGCCTGTATGAATGAGAAGGGTGTCGAGTCTGTTCTGCAGTTGCCAAATGCCACTGACAGTATTAAATATGGATTTTTATGTTACATACCGAATATTAAAATGCACTTTCAGAATTATATTACAACAGAGGACTGGGCGGTTGTTTGTACGTGGCACGTCCACAATAGATGCTACGCTATTTAAATGAATGGAAACCAAAAGTGCTAGCATTTAAAAGTACTACAGCTGAATATGTGCCATATAAATATTCATGTCTGCCATGTTTACTATTTCAAGAAACTGAATGGTATAGACGTGTGTGTGTGTGTGTGTGTGTGTTTGAGAGGGTATCTTTGTTTGTAATACGATGTATGGTCTGTTGAGAACACATAGACGATATGCATTTGCATCATTACTTTCAGCGTGGTAAGATGGTCTATATGTATCAATCATTGGAAACTGGAAACTGAAAATGGCTGTACAGTCAACATGTGTTTCTAAATAAAACAATGCAATGGACTGAGTCGTTTTTGTAAATATACAAAAAAAAACAAAACTGCATTATTAAATTAAGAAATGCGAGTCAGTTCACCTTTATGGTACAATTCATAGTTTTATTATTTCTCTACCAGTGTTGAGATAATAGATAGTATTTAGGCAACTCTGTCAGACACCGCTGTTTGCAACGTTTGGCAAGGAAAAACTCCCCTTTAATGGCAAGAAACCTTGAGCAGAACCGGGTTCTAGGTGGGCGGACAACTGCCTTAACCAGTTGGGTTGAGACTAAACAGAGGAAAGGGGGAGAGGAGAGAGACACAGAGATGCACAGCAGCAACAATAACAGCTATAATAATAAGAGTAGAGCTATGTCTGTTCACCGTGTGTGTAGTTCTGGTGTAGCACAATAATAGGCTATCATACCTAATTAACATTTTCAAATGTTGATACCTGCTACCTGCACTTGATAGAATATCTTTTTGATTGTCTAACTTGTTCCATAAACGCACACAAGTTCGAACATGTGTCTTTCTTGATGGATTTACAGGTGTTAAACTGATTGCCCAGAGGCAGATGTAATCTTTATATTTTATATGTACTGATATTTGTATTTCATTATGCTTCTCGTCATAATTAACTAAAAGTTAAAAGGCATGGCTTCACTTTCAATTGGTAGATACATTCAATCTGGTAACAGGACATAGGGTAAAAGTAATAATAATATTATAAAAAAATGTAGGCAATGAAATCAGATTTCTTAGAGAAAAAAAAAGCTTTGCTGAAAAAATAATTTCTTACATGTTTATTCGTACATTGGTGACTTAATATTTATTCATTGACACCAAAGAAGGTAGGTTCCTGTAACTCCTGCTTCTCAGAGTAAGTATTTTACTACTATTATAGGAATAGCATTTATTACCATATGACAGGAAAATGTTTTCAGATCTGAGAAATTGCACATAACTACGAATGTGAGCTTTATCATTTTTTTAAGTTTGCTCTCTAGTGCCTTGTCTTGTTTTGTTTTGTCTGCTGCTGCTGAACAGGCAGTGACCTCACGGCGCCATATTAAAATGCTCCCTCCTCTTCGCCTGTGAGCTTGTAGCTTAGCAGCAGTAGCTAGCCGCCAGTCTGCTTTACATCCACTAGACTGACGGAGGGCGACGACGTGATGGAAATTGACTCGCTTCAAGAGGCGCTCAGAGGTCAATTCAGTTTGATTCGATAGATTTTGTGTTCATTGAGACCATATGATTTACGTGTAGTTTCGTAATTGTTAAATAATGATATATAAAGTGATTGTAGCTCCTAAGCTAATGTCGCTAGCTAGCTGCTAACATTACTAGTGGTTTCACGGAAATGGTTAGCTAGCTAGCTTTGCTCAATGCTAAAGGATTGGAAGATAGCTAGCCGAAATGTGATTCTTCTCTTTATCTTTACTTTAGAAGTTGTACGCATTTGTCCTCTGTATTTGACAACTTGCTCGCTGATACTTTTGGCTGAGATAAAGTAATCGGTCGGTGTCACCGGCTACTGTTTGCCGGCTACGCTGTTGCGGCTAACTCAACATGCTAGCCAGTGCGCTGAACTTAAGCTAGTTGTGGCTAGCAATCGACCTAGCTGGATTGATAGCATCCACTAGCCCATTAGCGCTACTTTATGTAAATAGGTAACGTTAATTAGGCAACTTGATAGTCTTCGGCCAAAGTGTCGCCAGAGACCTGCTAACAAGCTTCATTTAATTGGTTAAACAAGGTAGCCACTGCAGGTAACTTAGTCAAAGCACCTGTGCTTAATGGCAGAACTATCAGAAGTGTGGGTTAAGACAGCGTTAGGTAAAATCAAAGCCTTTTCATTTCTGATCATGCTGTTAGGTGATATGCATGTTTATTCACTAAATGCTTTCTTTTTATCTCGTCAGATTTTGATAAGAAAACAAAGAAGGAGGCATCTCCTCTTCTGGAGCAGTTTCTATGTCATATTGCCAAGACTGGGGAGACCATGTAAGTGAACTCTGTACGCCTGATAAAATCCCCCTCCCTACTAAATAATCACACACGTTTTTTTTATTTGTTTTTTTATAGAAGATCTTAAATTGATAATACATGTATGTATAGCTTGTGTAGATGTGCTGTCTAGGAAGTTTACAGAAGTGTTTTTTTCTTTTCTTCGAATGCCAGTGTAACTATTGTCATGTCTCTTCATGAATGAAATATTACCATTGAATATGCAGCATCCAACCTACGTATGTCTTTGTTACACTTTCCTGTATTATAATGCGTGTTGAATTTTATAATGTGTACCATTTTCCTCTAGGGTTCAGTGGTCTCAATTCAAGAACTACTTCCTGTTTAAACTGGAGAATGTGATGGATGACTTCAGAGCCACAGCACCTGATCAAAGAGGTCCTGCAAATCCCAACGTGGAGTCAATTCCATTTGAAGATATGAAGGAGAGGATCCTGAAGATTGTGAAGGGATACAATGGGTAAGGAGCCAGTTGAGGTGGTACATTTCTGAATGACGGTGATAATAATGGTAGGCTGGCTGAAAGCATGGAAAAGCCAGGATGAGTGTGTCTGGCTCACCATGGCAAGCAGCCCCACTGACTGCTTACTAGGGCAAAGTGATCAGAATTTGCTACTCAGACATTAACTGTATACAACATACTTATTATGGAGTAACGCATTTTTCTACCTATTTCACATTTTTGGAAAATGCTATATTATTGTTAGCTTTTGTCATCTTAGCATCATGACTTAATTGTGCTTCAAATTATGCGACAAGGATAGGACCTATTGAATACGTCCATCAGATCTGTATACATTTGCTGTTGCTAGAAAATCTTTTTTCCATACTTGTGTGTGTATTGATGATCAAGCTGCATCATGCTGTAATTATATTCCCCACAGTAACTTTGTGATATTAAGTGACGTTGGGCCGCAGATGTACTTACAGAACTAGAGTTACATTCAGGTAACTTGGAAAGCGATTTCTCCTTGTCTCTCCTTTGCAAGATGTGTGATATTGAAAAGGAGACGATACATACTTTAATTTCTTCAATATTGTCTTTACCATCAATAATCTAGTCTACATAACAGCGAAAATATGAAATGTTGATTAAATATATATCTGCTACATTTAAATAACAGGGGATACCTATAGACTTTAGCAAACTTTTATTTTTTATGAGCTACTTAATCCAAATATTGGAGGTGGTTAAGAACTATTAAATTGATCAGCATAAAATTATTGACAAGAATCAAAACTGGCAATTCCTGACATGAGTGTGACATGATCAGCGAGAGAGAAGAGTTGTTGGGACTGCAGTAACGCTCAGTTCACTCATTTGTGCAGTGGTGTTACGGAGTGGAGTTTCTTGCCTTTGGTCCCTGCTGTCATAAGTGGAGTGGAGCATAAGGAGTGTGGCTTTGCAACACTGGCAGCCTGCAGTGGGCAAAACGCAGTAAAGAAAGGATGAGCATTTGACTGTTTTTATTTTAGCCGATACAGATCTATTCATCTGTCCATAGTCAGGACGTGCCTAGAATGATAAAAAAAAATAATACACCTTCTCTTAAGTTTTTGTATAGAAGTGTCCTTTGTGCACATTGCTTCTCAATTATTTTCTGTTACGCCCTCCTAGAAAGAAGAAAACAATTCACACCAAACTCTGCTGCGACTATAAATAGTATCATTTGTATATAAAATTGTTATAGTACACCTCTGCATAACATTGTGTCCTTATTATCATTAAAAAAACAAAGGGATATAGTTCAACTCACAACAAAGAATAACTTCATTAACATTGTTTCTTAATCTGTAACAAAAGATTTAAGGACTGCTTTCATACATAACACTCACTGTATGATGAGTGAACTGCTCTTTTCCTTATTTCAGAATCCCCTTTACAATCCAACGCTTGTGCGAGTTGCTCACAGAACCCAAGAGGAACTACACAGGAATAGATAAGTTTCTTCGAGGTGTGGAGAAGGTAAGTCCTAATTAGTGTGGGTGTTTTTTCCTCTCAGATTGTGAACTTGAGACCTTTCACACATTAGGCTATTCTTGTTTCTGTCTAGAATGTAATGGTGGTAAGCTGTGTTCATCCAACCTCAGAGTAAGTGCTGTGTCAAACACTGCAAATTTCTAAATATGGAGGTTTGGAAGGATGATTTCTGATGGATTAAGATGTTTTGTTTTTGCGTGCAGGAAAAATGGATGCAGTGCCGTCAATAGAATGAATGGAGTGATGCTTCCTGGGAACACATCTGCTTTCACAGAGAGGTTGTGTTGGCAACAGATTCGGTCATTGATCCAAAAATACATGTACTTTAACAATATTGTTTTCATTATTATTAAAATGCTTCTTTGCTCCTCCTCTTTTTTTGTGTGGTTTTTGTTAGGAAAGTGAACGGTCCAGGAACTCCCCGGCCACTGAACCGACAACCGAAGTTGTCCCTGGCCAACTCACTAGCAGCTAATGGCCTGCCAGACAGCACAGACAACAAAGACCTCAACACAGAGCAAGAGGGTGACAAAGACTCCAGGTATGTCACAAGCTGTAACACACTGCAAAATCTATTCTCCATGTACAACATAAAAAACAAACAAACACCTGAATCACATATGTAGCTCATGTTTGTATCTTTTGTTTATTTTGTCAGTGAGGTTTCAGCGTCAGGAGGTTCCCTGGGGAGCTCAGTGAAGAACAAACACGAAGACGAAGAAGAGGACATGGAGGCTGAGCAGCAAGAGGTGAAGAGACTAAAGTTCAGCGAGGAGGAGACGGAGGAGGAAGACGAGGACGACGAAGAGGAGGAGCAGGAGGTGGACACACCGCAGCCTTTACATACCACCTGCCTCTCAAAAGAGGCAGAAGCTGAAGCCATGGTCCAAGAGGAAGAGGAGGAGAAGGTCGGTTGCAGCAAGGAGAATGAAGCCTCCAGCAGTGCTGCTGCCGTTGAAGACCAAGGTACATTTTGTTATTGTCGTTATAATTTTATTATTTTGCATGCTCTGTGTTAAATTTGTTGGTGATTTGTGTGCACTGCCTTTTCCATTGCTGAGGTGAAATTATGTAATGTGCCTTTCAGGCTACACAGTCTTTTAAAGTTCACACAGGTAAGTTACAGAAAATGTGAGAAATACTGCAATTGCACTGCGTTCAAAATACAAGTTACTACAGTCCAGACTTATTTGTAGTAGTTGCCATTCAAGGCTTGTCAGAGAATGTAACAAGCCTTTTGCTTTTCATCTGTGGCACATGAGATGAAAGGGTTATGGATCCAGTAATGTTCAGTGGTGGACATTAAGGGAAATGATCTCTCAAAGAGAAATCATCCTCCACAAAGCAGAAATGTTCAGATGTCCAAAAAAAGAGGAAAACATCTGCAAAAAGCAGAGTTAGACGGGAACGTTTGCAGTTCATACGTCTATGAGAAGATTAGAACTTCCTTGTCTGTTCAGGTTCAGTTCAGTGAGATAATGAAAATATGTGGCCTGTATGTCAGGTTTTTTTTTACATCATCAACTGAAAAGCATATCTGCATTTTTTTTTTTTTTTTCAGCAGATAAGCTCTCTAATTATTTCTTCAGTTTGTAAACACATGTCAAAACCTTCCCACGGGACAGCCACTGAAGGTACTGTAGCTTGGCCAACATGCCCTTATTTGCATGGAAAATGTGTTCGGGCATGCCATCTGTGTGCCAGATAGTGTGTCGGAGATGACAGTTCATCTCCATTTGGGCTGCAAACTGTTGATATATTTAAATGATCATTCATCTCCCTCTAGACCGTAGGATATTATAAAATTACGTGTGCTGGGGAAGTGGTTTATATTATAAATGTGACTCCAGTGCATACTGACACAGTTTATGCCTTTTTATGATTTAAATAAAGGCATATCATTCTGGTCTGTTTTTCCAAGATTTGCAATTTGCAAATATTCCATGAGCAACTTATTTCAAGCTTGCTTTGTTTTTTCTTCCACCAGAAATCCATTTGTATTTGCTGCTTGGATGTCTACAGGCAGTGCAATAGCAGTGTGGTTGACAGTACGCTAAGTAAACAGAAAATGGATCGTTTAGAAAAAGATGCGTAGCATTTATTTTAAAGCAAATACAACTCTGCAGCACATTTTCTGTGCTCTGAATCAAGGGACAAGTTGTGACTTAACTTCATTTTCTGAGTGTTGCGGTGATGTTTCCCACAGATGTTACCAGTCAGTGTTACGCTGGCCTCGCCTCGAGTACAGGCATGTTCCAAACGGTGCTGCCAGTGTTTTAATACTTGTGATATTTTTGACTGAAATGTAATATACCTTTTTAATCTAGCAGATGATGGTAGAGAAGAGATATTTAAAGAAATCTGAGTTTTTGTGAGTGACTATGACGAGTTTTGTTATGACAAATTAATTAGTAGTGCGTTATCCTTCTTGACATTTGCAAATCTTTCATCTATTTGAAATAGGCTGGAAAGATTTAGGTAATTTTACAAGTGTGAACAGGGCTAAAAGATGCTGCGGTGTTCTAACATTATTGTTTTCACTTTCCCTGCAGAACCAACCAGCAGCACGCAGGGCGAAGCATGTGCGGGTCCAGGCCAGGAGGCAGAGCAGGACGAGAGGGAGGTGGCATGCGGCTCCCAGGACGAGGGCAGCGACATGGATCAGACAGAACAGCAGGCATCTGCATGCGTGGTGGAGAGCCCCGAGACCAGCAGGGACAGCGAGGAGAGCAACAGTGACCCAGTGAGCAGCAGTAGTAGCAGCAGTGGTAGCAGCTGTAGCATAGAGGAGAGTGCGGAAGTGGCCAGAGAAGACGTGGCTCTCGCTCCCTCCAGCAGTACAACTGAACATCCTACAGAGGGCGCCATGGATAGTGCCATCTTGAACACTGGGACCGCTGAGGAGCCCATGGAGCAGGACTAGCCTGAAGGCTGCAGCCACGTGTGACCATAAACCAGCTTGTCCTTGAATCCAGCTTGACTGTCACTGGGAGTGAGGATAACTGCACCTCATACACAAAACGAACGCCTTGTTCCGCATTTGGACACTCCTCCAAAATGGCTACCTGGCATTGATGTGGGCATACAAATAAAATTTCATTTGAATTTTTTTTTTTTTTTTTTTTTTTTAAAACTGGAATATTTTATTGATCTTATCCTCTGTTTTTAAGTTTCTCTTAAGAGGGGTTGGTTTCAGCTGCCTTGTGTTTCTTGGCTGGATTTCTTTTTTTCTTTCTTTCTTTTTTTTTTTGTGTGTGTGTGCGCGTGTGTGTGTGTTCGTTGGGGTTGTTTGGATGCTGTGTGGTCTGGTTCTTTTGTTATGCCACTCGCTTCATTGAGATCTTATGAGAGGATAGGTAGTTTTGTACCATTTAAGCCCTGTGGTTATTTCTACCACGCTACCGGGGTCAGAACAGAGCCACTCATTATTTATGAAATTGTTTAAGATATAAACTACTATTAACATTTGTTTCTCACTGAAGCACACATGCTTTAGAGGAGCGAGGACCTGAGCCGAACACCCCAGCACCACTATGTTGTTACTCCACCGAGTTCCAACCGTTGAGAACATGCTTTGTTTTAAAATTAATTTCTCCATCCTTGTGAGATGGGAAACTCTTTCTTTCCATTGTGTCCTTATATTATTTTAACTATATTTTTGGAATGATACACTACCAATCCCATTGAACAGTACTATAACATGCTACCTTGTAGAGGCGTCCTCTGTAAAATGATCTATTTTGAATGCATAAAACCACCATAATTTATATGATCATTTCAATTCAATGAGTTATTTTGGAGTATGTTTTCGTTTCGTCTGCCAGTTGTAGTTTCCAAAACCAGCTGTAAGTACAAAGATGACTTCTGCTTTCTTTGTATTGTGATGTCACCATGTTGTCTCACCGACCGATACCAGAGCAGTTTCTGGTTTCCAGTTCTACACCTGTTTCTGCAGCTGTACTTTTTGATATTTAGAATTTTAAATTTCTGTAAAGTAGTTTTTTGTAGATTGTAATACAGTATGTGTTCACTGCCTTTGTGAAACCATATATAATTGTATAATTTCTGTGTATACTCTGAATGCTTTTGCTTTCAATGCGGTATTCAGAAACAGCAATAAATGTTAACATTTTTATGTGTGGTGGTCTTGCTTACTTGCACGCAGCATCTTATGTATTCTGTTCACTGTGTGTTACTAGTGTTTGATAATGTCTCCCTTTAACATCCTGGATCATGCTGGCTATATTCATACTTCACAAATACAGTACTTCAATACAGTGATGCTGACAATTTCAGTTTCACAATAAGTATCCATTTCTTTTTTTTTGGGGGGAAGAAAATATTTGATTATGAGTGCATACAGTATGTGCAATATACTGTTGTTGTAGTATATTGTTGCAGTTATGCAGGGTATTGCACCGTTTATCCCTCCACCATATTATTTTAGTGTAGTCTTGAGTGTGTTTTATGCTTTGTGCTCAGAAATTCCCACAGTGAAGCAAACTGTTAATGATGATGAAGAATGATCTTTCATTCATATCTGAAATCTCTGAACAAGGTAATGGTTATAGATACTTTTGCTCATTTATCTCTTGATGCACTGCAGTGGAAAAAATAAGTGGTTTTCATTATGCAGTTTCCCTGACAATAACATACCGTTAACATAATGCAGCCATGATGAGTGACGGTAGGCCCTCTTGAAATTGGACAAATCGCTTCTCGGCCGTTTGGCTAAGATCAAGTGTAGTATCTGTTCTTATCAGTGATACGTCCCCTACCCGGGGACCATATATTAAATTGATTTTTGAAGCAGGGAGATGGAACAGGGGCTTGCTCCATCCTCTCCACGCATTGACCCGGTATTGCAGTGCTTCTGGGAACAGTGCACCCCTCTGGGGTGGCAGTAGCTCAGTCCATAGGGACTTGGCTTGAAAACTTGAGGGTGGCGGTTCAAGTCCCACATGGAAGGTGGGCTGGTAGCTGGAGAGGTGCCGGTTCACCTCCTGGGCACTGCCGAGGTGCCCTTGAGCAAACCCCCCCCCCCCCAACTGCTGGCTGGCTGGCTGCCCATCACTCTACCATCTCTCTTCCACCATCTCTCATTTGCATGTCTATGCCGTTGTACTGCATGTGTGTGTGTCAGGGTTAAATGCATGTAAAATAAAAATAAAAAATAGAGTGAAAAAATAATTTCCCCATTGAGGGATGAATAAAAGTAAATCTTAAATGACAGAAGAGCTGCATTGATTAATGCGGTCATAGCATTGATTAAAAAAATGAATAAATAAAATACATTTTGTCTTTAATTATTATTTTTTTGTTTCTGCCAAAAACATTTGGGATCGGGCCTAATTGCACCTTCTAATAAACACATTCTCCCATGATCCTCTGAATGGAGCTCGTGGAAAGGTCAGGTGAGGGCAGAGACCGGAAGTTATCTAAGCACCTACGAACGGAGTATGAGCGGGAAATTTGTCACCGCCTAGCTTAGTTTAGCTAGCTAACGTTAGCGTCGGCTACAACACGGACATTAAACTTGTGGCAGAACCAAAACAGCGAGACAAACAAGAGGAAGAAGCCCGAGACTTGGACACTGGAAATGTGGCAGAAACCGACGACAAACAACAAAACGGCTATAAAATTGGCTTACTGGAGACGGAGCAGGAGACAAGTGAGGCAGGTGATAAGATAAGCTAGTAAAACATGTCTGTTGTTTATGGGAACTTTTTGATACTTTTGCTTCTCAGTAAATATGACAGATACAATAGCATGTACTGGAATGCATTTAAGAAAAGTAAGGCAGGTAATGAAAGAGGTGTATTTGTCACATTAATGTCCAAAATGAAGTGAATTCAGCTGTGGAGCCTGTACAGCACCTAATGAAAGCCAGTGTTTTATCTGATGCCATCCAGGCTGGAATATAATGAGCACATAACATCAAAAGATCAGTCTGCTGTGTATCTGACAGCATTCATGAGAAGCTACTGGTGACTGTAAGTCATCAGCAGGAAAGGACTTTCTGAAACTGTTGAAACACACTTAGTGACTGTTGCAAAATTGGTGTGAAGGAGTGCATCTGGAACTGAACAGATTGGCCTCAAATATGCGGGTGCAATACAGGTTAGGAGCCCCGCAAGTTCATGTGTGGTGTAATGCACATGTTCTCAAAGCGTGTTGCGATAGCCACAGTATTATTTGGGTTGGTTAAAGACATTGTAGTGTTTCATTCATGACTCGTATCAATGAATGTTTGGGAAGGTGTCAGGTTTTTCCAAGGATGCTGCACTAAAGAAGATATTCGGGTCATTCACTCAGCCAGATGATGCTACTCATTGAGACATTCAGATTCAGGATAGCACACACTTTAAACCAGCTCTATGTAAAAAGCATGTACCTCCACGAGGTCACTTTTAAAGGTACAAGACAGTTTTCACAGTGACTTTGCTTTTATCAAAGTGGCTCTTAACCAGCAGGATGGATCACTTAAGCATGATGAAGGAGGAGGACAGACAGATGAGATGGATCAAAAAAAGAAATTGATCTTGTGAGCAAGAGATTTGCTTGTTCACTCATGGGCTTGGCCTGCAAAATTCTGTTGACCCTTTCTTCTACACACAGGTTGCAAGTGAAAGAAGTTTCTCCACACTGAAGTTTTATCAAGCATCTCCTGAGGAGCAGAATGTCACAGGACAATTTGGAGGCCTTCATGCTGATGGTGATGGAGAAAGAAATCCTATGACTGACAAGGTAGGACACATATTTATTATTATATACTGTGGCTGTGCAGTGCTCTTCGTGTTTTGCTGACGCTATTTTAATACACACTGTGGCTGTGCAGCACTCTTCATGTTGTGCTGAAGCTATTTTAATACACACTGTGGCTGTGCAGCACTCTTCATGTTGTGCTGAAGCTATTGTAATACACACTGTGGCTGTGCAGTGCTCTTCGTGTTTTGCTGACGCTATTGTAATACACACTACGGCTGTGCAGCGCTCTTCATGTTGTGCTGAAGCTATTGTAATACACACTGTGGCTGTGCAGCGCTCTTCATGTTTTCCTGACGCTATTGTAATACACACTGTGGCTGTGCAGCGCTCTTCATGTTATGCTGAAGCTATTGTAATACACACTGTGGCTGTGCAGCGCTCTTCATGTTTTCCTGACGCTATTGTAATACACACTGTGGCTGTGCAGCGCTCTTCATGTTATGCTGAAGCTATTGTAGTACACACTACGACTGCAGTGCTTTTTATATTATGATAAAGCTATTGTAATACACACTGGCTGTGCAGCGCTCTTCATGTTTTCCTGACGCTATTGTAATACACACTGTGGCTGTGCCGTGCTCTTCATGTTATGCTGAAGCTATTGTAATACACACTGTGGCTGTGCAGCGCTCTTCATGTTTTCCTGACGCTATTGTAATACACACTGTGGCTGTGCAGTGATCTTCATGTTGTGGTAAAGAACATGAACATGAAGAGATATTATGCTGAAGCTATTGTTGTACACACTGTGGTTGTGCAGTGATCTTCGTGTTGTGCTGAAGCTGTTGTAATACACACTGTGGCTGTGCAGTGATCTTCATGTTGTGTTGAAGAACATGAACATGAAGAGATGTTGTGCTGAAGCTATTGTAATACACACTGTGGCTGTGCTGTGCTGTGCTCTTCATGTTATGCTGAAGCTATTGTAATACACACTGTGGTTGTGCAGTGATCTTTATGTTGTGCTGAAGCTATTGTTGTACACACTGTGGCTGTGCAGTGATCTTCGTGTTGTGTTAAAGAACATGAAGAGATGTTGTGCTGAAACTGTTGTTGAAAACACTGTGGTTTTTGCAGTGATCTTCGTGTTGTGCTGAAGCTATTGTTGTACACACTGTGGCTGTGCAGCGCTCTTCATGTTTTCCTGACGCTATTGTAATACACACTGTGGCTGTGCAGCGCTCTTCATGTTTTCCTGACGCTATTGTAATACACACTGTGGTTGTGCAGTGATTTTCGTGTTGTGCTGAAGAACATGAACATTAAGAGATGTTGTGCTGAAGCTATTGTAATACACACTGTGGTTTTTGCAGTGATCTTCGTGTTGTGCTGAAGCTTTTGTAGTACACACTGTGGTTGTGCAGTGATCTTCATATTGTGCTGAAGCTTTTGTAGCACACACTGTGGCCGTGCAGTTATCTTCATATTGTGCTGAAGCTTTTGTAGTACACACTGTGGTTGTGCAGTGATCTTCGTGTTGTGCTGAAGAACATGAACATTAAGAGATGTTGTGCTGAAGCTATTGTAGTACACACTGTGGCTGTCGACACCAGAAAGACACCAACATAATTCACTACAGTGTTGTTATAATATGTTCTGCTGCTTTCAGATTGTTAAATGATTGTCAGTAACTGTAGTGATTATAGTGTGTGTTCTGTGTTGCAAATTTCTACCTTTTAGGCAGTTTGCATGTTTTTTCACAAGCATTTTTAATGTTAACTTTTGAGTGGGGTTGGTGTTATTGGCCACGATTAATGTTGACAAGAGTTAGGGTGTGGTGATGTAAGAATTAGAAACCACAGCACCCATGTGAACATGCGGATGAGCTTTGTGAGCCTCATTATGCTATGTGTTTAATCCAAAATTCACATTTTGAACCCGTTAGCACCATTGTTGTCTTCTCCCTCTCTGTCTCACATGACAAAGAACAAAAGATGTATGAAGACAAACTTGTTCAGCAGAAGCTTACCAGCTGTTATGGGGCTTAGGTCACAACTAAAATATACAAATAACCTCTTGCCCATCAAATAAAGATGAGTTCTCATGTCACTTTTGTGCAGCAGAGCTTCAAAAAAAGCTGTTTCTGTAGGTCATCTTACAATATCACCCCTCACTGCTGTCTTTTGACTGGCTGAAATTTGCTCAGGCTCTCTGAGGAAATAAAAAGTGGACAGCGTTAATCCATGCAGCGCTGTTTAAATGGTGGGCTTTGTAGACTTGTCTCCAGGGACACAAATGCCAGGTCAAGAGGGACATTAAAAGCAGCTTGACTCCAAACGAATTTTAATCTGACTCCGACTTTATGAACAGCAGATGATACACAGAGAGCAGCATGGTTTCACAGGCTTAGACATCAGTCGCTTGTAAAAAAAAGCCAGTTCTATTCACACTTGTATTACAGTTTAATACTGTCTTAGTTACTCCTTACTTTATGATTCATCAATACACTTGGAGAATTTGCTCTGGGCCTTTCTATTATATCTCTGCTATTTTCAAAGTTTACCACCTTGGGGAGCAAGAGGAGAGAATACACTAACCAATTTTAAGATGATCTGCAACGAATATGCACTCTAAGAAAAAAGCTTGAAAATGCAACATTGCATTCCTCATTTATCACAACTATTTAAAAAGTGTCCTCCAACATCCTATAAATGCCTCACTACAAGTAGATATGTTGTTGGTAGAAATGTAATTATAAAAGTCTTTACCAGGGCTGGGGTAGTAGCTGCGGCGAGCAGAGTGAAGCCTTTGATCAAACATGTCACTAAAATAACTATGAAATTAAACTCTCCTTCATTTTGCTTCATTTCCTCTGAAGCCCCCCTCGCAGACCCCTGGGTGCCTCTGAACTACACTTAAAACCCACCGGGCTGCTGTATGTAGTTATACTTAAGTTTCATGCTTCACCACCTGCCTCAAGAGAAGAACTTTTTAAATGGATCTGTGGTCAGCAGTAGCGCATACCAAGTCACACTTAATTGTCAGGAGTAAAGCACTTGGACAGACTTTTTGACATTGATAGGATTAAAAGAAAGACTATATCAACTTTTAAAGAAAGTCATTATAACATAAGGAGTTAGTATTTCACTATGTGACATTTGAGCATATGATGTGGTTCAACAGGATTTGAATGTTCACAGATTAGAGGGCGTTCGTGATGTCCTCTGTGCTCAGGGTCAGGCAGCGTCACACACGCAATCTCCGTGTCATCCAATAGAGGGTACTGTTTAGTTTCCAAGGCAGACCAAGCATGCTTGAAATCAGAATGCAGAGCAACTCCTCGGCTGCCGGTAAGTGCAGCCTGTGACACATTCAGTATGCCTCCTTATTCACACCCTGCCTTGAATTGCATGAAAAAGCGCACAAACACAGACATCATGACCTCCCTCAGCTTTATCCGGCGCTGTCCGCAGGATGAACCCTTCACTTGTCTAAATTTGAGTCTTCAGGAGAGGACTTCAGAGCACTCTGCCTGTGAATGAAAGTGAGGTGACATAACCATCTTTCTCCTTATTGTCCACAAGCCAGTCAGAATATTTGTTTCTGCTAGTGCTCTGCAGAGGCTGTGACACATTTATCAGTCCCCTTCAAAAACCGTAGACATCAGATCCACTCCCATCTGTCTGATTTCTCATGGGGTGGGAAAAAAAGGCTTTTATCTGAGTGATCTAGAATAGGCTGCTTGTAAATACTTGCTGCTTCTTGTCTTGTGGTAAATTCCAAAGCACCAAAATAATAAGCAAACCGATATTCTCTACAGACACAGTATGTTTTCCTAGTGTCTCTGTTGGAAAAATTCAGGCATGAGCAGGTCCAGGATCAGGTGGGGGTTGGACTCAATGTCAGTTACATTATTTGGCACACAGCAGGGTCAAACATTCTGAACTACTCTGACAAACTGGCAAACACCAGCAGTGGGTGGGATGCTGTTCAGTGTGTTGGCAGACTAGAAAAGTCTGGGAGGGGAAAAAAAACACTATTTCCCCCCTTTCAAGAATATCAAGCAAACCTAAAAATGGAGGCAGCAGGAAGGCTCCACCGCAGGAGGCCTCCAGACAGACTTCACAAGGACCATTTAACAAAGTGGGAACAGTGAGAAATACTATGTAATATTCCAAATGGTCAGTGGAAATGGGTAGAGATTGAATTTGGCTTTGATGAGTGGATTTTTTTAAAATACATTTCAGTGTGGGGGCGGCATGCATACCAGGCTCTGACCTCAGGTGGCTGCTGTTTGAATTTCCACTTCTCTGTCAGAATGGCATCATCACAGGGAAAGAGAGACAGTAAGTGGGAAGACTGCTTTGATTCAGCTGGGCTATTTGTGTCACTGCCTATCAGCGTCCTCTTCGGCTTCAAGTCCCATCAAATATGCCAAGTTAAGAAATTCTAAGACATTACATAAAGTGGTGACATTTATGTTCCGCAATAAAATGCTGGCTGCAAACCTGGCTGGGGAAACCAGGTCAGAGTTAAAAGATCTGTATGCAAAGAGAGAGAGAGTGTAGTTGACTACTACAGAAGCACTTAACCTTATGTTTCCAAGCAATGCATCTGTTCAAATGTAGTACTTTACCGTAGACACATTAAAGCAAGCAAGCAAAAACTGCTTATATCACATGTTTAATTGATGCTTGCAATAAAATGATCATCAAATGGCATCTGAACCCGTAGCTACACCATTCTGACAATGCAGCTTGTCTGCTTGACCAAGTTAGCATTGTAAAATGGAATATATCCACAGGTTACACTTCTTAGAAGCATTTTAATAAGTCACAACACTAACATGTTCACACTGAAGAGCTACATTGAGCTAAACAAATTGAGTGTGTCTGTCATGAAGTTTCACAGCTAACGGTGGCGTTTAGCTCCTGAGGGCACCTGTTAGCCACTAAACCTAACTTTGTTAAACTTTAACACTGACTGTCAGATGACACTTCATGTATGTTTTCCATCTCTCATACTTCATCCTGCTGGCATAAGTACTAGTAAACGTGCAGCTAAAAATAGTCCCATCACACTCCTGTGTGAGTAATGCTTACTAAAAACTGCAGTGCCCCAGCAAATTACTTACCAAGTACTTTACCAAGAAAGAATGTATTAATAACTCATTATTGGTTGTAGATAAAAGGCTCTTTTTGTTATGTTGATGACATGATTCTGGAAATTAATGTCAGAGTCAAGGGCGATTACCTCTGTAGTACTTTCCAGGCATAGAGAGGCTGCATGTTAACATATTTCCTCTTAGAAGCTTTACACCAATAACATGAAATTACTATGATGTCATTGTTAAACTGCAGGAAAATGTGTGTCAACCAGCTGTTTATGTTTATATGTAGTTAGGTAAATGATAGCAGTCCCTCCAAAATTGTCTGATCGGTGTACTGCGTTGCATCATCTGCACCTTTCTACCTCCAGCTCTTTAGTCACAGAATAAACCACCACAGCCACAGAGTTTGCTGCACATCTTAACTGGTCAGACCTGCTTTTATTCTCACGGTGCAGCATGTTGATGGGAGTGAGATGGAGAACATTTCCACTGATTGTTAACACCTGGTGTACTGTTGTGGTTGTTTTTTTGGAAACTCTGGAGAGAAGACAAACGGTGTTAAGTATTTTTTTTTTTCAAATCTGTCTCATCCTTAAATCTTCAGGTTATTCCCCACTTCACTGATCTAGCCTTTTCATTGCTGATACACCAGTATCCATCCACCAATATCCTAATCTAAATAGGAAATATCTAAAATAGGAAATATGACCTGTGTTCATCAGACCACGGCCTGTCTGTAAGTTTAACACACTCTAATGAAGTACACTAATTGACTTAACTCAACATGTTGGCAGTACAGGGCCCATCTGACCCCCAGCTACTCAGTCTAATGGCACTGGAGGGTCATCTATATAACAGCCCAATGCTTTTAGAGGCCATTTGGAGAGATGCGACCTGCTCTTTGCGCCGGGTTGTTAAAAGTGTGAATGGGAGACTAATAAAGGTGCAATTACAGCAAGTGCGTGTGTGGTGATACTGCTGTTGAGTGTGATTGTATATGTGCATCCTGCAGCTGAGCAGTAGGCTTGCCTGGATGCTTCATGGTGATGATGATAATGGATTGTTAGGCTACACAGGAGAGTCAGTAATGTCCAAGCAAAAGCTGACATACAGCAAGTCTTCAGGTGTGTGGTTTTAGCATAAAGGCATAAATACATGAGACACTTGCAGAACTACTCACTTGAACTTTGAGTCCCTCAAAACCAGGCAAATGAAATTTAAGCTACTTGTTGAATTGAGCTACAGAGCTACTTGTTGAATTTTAAATCAATGGGCAGGAAATAAGTTAATCACATAGCCGAGAGGTCTGGAAACCAGCATGCTATGTTCACAGGACTTGAATAATGAGTGATACATCATGCCACATAATTTATAAATGAACAAGCAAGGTGGATATTGTAAATATTAAGAGGTTCTAAATTGTAAGAAGCAAGCCTGGCTAAATATGTGAACTTCAGTCTTACCTCACGCTCTACGGGGATATTAATAAATGCTAATAGTCAATAAAAGCTCCACTAGACTACATACACAAACGGCTTGACCACAATCATACAATGTATCTCTTGCACACAAAAACGTTTCTTTTAAATTTCAGCACATTTTTCTTTCTTTCAGCAACTAAGTGAACTCTATAGCTATATGTGTATTTAAAACTAACCATGGGTGAAGAGGTGAACGGATGCGAGTGGGGGCGACTAAAAGGCTTGCTAACAGTCCGGGAAGCTGTAACGTCCATTATACCCGCAATACACAGTAAAAGTGTGAGATAGAACAGCCGAAATGTCAGAATAATAGCCTAAATCAAAATTTTGTTTCGGGGGATGCTAACAAAGACACCAAGGCATCATTATATGAACATTGGCATTTGGGAAAAGCACTTATTTTGCTGTCTTGAGAGTTAGATGATAAGATCGATAGCACCACTCCCATGTCTGGACATTAAGTATGGAGCTGGAGCCAGGAGGATTAGCTTAGTTTAGCATAAAGACTGAAGGCAGTGGGAAACAGCTGGCCTGGCCTTCTTCAAAAATACCAACACCTCAAAATCTCACTAATTAACACGTTGTATCTTGGTTTAACATGGAGTTAAACGATGTTACTATTAGCGACCAGAGCTGATCAGCTAATTGTATCCTAGCTTTCCCCTTGGAAATGCAAATGTGCTTGGATAACTCCGCAACATTGCCAATTAGTCGATATGTACAATCAATGGGAATTATCACTATTAGAAGATGTAACCTCATTGACTTTCTCTCAAAAGTACTGCTCAGACGAACAGTGAAAAGTGGTGGTGAAATGTTTTATTGACTTTAAGAAACTAACAATTGAAAAATTGTACACATTCTGGCAGAGCCTCCAAACATTTTGAGCATATATATATATATATATATAAAATATACTGTCTGTGTACAGCGTTGTGATTTAACTTCAATCTGCTCATTTTAGCTGGCTGGTTTTTTTTTCCCCCATCCAGCCTGTTGTAACAGTGTACTCAACACTTAATGATGTAGGCATTATCAAGCACTGCACTCTGCACAGACTCTTTGAACATGAGCACTGATACGCTGTGCACAAGGCTGAAATAAATCCTGTGGATCTAGTGGGAGATGTGTTGGTATTGAGGAATGACTGCATGTCTTACCCTCTCTTTCCCTCTCTCTCTTCTCTTTTTCTCTCTTTCCTTGTTCTATTGCCGCCATCCTGCTGGCTGAAGCCTATAATTTGGAATGTGTATAATGGATAAATTAGCTGTCAACCAATAAATCTGTGGAAAAGGAGCCATAGAGGTTCATGCGATCTGACCCAGGAAACTCTGCTGTGAGAATAGTTGTGCGGAGAGGGACGAGCTGTGGGAGGACGGACGGCTGTGAGTTATGGCTCCGCAAGGCCATATACGAAACTCAAGCAAAGAGGCCTTTGAAGCCAACGAGACCATTCAAGGGTCAAATACGTACTTAGAGACATTTATGTGTCTTTGGCATTCAAAGAGTCAGCCCATATTTTGCATTCATTTAATGGAAGAAAAAAAAGGACAAAGATGAGGCCAAAATGTTTTAAGAGTGTTTCTCGCATAAGAAAATCATGCGTCATTATTGGCAAGTGAATAAATAATGTTTGTGGATTCATTTGTAACAAACTGAGATTATAGCACATTTTCTTCATTCTAGCAACATAGTCATGTCATTTTTGAAAGGTAGTCCCGTTCCTGCTCTGCCTCTGTCTAGTTAAGAGGAAGGTTAGATGATGCACTCGTTCCTCGAGCTGACAGGATACTTGTCGCCTTATTGCCTGTTCTGACCTTTTAGTCAAAGTGCAAAGAAATGTCTCAGACAGAAGCATCAGCAGCCCAAAGGCCCGGCCACAGATAATCACGGTGCCACTGCACAGTTTCAGACCACTGTGAAGGTCGCTCAGAGCTAAAGGAGAAACTGAACTTTCAAATCATACTTTCCTTCTTTGACTTTTTCACAGGAACTTTCTTAAAAGCCACAGATAGTCTTGCTATTATTGAATGTCATTGTAAAAAGACACATAGAGAGACAAAATGTGTATATTAACGCACTTACAAAAACATTTAGTAAGAATTGTTGTTTTTAATATGATGTACTAGGTCATAATAATGTAGCCCAGTGATTAATTAATTAATAAATTTTTTTGGCCATGGTAATGGCCACATTGTTCCAGACACATATCTCAATCACTGCTGGATGGGTTGTACAGACCTTTGTGCTTCCCAGTGGATGCATACCACTGAGTTTTGTGATCCTTTTCCTTTTCGCACCACCATTAATTGAAATCTTTGGGTTTGAATGAAAACTATTGGGTGATTTGATGTGAAATTTGGTAAAGACATTAATGTAATAACTTCAATGATCGTGTAATGACTTCACCTGGTGCACTTTTTTTTTATTTGGCCAATACTTGACTGTTTAATAACTAAACATAACAAAACCAATGGGCCACAGTCTTGGCATGCTAACATGTGCTAATTGTTAGCACGTTTACCAATTTCACTAAGATGGAGAACATGGTAAAAATATATATCTGCTAAATATCAGAATGCTAAAATTGTCATTGTAAGCATGTTAGCATGCTGATGTTAGTATTTAGCTCAAAGTACCACTGTGTTAAAGTAGACTCACTGAGTCACTAGTGTGTCTACGTTCTTACTATTTAGGATTTTTTACAATTAACATAAGAACCAAATAAACCAAAGAACATCAAATCATGCCTTTACTTTCCCTTTGTTTTAATTCATGTCAAGCGCTTTTATCAGTGACTGGCTCTCCTTCATTAACCCATAACATAGATTTTTGTGGTTATATAAAATATTGTGTGCTAACTTTGTGCTCTAAATGGTTTGGGTTGACTATTTAATGAACAAGATTCAATTAAGTTGTTATACAACATAGTCGCTGTATTATATGTAGCTGATGTTGAACATAAGTCCTCTCTTGTATGGGCAGTGTTTTTCAGGCTTGTGCACATTTCTTTTTAATCACATCTTCTGCAGGTAGACAACATGTTCCTGTGTTCTTTTCCTGCCATCAATAATTGTAATGTCTCCATGCTTTTCCATACTGGTGATGAATCAGAATAGCCTATACATTTTTATTACTCATTTTATGTATGAGATATAATTATTTAACTTTTTGGAGGTTTGCTGATCTTTCCAGGCTGTCACACAGGATTTCATAGCAAACGTGGGTCAAAATAAGGGTGACAATCAGACCTTGTGTTTTATTGTTGACATGTTTGACATTACTGCAAGCAGCATGAAGTCAGTTAAGATACAGATAATTTACAGTTCTTTACAGAAGCACTTGGGGTTCCCAGTGTCCCAGTACTCAGCCCTCTCAGAAACAGATGAAAAGAATGGGTTTCCTCTTGCATACTTATATTTTTAAGTCTTAGTTTGAGAACCATATTTGAGGTAATGAATGAGTCAGTTTATTAAGGACATTCTTCATAAAAATGTACAAAATCTCTTCAGTTCAAGGTGAAGGTGACATTTCTTTTTCATGAAACCATGAATCCATCACTGTTATACCTTAGCAGGGCTATCACAGTGAGCTTATTACTATGGATGTCATCCACTGATTGATGAATGATTGTTCTGGGCACAAATATTCATTAATTCAATTTTGGAAAAGAAAAACCACCCACCAATCACTATTGTATTATTGCAACTGGTAATAAGTGTGGGTAAATTATTGCCACAAGGCAGAAATTAACCTTTTGCAATTTATTTTTATTTTTATTTTTTTTTCGCATCAGCAGTTTGTTTTTCTTGGGTGCAGCTTTAAGTTTTATTGTGAAAATCATTTTTTTTTTCATTTTTAGGAAAAAAAAAAACTTGATAGAGTAAAAAGCTCTGAGTACATGATGGCTCCACATCCAGCACTCTAGCTTTTTGACTGATGTTCAGACATAATGGAAAGTGTGAATATGTGGTTCAGCATTTCTTTCTGTTTATCAAGCAGTTCCATCTCTTTTAATCCAAGATGTGAGACATGCTAACACAGCCTCTACACCTGCTGAACTTGCTGGAGCGATGTGGTGACTCGGAGGTTTAACAAACTAAAATAAATAGTGCGTGTAGGGCGTATTTTATTTAGGTCATGCAAAAAAGTCAGGCACTACAAGTTGATATTTACTAAGTCTTGCCAGTAGTTCCCTGAATTGAGTTACGCTGTCATCTTTAAAAATAAATATTGTGACTATGACGGTCTACTTCTAAATATGTGAAGGATATTGTCCAAGCTTGCCGAGCAGGTTGCAGTCTGCACAGTGAAACAGCTTCAGAATCAGCAGCATTTGTGGGCAGCAGAGGAGCCGCCTCCTTATCAGTTAATGGATGAGTACACTGGAATGTCGGCCTGTTCTCCACACTGACATTTAAACTGATGAGTCTTGCTCTCCAGCCCAAACACAGGACTGTCAGACTGGTGGGAAGACAAACGCTTTCATCCCAAAGATAATAAAAATACACGGGAGTAGCAAAGACAAGTATGTGATCGACTAATCTCCCAGCTTTCTGTGGTGGTGGTGTGGGGGGGCATCCCAAAATTGATTGCTGGCACTTTTTGTTTGCCTTGCATGCCATATTGTTATCTCCCATTAAAAGAGTGTGTACAGAGCCTTGCACCCAGACATAAATCACAAGGCTTGGGTTCGGTCAGGCTTAAGGAGGAGTAATCAATTATTCTCTACCAGACATGGAGGAAGAAGCTGAGCTTGCACCCCCGGCTGCTCTCATTACCATAATCGCCCCCTTTAAAGTTATTTAGATTCAAACACAAAGACAAAACATGAATTCATGAACTATCAGGCCTGGAAAATAATGCAAACTGAAGACAGCATCTCAGCATTATTAAAATAATTATTGTTGTTTGGTATTAAAAAAAAAAACAGTTTTGTGTGGCGATGGAGGTTATAACATGAGTCAGTGGCCATGACCAGACACTATGTCAACAGATACACCTGTAAACAATGTCAAATAAATCCTCATCAAACTCTAAAGAGGCACTTATCTAAGTCATGGTGAGTACTCCTCACATGGTGAGCCTGTGGTATCCCTTGTTTTCTTTGTTTTTGGAGAAAGTGGAGAATTACTTGCGTGACATTAATTGAGTAAGTGAGGTTGGACATTGAGGCAACAGGTTTGCATATGTTGTAATTGTAGTTAGAAGTGCACATTTATTTTTTTAGGAACCTGGAGAATGTAGTGTGAAAGACATGGACATTTACCAAACAGGGAAGGTCTAAATAAACATGTTATCAGGTTGCATGATGGGTAATGTAGGATCCTGGATTTATGGAGTTTGAATCTTAATGGAAGTAAAAATCTAGATATCTTATCAGGACCTATCTTTCGCAGGTCCTGCATTTTTATGAAATGACAAAAATGTGCAACAGATAGTTTGCTTGGAAGATAAACACCATGTTCGAAACCAACTATTTAGCAGTATTTTATTTGGCCACTTGGGGGAAGCAGAACAAACTGAAAACACAACATTCACATAACTGCATAAAGTTGGTACTAGAGTTGTCACGATACCAAAATGAGCAACCACGATACTATACCAGACAAAGTATCACGGTTCCGGGTAATATCGCGATACTGCTGCCTTTTTATTATTATTTTTATGAACTGCAATGTATTTGTACAAGTTATAAGTACTTATTAATTATAATTACTTATAATGTTGTTTGGTGCATCATAAACATAATACTGGTAAAGTAAGAATTAGACTGAAATAAGTATTTTTATAAATAACATTTATTAAAAAGTTAAAATTGAAAAAAACCAACAACAAACAGATCCACTGGCCTTTTCTCTGCGTGTTTGTGTGTCTAGTCAAACTTTGAGGTATTTAACTTAAAGGACAGAACTTATGCAAAGGCATATCAAAGGCTACTTCATTGAACTGTAGCTCAATTCTATAAATAATAACTTAACAAAATACTGAACAATAAGTAGAATACAATATAGACAGTCTACATTACTACTGTGATCTTCTCTTAATTTCCCTCCTTTGGCTCCTATAGCTTGGTGGCAGCGCCTGCGCAGTGGACGGCCATTGTCTATTGCTTTCCCGTCTGTGCCTTGCTTAGGACCAAAATAGTTCCAAATGTGACTTTTGGAGTTTGGTTTCTTGAGAAATATTTGTTGTGCTTCGGCAGACTCGCCGCTCGGTCCCGGTCGCGTTTCGTGTTTGTGACCGTGAGCGCGTCTGGGCGAGACAGCCAATCAGCTAACAGACGGGCGGACCCAGCGTGCGGAAACAGCCTATCATATCCCCGGACGTCACCAGTAACGGGCAAACAGCCAATCATTCAGCAGCTGTGTAGTTCGGTTGCAGTTCCATGTTGGTTTGTTTACAAAGGAGTAGCATGCAGTGAGAAGCCGGGAGGAGAGCAGAGGCGGCCGCTATGTAGCGGAGACTGGCACCGGTAGTATCGTAATCCACGGTAATACCGTCGTGTAAAATTTCTAGTATAGTAGCGACGGTTATGATTTGGCACCGCGGGGTACCGGGTATACCGTGGGTATCGTGCAACTCTAGTTGGTACAGCTAGTGTGTTAGCAAACAAGCAACATTAGCATTCATTTTGGAGTTGTTTCCGAAGACCCGATCTAAGTCCAGTGTTCACTCTCCTTTTATCTCTGTTTTTGGTCTCCACCACCTGATATAGATTGCTCTTTGGATATTGAACACCCCACAATGTTTACCAGCTTGCTGCTACATTTGTCTAAAAGCTTTTTTGTTAGAAACATCTGCTAGTTCAGGTACTGAATTAGTAAATGAACCTGGGTATGAAACAAAGCACTACATGCATGTTCATTTTGCCCTCATTGTTGTTGTCTCATTAAAAAACAAAAGTTAAGTTTGAAGGAAGGTAAAATGACAAAAGTATTGTGTCAGCAGAGGCCGTGAGCTGCCTTTGTCCTCAGCAATGAGGCGCTGAGCTGCTAATTGAAGTATCATATGTGACTGAGGGTATGAGGTCCCTCTAACAGATGGTAGAAGTCTGGAGTCAGATAAATAAACCATTAGCCCAGCATGGAGATATCACCATGTGAAGAAGCCTCACGCCAGCTTCACTGACAACTTGGTTACAACATGAAACAACGTAGTGTATGATAACAGATCTTAGTTATGAACTGATGGATCACTTTGCTTGGCTAAGGAAGAGCAATACAAGATGATTGAAGGAAGCCACCACTGCAAGTCCCATGTGAGGGGAAAGACGCATGATATAAATCTTTGTTGTCAGTCTTCAGCTGTGTCAGATCTGGACAGCAGGGATCTCTGGTGATTGGATTGTTTATGTTAATGCCAGCTTGACATGCTGGTGCCCTACTTGGGCTCTGACATGAAACACAGCCAATAGATTTCTTTTTCCCACAGGACTTCTATCGTAAGTTGGCAAATAGACATTAAATGAACAGAGACTCTGATTCTGTGATTTCATTAAGAATGCATAACCTGTATTTTAAAATGTATTCAACACAAGATCATTGAATTTTGAACAGTCCAATCTGTGATTTAGAGTTAATAAAGCAATGGCACAAAAGAACAAATGAAACAATGATTTAAAGCAAACAGATGTTATTATATAAAGTTTTTTTTGTCACATGGATCATCGTTGGAGTGACACATTTCAACATAATGGGAAGAAAGAGTTGTGTTGGGAGCAATGGCAAAGTAAGATCAGTGATTTGTATTACAATTGTTCATGTAGAGTGATTTTATTCAGAGTGATGTGTGATTCTTACAGCCCCTTTCTTTTTCTTTCTATTTATTTACTATTACTAGTGACCATAAAAACATTGTATTGAATGTCAACATTGAACACAGGAACTTAACGAGATCAGAGGATCGCACAAACAGTTTTATTATTTTGTCTTGTTTAAGGGGTATCGTATATCCCTGTAATGCATTTTTTATGTCCTAAAATGTCAAATTTCTTAACAACAAAACTACCACCAGTAATCATGTTTACTTCATGACTATTGCGACTATAAATATTCTCATCACTGTTTGTGAGCCCAAATAGAGCCAATTAGACTGAACTATGTTTAATCTAAATAAAAACTTCTAGTCAAAACAGTGGATTATGAGCTTTATGGAGAGCAATTCAGACTGGTCCCAAATATATGTGTCTGTTCCAACTGTACGTTCTGTGTGGGGAACAATCATATTCTCCTTCCTGGTTTACTTCGGGGCAGGTATACATATAAAATTCTAACAAATGACAAAATTGAACAAGTGAATGCTCATCATATATAAAACAATAATTTATTATTTCTCTCATTTTACAAGACATCAAATTGTGTGGCTAACTAAGGATTTGTAAGCTGTTATTCTGTTCAATACATGAAGCCCTAAGAAAGCAAAAGCGACTACAACGTGTGCTTCAACAAACACTGACATTTCAATTTCAACAATATGAAAAACAGCTTTCTCTAAACATAAGTACATATACAATGATCTCACGTTATGATGATCTCTACGTTATGGAACAGATGGTACGTTGCTGGTTGTATTAACTTTGGGAAATCAGCACCATTAGGAGAGAAATTACAACTAAAAAAAATTGGATTTGTTACAAAAATTGTATTATTTTTTTTTTATTTACAAAAGTCCTTATGGAAAGAATCATGTGTTCTACCTCACAGGAAAATAGCAATATTGTGTTTCCATAAAAGCACAGAGTATGTAAAACCGTAAAATACTGATAAGAGATATATAGTACCAACAAAATAATGTAAAATAGTGTTAATGCTGGCTGTTTACGTATGGCACACGGTCTTTACACACTTTCAAAACCTTCCAAAAAGTCAGATATTGTGTTTTTGTTTTCATTATTCAAAAGAGCAAGGACAAAGGTAGAAAAGGTTATTGAAAGAATTTGAAAAATGCTCTAAAATCATCCTCATAGCCATGTCCGATTCATGTCAAGTCCAACCCTCATCTTAAAGGACCTTCTCTTCGCTACAGTGGTGGAAAATGTTCCAGCCTCCAGGAAAAGCTTTCCTTATTTCCTATTTACAAAACGTTGCCACATTGAACGAGGCAGGAATCTCTACCCCAACTGGTAGTGTCCTATGTACAGTCCATTACACTCAGTCTGTCCTCTGGCTGGCCTGCCACCTGAAGTTAGAGCAGGGGTTAAACTGTGGTCACAGACAGGAGTGAGTTGTAAACCCTTGTGCCGTCTGGTGACTTGGTACCGTGGGTCAACAGTTCTTGGATGGTCATCCAGTTGTCAAATATTTTCTTATTCCTTTTTTTCATCATCTTTTTGTGGCTGAGTTCTATGATGTTGGGCTCTTTTTTGTCCTCTGGGCCGGCCTGTTCCTTAAGACAATCTGCTCGGCTCTGCTTCATGAACTCGCGGCGCTGCCTCTGCTCTTTAGCGCGGACAGCGTGCTGCTTCCTCTCCTCTTTGCTCCAGTAGCGGCCCATCTTCAGCTCGCTTATGGCGTCATCGTCTGTGGTCATACCGCTGCGCTCCTCGTGAATGCGCAGGGCTCGCTCCCTCAGCAGTTTGTCCCGAACAGGCCGCTTGGTGATGTAACGTGTACCGTCGCTGCGGATCTTCACCTTCCACTCCATCTTGGGATCCAGGTCATTGGGGGCGATGTGATCCCGGCACATGCTGACGAGGCTCATCTGGCTTTGGGCATACTCCACGGCGGATTTCTGCTGGATCAGCTGCATGTAACTCTGGTAGTGCTGGGCATGAGCCGGGATGTGGGCATGCTTGTATGGTGAGTGTGGCTGGGAAAAGCTCCGCCCAGCCTTACTGGACTCTCCAAGTTTCCTCTCCTTGCTGTCATCTGAATCCTTGGAGGAGCCTCTGCTACGGCTGGAGCTACAAGCTTCCTGGACAGGGGACAGGAGAGGTTTGAGCATTCTGCCATTGGAGCTGGACACCCCAGCCTGGTTCTCTGCTCCTCGACGGAGTGAGTTGTCTGGAGACAACTCGAGTGTGAGAGGGGTGCTGCGGCAGCTCTCGCCAGTGTTGTAGGCACTGGAGCTGTCTTTGTCTGATTTCTCCGGCAGCTCTGTGATGTCTGAGAGCTCGTGGCGGCGTGCGTCAATGCTAGTATTGTAGTTGCGGAAGCCACTGTTGTGGAGCATCCAGGACTCACGGCACTGGTCTCTCAGCTGCTGCATCTTGTGAGCACGGACGATATTCAGGCACTCCAACTCGATGGTGCGGAGCTCTTCGTTGAGCAGCTCCAGCTCCTTGTCCACACCCTCCTGGTCCTGACCTCCTGCCCCGCCACCCTGGCAGTACAGAGCCTGAACTCCACTGTTCCTCATTTGGCACTTTAGCTCCAGGAGCTCTCTGAAACGCTCGCACTCATCAGCTGGGATGCCCAGGAAGTCTGTGTCGGGGTAGTCTGCAGAGATGAATGACTCGCTGCTGAAGGGCAGGTCGGTGCTGCCGAGGGTGTCCTGGCTGTAGGTCAGCATTCTGCAGCTGCCCAGTGTGTTGGAGGCCGTGGTCTGGTCGTCAGCGAGGTTCTCCTGCTCTGAGCTCTCATCGTTTCGCGTGCTCTCATCTGTGCGACCAACTCCGCTGTCCTTCTCGTGGTGGTTAGACAAAAGTGTGGCTGTGTCTGTAGTGCCTCCATCCTCCTCGTGCTTCTTCTGTAAAAAGAAATGACAAACAACTCAGGAAGAGTGCTGGTGAAAATGCACTGAATGTGTGGAAAGTGTTAATTATAGTAGGTACCTTCACAGGATGATGTGGTATTTATTTTTTTCTTTTGGGTACCTTATGTAACTTTATTTCAAAATACACCTTAACATAATGAACATGTGCTTTTCCACATGTCACACTCTGCATGTCATTAAATGTACAGTCAGTTGCTAAAAAACAAGTGCAACAGCTGGTAATTTAGCTGGGCTAGAATAATCTATAGATGAACATATGTGTTCCTGCAGATTGATAGTGCTACTTTGCCTCTTCACGCTGTGTGTGCGTGAGTGTGTATGTGTGTGTACCTGCTGCAGCATGCTGGCAGTGAACTGCATGGCCTGATGGTGCTGCTGCTCCAGCATGTCCATGTGGAGGTCATCCAGGAAGTCATTCCTGTCATCATCCATCCAGCCCTCGTCCAACTGAGATGCAGTCGGGAGAAGAGACGCCTCATTAGATGCACATACTCAACTGCAGTAAAGCTTTACTCAAAAAAAGACATGATGATATCCTTACCTGGATCTCTGGTCTGGCCACCAGCAGAGACACATTCTGGTTCCCCTCACTGGTCAGCAGCGCTACCGCATCCTCACGGTTTTGGATCTCAACACCATTGATCTTAAACAACACAGAAATAATAATAATAATAATAATAATAATAAATATATATTAAAATACCTGAAAAAATAAAATATATTTATCTTACCTGGATGATTTTATCCCCTTCTCTAATTCGGCCATCTTTTGCAGCAATGCTGTTCGGATCAATCTAAAGTAAATGGAGAATAAATCATCATAAAAAGGATAAAACAAGCAGGAGGTTAACATCTGCCTGATTTTGTCTACCCTGAGCACCCTGTCTTGTTTTACTATTTAATTTTTGGCATTGGTATTTTCTGATTTTCTTGTGTAAGTTTAAAGATTCTTTACTTGCTAAGTCACAATGAATTAAAACAATCCCAAAAAAAAGAGATGCAACAATCATTGAAACAAGAGTAAGAAATTTAAAATAACGTAGTGAGGGAGACGTATAACATAATTTACAGTGCCCCAGAAGTTAGGAGAAAGAGGAGACCACATACCTCACTAATGTAAATACCAGCTTCATCCTCATCGTCAGTCCTGTAACAGATTGTCAGGCCAAGCTTGTCTTGGATGTTGGCTCGGTACAAATCCACCTCCTGGTGAGACACGTGCAAATAAATATTCCACACACCTTAATCACCCCCCCCCCCTAGATTGAGAAGAAAATAGTTGTATTTTTGCTCATTTGTCTGGACAGACTGATTGTATTGACTAAGAAAATGGGATCATGGAGCAACAGTGATCCATCAATCACTGTAATGATTCTTTCAGCTGGACGCAGAGAAGCCATTGGCTTTCTCTGAGGCCCACTGACAGAATGAGAGATGATGCAGTGGACTGCAGACAGACAGAATCCCGTTTTTCACTTGTCAACACCTGTAATCTCTCAGATACAGATAAAGATACGAGTCGTGCTATTCTTTGAGAGCAGTGGACTCTGCAAGGGTAAATGCCCCCCAAATAAAACTGGGTCGTGGCTGAATGATGAGGGGCCTTCTGAAGGAATAGTTTTTACATTTTGGTAAAGATGATTATTGGCTTTCTTGCAGAAAGATGGACGAGATGAAATACTGCTCTTAGGTTTATTCGCTAAATAAAAATGTACAGCCAACAGCCAGTTAGTTATGTTTAGCATAAAGACTGAAAATAGCTATCTTGTTTCTTGCTTGGTTTTTGCTCATATTAAACAAATAAAACATTGCTGAGTACACTTAAAAAAGAAAATAAGAGATTTTTAATATAACCAAGACGCAATATCTTTTCTGAATTATTGTGGTGCAAATTTGAAACAAAACTATATATGTATAATGAGTGACACACAAAACGGATACTAACGCAAACACAGCATCACTGGATTATGTCATTTTTTTCTTAGACAAATTCACTCTACAAGGATGCTGATAATAAATAGTCTGTAATAATCTGCTTCACATCTGCCATTAGCCACCCTGAACTTCACCTTTCTGCTCTCTCATCCTCAAAGCTCCGTCCATGGATATTATTTATATCAAGCAGTAGGTGGCTGGGCTTTAGCAAGAGGGGAGGAGGGTCAAGGTCGACGGAGGTTACTGAAGGAGGACAACAAAGCCTTCAGACTCCTCTTACCCCCAACTACGTTATGGCCTCATCCAGGCATTGTTAACATGCATCATCAGATTCATCACTGCTGACCTATTATCTGTGCCATCTAATTATCCGCCAGGCCTCGTCTCAAAGACATATTAGACCTTGTCACTAATAAGTAATGATGTCACCGTTGTGCATCTGCTGGAACAAACCAGCAACTCGATTCCTGTCTCGCCTACATCTGTGTCTGTATATAGAGAGAGTGCCCCATCAATAACTATGATATATCAGGACTTGTGGTCGCTAGCAAGGCCATTGGACTGGAGACACACAGACTACCTCGGCTGTCCTTATGGAGCAATAATGCACTGCCGTCTGAATGTAGATCTTCATTGAGAAGACAGTGGAAAAGGAGGGATGGCGTTTTTACCTCATATTCCAGCTCCTCGCGCTCTATGTCCTGCTGTATGCCCTCCAGAAAATCATTGGGGTCAAAATACGCATGCCCAGGAGGATGCCTGAGAAATGAAAAAGGAGTTTAAGATAAACTGAAAAAGGAGAGAATGCTAATTCAACACACACACTTAAAAAAAAATCATTTGACACATTTGTCAATCTAGATTTAATTTAGCTCCAGAATTTGAAAATGAGAAGCAGAGAGGAAGTAATAAGAACACAATGTAGAAATCACACTTGAATCAGATAAATTGATATACTATATACTATACTATACCCGGAGGCAAATCACAAATTAACATGCTGCGTTAATAATTTGACTTGAAAATCACTTAAAGAAATCGGGATTATTCATTAAAGGGCAACTGCTGCTGCCACATAATGTAAAATGTAGCCAGACTCTCGGAGCTCCGGGGCCTAACGCACGCACGCACGCACGCACGCACGCACACACACACACACACACACACACACACCAGACGCACACACAGATACACAACAGACACAATTTGAGAATATGCAAATACAGATGAAGAGAGCCATCATTTTAATGTGGCTGTGTGCCCTGGAGGAGCTGTCATCTCCCGTAAGTGACAGTGACATTTACCCTTCAAACTTCAGACACATCCCTTTGTGTTCACAGCGGTGTGGTCTGGAGAAGAAGATAAGGAGCCGCACTCCTAATTAACTGTAAGGTTGAAAGGTCTGATTGTGTCTGAGAGTTAAGTGACCTTTTCAGTAGTGCTGAGTTCTGACACAAAGACCAAAATTTGCTGTATCCTCTTGAATTAAATTAACATTCTTTGAAAAGTTATGTGTATGTGTTTTGTAGCAGCACTGAAATCAAACATTGGTGTGTTCAGACTTGAGTTCTCTATCTCTCTGTGCTATAAAACTCTAAAAGTCCTCAAACTCATTTTTGAGGTTACTGTTTTGGAGCAAAGTGTAGCACCAGAGAATCAAATGTGAGTTGGAACAAATATTACGGCTAATTTCCTTTTCCAGGAACCAAGACATGTCAGATTTGGTCTGCTACTATTTAGCCAGGTGTCTTTTTTTGTGCAATTATTTCCACAGGTAGAATTTCACTTAAATAGACCACAGACCATTTCCAAAAAATTACAATATCATGGAAATCTATGAAACTTTCATAGATTATAGACTCAGGGCCTACAATTTAAACAATTTCAAGTATTTGTTTGCTTTTACATATTTTGGGCTTCCAGCTCATGAAACCCAATAAAAAATAAAGTCTGTACATACGCATGTTGAAGGATTACATTACATTATGCTGTAACCAAGACCATCGTTTCAACAGAATGTGTAACCGGATCCAAAGCGACTAACCAACTACCTAAACACACACACATAAATTGTACTCCCGTGTATTGACAGTGTCTGCAGGAAATATACAGTGTACAGTTTTCTACCAGTTCTGTTGCTAACGCATGTCGTCTAACATTAATGAAGCATCGTGTTGGTCCAGGCAGAGCACTGATGTCAGGCTTATATTAGCTGCTTGGTATTAGCTGTTTTTTTCACCATCAGTGGGTTATTTCATCAGCTGTCTGACAAATAACATCCAGTCACGTTCATGCAGGTGTTCATTATAACCTGTTATAATACTGTCACACCGAGTCTGGCTTAGTACTTACTCCTCTGGAAGCAGATACTCCTCCAGCACTGTCATGGGGGGTGAAGGGGGAGGCATCTTGGTGAGGGCCATGATGTGCTGGAGGGTGATGTCGGTTTGGGTGCTGATATCCGAGACCTGGGTGTCAGCGATAGGGCTGACCTGTTTGGGGTGTGGGGCCCGGCGCAGAACCTGAACCACGATGGGCTCCTTGGCGGTGCGGAAGGCCTCCACTGCCTGGTCATGAGTGGCCTTAGAGAGGTCCTTGCCATTGACCTGGGGAGAGAGAGAGAGTGAGAGAAAGAGGGTGAAAAGGAGCCAGAAAAGAATCGGCAAGAGAAACAACTGAAACAAGATAATTCAAAATACGCAAGCTTTGTTAGACTGAAGAAGGACATTCATTATGCCTGACTGATGCAATCATTATCGGAGATGATTAGTGAAGCCCACAGAAACACAGCAGCAATATTCTGTTTGAGAAATGAGTCATTACTGCCTCAGCTTGTTTTACAGGGCCACAGTCGGACCAAGTAGAGTAAGACCTTAATTAGGAAGAGTCTCTCTTTAATTAATCAAGGTCATTAGCTGAGGCTGCACGGTGGAGCCCTCATTTAGCTAAGTAATTTCTCAGCAGAGGATAAATTTGACCTCCCATCAGAAACAGTGGAGTGGAACCCGTGTGTTCACCTGAGAAGATAAATTTGAGCAAAAGACTGTGGTGTGTCACAGAGAAGAAGCTAATTAATTTTGGTTGAGCCACTTAAGACCTCTCTGTGTGCTGAAGAAAGATGAGCGCAGACCCTCTAAAGTCACTGCTCTCAATCGAATGTCACCCGGTCCAGTGCGACTTAAAAGTTAAATAAACTGACTTAAGTCTGCACACAGATCTGTCATCCAAAGTGTCAGGCCGAGCACTCAGATTCACTTTTAGATTTTTTACTCCAGCCCATGGACGTTTACCAAAGGAACTACTGTGGGAACAAAAAAAGGACACAAGACCTAAAACAAGCCTGAACTATATTAAGAGCAGACATCCGCTGCAGCCGCTCTCATGCTTATTGCGTCTTGGGTCACCACACTGGCTTTATCAGGGTTTACACAGAGCTGCTGTTCCGCTTTCAATCACCACATTATACGCAATTTGTTGGTTTGTGATTCTTGGATGTGTTGAGAGCTTTGATAGGATCTCAGCCTGTAGCTCTTCTCATTTCACAAGCTCCCATGCATGGTCCCTCCTCCTGCCTCTTCACTGCAGACACGCACATGATGGAAATCTCCTTTAAATACCTTCTGATCCAACAAGAGCATACAGTGTTGCAGGTCATTAGGCGTGTCAAAACTTCATTAGCGTTGCCTCTCACTCTCCTTGACTTTTAACATACATGTAAGATTATGTTTGGGGATTCATTTTCTGATAAACATGTGGATGTTCGGTGCACCTGCCTCCGGCCGTGGCTGCCTCATTCGAATTCATGGCATAGTTTGCAGACTTAACTGTGGCACTGCCCATCAGGAGCAATATTACACCGCCTCCAGGGAATAAATGCAAAACCTCACTGGAGCCAGACAATGAATGTAAAAGCTCAGCACATATTTCTTTAAAGGGTGACATATAGAAATGAAAGTCACTGAGTTTGTGTGTGTGTTTATACATTAGAGGAAGGATGAGGAAGACAGGAAAAGGAAGGAACTTAATGCAGAAGTCAGAAGAGGCTATGTGCCCACTAATAACCAGAGCAGATTAATGCTAATCCTGGGCCTGCAGGATAATTGGATCATCTCAGTGGACTTAAACTTCCGCTTCTTTCACATTGAAACTTGACCAAAAAATTAATAGCTAATCTATTTGCAGTTCTCTCTGAATAATTGACATCGAGAAAAGCAAGTTCTCATATTGCAGAATACGAATGTGAGAAATCTGACAAAACACAACCTTGAGATTTAAGACCACCACAAAAAAGACCTTGACTGTGAGCTGGATCATAATCAAAACAAGTAATCTCATCACCATTTGTTGTTCCCGCTGGTATCAGTAATAAGACCTCCTAACATCACACAAGCCCTCTCATCCTCGGCCCTGTTTTGTTTCCCACAGTGTGCCACGATGTTGCACATCAGCTGAGGAATACAAGCGCCTTTGTACTTTCTTCTCCCTGCATGCCGGCTCCAGCAGTCAGACCTGGTTGCCAGGAATCCCGGGGCTACTTGAAGGCGGTGAACCAGAGACAAAGCCTTTTAGTCCTCTTCTTGTTGAGCCTGGAGCATTCTGCCTTAGTGCTCTCAATAGGGGGAGTCTCCTCCCAGCTGTGGAGGGGGTCCCACGGCCTCCATTCACTACGCTCACCTCTGACACGGAGCGGCCCTTTGCAGCACACTGGGAAAAAACACACAACACGCCCCCGACACAATACACACTGTTTCAGCACCACCAAGCTCTCCAACTATGCCACGTTTACCCTGAGCCTTAACACTGAGGCAGTTCAGCTGCTTGTGAATAACAGAGAACTCATTTTACAACAAGTTAATGTGGCAATGAGCCGAAGTAGCCAGACTTTAACAGTTAGAGCACACTGAATACTCCTTAACTGTAATTGAATGCTACACTTGAACTGTTGTTTATGTTGACCTAAAGCAATGATGACTGTCATGCAGAAATTACTCTGTCAACCTCTGGGCCATCCTCTGAGAGGGGTCTCTGTTAAATCCATTTTAATGACCAGAGGGCAGCAAGGATTCTACTTAAAGGAATACTAATTAGCTCTAAATCACACGTCTGCTGTGTCAGTGTCTGGTGAGGGATTTACACAGCTGTGGCTGTGGCTCTGTTATTTGCAGCTTGTTTTCTTAAATTAAAATATCACATTTGACCTGTAAAGAAACAGTAGTATTGGGGACCTGTATGGCCACATTGGATTAGGTTATGGCTGTTAAGGAGCAGTCCAGGATTTCAGCTTTCCTCGACTGTTCGTGTGATAGCTATGTCAGTCTTCAGCCCTCTGGGTAATAATTAGGGGCAGCAGAGGTGAGTCGTGCCGGGAGGCCCGGCGCGGTATCATCCCTGGAACGCAGTTCAAGCTGGATTGAGATGTCGATGTGGGACTCAGAGTGTGTGTGTGTGTGTGTGTGTGTGTGTGTGTGTGTGTGTGTGTGTTTTCACTGATTGCTAACCTGCTGCCAAAGATGCTTATCTGCCAGGCAGAGAGCTCTAGCTGTTTCATTATCTTTGTATTACGGTAGATGAGGTGACACTGCCTCACATGTCCATATTATTCTTTATTTAATCTGGTAGTCTGGTAGTAATTGAAATGGGCCTTATTAAATAACAAAAAACTAACAGGAAATCAGCAGCCTAAAATACACTTGACTGACTGTAATTGACTTTTCTGTTTGTGCTTTTCTGAGGTGCTGTGTCCCCTTTGAGTTGCCATAGGACTGTGTTTAAAATAACATCTGCCTTTAGCATGTGCTACTGTTTAGACATTTCTTCTTTATTTTACATAATCTGTTAACCCACAAAATAATGTAGCATAAAATGCATGTAACACGCTAGGTAGCCGGACATGCAACATTATGCTAACGTTAGAGCAGATAATAAATTCCTTACATTTTTAGAACCTGCTGCTCTAATCATTATCATATAGAAATAGACATTGCAGGATATTAAGTCAAGTCACAGACTGTGTTGTATAACATTAGTCTTTGATATGGCCATTCAATCAGCACGTAATCCTTTAATAAAGAGGAGAAGAACATCATTAAAGAGCCAGTGTTTCTGTTCCTTGGGGAAACAGAAGCAGTGAGATGGAGAAAGTGGAAACTCTGCCAGCCTAACGGTGGCTTTCAAAGATGGGCAGAGCAAACCCTGGGAACTTCTCTCTATAGACAAGTGTTTTAAAGAACCTTGACAGCTGGGGTACACTTCTTAGACAAATTATTCAAAGTCTGTATTTCAGTGCAGAGAGGAGCAGTGAAGTGACAGAAAGCATGAAGGCTTATTTTCAGAGTTTGAGTAGCAGTCTGAATGTGGGTCATTCGGCTTGAAAAACGCACTTAATCCCTCTTTTATTTTACTTTTTACCATTTTCATAAGAAAGAAAGAAAATGCAAGGAGCCAGTGATTTTGTGTGTGTGTGTGTGTGTGTGTGTGGGGCTGCATGCACTTTTAAGTGTCTTTAAATCTGCTTGTATTCCTCTTGACAGAAAATGGTGTGAGGCTTGAAAACACAGTGGTCTTTATTTACTGCAGCATGCAAGCTTACTGAGGATTACAGAATAAACAGCTAAAAACTTAATGCTGGTTGAAAGAGACACCACTGTTTACTTTCACCTAATCTGATTTAAGCATGGGACATTGTGTTATCCACAGTTGATCAATTATAAACCCAAATCACTTCCTGAATGCTTCCTGCTGCCTTTCTTTGATCCAATGAGCATAATTGTATGTGGGTGCTGTGTGTCGGGGGTGCTTTTGAATTTTATTTGACTTTGAATTTATTTTTCTTTTACTTTTGAGCCTCAAAACAATTTAATTCATTGTGTTTTTAAATAAATAAGTGCTATTACCATAATGTCAAAATGTTTTAGTACGACGTTGGTAAGATACAGAACTGCACCTCTTGATGGACTGTCGGAGCTTTATGGCTACCGTAGTTAAGAGTCTTGCAAAGTAATACGTACTGTGCTTCAACATAATATTATGCTGTGTGTGTGTGTGTGTGTGTGTGTGTGTGTGTGTGTATAAGGCACCTGTTGAGAGACATGCTCACAAAGTGGATTTCAAAATCAAGGCTTTTAGTCATGCAGTAAAACATAGGAATAGAGCAGCTGCGAGAAAAATTCAACATTAATGAATCAATGGTATGGAAGTGGAGGAAGCACATTTATAATCCGGTGTGCTTTATAGTTGGAAAAATATGGTAAAAACCGAAAAAATTCTGTCCCTGTCTCAGGGAATTAGTAAAAGTACAGTGTCATTATGATCATGTTATCATTCAAATAGAAATAATGTAACATACTGGACCCAAATCTGCAGACAAAAAAATTTAAGACAAAAAACTCCAAAATGGTTATAGGGAACGTTGACTGAAAGTCAGATTCACAGCCTAAAATCATGAAGTGAAGATACTCCATGAAAGCAACACAGAAAGCCAACAGACAATACACACGATAAATGAAAAGCTTGTGGAGTCAAACAACAAAAGGTGGAGTGTATATAAATATAGCATCAGTAATGTACATCTCTCATCAGTATAATCTGACACTTTTGCTACTTTTACTTTTTGTGACAGAAAAAAAGGGCAACCAAGCTCTCACACACGAACTGACAACACGTAGCATCTAAAAGCCACATTAGAAAAAGGCTACAAAGCAGCTGCCCTTCAGTGCAGATATGAGACAATGTAGAGCAAAGTGAAAGGTGGGGGTCCATGGGGGAAGGTAGAAACAGCAAACAGGCTAAGACCCTGGGGTGTGTCCTGCTTCATTAGCCCCGTTATCTCACTCCACTACCCCAGGCTTCACCTTTTTAGCCTTAACACCTCCACACATACCGACTCGCATAACGAAACATGCACACCGATCCGCTCCGAGGAGTTACAGCTCAATGCCTCAATCTGTTTGTTCAAGTTTAGTCCAGCAGCTACACAGCCACTGGAAGGAGAGCGGGAGCAGACATGGTACAAAGCACACAGAAAACCCCCCAAATATGAGGTAATTCTCATTTCCACAGAGGGACTGTAGCTCCCTCAATGCAGGTGGCATCCACAGTTAGGTCTAATTGATATTGTTAATGTCACATAATGAAGACTGCTGGGAGGGGCTCCTTTTATACAGCCTAATGAGAAATAATTATCCTTAATCATTTAAAATGTGGCCAACAAGTTAAAGCTATAGAACAACTGCTCACATCCCAAATGGGCCTCACATGTTTTATTCATTACGGGGTGCAAATACAAATGAGGCACTTACAAAGATGCATGTATTTTGTCATGCATGTCATTTCAGCAAACTCATAATCATGTACCATGACTGTCTGGTTAATGTTGCTCTTGTGAAACAATAGCTGAATGTTGCAAACTAAGAGCAACGAATTATGAAAAATGAACCTCTTATTTGAGGCACAACAAAAAACAATAAAAAAAAATCTGATGAGGACTATTTGTTGCTGAAATCATCCCATTCAAGCCGCCCTGTAAAAGCATCAGGCTGACTCATCTGTACAGCACACCGCAAGCTAACATCTGTGACTCCACTATCGGTCAGAAGAATTGTGCTGACTTGCTGTTTTAGCCAATGAGTTTGCAATGCATCTAGCACACGTAGTCATCTCTGTATAAGCTACGTGGTGCTGTTTGCATTCACAGGTTAATAAAGACTCATGGGGCATGTTAATTGAGATAGACATTCATGAGTATGGCAACACTAAGCCATTCATTGTTTGTCTATGACATCCATACTGAGTTATATCTATGTTGCAGTGGTAGTGAGTAAAATGTTCTGTTGTGGTGTGTCGTTTCATATGGTGATATCAATATATATTGAAACCTGTAGTTGGAAACCTTTTATGGATACAATAATCAGATAAAATGCTCCTGTCAACTGATACTGCAGCTTCAGTTTCAGGTAAAAATTATTATTATGCTCGAAACAATACGGTGTTGGGCTGAATAAATGAAGTGAAACAAAACAAACAAAACCTCCTAATGGTTGTGAAAGTGAATATTCTTTTGTGCTACATCAACCTTCTGATTCAATATGGTCTCAAAGCTCTTTCATAGTTTTAATCATTGTTCTGCTGTTTTGTCGGGATCTTGTGATCCCTCTTTGTCATTTGCTTTGGACTGACAGTAAGTACACAGACTCCTGCGAGCGCTCCCCTGTGGCAGCCAGCCACCTGCTCCGGTGTTTAACAGATGTGACGGCTCACCAGGGCTGATCTTAGCCCTTATTAAAAACACACAGTGTCAGGCTCCAGTGGCAGCGCTCTGGAGCTGGTGATCCCTGCTTTGTCTCTGTACGCTGCCTTTGTCAAGCCTCATTACAGTGCCGGGAGCCGAGCGGGGCCGAGGTGCATTTCTGCAAGTTCCTTCGGGGTTTTTTTTTGGTAACTGCTTTGATGATAGTCTCAGGTCCCTGACAATGGGACGTAGGGGCAGAGAATTGACTGGATGTGGGGCTGTCTTGTACAAATATCCCGCTTTAATTTTTCTGTCTCTTCGATCCAGAAGATGTCATACTGAGACCATCTGGCACAGTGACAACTTGGCTTCTTGAGCTGAGCGTGACATCTTTACAGCCTTCAATCAGAAATATGGCTAATTAGGCACTGGCACTTGGAAAGCCTCAGATAGCACACGTTCCAGCGGGCTCATTTGTAAACTTCTTTTGCTCTGCAGATCAATCGTTTTTTTGGTTTAAGATGCTGTTCCTCTGCAGGGAACTGGGAGAGATAAATATACAGAGAAAGACATAGACAGAGAGACCTAGCAAAGCAAAGGACTTAGCAGGCAAACAATAGTCCGGATCAGTTCAGTGTGGATCAGAGCCTCAATAGGCAGTTTGTGCTGAGGCTCTAATTAAGCTCTGGGTCTTGGAAGAGCCTCAGCACGGCGCCACAGCCATTACAGAGTACTTCTGGAGAGATTAAGAGCCCTAGGACTGTCAAACAGAGTTTCCAAGGCCTCTACCTTTAAGTCCCTGACAAAAGCAGCTGAGCTTACATCTCCGCATGGTGCTTACCTTCAGCTTTGAAGAAAGGGCCGAGGGGTTCACTGCTGTCAGAAGGGTCAAGTTTAAAAGGGAACACCGAGGCTGCCGCAACTCAGGCTTTTAATCATCATAACGAAAAGGGAAAGCACTTATCTTGAACGCTGTGTTGGCTATGGTTAATAGACCGTAACAACATTTGATATCAGTACAGTGTACACAAACATTTGCATAAGAGCGGTTCCTTGAAGAAAATAACAGCCATTTCAATACCAGCTCCTAATTAATTCTTTCCAAACTGACTACAAAACTTACCAAGTCAAGCAATTATTTATATTTCTGCCAGAACTGATAAAATGGCTCCAGGTAAAATATGAAATGCAGTCTGCTGACTTTTATAAAACAGTGCAAAACTCAATTTTTCATTCTTCCAACATGGGACTTAAATCTAAGGTGTTTAATGAACTGGAAAGATTTCAAGTGTTCATGGATTATTAAGTCTTCAGAGGGATGAGAGCAGAGTGGGCACTGTGCCAGGCTCACCGATCAACGGGATCTGATTGTATTATCAAAAGACAAGAAATAAGACTCCCCAGAATCCCCTGCCGAGGTACAAGCTGAGGATGTGCTCGCACAGATTTCATCCTTCACCACCTACTCTTATCACAAACAGCCACATAGGAACAAGCAATGCACAACACAGTCAATAATGCGGTTTATGTTTGTGGCCATTATTGCACTCACTATGAACCACTGTCTGATGACAGCTGTCTCAGGCAAATCCAAGTCAAGTCGAGTTACAAGCCCTTAAAGGCCAAGCCAGGTTTTCATAAACAAATTCCTTCCCTCCAAGTTTCTTCACTAAAACTGAGACCAAGATGCTTCATATTGTATATTTATATATATTTGTACTTATTACAAATATGACTTGAAAGCACTTTGTGGAGATACACAAGTTCCGGTTAATCACAAATTCAATCCTACTGATTAAACAGTATCCTGCAGCAATACATGGTAAATGCTACTAGTTAAAATCCATGGCGCACGTTCTAGTAGGACACTCCTAATGATTAAACATCCAAAGTGTGTCACAGGGCACGATTAGTTTGTCTGGTCCGTAAAGTGTGCTGTCTTCATAGACAAAGGCCATGAAATACTTTGGATAAAAAGACAAACTATGCTAAGTTTTATTCTGTCTCAAGAATGAACTCTTTTTGGTCATTCATGGTGCACCAGACATCCCAGACATCATCCAAGCGTCTTCCTTGCTGTAGAGCAGCTGATTCACTATGTCTTAAGGCTGCAAAAATGCCAAACGACTGGTTCAAATTAAACCCTTAATGCTGGCTTTCTTTACAGAGCCTCAGTAGCAACTGATGTAGGTGAATGGCCCGCCAATCCAGGATAATTTGACAGGCAAGATGGCACTGTGACCTAAGAAGAGGCAGAACAAAAGAAGTGACAGACCTCATCCCCACACCATGTTTTTGCTGTTATTAGTGGTCGGTTGGGGGTGGAGTGGAGGGCTTTCTGACCTCAATATAAGTACCCATGATTCATTTATTATGCCACTGCATAACACCCGTCCTTTCTTTGAGACTAGCCAAAAGATCCCTTTTGTCTTTTTTATTTTCTGAACAGACCTGATCAAAGCCGAAATATTTGCAGGCACAATGTCAGACTCCCCGTTATCTTCCCCTGATGAGAGGGAGCTGTTTTTTTTCGGGGAGAATAATGAGCAAGATCCACAGAGAGCTTGATCATTACGTTCATTTAAACCAGCCACCAGCCACCCCGCACTCTGCGCAGTAAATGGAGATGTAATTTGGTGTGATAGGAGGATAACACTTGGCTTGGGTCCATTATGGATGAAAAGAAGGACAAAAAAAACAAAAAAACTAAGAACAGATTTGAGCATGTTACAGAAACCATTCCTCAAGGACGTGCTATGCAGTCTGTCGGAGTGAGCCACTGTCTGCTGTCAGGATGGGTCAGTGTTTTCACTCATTAGACTGGACTGGCTCTTGAATCCAAACACACTCAGATGAATAAATCAGCACTCTGAGCATGTTGTCTCAATTAAAGTTGACACAGAGCAAAGCCTGCACAAAACGGATGATGGCAACATGCTGCAGGCTGTCAGTCACACAGCAAATGATACACCAACAAGTTCTCCACTGAAGGCATATCTAATGAATTGGCCCACTAAGTTTCCTCTCGGCTGCAATCTGAAGCATCCTCCTTTTTGCATGCTTAAATCTACAATTGGATGATTTTGAGAACAAGAGAAGGTGGGTTCATACCGAGTTCATTTGAGGGCACAGATGATTCAAACAGAAAAGTGCAAGATAGGTATGAGGAAACATGTAGTTCATTGCTTTCAGTCCATCAACACCATTAATTATAAAGAGATTTTGTGCACACCTTTTTTATAAATAAAACCAAAATGTAAAGATTGTAAGCCAAGAATGTATTTTGAATATAAGAGTGGGGACTGTAAATAACATAATAATAATAATTATTATTATTGTTGTTGTTGCTATTATTATTATCTGTAGATTTTTTTTCTTGGGTTAATTAGTCAGCTGTTGAAATCAAATTCCTTGTTTTGTTTGACCAGAACTCTGAAACCCAAAGAACCCAAAAGAAAAGCAGTAAATCCTCACATTTGAGAAGCTTGAATAAGTAAATATTTTACTGTTTTACATTTTTTTTCTTAAAAAACGGCTCAAATGATTGTCTATTAAAGTGTTAATAAATACATTTTCCATTGATCAACTTATCAATTCGTCTCAACACTAATCAGGCTTGTATCTATAGCATACTTAAAAACAAGAGGCTGAACAAATTGTAAAAAGAAGAATGTAAAAACCTGTTGTTGACTCTGGTGTGAAAACAGTCTCCCTACATGTTAATGGTGCATCTATAACACGCCTGCTCTATTTTCTTTGGCAGAAAAAAATGTGCAAAACAAGCACTGAAGTGTTAAATATAAACTTTAGTGAAAGTCAAACAGGGGTTAAAGCTGGAAAACTCCCAGAGTCAGCATTCAGTTGACAATGAGGAGGTGGGCAGTGATCGGCACACACTAGCAGACACATTGAGAGAGCTGTCACCTCTTCATCACCCCCCTCCTTTAAGCACAGCGCGCCACCTCTCGCTGACCCCTGTGGCCAGAGTTCAGGCTGCTCAGCTGCAGGAGCTCCAGTCGGCAACAACTCCACTTTCTCTCCACTCCAACCCCACACTTCTCTACTCCTACTCAGCCAGGGACCCCATCAACAAGTCAGAAAACACCACAAAATACTAGAACAGACTGTGGCTGTTGCTAAAATAGCAAAAACTACATTAAGAGAAGCTGAAAAGAGCCTTGAAAACTCTTCCTGAGGTTCGAGGAAGCTTGAACACAGTACCTGGCAGACTTCATAGAGTAGTTTATATTGCTCCTCAGGCTTCTGCAGAGTACAGAGGCTGCATCCCATGGTGGAGCAGATCACACCATCCAGACTCCCCCCACCAACCACTCAGGCAGGAAGAGAGAAGAAGCAGATATCTTCTTTTTCTTCTTCTTCTCCTCCTTTCAGAACTGACGCCCTCTGTCCGCTCTGTGTCTTTCTTCTACAGCCACACAACGACTTTGTCTGACAGGATTGACTTTCCCTCAGCTTGTGGCTGTATCTCAGCGCTCAACCTCGTCTCTCTACTCTCACACACTCACCCCCCTCCTTCTCTTCCTCGCCTCACATGCTCCCTCCCTCTCTCTTGCTCTCAGTGAGCTTACAGGGGCCGGTGCCAGAGCTCAGCTATATACGCCCCCTCATGCTAGTTAAGCAGCCGCTCATTGATTATTCATGGGTGGGGTTTACCAGAGACGTTGATATGACGCGAGAGAAAGTCGACTTGATTAATAAGTGTCATTAGAATCACGTTGAGTGACAGGGAGGCTTTTCATTTCATGACAAGACGAATATGTTTCTCTCAAGGGGCTTGTTTGTTAACTGCTCCACACTTTCAATTTGAAATCTATCCCCGTATGCGTGAGTACTGGGTTGGAAATTGACCCAGTTTGGGTCAATACTGCACAGACTTAACACAAGGTTAACTTTATGCTGTACTGTTGGGTTGTTTTTACCTAGTGTGATTTTATTTTTTAATATTGCCGTTGAGTTATTTACCCAAATGAAATGTGGTTATTTTGAACCAAGAAGCTCTTTATCTTAAAATGATCACAATTTGATTGATAATTGTACAAAACAATGCACCCACGGGTACAGAGTAAAGTTAACTATTATTCCATTGATGCTGTATTGACCCAAATTGTCAGTTTTGACCCAGTGATTTTTTTTTTGTTCTCCTTCTTTTTTTTTCCATGCTCCAGTTAAATCAGCACTTGGTGACCTCTGGTATACTAATCCATCAGAAAGAGACACTGAGCATTCTTTCCTCCTGTATTTCTCTCCAAACACACAGGCCCAGAGCCAGGGAAAACAAACAAACCAGATAAATATTTATGCTGGCCCTCTCCAGCGCAGCCTGACAAATTTCACCCAGTGGAGCATCTTAATGCGTTGTGACACACTGTTTCTCCGGGTCCTTCACGGTGTCCGCTGTCCTGTGTGCGGACAACTGCTATGGCTGCATAAGCCAGAACTGGCACCGTTCCTGCTGTTTGCTTATGTCACCAACCAGATAAATGTGATCAGAGATGGAAAAATTTATATTTCTTCAGGCAGGTCCCACTTTGACGTTTTAGTTCACCCCCTCATGATGTGATCTCAATCTGTTGAGCCAATTTATTCTGCAGCGCTAAGCCACATACCTGGATAGATTTCATGGCAAAGGCGGGGGGTGGGGTGGTCCTGCGGGAGAACCCTGACTGTTGGTGATAGTGGTATTTCCTCCTGCCAGATGTGTCTACTGATCCCTATCTATCAGCACTTCCATAGCTCCAGCACTTCTCCAAGACAGCAGCATTATTAGCGAGGCTTGAAGGGTTTCCAATAAAATGTCAGACAAATTGTGTTAATTTTTTCAAATGCCACAGGAAAAACTGAATGTGAAGCCTGAGTGCAAAAGAAAACTGTCAGAAGAAAGGTAAATGAAAAATGTTATTTGCCTCAACTGATATTTCTCCTATTTCATGCTGTAATGCACATAAATACTGTTTGTAAAGGACAAATGGATGGCCCTACATCCACACAGGGAACCTCGTACTGTACATCAGCGACAGACAGCATGTACAGCACCTCTGGGAGGTTTTAGCTGCATATACTGCTGCATTGTTTCCTCAAATGCACAGCTTCACATTTTAATGCATAATTTAAGTACTGGCAAAAAGCCAACAAGGCAACTTTTTTGGGGGAGTTTTCTAATCCACTTCGAAACACTTGGATGGGAATTCTGCCAATAAGATTTCACTTTTCCATTCAATCTCTATGTTAGCATTCTGTCCAACACCTATTAACCTTCAAATCATTTCACCTCTTTTTTTCCCACAACCATTAACCTCACAGAATACTGGACAATGTAAAAAAAACAAAAAACAAGATCTTAAAATAAGATCCTTAAGGCAGAAGATGTAATGACAAAAAGTTGCCTTGGGCAAACTGAAGGTATCTGTGTGAACTTAACAATCGTTCATAATTACTGCTGGGTTTGGTTGTCTGGGTGCTGGGATCAAACTTTCATCCAATGTAGCATGAAAACCAATTCTACGCTCACATTAGCTGTACTGTTGCGCCCGGGGCTGGGATCAGTGGAGAGTTTTAGCCGGCGCTCTCATCCAACTAATCTTTTTTTTCACACTGAGATTATCCCATTCACAAAGTCAAAGCGGAGACAGCACTCTGACATGAACAACTGCACCAAAGGTTACTGCAGCTGTTGCAGAGGAAAAAAAGCATATTAATGAATAATCAGCAGCAGTCAAATATGGAAATATGGAGCAAGAAAAGTCAACTGAGGGACCTGTTCAACCACAAACAGCAGGTGGAGTGTCGGTACACTGTCCATCATTGTGTTCAGAGATTTAATTTTGTCTACGCTGATTAAATTTCTGAACCTTTCTAGTGACGAAACCTTTCTACTCTGTCCCTGTGGTGTGGTTTGATCTGTGGGCTCAGGAGACACACACACACTTCAGCTTTTATTCATTACTGGTCTAGACGATGACACAGTGTCAGAGGTTCCTATCACAGCAGGAGCAAGACCAAACGATAATAATGTCATGCGGTTTGTTAAAATAATCATTTTGGGTTTTTTTTATGGAAACAAGAGGGTTCGGGGTTACCACATCCACTCTCAATTAGCAATGTGGTGTTCAGGTTTTGTGCATTTGATCCATGCTTGGCTGGATCATTTATATTCATAAGAGGCTGTTTTAGTGTTGTCAGCGTCCCACTGGACCCAGTTTAGTAGTCATGGCTTTAAATACAGCCACAGTGGGATCAGGTGGTGATCAGTACAGCGTACAGCGTCTCTGTGTGGTTTATATCTCTCTAACACACCGTCTTTCCCTCTGTCTCAGCTGCCTTTTGCCCCTCGTATAACTTCCCAAACTGAATATTTCACTTGGGCTTCCAGTTACTACTAGAGTGGAAAGTTTAGATGTCCTGAGCCGTTCCTAAAGATTGGTATCAAAGCTGATCTGGGCATATTAGCATGGATCACTGACAGCTACAATAAACCTGATCAAATGTCGACCCTACTTTCCTGTGTTCTGTCAACCTCACAGCGCTGCTCTCCTTAATGACAACCTGCAGTGCCAGCATATCGCTGCATGTAAGAGCGAGAATTTTATTAATAATGAGTTCTGACATGGATCTGCTAAACTCTGATGCTAAATCATTTCTCAATTTTAGCTGGCAATGACAGTCTGAGGTAGGTTTGCCTGAAGACTAACTGGAGATTTACAGTAGGTGACCAAAAAAGTAATTGCATATACATAACCCTCATTGTCCTCAGTCCGCATGATGGCATCACAGCATGACCCGCAGAATTAATATAACCTGACCTCAATCTTTTAGCTTGCCACATGGCAAAATGCCAAGCCATTTATCTCTACATCGTGGGAAGTCAGATCTCGGTGATTGAGAGTGGAGAAGGGATTTAAAAAAAATAATAATAATGCACTGGATTCAACATGGTGCAGAGACAAAGTCTGCAGAAGGTGACGACGTGGCAACATGTGAAGAAACAGGACACTGATGGCTGAGCGTGATAACACATACAACTCTAATGCACTGTCCAGACGGCAGGATGAGGGGAGGGAGGAGGGTGGAGGGTGGTGGTAGATGAGGAAGGATAGAGCGACGGGGAAAGCTAAATTGGCCACATATTGTAAATCCATGAGGAGAATGCCGTAGTGTGGCTTGTCTGTTGTATCGAGTATCATTGTTCTGAACAGCAGCAGAGGCTTGGATTCATGTCACTTTGCGTCACATTACTTGAGGTCAGAAGAAGAAATGAGGACTTTCCACTGTCATCAACTGTTCATAATTCTGTGGGGTGAAACCACAAATACCAAATAACATAAACAGGAGGATGCTTAAATTTTCCTTTTTCCGTCATAACTGGATGGTCACACTCTTTAAGAAGTCTGCAGGGAGTCGTGCAGTGCAGATACTTAAAGGAAAGGGTGCTACTTTTTTGAGTTGTTGAGTACAGCCTGCATGGTTATGGATTTTGGGTCAGTTGTGAATATGAACAGCTGACAAGGCAAAAGCAAAGCAAAACAAACCCAAGTGTGAATAATAGATTGATAGACTGATCAGCTAAGAAAAACCCAGAAGAGACCTTCTTCTCTGATAAACCACTTTTTTCTCAAGCATGAGTTTTTTCTCAAGCAAGAGTCAACAGGTTTGCAAGAGGGAAGTGGAGGTAATCCACCATAGATGGGGATTAGAAGGTCTTCACTGAGTTGATTTGTGCCGTGGTTTAGTCTCCCTCCTTTTGATTCGGGCTTGAGCTCTCATATCAGCCCCTCTCATCTGTAGAGGATATTAGAGGAAAGGGGAGCTACAGTGCCACCGTGCTAATGTAGATGCCAGATGAGCGAACAGGATGGGTAAGACAGAGTGAGAACTAACACAAGGGATGTTAAAGGAAGGTGTGAAGAGGAAGGACACAAGAGACAGGGAGACAGGCAGAACCCACAGAGGAGTGTAGAAACAGAAACTAAATGTGTGGAGGAGTTTAATGAGTCTCCAGTTCCTCTCAACTGTACCACTGGGGCCTGAGCGCGCAAGAATTAGTGTGTACGTGGGTGCGTGTGTGTGTGTGTATTCACCTCTGAAACACTGGGCTGTGCATAATTTATCAGACAGCTGTCAGCTTTGTGCTCCTATTTATTTTGTGAGCCAGATCCTGTGCCAACAGGGACCCCGGCCAGCAGGAGTGACAGCCACCGAAACAGTTTAATTGGAGACTCAAACAACTAATAATGCCATCACAATCATTTTTGTGTAATTACTTAATATAAGGGGGATGTTTTAACAAGACTGATGAGATAAAATACTATAAAATTGCACACCCGCCCTCCCCCCTCCCCCCAATCACCATATGTACACTTTTTTTTTTTAGGAAAAAGTTTATACTTTTTGTTAACAGACGATGTAAATGTGGAAACCTGCTTTCTTTTGTCAAGCTCCCTGAGGCTGTTTCCCCATTTTCAACAGCCTGACAGTAAAATGCACATAATTTTGCTCTGGGCTGTATAAAATCACCTTCATTTTTGGGAGAAAAACAGCTCCAGGCATTTGTCGAACTGCGGCCACTGAGATGGTTTACACAGACACTACGGCACAAAAAGCAGTTATCAGTTTTTGTGCGTGTTCATCAGAGTGGGACCTCTGTCCTGCTACTTGGGGAAAGAGTCACCACTTTTTCCAAACATTTCACCAGGTTCTCCAAATAAAAACAAACATCACTCACAAATGATGGACAGCTTTCTGACTCTCTATGAGCCAATATGGGTGCCAATTGGATGCAGACAAAGACAGAATGGGTTTAAGTGTTAATTAATTGGCCATGCTGCAGAGAGACAAGCTTTTTTTTTTTCAGTGATTCTCTTGGCTTGGTCCCTGGCCGACTGCCCTGCAACCCTTCATCACCTCAGAGACCTCTGCATCCAGCTGTGTTAAGCTCCATAATAGGGCTAGTAAAATTACCACCTAACCTTTGCTACTATAAAAAACGTCTTCACTACTGTGTAATGGCGAGGTATAATAAAATACTATTTACAGCTAATTATCTAAATGCCATGACATTCCTGCAGAAGGTAACTCATGGCACTTGTCAACACAGTTATTAGATGGGATATTAAAGGGAGTTCATATTTCAAACCTTCTCCTGTGCAGAAAGAAGGGCTCGATGATGGGACTGCACTTGGAGACTCCCTGTAGGGATTTGCCAAACTCTGTAGTCCACACAAGGTTTTCCTGTCACCACCCAATTCCTCCAAACCTTCATCACTCCTGGCTACAAAGTTTTAGGCTGGACTTGAACATCAATACATCAAATCAAATCAAATCAAATCAAATTTTATTTATATAGCCCAAAATCACAAAATACATTTGTCTCAGAGGGCTTTACAATCTGTACAGGGAGTGACACCCTCTGTCCTTAGACCCTCGATTCGAGTGAGGAAAAACTTGCCCACCAAAAAACCTTTTAACAGGAAAAAAGGTGGAAGAAACCTCAGGAAGAGCCACAAAGGAGGGATCCCTCTCCCAGGACGTGCAATGATGTCACATGTACAGAACAAATCAACACACACATATTGTACAATGAATAATAATGAATTACAGTTGATGATAAGAATAGGTTACAATGAATGATGAATTATTACAGTAGCAGCAAATCATTACATAACTATAAACTGTAATGGGGATATGGCAACAATGATGACGGCGACAACACATGCAGTAGACGCCACGCAGGACCACAGCAGCAGACAAAGTCCACAAGAACCTGCTGGGCGAGAGAGCACAGAAACTCCGGGGAAGAAGTTTAATTAGTAACATGATAGATAGATGGATTAGATAGATGGATAGATAGATAAGGAGAGAGAGAGAATGAGAGAGTATGTGAGTCCCCCAGTAGTCTAGTTCTATGGCAGCATAACTAAGGGATGACCTGAGCCAGCCCTAATTATAAGCTTTATCAAACAGGAAAGTCTTAAGTTTACTCTTAAAGGTGTTGATCGTGTCTGCCTCCCGAACACAGAGTGGTAGTTTATTCCACAGAAGAGGAGCTTGATAGCTGAAAGCTCTGGCTCCCAATCTACTTTTAGACACTATAGGAACCACAAGGAACCCACCATCCTGGGAGCGCAATGTTCTAGTGGGGTGGTAAGGTACTATGAGCTCTTTTAAATATGATGGTGCCTGACCATGAAGAGCTTTGTAAGTTAGGAGAAGAATTTTAAATTCTATTCTAGATTTAACAGGTAGCCAGTGCAAGGAAGCCAAAATGGGAGAGATGTGATCTCTGATTTTGGTTCCTGTCAGAACACGTGCAGCAGCGTTCTGAATCAGCTGCAAACTCTTAAGAGACTTATTAGAGCAGCCTGATAGCAAAGAGTTACAATAGTCCAGCCTAGAAGTAACAAATGCATGGACTAGTTTTTCTGCATCCACTTGAGAAATGATGCGTCTGATTTTGGCAATGTTACGCAAGTGGAAGAATGCAGTCCTCGAAAGTTGTTTTATATAGTTATTAAAGGATAAGTCTTGATCAAAAACAACGCCAAGATTTTTTACGGTGGAGCTGGTGGCCAGGGTGATCCCGTCTAAGGCTAAATCTCTGGAATGATAGTTTCTAAGGTGTTTGGGTCCTATTAGGAGAACTTCAGTTTTTTCTGAATTTAGCTTCAGAAAATTGTGGGTCATCCAATTTTTTATGTCCTTAATGCATGCTTGAAGTCTAGTCAAGTGATTGGTTTCATCAGGCTTGATCGATAAATATAATTGGGTGTCGTCAGCATAACAGTGAAAGTTAATTGAATGATTCCTAATAATGTTCCCTAGAGGAAGCATATATAAACTGAAAAGAAGTGGCCCTAATACAGAACCTTGTGGGACTCCATGAGAAACTTTGGTTTGCATGGAGGATTCATCATGAACATGAACAAACTGAGAACGGTCTAGGAAATATGACTTAAACCAGCCTAGGGCGGTTCCTTTAATGCCAATTTGGTATTCCAGTCTCTGTAAGAGAATCTGATGGTCAATGGTGTCAAATGCGGCACTAAGATCTAATAGGACAAGTACAGAGATGAGTCCTTTGTCTGATGCCATTAGGAGGTCGTTTGTAACTTTAACTAGTGCGGTCTCTGTGCTATGATTTACTCTAAATCCTGACTGAAACTCCTCGAATAAACTGTTTGTGTGGAGAAAGTCACATAGTTGGTTGGCTACGGCTTTCTCAAGTACCTTCGAGATGAAAGAAAGGTTTGATATTGGTCTGTAATTGGCTAAAACCTCTTGATCTAGAGTTGGTTTTTTAAGAAGAGGCTTAATCACAGCTATTTTAAAGGACTGTGGTACATATCCTGATAATAAAGACAGATTAATCATATTTAATAAGGACGGGCTAACTAAAGGTAATACATCTTTAAGCAGCCTGGTTGGGATGGGGTCTAAGAGACAGGTTGACGACTTAGATGAAGTAATTATTGTAGTTATTTGTTTAATGTCGACGGGAGAAAAGCAGTCTAAATATATGTCAGATTTTATAGCTATTTCCAAACTTGCTGTATCTGAAATCAGATGACTGCCTGATGAGGGCAAAAGGTGATGAATTTTGTCTCTAATATTTATAATTTTATCATTAAAGAAGCTCATGAAGTCATTACTAGTTAGGCTTAAAGGAATAGATGACTCAATAGAGCTGTGGTTCTCTGTTAGCCTGGCTACAGTGCTGAAGAGAAACCTGGGGTTGTTCTTATTTTCCTCAATTAATGAGGAATAATAGGCTGTTCTGGCATTACGCAGAGCCTTCCTATAAATTGCAAGATTATCTTGCCAGGCTAGGCGAGATTCTTCCAGTTTAGAGGCACGCCATTTACGTTCAGATTTACGTGCCTCTTGCTTTAATTTGCGAGTGTGCTGGCTATACCATGGTGCTAACCTCCTCTGTTTTATTGTCTTCTTTTTCAGAGGTGCAATAGAGTCAAGAGTTGTCTGTAATGACTCTGTAGTATTACTAACGAGCTGATCTATGTGTGAGGGGCTACAGGAAGCTGCTGAGTCCTCTGTAACATTAAGACATGGCATTGAATTTAATACTATAGTAATTGTTTCCTTAAATTTGGCTACAGCACTGTCAGATAAACATCTGCTGTAGGAGTTTCTGAAAGAAGGCTTATAGTCCAGTAGTATGAACTCAAAGGTTATTAGAAAATGGTCAGATAGGATAGGATTATGTGGAAAGACTATTAGATGATCAATTTCAATGCCATATGAGAGTATAAGGTCAAGAGTGTGATTCAGACAATGAGTCGGTTTGTTTACACTCTGACAGAAGCCAATTGAGTCTAGCAAAGAGATAAATGCAGTACTAAGACTATCACTATGGTTGTCGACATGAATATTAAAATCACCTACAATAATTACTTTATCTGATTTAACGACCAAGCCTGATGCAAATTCTGCAAATTCAGATAGAAATTCAGAATAAGGACCTGGAGGTCGATATAATATAACAAATAATATTGGCTGTAATGTTTTCCAGGTTGGGTGAGTCAGGCTAAGAACGAGACTTTCAAATGAATTATAATTTAGTTTAGGTTTAGGATTAATGAGTAAACTAGAGTCAAATATGGCTCCAACTCCACCACCTCGACCAGTACTTCGAGGAATATGAGTATTACAATGACTGGGGGGAGTGGATTCATTTAAACTAACATATTCATCCTCCTGCAACCAGGTTTCAGTGAGGCAAAGTAAATCAATATCATAATCAGATATTAATTCATTTACTAAAACAGCTTTAGAGGACAAGGACCTAATATTCAGGAGTCCACATTTAATTATCTTGTTTTGGACTCTTGGAGATGTTGATTTAATATTTATCAGGTTTTTATGATTTACTCCTCTTCTGTTTGTTTTATCTTTAAATAATGCAGGTGGACGGGGGACAGACACAGTCTCTATACTAGATGATTGGGTGGGCAGCTGCTCTAGTGGAGGCGCAGAGAAGCGTGTAAGACTGCAGCTCTGCTTCCTGGTCTCAACTCTGGATTGTCATGGATTTGATCGACTAATAAACTTGACCATGTTTCTAGATATAAGAGCTGCTCCATCCAAAGTGGGATGGATGCCGTCTCTCCTAATCAGACCAGGTTTTCCCCAGAAAGGTGTCCAATTATTTATAAAGCCCACATCATTATCTGGACACCACCTCGACAACCAGCGGTGAAATGACGACATGCGGCTATACATGTCATCACTGGTTACATTGGGTAGGGGACCAGAGAAAATTACGGAGTCCGACATTGTTTTTGCATATTCACACACCGATGACACATTAACTTTAGTAACTTCCGATTGACGTAACCGGGTGTCATTACCGCCGACGTGAATAATAATTTTATTATATCTCCTCTTATCTTTAGCCAGCAGTTTTAAATTAGACTCAATGTCGCCCGCTCTGGCCCCCGGGATGCATTTAACTATGGTCCCCGGTGTCGCTAACTTCACGTTTCTTAAGATTGAGCTGCCAATGACCAGAGTTGGCCTCTCAGCGGGTGTGTCGCTGAGTGGGGAAAATCTGTTTGATACGTGTAGTGGTTGGTGGTGTACCGTAGGCTTCTGTTTGGGGCTATGCCTCCTTCGAACAGTCACCCAGCCTCCCGGCTGCTCGGGAACTACCGGGGGACGGCTAGCTACAGCTGCCTTCGGTGGTACCGCACCGGCTACAGGGGACTTGCTAACTGATTTTTCGGTGGTGCGGTACCGTGCCTCTAAGTCGCTAACCCTCGCCTCCAGAGCTACAAATAAATTACATTTAATGCATTTACCATTGTCGCTAAAGGAGGACGAGGAGTAACTAAACATCTTACACACAGAGCAGGAGAGAGGAGAAGAGAGAGTGGGAGATGAGAGAGAAGCCATTTTCTAGCTAGGCTAGCTAGTAAGTCAGACAGCGAACTGATAAAAACTATCGGACTGTGGTTGCTAAAGTTAAGAGACCTGTCCGTGTACAAACAGAACAAGTCTATGTGGTGGTGCAAAGTTGTAAAAACACTCGCCAATGTGAGGAATATATGACAATATAACTAGGTGAGCAGAACAGAGAGCACCGTGTCAGTAACACCAGTAACCGGAAGTGGCAGAATACGCTTACCGTAAAGCAGGTCGCAAAGCAATAGGTCATCACCTCAGTCTTAGTTCTGTTTCATCCATTATGATTTGTGTTACTTCCTTGCAACTATATACCCAATTCTCTGGTACACATTTGTTTCTTGAATGATAGATCAACCCCAAGCTTATCAGAGGTTGGATTTCATTGTTTGCCCCAGTTCCCACATTGTTGACAACAGTTTCATTTGTTAAGATAGTCATTGTGGCTATGGTTTTGTGTTTGTTGTTGTAGAATGTGGCGTTATCTTTGTTTCAGCAAAAAGTGATTGAAAGCACTACTAGCATCTTAGTTTTGTTGCTGTAGGGGAAAGGAGGGAACACCTCACCTGTTAGAGTGAGAAGTTTTGAACAGTGAATTATGGCCAAAGGTCTATGTTTAGCCCTCAATCTCATTACATTACAGTGCTCTTTCAAATGAAAAGCGCTGAGGTCATTGAGAGGTAAGTGACTGACATGTTGGTTGACATTATTTAAATGTCTCAATACCCAGGAAGATTGCCTGGTTTAACTGCCCAAAGTCAGCTGTGATAAATGAGCTCACCGTCCTTCAGGAAGAAATATTATTCTTACAAGCATGCTTGTCTTTAGCGCTCAGCATGAATCTAATGAAATTGTTAGTGATGCTAACCTGATGTCTTGACCAGTCAGTAAATCTCTTTACTATGTGACTCCTACCTATTAGTCAGGCCAAGGCAGTGACCTCAGAGGCATATGGGCAGTGAAGAGTCTCCCTGTTGTTTACGCCTCTTGACTGGTAAACCTCTTCTGTATATCCATGAGGCAAGATGTAAGAGCTTTTGGCCATTTCAGTTTTTCTTGTCCCTCGGCACTGTTGATTTCCATTTCATTTTTGGGCTTTTGAATTTCAGAATACATCCCCCATCCCAAGGATAAGGCGTTGAGGTGAATCCAAATATTGGAAGCCTCCAATATTAATAAAATAGTTGGCAACATTGTGGTTTAGACAAACACTGTCTCTTTAACCATTCTAGGATTTTTAAGAGGTGTGAAATGACACACTGAATATCATCATTAACCAAGAAATCCCACAGGATACCTCTGGTTTCTGGTTTGATGATGAAGGTTGACCTTTCGGATTAGATGAACTACAAGATTCATTTTCTCTGTCACTGGCACTTTGAAAGTTAAACTGTCTTTGAGCAACATATTTAGCACTGATATGGTGAATATGACTTATCCGTCCTTTCTCTTTTCTCCTATCCATATAGCTAGAGATACAAGGGGTAGAGATATAATATTTGTTGGATTACCTAAAATATATTTTAAGAAAAGAGGATTTTACATCGAGCGATGTAAAACTAGCAAAAAAAACCCAACCAATTAATAGCAGTGAGCAGTGAGATGACTGACTTTGAATGTTGTAGGATTTTACATTTCTGATTACTGATTATGCAAACAGTCATGAGTAGCCTGTAATGAATTAGATTTTGCCATTAAACTCCTCAAATGCTTCCCATGACACAACTGCTCATGACAATACAAACCAGGTTTGCCTTGAATAAATTTCATTATCACCTCCCAGGAAATCCAAGTGTGTACCAGGCACCCATTCTCCACTACTGATCCAATGATTACCCCAAAGAGTGAGGCTTTTAACGAAGGAAAAGCTAATGTCATTAGCCCGAATGGAAAATTAATTTGTGACGTATGTCAATAAATGTACTGGAGTGATTGTGCAAAGTGGTTCCTGGAGTGCAAAAAGAAGCATTTTGTGTGCCAGTGTGTTATTCAGCATGATATAAAGCTACACAAAGCATGAACAGAGTTGTGAATTAAAATGAATATATGAATGGCAACTGCAAAAAGCCGTTCATGTGGTTATTTTCCTGTTTATTTTCCAAATACACAAGCCTATTGGAGCCTTTACCAAACAACTCAATGGATCATAATGAAGTCTTTTTAGCATGCACGTCTTTTAAAATGAAAGACATTATATGCTACAGTTATGATGCTACAGTTATAATGGCACACTTGGCTGCCAAGACAACCAGAAAATACTAATGTCAATATAGGGCGTTGGTTGAAAACATTTCGTTTCTGATTTAGCCAGTGGGCTCAGTGTATTTCACATCAAACTGGGATTTGGAAAATGGCCCCAAAGTGCAGGTTTTTCTTTTGATGCTCTGAGCATCATTAACCTAAATATAATTTCTCGAGCCCTGTTTCCACCAACACATCTTCAGAAGGAGTGTGTTTGATTGGAAATAACAAGAACTGTGAATACAGCCCCCCTGCCCCATACACACTTCCCCCCCTTTACATCCCATTCCCTTCAAAATGGAACAGGAGAAAAATAGAAGCATGCTTTTACGGAGCCCAAGCCTATAATTTCCATCTAGTCCTTACTTCATTTATACTGAAGTACCCTGCAAATGCTGCCTTTGCAGAGCACAATGCTGTGGTGATGCTAAGAGGAGCCAGTCCATTAAGAGAGAGAGAGAACCACGTTCCCCTTCAAAGTGAGCAGAGGAGCTACAAGAAAAAAGGAAAAAGGAAAAAATAAAAGAGAGAGGAATGGTGGATAAAGGAAGGAGGGGACAGCTGTTGGAGATGCTGAAAAAAGGAGGGAGAGAAAGGAAAGAAAGAGAAGGCTGTAGTTTAATGAGGAGACAGTGATTTTAAGAGCAAGCAGGGGGAAGGTTTGATCTTTGACCTCTCAGATCCCTCAGTGCGTGTGACAAGCCTGAGTTCATACGGAGGATTAAGGTAATCAAGGGTAGTAATGAGAACAGAGCACACATTCATGAGTCTGGACACTCCCTGAAAGCAACAATTATGCATCTTACCCACCTCTCTCCTGAGTGTCTGTGTGCACCTAGACATCATCTCTGCCTGGTGGTTTACTTCAGCATGACAGAAGGGGGCCACTGCAGACAGATATAGATGTGTGAAATAATACCCCAGGATCACACCATCCCCCCATTAATAAGATACCTAGCCTTTGTTCCACTTTATGAGGACACATCCCGTCTTTGAGCTGGTACACACAGCACTTGAGTCCAACTTGACAGGCACAAGTTATCAGAAACTCGGTATTTGAGATACAAAAACCATGTGGGTTTTCAAGAGTTAAACTTGAAGAAAAGAGTAAAGAGGTGAGCAGCAATTCAATAGTCAAATAATCATTTCAGGGATTTATAAGGCGAAAATGCCCAAATTGTCTGATTCCATCCTCTCAATTGTGATGTTTTGCCATTTTTTTTGCTGTTTTATATATTTGTAAATAGAATATTTTTGGAGTTTTGACTGGTGATTGGATAAAACTAGCATTTTTAAGATATTTCCCCTGGCTTTTAGATACTTGATGAGTGCCTCCATTACACCTGTCCAATCACAACCATGAGATATTTTTTGCACAGATTATTCGAAAAGCAACATGGACAGGAATGAACTGACTGTTTTGGCTCTTAAAATTAGATCAGTGTCAGTAGTTTGGTTTAATCTGGATTACCAATTTGCAAGTAAGGATACAATATAAAGATAAAAGCAAGCCCAAAAAATCCGGTATAAATAACTGTATTGAAAATATGGACTTTTTTTTCAAATCCTTACACTCATGACAGAAGCAAACAGAGGTACCCCAGCAGATTTCCTGACAAAAACAAGAACAAGAAGGCACCTTTTAAAGGCTACGCTCTGTCTGCAGCAGACTGCTGAAACATGACTTCATTTTGAGGTTGGCACAGTTCCTTTAATAGCTTCAAAATCACGGCTCTGGTCTCAACACCTACAAAGGGAACATTTAAGTTCTTATAATGAGGATGCCACATGTCGATATCATCTTTCACAGGCTCCATTTGACTGGCGTTCTTGTTGGATGGAGTCATGTTCACTGGTGCACACCCCTGCCTTTTTTAATCACATGTTTTCAATTACTCCGGGACTGCACAGAACCAACTTGTGCTGTAATTCAATAAGGACACAAAGAGGCAGGTCCAGCGGGTGGGACGACCCGGCATTGTGCTGGGACAGCTGAGTGACAGGAGTGAGTTTGGGACCTCAGGGCACACAGTGGTTACTTTGTACCTGTCAATCAAGCTGTGACACGGACAGCCTGTCGGGGGGCTGGTGGGACGCCTCGAGAAACGAATGAGGTGAGAGGTCCTTGACCACAGAGCAGTCCCCCACCAGCAGGTGACTCCCGCTGTGTGCCCTGAAAAAATGTCACATAACAATAGGAAGGGCAGAGCAGCTGGCTGCTGCTACAGAACAGATGAGTGTATAGGGATGGACACGCACAATGCCTCCTTAAAGACCTGCAACACAAATTAAAGAAGGGCTTTTGTTGTTTTCTGAGGAACTTTATGTCATTATGCCATGTTAATATCAACTGATTGGCTTGCACAGAGCCTGACCCTAACCCCATCCAACGCCTTTTGGGATGATATGAAACATCAACTGTGAGCCAGGCAATATCGGTCAACATCAGTCCCCAACTTGTGCCCAATGGCTAACAATCTCATGTGGATACAATGCTGGGATGTTCACATACTTTTGAGCACTGTTCAGGTTTTCACTCACTCAACTAAAATATGCCAAACACGGATAAGATGAACTCTTAAGGAAAAAGAAAAAAGAAAAAAAAAAAACATCTGATATTTTTTTTTTACTGCTCTGCTGAAATGTGTTGCTGTATTTGGAGTATTCAAACCCAATGCTGTTATACCAAGAAGAAGCTCAGCTGTCTCTTCCAGTGAGGTTCATACCCCAGGTTTTTTTTTTAGCTCTATGTATTTCTGTTAAAGCTTACTGCTTCAAAGCAGCATACCATGGTCAGCAGCCATACTAACGTTGTACGCTGTTTCTGCTGAATGATTGAAGCTAAACGGGTGTGGGCTTGGCTAGTACTTGGATGGGAGACCTTCTAGGAAAACTAAGTTACTGCTGTATGTGGTGTTGGTGGACCAGTAGGGGCAACTGAGGTCCTGACTCACTGTGGCCCGTAGAACTTAATGCAAATAGTAGGGGGCTCCCCAGTGTCCTGGCAAAAATTTGGCCTGGCTTCGTCCATATGGCTGCCTAATTATCTCAGTGTGATTGGCTCAATGATTTCTTCCTCTCCACCTCAAGCTAATGTGTGGTGAGCCTTCTGGTGCAAAATGGCTGCTGCGGATCATCCAGGTGGCTGCAGCACATTGGTGGCGGTTAAGTTTCCCCCTTCACTGTGAAGTGCTTTGGGTATCAAGACAAAGCGCTATATATAAATACGACCCATTACTACAAAATACTTCTTCGTCAGTCCACCACTTATTAACACACTATCATTCAGACTACTTCTGAGCCAGTGGACATCCCTCAGCCAAGGAAAAATAAAAAGATTGATTTTTGTCACAGAGTAGCAGAGGTGACGTGGTATTATGTGCCAGTCACGGCTGACTATGCTGCCAGCTGGAGTGAACAGTTTCCGACAACAGACCACACAGACTGAGGCTGCTGAACAATACTAACAAACCTAAGGATGAACACAAAAAGATGAATGCAAAAAGATTAATGAAAAACAGAAGACTGCAGACAGTAAACACTGGCTGATTGGACTGTGATGATACACGTACAAGATCTGAACATGATTATCTTTAATTTCCCAGTTTTTGGGATTAATAAAGTATATCTATCTATCTATCTAACCCAGACTGTTAATGTAATTACAGTACAATGAAGATCTGAATGGAAAGGAGGGGTTTTTTTTTTTTTTAATAAGACGTATACGTTGTGGTTTAACATCTGGGAATCTGGTGCAGTATAATTATACACACCTTTCAACACCACTAACACTTTGCACTGAAACCAAATTTAGTGCCTTTCGTGTAAGACTCTTTTTAAGTGAAAGAAAAGCAGAGAAAATCCAGGGGCATCACTGACTTTGAATAAAGAAAACATTTATTCAAAAAAGTTCAACAACAAGCCATGACCAACCCAAGCAGACCAGAAAAGGAGAACAGATTATTAGATTTATTACCCAAACTCCCTATATGTCTCTCTCTTCCTCCCCTTCCCTGGTCCCAGTAGACCATTATTAGCCATCCCAGATTAATATCCCTCCTACTCCTAATTGAGAGTCACAGGTTGACATGGTCGTTCTCAGTAACCCCTTGTCTTTGATGCTGTTGTTTTCCCTCTGCCTCACCACACAGAGGCTCCTAATGGGAGAAACAGGTGAGCAGGGAAAACCATTAGACAACCTCGGTGTCACTCAAAGACACTGAGGAGGAACAAAAAAACAGATGAAGGTAAAGAAAGACCGAGGTCTCGTCAAGTAGAATCCAATTGAACCGAATAAACTGAATAATAACACTGGAAATGGACATTCTGGTATTTCCTGTTAGATGCAGCAATAATGACCTGACCATGAAAGTTCCTTTTCTCTCAGAACACCTTTTGTCTGCGTGTCTTTGTCTGGCAGTGAGAGACAGTGAGGCAAACAGCATCTGAGAGGACAGTGATAATGAAGCTAATGCACATACTGGGCAGGACCCCAGTCGCCAAGGAAACACAATCTGTTTCTGACAGTCACTATGGTAACCTGCATCCCAAAAGTGTCCAGGGATCTCTTCAAGGGACGATGTTCAAAATGTCTCTCTTGAGGCTATCTGTCTTTATCTGTGGACATCAAAGTAAATATTGCAACATATAAATAAGTGATTATAAATGGGATTTTCCAGCAAAATGCTCGATAATTAAAAAACATTAATTGTGCAAACTCGATTAAACCACCCCATCTTTGCAAGTGTATAATAATCTAAAATAATCCTTCATAATTAGCAAGGAAAGAATTCAGATGCTGAAATAAAATGCCAAGAAATGCTAACTAATTCAGATGTTATTCATGTCTTCTTAAATTGAGGGTGAAAACATGATGCTCATTGGCCACTCAACCCAACCCCGTCTACATCAATGGGCTTGGCCTTGGGCTTCAGATCTGGTAGCTGTTCAACCAGCTCAGCTACACACAGTCATGTTATGCAACCTGAGCTGGGGCAAGAATGTGATTTACTCCATCCAGCAGCAGGCTCTAACGCTGCTCTTGATGTGTAATGAGTATGAGAGTTCAGGTGAACTGGGGCTTTTGTTCCCTTTGGTTTGCTTTAGTAATGAGATTATTGGTTCAGATGGAAGTTTGGAGGGGCTGAACAATGGCAGAGCTGCAGATATGTGAAGTGTGTGTGTGTGTGGTGGGTGGGTGGGTCGGGGCTACATGCCTTGGTTACACTGCCCTGAAGGTCTGATCAGCAAGCAACAGAACAGAGATTAACTCCTGATTATATCACAAATCTGACCTAAGCCGCTGTCTTCTGCCAGTACATGCAGCATTGAGATTCGGATTGTAGAATCCACCCTGTATATATAAATTTAAAGGAAAAAAAAAATAAAAAAAAAATATATATATATATATATATATATATATATATATACACACACACACACACACACACACACTCTGGCATGCACATTTTTTCACACTCCACTGCCGATGGAGAAACATCAAGCAGCTAGCTCAATGCAAAACATACATTATAACTGAAACACTGGCAGAGAGAGAAGCCGCTGGGAGTTGAGTCTGCCTTTCTGCAGTCCAGACTATACAAACCTGAGAGAGCTGTGATCACTTGATGTACTCTCTCTCGACATAGAGGTCATGCTATTTGAGAGTGATGTTAGACCCTGAGGTTACTTCTACAAGGTCAGACCATTCTTTACCCCCCCGAGTGAAATCTGTCAATACTGTTGACCTAAAGACTTACATAATCCCCAAATGGCTAAAATAATGCAATGCGTACATTGACCTTTAATGCAGCTGGAATATTGCACTGCAATTGATGTTGTAGCAAAAATCATATCATTTACCCTTGTGAGGAACATATATACAGATATACATATACAGTACTGCAAGCATACTGTAAATATTGCAGTATGAGTGACCCAACAAGTAATTTGTCCACAAACACAGCTCACATGTTACCAGTGTTTCCAAAGCTTGGAAGAGGAGCTGTATGCTCCAGCCGTCAAATACATATTCATCTGTCTGATTAAAAGCAGAGAGGAAAAAAAGCAGACAGTTGAGAAAAATTCTATTCACCCAGGTGTCTTTCTTTTTAACACAAAGCAGTAGCAGTACAATGTTTTGCTGAAGGGATATGGGATTAAATAAGGGCAACAAAGAGAGGTGATAATTATTAAAGAGCTCCGAGTGAAATTCTGAAGAGTCATATCGCCATCTACTGGTGATATTTAAATGTCTGAGGGTAAAAACATTGATGCTGAGCAGCAAAGCAACCTCAAAATGTTCAAGGCTTTGTCTTTTTATGTTGCTTCAATGATAAGCAGAGACAACTAATGATTTCTACAGATGTTCAGTAAGGAAGCAAAAGAAGAAATAAGAAAGAAGGGATGGTGGGGGAAAGGAAGAAAAGAAAAACATAAACAAGTAGACAAAATGTGAGTAAGATGGGGCGTGTGGCTTTTAGCAAACTGAGAATTTGTGGAAACGGCTTCAACAAGTGGCCTAATCCCAGAGTGCTGTCCTGTGAGGGGAGGAAGGGCCGTACTGGTGTTTACCTGCTAGATTCTACAGCAGCACATCAATCTCAATGTGGGCCTCACACTGCCTGCTCTTACTTCTCCTGGCATTTCATCATCCCTCCCTCCAATTCCATTCCTCATCAATATCCGCGTGTTTGGATGTTTCAGGAGCCCAGCTTGTTATGTCGGCAGTAGGAGGAGAGGAAAGAGGATAAAAAAAGAGTAAAGACACTTTAGGAGCTGGAGCCGTGGCTCCAGTCTAGCATGACTCAGTCTGGGAGCATCCATGGCCCTGGGGAAAACACACAAAAACATGTACCAAAACACAATGTCCCTCCCCCTTCTCACCTCTCTGTAATCAGTGTGTTCAGATGCTCACTTTCCCCCTTTAACAAGCATTTCCATGTATCTTAGCCCAGATGCTCAGAGCAGTAATAACATCAATGACAGGAGGGCGACTGGGAAAGTATTAGCACAGAGAGCCTGTTTGGGCTTTCCTGCAGGCTGCGTTCTTTCTTGAGCATTGGCCTCTATCTGCTGTGCTCCAGAGGCTCTGCTGTGCTGTTGACTAAAGAATGTGATGTCCAGGAGAGTGAAAACTGTATGACATGAGAGGGGCCTGGAGGGTTTACAGCCTGGGGGCGGGGGGCACCTGTTCAAACAGCCAGAGCTATCCTGAGGAAATGAAAACTTCCATCTCTGCAGACCTGTGCAGATCTTGCACACCAAATCCCTTTCACTTCCTCACTGGCTCACTTGCTGTCATCTGTTTCCACAGCTGGCTCCAGGACCGTCTGTCCTTGTCTATCTACACATCTAGACCTGACACAGAACCAAAGGAGGAGAAAAAAAAACCTCCACTCATTCCGGTGGAAAGTAAAAGTCTTAAATGTCAATGCAGTATGTCACATACATGTCTATAAAAGTTATGGTATGCAAGCCAACTTTAAAGTGGTTTACAGTTACCTGCTCCAGTGCAGCCATAATTATTCACCAACACTCTTACAGAGAAAGACCCTATTGGTCAGACAGCAAACTGGAGCTTGAACTGGCTGAACCTCTGCAGTGGTGGAAACATCACAGTCATAAACAGAGTGCCATGGCTGGGTGGCAGTAAGGAGGACGGAGACAAACGTGAACAGGGACTGACCTTGGCCAGTCACTGCTCACACTAAGATGTCAGATAACTCTTGGGGTCGAGCTGGTTATGACCCTTCTGTCCTCAAAGTTGTGTTCTTTCAGTTTTTCAGCAAACCAACAAGGAAATAGTTATGCAAGAGAGAAAAAAATATGCTTTTTATTTTATGGATGATTTGTTTTACTAGACTTTTATGATTTATTGAGTTTTGCTGTCCCTGCCATAAACTACTCCACACGACTGTTGGGGAAAAACAGCAATTTACCCTTTGAACACTTGCTGTTACATTACAACAAATGGCAACAAAGTTTCTCTTGCACAACTTTACCCTGAAGCAAAAGCAAACGTCTCCCAGACTGCGGGGAATTAACCTTGAGTCCCTGTCTCTTCCCAGCCAGTCTCGGCCTTATCAGCAGACGCAGACTCCTGGCGTCGGACAGGGCAGACTGCCGTACCTGGAAATAAACACCTCCTTAACAGCAACATGCCTTACAATAGAGGAACAGCCTGCCAAGCTAGTGCCATCGCCTTTGTTTGTTTTGTTTTTTTGTTTTTTTTTACAAGCAACTAATGTACTCTCATGCCTCAGTCAGGGCTGTCCATTATAACTGCCATTCACTTACTCCTCTCAGACAGACTCATCTGATGACTCATGCTATGGAGCAGGAAGAAAAGAAGAAGAAGAGGTGTTGTTAATGTATTCTGTCACCTCTTCACTTCACCGCATGGTTGAAAAGGCTGAACTTTTGGGTGTCAGAGTGGGAGAGGGTGTGTGCAAATGATCAAAGCTCTGTCTGGTCCCTGTATGATTTGACAGCGAGGAGACACACTTTTTTTTTTCTGAGCTTCCACCAGAAACCTCAAATTACACCTTTCAGAGGAGCCATAAATCAGACCTTGTTGGTTTAATGCTTTTGTGTCAGGCATGAAACATAACATGACAGGTGGGGAAGAGTGAGTCAGGTAGTAAAATGAAGGGAGTAAATGTAACTGTGGTGGAGAGTCATCAGACTAAAAATTCACAACCACCACCAGCAACATACTCCTTTCACTAGGGTTTATTATTTTTGACAACCTGCTTTTAAGAGTCAAATGGCTCTGATGTTGTAAGTGCACACTGTGGCCACCAGGGGTCGCAGCATCCCTCCACCGCTGTATTTTGTAGATTAGGGCAAGGCCAGCTGGACAGGAATCAAGAATGATCTTCACAGAACTGAGCCTCTCTCCAGACACAAAACCCAGCCTGTAAGGAGCATGCAGCTTTAGCAGGTCGACCTGCACTTCTTTAACAGACAACAGCTCCAGTTACATATAAAATGCATATTTTAGGGAGCATATAAATACTTTATGGTACTGCCACAGCTGGCACAAAAACTTGTAAATGCCTTCTCATTTGAGAGAATATCTGCCAAAATATTCCTTTGTCTTGCGATTAGTGTAGGAGAACAAAGTAGCAAATCCAAAACAATAAATACACTCTCAGGCTAAATTTGTATTAAAGTATGAAATCTTTTTGTTTTGCCATAGAAACAGACCACACCTGAGAAGAACACACACACACACACACACACACAGTAAGATGAGAAATGCAAAGCTTGCTGCTTCACATTTAACTTTCTCTGCAGATGTTGTTGACAAATTTATCTCTTTTATTATGAGTCCAAGAGAAAAGCACAGTGTGTGGGAGGTGGAAAACTAGAAAAATACAGAGAGAGAGAGAAAAACAAAGTTGGAAGTTTAAAGGCCTTTTGCTGATCCCACAGGGCATTGCAGGAGCAGCAACGGCGCAAGGCTCATGGTTGACTTGGCCCATCATGGGTGCACTCGCACTTTTCCAGCAGGCAGACAGGAAGCACCTGGGTCCAAAGGCCGGAGAGTGGTGGAGGCCCCCAGCCCCACCCTATGCAACACATCATCAACTCAACTGTGCAGGCTCTGTATCTCTAAACAGTACTCCCCGGCTGCCTGTGTGTAAACAAACATACCTCCTCTGCACACGGCAGTGGCACAGGGGAATACACTCTTTCATTTTGCTTCAACCCTCAGGCACAGAAAACACGGAGGAAAACAGCGTGTGGTAGAACTGTTGGCTCCTAGATCTGCCTCTTTACGCTAAAACCTCCAACGAATTAAATGGTTTTCCCTCTGCTGGGCTGGAAATCAAAACTGTAGCAAGCTGCCACTGAAAGAAGGAGGAGAAAAAAAGAGGGTTGTGTGAAGACCATGACGAGTGCAGCAGTGGAGCTTTTGGGGCGGAGCACAAGCGGCTGGGTGGGAGTCTAGGTGAGCTGGGACTGGTGGGCAATGGGTAACATTTTGGTGACTGTGGCTGTTCATGCTGAGCTCAATGGGGGACGAGAGGCTGGCCACAGCAGCCAGAGGCAAGTGGCCCAATGTAAACAGTTCATTCTGGCGGTGAGGCTGAGGAGCTGCTGTAATTACTTCTGGTCATGAGAAGATGAATAGAGATTTAGAAAAGGAGGAGAAGCGGATGAGGGAAAAATAGGGGTGGGGGGCATTGGGTTGGAGGGGTGTGGAGGGCATTGTTCCAACCCTCACATCGATCTTTATCTATCACAGATTCCCAGGGAAAGAATATTATGGAGAACAGGCCTGGGGCAGGGAGTGCAGTTAACACCGGTGCTGCACTCTGAGGCCAAACACTTCTTGTTACGTTCTCCGTTCCAGAGGATCTTGGCAAATCAACTCTAATGCTACTGAGAGCCAGAGTGCTGAAAATGAAGTTAGTGGAAATTAATATTCCTGTTACATTGGGAAATAAAAGGTACAATCTTTTCCAAGTTTTGTATGTCTGTGACCTGACTTGCCTTGAAGAAAGCTGAACTGGAAAATATCCCTTGAAAGAAATGGAAATGTAACTGTTTATAGTGCTGTGTTTTCAACTAGACCTAAAAAAAACCTACGCTGACTTTTGCACTTACAGTGTTGATGTTTATCTGCTCGTCCTTCACTTAATATAACAAAGTCCCTTTAACAAACCCCAGTGTTAGCCAATTAGTGCCTTATTTTTGCAGCATGCAAACCTTGATCTGAAGTGGAAAAACAAGTGAAAACCACTCAGGGGGGCTATTATTCTTTGAAGGAGCTTCAACAGCTGTCGATTATGGGTTACTCTTTAACTTTGAGTAACAAGTTAGACCTTCTGTGTGAATGATACAAGAGCCCTTTTGTCAAACATTTCTCTGAAACCCTGGGTGTTTTAGAGAATGCCCACTTTGTGCCACAAGCTGCCACCCCCTCCGAAAAAAAAATAAAATAAAACATCCTATTGATCTGTTGTATTCATTAAACCTATAACTGACAATTACTTTCCTTGCTGATATATTTTTTGTCCGTAAAATGCCAATCACTATTTTCCAGAGCCCAGTGTGACATTTAGCTTGTTTTTTCATACTAACAGTCCAAACTCCACACACACAGGCAACTAACTAATCTCAATGACAGGATTTATGTTTTTCATTATGTCTGTTTGATTAATCCATGGCTAAATGTGTTCCTATATGTCCCACACGTGCTCATTCATAGGTCAGCAGTAGTGACAACTCCCCCAACCAACAACTACTCTGACTCATCCACTGATCCCTGCCAGGCCTTCCCTCTAACCCAGCCCTGATTAACAAATTAACAAACTGGGGAATTTGTCCAGGCTTCAGGTAGTGGTGCAGGAGTACACGACCCAACTGTTGAGGATTAAGCCTCCTTTATACCCAGATTACACAGCATTTAGCCCTCCTGGCAGAGAGAAAATGTGGGGAGGATGTGTGTTTGGGGGATCTGGAGAGGGGAAGGACGTCAGGTGTGCCCTTGCAGATTAGTGCAAAGCTCCCGGTAATGAAAGAAAGGATGTCACTCCCTGTGTCGCCTTTGAAGTCCGATCAGACGGGGAAAGAAAAGGCATTCCCCCCGAAAGGAGCCCCTCGAGGGTCAAGATCCACACACATCCTTCCAGAGGTCAGCACTGATAAGGAGGAGTGGGATTAGACCTATACAGCCTTGAGTTTTTTCACTTTCCCTCATGCCAGGCAGTCTGTACAGTCTTTCTGCCCACTAATGGAATTAGATTTCTCATATTGGTGCAAGAGTCGAAGTGGCCGAAGGTGACGAGGGAAGTCTTAACTTTACCCACTTTTGATTGAGTTTGTCAGTTACAGAAGGTCAGCCCTTCTGCTGCAGAAGTTTAGTAAAGCTACTTGACAAATTGAGGGGGGGACGGCAGGATACGTGTGATTGAGTTGAGAAACTTTGAGTTGATCTGCATTCTTTTCAGCAAAGCAGACCAAAGCTGGCAGAAAGAGAAGGTCAGGAAAAATCTCCCACAGCATGCCTGTACACATTAAGTAAGGATTTAAACAAAACTGTGTTAAGACTCTGTGAGACCCTGGGATGTCTCATAATCAAGTTTTACTCAGAATGTGGAGAGATGGGAACTCAAGCTAATTGAGTAGAAGAAGCTTTAAGCACAGAGACAGAAAAAAATGGGGTGAGGAGGTAAATGCGGGGGAGAGAGGTGAAATATGCGTCAGAGCTGCGCCTTCAGGCTTGTCTACGGAGCAGAGAGAGATGTCACTGATGGACATGTCTGACATTGTACTAACAAGGCGCCCATGTACTGTGCAGCACACATGTACACACAGAGACACATGAGCGTGATGGGAAAACATACAGCACACGCACACACGATTATTGTATTAGCCTTATTTGTACTAGCCTTGTGATAACCCTCCCTTGATTACAATCTGTCGTTTGTAAGTTGTGCCTTGCATGCAGGTAAGAAAGAAAGGCATGGCCATTTCTCAGACATGGAGGGTCTATGTATTTGCATGATGGGAAGTATGTGATGCAGCATTTGTAGAGCTAGACACAGACTAAAAATATCTCAGCTTTTTCTGAGTTTGTCTAATCTTTCTTTTACAAACATGCTGGATTTCTCCTGCAACATTAAAACCAACTAACTGACTTTAATTTAAACTAAGCACAAAAATAAACAAATGTTAATCTTAACTTGTTTAACACGAGAAACCTGAACCCAAAAAGAACCAACTATGGCAATTACGACAGGAAGGATGCTCAGTCTGGTTGAATTAGTTTATCTTTAAATCTTTGTAAGGACTTCTGGTCCTCATAAAGACAGACAATAACAAACATACACACAACACATTTTTCTCTCCGAGTAACTCCAACCTGATCCAAAGCATAGTTCAGTTGCTACATGAACGATTTTTAAATAGGGTGAAGGATTCTCTGACCAATCCCTCCCTTGAGTAAGAGGAATGCACCCCAGTGTGTGCATCGCTCTGGGGGCATTTACACAATGTAATGCAGAGGATTTGTATCCAGCGAACAGGGCTCTCTCCAGCTGTGCTGCAGTCCAATGGGGTTAAATTAAAGGCATGCTACACAGCTCACTGTGTTGGCACTCTTGTTAAACCCAGGATCTCTAAGTTACAACACCATGGCTCATTTTCAAATAATTTTCCCCCAGATAAATGTCAGTGACCCTCAATTCATTTCCAAAAGGTTTCAAATAGTGTTGCTTCACTGACTCTTGAAGCCGGCTCTGGCAGCTTTGAAGGGAAAAGTGGCATTTGAGCCAGATCTGTCAGAAAGCTGCAAGTTACGACTTGACGTCATTTCACACTGATACCACCCCACCCCCCAGATTTACAGATGCCAAGGCGCTGCTATCATTCACCACTGTGAGCTGGAGCTGCTGGCTAATCATGAACTGCAATCCCTGTTCTCCTGAGCCTTTGTGAAAGTCATCAGCTGATCAGCGAATGCCCCCTTGGCATCTTCACTCGAGTCTGAGCTGATTGAGGGGATTTGGAGAGAGAGAGAGACAGAGAGAGAATAATCAAAAGAATACAATGGATAGAAAGAGAGAGGCTGATGAAGAACACATGCTTATTCAAAGAGTCAACCCAGAGAAAGAGTCGCTGGTGCTGTACTGTAGTGATAGATAGAACAGATAGCGTGGAAGTGTTTGAGAATGTGGAAGATGAGGCTCATTTTCACCACTTCCATCACCACCTTTACTTCACGCTTCTCATCTGATGACGGTACATTGGCTCCCCCAGCATGGCCTCCATGCCTACACACTGAGCAGCATGCAGCCTTGACTGGCTCTGTATCACTGAATCTCTTTCCCACATCAATTAGAAAGAAAATAATTCACTTGATTTGAACAAATGAGAAACTGAATGATGACCAGCCACCTTGCCTTGATAATTTGTTTGTCTTTGAAAATGAAAACACCCATCTGTTTCAGTCTTCACACAGCCCTAGCAATTGCTATACATGCCTCAAGGTACAACTTAATTTTAAAGCTCTAGACTTGCACAACAGGATCGCTCTTAACTCTCTCCACCGTGACCTTGTTAACCACCTGAATTCAGTGCACAAAACACCCTAAAACAGGCCTGGATTTATCAGTCCTGGAAGGTCCAGTGTGTACACTTTACCAGCTTCCCACATGTAGTTTTATCATGGCTGCTGGGGCTCATCTATTGTGCCTTTTTACTGGCAGCCCAGTCGACACCAAACTGCATAAACGGCACAAGTTTAGAATCTGAAGTGCAAATTTGGTCCACTTGACAGCTGTATTTCTCTAGACCTTCCAGAAAATACAAAGTAAAGATCATTTTATCGTGCAAATGTGATCATAACTGTATAAATACTGAGGGGTACCTCAACCTTGCTTGGTTGTAAACCCTAAATGCTGTTGAGGGTAGTTAGCAGCCAAGCGAGGCTGAATGTGATCCCTATCTGAGGTTGTGACTGCAAAGTTGTGTGTAAGGGAGAATATGAGCAAGCCAGAAGAACTATCAGCATTTAAGGATGTGTGGTCTGGCCAAAGTGGATGAAGGTTTGGAAGGGAAAATGTGGGGCTGCACAACATGCTCTGTTCCCCAATCCCAATGGTCGGGTTGGCTGGTCCTCTAGAGAAACAAGTTCAAATGTTCTATTTAACTGAGGACCTAAATGCGCCCTCAACATGGTCTCTGGGTGATGCAGCTGTTCCTTTTCAAGAGTGGCAAACTCAATGGGCAGAACAGTGATGATGTCAGCTGTCGCAGGCAATCGAAGGATAGAATTTGGTCACAAAGAAATGTCTCTGGGTTTGAAATGTGGTGAGATCAGAAGTCAAAATTTTAAGTCAAAATTTTAAAAGGGATTTTCACAGCACAAATCTGAAAGAAAACGGAGCAGTACTTTCTGTCTCTGCTCTTGAGGATGTTCATAGATGGCACCAGCTGACTTATGGTACAAACTATGTCATCGTTGCCTCGTGAACAGCTGTGCTACTGTGCCGCATTGAGCGTAGAAACAATCAAAGTCTAGTCATCAATACAACTGGTCAAAAGCGACTGTAAATCTTGATTGTTTTCTTCTTTGTATTTCGGATTCTTGAAATGGTTGCTGAGATAAACCAAAAACAGGTCCTTGTCTATCGTTGACTTTTTTTTCTCTCATTACATTACATAATAAGCATCTCTACAGCTTCCAAACAACGTTAGAGTAAACGCTCTTATCTTTAACTTCCACCCCTCTTCCACTCCCTGTTGCTCCCAGGATGTGGCTGAGGTCGGGGAAAGGCAGGTGGGTTATGTAAGCAAGAGTTATTGGTTTACGGGGGAAGTGTGTGTGTGTGTGTGTGTGTGTGTATGTCTAGAGGCGTGTTGCTGTCTGACATTCTCAGTGGTCTTTCTGCTAAAAAAAACAACCCTACACCCATCATTCTTTAACTGTGTCAGGCCTCCCTGTCCCCTCTGGACAGAAACCAACACTGCTCCATTTATATTTCAGACATCAGCCCCAAACTGTAATCTGAAATGACATAGCAAGAGTCCAACAGTATAACTGAATTCCTGGATCACATAAAGGAGCTGAGGTTAAACGTACAATAAAAGCTACAGAATAAAAAGACGAGGATTTCTAGTGTCTGTAACACCTCATCAGTCAAAACGTCCTTATACTTTTTGATAGATATTACAAAGATTGATTGCCTTTTTTAATTTTGGAGCCGTGTTCCTCTCTCTATCTTTGAGCTTCAGCTCACGGGCCCTTGGTAAGGATTATAGCCAGTGTCACTCCTCTGCGCTATTAACTTGTAATAATCGCACACTCCCAACTGGAAGTTATTCTTCAGCACTAGCTCAAGGATTATGCAAAAGAGTAAGTCAATACAGGTTAAGTCTCTATTATCGCACAGCCAATACTCTTGTGCTGGCACTAAATTGCCACCGGTAAAAGGCTTCTTTTGTGGCATCAGCACAATAGAAGAAGGAGGTGAGATAGCGTCGGCTTGTGCCTGTAATCAGCGGCCAGGTTTGACTGACGCACGGCATTATTAGCATGACACAGGCTAAGGAATGGGAGCTCCCAGATTACAATTTACACGCTATCTTCTAACGGCGCTCAAGTCGAGAGCCTGTCACAACAACAGGTACCCTGGGGATATCACTCACACACACACCAAATAAATACACATGCAGCAAAGGGATGTCAGGAAGCAGGGAGGGAAGGATAGAGAACCAAAAATTGTGACACTTTACTTACATGGCAGAAAACAAAAGTTTTTTTAGGACTGGAAATCTCTCTTACCTGCAGAAAAAAGAGAAAAAAAGAGACAGAGATACAGAAAGTTAGTGTGTTTCTTCAGCACAGTGTGTGTTCATGTCACTTGTCAGCCAATTGGTTTGGGTTCATTCTTCTCTCTCCCCCAGAGACACAGAAAGGGTGACTAGATGTCCATATTTGGCCACACGGGCGCTCCTGTAGATGGTCTCTGTTTAATAACACAGTGCCTGGTCTCAGCTGGTTGGCCTGATGGGCATAATTCCTCTCTCTGCAGCGTTAACTTTTGTATTCAGCATTGCTGTATACACACACACACACACACACACCACGGGCCAATGCCTACATGATTCACATGAGTATAGGTGCAACACTACAGATGTGACTGCAGATTCTACTGCAAATGTTGTTGTTATTATTTTGGTGCAGCGCCAGCTTTTAATTATTGATTTTAATTGTTACCACGACAGTAAAAACTACTACTTTTATTCCTGTTACTGGTCCTGCTTTGACAAGTGCACAGGTGATATTTTTTTATATGAACAATGTATCAAATGAGAGAATATATTGATACATGTATCTACTTTATAAGGTACATATGTCAATGTTGTATTTACAGCTTGTTGCACTGCCTCCAGTGGCCATACAAATCATTTATTGGACATTGGCGTTTACTTTGATTATAATCCTAATATTCTCAAAACTATATCATCAATTTCATTATATTGCTGGACAAAATATTCTAAATCACGTAAAACACGAAGAAATTGCATTTCCAAATGTTGCATGAGATAACATTTTGGTCAAATTATATGATAATTTGACAATTAGAATTATATATTGGTATTTAATTAACTTGTTTTTTTGTTGTTTATATGTCTGATTGTTGTACACTGAGTTTGTTAGTACTGTTATTGCTACCATTGCTTCTAATTACACTGAAATACTACTCCTAGAAAATATACTAAAAACTAAAATAAAAGCTGAGAAAAGTAGCAGCATCGTTCCACTACATGAGGCATACAAACAATGAGAGAAAAAAAAGAGGGAGACGGGGAGCAAGAGGGGCTGGGCTTCCTCTTAATTCCCTGTCTAATTACTTGTCCCTGGCTCACCTCAGGTCAAAGACCCTGCAGGTCCGACTCTAATCCGTCTCCTCAGACCACTTCAAAGTGCCCTGATTACAGGGAGGACAAGAATGGGAGCAAGAGAAAGAGAGAAGACAGGATGGAAAGACAGAAAGATGAAAGGAAGGAAGGAAGGTGGGAAGGAAGGTGGATGGGGCAAGAATAGAAACATATCTCGTCTCTCTCAGCTGTCCAGCTTGTGTGGTTATTCAGCTCCCACTTGATACTTCCTCACAAGCTTAGGTCAGTCCTGGAAGGCACAAGCCATGTGGGACTCAAATCAGCTGCATTTAGGAATATGAGAATATGAGGCACGCACATACACAAACAGCTCATTTTCCATTGTCACAAACAGCAGGCTGATTCTCAGTGCGGCAATAAAACCAAATAGACCAATGTAGTATAATAGCAGTACTGTTTCTGCAAACATCTGTGCATGTTTTTGAACTTTTTCTAATCCACCATTGAGACTGTCTAAACTCTCTCCTCTATTGCATGATTTGAGGAGCCAAAGCATTCAGGGAGGAGATAAGGAAAGGCTGTGCAAGTACATCAGGGAGAGTGAGCCAACATTTTCCAGAACAACAGACTACTATTATCATAACCCCAAACAAGTAGGTCCAGTACAGCGTGCCTGTCTGTCTGGGCTGAGGTCAGAGAACTTTTAATTTCCTCAACTTGACTTTTTTGGGGGATTTTCTCCCATTGTTTGTCTTCTCTTTGCCTTGTGACTATCACTGCTGTTGCTTCATATTTTATTTACTAGTATTCCAAACAAACCAGTTGTGCTGCAGCTGACACTGTAAAACACATCACTTATAGTATGCCTGATTTTCATGGGAAACATCCTCTTAGGTGTACGTGCCAGCAAAAGAAAACAGCTTTTGAGCAAGCTGAATCACTGCTGTGTTACGTCCATCAGCAGCGCAAAGAAATCAATGTATTTGTTGGAAAATGTTGCAAGGAATTATTTGAAATAATTAGGTAATAATGACCAAAGCGAAATGAAGAATAATCCTGTTGGCACTCAACAATGCTCTTAAGTACTCTGTCTGGAGAGTCTGGAGGCTGGAACATAGCCTAAGTTATAAAGTATAATTTCAAAGCAGGGGTTAAAAGAAGAGGCAAGGGAGAAACCAGATGAGGGAGTGAAGGAGTAGGAGGACAGACTTAAAAAGCCTGAGGCTCTCTCTCTCCCTCTCCCTCTCTCCATGCCGTGGATGATCAGCGGCTGGAACGAGGCTGGCCGCTGGCTAGACTCGTCTGTCCACAGGTTTAAATTTAGGCTGGATCAGACGTGACGCCTCGGCCCTCGCCCTCACAGTCAGCCTGGCGAGTAAGTTGTGGAAGCCATCGCAGTCGGCATTATCATTTTTCCTAACCTCTCAAAAAAGAGGATGCGGCCACCCAACATTTAATTTGACTTGATGCATGCGAAAAGTCTCTGGATTTAAGGAACCCATTCATGACTACCATGCAGCAATGAATTCAAAGCAAAGTATTTACTCTTGTTAAATGTATTACCTGAACTTTTGCTTTTAAGAGAGAGCGGTTCCAACTAATGAAGATGTTTAAGGACATTTGTGATGTTTAACTCCGGTGTCTCGTTTTGAGTAATTGTGGTTTAAAATTGCAAGCATACTTCCCACCTACAAATCAAAATCTTAACATACTGTATACATTATACTCTTAAGTTCTAGACCACCAGCTAAATTTCCACTGTATATATAAACAGACAGAGGGTGGTTTCACTGCCAAATTTCCTTTGTGCTCACTCTGACAACACAAGAACATTTTGAGGGGGGAAAAAAAAAAGGAAAAAGAAAAATCGGAAAAGTATTGACTGTGACTGTCATACAGTTATTCTCCATCTGATTCTTCAGTGTGCAAACAACAGTTCATGCAGAGGTAATGATAAGAGCGAGCTGTCTTATCAGAGTCTCTGATATGAAAAGTCTGACCAGCATTCAAGTCAACAAATAACGCATAATTGCAGACGGGCTCATTCAGTTCTTTGAGGAACACATCTTTTTCCATCAAAGAATATGGGTCTGTTTACCAGCAATTACTCACTTCCCTTTCTTACTGGCCTGTTGTCCACATTGTGATATCTTTTCTGTAATTGCGCCTTATTATGCCAGATTGATAAGGGAATGATGAAACAGGGACACCGCCTCTCATGTAAACATTTGGATGATGATTTTGGCTGTTGCTATCTCCGCTGTTCTCTCTGTGTCTAATGTGTGTCTGTGTGGGTGTCAGGTTGGGACGAGGGTGGGGTGGGGTGGGAGTTTAAACCTCCGATGGGAAACAAGCCACGACCTTCTCTCTCTCCGAGCCGCGGCAACAACAACTGAAGAGAACAGACAGCGTGGAGTCTGTGCAGCTGTTTCTGCGCGGCCGCAGAGGGGGAGCTTTTAATTGAATGTGAACACAAGTTGCAAAGGCTTTTAATTTGCCCTTGGCTGGAGAGAAGCACACCAGGGGCTGCTGGGGGCTTTGCTTGGTGGGGAGGGGTAAGGGGAAGACAACCTCTGCCTCATCCCCAAAATCACATCCCGACCGACCCACCTCATCTCCCCTCCACCTCTTAAACAGCCTACACCTCGCACGCCTCTAATTACTAGTCATGGGAAATCTGGGGCAACATTTACAACATGCAAGAACAACACAACATTGTGATGTGCAAAGATCAAGCTGTAACATCCGCTGAGCCCAAAATCAAATTAGGGAGTGCAGACAACAACAACAACAAAAAAAAAGGGGAGGCAAGATAAAAAGGCTCAGCTGCAGCCTTGCGTAATGAGCAGAGGGACGAACATGTAATGGCTCCAGTAGGGCGGCGGGGGTCAGTGTATGCTGGCTACATTACAAGGCTTGTCTATGTATTGAAACAGCTGTAATTGTGTGATAACTCTATCCGCTAGGTGGGAACAGTGGTGACGTGGAGCAGCCAACAAGCCCCCTCCCCCCCTCCCCCCTGCACCTCAGTGGAAAACATCGCATGAGGAATAGATGGAAATCCAAGCACAGGGTCATTTTTCGATTTGTGAGTGGCATATGGGTTTCATTTGTGCTCTGCTGTAGGTGAGAGGGGGAGAAGCACAGAGGTAGGTAGGGGGTTAATAGCCTGAGATAACCAAACTTCCATCAATGATTTCAATGCTGGATTTAATATCCTTGTGGGAAGGGTGCTTCCTTGAAATGCTCGACTGACATGCACTTGTAATAAGTGCAAATGCAGAGCTTGTTGTTTGCTTTCTTCCTGAAATATGGGACCGTTTATGTCACTGATGAGCCCAGTTTCTTGTTTGTTGTTGCACCCCCCATGCATATGTGCGTACACACACATAACCACACAAACACAAGCAGACAGGCAAGGGGAATGCGAGCCTTGTGTGCCCATCCATGAAAAGCACACACACTCAGCGCTCCTGCACACCGTTGCGCTCTGAGACAGAGCACCTTTTCAACAAACGGCACTAACTCATGGGCTTGCAGTTAAACTGCCCCAGGCCGTGGCAGTAGTGTGAGGGCCAAAGGCATGTAAACACCAGACGACAATGAGCAGACTGACCAGAGTGCACGCTTCTGTCATTCAAACCCTCTTTACAACCCAGTTCCCACAAGCCACAGAGCTGCGCTGGAAAACAATACGCTTACTTTGCATCGCTAACATTCTGTCAAGTTAGGCTCACTTGGGCCAAGCCGAGGGGATAGTAAAGGTCCAAAACGGAGGAAGGGGGGGAAAAAAAACCTGTGCGTGAACTCAGTGGAATGCTGCTATGCTCAACAAAGACAAGCCTTTGAGGACTTTTGGGTTTTTCAGTGTCAGCAAAGGTTTACTGTAAAACTTATCTCTAAAACATGATGTATTGGTCTGCTACAGAGAACAATATCATCTTAAAAGCATCATGAGGCATTTGTTTGGTCCTATTTCAATATTTCAAATTACATCTGGAGATGTTTAAATGTCATTAAAATATGTGCTGGCTGAACGGGTTGGGCTCAAATTACAGCCCCCAAAATGGCTGAAGAAAAATGTGAGTCTAGCATCTTTCCTCATCACAACCCTTTTTTTTTTTTTTTAATCACACAACAGCTTTATCAAATATTTACACTCCGGTAGTGTGAAAACTGGTTTAGGGGAAAAAGCAGATAAAGGGCCTGTTTCCTTGTAAATTTATGAAGAGCAGAGCAGAGGTGGAGAGGTAGTGATGGTGGGTGGAAATGGTTCTGTGTGAGTGTCTGTGTGCAGCCCTTGCCAAGAAAAACAAAGCCTGAACGACGCTGGGATCTGATTTCAGCATGGAGGCATGGCAGGAAACTGCCTTCTCTGGGGGGGGTGGGGGAGAGAAAGAAAGAGATTTACAGACAGAACAACCATCCTTTCCACTCACCACCCAACTAGCTATGATGGCTGATGTGTAGGTGGCAGATTTTTACCCATACAGTATGTCATCAGCGCTGCTCCTGCCAGTAACACTTTCGCTCTGATCACAGTCGGGCACGAGTCCCTGATGCAGATGCTTGTGCCACAGAGAGGTCAGCTCAGTTCAGAGCCTTGTATCTGCATCTGGATCACAACTCCACTGCTGGAGAGCCGGAGGGATACTACATGGCACATGTGCAGGGAATTAGTGCTGGCTACGCAGCGATCGGAGGCTTAAAAACCCTTTGTTACTTAAGCCTCCATGTAACACGCTACCCTGCGTGTGTACAACAGTCTTGATCTTATTTGTCACTTACTTTGTTTTTACTGCTTCTAAGCAGCTTCACAATGACAGCGACTTTTAGTGCCCTTTGTAGTAGCATCTCTGCATGGGCCAGGTTGAACTACATTGTGGTGGTGCAAGAGAGAGCAAAAAGCAAATGAAGAGGATGGGAATGAAAGGTTCTGTGCCTCAAAGAGTTTGAGGTATGGTGAGGAGTGAAGAAGGATGAGACGTTCATGTCAGAGGGTTGTGTCAAAGGAAAGCCATTTCCTACATAAACACAGCAAGTTGTCTCTTGCTTTTGTTACTCCACCACATTTCACCTCTAACACAAAGCTGACAGATTCAGTGCAATACATTTACAGTTGCTAGACTTGCTATAAGTTCTAATAAGATAAAGTTAAACAAGGCAACCTTCATATCATACTTTAAGAAATACGTGTTGTTGTTTTTTTGTGAAATGTTGAAATTTCTTGTCTAAATGCATGCAGTCATATGAGAACAGAAAATGATTTAAATCAGAAATTAGCTGATCAATTATTAAGTGGACAAGAATCACAATGTAAACAGACAACCAGTGTAAGTGTTTTGATACTCTTTACTATAGCACATTATTCTTCCTGTTGCTACAAATTCTCATTTTTCTCACTTTGAGATAAATCACTCAACTCAACAAATGTTGGCGTCAAACACTGGAGCCAGCTGTCCACTGCAGACAAAGACTATTTTACTTGTGCTGTTTCACAGCTTAACTAAGGCGAGGAATCATTAGACATAGAGATATAATACCCGGCTAGTTGGAGCGTATCTTGGACATTTACTTGAGACAAACACAATTTTAGCTTTTCTGTTGTCATCACTTAATAAGCCGGCCAACTGGCGATTTTCTCCCAACACTTTGTGCAGGAGAAGAAGACACCTTTTGAGAGAATAAATATTGTTGCACTGAAACCAATCTTCTTTCCCAGTGTGCTGGAAGACCTGGAGGGCACAAAGGGCAAAAACAGAGTTGGGGCTTGGTCAGCAAACACAAACAGAGCCGTGCTACTTTGAGCTAAAGCCTTACATCCATTCCCCCAAGAGCCCACTTAAAATCCAACCCACCCCTGTCCACCAATACTCTGCCCCATCCTCCCTCTTTTTCCTTCTCCACGCCGGACAACCCCAAGGTGGAAGTAATGACGCCAGATGTGACCAATCAACCTGATAAAGAGCAGAGTCTGCTGTGGGCTGACGCACAGCTGTGGGTGCAGCTGTGCACTGTTGTCAGGCCAGAGAGAGAGAGATACAGTGGAGGAGAAAAACAAAAAGAGAGACATAGAGGGAGGAAGAAGAATCAGCCGAACTCTCCTAAAATAATCGACTTAGATCAAAGTATTCTTCCTCTACACCCCGTCACTTTAAACCGAGTAAGGACTTTGTCGTTGGATCTCTAAATTCTATTCTTCTTTTCTGTTTTCTACTCTTTCTTTTTTCTCTCCCCCTTTCCTCCACCCACTCCCTCGGTCTCTCTTCTCTTGTGCCGGGACCGGGCCTGCTCAACACATTACCAAGATATCCTGTTCTGACAGCAGCTTAAGCCCAAATCCAGCTATCATGAAGAGTTATGCCATCGTAGCAAGCTGCGGATTTGGGAGATATGATACAAATCAAACCTAGAGAGACCCAAGGGAAGAAGAATGGGGGGGAAACTGCTTTTGTAAAAACAGCAACAATGACGGAAATTTGAAGGAGCTGCAAGTTGGGAGCCATCATGTGCGATGTGCTGACTACATTGGCATGCTTTTGAATCATTTGATCTCGATCTGATTAAAGATTGATATTTTTCTGCATACATTTGTGGAAAATGTATTTATTCTTTTCCTATTCAGCCTTTAAATATGAAAACTTCTGTGAATAAGGGTCAGCCCACTCCCTTATGACCAGTTCAGTGCCACATATTTCGTGTATTTTCTAGCCACAACGGCGCTTGGCAGAAAAAACAGAAAAAGACAATCGTTCAAGCATTAAGAAAATGCCACTTTACTCAAAGAAGTTTGCATTGGGGGAATTTCTCAAATGTGACTCTTTGCAGATAGTTTTTTCACGTTTAATGAAAAATGGGGATTTTTTTTATGATTCAATACTAAAAATGATATAAGATTTCTCTTCTTTTTCATGTGCTCATGTCTTCCTGGCCTTAAAAATAGAAAGTAGCACAGGCTGGCTTGCGTTTCCTCCTGTATTTATCTTCCTCTGTCCTTTGTCCATCAGTCTCTCCGACTGCTTTCTCTTTCTTGCTTCGGAGTCCACATATAGCTGTAGCACAATGACAGAGCAGCATGTTGCCAGACATTTTAGATGAAGTTACGTGACATTTCCTGAAGCAGACTAGAACTTAAAACAGAAATAATAATGTCCTGCTTTACTTTATTCCAGGGCAGCCAAAACGTATGTCCTGTCCTGCACAGAGCCTTGCAAATTGAATCTACTGTAGCTTAATGAATCATGCTGTTGACAGGCACGCTCTTAACTTTTAATGGACTTACTTTCCAGCCAGAAAAAGTGTGTATTTTATGAAGATGTTTAATGTTCTCAGCATCCCAGTTTCCAAAAGAAAACAAAAATAGAGCTTATGTACTGTATCCTCAAGGCAATTATAGTGATTGTCATGTCGCACTTTAATCTTGGTAACGTCATTATCAGTGTAAACACAACCTGATTAAAAGCACCTCACTTTCTGCTGCATCTTTGATTTTATTTGGACATATAAATAATGAGATTCATTCAGATTACCTTCAGTTTTTTTGTTTTTTTTGTTTCTTTTGACAACATGGCACGTGGTGACAACCAATGTCTCCGCAATAACAAAACATTGTCTCTAGAGCAAATGGAGAAAAAAAGAGATCAATGAGAATTTTTAGTGAAGGGCTTTTTAAAATATGAATGTCAGGTTTTCGGGGGGCTACTTCAAAAACATTCAGACACTTTAAATAAGAGCCTAATCTAATCAATCACAGTAGTAGTATTGTAGGGATGCAGATTTAATCAGTTCAGGTGCTTTGGTGTTACTTCTTTTATAGAGGCAGGATGAATTGGTAAGACAGGTTTTGAAAACAATAAAGTCTTCAAGGCTAAAAAAAAAATTGGTATGAATAAGAGACACTTTATTTATTTATTCATTTATTTATTTATTTATTTTTTGTTCAAGGCTGTTGAACTGATCTGCACAAACGTCATTCGGATTGCTCATGACTGACTTAGTACCATCAGAATCCAGGCTTAGGGTTGACTAAATGTTGCATGCAGAAATTGGATTCTTGACTGAGGCATTTTTTAACATTTTCCCAAAGGAGCTGACACAGCTTCAGGCCAATCACACAACAGGCGCTCTGTTGTGCGCTTGGTGAGCTCCTGGCCACCACTGGGCCTCACTGGATGAATGTAGACCTTTTTTTTTTTCATTTCTTTTTTTTTTTTTTTTTTTTAAGAGTAAACCACACACACACACACACACACACACACAGAGACACTTATATACACACAGGCAGGCATGAAGGTAAGCAGAAAGGCACACACACACACGCTCAGTTGGAAAACAGTGTGCACATACAAAAGACAGCTAGAACTTTTCATAATTAAAAGCGCATGTCATATGCAGGACGCATGCCACTCCTGAGTATCGCATAAACAAACACCGGCGGTAGAAGCTGAGCTGTGATGATAGCGAGCAAACGCACAACTTGTCTTTCACAGTGCAACAATCTAGACGAGAAAATACTTCAAAGGTTTAGACAGAGCCCTCTCACACTTTCTGCTGCGCTGCTAAAAGCAGGCCTCCATGGTGTAAGGATACAAATGACCTAATCCAGGATAAACATATAGCCGGGCGGTAGAGGAGAAGGTTTATATGTCTGCACTATGGAGTGAACAGCATGCCAGTGTTTCATGAGGCAAATTACCCAGAATACCCCCTGGTTGCTCCCCGTGCAAATGGAATACCGACATCTAAAAGAGCTGGCTATTAATAAAGACTGTTTATGAGCTGTCGCACTGCCTCTTGGATATATGTGTTTTTTTTAATGCACTCAGCACTGGTTTATGCAGGTGGTTATCAGCGTAAATCCACTTGAAGGCATGTGCAGGCTAGAGATGAAGTTACACGGCTGTGTGCTTATCGATGCTATTAGTTTCCACCAACGCTGATTGCTTTGACACATTGTGCCGTCCAAGCATGGCGATAAAACAGATCGCTTTCGCTCATGGCAAAAGGCTGATATACACCACCTCTTTCAAGTTGAGGTATCGATGCCAGCTTGAGAACCCGCGAACCCGCCGCAAACATGTAATTTCAGGATCTGAAGATGATAAATGACGAATGAAGACGAGAACACACCCAGGAACTGATCTAGTGCTCTGCTGCAACATGCGAGACTGTTCATGACGGAGAAGCGTATACTGAAGACAGTAGTGACACCTGTTAGTGGGTGAGCATGAAATGGTGACGTGTCCTGCCAAGGCCTTGACCAGAAACATAACAGCATCGAGACATGACGTTAATGTGACAGAAGGCGTGCTACTGTCAGACTGTGTAATTTTGGAAAGAAGAAATGTTAATAATCTACCTCTTACAAATAAGAAGATCGATTCAATACACTGAGAGTTTTGCTCCTGCCTCTCTTAGTTTAGTATGGCCAGTAGCTTATGGTGGCTAACGTCGTCTTCTCTATGTGTGATAGTTTACTACCTCAACATTTAGCCTCATTAATCAATAGTATTATGTTAACAATAGGTCAAATGACTACATCTAATGTGAAAAGATTTGCTTGTAGTGACGATCCCGCAGAGAATAATCACCAAACACTGCTGCTGTAAAGCTTTTTAGCCTTATTTAACTTCTTTTAGGTGATTGAACTTTGATATGAAAACTTTGAGCTCATTGTTCTGGTTTAAGGGACCCACAAGCTTTGCGTTTTTTTTTACTAGCAGCAGGCATCTGTTTTTAGCCTCTGATGAACGCTGTACGCTACAGCAACAAACGACAGACAAAGTCACCAACTAGATCGTAAACGTAGTGGGGAATCTAAAGAGCCACATTTTTAGCTCAGAAATTGGTGGAGACCGAAAAGTACTAAAATAGAGTGATGTCTTCATTATATTAATTGTATTATTACATTATTGCAATTTAAAGTGTGCTAAAATGTTATAGTTATGAACATAATTTGAAGGGACAGTTTTAAAAACACTAAAAGAGATTTAGTTCATTATTAGAACCACTAAAACATTGCTCTTCCTGACCTGACTGATGATGTCTAACTCCAACAATGTGACCACACAGGATAGGGAGATATTAATGTCTGCAAATACACATCTCCCTAATCCAATCCCACCCACACATACGCACGCACACATGCACGACACACACACACACACACACACACACACACACACACACACACACACACACACACACACACACACACATCATCTGCTTCTCCACTCAGGCCTGAGTCAGGCCAGGGAGATGAGCTCAGCTCCAGCTGGATGCTGAGGCAAGCTTTAACTCAGCCACTCCCCCGGCCTCGCACAGCCCAGCACAGACCTGCGCTGCCAAGTTTAACATGGCTGCCTGCTACATTACCTAAATCAGCAAGGCTCCAGAGAAGATGCAATATTTCATTTGCATGTTGTTTCCAGTCAGATTGGCGCAGGGTTGGGTGGGGGTGACAGAGGCTGTATGTGTAGTCTGTTAATGAAATTAGAATGGCTCATCTGTGTGGATGTGAACACTGCTACAGCTTGCGGACCTCGGCGAACTGCCCACAGTCTGACTGGGACGGCTTTAAGCAGATTTATGGTCTCCGGTGGGGGAACGGGGGGATTTTTGGTCCAGACCTAAATCATGACTGAAACTATGAGGAGCTAATTAGGAGAGCAGTGGAGCAGCAGTCTAGGGACTGAGTGGTTTTCAGTAGGTCCACCACCACTGATCATTGTGCCACATACGACAAGCCTCTCTCTGCCATGCGTGGTAGCTATCAGCAGTGTAAAGTGTGCTAAAATTCATGCTGAGCTTTGTTTGAGTGCTGAGTCACCTCTGAGGCAGAATTTTTGGTGTTAGTTAAGTAGCCATCTGGTCAGCTTTCAGTAGGCAGAGCATTACCCAGAGAGCTCAGAGTTACTAGCCATTCGTTGTTTTGGCGAATGTGTAATGTGCACTGGGATTCATCTCTGCATAATGTCTGCACTGATATTCTACTGAGAGGAGAAGAAAACTTTTTTTTCTCTTTTTTATCTGCACTGCGGCAGATCTTGCAGAACCAAAGAGACTTTCAAATCCGTCAATCAATTAACCCTTATAACAATGGCAGTAAAATGGGACTGAAAGGCTGAAAAGATAAGCCATGAGCGCAAGCAATCAAAAATAAAAGATATTGATTGCAACTCAGCCAAACACCCTCCAGTCTAAAGAATACTCAGTCGGGTTTCCACCCCCTGCACCAACTCTAACGAGGCAGCATGTGTTGGTAATTTGCAAGCAGTTGATGTTGATTAGCTGGGTTATGACACCCTGCGACTTCAGCTGTATCCAAGTACATAGACACACATTCTCCAATTAGCCCTGTGGCGTTTGGCTATCAGGCTTTACGGGGCCATAAGAGGAGTTATGTGAAAAGTCTGCAGGGCTTTACTAAGATCCTCTCTCTCTCTCCCATACACACACCCCATGGCACAGACACACGCACACACATCCACACAAGCAAATGCGCTACACGGGTACAAAATGCATTTACATACAAGCAGCACTGTACAGTGCTGAAAAATATATTGCAGAGAACTCGTCCACCCACCCAGTCAGCTAATGATGTATACAGCATAATGTACGCTCCTTTTTTTTTTTCTTGTATTAATACAAGTTTCACAACTCCCCACTGAACTGCAGCTATCCCCCTACATAAACAAAATTTGAACTCATAACGGCAAAAATACTTGTGTAACTTTGTTTTTGTGGGCATACTGTTGCTGGGAGTGTGAAGTAATTCAATCTGACAGTCGGAGCAGTGGTGCGAAACGACAAGAACACAGATATGTTGGCACCATCTGATACCACTGCTTCACTACCTCAATAGCTTTTTTGTATACTAATGGAGAGTACATTGCTTATAACGTTTTCTTAAGGAAATATTTATTTTGGTAGCATGAATCCTTTTTAAAATCCGACAAATCAAGCATGAACATTTACTGATTCCAGCTTCTCAAATGTTAGGACTTGCTGCTTTTCTGTTTTTTTAAATGCCATTTTCAATTTAATATGTTTTTCTAAATATCACTCTACCGATTTCACAGTGCACCGTGAAAGTTGTTTTTATCCAGACTAGGAGATGTTTGGTTAACACTAAAATATATCAACTACTATTGTATGGCTTGTCGTATATCTCTGTAGACATTAACTACCAGACAGTGAATCCTAATGACAGTGATTCCCTGACTTTTCTTCTTCTTTCCTTGAAATTTGTTACAGACATTCTCCTCAGTATTAATTGTAATAACTGTCCTTCCAGTGCTGTCATCAGGTGAAAATTTCAATTGTCCAACACATTGATTTATGACAAATTAGCTGAAATGGATCTGACTTGAGTTTAGTTACATGCTAATTAAAGATAGCGAACATGAAAAAATATTATATCTGTTATAGGCATGTTAGAGTCCTGATATTAGCATTTAGCTCAAAGCACCAAGTACAAACTCACAGAGCTGCTAGTGTGGCTACAGAAAATAATCGTTAGTTGTAGCCCTGCTTACACCTCCTCACTGTTTCAGATTGGATTCCTAGTGGAATATAAAACTTTATGAACAATATCGAAAATGTAATTTGATTTAAAGCATGTGACTTAAGTGTCTCTAGGAAAGTGGTTTTCCATAAATCAACCATTTTTTTTTCAGGTTTACTTTTTTGTTCTCGTAGGTCACAATCCAGCAGCAGTAAATCTTAATGTGTTATCTGGTCAAGCACACAGTTAAAGCAGTGCATACGTGAAACCAGAGAAACAGCTACCGGATCAAACTGGCAAGTCAAACCCTTACATGTACGAGGCCGGCAGCCAGTCTCCCCACCTTGATTCACTTCCTCAAAATGACTCCATTATCGTGACAAGAGGTAATATTCTTGCAACAGTGCTCAATGCTTTCTTGGCCCGTATTGCAGAAGAGTGACAGATTTAGTGCTGTTCTTGGATCTTATGGGGCTGAAATGACTTAATAAAGTGAAGCTGACATTTTGAGTACAAATGTGGAAGCCTGAAGTTGAGAGATGGGAGCAGGGACGCCAGGACTGTTTCCTATCCTGTCAGATGTGTGCGAGTGTGCCGAGCCACTGAAACCGCCAGAACCCGATCTACAGTACATGCAGTAACTGTCAGGACTGAGCGGTGGTATTACTGTGGAGACAACCATCACTGGGCTTCCTGCATGGAGCAACCAAATAGACCAAAATGAAAGTTGAAGTCGTCGTCCACAGGAGCCACCTCAACCATTTTGGGACCAAAACATTACATCATAAAGTAAAATCCTGTTAGTCTGGATTGTTGTTAATCTCGAAGTTCATGCCATGTTTTGCTGGGTTGTCTTCCAACACAGTAATAAACAAAATAAATTCCCTGTTGTATGTTAAACCTAAATATAAATTGACCAAAGTCCTAATATAGAACCTCGCAGAAGTGGGAACCAGCCATAATGACCACACTTCGCAAAACCTCGTGACTCCACAGGTCTAAAACCTAATCTGGCTCTTTCAAAGATGGAAATACAAGAACACACATGGACATAAACCACACATAAAGATTTAATTCCTCACAGATTCACACACAAACACAGTTTGCAGAATAATCCTGAGCCAGTCCTGTGGGTTTCCTTAGCTCGCCAACAAGCTAAACCAGTTCTTTCTCTGTGTGTGTGTGTGTGTGTGTGTGTGAGATTGCATCTCACTTCTTTCCCCCCCTCTCTCCCACTACTCCTCTCCCTCCCAGACATGCTCTGATGGAGAGATAAGTTGAAGGTCACCCTGAGAGAACAGAGGCTCCACTCAGGAATGTGTGGAATGACACTCTCTTGTTCTACGGACAAAAAGCATATCGGCTGCTAGTATGGTGTCATATGGGCCTGTGTCATCACTGCGGTCAATATGAGCTGCGGATTTATGACTTGACTTGGGACCGCATGAAGAGTGACATGCACAGTCAGCTAGCTAGTTAACAACTCCAATTTTCTTTGCTTATTCTCTTTTTATTATGTGAACAGTTTTTTTTTTTTAATGAGGTAAAATGAGACTAACCCTGAGATTAAATTGCTACACTGGCAAACCATCAGTCCAAAACTGAAATAATTCCCAAACTGCATCTTTTGTTCATGCAGCCAAAGCAGTTGTTATGGTGCTACAATGTTCTGAAAAGCAACGAGAAGCAAACTAGTAAATAGAAGTGGAGTGAAAAATGGGACACGGTTCCAAAACATATGTCTTTAAAGAATCTTGTAAAAATTAAACTCTTTTTGCTTTATGCCAAGGTGTTTCTTTTCCAAAAAGAAAATAAATTCCAGATTCTGGTATCATATGAACTTAACAACATTGACATCAAACTGCACACATTATAGCTTATCTAGTTAGTAAGATGGTGTTTGGATAGGCAACAGAACATGACTTTTTTTTTTGCATAACATCTATTAGTCTCAGGCTAATTACTCCAAACTCAAACTATGAGGCGATCCATGTTTATCAGATCACCGTGTTCATAGCCTTGATACATCAAGGCATATTGGCAGTGTTAGTCTTTCTCTGCTCATACACGTTAATAATGTGTTTGCAACATGCGAACCTCACAGCTGCTCCTCTTCGGAGCTGTGGAGGTTGGATGAGTCAGCAAGTGAGCTGGAAGAAAATGAATATGGCTACAGATCTGTCATAGAGCACAAGAGTAACCTTGCCAAGTTCACTGCTGACATGCAAGATCCAGTAATCACCAAAATATACAAGCATGGATGTTATAGAAGTATAGAAGGCTTCAGGCTTAGGAAGTAGACATGATACGTCACATAGCTTATCTAAAATATTTCCATCAGAGGGGATGAGAGCCAAGTTGGATTTACAGTGAGGTGGTTTTATTCAAGGTTCTCATGAGTGGATCCCTGACTTGCTTGTATCTCATACGCAAAACAACACCGTACAAATTCCAGTGCTCCGTGCGGTTCGCAACAGCTCAAGGTGACAGACGTGAGGTCGCAGGAACAAAAATGAGCGCTAGGTGCTGCAATTGTTCTTTTTTATCCCGTGTAGTGTGTCATGAACAAAGACAAATGAGGCAGCGTCTGGGGCGCTTCACATCATTCCCACAAAACACTACGGTGTCAGTTTTTCTGTTGCCTTCTGCCACCTAATCTGACATGTTCTACGACATGTTCCGATAATACAGTGGGCTATGATTGGTCAGGGTGCAATTTGCAGTCCACCATGTCTCCTGGCCAAGGCAGGGAGAGAATTTACAACCAAACAGCTTATCTGACAGAGACAAAATGAATGTATAGTGATCCCAGCATTACCTTGACTGGAAACATAACTAGCTAGACCTCTATATTAACTGACAGTTGAATTGATTGTCATTTGGTAGCAAAAAAACACCTACAAAAGACAGAGAGGAACAAAACTGAGGAAGTGATGTAAACAGATATAGGTTTCAAACAAGGTTTTATGAGTAAGAAAATACAACACATTTGTTCGCCTTCGCCTAGAGAATACACACAATTTTCATTTCAAGTGAATTGGAGAGGGTGGTGTTATTGCACCTGAACCTGCTCAGGCAATCTGTATCTAAAGGTTATTGGCTCCATTTACACATGACTTTTTAATATCTGACAGCTATCTTCTCCACACTGAGGTAGCTGCGTGTAAATGCAGTTTAAATATTTAGGTCATAACTGTATAGTGTTTAATATGTGACATTTGGTATCTGGTGTGGGCCTGACTGAGCCTGGACCTGCTGATAGAGGCCACTGGGCCTTCGCTTCATTTTGGTGGTCCCTGTGCTGCCAGCCTTTTGCCACACTCACAATAGACCACACATATCCAGCTCAAAGGAGGAAACGGTGGGTCAACAACTGGACCAGACTGGATGTGCTTAGATAAGCAGAACCAGAGGTATCTGCCCCTTAGAGCAATACAGCAGACAGCCTCCGGGCACTGCAGCTTTTGAATTAACCAGCAATAGGGAGATCCTGTTTAAATTCCACTCCCCTCTTTGTCTCCTTCATTTTTTCTTCTTCTATCAATATGGCTTTTTCTGTGTTCCAGATGGGAAGCTGTTCAGGATTGTTTTCTCAAGCTTTCTCTACAGTGACACTATCCCTTCTTTTGTCCCGTCTTGCTTTACAGTATACAAAGCTCCTTTCAAGTACCTTAACACAAATCTTTTTATAGACTTGACAAGCTGGTGATGTTGCACTTGCAAATCAGTGTACAAGTTTTAGAGAAATCTTTCACAGTAGAAATGTTGCACCTAAAAAGAAAAAAAAAAAAAAAGCCAACATGTTGAGCTAGCACACGGTATGCCACGTGAGTTAATCAAGTTGACAAAAGAGAACATGTAAAACAAGAAGAATTCTCAAGTCAGTTCATGAAAAATGTATCCCAAAAGTTTTGATAGTCCAAGAATTACTTATTTATTGGTGCTCCTCTCCAGCACTGTGTCCAATCCTGTTGTTCTTATTCTAAATTAACCTGAACCATGCACACAGCCTTCTGTATAGTTTCACAAAACCAGATATCTGATGATTCGTTCCTCAAGCATGCCTTACCACTTTGTCTATACTATTTACTTATACTTTAAGATGTCAGATATATATTTTTTTACTTGGCACCAATGCAAAAACGTTAAACTTGATTTTTATATACACAGTTCATTTCTAATGGTATGTTTCAGAAGAGACAGAGAGAGGTTTGTGTTCTTATTATTCATTCGACTCTAAAAATATATATAATTCATCTCAGGTGCTTTTGGACCTTGGCTCCAAGTTTAGTCCTCTTGAGATATGAGTTGTCATGATCACTTTCTCCTGACATGTCCACTGTGTCATTTCATTCATCAAGACCATGGGGCTTTTCCTTTAAGACATGCTTGTTTACAATTTACAGATTAAGCTCTGGAATGAACAGCACAAAGACAGGATATTCTCTTTAAGGAGATATAAAAAGCTTTGTTGAGTGAACAGGCTAATTGACTAAAGTGAATCATGTGTTTGTGGGCAAGCGTTCCTCCTCTGGTTCCAGCTGGATGATTCTTGTTCTTGTGATGAGGGGAGTGCAGTTTTATTATCTGTGTTGACTTTTACTCTCTGTGTAGGAGCTGGACAAACAGTTCAGTCAGCTGTGAAAGCCGGTGTGACGGTTTCCTCGGGAGACACGACAACAAGGGAATCAGGGTGACACCACAACCAGGTGATGCAAGTTGAAGATTACCATAATCCCTGTTTAAATGATGTAAATGATATGCAGCTGAGTGGTGTTTCTCCCAAAATGAACCTTCTCTTCGGCACTTACACCTCTGGCATGAAAGTTTTCCTTCCCAGAACATGTAAAACAGTGAATTTAAATATGAACTTTATGGTGACTCCTAAGATGCTAACTCACAGACACTATCACACTATGTTGCACTTGATTACCAAGATGTATTTTTTAAACTGCATGTTATATATCAGTCAAACTACAACTCAATGGCCTTGGTTTGGGCTGCAATTTTAAATGACAGGAACATCCTGACAATACAATTACAATGACACCATTCACGATGGACACTGCAAAGGGATGACATTAATTTTTCCAGTCTTAATATTTAGCTCCGTATTTGGACAAACTGACAAGGAACGAAGCATCAAAAACCACCAAGTTGCATTTTTTCCTCAGAGAGTCATACTTGATTAATCAGAGGTTGGTGGAAAAAGAGAATAAATGTGTGCTCAAGATGAGGAGGGAACCATCTGAGAAAACAGTGAAAGAGACACTGAAGACAGAGAGAGTAAGTGAGTGCGAGGCTTTTAGTGTCAGCAGCGGCTACTTGTCATTTCAGCACGATGGCACAGAATCCTCTTGGAAAAGGCAAACCAGGAGAGTTATTTCGTCCGCCCCTCACCACTGAGTGAGTGGAGTCTCCAGTCTGGACCCCTAGAGTTTCTGCATCATGTAATTTAATTCATGGGCGGCAAAACACAGCCAAGCGAGGCTCAAACAGGACGAAGACACATAACCGCAGCAGCCATTTATAAACGACTGTGAATTTGTGCTTTTACTGCCAGACAAATGAGTGCAAAAACATTTGAGAAAACAATTTCAGGGATTCTAATAAGAGTTAATCTCCCCTTTCTTGTCTCTGAACATGGAGTCCTAGAATAAGAGCTGAAACTACAACTTGCTGTGAGACCTTATTGTCAGCCTGTGCCGTACTAGTACCATTGGTGGCCATTTTATAGCCCTTGACATCATAGTCTTGGCATGCTTTTCTTAACACAAAAAGGTAAAGATTTGTTTTTTTTTAATCCTGTAGAGCCATGTTTTAGCTATTCTTAGAGACGTTACGGTCACGTAAATGGATTGTTAGTTACAGCAGTACAAAAAAAAAAGAACAAAAGTCAGCTTCAACTGCCAAGACATACTACTAACAACCATCATATGTGAGGCAGCACATGATCTAATTGAATAATTGATTTAGAAACATTTCATGGCCACAGCAATATGCACTGAAAAAGAATCTGGGTAGAATTATATGTTCTCAATGGATTTGAACACTTGGATTCATGCCCCCACTGTCCCCCCACTGCCCTATTCCTGTTCCTGTCTTTCATTCCTTGTTAGGTGATGTACACAGAGAAGAATTTAACTTCTGTCACTGTCACAAAGCCCAGAGCAAACGCATAGGTAGGCCATGAGGGGGGTATGCAAACGCCTTGGCCCTCTGTGCATGAAGCTGGTGAAGCCTGACATCTGATTACCCTCGGCCTGGTTCTCAGCTTCTGTGACTCGAGTCAGAGGAAGGTCATAGATGAAAGAAACGTTTGATCAGCGCTCTGTCGGCCTGCCGCCTAATGTACACGCTTACATAAATATTGACTGAATTTTGAGAGCCATGTAAATTGTTTGGTGGTAGAAAAAGCATAGATAGAGCAGAGTCCCTTAGGCTTTGAATGTGTTTCAAAGAGTTGACTTCTGCCACTTAATGAATCACTTGCCTTTCAAAGAAATGCTGTCAGAATGGACCATGTTTGTCCACTTGAATGGATGTGCAACATCCACGCTGATGTCCACAGTTTTAATCCAGCTGTGGGCGAGATGAAAAAGCATTTGTCCAGACCTTGATGATTGATGAATCCCTGACAAATCATGTGTAAATAAATGTAAGTCTGGATAAAGCTGGACCTGTGAGCAGCCCTGTTTATTACTACTAACATTCTACTCAAGAAGAGCTTGGCAGGACGACAATGGTGGGGGGGGGGGAAGAAAAAAACCCTCCACTCGCTCCAGTCCAGCCACTCTGCTCAGTAAGGCTTTCAACAAAGGCTGCAAAGCGCAGCACATTTGGTTCAGATCAGCAAGGTCGTGACCCACACAGGGTTTATTTGGACCTTTGCACCAAAATAATCACAGGGCTCTGACTCTGCTGTGACAGACATTAACAGTCTGGAACCACTTCTCTTTCTAACCCTACCTGAAACATGAACTTAGGGGCGAGTCGGTGCCATGAACATTTCCTAATTATTGTTTGAATTATGTGAGTTCTGGAAGTGGAAATGTTTCTTGCAAGAGGTGAAAAGCTTCCTAAGGGCAGGAGAGTATGTCAGTATTACGCACTGCAGTTGTGGTTTTGTCTGCAAGAGCAAGCTGGCTGCTTGGAGGTAAGGGACTGGGAGGTGATCCAGATGAGACAGAGAAGCTTTCATTTTCCATAACCTATACCTTTATGTACAGAAAACGGACGAACATGTGGTTCTTATTTCCACAGAAAATTTAACACGCGGTGATAATATTATTGCAACCATCAAATCCAGTTAAAGTCAATGTTAAAGCAAATTGTGGCATGGTTTTACAGATGTACGGGAGTCTGTACTGGGTGCTGATCCCAGTGGTATTTGTCCCATGTTGTCTAAGGTTGTTGTCTGTGAACACACTGTGTTGCAGCAGTACTGTTCAAAAAGCACCAGCTCAAACTCCCCAAAAATCTGATAAAGGCCTTGTCTTGATGTGCCAAGGGACAGCTGGAAGGGGCTTAACTTTTTTTTTTTTTTGGCTTCAATTCAAGGAATTTGAGTCATGGAGCACACTGCACACCCTTTACCTGAGACACCTTGTTTAAATCTTCAACTCCAGGGTAAGACAGCAGCTATGCAGCTCAACAAAGATGATAGTTTATCCAGACACTCAAGGTTTCACTTCAGATGTGAATAAATGTTTTTATTTCTTATACTACTAAAATCCAAGATGGTTGTGTGCTTTTTTTCCCCTTTTTTAACTCATAAGCCCAAAAATAAAGGGCCTTGTGTAAGATCCGGTGTGTGCATGTGTGTGTGCGTGTAAGCCAAGCCCCAGCAGCCAACATGCCTTTGCTGAGAGACAGCAGCTGTTGGCCTGATATAGCAAGGCTAGAGAGCAGAGAGGCCACAGTGTTAAAACCAGACTTGTTCTTTCATGGGCTCCCCCTCTCTAAGAAAAACTACAGGTAGTCTTCTGTAATGATGGCCCAGGAAAAATAATGACATTCATGTTCTTGCTACTGATGCAAAAAATAAGAGAATTTATGGGATGTAAAATTCAAGAATAATGTCAAATGTGATGTCCACAAAGGGATTTCAGAGCCAAACAGAGTGATGCAGTTTCCCCTTTTTTGTGGCCTAATTCTGCTTTATCTACATCAGTCCTGCTCCAGGTTGCTGGATTCCTGAGCTCTCATATTTTCCATGTTGTTTTATGTTCTGTTATCGCCAAGAGTGCATGTCTTGGCAGAATAAGGCTAGATGATGCCTTACGATATGAAAACAAAAATGAAATGGATATCTGGTGTAAATCTAGGTCCTGTCTGAATGATGGTGGTGACCTTGTGCTCAGCAAAAACTAGACAGAGCTAAAATCAAGAATTCAAGGGGGCTTTAACCCTAACCCTAACAGACATGGGGAGAGAAAACAAAAACAATCTGTGGCCTCTCCTAGTCCAACAATATTAGACTTAAAACTTAACGTAAGACATTTCATCTTTGTTGTGCCACATACATAATAGCATCCTGGTTCTACGTTCCCAAAGACTTTGAAAATCAATTGTTTTTAGTCAATGCGAACTATTGCACCATTGCACGCATACCAAAACATGCGAGCACTCTGCCTGGAGAAAAGACTGCCTGCTTTACCTCACAATAATTTTCCATCTTCCCGCTTGGCACCCGCAGCCTCCTCCCATTTATATTCAGGGTATACTGTCGCAGGAGAAGGGAGTGTGGAAACTACAGTGACAAAAGATTTAATTTCCTTGTATTTAAAAATAAGCCCAGGGCAGCTGCGCTTATGGTGTTATGAGCATTGAAAAAACACGCCTACAATGGACTTACAAAGGCCTATTGTCCAGTCAGGATAGGCATGACGTTAGAGATATTAGACGTTAAATTACACTTCTTTTTCTTTTCCTGGCCTGCTTCGCCTCTCTGCTTTGAGACTACTGTTTTCATAAGATGGCAAGGAGGGAAAATGTTCTCTTTCAAGTTAGCTGGGAACTTTTACTCAGGGGGATATCCTTTACCACCTGCACATATCAATCACGCATTTTAGCCAAGTACTTGGCTGGAATACGGAGGGAAGAAAAAAAAAGAGGGGGGGGTGCTTGGATTCAACTCTCAAGATGCAGACAAAATGGTTGCCACTGTGCGTCCACTGGCATGCCCTTTCTGTTTAAATGCTCCATATTCGAGCAGCTTCTAATCAAAGCACTCCTCTGTTAGCAGAGAGTAAAGGTATCTTTATTGACACCTTAGCGTTGACCTTGGCACGGCGCTCTGTGCTCTCAGCCGGTGGTCCTAGGCTTCTTCTGAGCCTGCCTGTTATTTTCTCTGCTTAAGCACTATCGTATGTCATAATCTGAAGGAATTTGTAGACACAACCTATTCAACCCCAGGTACAAGGTGTGTAGTTTTTAAGGAGATGACGTGCACAGTAGATCAGCAGGAATGGAAGCAACAAGTTATTAAACATACTTTTTAATAGAACAGTTTATTAGAACCCGCAAGCTCATGCTGAAATTTTACTACCGAACTTAACAGATATTCAGTAGAGCAATAAAAAATTATCGCAGCTTCTTTTAAGAAGATATCCACAGATATTCCTAACCCTAACCCCCCCCCCCCCCCCCCCCCATATCTCACTGCACATATTCAGGTGGAATTAAAGACAGGGAAGCACTTTCAGGAAGAGCACCTGTATATTCTCAGAAATGGGAGTATTGGAAGAGAGCACACTTAACTTCCCACTATAGAATAACTCATTCTCTGAGGGGAGGCAAAAAAAAAAGAAATAAGACATGAGTGCGGATGTCTGAAGGAGACGCCTGCAGAACATCTCTCTCTTTCTCTCCCTGTCCCTGAAAAGCTTGCTCAATGAGCCGGCTCTGGCCATTCCTCCAGGCTGTTTGTCAAAAGGGAAGAGGAAGTCTTGAATGAGACAGAGAGGTAACACTTGAAAGGGAACATCTCTCTCAGGGGAACAAGAGAGAGGCTAAAGCAAAGCGGCGTAACAGAGACGGAGAACCACGCTGAATGTTTTCTATTTGCACACATTTGCATGAGAAAAGGCATCGCGGCGGCCACCAGTTCCACTAGTTGGCTGGTGAATGTAGGAAAACTCTCCTCAAGAGAGGCTGGGGAGGAATGGGGGCAGCGGAAAGTACAAAGCAGGCTGCATCGCCTGGATTAGTTGTCAGAGTGAGGGAAACATTTTGATAATGGACAAAGGGCTTTCACTTCTTAGCTGCGCTCCATCACTGCCAGTCTAACCATGGGCTTGTTGTACCACACAAATTACGAGCAGCTAAATGCCATTCACTACACAGAGAGCAGGTGTGTACAGTAGAAATACTGTGCACAAATAAGTCAAGTTTCGGCACATGTGCAATAGTTCTTTAAAGACAATATGTGTTGTAGTCCAATAAGCTGATATTACTGAACATTCTTATCATCCATTGTAATTCATTATAATTCATTGTGAGTGTACAATATGTGTGTGTTGATTGTTCTGTACATGTGACATCCATTGCACGTCTGTCCGTCCTGGGAGAGGGATCCCTCCTCTGTGGCTCTTCCTGAGGGTTCTTCCACCTTTTTCCCTGTTAAAAGGTTTTTTGGTGGGCAAGTTTTTCCTCACTCGAATCGAGGGTCTAAGGACAGAGGGTGTCACTCCCTGTACAGATTGTAAAGCCCTCTGAGACAAATGTTGTATTTTGTGATTTTGGGCTATATAAATAAAATTTGATTTGATTTGAACATCTGTCATGTATAGAAGGGACAGCTATTTACTTATGATGTAATCCCTGTGTTTTGCATCTGTTACTAATAGAGCCTTACCAAATGAAAAAACATCAGCTGACAGCAGAATCGGCCATGGCCACAGTGCTACAGTGTGTAGAGCATGATTAGGCTCACTTCAGTGCCGACGAGACTTATTTTAAAGGTCAGACTGGCACTTTTTGAGTCAAGTACATTATTTGAGTAAAATAAACAAATACAATACAGTGTAATAGAACACATAAATTGCCATCAATAGGACTGGATGGACCATAACATGCTGTGAGACTGGTGTTTTTATAGCAAAAACACAATCGAATATGCTTCTGAAAACATTTGCAGTGACAAATAGGCAATGCAATTCCTAAATCTTTATTGAAATTCAACCGGAAATGCCTTCAGATGTCAATTTGATCCATTAGGTAAGCGCACTGTGCTGTTCGGATCCATTTGCATTAAGTAGAGATTCAAGTGCACTAGACTACTGGACGCACTGCATTGCTCGCCGCGCCACATTCATCATGCACTGTTTGGCCGTCATCGCCTGCTCTATACAGTGAAGGCAGCGACCTGAGGCATGTCTTCTCACCTCGTAAAGTACCTGAATGCCAGCAAGTAGCTAGCATTAACGCTAAAATCATCAGCTCTGACCATGGACTCTTGTTGACAGTCAGTCTTGCACCTTCTTTAGCATTGAGGAACCATTAAGTTTCATGGTTTTCAAAATTCAAAACAAAGTTCAGAACAGAATATATCCACATACCACATTTCTGTTGCAGCCGTGACAAAAAAAAAGCTAAACCTACTGTGCATGATGAACAGCAAGTTGAGTTGAAAGTAATGCAAAGCTGTGGGAAAAGTAATAAAATCCACTTCATCATCTCGCGGTAGCAACAACTGTAATGATTCCATATGAGAGGGAGTCAAACATACTCTCACATTTTGATAGATGAGGGAAATCTATAGCCTATAATCTGCTGAAGGACCAATGTTGGATCACATAATACCACACAGACCATGTTTAAATCACTGTCAACCTATAGCCATTTCCATTCCATAGAAACAAATACATGTGTCACATTGTCTGCCGCCAACAAGTAAGAGATGGAATCTGCATAATAAAACAGGAAAGCCACCCTCATGTATCATCATTGATGCTGTTGATCTTGGCAATGGTCATAAAATAGACTCACGAGAATCCAGTTGTGAAAAAAAAGAAGATTCCAATGACAAATAACAATAATAAACGTACAAAGCTTTTTAATTATTTCCCTCATTCATCATTCCCTCTATCGTTCAGTCCCTATTTAGTTTTTATCTTTACCATAATGCACCTATATGTTAGCTTTAAATGGAATAAGCTACCTCTATAAAGGCCTCATGTTGAGCACCCTTATTTTATTTGACCTGCTAACTGTTCCTAAAGCTCAGACAAACATAGGTAACAGAAGCCTTCATGATTTTGACTCCACTGCAGCAGAAAGCAAGAAAGATTTACAACTTTTTCAGTGCAGTTATACAAAGTTTTAAACTGTGGTCTACACAATAGATGATCAGTCTGATGAAAACTGTCAACACTTTCATTAAGCTGATGGTTTTAAGACCGTGCCACTGTTTCTTATTTCTGTTTTGTTCCCTCTTGAGAATTACTCTGTGATCATCTCAAATACAATGAAAACTACATTGACAAGCTGTGCTATTTTTGGTGCAGTTACAGAAACTTTTCAGTAGATGTGATTATAAGAAGCCTGGCATAGACGTCAGCATTGACACACACATTTAACTGTGGCAAAATGTCTGACACACAGAGTTTCATGATATGTGGGCAATTTTGCAAAAAAAGATGGTTTGAAAAAGTGGTCATTTTGTATTTTTTATTTAAAATGAATGTAGAAATGGTGAAGGACACAGAATGCTAAAGTATCTCATTTTCAAATCTACACGAGAACTTGACAACTCTAATTAAAAGCAAAAATCTCACCTCAAGGTCCATTTAATAGCAGCTCTGGAGCTTTTCAAAAATTCTCTACTTTTAGGACATCATGGACAAAAAGTCTTTAGAGTGTTCAGAACATAAACATTTGAAAATCTATAATTTCAAGTGGGAAAAATGCTGATGAAGATCATATGATATAATAGAAAGCAAAAAAAAGGGCACATCTCATAATTCATAGTAATGTAAAATGTTATTATGAACAAATAACAGAAAATGGCAAATGGTAAACTGCTATCCCACTGATGTAAAGCATGGCTTCAAGTTTTGTGTCTCAGGAATTCGGCTAGATGTCAACGTGCTTGTGTCAAGTCTGCCTGCGAGACAGAGAGACAGACAGAGAGAGTGGGCGGTGATTATTTCAGAGGGGCACTGGGAGGAAACGACGGGCCATTACAGCACAACTAAGGGTCTGTTAATCAGCCTATTAGGGTTTAATTGAGGGTAGTTAATTAGGAGTCTGTGGGCAGTCTGTGCTTGGGGGTCAGGGTCTGACATGAGAAGCAGCTGGCACAGCAACCTGAGCCGATTGTTGCTGATCCATTTGCACAAGTCCAGTGACTGATTGGCAGGAAAATTAGTCTTAATTACACCTGTCTATTTCTACTCCCTTTAAAACTTTTAGGAGCCATAAATTAACCTACTACCTCCAATGAACAAGGAGCTGGCTGAGACTGTGTTGGAGAAGAGCAAACACATTTACAGTAGGCCCAGACTGTATGTCTCCACAAAAATCACCAAGCGCCAGCTTGCCTTTGAGGGCACAAGCTGTTTAAACTGTGGAAAATACAATATTCTGTGTGTGGTGAGAGACAGAGACAAAAGCAGCTTTCTGGCTGGAGCGAGGCAGAAGCTCACCTCATACCATCTCTAGACTGAGACGACTCCACATCTTAAAAATCTTTTCTTTTCCCCCCATATGGAACAGTGGAAAACAAAGATGTGCTTGTCCTCACTTCTTAAAACCAGCTCTGCATAGGACAGCGGCTACCACCAGAAGCTGATTAAGGACTCTTTAAAGTTACAGTAGATTTGATTTAATGTCCTGCTCCTGCCTCAGCTGGACCACGGGGCAGAAGAATGTGGCTCGCTGCTATACTTGGCCCGCTTGGCCTGGGGTGGATTCATCCTGACGAGGGCCAGACAAGAGCAACAGAGCAAGTCCATTCCACATTCAACTTGCCCATCTGGGGAATAAACACAGTGCCTGCACAGTGGCTGGAATCCAATAAAGGGCCTGACAAAGGCCTGCTTCTTGCCCCAGAATGCCAAACAACATGTGATCCCCCTTAGGGAAATAACTTCGGTGTCTGTTCCTCATAGCCCTCCGGGTCAGAAATAACGCCTGGGGAACTTGTGGCACATGTCCCGCTGTGGATGCCATGTGCTGCAATGACTTATTAGCGAGAGAGGAGTGGAGCCAATCGCACAATTCTCTTGTAGTCTGACATTTTATTTCCACGAGGACTGGTGGCATGCTAAATGCAGCTTTTAGACACACACTCATAAACGCGACTGTCGGATTCAATGACATTACATGTGTTCTCCTGAAAACTAAGCTTGAGAGTGATATTCATCAGTGGAGCCTTAACGTATTACGTTTCACTCAGAGCTTGCATGCCCTGAACATTTTGTAGTAAAATTACACTTGAGAGTAGCATTGTACAACATGCCATAAAAAAACCATGAGGAAGAACATTACTGAACACTTACTGAATCAACCATAATGGAAAACTAAACGTTTTGTCTTGACAGCTTTCCAGGGGTCGAAATAATATATGGAATGTCTAACGGGAAAAAGTGATGCAGCTAATTTGCAGCTTCCATTTTCATCCCCAAACTCCTAAACTATCCGCATATTTTGGTTCTTTTTTTTTTTTTTTTTTTTTTTGCCTTGGATGGCGGCCCTGACACCAAAGACGAATATAAGGATCATCGACACACACACTTCGGACCCGCCTCCAACACAGCTCACTTCACATTTCTGTCAGTCACTGTTAAGTGTGAGCTGGCTGGGTTTTAAGCTGTCTCCGGCCTGGTGACTTGATACTTAAATAACTGCAGGGAGGTTTGAGGTGTTTAGTGGCTCACTGTGGGTAACTTCGCAACTCATTGAGCAAGTGACAAGTAAGAAACTGCGGATGTGCAGCCTTAAGGAGTGTCACACTTCTAGATTTTAAATATAGACATCAAATATCTAGGTAGCTTAAAATATCAAATGTATTATTTCACAGCACCAAATGGGATAAAATACATTTTTAATACATCTACAGTTGAATTAACTTATTGTATATATTACAAGAGTATAAACCGAAGCAATACGTTTTTGGGATCAGGCTGTGTCTAAGATAATAAAGATAATATGGGTGTAGTGAGTTACGAAGTCTCAAGATGAGCAACAAAGACTTCATATCCTTGTTAACAATAAAGTAGCATTTAAATAGTATTTAAAGCAGACTACTTTGCATTTCATACATACTTAATTGTAACTGCTGGCATTTTTCCACCTCACTTCTCCATGCAAAACCACATTACACACCTCAAACACGTTAAATGAACATGCCCCTAATCCAACTTGCATCATCTGTTATAAAGCTGTGCCAGCACAAACATGTCTGCTATTTTTGGTCCACGTTTTAAGATGGCAAAGTTGTTCTGTTGAATTTTGGCCTTCCAGTCTTTCCAATCAAACGACATGCAGTTTATATATTTATATAAACATTGTCTTAGCTGGAACACGCTCCTACTTGCTAGCCATCCCCTCCTCCTCCACCCAAAGACACACACGTTCCATATTAGCACTGGCATCTCCCAATGTCAGTTTATTTTAAAGTAGTTATTGCCGTTCACCCACTGCGACCTAAGAATGTTTGCCGAGGATTTACAAGGCGACATTTACAATAGCAGCCCCCAGGCTCCATTCTCTTCCTATTTTCACACAGAACACATCCCCTTCAACCCTGGGAGGTCAGGCATGGTCTTTCTGAGATTGTGACATTGGCTTAGTCATATTGCACAAGCAAAGAGGTTTCAAAAAAAGTAAAAGGTCATTCTTTGCAGGAAAACACACAGGAACAAACTCCCGGAGTTCCAGCATTGCTCAATATGAAGTGAGATTGAAGACAAAAACACATTACATTTACACAGTAAACTTGTAAACATTTTCTAAATAAGATATAATCAGTCAGCTATCTTAAAACATGATTAGAGAAGAAGCAAGGACTCTTTGTACCAGACTAATCCCACAGGTGAAACTGAATCAAAACTTATTTATCAAATCCTGGCGGCAAACACGGGTAGATCCTGACCAGAGTGCTAAGATTTTTCAGCTTGTGGAGGGGGGGGGTTAGTGAAAGCAAACATAGCTCGAGGTTTTTATGAGAAAAATGTCTGGCTGAACAAGGAGGCATTCATGTGCTGATTCATACCAGGCTGTAGCTCGGTTAGAGGACAACCATCTGCTATCACACTCCCCCGCTAAGAGCCTGTTATAGAAGGGCGAGCCGTGGATCATCATGTACATGTTACATCCATATAGACTTACTGGAACTAACACCTCTGTTACAGGAAGAGAAAACAGCTCCACGGCTTCTGACAGTGTTGTTGTGTTCTGCTTCCTCAGGTGAACATGCTTTTCACTGCTCCATGTTATATGATTGTCCTTATATAGAGTGGTTGATCCTCATAGTAGTGGTAAACTATGTAGTAGTATGGTGTACTATGCTTTTGTAGGCATGTAAGGCATATTTCATGTGTTTGAGAAGAGGGAAAAATCTTTCCATTATAATTGAAAATGATGACAAAAAAATTAAGGACTTTTTTTTTTCTTTTGGAGGTGGTGAGGATCAAAACAGAGCAAAAAAGAGTGCATGTTGGGCAGAAACACCAGTCCAAATGACATGCAAGTGTTGCTAGCATGTTATTGTCATACGGTTATATCATCTAGTAAGCTTGTGATATGCCAATGTTGTGTTTTCAGTTTGTCCCCAAATGGATACAAATAAATAAACAAAGGCAGCTTTGAGATATGATCATCATAGAATATCATGAAAAACCTTCATGGCACATCAGAAACGTTTAATGCTTTTCAGCTTCAACAATAAAAACAATGTGAGTTGCAGCCCAAATCACAACAGAGCAAGTCAGATCTCAACCTCAAACAATTTCTCAACATTGTTGAAGCATCCACTCTTGAGAAAACCACATTGGTTTCTTCCTTGCAAAAATACTTCTGAGAGCTTCCTGAGAGGTGTGATGTGAAACCAGATTTGAAAGCTTCTGCTTTTCTGTTGCACTGCGTCCCACACACGATGCTAAATAGGACAACGAGCTGTCGGTTTCAACCCACAAGTTCTAAACATGAACATGAAACTGCCTTCAGGGGCTTGGGATTAAATTCCTTTAATGCACCGCTGTGAAGCAGAGTTCAGAGACCCAATGACCCGAGGTTAAAGATGCAACCCACACAATTGCAAACATGTCGTTATGACATTGCATTTCTTATTGTGGTCTGAAAAACCATGACATGGAACTTTTCGCTCTAACCAGCCAACAAAGAGGGAGTCTTCGAAATATGAAGCCACCTCCACTATCAGGTTTCCCATCCGATGAAAAGCACTAATGTGGAACAACAACTCTGAACTGTCTATACATTTCTCTTTCAATGGCTGAATGATTAATTTTGTCGGTTTTTGTCTGGTAGTTTCTCACCTCTTGAAAAGAAAAGGTCACTTAATAGCGTGCTTTGCTATCTCCTCAGGCTTTTCACGTCCTCTCTGCTCATGTTCTCTCCACATCGGAGAGATTTTGTGACCTCGCCCACAATGGCTCAAAAAACAAGACAAACACAAGTTCAGCATTATCCTAAAGCAAAATCTGTAGCGTCTTTGTTTTTTAAGTCGATAAACACTGAATGGGTATCTCAACACTAAGCCTTACACAAGACAACTTCTCAAGTAACCAAATACAGCAACATCTGGCCCATTAACATGATTCCCCAAACTTCATGCCTTCACTCACACACACACACACATCCAGTCAAACAATGCACGCAAGCTCATAAAAAGACACTACAGATGCATGCAAAGACACACACTCTACTTCCTCTAGTACACGTTCATGTGACATATGAGTTCGTCTCTCTTTGAGCCTATTTGGAGTCCCTTTTTTTGGCCTTAAGTCAGCAGGATCCAAGTGAATCGCTGGTGTGCAACCTGCCCTTTGTTACAGGAGCCTGTTACAAATCTCAAGTTGCAGGGACACTTGATTATGTTACTTGAAGAGATTATAACTAAAGACTAACATGTCACATCTCGGAAATGGTGTTGCCGTACTTACAACCGCAATATTTAGAACCACAGTGTGAAGCTTGTGCCAAAGGACTTGTGGCATTTTTGTAAGCAGTTAGTATTCGGGCGCGTGAATGACAGGATAGAGTGATCAACACAGTCCAGATGTCAGAGTCCTCTTTTCTTGTAAACACTTTCTACAAAACATCTCTAAGCAATGTGCTGGTCAAAATGCTGGAGGGCAATTTCACTGAGGTTTGACAATAAAGCCTGCGACAAACCATATTTGTCATCTTGCGGCGCGCGGTAATACACATAAACCTCTCAGTTCAATGCAGCCATTGTGTAGGATTCTGGCTGACAACTGTTCTATAAAGGCAACCTTTTGTGATGTTGAGTGATGAGTTTTTCAACGCATCCCTCAAGTTGACCTCGAGGTGAGCTGGCCTTTTCACACGAGATTTTGTTTAAAAGCGAGAGGAGGATGCTACAGGGCAGCTCTGTCATAAGGGATTCATCAGCGAGGAAGCAAACACAGGGCTCTTTCTCACTCTGTAAAACTAAAGACAGACAGCCTTGCCTCAGGTTTATGTTGATCTGTCTGCAGTGATGCCCGACTTCACAAAGCTTTGTTGGTTAGTAGAAGTATATGTAGAAACTTTAGCTGTCTACAAGATTTATTTTCTTGAGATGAAATAAAATGTAAATGCTCATTTGATGTGTCACATCTGCTGCTTTCAGCTGGAGTTCAATTTTCCGAGGTCAATGGGACATAAATATTTTGAGTGATGGTTTCATGGTTCCTCGCTGCTGTCATCTTTATAGGGCAGGCGGCAGCTGTCACATAATCCAACTTCTCATCTACAGTGCATCAATATGTGCTTTTTCATATGAAACACTACAGTGTACAATACAGTGAAGGGGACACATACCTCAATTATTCTGTCGTGGATTTGAAGGCCGCCCTCCTCGTCCGCCGGACCTTTTTCGATAATCTTGGATACAAAGATCCCTTCATTTGAAGTGCTGTCATTGTCATCCTGTGGAGTAAATTCCAGTTATTGACAGGAGCATAATAATGTAAGAAAAGTGTTCAGATTGTTAAGGTTGTCTGTTTGTAAATTGAGTAAACTAACCTTTAAACCCTGAGCTTGAGTATGGGCTTAAGAGTTAGCTTTAACTTCAGCTTCTCAGGCCTCTAGCTTGCAAAAGGGCCTATATGTTGACTACAAGTCAGAGCTACAACTGATTTAAAAAAACAAAAAAACTAAATGCTGCTAACAGGTCTCTTAGCACTCTCTTTAAAACCACATGAAACATATTTTACACTCCTACTGAGCTCTGCAATATAACTGCAATTTTATGGGAAACCTCAGAAGTCACACTTGAAACTCTTAATTATTAATTTGTGGTATGCTACCTCTTTCAGCAGCCTTGTGTACAGTGATAACAATCGCAATTGCTTTACAACTACTATCTTGAGATTTGTAGACAAAATAGACCTTCTGGAGACCACAAACCCTGGCAGCTGATTGCTCTTACCAAGCCCTGGCAGAACAACTGCCACATGAAACAAATGTGTCAAAGGCTACATGGATATTAACTATTACCATTTTAATGAATAGCTTCTTAAACAGACTGTTGATATGATGCTAGCAGGGAAAGCAAAAGCTAGGTATTATCTCTCTTATGGTTGCGTTTGATACATGTTCCTGTCTCAAGAGCAAGAAAAGTTGCAAATCTACCAGACAGATCTACCAGACCATGGACCCGAGTAAAAAAACAAAAAAAAAACACACACCGTTTTTTTATGTCCAGGATATTTTTATAGTTTCCCGGCTATAAAAAGTTTTACAGCGATAATGTATGTCGTTACAGAAAAGTGCGTCACTGCGGCTGTGGAAAAGCAGCCCTGTGTACAGTTGAGTACAATCCCGGTGATACAGATACACAGAACACCATTTCAATAGCACCTCCGCTGCAGAATGAATCTCCATGTACGGAAGATAAGAGTTGGAACCGGTGTCAAGATATTTTCAACCCTTCATTTACAAGAGCGTACGGCATCATTAACGACTTCAACTTCAGGAGCCTCGAAGCAGAAAACGTAGCGGCTGTGAAAGGTTCAGCCCGGGATAAAAGACCCTTTCCTCATCTCTGTGTTTACCTCACCACCAAAATCCCCTCAATTAGAGACATAACAACTGTGGTCAAAGCCATAATCCCAGATTTAACTCTCATAAAAGTAATTATAGTTTTTTTAATCTGTAATGCCAAATCTGCTAAACCAGACCAATATATAAACACAATAAAACTTGATAGATGCGGTCCATCTATCCACAGACTAGAAAACACATGCATGACTGTATAAGCTGTGTCAGTCAGGACAGAGAAAGCTTGTGGTGGTTCAACTATGTGCTATTCATTCCTGGGTTGCCATATGACACTTGGCTGATCACCGGGGGAGATGAAGCCTCCAAGACGCTTTTCTTTCAACCTACCGCGCATGGCCTTCCTCCTATGATGTTAAAACCCAGAGATCCGCCCTCACGAAGAAGGACAACCGTCACGCTTTTAGTCTCGCCTTCCTACAGACAGACAAGAGGAGAGACACGTGAACAAAGAGATGGCAGGAGGTTATTCATGACAATCCATTATCACGTCCAGGAGAAGGACAGAATGATTGAACTGTACTTAAAGAAGAAGAAGAAGAACAGAGAAAAATAATCAAATATAGCAGATAATAGTGAAAGACTAAAAATTATAAATAGAACAAGGTGTAGGGGTTAAAGTAAAGTAAAGTTAATAATACAGTCTACACATTTAGGGCGGATGTCAAACTGTAACAGCTTATTTACTTATAATTGTCAATTATCAAGATGTAGGAAGTGAAAGTTTTATTAGATTACTTATTGGCTATAATTATGACTGGCAAATTCGACTCAGTTTGTAACTAATTGATAATTGTTAACAAAAATGGGTAGTTAATATGGTGAATGTTTGTACTATCAACTCTTGATCAGAGATGGTTTCATCAAAAGAGAAACATCTCTCACCATTTAAAAGAACTGAGTTTTCCCTCAAAATAAAGATTCAAGGTACTTCAAGTCATTTCCAGACAGACTGCTAGCAGGCAGCTAGCAGTCTGTCACAGCTAGTAGTTGTCAGTTGTGACAGGCTGCTCATGGTGGTTATTATTTTAAGATCATCACCTCAGTTATCTCTGAATCGTGACCTCTGGGATTTGGGACTATGAAGCAGCTTATCTGGTCAGACTTTAAAGTTAATGTTAGCTTATCCAGTCTGAAGACCATCAGTGACCCGTTCAGAGAGACCTTCCCTCTCACAAACTGTTGTCCTGTGTAAATTAATACTTCAGTGGTAACATGACATGAAGAACTCTGGGGAACTAGCATAGTCAGCTCGTAATCTGTTTTTTTTAACAGGACTTAGAGTGGAGTTATGAGGCAACATAATTTCAGCTGCCACTCCAGCATGCTGTGACATAGAGGAACTAAATATAAAGCAGATATTGTTGGTATGTACAGTGTCCTGACCGCCATATAGGCTAAAAAGACCATCATGTGCATGTCAGGCCATTTAGGAATGTGCGCTCCTGCACCATGTCACGGCAGCATTAGCGACACATGCTTTGGTATCATAGTGACTACAGCCGTTACTGTCAACAAGAAAACAGTTGGGCATTAAGTGAAAACCAAGTTGACAGAGTATTTGACAAAAAAAAAGCAACCACATACAAGACTATTTAACCGTTTAAGTGAGTTGAATCTGCCTCAAGCCCCAAAACAAATTGGATGGATTTTAAAGGTGCTTTCACATTTAGTCAGTGAGAAATTAACTCCGAGTAATTAAGGAGCATTTCTCTTTTTGCACATCTGTGAACACTCTAATCCCTAAATTCAAAGACTCTTTTGAGGAAGTTGTGCATTTACTAAAACATCAGGTATGCCGAAGTGATAAAAATAAAATGTACTTCACCACCAAAAATACAAAATGTGGTCATTCTGGCATCATTTAGGCGGAAACACATGGGAGCAATGTCAAGTAAACAAACGTTTAATGTGACTTCATGGAAAAAGCAGAACAGGGCACTTTGTTACTGAGGAAAGGAAGCAAACTGGCAGTAAAAACCTTCTTCTACTGCACACTGGTGACTTGGCACACTCACAGTGAGCCTTCACCTCAGCACCAGTCACACTTTCCAAGCCTGTCCTCCATCAAACTGCTCCCCCTCCATCTGCCTCTTACCATACTGTTTCTAATTACACTGTAGGCACAGGTATAGTGCAGAAACTCTTCAATCTGGTCAACTAAGACACATGGCGGTGGAGTAAGGATATATACAGTATATACAAGGGAAACAATATTTGATGTTTGAAGGGTTACTTTAAAATAAATTAGCTAGAAGTCACAGGAAATTATTTCTGACTTCTAAATGCCTTTCATTAATGTACTCTGTCATATTGCATTGACACTCGTGCGTTAGAGATAACTAATGAGCTATATTACTCTGTTAAGTTATCTCATAGATACGCACTTTAGAATTAGACTGTAATTAGCATAATCAGATTGAGCCCGTGATTACCCAGATCAAATTCAATTGAGGCTCAATCTGTTTGATGTCTTGTGATTTTTTAAGAGGCTCTTTTATCGCATCAAGTAGCACAAACACTTCCATCCACGACAGTTAGAGAAGAGGAGCACAGTTGAAAAACAAGAGATTTGAGGCTGAACGGAAAGTGCGACATTGAAAGTGAGATCAGAGCTCTCACTTCTTGTTTTTTTTTTTGTGTGTTTTGCTGTGTTTTATTGCCCTTTACTGCTGGCTTGCTGAAGAAGTTTAAAAAGTGTTAGGACTATAAGTGGAAACTCCAGTCAGTTATTCCACATGTCCACGTCATCTTCCTCACAGTCGCAGCCTAGATATTAAAAGATGACATTAAAATCCTCCATCTGGCTCGGGAAGCCTAAGCCGAGGAGAAACGCAGAAACAAACTAAAGTAGGTTACCTGTCAAACATTTCATACGATGTATTGTGTATTCACTCGTTGACAGTGATCTGAAGAACAAATATGTCATAATAAGTCTGTAGTAGACCTTTTTGTGTTACTACATAATATCAATAATGGTTGAGGTCAGTTTGAGTGTGGCGGTTCCAATGCCTTGACATTTTGAATGCTGGTTCAAGAGAACATGCTGGCAACTGGGACACTTCAAAGGGATAACATCACGAAATGTCATCACCTAAGACTTTGCCTGGTATGACAAGTCAAAATGTTCCCTCATGAAAAACGTGTACAGGCCGTAAATTTCATGAAACCTGATAACAACTTATCACTGACTTCACAGAAAAAGAAACTGGGCTCCGGCAGAGTTTCAGTGGCAGCCTACAAATCGCCCAGCTCTCACAGCTAATCCCACTTGCTCTGTTTCATACTGCCATGTGTGCGTTGGGCCTCTCCCACCAAAAAAAAATCCTGTTCACTGCTTGAATAGACCCAGTGAAAGAGCCTTTCTAGGAAAAAAAAAAAAGCTTTTCCTAACTAACCACATCATCCGCAAAATGTTGTTTCGTCTCTTCCCAAGCTGCTCTTTCTCTTACGGGGACAATTTCCAGAACAATTCTTGTGTCTTTTATGTATGTTCAAAGCTTGTCAGAACAGGGGAATTTTATTCCTGCTATTTACTTTACTAAGAGTTACACTGGGAATAAAGCACTTGAACATATATCCCAGTGGTAATGCAGCAGAAGCCGCTGTCAAATGAACTATGATAACCAGCTGTGCTACGAACCCAGCGAGCTCCTTTATATCAGCATGAGAGATTTCACCATTTTGCCCGCATCGGTGCTTCTGATGCGCAATTTACCAGTCTACTGGAACACACATCGCTGGGAACTGAGCCCATATCGACCACATGCAACCGCCAACCGAAATAAAAAAAAATACAAAAAAAAGGAAAATTGAGAAAGGAGTGATATCTTAAAGATGTCACTAAAATGTGCAGTCAGTTGTGTGTCAGTTGTGTAATAAACCTCAAAGCAGAAATACTTTATTATTAGTATTCATGAGGAGTAAACTAAAAAAAAGTTCTCATTCATCCAGATATTTTTACGTAACACTGCCAGCAGAGTGTGTGTGTGTGTGTGCCTCCTGTGTAAATTGTAGTGAATCAAAAGCTCCTCCTCCTGTTCTTGGGCAGATCTATTTTTTTTTTCTCCTAACAAAGTCTGATTACAATCTGACCACTCCCTCTGCACCTTTGCATCCTTTAATGATGTTGATAATTGGTCATTACAGGAGGCATTAGATTTTCAAATTTAAACCATAAAACATCCTTTATTTCTTACACCAGTACTTTTTGGCAAGCCCCAAAAGAACAAAACAATACTATTATTATATTTTTTTGTATAAAGCTTACAGTCCTTCAGAAGTCCTTTAAGATCTCCTCAGGCTTACCACACTATTACAACTTCAGTGCCAGTAACTCTGCTGCATTCACGATTTTAATTTGTTATGATTGTCCAAGAGAAAAGGGCGAACATCAGATGACAGAAAGCCTCAAACAAGCATGCTGCAAAGAGGCAATATAACTGGAACCTGGCTCTTGTTGTGTACAGAACTGCAGTAAATATTTGGCCCTCCCCCATTGACTGCCAGCTGGCCAGAGGCACAGCTGACATCCATGTCTCAAATCAGAAGACAGCAAAGAAACAAACTCCTGAGCCCTGTGGGACTTTGAAAGCCAGTTCTAGTGTGAATAATCACAAATAAAACGTTTGCCTTTTATTTTCAGCAGGGAAGAAGTAAGAATATAAGGTACCTGCCCCAACAACATGGAGGTCCAATAAAACTGAGATAGGAAGTCCCACAGTGCAAGCAAACATGATGGGAAAGATATTTTAGAGCCAATAAAAGTTGACCCAGAAACATAAAGATGCTGCTGTATATTTAAGAAAATATACGTCCTGTCTGTGCCTAAATTACACTATGAGAATTAACTTTTTTACTGTTTTCTCTCTGTTATACATGTTAATCTCATATATTACAAGTTTCCCTTCAGTGACAAGAGAGAAAAAGCACCGAAGTAGAGAAAAATATACAAAAACCAACTTGGTTGCTTTACCTTGCAGGAGAAAGCCACGGTCTTGGTGAGAGAGTCGATCCTGTCGCTGTACTCGGTGAATTTCTTCTGATATTTCAGCGCTGTCATCTGCAGCTCGCTGTGCACGGCGGAAAGTTGCGCCAGCAGGGACTTCTCCCTCTTGTTGGCTTTAATAGTCTGCTTCTTGAACTCTCTGTCCAGGCTGATGATTTTGCAGTGCAGCGCGCTGTTGTGCGCCTTCAGCGCTCTCAGGCAGCAGTGGCTGTTGAATTTCTGCTCTTTGTAGGTGAGCATCAGCCCGCAGCCGCTCTCGCATATCCCCACCGCTCTATAGTCGCAAGTGTCGCGCATATGAGCATCCATGTCCCCCAGGTTGAGCACTTCGTTGCATCCTCTATTCCTGCACTTGGCCGGAGAGTAGTCGCACATCTCGGCGTGCTCGGCCAGATGCTGCAGCTTCACCACCGCATCGCAGCCCCTCGCGTGGTTGTCACATTTGATCTCCAGCTTCAGGATGAGGTTTTTGAGAGGCAGGACGTGGTTCAGCTCTTTGGTGGAGATCCGCTGACATTTGACGGGGCAGCTGCTCTGCTGGACGACCCAGGGCAGCACGCAGCCGGAGCAGAAGACGTGACCGCACGGAGTCGTCAGCGGGTCCTCCAGGACTTTATTACACAAGTTGCATTTGAAATCCGGGTCCACGGTCCCCTTGAAGCGGTCCAGCTCGAATCCCATGGTTTTCAAAGTCCAAATCCAAACTTCTGGACTCCCCACCCCCGCAGATCTGAGTCGGAGCAGTGGGGCGTTTTTAGCTGGTCATTGGTGAAGCGCTCGCAGACCGACTACGAGCTCTCCTCACTGTCTAAACTTAACTAATTGACTGAGACTTTTTGGTGCCTTCAGGTGCGCCTCGTAAGCGCCTAATTCAAACTTAGAAAAGTTTATAGACCTACAACAGAACTGTTTTCGGTTACTTTTCAAGTAGAACCAACAAATTAAAAAAACAACAACGAAAGCTCAAAATCCAGGAGAAAAAAATATTGTTGTTAAAGGCTATTCCGAACACCTAATAGTTAGATAGTAAAGATGAAAACAGAAATATAGTCTCTAATACAATTTTAGTCTTTCTTGATGACGCGTCATACAGTGTCTATATCATAAAACTATGTCATTCAAACTCTCTCACACGCCGTTCACGTGACCTCAATCGGTAAATGAACCGATGCTGACAGACAGTGAAGGCAACATTTGTAGGGGCGAAAGTGTGGAGGAATTCTCTACCGTAACTACTCTAAAAACGGCGCAAATGACGAAATAAAATATTTTGACAATGCCGTCTAACATGGAGGCCCTATAATATCGATATACATTACCCGATGGATTATTTTCAAAGTGACACACTGCCAAATTCCACTACATAAATATTAGACGAGGTGAGATGACATTTAGATATTTACAACATGGTGGGTGAGCGTTCAGACATGCACAATACTTGTGAAAACATGCAACTTTGTAGGACACTACCATCACAACCACAAAAAAGACAAGTTTCTACACACTTTGAGTGAGGAGGAGGTCAGGGAAAATCAACCTGGATCACAATGTGTGGTATGAAAATGAGTGTATGCGGCACCAACATGGGATTCATGTTTGAACACACCTCTCACTACACACTTTGATTTGAATATATTTTCAATCCCAGCAGGGGGCCTTATAGAACTAAATGTATTTGAATTGTCGATGAAACTAAGGGGGCACACTGGATGTGCTCAGTGAAGGAAAAGAATAGGGTCTGCTGCTCAGGAAGAACACACAGGGTGCAGAGGATCTGACCTGCCGCGATTAGATATCCATTCCTACTGGTTGCCTCCTCTTTCGGAAATCCAGTTTTATGCAATGCCATGCTCAATAAAACCTTTCCATATGTGCATTATCCAGAACTAAAAACAAGGGCTTATCAAAGACTTCATGGACAAAGTGTGAGAGAGAGAGTCTGAGCTTGTGAGTAATCCTACACTGATGTTATGGGATGTCTTAGATGAGGTGGAAGAAAAAATCCTTGTGCAGAACACGTCAAAGGTCTTTGTGTTGTATATACAGCCTGCTTCATACTAACTGTATGATTACATATTTCGCTTAGTAGGTACACTTTAGGTCATGGCTTATTTTATTTTATTTTTTTAGTAACCTTTAATGAACTTTGTACATGGTGCGTCATGGACAGAGAAAAATGGAAGAGTGAATCGGTGTTTCACTTTAACACCTGCTTCCTCTGTCTAGTTTTCACAGGGTAATTGGATTTTTTTTTCATGCCGATGCACATCAGCAGCTGTATTATGGCACAATACAGCCACATATTATTTCACAGTTCAGAGCGTAAGGTCGCTATCAAATTAGGTTCCAGCACTTTTGTTCAGGGTACTTTGGAAAGATAATGCTAGAGTATACTCAGTGCTGCAGAATCAAACCAGCACGTTCAACTAGGCTCAGCCTCTTGACCTCAGGTCCAACCTGCTGCCTGTGATTTATTATATCAGCCCAGGAACAAACAACCTGCCTGTCTGTGTATAGTTGTTTATTGTGAGAGTCAGTTGTTTGGTCCGTCTCAGTCTGAGAAATGTTCGCTCTCAAAACCGAGTGAGAATAAATAAGCACACAATAAAAATAAGATATGGTTGTTATTATAGACTGTGTTGGAGTCAAGGAGGCAGGAATGTACAGTATGAGAGGCTGAAGCTTTTGGATTTCCTTGCTACAGTATGTTAAAGATATGCTATCTGTATGTGGATGGGAATGTTTTCCATGGAGCTGGATGAAGTGGCAGCAGTTGAGTCTATGAGTTCATGTTGGGTCCAATCCAAAGACAGACAACGTCCCGGTGGAGATAAGAGTTAATCCCACTACTTCAACCTAAACTGTGAGTGAAGGATCAGGACAGACTGGATTTAAATGCTCCCAACAGACCTACAGGCCAAATAATATTTGAAGATAATGACCATGCAAGACTCCAAACCTGTAGTGTCTTGAATTTACGGCACCAGCTGATTCAGATGTAAAGGAACAGTTTGATGTTTTGGAAAATAGGCTCATTTTGATTCTTGTCAAGAGTTATATGAGGAGATTGACACCAATCTCTGACATGAGAGTGGTATCAATTTTCTCATCTAACTCTTGGAAAGAAAGTAAATAGCATATTTCCCAAAAACGTTCAAATATTCAAATATTTATTTGAGAAAATGAGCAAAAGTTTTATTTTCATTTTCAGCTGATAATGTGCCACTTAACAGATACAACAACTATTTTGAGCAGCACAAAAAAAAAAGAAGTGTGCAATGTAATGCATGCTGTGAGTGACACGGATTGAGTGGTTGTGGATTTCATTGTTGAACAGTCTTATTTGAAGCCTTTGTTATAAAGCAACAGAGAGATCTAGGTTTCAGTATGTGTGATGAGGGTGTTTTGTATGGCTTTGGAGTTGAGCCATTTAGTAATCATCACCACTCTTCTTTAGATATGTCAAAGACATGAGGGCCATGTGGGAAACTGCAAAGATGAGTTATTGCTCCTCGGGATTCCTTTTCATGTTGCGCTGAAACACGATGTTCTTACAAAAGGAATACACTATCCATTTCGCTGTGGTTTCCCATGCGCCTTCAACTCCCTCAGGAGTCAGTAATATTGTCAAAACTGAGTCTAGCCCCCAAATGATTTATATGCCAATAGTATGGTTTGTTTTTCTTACAAACATCAGTGACTTATTGTGCCTTTCACGAGGGGAATTGGAGTTTTGTGGCTCCAGCGTCTTGAGTGAATGAGTAACTTTAAAGGCTGTTTGGAAAAATCTCAGGGTGACCTTATAGGCAGTGTGGCCTCGTGGAACCAGCGTTTCTACACTGGCCCCCGCTAAGACACTACTGACAGATGGTGTGAACCAAACAACCAGTCTGGCCCTGTTGTTGTGCTTTGACAGAGAACAGCAGCTCAACCATCACAACATCCTCACAGGCATAAACATGCAAATGTGCGATTGGTAGTGATTGCTCAATGCAGGTGTTGTTGAAATACGCTTTTTAATAGAAGACAAGTATGACACTCCCAATCAATTGTTACCTTGTTGAGTCACAGAATCATATGACCTCGCTAAACACAACTGATAATCAAATGCAGACAAAGAAAACAAACCAAAAAAAACCCACAGATCTACAGTGGAGATATCGATGCCGTTGCTACAGAGATCGTTATCACTTACTGCTATGTGTACATGACGAGAAGCCAATAAATATTTTGCTCACTTCTCTCTGCAGACTGTTATGAATTCTCTCAGGGAGGTTAGAAACAGGATGTGGGTCAGTGGAACCCGGATTTACCCAAAAGCAAAACTGCATAAGTAGAGAAAATCCCCATTTCATATGAGCTAAGTCAAAGTCTGAGAACAAAATCTGACCTAAATCTGCACTCACATACAGTAGCTAATTAAATCTTCAAAAGTATACAGACATGGCGCCTTTGCCCTCTTTAGGCTGAACTGCATTTCTGGGCCAAAGAAAAATAATGATTATCATTACTACAAGTTTTATTGGTGTTGCCACTACTGCTACAGCTATTATTATAATAATCATTGTGGGAAAGTTTGCCCTCTACACCTTTCTGTCTTGGTTCATGCATGAATGAGCATGTAAGTTCATTATTACATACTGTATGCACATACTTTCTTTTTCCAGTCGAATCTTAATGATGTTATGTGGTCAGCATGTTGCAACACTAAGGCTGATAATGTCAATTAGTAAAGGGCTTTTCAAGTGTGTTTTTATAACTATAACTATGTAATTATGGACAGTGAAAATAGAAAAAAAAAAAGCAGACACTTTTAAGTTACATGCATCATTTCTGTATGGAAACAACATGTAGCTCACACTGTCAATGACTAAATGTTAACTGTGGTTACCTAATAATAATAATAATGATAATAATGATAATGCTGATGATAATAATAATGCTAATGATGATTATGATAATATACTTTATGTATATAGCACCTTTCATACAAGAAAGCTTAAGTGTGCTTCACAATAATGCTTTACCTCAGGTTAATGTAGCCTCATAAATGAAGCTTCATATTAAGTGTTACACAGTGAACAGTGCCCTTTAAAAAAGGAGCACAAAGAGAGTAAGAGCAGTAAAAGAAAGAGCTCCCTTTACGAAGCAGCAGTTTATGACTAAAAAAATCTGAGTTTGTTTATCTATGTTTTTAATAGATTATAGCCTGTTTTAACAATGTAAGTGGACAATGCTGTACATGATGGTGGTGATATTCCACAGTATAAATCAGTGGCAGTGTGCATATATGTGTGTGTATAAGTGAGTTGAATAAATGTAGTGTTTAGTATGCAGCATCACAACTCATATTCTCAGGTAATGAGAAGATACTTGTAATGTGTTTTCTACCTGAAACTATGAGCATGAGTGTGATCTGCGATGGATCTTATAAAAAGCCTTTAGCATTTCAGCTGGACTAGCATAATGGATTAGTTACAGAGTTTTCCAAGGCACAAGTGTGTCATATTGGGAACAGATGAGTAGCTCCGCAGGGGGGGAGGAGGGGAGAGAAAGGCACTTGAGTATCTCCAATCAAAAGTTCTGAAGCCTGTGAAGCGCTGCTGATTTTCTGGAAGCTCTGTTTGCAACTGTGTCCATAAATAACATTCAAAGTATACTTGGCACATCTTATCTCTTTGGCTTTAAGAAAAAAAAAAAGAAGAAAGGCGTTTAAAGATAAACCACAGCTTAAAGGTTTTGATTATATATCCATATGAAACACATTTAATATGTTTTGCTAAGGACATTCACACGCTTGTTTGGTCCATTCAGCACTTTAAATGTACACACCTTCCCATTTCAATGGAATTTTTGCTTCTGGTTCTCATCTTCCTTTCAGCAGCATAGTCAGGTCAACATTTCTACTTTACCATCTCAGCAACTAATGATTTAATCTACTGTGAATATTCAGAGTTTTTTGTACACATTACCAAGGTCGCATGATAACTTGTAAAATCCAGTCCGGGTATTACAAACCGCTGTGCAGAACTGTGCAAGTACTTTTTTTTCTTTTCATTCAAATGAATGGGTTGCATCTTGGGATCCAATATCTGTTTCTTATAATGCATCCAACACGAAGACACCCACTGTAGCATGTTCAGAACCAGGTATGTGTCCACTGTCTGTTGTCAGCACATAACATGGATAACAGATGGTCTGTAATGAACATTGCAGCCTCTATCGGGCCATTAGCATGATAAATAAACAAATATATGCCATTGAGCTTGACATCCATTGAATAACTTATGTATTTTTCCGTGTGTGTATCATGTTTCATTGTTTGAATATCTATACAGTAAATTATCTATAGCTTTGGAGAAGCTGTTGAGTTTAACACCTGAAGCAGAATGACAGCAGGACTGGAGCTGCAGATAAAAGCTGTTATGCTGAAAGCTTGTTGATAATGAGAACAGCGACCATGAACCAGCGAGCTGTGACAACAGTGTTGACAGGTCGTCCGACAGGCATAGTTCACACTTGCACACTCCTACTAACCGCTCATGCATGGTTGATGAGCTTGAGCGTGATACTAGCACGATTTAGTTCCTTACATTCTTGGAAACAAAACTGTACAACAAATACCAACCACAAAAACTGAGAGTAGAATTATAGCCAAGAAAAGTTTAGATAGAGCAACCAATAATCAAAGGAAAGAGATACAGCAGATCCTGCGTAGTACTAAATGTCCTAAACGAGTAAACAGCAGATTATGGGTTAAAATTTAAAGAGGAATCCTTATCAATGGCTTTAGCTGGCCAGGTAAGAGTTTCACGAGTTCCTGCAGAAATTGAAGACAGGCTTTCAGCTTAACCAAAACACAGAATCTAATGATTGAAGAGAGGAAGAGGAAGTCACATGTTTATGCCCCTTGCTCACCACAAAGTCTCCAGGCTAGCTCTTCAGAGGCCACTGTGCCTCCATTTGTGTCACATCATATGCAGGCAACTCCTGATGAACGAGACAGTACATCCCCTCTGTGAAGCACTCAGAGTTGATGAGATAGGACGCATGCAGATGTTATTCTGCTTTAGCTCAGTGCAATTTTCAAGCATCTTAAGCAAACATCGACAATTCTGAATGTAGTTACTGAGCACTTTGAACATTTCTATGCTTTTATTATACAGGTTTGCAAGCGGCTCATTAGATCACTTATATTTGAATATGGTAATGGGAGATAATGGTAATGGAATATAAACACTGACTGAGTGAGTTTTTGTTATCACATCTTAAATATTAATGTAGCCACAAAAGTCAGATGTATTCCTCACTTTACATTCAAGGGCTCACGTCACAAGGGTTCAAGAGTTCGCTTCACATATGTCCTGTCCTCTGAGCATTAGTGTACAATGTACTAATGCTCAAAATAGGTCAACCTGAGATTAATAGCTGGATACTCAGAAATGCTGTGTACAGACTAGTTTTGCACAGCGCTGAAAAGGAAAATAACTATATGTGGAGCTACACTGCTCCACCAGTCTCATGAGAATATGTACTATTTATTTATTTATTTTTTTTCTTGCAAGAATGGCAGGGTGTGTGACTTTTTGTTTTGAATGAATAATTTACATTGTGCTTCTAATGGAGATTTACCACCACAAAAACAATAGCGTTGGTCGTTTGCCACTAAAAACAACCTATTTCAAATAAATGCGTGTTACCATCCACTGCCATTATGCAAATATTTGGAGTTGGGTTAAAGTAGGTTTCTGTCCTCCCTGGGATCACATTCTCACAGTTATCGTTTGATAAGTGTACCATCTGACTGACGGCAAACGTATTCCTTCAATAGTTTTATTTGCCTGAACTCAGCCAAAGCTAACCTTAATACTTCCCACGCTATGAACGAGATTTTTCGGCAATCAACATTTTCACTGTTGGGGGTACTGTTACATTCATTTTTCTCTGGACACAGATGGCCACTGTAGCCCGGGACATTGATAATGTTAGCCATGCTGGTGAGAGTGATGATATTCACACATGTAAATGACAGTCACAGAGTTCAGAAATGCCAGGGAGAAGTTTCAAGTTTCAAAAAGCTGAAAAATGAGGCTTTTGATGAAAATGACCAAAGTTCATGTGTTTGTTAAAAAAAGAATGAATGAGCTTCGAATAAAAAGTTTTTTCTGTCTAAAACTCAAAACTCTGCTCTTTCTTTTGATATATTCCCTGTTTATATATTCATAATATGGAATATTGTGAGTGTGTTGAAATATCAGTTAATTTTGTCAAAAATGCTGATGGCTGGCAACTTTTAGAAATTACTCTGACAGGGAAAGAGTTCAGGTCAGTTTAGATTAGAAAACACTCTCATGAATCTTTTTATTTTTATTTTTTTGATACAAACAGCGATAGGGTGCATTCAGCAAGTGTGACCACAGGCACCTCTTCACAGAATAGTTAATCTTTCTTCTGGGAGTTTCTCAGAACCATTTCAGAAAAAAATGAACGCCTACATTAAGTGACAAATACTGAAAATGCAAAAATGCATGAATAATGGACTGAGTGTAATTATTGTGTATACGATCAAAGACAAAAACAAACAGCCTGATTGGAACAACCAGTGATTCCAGCAGCACACCAGTGAGCTGGGTTCACTGAGGGATAATTTAATATACACGGAAACAAGGCAATGGTCTGTGTCAGTAACATTAGCGGCTAATCGGAAACAAGCCCCTTCTAATTAGCCATTACCAAAAATAACAGACTGAGGTCATAGTTATTGCTTTCCCTTATGGGGAACACTGGTCTGGGTTTGACTTGGTTTAAACGGTTGCTGAAATGAATTATTTTTAGACTCTAAATGCAGGCTTCAGTAAAAACAGACACCCACATAATCAAGCGATTTTCTTTTCGGCTGATGTTATTTATTGTTGTGTGAGTATGGCACATACAACTTGAAGAGGTAATTCATATTAACGGGTCTTTTATTTAGATGTTCTTTGCTCCATCTTTAACAAACAGCTGTGGCATTTTGTAGTGATTTAATAAATCACTTTGTCAGACAATAAGTTGAAGAATATAACGCTATGAATATTAAATTTCTGTTGATTTACTTTATTAAAGACCATAAAAATCCAATTTTCTCAATCACTGTCTTACTATGAGTAATGTGGCGCTACGTACACAGTTTATGAGAGATTTATGAGAAGTTTGTGCTGCTGGTTCGAGGAGGGTGGCGCTCACTTGGGAAAAGGTGATGTTGTTCTCTAGTTAGTCATGCTACCTAAATTTATTCTTTTCTGATGAGCAATCAGTTCATTTTGCAAAGCGAAGACTTAATCACAATCACATAATCACAGGGCTGCTAACACCTCTTCCTGTCCTACTTCAGATGCCTTAGAGGCAAATACCTCGACTCCATTCGGTCCAAAGGAGTCTTTGCCTGCCAGTGCTGCTGCTGCTCTACCTGGCCAGATCAGATGGGAATGGAGATAGCGTCTCTGCTTATATTCTTTGGAGCGGTGTAAAAACAAACACAACTCCACTCCATAGCTGAAGACAACTTTCCTGTCCAAATAAAGAGAGAAAAAAAGCCCACTCTCTTTTATTTAGCTATTTTCGATGCTGGTTGTTCTGCTGTGGATCACGGTGCAAGATAAATCTCACAAAGGAACAGTGTGTGGGCTGGGCCCAAATAACACGCAGTAGGTTTGGTTTAAAAATATTATGTGCAAAAATATGTTAATTTTTTGTACAAAACAGGAGTATCCTATTTATCATTCCAGTTTCTGACCTACTTGTTATACGCAAATGAGCAAGGCCTGAATAACTTGTCGAAGAATATGAAAATATTAACCTTGAGGGTGTCTCCTGGTTTGTGTCTCGGAACACACTTTGCATCTCTTTTGTATGTTGTAATGACATAATGTAGAGTAAATGTGTAGTGTGGCGTAAATATTAATAAGCAAAATGCTCTACAAACACTAAAATGACAAAAAATACACAAAATACATTGTAGGAGGGCAGGAAAAATAAACTGGGAAAGGGAAACTATAAGAAAAGGAGGATAGAATGGGTTGAATAAATTACACAGTATAAGTATGTATTTCTCAGTTTGACAGCCAAATTCAAAATGTATCCCTTTTTTAACTGTCTGGATGAAGCCTATTACTTCTCTGAGCCACACTTTAACCATCAGTACAGGCTCAACATCAGTAAAGAATACAGTGATAGATTACAGAACAATCACAGTCTTTATGAATGTTTTATCCAATTTTACAAATGACACACACTTTGCTTCAATAAACATTGACAATAATGTAACTAATGTAATGAGACTTGAGGTTGTTTAAGTTATTTCATCTTGTGTAACTTAAACAAAGGTTTAAGAGGCTGCAAAAAAGTGATTTTCATCTTGTAGGAAGTTGAAGGAATCATGTTTAGCATGTTTGCACCACACTGAAAGTTTAATTTAAACAGGAGTCAGGTGACAGTCCTCTAAAGTAAAATGAGAGTATAATTCGTTGAAGCAAAGCCCCACGATGTTTACGAGGACAAAGCCCTCTTGTGGCCGTGGTGATTATGGCTCTTATCTGCTGGCAACAAAGGAAACAGTATGACGTTATGGAGCAACAAAGTCCGCAGAGGGAGGAGGTTGGAGTAGAGAGATGGGTCTTTAACACAGGAGACTTGTGTTTATTACACATTTCCAACCAATAGTCAACATTGGTTTGTTTTTCAATCATGACTGTGGTCAACCGTAACCAATTCGGTATTATTGTAACCATGACGGCAAAGATCCCTTATTCTTAATGATGTAGTAATTTTAGCTCAAACCACAATGTGACTCTAATGATGTTGTTTAATGCCTAAACTTAACCAAACCTTGTCCCATCATAAAATGACTTTATTTTTTGAAACAGTGATGTTGGTCCTTTTAGCAGTGACACCAGATCAGAAAATGGATTGATGTGTCAATCTGGAGGGCATTGACTAATAATAACTTATATTGTCATTATTGTAGCGTTTGAATTAAATGATAATTACAAAGAAAACATTTGTCACTTTCCTTTGATGGTATAAAGCCATGCAGATAGATTTGATTATCTTAGCTCAGGTTTTGAGATATCCGATTTCTGTCTCCATCCTAATACAATCAATTTGTTTTCTGCTGACCGCACTGAAAAATAACATTTAAAAAAAACTCAACAATGATGCCCTTTTTCTAGATTTTCTGATAACTCAAGATCATCACAGATATCGGTGTGAGTGGTTGGAACTAAGTTTTATCAAAGAAACAGTCTGGAAAAGTGTGTTCAGTGGACAGGGACGTTGCTTCTGAACAAACATTATGCTGCTGAATTTTAATTCATTTTTCAACGCTGTGAGCAAAATTTCATTCAGCTCCATTTTATTTTGCGATAGGCAGAAATCTCCGAGAGAGATTGCGGTATCTGAAAACACAGACTAATAAAACCAAACCTATCTGCATGGCTAGACACCGTGAGACGTAAGTAAAAAAAAATAATTAATTTTGTGTCAACTGACCCTTGTAAGAGCTGCCGTGAAAACAAATAACACTGTCAAAAAAACCTCCAGCAACATCCGTACTGTTATTAAAAAGTTTGTGTTTGGCACATAAGAATTAGCTGAGGGAGGGGTCGGCAACTTTCTATCAAAATTATATGAGGAAGCAGGTTGAATGCTGAGCTCAGCTCAAGCAGAACTAACACTACTCACAGAATCTGAAGTCCTTCTGGGAGATCATCAGTAACTTTGAGAATGGCAGAGTACTTGGATGCTTATTAAAACCATTTTTTAATGATGTGTGCAGCACTGAATCAATAATACATTATTCAAAACACTTTAATATAAGACACCTTTTCAGACACACCTGAATGATTTTGTTTTCCAAATGGAAATTATGAGCATGTAATGAGCTAGATAATGATCATGCAGGTGCAGGAAACAATCTCTCTTAAAAGGTCTTGTTACTTTTCACGTTTTTGCATTTTCTGCGCTTGAAATTAAAGTTCCATCTGACTTCTTTAAACTGTGTTATCTACACATTCATATTCATGGTCTTGTGATGTTATTTTCAAAGATCTGACAGATCTTGCATGCTCAGTATCTCAGTGATACTTGCGTGGCTGCTCAATATTTGCTGTTTCGCATACAGCAGTGACGTATCTACTAGTCCGTGAGAGCTGTCCATCTGGTGCCCTGGTGCCCTCCAGGTCATATGTTGACTCTGCAGCAGGTCCAAATCAGTGATCTTCAAGGAACCCTAAATAAACCATTGTGCTCTAATCCTTTTATGCCACATATAATAAAGCTCTCAGGCTGCATACATAGCTCTCACACCAGATGGGGCTTAAAGGGCTTGTATATTCTGCCACTTTTATCTGAACGTTCTCCAGCATAGCTTCAAGTTAGCCTGTGATGTCATGCTTCTCCGCGCTGTGGCCAGACCAGCCTTTTTCTTATAAGGAACTATGTCGGTATCTCATGGGAACACAGTGAAACCACAAGAAAGCTACAACTTTGACATAAAACAAGTTTTTATAAAGAAGAACAGCTCCCCATTCTCACTTACTAATCTACTTAACTTCATACAAAGTGTTCTTTGAATAGTGTAGCAGAGAACCACTTGTTATGCTCAAAAATTATAACATCTGAGGTAAATTTAAAGTTTCTGGACTATATAATATGGAGCACATTTGTACAATTGAATCATCAGAACTGAGAAACGTTATGCTTAATGAGGTAGCTTCTCAACAAATTAGATTTATAACATATAATCAGCAGGTAGTGCCAATAAGTTGGCAATGCAAGACAAGCAAGAAATAAAAGTTAAAGATAAAAGGGACAATTCATCGATTTTTACTTGGTTAACTTGTCATAGGAATTGCAACACAGTGCTTTGAGCTGAATGTCATTACAGGTATTTGGGCTGCCAGCATGGCCAGCAAAGCCTCTGAAAATGCTTCAAACATGGCATTCTTAATGCATTAAATTCATGTCACTAGTGCCCAACTATCTGAACTTCCTTCACTACATGGCAACTTGTACTCTCTCTTGTACGCCCCGTTGCTGGTGTAACAATATACCTTGTAGCTTGTAGCACTTGGATCAGGTGGAACATGCAGCTGAGTGTTGCAGCACTTATTGTGTGGCTTGGATTGTGCCTCATTTGTGGGCGATAAATAAAAATGTTAAATCAAAGTATTAGACAAAGTAAACGTTTGATTCAATAATGGCACTCACCAAAGTTACTGTTCATGCTGAGGGAGAAATGAATGTCTTCACCAAATTTCATGGCAATCCATCCAACAGTTGTTGAGATGTTTCATTCAAAACCACAAATGTGAATGCCTCATGGCGGCAAGTAAAAGTTACCAAAGTCATTAGAATACATCATCTGGGAACCATGAATGTCTATACACAATTTTCTGTCAATCCATCCAGTAGATGTTGAGATATTTCACTGGATAAATGAAAAAATCTGACGTACCAGGAAAAGTCAGAGGCTCACCAGAATTATTAGGATTTACCCTCTGGGCACCATGGATATCTGTACAAAATTTCATGGTGATCTATCCAAAAGTTGCCGACATATCATGAGGTTAAATAGTTAAAAGCTTGAATACACACAAGTAAAATCTAAAATTACTCATTACATATTGTGGGTATGATTGTTCCACCACAATTTCTCCAGTGTTGATGTTACTCAGATAAACATCCTTGTCTTTTTAATACAAAAGAGTCATCATCAAATGGTTAAAGTAAACCATTTTGCTTGAGTGTGTCAATAATAATAGAGGGGCTGACCAAAAATATAGAGAAGACACATCTGCATATGATAGAATTACATTTTGTAAGCAAACTAAGTACGATATCATATGATGTTTGAGGCATTGATGCCAGAACCAAAGATGATCATTTTTCCAGTGATTTCAGGCCTGTGGCTTTCACTGACTCACTGCTGAGGGAGTTGAGCTTGGCTGAAACTCAGGATGCTTACTTGAAGGTAGTACAAGCTGCATTAAAGGGTCTCATTATATGATATTAGTTAATGTAAGCTAGTCTTAAACATATTCTCCTCCCTGTAGGATATGCAGAAGACCTAATATGCAGTATCTCTTGGATGCAAATCAGTGTTTTCTCACAACAGAGTGAATTTACTTTGTGGAATCATAATTAGGTCATTAAGATTACTTACACATATCCGGGGACACATGAGGATTTATTAATAGTAAATTGGCGCGTGTTGAACATGCCGAAAGAAAATAGATGCAAATTAGGGGAAAAAAAGGTCATGCATAAGGGCTTACTGTAAAGCAAGTGTATTTCTCCCTCCTATTGGTTCTTTTCATCAGTATCAATGTACTTAAATATCAACACCATTTTGCCAATTTAACAGATTATACAGTCATTATATCCTCAAATCAAATCTTACAATTAAGTGGAGGAACTACTCAGTTATGCATCTGTTCTTGAAGGAGACAGAGAACGGAGACAGAGAACGGAGACAGAAATAAGGAGGAGAAGAGGACAAGTGGGATTTCCTGCAGAGCACACTGTTCTTCAACATAGATGCTGCCCTGCAATTAGCGTTAGAGATTTGGCAGCTGCGTAGTTGCATGTCCTCTCCCCCCAGTTCTTCTTTAATCTGCTCATGCACACTGAAACCACTTCAGCATTAAACCGCAGAGGATGTGCAGGAAAGATGTGGAGTCCCCCGCGGTCGAAAGCCTAATCATTAACCTTCTGGAACGGCACCAGCAACGTCTGAACGCAGCTTTGACTGTACACTGTTGCGTAGTGATGGACAATCAACAACGCAAAACAGACACACAAATCAATAATAGCTGGTCCCAGCTTTGAGATGGTCCGGATCCACTTTACCTAATCAAGAAGGTTTTTGAATTAGCTGTTTAAGGAGCTAATGAATAAGCAAAAGTGTAACACTGAGTGCAAGAGTTGAAAAGGGCAAACATTTGTAACCGTTCTCAAGCTCCTTGTGATGGAGTGCTGGATTGTGCGTCCACACAAGGCAATTATGAGGCTATTACATCTTTATTAAACGTGATTTGTAAGTTGCGTATTTTATGAAATGACTTGTTTGTGTATGAGAGGCCTCACCAGCAGTGTCTGGAGTGTCTCTCAGACGTCCCCTGGGTTAACCAGACTGGTAAAAGCACCAAACCTCCTACCCAAGAGTTTGTAAACTATTCTAACCACACGTGTGGAGCTGGGCATCTGCTGCTGAAATGTAGGCCCTGTCATGTGCTAAGCCTCAGGGTGATAGCATAATTAAAGAGGCCCTGATGAGCTCTGGATGACATTGGTTCAAAATATCGCCCAAATCCGTAAGAAAAATAAACTAAACAAAAGTGCGTTTTTTGATTTGCATGTGTGAGCCTCTCGCTGAAGGAGCAGGCAGCGAGCAGGATACAGGGCTCCCAGGGACCTCTGCTGCATGACATATGTGTTCCATTACAGTTCATTTTCAAACATTTCTTCAGGACTTGTGGCTTCACAGTCGGATTGAGAAGGAGGATTAGGCCCTTCTGAAATTGATTTATTTCTGCGCCCTAACTGTTTATTAAATATAATTGACCATCAAAGTTGTCACAGAAAGGAGGGGGAAAAAAGAGCTGCTACATGTACCGCGAAAAAGGGAGCTTTCTTTGAAAAGCTATTTATCTAAAGAATGTCTTAGTTATAGGCTGGGCTGGGAGGCAGAAAATAGGTCATATTTCAACCACTAATACTACCACACTTGGTGGCTGCAGGATTAATTAGAGCCAAAGTCATAATAAATGTGATAACTTGTCTCGAGTAAAATTGGAGGCTTATACAGTGCACGAAAAATGGGTTCCCTAAAATAACTCTCTCTAAATATTCAACATTAAAATTCCCAGTGTATCTCACATTATTGGAAAACCAATTCATTTTCAAGTTGATGAGCATTTGCAGATTCAAACTCTCATGAACATTCAGAGTATGGTAGTTTAGTCTGTCTCTTCTCTCCTAATAAGCTTAAGTGTGGTTTTCGAGCAGCTAAACATGGGAGGGGCTGTTTTACTTAACAATGGCAAACAGGACTTAAGACAGCAGAAGATCCCGACAGACTGACATCAACCATATCAGCACTCAGAGTGTGTCACAGCCATGGTGGTCTGATCCCCATTATCTGTGTCTTAAACAGACATGTGTCTGGTTTCTTTTAAATGCCACGCAGATGCCAGACACACTACAAAAGGCCAAATTGTCTTGTTTTTATTCAGTGTTCTGTAACCTGACAGTTTAAAGAAAAGGCTTTTTTTTTTCATCCCTCAAAGTCAAAATTAAACAATTAATGTTTTCCATGTTCTTACCACATCACAGATTGTTATCTTTTCGTGTCAATGACAAAATATTTAATTGCTATTCTTCACAAAATACAGCTTCTGGTGTCAATAAAAATGGAGGTCGAGTTCAAGAAGTTTTTCTCGAGTTGTCGTTAGTTTTCTGCAAGATAACAAAAACAGCATTATCTTGTGCTGTGAAATTGCTACTTTTGAGCAACAAATAAACACTTATGTAATACCACTTACTCATAGCTGCTTTATGTTGGTGCAAACATGTATTTCAATATGCTGAAGTTTGAGAGTTTGGGGTATATGAAGTGCAGAAAGTTGGGGTGGATTTTCAGAAACATCTGCATAATGAAAACCAGGCTTTTGTTTAACTAACATCACTGCTTCTACAAAACTCAAAGATAAAGTTAATAACAACACATATATTCTAGTATACCTGGAGATGAAAGTAAACTTTTTTTTATTATTATTACTGGTAAGTTAGGAAGCAGCCCTTGCTTTCTCCTCTGTGTGTCCCTATCTATTAAGTGAAGCATGCAGTTCATCTGAGAAATGAAGGCACAAAGTGAGACTATCTTCAAACGGCTGTGGTCCATTAACAATACCTCCCCTATATCCCAGGTAAGGTCGCTTAGATGCTGTGTTCACCCCCCCCTCCCGTGTCTGATTGATGAAAGCTAATGTGCCTTTGGGTCACATTAAGAGAAATAGAGTACAGAAAAGCAGCACTGTTTAACTAACACAGGTACCTTCAGCTAGGAATAGCTGCAGTGAAAGTGATGAATTAGGCATTACGTTTTTGATGTTGTTTTGTTGCTCACTTAGCCGTGGCTCTTTTTTCAAAGTATCGATTTCTTGCAGTAGAGGAACAGAGTCTCAGTTGAGGTATCGTGTATATCAGAGTGCCTCTGTGGCTGGTGAGACTCCAATTAAAATATGTTAAAAATGTGTGCTGTCCCTGTATTTGATTGGTAGTGTGGGTTGAATTGTTACTGGTGTTCGTGACAAGCTGTGAGCCCGTTTCTTTTTTTAACCTTGCCTTGTGAAAACTCATAAATCAAGTTAAGGTAAAGCCAGGCAGTTCTTTGAAATGACTTTCCCCGCATTTTCCATTCTTCCTTTGATTTCCGCTCTCACCTCACACTTGAGTTGAACCATGTCGGATTTCTTATGCCCTCTGAGGTAACGGGAGAATAGATCATTGGATGCCTTGAAGTAACGGGTTGTCTCTTTGCTCTTAATTATGTGGATTTGAGGCCACACGACAAAGGGGACAGTGATCATCTCATGGCTGCTCTTATGTGGTTAAAATGAGCTGTTACCCCTTTAAAAAATGACCCAAGAGTCACATTCAACCTCATACAATGATAAATACCATTAGGACAATCAGTGCGATATATCTTTATCCATCATCATTATGTAATTGAATGTTTTTTCCTTTTTGGTCGACAGCATTCACTCCTGCCGCGGACACAGTAGCAAACTGAAAACTGTAATGATCTGTGTCATTGATGAAAGCTCCCCACATAACTGAGCTGCAAGCGATTTCTCAGAACACTGACTTTCAATCATTTCCAACATCTGGAACAACTATAGATTATATAAACAAAGAGCTGTGGTGGGGGGGTTGGCGTTGGGTGCCATCATTGCAGGGAATTCAAAGGAGAGTTGGGCAGTTAGAGACTGAGTTAGTTGAGAGTTTACAAGACGGAATGTAAACAGGACTGACGGATGGGTCGGTAAAACTCTCTGTTGTCCCGAGGAAGTCTGGTCAAGAGCTGCAGGACCCCCGCTAACAGGCCCAGATTATGTGGAAATGGGATCTCCGGGGAGAGCATTCTTCTGCTCGTGCTGTGCTGTTACAGTGTATCAAAGTCACATCTGAGGCTTCCTCTGTTGGTTTTCCTCCCCAATGTTGTGACCTATCGGCAGGCTGCTGGGTTGGTAGATGATGTACAAGTGATGTTCAAACAATTTCTAAGCTTACCTCACTTAGCCATGCAGTCAAATAACGAAGTGAAGAGGCGTTTGAGCGTGTTGCCAAGTTTGAAGTGATGAAGATGAAAGGGAACATGTAATGACAAAGAGGTGATTAAAAATGTTGTTGTGGTGTTATAAAATATCTATGATGCTTCAAAGAAATACAATAAAAGCGAGCAAGGAAATCAAACAAATGCACAGGTGCTGATCGCCTGGGTGAAGTGAAAAACAGACTCACCTGTGAAAAGTGAATAAATGAAATGTGACTGAAGTAATCCCACAAAAGTGCTTTTTATCTTTTAATGTACATTCTCAAACTAACATTTGATATTTGAAACTCACACTTAGTGTCCAGACAGAAAGATCTCACCTTGGGTGCAGCGTGGCTGTAGGAAGGACAATGTCGGTCCACCACTTTGGTCCAGAGTGAAATATCTCAACAGCTATTTGATGATATTTTGTGTGGACATTTATGTTACCCACTGGACAAGGCCTACTAGGTATGGTGATCTGACTTCACCTCTCGCACCACCAGCACTGTTTGCTTGTGAAATGTCTTCACAACTACTGAATGGATTGCCATGAATTCTGGTACAGAAATTCATGGTGCCCAGACGATGAGGACTGACTCTGGTTATCCCCTCACTTCTTCTCTAACAAATCACTGGGTCAAATTGTCATTTCTTGGATGAAATGTCTTTTTTTTTTTTTTTTTCCCCCACTTGGAAGTTGTAGTTTCCTTTGTAGTGAAACGGTTTCACATTAGAACCTGAACGGAAGGAGATACATATTTATAGCCTTGTGCTTGGGGTGCTATTTACATACCCAGGAGAGGCGCTTTCATGTCAAAAGCTAATTTCCTCACCAGATCTAAATCTCTTCACAGAGTTGTGTAAAATCCAACCCTCAGGATGACATATTAAACATCAAACTTGAGACAAAACGGCATGCTGGAGAGGAATCTATCTCCGTTTCTTGTGGCTGCTTCCTATTATCGCGTGTCCTTATCATGGCAGGGTTTTTGAGCAACATCAACACTCGCTTGTTCCCAGGCCAGAAAAATCAAATGTCTTATCTGCATGCTGACTGTATGGTATCCACACACAGATGCATGCGGGACAATAGAGGCACGTCTACTCCTGCAGGCTGAAAGCTGCTTGTCTGGTAAGAGAGATCTGGGAAACAAGGAGCCATCACTCAGGTCCTGACCTGTCTAATGAGACATTATTGCTCTGGAGAGGTGTCACTGATATGAATGATGACTAATGTCGAGTGTCACTGGCCTGTTTGGTTGGCTTTGTCGGAAAAATACGTACTAAAGGAGATTCAGATGTACACTTGAAGGGTTTGACTTCATTGCATGCAACACAATATAGTATTTTGATCGTTATGGACTTTTATGATAAATGAGGACAAAACTGAGATCATACAAGTTGCCCTTGAAACAAAAAGAAAAATGTTGTTTATTAATATGGGAAAATTAACTTCTTGGATTAAATCTGAGTCTTGGTGTAATTTTAGATTGAGATCTAAGATTCAGGTTCCACATTAACAAGGTGAAGAAAACATAATTTTTCCAAATTAGACTTTAAACATTTATGAATCAAAAAGTCACCTATCTATTAACCAGAACCAAGGGAGTTCTAGCTGCGCTGCACCGGCTTCCTCCTTATACACAAAGTCCTTGATGGGCAAGAACCAAGCTACAATGCTAAACCCCCTTGGTTAACTATTTGTCTTCAAGAACATTACAATTATCTGCTGGTTTATTGGAGGTTCCCACCAATAGCCCAAAGAAAATCACTTTGAGCTGCATTTCCTGTATACTAATAAATAAAGTTCTTCGTCTTAGTATTATTGTTAATATTATAAAGCTATAGTTGTAAATCACTGTCCCTTACTGCAAACATCCATTCTCTAAAGAAATCGTATTTTACTTTCAGTTGCTTTTTAAAAGGCTTTCACACACATTTTAAAAAATGAGCAACTCTCTCCAAAAATTTGAAGCCAGAAAACCAAGGCTGTTATCTGTGAGACAAAAAAAAAATGGAGCTGCTCCACTCGGAAAACACTGGGGGACTGACAGAGAGTGTTTGTTTGAATTTTGAGTTCAAATCCAGCTGTATTTTTTTTTTTGCAGTGATAACAGGATGTGGTTGCTTTCTTGTAAAACTCTCTTGACAAACCTCTATTTCTTTCTTTCTCTGTCTGCTAGGTAGGCAATCCTGGTTAGCCGTCTCCAGTCAAGTTAAGATAAGCTAAGCTAAGCCTTATGATTGCTGAATAAAATTCTTCTTCTTCTTCTTCTTCTTCTTATTATTATTATTATTATAATCGCAAATGTGAATATGTGTAGTATGCAAATACTTGAACCGTACTCCTTTAATAGTAACAAAAACAATTTACAAGCAGTTTTATGACCTATTAAATCATGATCACAGCATGTTAGTTACATCAGTTAAAACCTCACTTGTTAAAGGAAAAATGCCTTGCAGACAATGGTTTTATGAATAGCATATGACGAATGACATTTAATGACATAGGCTTCATGGTATCAGAAATAAAGGGAAACACACAAAAAAAAAAACCTTGTTAAACAGAGTGACAGCTTTTTCCAGTGATCAGTTTTAGTAATATTTCTCTTTTTTTTTTTATTTCAGACCTTCCCCAACTACCCCCCCTCCCAAATACATAACATGCACAGTATGTAGTTTACATCATAAACAGTCTCCTGTGTCAGAAGAAAGGAAGCCATGAAGATAAGAAACAGATGTAGCGAGAGTTTGGTTGTTGAGTCGAACCTGGCTGTAGACTGACACACACTTGTAGTAATAACTTTAAAAATAAGTCTGTATCTCATCATAATGTCTTATCTTGAAGCATGTCAGTGAGTCTATGTGAAGCTTTGAGTGTAATGTATTGTATATGGCAACATGGTAAAGCAATCACAACAATCATTTTAATGGTCTACTATAGAGATTTGAGAGTAATATTGTCTCCCAAATTAAAATTTTTTTTCTCACTAATACATTTCAGTGTACCAACAAAGTCCACAGTGGCCCATCTATGTTAAATATAGACACACAGCTATTGTGATTTCTTTTAATCAGTGTCACCACTTAAGATCAACACCCAGAAGGAGTAATCTCTAGCAGATGTTCTGCTTTGTCCTATTGCCCAGCCACAAGTGTTTCAGTTGGCGCTTTGACACACCTAAAATACAACATTTATTGCTAACAGTGCAGTGGGTAAACTTGACGTTGTCATACCTTTATGGAAAAAAAGGTTTTAAGAAGTGTTTGCTTTGATCAGACATCAGTTCTTCTCTTTATCCCGGGAGGGCAGGCATTTCTTTCAATGTTAAATTCCATTTTCTTTCAGCATTGAAAGGCTCAGAGCCAGGAGAGCAATTAAGTTTGTGTAATTATTTAAAAATACTTGTGGAGATCTGTGTCAAAGTGAAAATAATCTTTTCTATTGATAAATGTCAAATGTATGGGTCTTTGTTTAGGTTTTACGCCCACAGCTTTACCTCTTGGTTCACTGTTACCGCCTACATCAACAGTTGCTGTTTTCAGCTTTAAAGCCCAATTGCACGCTACCTGCCCATATAAAGTTAGCAAGAAGCTGATGAACACCATAAAGCATTTATCAGCTAAAGAGCCGGATATTTTTTTGTCAGAAGTTAGTGGTTACTAAAAGCAGAGCCAAAGGGCGAGTACTGGACTTACATTTACTAGGCAGCAAAAAACATAATTCCAATAATGTTGCTCTCTGTCTGCTGAATGTGTAATAAAGCATCTGTTTGCTAACAAGTTTGCCATACCTTTTTCCCCACTGCACCCATGTAGCCAAAAAAAAAAGAGGTTGTTTTATGCAAACGCATTGAAAATAAAATTATTTGCTATATCAAAAGATTTTTCTACATAGAGAAACAATGACATTCTGACAAAAACAGGGCACCGTTGACATGAAACCAAAAAATATAAAATATAAAATCTTTTTACGTAACCACATGACAATAATTTACAGCACAGAAAGCTGTTGCAGAATAAAAACAATAAAATAAATTTCAGCTGGACTTGAATGTGTCTTAAATTTAGCTGATTACGTCCTTGTCAGTGAAAACCTTTTCTAGGTCCTTAAAGAGTTGCTTTGATCTGTATTCTGCAGGATATCTTTCTAAAAAAAAAAAAAAAAATCAACCAACCTTCCTTTAAAGCATGAAACATTGAAGCCCAGATGCTGACAGTGTTGACGTTGCCCAGGCAGGTTTACCGGTGCAAGGTGATGTGATCCCCTCGGGGTTAACACCAGTATGAGTCTGCTTCCTGTGTCAGTTCCCCAGACATTCATAGAGCAGCATCTGTTCCTGTTTAGCATCAACACTCGCAGGCCTCCATCAGCCACATCGGACTGTTGGCTACCTTTAAACCTCCAGACTCACCATCTTTATCAAATTTCTAGTTTCAATCAAGTCAAAACGTCAGCACTGGCTTGGCTTCAATGTCTCTTTTGCAAATGAATGAGTTGCTGTTGTGCAGTCTTCATCACTGCAATTGTATATATTTTTAAAGAGATCTCGACAATACTAGCCTACAATTCTCTTCCTGTCTGTTCTGGCATAATTCTCGAGGCAAACACTGGTTTGTCCTGTCAGTCATCAAAGTAGTAACACTAATGCAGACTGCTGCTGTGTTATTTTGTGGTGGTGTGGAAATGTCACTGTCTTGAATTCTGTTGCATTGCAGGTCTGTTACCCACTGTGAGTATAAAAACAACTGACCAGACCTGAAAGACTGCAGAGGTACTGACTGTGGCCCAAAACTGTCTCTTTAGGTTATTGTGACCTGACATATTTCACTGCAGGTCATGATGCTGATGAGCTGGAGACAGCAGAAGCAAAAAAGGTTTTTCCAAAAGGTTCCAAAATTCCTCTGTCCTTGACTTTGGGGACTATTCTGTCACGCTAACTCATTTCATGACATAAATCTCCAAAGAACTACACTGCTTTTTCTTCTCAGACGCCACCTGGCCTGTGTCCTCGCTGACGTTCTGACCTCTCGCTCAAACTGACCACTGGGAAGTGGACGTATGAAGCTGTGTTTGGTACATACAGTATTTTGTAATATAATAAGCTTTATTATGAGGCTGGCCTTAATCTGTGTTGACATGCATTTTATATGAATGCAAATTTGAGTTGGAAAATAAGCAACATTCCTCATGAGCTGAACAGCCGCATTTACTCGAAACCCTTTGTAGGGGTTTTAAAACAAGAGAGGCTTAATCAAAGACGATTTGCTGCTGTTACTTCACCGAGGCTTGAACATAAGCGTCCAGGTCAAGTCAGTTTTGACATCAAACTCCAGCCACCGCTCGCATGTGAAAAGAGATTGGACAGAGTAAAGACAGCTAAATTAGACCCTGCAGATAGCGGTGGAGGGACTTTCCTCTCAGGATCAGCAGGGAAATGAGGAGTCAGAGAATCAGATGGAGTAGATTAGCGGTCCAGAAGCCAGTGCGGCCAGGGGAAAAATGTGCCTCTGATGATAATGAGTCTAACAGGGCATCTACTACACCCTCACCGCTGCTCTGCTTCCTCATGATGTTGCAGCAAAGGTATTGAATATTGGCGTGCGGTAACCAAAACTATATCCTACAGGAGTCATGTTGTCGCTGCTACTTGTGCTCCAAATATTGCTGTCCCAGCGATACAGTACAGACAGTGAAGCTCAAAGACATCTGTGCATCATTCAGACTCAAAAAGCCTGGGACTGACACCATCCAGGCATTGTTTACACATCTGGGAGTCTCCTATCAGATGGAGGTGGGTGAAGGGAGCAGAAGCACAATGTAAAGTGGAGCTTATCAGCAAATGTGCTGTGATTGTGACAGAGCTCTTTCACTCAACTCTTGGAAAACTCTCAAAATAAACAACGTTTGACCTAAAAAGCAATTCTCCCTGCCATCTCAGACATCACATGGCACAACCCAAAAGGAGTCCACAAACCACTAAATTACATACCTAATATTCCCTCTGCTCGACTGTTGAATGTGAAGGAGTTGTACGTGAAAAATCAGCGAAAAGTTGAGAGTCTTAGACAAGCAGGCACCAAATAATTGAGCGTCACGACTCAATTAAACGTCTAAGTCATGTCAGCATGGGTTAGCAGCTGAGTAACAAAAAAAAAAAAAAAAAAAGAACATCTGGATGGACCACTTTTCCTTGTTAACATGAATTCTCTGCACAGGTCTTGCATTCATGTTATTTACAAGTCGGTGTCAAAGTAACAACAGCAAGTATTGCACAAGCCAGCATGAGAGTGCAAGCCCCATAATTGCCAAACCACTGGAAGAGGAAATGTAATCATATACAGAATACAAATTATGGCCCAATAAAGATTAGGTAACAGCATGAACAAATTAAAGTGCTGTGAAAACGGAAGGATTAGCGCAATTACACTCATTACACAACATCCATCTCTCTGACCTGAGTTTGGGTTGAAAAACACAGGAAGACGGAATCCATAAAAGTGGAGAAGGGAAAAGGGAGGATTGTGAGGAATGCTGGAATCTCTTAATGCACACATCCAGCAGTTCTGACGCAGATAAATAGCAACGTGTCTGAACAGACGTCAGAGGAACCATAAGTGGAGCTTAAGACACAGTCGCTGTGTAACTCATTTTGCTGCAGGGCCGAACACAATGGAGCAATGTCTAGAGTTTTGTTTTGTTTGTTTTTTTTCCCCAAAAGGGACCATCCGCTTCGTGGCTCACATAGTCAACATATAAGCTCTCAATCTTATCTGTACCAGGTTACTTGATGATAAGGAAGTTCAGAAAACTGGAAGCCTCTCTGGCATCCAGCCAGATATTTGTTGTTTCTTCAAATTTAAATCACTTCTGTGCAGTTAACCAACAGGCAAACCTTTCCAATCAGCAACGGTAATGACTTCTGTTTACTTTTGCAACTTTGAATGGTAATTGCAAAGACCATCTCCACGACCGTTCATTTGAGTCGGCGCTCCTAAACGCCGAGATTCCACTAAAAGGAAACTCTGCTGTTTGCTTTTCGTAAACTCGGCTTTGTTTTGTTTCCGATTACGATGACAGATTGTAGCGACGGAGGAGGTGATGATGACAGTGGTGGCGATTACAAGCTCTGATTGGGATAATGAGAATGATAATGACAATAACAACAATTACAACAATTAGCTGAAGGAGGAAAGAGGGAGACAGACACGAGGATCAGTGTTTTCCTATGACCTCCTCTCGTTAATGTCTCATTAGGCACTATTCAACTTGCACTCACTTGTGTCAGCGCAATTATTTCGAAAAGGTTATACACACATAATGAGGTACATGAAAGCACAGATACACATGCTGCTCCAGAAGAAGATTTTGAAATAACATAAGAAAGAATCATGAAGTCAGCTCAACGCAAATTTGTTTGATTGTATACTAATTCCTGCACATGCAGAGGCACCAAAACTGATTTCTACAAGCAAAAATTCAGTCGTCGCACCAAAGAACTGGTTTCCACAAGTAAATTGAAAATGTGTGATGTGAGAACACTTTTGTCTCTCAGTGGATCTCATGCTGCTGCCTTTAATCAACATGAATCCTCACACTACATTCCCATTCCTCTCCGTCTCTCTCTCTATGGCCCGGCGAGATGAAGAAAATGGACCTGTCAGAGCCAAAGTTTTAAATGGCCCAGTTAAAAGGAAACACGAACGAACACACACACGCACACACACAGGAAGTACAAAGTCCTTCCTGAATGCTCCAGTGAATCGCTGGAACAGGAGGGTGCTGCAACTGGTTTTCATGTTTTGACCCTCTCAGGCTGAGGCATTTTAAGCTCACGCGCATCCTACAGAAGTTCAAGGGGAGGAATAAGTGAAAGGAAATCTGAACACATGACCCTCTTAAAGGATACGCCTCAACTGGCCTTTTGTATTGGCTCCGCTTGACAGACACCAGGTGCAGAAAGAAAAAATTCTTCAGTGGGGGAAACTCCATTAGATTTGAAAAGCTCCAAGACGGGGTTCACATTAAAGATAGTATCGTATCATATCAGACATCTAAGAGGGAAACATCATCTTCAACTCCCCATAACAACACAGGAAAAGATACACATTGTCTTAGCAAACAGGCAACTAAAGAAGCATATGAGTGATGGATGTGAGCAGCATGAAATCAGATCGCAGTTGCAATTATTACTTTATTAAAAACAACACGATTTAGTTTGCTTGCGAGTGTTTGCTTAAGCATCACTTTATCTAAGGTATGAGTATATCCTGAGTGTTTGTTACGACTCGTAGCTTATTTAATGAAGTTTTGGTTCTGACCAACATTGTCAGTCAATGCCGGCAATTTGATTCGTGTGGGTGTGGACTAAGGCTAGTAATCCCTCCCCGTTTTGCATAATGTACCATGAACACAGCACTGAGTGTGTGGGAGCTGCCAGTAAGTGACACAGTAAGTTTTGAAATGACATGAGTGAAGAGTAAGTCAGTGTTAACATTGGCAACCCAGGAGAACCAGCGTTCACTTTCTTCTTAGCCTGCTTTTCCAGCTTTCAGTTTCCGACCACCCAGAAGCTTGAAGTTTAGATGCCTTTTCCACAGATATAGAGTAGAAATATAGCTGCAGTATCACTACACTGTGAATTTATTCTCTTACACAAAAGTGAGGAGAATTCAAAATTGAGTTGAAACCTTTTGAGCAATGAGTTGACAAAAAACCATCATCTTGCACACACACGCAGAAACACACTCCAAAGAGAAAAGAAAGACATGCTTTAATAGGAGATAATGGATTCTGGGTCAACACCTGGTAATCCTTACATCAGTGAAGGGGAGTGCCTTGACATTTTCCAGAAAGTGCCATATAACATGCCTATAATAAGAAGGTCAAATAAATTTCAAATAGGGGCAGACTGGAACAAAGAAAGCACACAAACCTGTGAAACCTTAAGATTTGAAATTGAAAAATGAAAATATTCCTCCAAGTACTGAAGGCAAAGCTGCAAATAAGGAATGACTTGTGAAATCAAATTGTGTGTTTTCATCTGTGGCAGTTAGAGCCCTTGTTGGAAATTTTGAATAGATCTTTTAATCACTGGGTTGGTGATTTGAATTTCTAACCAGATAATCTTGTTTTGGCAAAGACAGTGAAATGTTCTGCCTCGGCTGCATTTATAGGTTGGCTTTGCTCGCCTGCGTGTTTTGCATGTGTGCGCGTCCACGTCTACAACCACAGTCATTAAACGAAATGGCATATGTAGTCAGTGTTTCAGATGAGTTTTCTATTCATAGACGTGTAGAGGATATGGTTAAGTTCACCGAAAGAACTTTTTCTTTAGGATTGTCTGTTCTATGTCCAGACACAGCAAATTTGGGTCAATTCCTTTGTAGGCAAATTGAAAATCCCAGTGTAATTCAGATGCCAAATTAGAACAAACAAGCTTCAAAGGACAGGGAGCGAGTCATCTGAGCCAGTATGTAGTGTTATTTTCTAACCTCGTCCCAATCTGATTGGCTGTGATACAGGGGAGAGTGAGAGGCCAGAGATGATAGAGGACTCCAGTGTTCTGACTGTGAGTCTGGCAACACAATAACGCCCCCTGCTGTTTGACCATTCTCACCCCCCCCCCCCCTGCACTTCACACACACACACACACACACACCCTGCTGCTCCATAAACGTCCAGCCTGGCTGCTGAGCCTCGCATGGCGTGGTGTGTGACCTCCCGACTCAGACGCTCCTCATGTAGACCCATCACAATAATGAACTCCTCGACTCGACGACCCTCTCCTCGCCACACAGACTCCCACCAGAGCTGTGCATTCCTCACAGTTTGGCTTGGAGGAGGAAAAAAAAAAAAACTCCTCTTGAACCACATCTGGTTTTGCTTTGCTGAGATCTCTCCCCACATTCAATTGGGTCTTAAAAATAAGGTTTCAAGTAATAAATGAAGGGTTGTGCTGCTTATTTGTACACTGTACGATGAAATTACAATGGCTGTAATTGGTTACTTCCATAATTGTATTGAAAGTAATTTATGTAGTGCCTTAGGGAAGCCAAATGAGAGAAACTGGAATCAAGATAGCAGTGGAGCAAGTAAACATTTATTGTATCTTCTCTGCAGATTTTCAGATCCAGGAACATTTGTGCAAGAAATCTTGATGGAATTGGTTAGGGCGGTGGCATGCTGGAGTGAGTGTGTGTGTGTGTGTGTGTGTGTGTGTGTGTGTGTGTGTGTATGTGTGTGTGTGTGTGTGTGTGTGACAGAGCCGTACTATTATTAGGGAGCCACTGGAGGGCAGTGAAAGTACAACGTGTGGCAGACAGGATCATGACTGTTCAAGTATGTGCATGTAAGCCCAGTAAACAATCAGCAGGGTGTGAAAGAGAGGTCATGCATCATTGCCCTAGAAACACAAACATGTAGCTGCCTTGTCTGCACTACTGTGTCTCTCACTGGACTCTTCTTCCCTGTGCGTTCTCATGACCTACTGCCGTTTAGATTCAGGAGGCTGCTGTGCTGCTGGTGGAAATATTCTGACTGTGACAGACAAATGTGAAATTGGCTCTAAGGTTTTGTTGTTTGTGGTTTTATACAGCAGGCTCATATACTGTATGATGTGCAAAAAAAAAAAAAAGAAGAAGAAAAGTTCAGTGCTGCAGAGCTCCTGAAGAAAGAGCTGACATTATGGTTGTGCCTGTATAGTAATAACAGCTTGTTGCTGCTATTTCCCTGGGAAACAGTTCTTTTGTATGTAAATTAACTGTGACCACTGTAGAAGGAAATAATAACAACATAATAGAGTCATAGAAATTAAACAGACATACGGTATCCAATGCAATGGATGTGCTCAATCTTTCATCACAGGGTTTTTGGAGTTTCAGAGTTTTTGGAGGTAATTCTATTATCTATGTAAAATGTAGAAACCCACAAGCAGGCTGCAGCCATTAAAGCAAAGATTATCTGTGTTATAATGTAGAAACATCACAGAGTGTGCCAAATGACCACTTACAATCACATCACATTGAAATGAAACTCTCAACTTGAGTACTGGGGGGGCGGGGTAGAAAATAAAAAAATAAAAAGTCTTTTCAAATCAGGAGAAAAAGGGTTTTTTGTGCCAGATCACATTCCACACAGCTGAGTACTCTGCTCCCCGAGAGGACAAAAGGTTGCTCCATTGTATTAAACATTCAAGGCTGGTGAGATGAAATTGCATAGAGTCAAGCTGCACAGCTCGAGAACCGTGGGCTGCTGGGTAAACTGGATTCATGTTGGAAACCTTTACATTTAAAGCTTAATCCTTTCCCCGTGCCCGGCGCTTCAAAAGGAAGAGTATCTTTTTTAGTGCAAATCACAGCACACTACTCAGCAGCTCAGGTCACGTGCCGGCACTCTCAAAGGTCACACAGGGAACGACCTCAACTTTCATGAAAATCTCGCTCTGACAGCAGCGGACCACTGATCAAGTTGACACCTTTTTTTGTTTGTTTTTGTCTTGTTTGTTTTTCTTGCTGCTTTTCACCTGTTCGTTCACATTACATCAGTGGACAAACCCTGTGGGACGGCATCATAAACTTGACAGGTAGCATTACTGTTCTCCTCCAACGTTGGCTAACCTTGTACATTCTCACCCTGAAACAGTGTTTGCATTGATTGCTTTTGTGATATCCTGCAAAAAAAAAAAAACCCCACTGTCCTTCAAAGTTGTCCCATCTAGTTTTTATGGTTGGAGATTGCAATGCAGATCACCCCAGATCACCCTGTTCAAGCAATGGTCAGAGGACACATCCAGCAAGTAGAGTATTGTGGAAAAATATTTTTTTAAATCTCTCAATTTGGTTACATAAGCCACATGCAGTAATGCATTCTGGTCATCATAACGAGTTTAGCAGCAGGGCAATCAAGCCAGAGCTCTAATGTGGATCCTCTGACGCCCTTGAAGTGGAGGGAAATGATAAACATGCAGCAATTCAGAGGATTATCACTACTCATATTAATAAGATTCCACTTATAGGAAAACATTTTAAACTGTCCCAAAGACAAATTTAGAAACACGCATTCAACATGGATCGCCCAATTATGAGCTAGCGGTGGTAATGATGTTGGTTTCTGTTAGAGCCTCACACACAGGAATGATTGTGCTGTGCTACGTGTATCACACACAGAATATGGCAAGATCAACAACAATGGATTGACAATGGTGCCAAGAGGATATCCGAGGGCCAATTTGCTGTAGAAAGATCCAGCATCTGAGCAGCTGATCCCTTCAGATAAGAGCACAAAGCTAATTTTCAGCTTCTTACAAAAACATATTCAGCAGGCCCGGCTTTGTGATTTTCACATTATTGTCCCAAGGTTATTGAAGAAACTACTTCTGTTCAGTTTACAAGTGGTTTAATGGCAAAAATGATTTAAAATCCATATTTGGTTATGAAAAAAAAAGATAAAAAGATATAAACATAGAAGAGATAAAAATGAAGCTCGGAGAGGGGTTTATATCCACATCTCAGGGGTGGAGAGAACTGTAAAAAGTTGTTTTGCAGAAATTCACATTTATTCTAGTAATTCATTCTTTCATATAGCACTTCTTTTTTTGCAATGAGAGATCTATGTATTCAGGCAAAACCCTGGAGGGTGCATATGTTTATGAAATCTCCATTTCTCTGTAACGTCAAAATAAGGTAGAAAAGTTAAATTATAGACTGGAGGGAACTAAATTTAGTACTTACATCAAATCTCACTCAATGACCTTAACCTTTGCTGTGTGTTTGTTATAGGCTGCAAATCCAACTGAAAAGAAATAAACACATGCTGCCAGAGATACAAATTAGTGTCTGAAACCCTGTATTACACCCCTCCTGTTCCCCTCCCAAACTCTGACCGTAAATGTTCAAACACGAGCCTCCTGACCAGAGAGCTAGCTGTGGAAAGGTTTCACTTTTCACAAAGAAAAGAGATTGTGGTCAGCTAGCATTCCTGTCATCTACAATAGATTCAAACCTTCTTGATCCACCTCTCCAATACTGTATATCTTTATGATTAGTGTGCTTCCAAATGGTCATTGGTTTGCTACAAATATGACTAAAGTACAACTCTCCATAAAGCTTGGTAGCTCTGCCAGAAGCAGGGTGTGTAGCCATATTCTAGCTAAGCGATGGTAAACAGGCGTATACGGATGGAGAAAGTATTTTGTGGACATTTTTGTGAAAACTTGATCTCATGGTCATTGTTTTGATAAAGTGTGTTTCTTTTGTCCTCCCTGTGAAGTGACTTCAGAACTAAATGCAGAATAAGAGATTGCACTGAGTTACAGAAGCTTGTTCAGTTATCTCTTCAAACTAACTACAGCTGCTCTCTCCATTAACACTGCAAACTATTAACGTTTTTACAGACCTGTATCTTTCAAGCCTATGAGTGGTGAGTGTTTTACACTAAAAAGATAAAAACTCCTATATATCCTATAAGTCTGCATGCTTGTATCTTCAGATATATTCTCTAGCTTGTGCACAGGGTCCGTAAACATGTTTACATTGGCAGTGAGAGACCTTCATTGGATGATGTACAGTTTCCCCTCGCTAGTTTCCATCTTTGAACTGCCATGCTTCATCTACCACCAGCCCCCCACTCCCCACCCTTGACCACACAGAAACCCTACCGGTGAGGCCAGATCATACTGGTTTACCAATGCTGTTTGATATCACACAAACACACATACACACAAACACATGCAGGATATGGCTGAGCTTCCCACTTTCCATTCGATCTGGGTTGGACCATGTATCTGCAACATTATCCATCACCCTTCATCTAAAGCAGTGGCAGCATTGAGGGCTGTCAGCAAGATGAGCACACGGAGGCTCAGTGAAATAAAACTGTGAATTTGTATGTGAGTTTGAGATTGAGTGGGTGTGTTTGGCTGCGTTCGTACTGCAGACCTCCATGCTCAGTTCTGAATCTTTGCTTTTATCTGATGTTCTTGGATCATTGTTTCGGTCTATTCTAGGATGCATCTGGTACCAGTATGAACTGACAGCAATGTCAAAAAGATGACATGCAAACAATACCATATATGTACCGTATTATATACAGTATATATTTATATCCTGCTTATTTTGAAGACATTTTGTTTACTTTCAACCTTTGACTGAACTGAGACATCCAGATACTAACACGTATTTGACCTTACTGCATCTATGTATATGAGAATTCACTCATCATCACGTCAAAATGATATAAGAGCTTAAATAAATGTTACATGCAGGCTGCATGCCTCAGAAATGTATTTTTAACTGCATTCTCTGTTGTTTGTGGTAGTAACGACTCATTACCAACTACAAATTTTAAATAAATAACATGAATAAAAATTATTTGTTGATGATTTTATTTTAATCACTTAAAAATATGTGAAAATCAGATTTAAAAAAAAAATCAAAAACACAAAATACCCAGTTAAAAAAAACAACAGTCTTTTTCACTGCATTGCAACCTTTTTTCTATTCAGTTAATACTTTGCTAGTAGAGTTTGTGAGCTGTGGTTGTTGCAAGATGACCTTCTTTACAGTGAAGTGGAGGAAACACAGGATATACAATCCAAACATCCCCAATGCAGGTTTGTTGTAATCACATCTCACAGAAATCATTAGATCAGTGTCAAATGAAAAAAAAAAAAATTAAACTGAGGATCAATTGAATGTAGTCTTCACTGGTATGCCAGCATGTGTGTGGTGCCCATATTCTAATAATAGAATATGACTGCTCTTCCCTTTACGCACGATGAAGTTCAAGCACAGAAATGTAGAGCATAGCTCATAACCCTTTGACCTTGTTTGAGTTAGTGCACATCAAACCGGCTGTGCTTTGGCACAGTTATTGAGGAAATGTGAAGAGCGAACTCCAACCCTATCTTTTGAAGTGTCCAAATTATGACCCCTCCCGTTTTGATGAAGCACGATAGAATCCTTATCGATTTGGGTTATTTGAAAGCGGATATAAAATATCCTGAGCAGAAAGACTTGGGGAATGCTGAGCACAGTGGCTGAGACACTGGATTCCTTCCTCCTCTTGTCACAGCATCCTTCTGTGCCCCAGGCCTCCCATCGCCATGCACTGTGGTGCTGGCAGTTAGTGCGACAGCTGGTCTCCATGCTTGCCTTCACTCTCTGTCCCTGAACACCCAGATACTACGGTCTCTCATCAAGTCGTGTGAGCCAATCCAGGCTTTCATCTCTTGACAGCTGACAGCTGATGCGCCTCTACAGATGTTATTCTAAATCATTCATATAGCTTTCCGTTGCTGAAGATTTATCATGCTTGTGGAAAGCACCAACATGTCTTTTCCGCTGTTTTTTTATTTATTTATTTTTTGATTGTGGAGTTTGGGGATTGGACCTCACCTAGTTCATTAGTCAGACAGTAGGGCTACTGCTTCCATCAGCTGTAATGCTGATATGACACAGTGCTCATAAGCCTGATGAAGCCTTGGCTCATAGCAATAGGCTGAGAGGCTCAGGGAGATTGCTTACTGCAGAGTCATGGGGCTTTGGTAGTTTCCACTTGATTAAGCCGGACTCACTATACTCCACTCTCGCTTTAATTTAAAAACTGCAATGGGAAAAAAAATGTAATGAGAAAGTCAAATTCATAGATATGATGTAATTGACTTTGCTGAACATCTAGGAATCCGAAGGAGTTTGATTAGTGGAACCTAATCACGGTTTAATTAGCGGACTAGATACAGACTCTACGGAGGATCCTATGGAACAGCGGATCAAGAAGGCGGTAACAGACTGTGATTGAGATGTCATTTATGTTAACATATCCCGCTGCAGCCCTCCATCTCTTCTTGCCTGATTTGAACTACTTTCCCTTCTCAGATTTTGATTCACCATCACAGGCTCTTTCTTGATTACAAGCTGCTCGGCTAATAGAGCACATTGTATCTCAAGCTGCTGCTGACAGCCAGAGCAAGCTCTCAGCTTTATACTTACTTATCTCATCATGATTTTTCCATTTTCTCATGTTTGTTATGTATCAGCTTGCTTTTCAGGGTCCCCTGCAAGGCTCTGTGTGGCACCGCCTGATGCTGCTGTCTGGCTATTTTGTCTCTTTCATCCCATCTTTTCTACAGTATATGCTGATGTTCGTCTGAGCAGGAGGATAATTGTTACTTTCACTATGTTTTCCTGCAGTTTGCAATGTTGCAATTTTACTTTGAATTTGGATATTATTCACTTGTTTAGCTTAAAGAAAACTCACGGTTTGTTACATCTTCGGTCTTAATTTTGTATTTTTGGCAATAATGAGTAATCTAATGATTTTGAGAAAAGTAAGTTGTAAAACAAGCCAGCAGATTCGATGATCATATTTGAAAGGTAAAACCAAAAGTGGTCACACTTGAAATGTTGGTAAATACACCTTCATTACAAAGGAACATTGTGTGCGGTAGGGGCGTGTGGTCCAAGTGCTGGTGTGCTGTCCCTTCCGCAGTCCCAATTGTGAAATATATATTTTATTATATTTCTCTCACATACATCATACATAATTACAGAAACGCATGATGACTAATGAAAAAGCGCTGCCTACAATCTTTGTCTGTGTGCAGAAAGGCATACTTTTGAGAAAGACAAATGACCTGTGTTACGGGGCCTTTGCTGGATTCATGGCCGGGATTTTGCAGTTCTACAGTTATAAAGAGTGAGACCACAGGGCCTCCAGAACTTTGCCTTTATGTGACATTTTAACTTGTGTTAATGTCGTTATCCACAGGCAAAGGCTGCAAAGGTCTCAAGTACAAACTCTGCCTCAAATGTTTTAAATACATATTTTTCTATACATATATATATATATATATATATATATATATATTCTCTTCCGGCTGATCTGCATTTTCTCCACGCGTTGGCCTCTGTTTCATCCACAACATGACACTGTTAATCTGTGTCACAGCATGAATAGATTTTTTTTGTTTCTATTTTCTCCACTGTGATTGTACACACGCCACCGATAGCTAATTCCAAGCCCAGTGAGGTGCAACAGAGCGCTGCTGCTATTGAGTTAGCAGGTTATTGATTTTGGAAACCGCCCTCTAAGTACGGTCGCTCCTCAAAAAACACACTAATTGCTATTTATTCTGATGACTGATAATCCTCACACGATACCGCATACTACTTTAAATATGGTTTACCATCAAACTGAGGTTAGAGAATATGTTAAAAGGGACACATAGATGAAAAATAATATTTCTACAAATTCATGTTACTTCAGTTCCCCTCTCAAACATCAGACCACCTGTGTCTGCCAGAAGAAGAGGAAAATACGGTGTCACGGTGAGGGGAGATGAATCTCTCGGTGATAGGAGAGCACCGTGTGTTTCCAGTTCTCTCTGCTGAATTTAAGGAAGCCCAACATGTATGTCCCACATACACAGGACAACAATCATTTATCCGCACGCTTCTAACAAGACATCATAAATCTCAACCCTCTAGCTGCTTCACAAGACAGCACCCCAATAGAGTGGCATCCTCCCTGGCGCTCCCTCCTCCTCTCAACATTCATCTGTCTGTGTGCACCCTGGGTCATCCATTAATCGTCCCCGTTTCTGCCTCTCCCATTTACTGAAAATCCATGCTGGCAGGCCTCTTAGCCAGTCAGGTTTCTCAAAAACACAGACAAGCAGTTCAAGGTTTCAACAGTCGAGGGACCACAAAAGATGCAGAGCGCAGGGTGTGTATAATCGAGGATGGAAATGAACCTTCAGGTGATTAATCCATAGGCACCCTTTTTCTTCCAGATGGCATTTCACCAGGGGACGTGCATTAAAGTCTATGGACCTTGTTGTTACTGCCTCCGGTCCATCGCCGCCTCTTCTGCATCGAGCGCCTGTTGAGATCCATTCACCCCTTGCCCCCTTGTGATGTCACTACTACCCACTCCATCCATACAGATTTATGCTTGTGCACATATGAAAGAGGTATTGACATTTAAATAAAGCAGAAGGATTAGTGGGAGCAGACAGCTGCTTCTTAAGATAGACACTTATATCCATAAAACCTAGACATGTATTATAGAACTATAGAACGCTATCTAGTGTTTGTACTGAAATCTACACCTCAGAGAAATGTTGACTATACTATCCCAGCTGTGTGTCATGCTCCATGGCACGTTTTGATTGATACCTGTGACGCACGTACATATGGAGGGATGAATGACACTCCCTGGTGCAAGGTTTAATGAATGGAGTGTAGCATTCATATGTAGTGCATGACCAAATATCCAAGCTGTGTGGCTGCCACTAAGCGGAGTGGCATTTGTCATGCGAGTGTCCATATTGAACCTGATCATGAGCACTTTACATGTGCTGAAGAAACTGCTTTCCGTTGAGCTGAAATTATAGACAGCTTATCAGGTGCATACTTCATATAGTGTTGGCAGAAGTGGCTGGAAAAGCTTATAAATCACCACTCGCACACAGTCGAGCAGCTCCCAATAATTTGTCTTGGTGACAAAGCAAGATTGTTGGAAGGCAAACCACCTGGACAACCATAAAATGTGACCAAATAGCAACCCAGTCTCTCTGTATATAAATGATGTTTATATTCTGCAACAGCAAATACATTTTAAGAGAAACGTAATGCTCATAACATGTTTAATGAACAAAATGTCCATATTGAATGTGTCAGATAACATATTTCATGTTCAGTTTTCCATACAGTACCTGCTTGCAGGAACTAAAGCATACTGAACATATTTAAGATTATGTTTAAGGAAACTATAAACAGTTGATTAAAGTAACAAAGTACAGTAAATAGTTTAAATGTATTCTGCTATTAACCATTACAAGTATTTATGCTCACTACTTACCTCACTATACTGTAGTAGATGGTGGAGTCCACCATTCCCTTGTTGCTTTCAAATATTGAACAAGAGATCCACAATGCTGAGCAAAAGCTGGAAAACCTTAACCACACATGAGACTCAGTATCTGTAAACATGTAATTTCCAGGAGACACGATCACAAATAGTCAAATCCTCATCTTAGTTTTAGAAACACTGTGCACTGTGTTAGGTTACTGCTATTGTAATAACACCCACAAGGAAGCCAGTCTTCCTAATAAAGTGCTGCACAGTCCTTTGTTGAGTCAGAGGGCAAACCCAACAGTCTCATTTGTTGATGTTATTGTGTGGCTTGGGAGAAAACACAGATGTGACAAAGAAGAAGCTGGTTCAAACACCAGGGGAGAGAAAAACAGCACATCTGTTGTGGGTCACAGTGTTGTCAAGCAGACAGACCATATGGGCTGCTTCCGCTCAGCGCCAGCCATATCTCAGCACCACTAATCTGACAGGAATGACACCTCCGGAGAGGCTGTGAGCTATGTTTTAATGAACATTGTACGTTATTAAACTCATTATGTCTAGACTCTCCTTGCCACTAAGTCTGTTCCTCCATTGTTTCCCTCACTCGCCCCGCACGCATGCAAGCGAGCGTGCGTTCCTTTAACCTTAAGATAACAACATGTTCTGCTTTCAACATCCTGTGTTACACTGGCTGATTGCAGATTGTACAGTGTTGGGGCATAGCTTAGCCTTATTCTCCAGCACCTTTAGGCACCAAAATGCAAATGCTGGTATTTCCTAAACAAGGACCTGAATAGAAGCGACGCTAAGCACATTAGTATTCATATGAATTTGTACCCAAATGCATATTTTATGGCCCGTAAACATCATGTCAACCCTGACTGCTTATTTTATTGCATCCATGATTTGATCAGTGTCATTAGCCTATTGAGATGTATCTATACATCAGAGGATCTAAGAGAGATAATTACCCCTGTGAATTGCCACTCTGGATTGGTCAATTTTGGCTCCGTTTGCTGGCGTGTATGGATTTTCAAGTGGAACCTTGTTGTAATTATCTTTGCAAATTAAAAGACATTAGCAGGCGTCTTGGTAGTTGTGCAGGGGCATATAACTTCATTAGCTCAAAAGAGGGAATCAGCACTACCAAAGATGTGATTTGCGGTGATGGATATTTCAGTCGGACCCACCTCTTGTTGGACGTGTGCTGCATCGCAAATCAGGAAACAGACAGCGCTCTGGCTATGAAGGGACGAGAGAAATGACATGACACCAAGCTGCAGTGCTCGGGAAAACAAACAGGGAAAATGAGCAATAATGGAGGAATTCATGGTGCGTCTGGATGGATTCTGTTTCACTCAATTATGTTGATTTACATGGTTCTATAAAGTCTGGACATTTTGGCTATAAAATGAAGCTCTTACCCTGATTGTTGATATAAATCTGGATAGGGCTCATGGTATTTCACGCTGCGTGAAAATTAAACTCAACCACATCAACAAACTCAAGTTTAAACTGGAATGTTTGCTTTGGGGGAAAAAAAACAAAAAAAAAACTGAGGTTGCTATCATTTTCTATTTTTGAAGTTACGTATTAATTAATGCATTGATTTGAAAGATAACACCTGTTTCATCATATTTCACACATCAAACAAGGCTGTGTTTTGAAGAGCCGTGAGTAAACTCCCTCCGGATTTTAGTTCTACCGTCTAGATTTTTTTTATTTTTTTGGTATAACATCCTTAAATATTCTTTACTCCTCTTTCTGACTTCTTGATGAGAAATGAGAAAAACAGACTGAACTGCCAGCGATCTGAAGCTTAGTTATGATTGAGTCATTGTGGGCTTTGGTAATGGGAAATGTAATTCAATCCTGAGTTGTTCTCTCCACTGCTTCTTTGTCGGCGCACCTAAGACGAGTAAGACTAGCAGCTCCTGGCATTTGACGCAGCTCCACGGTGCTGTCGGGACTGTGAGCTCTGATCACTTCCTCTCAGACATGCAGTTCGATAATCAAAAGGAGTCCTTGAAATTCCAGAGCTGATCAAACAGGAGCTACCGATACACAGCTTAAAGCCTGGCTTTCTCGTATCAAAAGAAATTCAACTTGTTTATCAGCATCACAAAAAAAAAAAAACAGTATCTGCTGTTAGGTATTTAAAAAAGAGAGAGAATAATCTGCTGAGGCGATTTTGTTTGTATTTACAGTTCTGTCAGGAGTCTACTGCATTGAAAAAGGTTGGATATTATAACATATCTGCTAGAATCTTTTGCGTTGTGTGATTAATTATTATGCATTATCAGATTTCTTTGGTCTGTCTTGAAGTGGAGAGGATTAAGTTGGCTGTTGCTTCATATTCAGGAAAGTGGAAAGGAAAGTTTGGAAGTATAATATTCTGTTTTAGGTTTTTGAATTGCGCAGGTTTCGAGTAGCACACTTGTTAGTTGTGCTTTTGTTGTTGTTGAAAACCTGTGAGCTTTTCTGACTGCCCATTAGATGTAGCTGATACAAGTCAGAAGCAATAGCAGTGCTGTGTGTTGCAGGGCATTGGGCATAAACATATTGATCAACAACCAAGATGAAGATGCTGCAAATTAGACATCCATTATTGATACTTGATTTTGTGTAAAGGCTGTAAATGTGATTTATTACTGGGCAACAGCAAGTTAAAAACAACTCCTTAAAGACTGTAAAGTGTGTCATTTGGGCTTTTTTAGGTCTGTCTTCACCTTGTCCTCCAAATGTAACAACAGAATACATTTTCAGAGGATATTTTCTGTCTCCCCTGTATGCAGAACAACACAACTCGTCTGTGAAAAATAGAAACATTTTATAATGTGACAAGGCTACAGTTGAGGTCTGGCTAGGTTCGGGAAAAAGATCATGGTTTGGGTTAAAATGATCACTTTGTTAAACGTAGGGGAACATTGTGGTTTTGGTTTAAATTACCACTTCTTTAAAGTTACGAGACCGTCATCGTCATGGTGACAGTAAAAACCATGTGGTTAAGTTTAGGGGAAAACTGCGGTCATGTTTTAAAAACAACAATATTGACAAGCATTTATAAACAGGAAAAGTGGTCTAGTGTGTTGAAGCCTGATATTTTGATGACTCATCCATCGACCTGAAATAGGTTTGAGATCATGTGAATGCGTTTACTACTCCAACACTTTCATAGTTCTGCTACAAAGAACCGTATATAAAATTAAATTTCCAAGAGAAGGCAAAGGTGCCTGTGTGCTCAGTTAAGAACTGGTACTTTACCGCTGGCAACTGTGGTGGGCGGAAATATGAAGGTATTTTTATGTGATCTTGGTGTTGTCTAGGATGCATTTTACTTTGTATTACATTGCCCTTTGTACGGTGACTTGAGGAATTATTTGTTTAAAAAGATCCAGTTGAAGAATCCTTTGTTTCGGTTGTCTGAAGCTGATATGTTGACCTTTTGATGTGGATTTTTGTTTTAAGGATTTTCATATTCTTAACGGACAATTCTCTTCTATACAACCTTTTTAGTGTTTGTAAGATTTGATCATTTGCATCACGGTAGCTCCTTAAAATTAAGTTTGTAGCTTCTAAGAATGAGAAAATTCTGAAATGGTGAATGCCACAAATTCTCTTAAATTACTCGTACATGCCACTTAAAAACAAATCTGTTTGTGCGAGTGGCTCTTGCATGGTCATGGTCAATGTCTTTTTTTGCGAATTCTTCTTACTATTTGAATATATTGAATACAACTAAATGGAAACGTTTATCTGCAAACATTCACTGTCAACATATTTGTGGTTTCTAATCTCAAAGTTCTGCGCTTTGTTCACCCAGTGCTCTACGTGATGAGACCACCTGCATTCAATTATTTATTTTACTTATACCAGCATGCACTGAACAAACAACAAAACAAATAGCAGAGAAGTATAAATCTGCCCTGCAGTTCTAACCATAATCCTCATATTTATTTTTTTGGTTCCAGCTCTTCTGCAGTTCTAATAAATTCTAGTGCATCGACATAATATTTTAATAATGATAATTATTGTTTTATATTATTATTATTATTATGAAATAGGCTGACAATATTGTCCCTGGCAGAAGTGAAAGCTAGAGCAATAAAAAGACAGAGACATAGCTGTAGAAGGTGAGGGGGCTGTTTCTTTAGATGGACAAAGGAGGAGAGGCAGTGTGCGGCAGTAAGAGAGCAAACTGCTTCATGGCCTCAGGGGTGTGCGATGCAGAAAGAGACAGCCTAATGGAGGGTCCCTGTGAGGAGTGTTGACAGTCTATTTGCTTCAACCCAGTCAGCAGCTCTCCATACAACCACTGAAAGCAGGTGCACTGTAAAATCAGAACAGGGGTGGGGGGGGTGGGGCGCTGTACTTGCAAACGAACACCTCCTAATTAAAGGTAAATATACATATTTAATGAGACTGAAGTAGTCTCATTTTCATCCCCTTTAGGGGTGTCTGCATAATGTCCGCCCTGCATTAATTATTGGCAGCAACACAGCAGGAGCGAAACAAAGACACAAAGAGACAATGAGATGGTGAGTAAATCCCACTAATATTAGAGACCTATCACTTGGGTTCTGTCTTTACCAACAATACTTAGTGGGTCCGTTTCATAAGAAGCCATAGTTGCTTTTCCCCCCAGTGCAAATCTCTGTGAATGTATCCCAGCTTTGACATAAGCCATTATTGTGTGAAGTGTTTAGAATGTGGGTCACATACCGGAGCAGTAACCTTGGAATTTGGGGAGAAAATAAAGGCCTCTTTGATGTTGAATTCACATCATACACCACCATATAAACAGAGGATTCATCTCTCAGACATATGCATTCATAATGCATGAAAAGAAAGAAAATGGAATTTTAAAAACAGATTTCCTGATTTTTTTGGAAACAGCTAAATTAATATCCCTTACTGTATGAAAAACACATTGCAGATATGCTTGGTGAAATCTTCATAAGTGTATAAAAGTTTAGTGGGCTGCTACTGCCTGACAGGTACAGAGCCACAGTAAACAGATGAAAAATAATTCACCAATTTTGGCAGTTTCTTCCAAGGAATCCAAGAGCATTTTGTCCTCCCAAGGCAGACCGGCCTTGGGAGTAAGTGTGCACAGCAAGATAGCAACTGCAAGGCCCCTGTAGCTATATTTTTAAGAAGAGATTTCTATTTTAAGCAAACCACCACTGAGCTAGACTGCATGCTAGTCAGTGCTGGATTTTAGAAAACACAATGCTACAGCTACACTATGGGTTCTGCCACTACACGTTAACTATTTTCTGATCCAGTCTGCTGCGGATAAAAAAAAAATGTTTGTAGTTAAAAAAAAAAAAAAATAAGCAATGGAGCAGGTGAAAGAAATTTTGACAAACAAACAAACAAACTCATGTGATATTTGAGAGAATAATCTTGTCTGAACTTCAAGGAGAGCTTTGCAGTAATCTCACTCTCTGCTGAGGTGAGACTTTGATTATACAGATTGCATCTGTGGTAGGTGGTGCATATAAAATGTTTATAAAAAACTATTTCAGTATTTCTATACTTGGGGATATAACATTATACCATGGGGCTCAACAATACTTCTTTTGGATTGACATGTTGAATTATAAATCATTGGGCAAGGTGCAGGTAACCATAGCAACAGTACTTCTGCCTCATGATACATTAGCAGATAACTAGTGAAAGTAACCTAACCATGGTGTAAAGAGATGACAAACAAATTATGAAAAATAGTCAGTAAAGATTGTGTTGGTTAGTGGTATAACTGGAGTGTAACTGTGATAATAAACCAAACTTTGCTCTGTTTTACATCAGGGCTGTGGTTGCTTATCACTGTACAACAAGATAAAACAACACAAACACATTATTAAGTCAATTCAGTTTCATTTATATTGTAACCAAATCCCCAAATTACCTTAAAGGGCAATCTGTACAACATCCTCCTACTCACTTTCCGAGAATTAGACGAGAAGATGGACACTAGTCTCATATTTATCTGCTAAATATAAAACTACAGCCAGGAGACATTAGCTTAGCTTAGCATATGACTTCACACCTTCAGACTTCAGTCCTTCATTCATTTTGCTAAAGTTTCCTGTGAATACATGATTATTTTCAAAAATCCATCTATCATTTTCTCGGTTAATCGATTAGTTGTTTGGTCTATAAAATGTAAAAAAAAAAAAATTGAAAAATGCCAATCACCATTTGTTTTGCTATGAGACAATAGTCCACAACCCAAAGACATTCAGTTTGCTATCATAAAAGACTTTATAAAATACATAGTGGTCATATTGAGACGCTGGAATCAAAGAATTTGGGTATTTTGTTTTCTGAGAAAAATATTTTTTCTGCCAATTGACTAATCGTGGTAGCTCCATGTGAATATAATCCAGGCAGCATTTATGTTTTTAGAGTAGCATAATTGGAAAACAATTTAGTATCATATAAATGTAGTTTCTAGGAGACAGTGTTGTCTCTGCTGTCTAAGCTCTGCGCTTTGTATGCCTACCGTTCACCCTGACCACCTCCCTGTGTGATGCAGGCATGTAATGTTTCCTTGATTTGAAAAGGTTGTCAGTGAACATAATAGAAAGGTAGATACACTGTTGTGAGCAGACACTGAGGGGTTGGGATCCAGTGGAATAGACTGAGCGCAGGTTAGTAGATAGAATCTACCTAAATGCTGATTGAGTGAATGAAGATTGACGTCTCTGGATGCATGACTGGTGGTGAGCAAGGAAACATTAAAATGGCCATTTTTAGCATCCAATTTAGTGTGGTCTCCTCATTTATACACATACAGTACTATACTCAGCCATCCTGGGAAAACACAGCCAAGCAGTCTGCTCTCCGTTGGCCTCCGACTCCTTTTAACTATCACCAATGGCAGCGATTGGGAAGGCAATGTCTTGGCCACCCTTTAAAAATTCATCACGCTAAAGAATATTGACCCCTTTTTTTCAATTATAAGCAAACTAATGTGTTGTATTAAGCTCCAGTTGGGATTTTAAGGTTCCTCTTCATAACCCATGTTGCTCCTTTTTTTTTTTTTGTCACACTCTATCTACACTCCTGCTGCAGAGATCTATCCATTCACATATGATAAGATTATCCAAATTAGGAAACCATCTGGTGCCCAGCACTGTGTTGTTAGTTATTTTAAAACCATTCAAGAATACAAATGAAAAATTACTCAACCATACTTTGCTAGAATGTAAATTAATCCCGCTTTGGTATTTCTCAATTTGCACTACTTAAGAAAAAAACAAAAAAAAACATTAACTGAAATATATGAAAAGATTTAATGTTTTCTACCTAAACTCTTGCCAATGCATTATGTGTTTGACATTAAAGTGGAGCTCAGGGAGCCTAAACCCAATCAATCTCAGCATGGCAGAGAGAAGGAGAGAAGCCAATTGCTTAAGTGTGATTGGAGTCCCAGGTGACCAGTGCTGTCAGTAATGAGATATAATATCTGCAGCCCTGGGAGACTTCTATTCACATAGTGCCTGGGGAGACAAGAGTTGCAGTGGCATTTGAAATCTAATTGGAAACACTTTCATAGTGAATAAAGGGAGACACTTGGTACTGTTGCCATGTGTGTGACACAGTGAAGCACAACAGAACTATTTAAAATAGTCCCAGCATTCAGTGTTTCATATTGAAGTCATCACTGAAGCAACGTAAAGCCAGCTGTTAAAACACTAGCTTCCCTAGTCCGAAGATTTTACCTCACCCTCATACATCATGATACTTTTCATTTACACCAGCAGTTAATTAGGGTTAGGGAGAAAAATATAGTACCCTTTTTAGTGTCGTGGACAGTAAGTTATGAAAACGAAAACCAATCAGTGGTGACCTCTGACAGCCTTTCACATATAGTATCCACACTGTAACCTCATTAAGATGAAGTTAGTGCCTGTTGGTGTGCTTTCTTGCAGAGAGTTAGATAACAGGATTGATAGTCTGTTCCAAATGAAGCCGGAGCCAGGAGACGAGCTCAGCATTAAGACTAGAGGCGGGGGAAAACAGCTGGACAGGTTCTATCCAAAGGTTAAAGAAATCTGCCTACCAGCACCTCTAAAGCTTGCTAATTAACAATTTACTAATTTGTTTAATCCCTACAAAGATAGCTGTTTCCCCCTGGTTCCAGTATACTGAGCGGCTGCTTTTCACCTAAATAACCATATATCACAAAATCTACAACTATTTTTCGAGGTTAATGAAATGGTCTCTGGAGGATTCGTGATTTCAACAGTTGTTCGATGGCGACAAATTATGTGCAGTACAATTGATGCTGATTTGTGCCAATGTCTGTCACAGCTAGATGGATGTGAGCATTTATTTAATGCCTAATATATGCTCTAAAATAGGCTTTTCATAGACGCAATTTAACGCCAGAAAAAACTAAGACTGACCTTTCTATAGGCATGAATACACTAGCAGATCATCACGACTTAAGTGAAATTAAGCAAAGAAAACATTAATTCATCATCAGTTATTGGTGTCACCTGCAAACGTCTGTGTTTTACTTAGTTACGTTGTTCCTCATGACTTGCAGTGTTTCCCTATTTGCTTGTGTTTTCTGTATATCGGCTTACCCACTGTCATACTGACAAATATTTCTTAAATTGCCTGTCGGACTTGATGTTTTTTTTTATTCTAAATGATGTATGTGTTGCCAAAATGATAAAGAATATTATTTTTTGGAGATTAGGATGAGCAAAACAAACATATTACTAAAAAATAACTTTGATGTTCACATTATTTTGACATGGAAATTTGTGATTTATTTTTCTTTTAGAAGCCATCATGAGAAATGTGTGAATTTGACCTTGTCGACCTGTGTGGACAGATGCAGTGTTAGCCATTGGCATGACTGCTTTCTGCCTTGAAGCACCCATATAAACACAGCTAGTTGTGTGATGTACAGTGAGCTTATTGTAAATTATAGTTTGACAATGTGTTTTTTTTAAAGGCTGTATTTTTTTCCAGTGAACTGAACAGTTCAAGGGGAGAACTTTCCATTCCCAGAATTTCAGATTGTCATGATTTAAATTACAAACCTGGCCAATACTGGACCGTTGTCTCATTTGTATTTCTCTGTGTTTCATCACTATCCTATAACAAGGTAATCCAAAACATTTCTGAATAGTGCCACTCTTGAGATTGTACGTTGCTGTGAAGAGAACCTCTTTTCTCAAAGGCCCACAGCACTTCACTCTGCATCTCCACCTGGCTATAAACACTATAGCACATTGCACTGTGGGAGTTCACTTCCAATCAATTTATATTTATCTGCTTCTGTAGAGTCACAAGCAGATATTTCTCAGATGTTATAGCTCCTGCAGCATTTCCAAAACCGACCCTACGTTACATTTCATATCTATGGCTCTTGTATATCATCCACTTCTCAACTGGTTCATTCATTGCGTTTGTATTCATAGCATGCATAAACGCATAACTGTCACATACCTGATTTAAATGCATCTCAGTGGGCAGAAAAGAACAGAAACTACTTCAGGTCTCAGTCTGGCTATTGGAGAGAGTGACGGGCGGGGTAAAGTGTGCAGCTGCTCTGTGGGATAGATTGAGTGCATGTTTGGGCTCATGGCACTGGGGGATGCAGAGCTGCTTAGCATGTTAAGACTGGAGGTGGTGACACACGAGAAGAGGCCATGCCACCGTTCAGGCTGCACACTACCGGAGCCAAAGTCATTCTCCAGACGAACCATTAGCCTGGAAGAACATTAATCTGTTGTCCAGAGGCCTTGACACCTAATTAACTCAAAGACAAAGACAAGCGCTGTGGCTTTGGACACCAAAACTATATCTTTTTTTGAGGTCATCCTGGTAAACAGCAACCCTGTCATTTTTACAACATGTTACACCCTCCTGTGAGATGATTAATATTCTGCTGCCATACGACGGGCATTAACTGAATCTTACTTTTAAATGACCTTGAAAAGTATTGTTTCCTTAATTTCCATAGCACACAAATATTACAATAAAGCCCTATAAGGTATGAAGATCATTAAACATGAATTTTCATATCCCTAATGCTCCAAGTTATATTGGGAAGGTATTTTTGCATGAGCACTTATGAGATGATAATTGATCAAATCCTAGGCACTGGAAACAAATAAGGGTGCTCAGCTTGCCTCATAAATGGATGAACTTTATTGTAAGTGGAATGAGGTCAAAGCGTTTTGCAACCTTGAGCTGTAAAATCAACCTTGACAGAGATTTTTTTTTTAAATGTATTTATTTTCAGAGAAGTGCTCTTTGCATGAGGACAATTTGATAGACTAACAGATGTGTAGCGAATGCAAATGTTTGCTTAAGAGGAGGCACACAGATCCTTGAGAGCACAGTCTGGCAGGGTTTCATATCTCAAAGGCATCTTTGGGAGGAAATACCATAAAGAAGACTCCACTGATCACAACATATGACATCTGCGAAATGAGATGCTTTATCAGAGCACACTGTGAAAGCCATTATTTCCATCAAATCCACACTTTTAGATCAGATTGTTTCCTGCTCAGTGCCACAGAACAGATAGCACTGTCTTTGGTTATCACATCATAGTTTTTCTTCTATACATCACAAATGGTCAAATGCCAGATCACATCATTTTTGACAGCCCACTCAAGCATTTATAAACCTCGTCATACCATCTGCTAGCAACATAGAGAACTCTCTGCTCTCTCTGCATTGTATTTCATATACTTCTCTGGCCCACAGCCCCCATAGTCGTGTTCAACCCCATGCTCTCATTCAGCCATTGTTATTTCTATGGCTTACAGAAGATCCCTTTGGACAGTCGGTTGCCTCTACAGCAATGAGGCCACCGTTGACTGGACAAGAAGAACTGCTGGTCTGTAAAGCTTTCTTGGTGTTATATGATTTGACAAGTCTAGTCAAACACTAGAAAGAAATAAAGTGTAGATCGTACAACCAGTGCATTTTAACTTAAGTACTTGGGTAGTGTGATGATGACAATATTTGAAAATGTTATGAATCACCAAAGTAATTCCTGTTCATCCTGTGGAGGACATGAATGTCTGAAACACTTTTCTTTGTAATCCATTTTATAGGGAAAGAACTTAATGTCAACTTCTTACTGGAACAAGAGGAAAACTCACCCAAAGGGAATAGGATACATTACCCCAGAATCAAAACTTTCTATACACAAAACCATGTCAATGCTTTTAGTAAAAGATTCATTGACTAAGAGACACTTTTGACCTGCTTGTGCCAGGAGAAATACACAGACTTCAATAAAGCCCTTAAGATTCAAGACTAGGGAGGATACTTACTTTCATCAGGATAGAAGTGGCTATCCTTCTAGCCAGTTGTTCACACTAAAAGCATAAACATCAAAAAATGATGCATGAGTCAGAAAGTAGATCACTGTGGTACAAAGTAAAAAAAAAAGAAATGCCAAGAAGGACTGGTGTGTTACCCAGAATAAGATAAAGAAGCAAAAGAAAAAAGGTCAAATGGACATCTGAGTGTTTTGCATGGAAATGTCAGCCAAAATGTGTCTAAAGAAATAACAGCACACGACAATGTAGAATATGTTTAACAGTGAGAGAAAGTGCAAACAATGTTAAAGGTCATTGCAACAAGTCTGGAGGCCAACTGGATGACTTCTGACAGTATGCTAATTATATTGCTACCGCAGCTGAGGCTGCAACACCAGTCTTGTCATACAGCTCGCAATGCAGCCACTATGCTGAAGGGCTTTCACAAATAAAGCTAAATGTGATATTAAGACTTCAAATTTCACCAGATCTGTAGTTGAATCCATAGCATTTCATTTCACTTAAATGGGAACTCCATCAATCTTACTCAAGATGAATTTACTCATCATGGTGAGCACTACTCAGCACCACTCAGCCTGTGTGTGGCTCTGCAGGAGCTTTGTCAGGACTAATAGAATAACCTTAGAGATGTCAGTTTTTTCACTTTGACTCTAGACTACACATTAAAATTAAAATTAGAATTTAAAAGACCTGAGGTTTAGGTCTGGTCTAACTAAATATTGAATTTTTTGGACCTCTATTGAATTTATTGATTCATTCTGTCAACGTAGCACATAGTGATTAACTCTGTCAATATAGCAATATTCACTGGTTCATTAAACAAATATAGCCTATAGCTCACTGATCGAAAAAATGCTGCTTATTGCTTGAAGCCCCTCTTCAGCTCCCACACACACACACATGACTGTTCTCCTTTTATTTCCAATGTCTGAGTCATAATTTCTTGAGTCATAATTTAATATGAAAATCTGACAATTGATAGCCTATTTGATCACACAGTTTTTGGTTGTATTTACAACCTTAATAGCCCATATATATTTATTGATCTTTAGGAAACATACCAAAAATGTATATAGGCTTTATATAGTTTAAATGAAATTGACTTAATGAGCTAACACTAGCCATTGTTGGTGTAATAGAAAGCCTGACTAGATATTTCGATAGTTAGGGTGATTTAGATTAGACACAAACCTTTTTACTTACTACTTTTTGATCACATCAGTAACATTGTGAGCATGTTTCCGTTTACCTGTGCATTGGTATGGTCTGTTACAAAACAAGGACAAACTAAATTTGACTGGGCACTTTAAAAAGTAAATAAATATGAAAGTAAATATCCTCTTTTGTTTTGTTCTTTCCTAAATGCAATAAAATGTTGAAGTGCCCCTTTAAATCTGTATTACCTAATCGAAAATATAGTGTGGAGTAGACTGGATGTTAGTGCAGGATACAGTATAAAATTATGATTTTATTTATCTGTAAAGGACAAAAATATATATATAAAAAAAAAAATGATGTTACTATTTGGCGTGTGTTTCTTGATAATCTGCAATCAGCAGGAAGCTCACACTTGTTTATTTTCTAACAAATACAAATTCAAACCTCTCGTCCAGGGTGATGTTATTGTGCCAAGCTGTCACATATAGCTTTAATCACAGAGTATTTATACTGCAACAACTTTGGGTGGAGGGTAAACTGTTGTATTGAATATTGGCGTGTTCAGTTGAGGAGATCAAGACAGGATCAGTGTGGCAGTCAGCCATCCCTCCCACAGGAACACGCTGAAAAACACAAAGTGCCTGTTAATTTTCTCGCTGGCTGACGCCTCGAGGGTAGCGCAACATTTGCAAAGCCTATACTAGAAGTGTGACCTTGAGCCCTGGCCTACTACTTAGACAGGAAAGGCTAAACAGGTTTTGCATACCAAGAGAGGCGCTGTCTTGTTTTCAGTCCAGTGGGGAGCCACATAATAGCAGAGCGGAGCGGGTCGAATGATCCCTCCCTCTAACTTCCCCTCTGTTTACTTTGTCCTGAACACCTGCTGTCTCTCAGCCTGTAAATTAGAGGGTGAAACACAGGAGCAGTGTACTGTACATGTGGGTGTGCAACACACAAGGATTAATTGCCAGCACAGTGATAAGAGCCCTCTTTCCCTCTGTTCCTCTCTCCCGTCTCCCATCAGGGACTTCAGAACTCCTACTTGCAAAGCCCTCCAAGCACCAGACCACCTCTGCCAAAACAGGTCCCTGTGTGTGTGTGAATGGGGATACATCTGTGGCGACAGAACCAAAGCTCGGGCCTTCACACCTCTCTGTAATTTATATATTTATTTAATCTATCAGTTGCATATCTGTTGGTGAATTTTTAGTTGGATTAGAATATGATGAACTGGAATGATGTATGAGGAAACTAGGAAATGAGGAGAAGGGAATCCAAATACAATTTTCTCACTTTGTATCTGTTTAAGGGGGGTAGTAGTTGATGTATGCTAACGTGGCTCATCGCTACCCTCACCCACCTCTCTTCCTCACTTCTTACCTTCTCCCTGCGGGGATGAAATAAAGAGATGCAAGGAAGAGACGAAAGGGATGGAGGAATTTATGACGTCCTCGCTCACTGGTAGCGTAATTGACGACATGACACGCAACACCTTGACTGTCACACGTGTAGAAAAAAAAAACATTTAAAAGGAAAACACCTGGGGCCTGATAACTGATTATTGGATCTCATGTGGCGTCACAGATTGTGACTGATAGAAACATAAATAAACAATCTGTTTACTGAAAGAGCTGATTGGATGTGAGGAAGCAATAAAAACAGCTATACATGTTCTAAATAATATATATCCTTATTAATTTATGAAAGACGACAGGTAGGCAAAGTATGTTTGATGTCCTTTTCAGGCTCAGGCTGATATTATAGGCTTAATAATGATAACTGCAGCTGTGGCTGTATAGAGGACACTGTAGAGGTCTAGTTTTCCTAAATTAGATGTACTCTGAGTGGAAAAGAAAAGCCTTTTTGCTTTTGAAGAAAACAGTTACAAGAGTGCTTTCAAGATTTATTCATGATTTAGATTCTACACGTGTGATATTTTATCTTAGAGCTACATATGATATATTACATTCAAGCAATGTGAATTATTAATATTAGATTAAAGTTTCCACAGCAGCCCAGCTGTTCCTTGCTGAGAGTCAATAAAGACGTTTTGATCGATAGTGATCAGTGTTGCCTAGGCAATTTCAGTTTTTTTGAATTTCTTCAAACCAGCAGGTCAACAGGCCAAAGTCGTATCAGCAGATCAACAGGGTGGCAGTAGCATTGCTAGTATCAGTGATGCTAGCACAGTGGCACCTGTTTTGTGGGCTGGTTTGGACAAATAAACAGAAAGCATGTGGGTTTTTCTTAAGCCTATTCTCTGCTGTGTAGTGTTGATGATTGTCAGGAAGATGATAATGGGTATGATGATGTTTAATGAGGCCAACGAATGGGGGGAATGCAAGCTCCACATATACCGGTAGATGCAGTGTATGCTGGCAAGTGTTTAAACAGTTAAGCCCCACAGCTAAACAAGTGATTGTTTGTGCTGCGAGCATGGCTAATGAAAACTTGTAAGTCCCATCATTTTGGGCATGATGATCATTATGTGATTGTGAAGTCTACTCTGGGCTCGATTGTCACATCAGATGCAATTATTCTTTTCAGTTTAGTTTAGTTTTAACAGCTAGCACCCAGTGCTCCAGGCACTGTGGATGTTTTGATGTGTTCTGTGACCCGTCGGAACAGCACCCTCTCTGATTTACAAATTAAGCACTGGGTGTTGCATTCTGGTATAAAAAAAAAAACAATAGGCCACATTCACATAGGATCCACAAGCCTCCTCCAGTCTCTCATTTAAGGGATTGGAATATCATTGGCGATGACGGCCCTCAATCAGTTTCCACATTATGGGCCTGAGGATAAGGGAGCAAGGACGGGAGGAATCATATAATTAGCAGAATGGCAAGTACCTCTTCTGCGTTTTCCGTCTGTCACCAAGCAACCGTATCTGAAAACAGAAGAGGGATTTCTTACGTTGCATTGTGTGTGTTATGCATCCATTATCCATCCATTCTGTGAACCCTCTTATCATGTTTAGGGTTGCAGGTTTGACTAGTCGTGATACATACTGTACGCATTCACACTCACATTCTTACTTTCTAGTTCATTTAAACGTATATCAGTCCAAATGTGTTTACTGTGTGTTTATTAAAGGCTTGATTTGACGTTGGATTAACAAAACCTTCTCATCTTAATCAAGGACCAGAACTATATGTTTTATAAATTACAATGCTTACCAAACATCAGAATTGAGAGCATGTTAGCATGCTGACGTTAGCATTAACTCAAAGCACCGCTGTGCTTAAGTACAGAGCTGCGAGCATGATGTGATCCAATTAAATCAACAACCACTTGGCTACCACTGCAAGTTGTAAAAAAAACCTGTTCTACAGCACTGAGTGGTGATGTTTCATTTCATCATCACAAAGTCAACTTGCCACTAGTTTTAAAATCACTAATTTCAATTTTTAAGCGTGTCTAATTTGCTGGAACACCCACGTGCTACATATTTTATTTTATTTCAGAATCTGAAATGAAGCACAAACAAACTTACTTGTACTTTGTAAGTATATGAGTTAAACGCATGTACATATTATAAATGCTTGATTTTCTTTACATTCTGGGCAATAGAACTCAGTATTTCGGTTTTATATCCTACCATCTATTTAATTGCATTCATCTGGGGACCCAGGTGCACAATAGTTGCTGATTAGATCGCTCCAATTAAAAACCGCAAGGCTCTGAGTGCAGAGGATCAAATTTGAATATGGTTGTCTTATAATTATGAAGAGGGAGTTTATGTGAATGTTTTCCTCACAGTCAGCAGGTTGTTTTTACACTAAATCCAATATTATATGCATGACCTTTTTTTTTAAATGTAGGAACGGTGAAATTGCACGGTTTGTATTTAAAGAACCCCTCCAGAGAAGTTTTAAGATGTATATAAAATACATTATTTTCAATAATAATTTGTGTGTGATACGGATTTTTCACCAAAAAGTTCCATGATCTTATTAAAATCCTTAAAATTACATCTACTCCTGCTCCCTCATTAAAATAACCAAATCTATAAATATGTAAATTTAGAGGTTTAAGATGTAATATATGATATGTAAAATATCTGCTGCATCCCATTTAGTTAAGCCACTACCAGGCCCTTCTTCTGTGTTGTTTATAATGCTCACTGTGCTGGGACAGAGCTATCGTTAATATAATTAGTTTCACCTGTGCTTATCCTGCTATAACAAGTCAGAATGTCTCTAGGCTCTCTATATAAGATTTGAAGAGGCTTGTCCAGTGACTAACCGTCTATCTCCTGGAGCCTCCCCTGCCTCTCACTTACCCTGCAGCCTGTCGGGCTGACTCCATTTCCAGCAATTATCTACATTCATATAGCTATAATATGATTAGAAACACAATGCCACTCACACCTTGTATGCTTTACTAATTGAATGCAAGTTCACTACATTTTAGATAGCAGTTTCAATATATATATAACATTTCCTTCAGCACCACTTAGGGTTGAAAACTGAGGAAACATTTAAAAAAAAAAATCTTCTTAGAGCAATGAGCACTTATAAACCACAGACCCTATCACTATAAAGAAATTATTGAAGGTATTTTCAGCTTTCCGTCAATAGAAACTGCTCTGAATCTCTGTCCGCTGTACATGATATGATTTGAGCCTGACCACCTCCCTATGACGTCCAGGCAACATTTACATAATTGACTAAATTAATTAGTGTGCAGTATGAAAATCATGTCTAGGAGACAGGTTTGTATCATTAAGACACGTAATTCATTATCATAATATTCCATTTTACTCTGCAGATGACTCACAGTTGCAGCTTTCACAAGGAGTTTTTGTTCATATTACACACTTTACAGTTTGCAGCTGTAAAGGTAATCAGATCAGATTTTGTGACAATTCAGAGGTCTTAATCCTTTCTACATAAAAGAACTGCTTGTTCCTGTTTTTCCTACATCACCATCAAGCATGTTTCTAAGGACTTCATGATATTTTTGACAGTTGTTGTTTTTTTGTTTTTTGTTTTTTGACGGTGAGCAGCACGCAAATAAATGTGTCCAGTCATGTTTGTACCAAATTTAGGAATATTTCAAACATCTCAGTAATTGTGTCATCTGGCAATGATTCATGTTTTTATATTGTTTCCAGCTGAACCTTTGTATCTCCTTGCTCACTTTCCTCAACAATCAAGCTGGAGCTCAGCTTCCAATTTTGGCAGAATTCTACAGTCGGGATACTGACGAATATGTTTTTCCCACATCACCTTGACTTCTTTGCCGTGCTTGCCAATTTCTGTCTGAATCTACTTTAAAATAACATACCACACTTTACATGGCCTGGCAATGGATTATTTCAGTAAACCTTTTGCTCTGTTATAACATTTAGCTGTTCCAAGTTAAAGTCCAGGGTAAAGTCAGACTGAGCTTTGGGGCAGTCCAGCATTTAGTATTCAGTCTGCAGATACTGTCTTAATCCTTTCTTAATACATATTTTTATGGATTTAACTTTCTGACCAATAGCTGTTTTGTTGTTGTTTAATAGTGTTTGATTTGTTGGCTTTGCTTTTATACAGATAAGTATTGATAGATCGGTTTCCTTGTGACTAAAGTTGTGTTTACTTTTTCTTTGTGCTACAGATGTTCTTATTGTACTTAATTTTGTGTAGTTGCACCTGATTTTCTTTCCTCTGAAAAACATTTCATCTCCCTCCAAAAGAAAGTAAATACAATTATTATTATTATTATTATTACTTGGGACTGGAGTAGTTAAAAAAACATGTTACAGCTTTAACAATGCAATCAGGAACAATTTTTATGCTGATCCACCTGCTATTGCAATTTTGAATTGTTGGTTAAGTGAATTCGATTTAGATTATTCAACACAGCTTGCTTATTGGTGATAATAAGGAGCCTTTTTAACTGTGCAGATTATTTTCGTCAGATACCCAAAGCAGAAAAGATGGAGCTGCACAAGTCAAGTCTTTGTATTTGATTAAGAGATCATTTAGCACAGGCAGCATTACAACTTCTCCCAGAATTGATTTGACAGCCCTAAGCCTGCCTCTTTTTGTAGCTTGCACATCCCATCTGTTTGTCACCTCTTAATATGAACAGAGTCACTCAAGCTGAAAATGTGTAGCAAGACTAATATTTATGGAATACCGGTTATCCTAATGCTGCTGGAGCTAGCAGCATAATGCCCAAACATTGGGCTTATGGTGCTCTATGCATGACAAATATGTGCTGTCTGTGACACATGTGATTAGAAAAGGCAGTCCCTGGAGCATTACACAGGCCTAATGGAGACGCAGCGTTGGGGAGGAAAGGCTTGACCGTGTTTGACAGTAATCAGTTAAAGCAGCGATGATGATGTAATAAAAAGTCTTGTTTTAGCATGGACAGTCAAATGAGTCATTAATAGGTCATAGCCATCTAAGCCTTGCCTCGTTTATCAGTTTAACCCCCGCCATCCCTTAACGTAGTTATGAGCATTCATTCATCATTTAGCAAACATGCTGTCTTTTTTATTTTATACAGTATAATCTCTTTAAGGTGGAGAAAAACGTAAGTTATTTTTTCTGGGTGGACTTTGCTCAGTTTACTGCACCTGAAAAATGTTAGTAGTTAATCATCTGAAAATTGAGTTAGTATTTTTTTTTTTTCCCACCTCAGACTTGCTGGCTTTAAAACCTCACTGAGCATTTTAATGTGACCGCCGTCAGTGGCTGGATAAGCATTGTTGCTGCACCGGGGCAAACTGAGCCTTTCAACGGGCCGAGGGGGATATTGAGACCTGACAGAGGCAAACTTCAAACCCAGAAGCTAATCTCATATTAAATTATTTACAGCCAAAAAGAAATCAATTTTCAAAGGTAATGGCAAATCTCTTCCTCTGTCCATTGAATGTTTCCTGCACACTGTGTGAATCTTTTCAAAATCACATGAATATAATTCAGTGTGTATGTTTTTTTTAAGATCAGGGACAATGATGATATTATATTCAGTCCCTTCTCCAAACATTTTTAAAACCACATTAATATAAATCAATGCAAGTAACAGATTTTGGAGCTGCTGCATGTTGTTTTGTTTTTTTTAATCTGTAATGTTTGCATGCTTTCCTCATGTTTGTGTTTGCTGTGACTGTCTTGCAAATAGACTCCATTTCCACTTCTGCAATCTGCATCTGGATACATTATCTGCATAATAACATCTAATTAAAGGGCCTTTGCATTTACACCTGGTATCAATAAGCTTTCTCATTATATAATTTCTGCCTGAATTATGATTCGATCTCAATATACCAATTAAGTAGGTGGAGCTCCCTTACAACACAATACACGTGGTGCATCTGAGGACATGGGAGGAGATGCTGGGTACTCTTGAGGGACTGATATAACCTGATTTTCATTTATTTTGACACCTGATTTAGAGTTAGTCTTCTGACAAAAATGTACATTAGCATATTCTGTGGGCTCATTTTTGCCATGCATATATTTTTATCTCTTCTACATATTCTGTACGCCACCTTTTAAATATGCACAGTACATTGTTGTAGGCATTATTATAGGTGTTGCTCTTGTTGGACTGGGGGGACAGGAAGATGCAATATGTGGATAATTATTCAGACAGTCTCTCCTGGAAGGCAGTCATAGTGTTGCACTCAGCCAATGTCATGGGAGGATTGTCCAGCTTGAGTCTCTCGTTTGTCATTCCGCCGGCAGCGACCCTACATGATCATGATAAACCAGGGTTACCAGGGTAACCAGTCTAACTTGGCTAAGCCAGCTAGCATACATCCTGGAGCATGCTACAGCAGAGTGGTGCACTGACAAATTGTTCCGGGGGAAACTTGCACTCTAGAAAATATTGTTCTGCACATTGAAGTAAGTGGATTGTAGAACTATGTTGACAGTAATATTTCAGGTCACAGAGCATACCAAACCAAGTGCATTTACTCATCTATTATCTATATCACATTATCCAGATTACATCTCCAGATACAGACTGCATCTTAATAGCAGGTTCTACGTTAGGTTGTGGGGTCTGTGTCTATATTGCTTCATCATGCAAATGTATCTAACTTTAATTAACTATGTGCAGATTGGTTCTTCATGTGACTTATATCCAATCATCTCATTTGACAAGTTCACACATGATCTCAAAGCCATGTGTGTGCTGCAGTCTTAGAAACTGTCTTGTCTGAGTAAATGTTATCACTTTAGGGACATGCAGCACTTTTTCACTTTTCTCTCTGAATTATAAATGGAGGAACGCACTGCCGATTTGATCTACATGTGAGACATCCTAGTGTTAATTAATTAAACAGCCCTGTCTCTTTACTCGGCTCTTTAATTACAAGTGAATTAAACAATGCCCAATGTGAATTATGTCTAATCAGAGGAATACATTTCACCAATTAAAGTGCCCTCTAGTATGGAGGTTAGACTAAAAAAATGTTGCTGACTTGCTCATAAATCTGAGTATTGATTTGAACACAAAGGCAGGGTGATAAATATACCCCAGCTCTCTCTGTGCATTGCAGTGTTAATTCCTAAGAAAGAGACAATGATGGGAAATCATTAAGCTGACTGCTGATGCCATCAGGAGCTAAGAATATTGTTCTCTGTGTCAAAGGAGCTTGGTGGGACTTGTGGTGTAAAAAATATAATACGAGACCTTGGACAGCAGTTTCAGAATTGTAATTCGTTGTATAAAACACAATGTGAGGTGCTGTATAGACTGTAAGAACGTACTGTTTGCTATAATATGTTTTAAGATGTTTTTTTTTTCCTCAAAAACAATGTTAGAAAAAACAAACTCTTTACTGTAGATTGTTTTGTTTTTTGTTTTGTTTGTTTGTTTGTTTTGGAGACTAGATCAGATTAATTAATTAATTAATTGTCATAAAGGCTGTGTCTGTATGTATTTTTTCAGTATTTGTATTGGTATTGGGGGAGGTTACATTCTACACTGGTGGATATAAAATCCTTTTTTTTTAAAGTCAAGATATTTTATTTCGACAGTTAGAGCAATTCTAATAAATATTCTTATATTAGCAACAGATCGCATAACTACCAGTATGTGAAAGGGGGTTGCTGATGGATATCACCCGACTCTGCAGTTCCCTCTTTATTTTCAAGAAAAACTCTGTTAATGGCAGACAAAGTTAGCAACTAGCTAGTGAACATAGGGTTAGGGTTAGGCTTTTAGTAGAAACCAAAACTACTCAAATGAGATGAATATTGGATTCAGTTCATCAGATTACATTTCCATATGAATGCTTATGTGCGTCTGTATCTGTTGGATGTGTAAACAGCTAACACGTTTGCCATATCAGCATACATTATCCCATTATTGCCAGTTTGACTGAAAAAAATTGATCAGATTTATATGTGATGTGGACTTGCCTGTTGAAACGGACTACAACAATTGGCAATAGAAATAAATAGAACTCTTTCTAACACTACTCTTTATAAATATTTTCAAGGCACACATTTAAAAGTCCAGTTGCTCTCGATCCTGAGGGCATGCAACATAATGTGAACATCATATATACATTAAGAAAAGAATCTGAAATGGACCCATAGAGGTTACTATAGTGATGACCTGGACCCTCCAATGGCATCAGATAAAGTTCTGTGCCGCAGATAGACAGAAATCAGTGGCAGAGATATCAACCCAGAGAGTAGGAGTGAATGATCGTCTGTGTCAAAACCTGCACTAAGATCTAGGAGAACTAAAACAGGATTTTCCACCTTAGTTACTAAAAGCAAGTCATTCATCACCTTGTGAGGAGCTGTCTCGCTGCCTCCTATGAGGTGCATGAAAGGCAGATTGAAATTTCTTCAGAGACTATTACTGCTCAAAAGAGCAACTAATGAGTTTGCTACCATTTTATGAACCTTGGGCAGGAATGGCAATATAGTCAGTAATTGCTTAGAAAATAATGGTCAAGCATTTGTAAAGCAGGCATACAGAATAGTGATATCATTTTCTAAGATTATATGGAAGCCATGTCATTTGTTAAAGAGATGTGAAGTGATTTTCTGTTATTTATATACTTTAATGATGTCAGACATCAATGTTAAATTTTATTAAAATTCTAAAACTTGAGGTTAACGTATATAGAAATGCTACCTGCAATTCAAAAGCCAGGGCTTCAACCTGCCCTGAATGTTTTGTTTGTGTTTTTCTGTCAGCCGATGAGCTGACGTCAGTTCCGTAGCCTTGGTTGCTAAGGTTGTTGCTAAGGGTTTTCCACGTGTTTGCATTGTCCATATTATCATCATATTTCAAATTAAATTTTGGGTTGAATCTGTAGTGTATAGATGTATTTGAGAAGTTGACATTTTGAGAAGAGAATAAGTCCAGAAGTTGTCCATGATCCAGCTTTTCATATCAGACCAATCAGAACAGAGTGAGCGCCTCAGGTGTGGGCCTTAAAGAGACAGGAGCTAAAATTGCCTGTTTCAGAGACAGACTGACCTAGAAATACGCACCATATGCCCCCTTTAAGGATGGATTTATTTATAGTGAATATAGAAGTACTATACATTTAATTCTACTTTTTTTTTAAATCAAGAGCTGCCAGTCAAAAATCTACAGACGATGCCTTGCCAAGATCTTGTAACACTGACACATGATACATACACATTCACAGCGGTGATGACACATCAACAAAAATATCTATAAAACCACACAGTGACACAGAAGACAGATGAGAGAGGTGATAATGGACTCTGCTTTCATCACACACACGTTTTTAGCTACTAGCTGCAGTGCTCTAGGGATGGCAGTGTTGGTCATTTGGTCTGTTGATCTGTTGGTTCAATACTTGAGTCCAGAGTGGGCTCAGACATATGCGGTATAGTTCTCAGAGGTGAATAAATCCAAATTACTGCTCTGACCTAGGACCACCAACAGGTTAATGTTTCCACTTACCCTTTCAAGACAGAATACAGCCTGTACTTCATGATCAATGCCAACATTGCATGCTAACTAGCCACCGTTTCCTACCCAAACCTTAGGGAAAAAGTCGAAACTTTCGTTATTTTTACCTGTTACTCAGCAGAAGGTTGCATTTTTCAATGGTGCATTTGCAATTCCAACAATATGCCTGGAATAATAAAATTGTTTGCCTGGGACAAAATCAATGTTTAAATCCAACATTTCCATACTGAGAGAGAAATTTTGGTTTTGAATATTGGTTTTGCCCCAGGCAGACTGTAGACTGTGAGATCACTAAAAATCTTTTGAAGACGCAACCCACTGCTGGATAACAGGTAATTATTAATGGTGCGATTCTTGCCCAATGTTTTGTGCATGGATGGATTTGTGACCAAATCACAGAGTGCTGTGATTGTATGAGCTCGACTTTTAGCCATGTTAAAGTATGAGTTGCAGGAAATGAGAAAAAAACACATTGATGGGATGGAGGGGGTGTACAATAATGATGTGCTAAAATGAAATATGGTCACACTAATTGTATGATTTAAGTAGGCTATAATTACAGTGAAGAATGGTGTTTAAATGAATGGAGAAAACATATAAATATATAGAGACAGAGCATTGCATCAACCATTCACCCCTCATACTGTATTTCTTTATCTCATTTGGGGAGCGCCAGTCCAATTACTAAATGTGAGCCTTTCACAGAGAACTATTGCAGAAGTCAAGCGATTATCCTTTTATAGTCAAGGACCAAAATCCTCCCCAATCTTATTTGTTGATAACCGCTGCCAGTGGTGGCTTAAGAAATATGAAATGGAACAGTATCCAGTTTAGTTGCCATTCTCTCTGGTAAGCACAATGCCATTATATCTGCCTGTAATGAAATCGAACAGCATGGGCCACTCCTTCTCATCTGCAGTCATTGCTGGCACTCTGGAGATGGACTCCCTGTACGCATTCACAGTGTTAAGTGTTTTATCAGCAAACAACGATTCAATGCTTTGTGGTCTACCACGAGCCGTGCTCCTCACACTTCAAGTGGAGTGCTATTAGAAAATACTTGGGGTGAGAAGGAGTGGGGGAAGGTGGAGCTTGGTGCCTCTGGACAAAGTCTCTTTGCACTGCAGGAATTGTGCTGACTGAGTCTTTCTGATAGACAAGTCATGTCTGTATTCAGAGCTCAGCAAGGTTCAGGAACCCTATGTGACAGCAGCAGTGTTTGCCAAGGGGGGAAGGCTATGGCAAAACAAACACACAGCTTTAGTCCACTGGAAAACTCTAAAAGCTGCCCCTGTTTGCACAAAATCTTCGGCTCAGCGTAAAACAGGAGGTGAAATGAGAAGCAAAGAAAATGCTGTGGTCCAAGTAACATTTAAAAAAAAAAAAAAATGTTTCAAATTTAGTTTATTATTTCAAATGTCTGCAAGCTCCAAATCCGACTTTTGACACATGCATTTTGAGGATGATATATGGAATACATTTGAGTGCAGCAAAGTCCTTCGAGGTCAGGCTCAGACAGTATCACAATACAGTAGAGAACAACGTGTTCAGTCTCTGCACAAGCCATTTTTTTTCTCTTGGGAACTTTTTGGTAGAAGAGATAATTGACTGGCTGACATAAAAACCCAATCTGTGTCACAGTTGGGTTTGCGATATTGACCCGTGGACGAATAGTTTACTTTTCCACCTAAACTCTCCCACATTATATTCTAGTTTTCAATAGCTAGCAAGACTAGATCAAAACCTAGTATATATCTGGACTGTCAGTGTGTGTGAAGTTTTAACCAGTTTGTAACAGAGTTAATCAATGGTTGTTTTTATAATGTGAATTCCTGGATATGAAATGTGCATCTGCAATTTCTTTTTTGGAACCAATGACACAGACAGGTCCAGTTCTACTCCAGTGTTGAAATGTGAATAATAAATGCCAAGTGCAGAGGCGCACCGACTGTGTGGGCGTCTCTATGCACACCTGTTATGGTGGTTCATGTATGTGCAGCAGCACATCGTGCAGAAGGGCCGGGTGAAAGTGAATATAGATCAGCGGGTGTGGTCATTACTAAATACTCTCTCAGCCAATCACATTACTGCTCTCATACCGCCGAAAAAGCTGTGGCAATCCCAGTTAAACATGATAACAACAGCTCAGCAAACAGCTTTTCTTCAGGAAACGTCTGGACAGTTCAGAGCATCACAACATGAACACACGACACTGCACTTAGTTGCTATAATATAAAGAAACAACATTAATTTGGTAAAGACATTTATATCATTATATTGAAGCACCACTATTTCAGGCATAATTATAATGTAGTTCACCTTGCACACAGTCACATATAGCAGTTTAATTAATGTTACACAACAGTGTTTGCACTGCAGTGTGTTTCAAGGATTAAACATGAAATGGTAGCTTTGCTGAATAGAAAGTTCTTAAAGAAGCTGCTGCAACAACATTTCAGTCCTGCTGCCTTCAGATGCTGCAGAGATTTAATGAAGTGAAGGAGAAGCTTTTCATGCAGTATAAAGCAGCCGTGGACAGCAGATACTGTACTGTGTGGACAGAGATCATATTTGTTTTAAAACGCCATTATAAAATGATAAGGTATTAGTGTGGATGTAGCCAGACACATTCCCCTGTGTAGGGCCGGCTCTGAAGTAGTTTTCATTCAGCGTCATGCGCTCTGTGGGGTTTATCGAGCAGAAGTTCAAAGAAAAAGGTATCTTTCTCATCCTGTCTAAATAATATATATACTATACTTTAGCTGATCAGATTAACTGTTGAGATAAGAATAGGACTATTGACATTTTACAGCATAATTCAAGATGTCTGTCACCTGTACTTCACATCTGTACTTTTTCTTAAAGGAGCAAAATTCCATGAGAAAGGGTTTACTATCTTTTAGGTACACAGCAAGTGTTGCGTCATCTTAGTGTATACCAGGAAATGTCGTCTGATCATATTTGCCTTCTAGGTGAAAGTGCACTTACAAAACTATAAACTACTCAAAGGGACAGAAAGTGATGTGTGTAAAAGGTTTATTTATCTTCTTCTGATCAACAACCACTGTCTTCTTTCTGTCAAAACATGTCACCTATATATATATATATATATATATATATATGTATTATTTTTTTTTATTATTATTATTATTATTTTTTAAGCCCCAGCTTGCTTCCAGCATTTTCTTTTTCTATTTATGATGGCACTGAGCTTTTCAACTGGTCTCTTAATACATAAAACCAAACCCTGCTTTGGGTTTTATTAAAATCAGTTGAATTAAATAAAAATGTGTGTTTTTTGCTATTTTAAAAAACAATATTGAGTTATATGCTATTGGGGAATTGTACAAAATCGTTCTTTTTTCAAAAGTTTTTCTCTCTTATAAGTTCGCTGAGGGCTCATTTTCTTCTGCCCTCAGGTCACGTTATACAAACATTAATGAAATGCAACCGTAAGACCGAAGACTAAAATTATATGTATACTGAAAGGTCCAGAACAAATATCGTGAGTAGACTTGAAGTGAAGATTATTAACATGTATTGTTTAAATACACTTATTTAAAAATTAGTTTGGAGTACATGTGTGTGTAAACAGGTAATGCATGTTTTATAAAACACTGTGATGATTTATTTATGTGTGGAACCACTAAATATGAACTCGGAACTGTTATACATAGTTCATTGACTGTTTATACACCAGATACATAGCCCTTTAATGAATAATAATTGGATGGATTAAACTGCTTATAAATTTTAAATGGGGGAGGTTAAAGTAAAATGTTGCCATTTGTTACACTGTCAAACCAAAGTAGCTCACTATCCAGATATGTTGTGACTGCCTGTCATTTGTATCTCTCCCCACCTACATTGTTAATAATTCATTGGACTTATATTTAAGGCCAGTGGCATCCATGTGACCACACACACACACACACACACAAACACACACACACAGATCATGTACAGCCCTGGGCAAGTGATTCTGGCTCCAGTGCATTTATGGCCTGCAGCTGCGGAATGATTCGTATACAGTATACCTCCTGCACGCAAAAAATCAACCTGAGATTCAGGAGCTCTCCCCTTGAATCCAATGACCCTTGTGTGGTGGTGGTAAATTTATGAGGTAGCAGACAGATTGACAGCAATTGAATAATCCATGGTATTTATGAGGGCGGCGGATGACCTCCAAAGTAGTGGCAGATAATGAAAGATGATGCTGATATTGCGTGAAAACACTGAACGGGAGAAATGTGACTGATATCAAAGTATTGGAATGGCGTGGAATCAAATGCATATAGTGCTGCATGAATGTAGCAGGTTTGTCTCAAACTAGTATGGAGCTGTCAGTTTAATAATGTGTCCTTCCTGGTGCAGAGACTTATTTAATTCAGCAGAGGTTAAAACCAAATAATGTGACTTGACAATTCTCCTGAAGAAATCTTATTGTTCCTGACAGTCAGAATAGAATGGCCTCTAAAAGACATATAACAAAACAATGAAAGAAATAAATGACTGCTGCTTTGTTGACTGAGCAGATATACACGCGTTCATAATGTGTTTTCAGCCAGTTTGAATTGGACAGTAGAAGGAGCAGTAGCTTCTCCTTGAGCTGTTATATATATAATAAAACTCATTACATACACAAAAGAAATCATATTAATGGCGTACATTCTGTTATGTGATACACTTCATGTAAATTCCAGTCAGGTAGGAATTGTTCACACAAATGCACTGATTAGTGCAACAATATACATTTTAATGCTGGAACATCACGATCCGACATCTGGAAAACACAGCATGCCCGGAATGTAAAATCAATTTCAACCTTCATTAGAGTCGAGCAAAGATCTCCATCGACACATACAAATGCACTGAAAGTGAAATAGATACATTCAACAACAGCAGATACATTCTGTGTGTGTGTGTGTGTGTGTGTGTTAACCTTAGACAACATGCCAACAGTGGAGACTGCTCTTTCTAAGTAATGAGATTAACTGAGCAGCATATGTGCAACAGGATAGTCTCTGTTGCAAAGCACTCTTCACACTCTCCACATGCTGGTCAGATTTACTGTTGCATAATTTCAATAGCTTCCCAGTATTGTAACATAGTATCCATTATCTTTCACATTATCATTCAATTGACAGGTATTTAAATTGATTCAAAGGATTAAGAGATAAGCGCAAACACAACCTCAGCAGATCTAAGAATCGATCGATTGATTACAAACTACCTCAGTCTGTTGAAGAAAACGGTCACAACGTGTAAGATGCTTCATATACGGTTTACTTGTTCTCATATATTCTTAACATTACCTTCCAGCATATAAATCTGTCATATTGTGGTGGTTTGCGGTGGCGGATGGGTTGTGAAGGCTGGGGGGAGGGATGAAGTTGGCACCGGACTGCGTGTGTGTGTGGGCATGTGAACTTGGCAAAGACATGAGATGAGAAAATACACTCACCAATTCTATTGTCTCCTGGAGATTGTACATCGCAGTTCAGCCTGGGTGGTGTGTTTCTAAGCTCTGCGGTGCATTTTACCGTCCAAAGGGAGGATTAGTGAGGAACACGCAACAGGATTTGTCTTTTCTATGGAATGGCTCAATTTTCGTATCTCCTTCAACAGAGACTCATGTCAGGGTTCAAGAAATGGTTGGAATCACAAGATTGTTGTTTTCAAAGGATGCTGAAATAAATGGAAATGTCTGATGGATATTATTTCAAATATCAGCTACAGTAGAGAGCATTGATTTATGATGTTAGCTGAAGCAGCCACCACTCAATCTTTGTCTTTGTCAGTTATTATTTTGTGAGCTTGGACTATATGAGCACCAATGATTTGTAGGTGGAAAAATTGTGCTTCCAATGTGATAAAACCTAAAATGTATGGAATCCCAAAGTTTTCAATATTAAGTGAATAATTTCAAGTCAAGCAGCAAGAGCTGCCTGGCAAAATCTGTATGCAGTTGTTGAGCTTGCTTGCTTAAAATAGGCAGATGGCATGTGATTAGCTGAAATGTGAGGGGGCAGTGAATGATGACAACTTTACTGTCATGAAAATAGAAAAGTGAAACTAGGGAAGATTACAATATTACATTAAAACAGACTTTTGAAAAAAAGCATTATCTATAATGAACCAAAATTAACTGAAAAAACATAAAAAAAGGAATAATAAAATGACTTTTAAACAGTGCTGAGGTTTAATTTATCTCACAGCTGTTTGATTCATGTTTCTTTCATAAAGTCATTTTATTTAAAATAATTCATAAGTGGATAAAAATAGATGGCATATTATATGTCCAAGGCTGCTATTGATTAATTCGGCAACTATTTATCTATCCATCGAAGTATTTCAATCGTAAAGAAAACAGAATGTATTGAAGAACTACGTATAGATATGAGAGGAATTTCAGCTGCTGAAACAAAACTCAACGGATCACTTGGGTCCATTGCGTCCATCATATTTCAGCCAGTGTTTGAAGTGCATGCGAGCTGCAGCGAGGTACATCTGGGGTCTCTGCGGTGGAACTTTTGAGGAAGGGATTAATAGGAGTGGGGGTCTGCTGATGCATGCTCTTGCTCCTTCGGGTCTCCATAATTCACATTGTCAGCTGAAGAGTCGGTGCCGAGCACCAACCCGGAGCTGTCTCTCATCATCACACACAGTCAAGAGCCTGTCAGAACAGATGAAGCCACCGGCTCAGCACTGTCGAGGAACATTGAGCCGTAATTCACATTCTCCTGCCCCGACAGGCCTCACTAAATCCAGGTCCTGCCATGAACTGCTGGCGTCTGATCAAGAAAGCCCTGTGTTGAAACCACAGGAGAGCCACTATGCTACGAACTAGATTATAAATGATCGACTCACCCTGCCTCCCCATCACGTAATATTGGCACCAATAATTGGTATGTCGCCTTCCACAGTAGTTTAGTATGTGCCTGTGCTTGAATTCTTACACTGTAAAGAAGAAGAATTTCAATGAATTCCAGCTAATGGCTTATTGAGAATGTAGCAGATGTGTGTGACACACATAACAACCTCTTCTCTGCGTTCTTTTTGTGCAAATTGTGTTTCAGTGATATCAAAATTAAACTCCGAGCAGTTGTTGGGATTCAATTAGTGTAATGATACGCAACATCACACTGCAACGTCCTTTTGCCACAGCCTGGAGAGACGTGTGAGCTCATCCAACCCAGTGTAGCTGGATCTTACAACAATTACCAGCAGCAGCAGTCTGATATTTGTGCTGATATGCACATCTTGGCAGATGCATACAAAAGATGCAAAGCTCCGCTGTCTCCTTTTTACAGTGAAAAAGATTCCTGTGAGTATATTTAACGGAGAATTTCAACACCATCAGCATACAGAATCCACATCTGCGTCAGAGTGGCTTAATGAAGAAGCAGGTCTGCTACATCCAGCTTGGGGATTTCTCGTGCCCATTGTCAGACCGCATTTATACCACTAGGCTCCATGATTGGCGGCTCAGCCTTCAGTAAGCCTCAGGCAAGCTTGAATCATCAGGAACACACTACAAGCAAGACTGAAGACCCCAAATGTAAAAAAACAAAAAAAAACCTGTGAGAAACGACAGAATGTGATCCTGTTGATAATACTTTGCTGAGACATTAGGTAATTACCCTGGAAGATATTTATCATTTGACAAATACGATTGTTCAAGAATATATAAATGAAACTGCATGTGCAGACACGGGTTTAACATAACAGCAGTTTACCGTGCTGCACAAATATATAGTTCAAATACATATTTAATTTGCTCGAGGCTTGTGTGCGAGAGAACAAATTACAGTACAGAAAAAGAAGTGACATATTAACATATGTCATCTGCCAGGCTCTGGTGTTATGGTAGCTGCTCAGTGCCTGCTCAAGTTCTCCATGCACGTCTATTAAAAGCTGTCATTCAGACCGTCTTGTGCAGCACCAGGCTTTGTAAATGGTTTATACTCTATGTGTATGCATAGAAACACAAACTTGTCATTAATTCCAGTCCATTTACCAAGCTGTTTCAGAATTACTAAATGTAGGCTACATGTGTAGATAGCTTTGTGGATATTGCGATTTACACATACCATATAATAGGACGTGTCATTGAGGCAGGATGGATCTATCTGTGCATTAAGGAGTTACAGCTAGCAAAGAATTTTAGAAGCACGTATCCTTTTCTCAAAAACAAAACAACAACCCCTGTGTGCCGCAGCAGAACTTTTAGAGTTCATCTCGGGATGCTTGTGTTTTCTCCTATAAGGTTCTGATGCTATCTGAAACTGTTTATTGTTTGTTTGTGGTCTTGCTGGCTAACCGAACCACCCGGCGTATTCATCTGCACGCACCGCTTTGTTTCTCATGTAGTGACGGTTACTTCAGAGAAACTGCCGGCGTTTCTGCAGTCATCGCTTTCACTCCTGAGTGAAGTGGAAAACGTTTTCTGCACAGTGGGAACTGTTGCTGCCAGAAAATTTAGAAGAACAGACGTACAGCCTCAGACCTAAACAAACCAGCGTGCAAGTTGTCCCAGATATAGATCCCTATGCAGTTAACCATAATGGCTGCTAGAGGCGGCAGTAGGAGGCTGATGGAGGGTTACCCCAATAAATTATATGCAACACCTTAATCTCAATCTAAATCTCAGGAATGTCAATAACAGCGCAAGAGAGCAAAGTTAACCTGCCACATAGAGCCACCACATTGATGGGAAATACATCAGGTTCAAATGATTGCAGTCATTATCACTTATTTAATAAAATAATTAGCTAAACTTGAAGGGTGCTGTTCTGCAAATTATTTTCAATTATAACCCTTCTAGGAAACTTTCAGAACATCACTGAATCCTATGAGAAAACCTATAAGATTATGTTTATTAGCACTATTATTTCATGAATAACTAACATGGGCTCCAATTTGGACCAAAGAGCTATAACCATTTGTAACACATTTTAATAAAAGTGTTACAATATTGGAAAATTCCTCCAGTCGTACCACTTTTTTGGCACTTGCTGTAGTAGATGTGATCAACCTTTAATTACACTGATTAGCTGGCAGAAAAAAAAATAGCAGCAAACTTATAATTGCCCTTATGGATACAAAGTTTCCTGAAAATATAAAAATACTACTTCTACTACTCTACTTCTCTAATGAAATTTTCTAAGATTTGAATAGCTGACAGAGGAGGACGAACTACAATAACAAGGTTCCTTGTTGTAAAGCTTTCAGGTTGAACATTAAGTATACTGTGTGTAGGGTGTACAAATCTATTCATAATTTAGTTTCAGCACCGTTCTGCTTGGATCCAGAGGAAGATTTATCATTAAGGTTTATTATTTGAGCCTTGGCATTATCCTTTTTAAGTTGTTTAAAAAATAAAAAAAAAATTCTTCATGGTATAGGACAAAGTATAAAGCATGAAAACAATCATCTATCACTGTCCTGATCACTGAGGTGCACGTACTGGTATAATCTGCAGCCATGCAATGCTCTGCAATAAAAATGGCAATGGAAATATGAATCAAAAGAGATTCACCAAAATGCAATTAAACAAGTTCGGAAAAAAAAGGGAGCACAAAAGCTTTATGTTTTAAATATCAGCTGATGTATTTCTGCCGTTTCTCTTTCAAAAACAGTTTTTCTAGAGTTACATTTTGATGCTTATGCAGCTCTCAGTGAACTTTGTGGTATAACCCGGAAGAATGCACATGTGAACATGTTTGTATATTATATTATGTAACCGATATATGTTGGATATATGATCAGTTAGTAGTCCATAGTAGAAGACAGCTGTTTCTGTTCTTCCACTGCGGTGTGATAATGAACTCTCAGGTAGATCTTGACTTAAACAAAAACAAAAAACGGCCTTGCAGTCTGATCAGTGTCATGATATTTGTTTCCCCAGTGAAAGTGGAGCTGATAAATATTGACACGTTTGGTATAAAATCCAGTATGTTTGGTTTGTTTCATGTTTGTTTCAAGAAATTACAAAATGAAAAAAAGAGAATGACAATATTCATTACAGAAAAGGAAAAAAAAAACATATGAAGAACATGGATTAGAGAGGACACTCCAGGAACTGGATCCTGAACCACAAAACTCTCTCTGTACCCAGATGACCTATAATGAGGACAGACCCCACAAACACTGTGCACAAGAGGCAAAACCCAAGCACCCTATTCACATACAGAAGTGGTAGAATAGACGCGAGGTGCTGGGAGAGGGTGAAGCCGATCATTTCAACACATGATGTACGAGTTTTGAGCAAGGACAGAAAACAAAAGAACATTTACATTTTTCCTGACAAGGATCTCTTGTCCTCATGCGACATTTAAGACCGTGTTTCATATCCGCTCAGTGATGGTTTCTTTTCTACTCTGTTCACAATAACCAAGAATTACCGTAGTTGCCTGAACCTAACTGAGCTTTAAACATAGAGGTAGCAGATGAGGAAACACTAATATGAACAGAGAGTTTTGGAAGGCATCGACAAATGTCATCCTGCTATTATGGATGTCAGGGCAGAAATTTCTCATATGGTTTGTTTTGAAAGGCAATAACTATTTTGTCATTTGAGTTGGAGGACTTGTCGATAATATTGTATTGATCAAGTTTAAGCGACGGCTTAGATCCGGCAATGTGGCAACAATGTGCGAGGGGGGAGGTAACCCTCAATTTACATAACTTGAGTCATTTGATCAGATTTGACACAGCTACCTCTGGAGCCACAAAAGTCTTTATACAGATTTATTCACATATGCAGTTGTACTCCCCAAAAACTGACTCTGATTAGTGAAATTGGAGCATCTGATTGTCTTTTAAATAATCAGACTAAACTGTTGGATCTTTACAATTTCTAATACAATCAAAAGCTTTAGAAAATAGACTGTGTGAACTGAATGAAGTTTCACAAGATCCAGCTTGTAATGAAGTGGAATTATCATCTAAAGTAAAAGCTTAGTTTCTGCCTGTGGTTTTAAGTTATCTTTAAATGTATGTTGCATTAGATCAGTCACAGACAGCTTTAACATTCAAGTGCTTGTTTGTGAGCTTGCACATTGTGAGCTTGGGGAAAAAACGCAATCTATCCGATCAAGGTCGTCCGAACACTGTTAGGATTCAGAGGCATAGGTTAACCTTGTTTTTCTAATTTGATATCCTGTATCTATGTAGAAATGTTAGATGCCATGCTTCCTACTTCCCACAGTGACATACACAGCTGGGAGCTGCCTAGCACAGTCACAGTCCTCTGCTGTTGGCCACATAACAGCTCCACAAGGGCAAATGGGGGTTAAGTGCCTATATCGGGGGCAGTTAAATGGCAGTGGTTAAGGGAGAAGGGGGAAAAAAACATTCCTCATTCACTTTCCTCACTCAAATTCTCCTCACTGGTCTGGAATTTAAAGTGAAAACCTTTCAGTTAGAAACCTGCTTGTCTAACCTGTCCCTCAATACAAGAAAAAGCACTTGTGCTGTTGGATTCCTGAAGTCTTTTTAAGGTGCAGTGCTATTTTTGATATTGAAACTGAAAACATAGAAGCTGTCAAAAAATGTGTTATACTCCTACGGTCAACTTCTCAGATCAATACAACTTGCTACAGTAATCTGTTTTACGACAATAACAAAAGTCCTTTCTTTCCACCGGGAGGCCCTGAGTGTCCCTACAGGACTTGCCAGTGGTTATGAAGTCAGCTGCAGAAACTGCCAGCACACAGCCGCTGTCTCCTGTCCCCTCCACGGCAGCAGAAGCCAGAGTTTGTGCTCCAATGCTCAGTGAAATCTGGGAACTTGCTGCAGTGGTTTGGCTGAAACCCTTATGAATCAAAGTTCCCCATGTTAGGTTTCAATGAAGTGGAAGGGAGGACTTCATCCCAGTTTGTTTCTCTACTCATTGCTGTTTTTATATTTAAGACTTTGTTGGTCGCAGGTTGTTTGACAGAACTTATACATACACATTTTGAAAAATTTCCAGACACTTTTCTGTACATGACACAGTAAAATACATTATTGTGTGTGTGTGTGTGTGACATCCAAACATAGACACACCTATATTTCAAGCGCATATTGTTAATGCACTGTGTGCTTTGTTTTCACTTGTTCCTCGTCATTGGTCAAACTCAAGAAGACAATGACCAGGCTAATAAGGCGAGAGGTACAAACAGAAACACACAGTACGTAGAAAAGAGCAAGTATACAAGGACCAAACTTAAAAACAATACGTTTAAAATATCACAATTATCAAAACATGCATATATATATATATATATATATATAAACAGCAGATTCATATTTACATACAGTACATCAGAATCTTATGTTCAAAATATATTGTAGTAAGATCAAAAAGATCCCTTAAATTCGTCAAGGGGGGTTTTAAACACCCGTTTATGCAGCAAAATATTAACTCGATCAAATAGCATTACGGTAATTGACAAAATATGTGTGTGTCAGGATCTTGAACCATAAAAATATAAAGCCATCATAAAGCTACCAACAGTTTTTATACTGTTTAATCTCATATTCCTGATTCAGACCTCTAGGTGTAAGAGTGTGAAGAGTGAAAATATAAAAACTCTTTGTGGTTGGAGGGTAAATCGCCCTCTCATCTCTGAGATCTAACGTGTTCAATGCCAGTACATCTGAGAGAGGCTACTAGGCGAGTTGCCTCCCTGAAATACACTGCCATTGGGTTTCGCTCGTCCTGTTTTTTTAGAGCTCTTTGTGTATTTCTCCACATATGCTAAACCACATGGGCATTAGATCAGATAGATTACATTTGGTGTGGAAGAAGATATAGTGCAGCTTTACTGCACTATTTCATTGTTTTTCCTGTAATCGTGTAAATATATGTAGTACACTTATACAAATTGCACTGGGTGCATGAACCACACCAAAAATTCCCTGGTGGAGGATCAGGAAAGTTGTATTTTTAGCAGGGATAAGATCGGATTTTTCTTGTCTCGGGTTAGGGGGGCGTTTGTCACCACATCGGGTGGATCTTTGGGTTCATTTTTAAATAGCGGATCAGAGCTAAGAAGTGAATATTCTAAATAGCACCAAGGAGTGTTACTGTGTTACAGTGTTGTACCAGCTTTTAACCATTTTTCATTATACCCTAGTTCTTTGAAAAATATTACCAAATAAAAGTCCGCCCTGCTTAATTGTCAAATCTTGTTGTTATGTTGCAGCTTGTGCATTTGTGTTTTCTGTTAACGCACTTGTGTTTTTTGAATTTGCAAAGCATTTTAGATATGCGGTTTGTTTGACACCTCTCAGCCACCGTACCTGAGTCCTAACTGACAGGAGAAATGTGGTGCAGACACGAAAGATACTTCCAGTTGAAGTACATTAGTTTGAAAGTTGTGCGAGAGTATCATGGAAAATTTTTTTTGAAAATTGTGTCCATTTACACAAACAAAAAGTAAAAAATTTGTGATTATTTTAACAATCTGCCATCATACAGTGTTGGATAGGAAGGCTTTTTATCAGGTGGAGCAGATTATGCATGTAGAAAGAACATGTATTGGTTTCTTTTCTACACAGGTCTGTCACCAAAGTCCTGTCCTCTCATTTTATAAGAATGTCCAATAAGTGATGATTAATGTCACATTTTACATGGCGGTAATTGAGATACTCATAAAACTGCAGTAAACTATCAACAAGACTATCATAAACCATGAAATTATCATCCACATAACACTTCCATAGTGTCCCTGATTTTCAGAAGAGAAGGCATAACGATTTCCAAAATAGGCTTTATATAAGAAACTGAAGTTAGATATTATGCTGCCTATAGCAGTCCCTTCATATTGCCTTTTTATAAAGAAAAGTTCACAGCACAAAGAACAGACTCTTTAGGCTTGTAACATGAGAAACTTTTTTTGTTGAAGCATAATCGAGCTGCCTAATCAAACACAATTACCACAGGTGAATTTTCTCTTTTCTTTTTATCAGTTGTACTGAATAGTAGCTCACATACTGTTAATGTTAAAATAACAAAGTAGAAGACAACCTATGCAAGTTCAGACCCTGCTGGTGAGGTCACAGCACATTGTGTAATATGTAACCATCCTGAGGATTTTGCGTTATCTGGATGTTTTTTGCAGGAGAGATGACATTTTGTCATGTCATAAAAAAGCAAAACAATATTGAATGTCCCCAGTGTGCCTAATGTGAATCGTGACGCTCCTGGATGTATCCAATAGTTTAGTAACAGTAAATTTTAAATACTTCTCTCGGTGGGGGTGAAAACACCACCGGAGAGGTCAATATACCATTCAGGAGCTTTGAAATTAATTCACTCAAGCTGGATGTATACAGATGATTTGGCTCTTGAACAATAGCAGATAATACTATAGATCAATATTGGCCTAAATAATTATATGCTATTTGAAATTAAATTTTTTTTCCTTCACTTGCGCCCACATTAAAGATCGCCTCGAGAAGCTTTGCTGGTTGTTGGTGTCTTCATGCAGTTTCCAGAGTGATGGATGGAGCTCGCCCCAATCACTCCTTCTCATATTGTTCTCCGGCCACACAGGGCACATAATGGCTCATTAATAAACCTCCATGATTAATTTCCAAACCTCCCTCCCTATGTGCCTCTCCTCTATCGTCTTTAAAAAAAAAGGCACCCTCCTAATTAGTGAACACTGATGGAGCATCTACTGTATAATGCCCAGGGACAAAGCTAAGGAGCACTGCTGCTGTTGAAAAGAAATCCATGAATCGTCATTATAGTAGAGCCTTTCATCTGTTTGTAGCTTATAATGCAAGTTTGGTGGATGCAGCCTGAGAATATTTGATCTCCAGGGTTTTAGATTTTAATGGCCATTTGACTTAACAATTAAATATTTTGTGATGTCTTTAAGTTGTTGAAAAATATATACATCATGGGCTCATGGTTTTTGGACTGTGAGTGTCTGATCCAGTTCTGCTTTATGGTTATTGATCCTGTTGAGTATTCATCACTTGCTTGTTTTCCCTTGCACACCTGTGTTGTATTAATCTCATTCGCTCTGCCCTTGCGTTGCTGCCTACCACACCCTCATTATCTCTGTTGTTATCCAATCCTTGTGTTTCCCTCCTTATGCCAGTGCCTGCATACTTCCCTGTGTGTTTCCCATTGTTCCTTGTCAGTTTGTGGTCACTCTATCCCAGTTTTTGCAGTTGTTGCATTTGTTTTTTGTGTTATGCTTCTCACCAGTACTGTTGCCTTCCTCTGCCTACAATCTGAATCCAGTAATAAATAGTTATTATTCCCTCAGCTCCTGTTGCCTGTCTATTGCCTATTGGTCCATCTGCCTGCATAACCGTGACAATATATATAATTAGTGTTTACCAGTCTGATCCATGGTTCACACTGGACACTGTGTGATGAGGTTGACATTTTCTTCCTTAATTAGTGAAATGCTCAGTGTCACTCACCTAATTAATTATGTGACATTTGGTGCCTTGTGATAAGAATGACCTGGTCCCAAAACAGAGGTTGCATGCAAATATGCATGCACTAATTTCCCAGAGTGTAAAGAACAGATGCCAGCACACAATAAGAATTTAATCACAGTCCACTGTTGACAGTAGTGTACAATTGGTAAATATAGCTATATAGCTATAGCAGCTAATTTCATTTATACTCTTAAGGGTTGTGCTACTGTTACTGCTGCTCTCACTGTCACTACTTCTACTCACCACAATAACCATTAACAGACGTGAGTGTATTGTATTGAGGGCATTATTTACAGATTTTTACTCCATTAGATCCAAAGATAAATGTTCAGTTTTTGGGGGTACGTTTCTATGAAGACTTTCATTTCTCACACTTTGTAAAGAGCAGTTGAAATAATCTCTATGACATAAAACAGGAGGAGGTATAAGGGTATTCAAGGAATAGTTTGACATCTTGGGGAATACACTTAATTGCTTTCTTGCCGAGAGTTAGATGAGAAAATCTCAAATGTACTTCGAGCAAATAGGAGGAAGACTGATGGACTTCAGATTATGTCAATACTTTGCTTTAATATTTTACACCCGCTGCAACATTCTGTCTTGTTTTGAATTTAAAAAAAGCAATTACATGCAAGGAATGTCAGACTCTTGAGATTTTCCATCAGATAACATGACTATTTTATGTTGCCCTCATGTTGTGCTTATTACTATATTTAAAAAAGAATTTCCTCAAACTAAAGGAAGCATCAATTTAAAAAAAAAAAACAACAAAAAACTAGAACAGACCACAAGAGCATGAACAGTGGGGCTCTGGGGAAAAAGTTTTCGCATATTTCTCATTACATCAGGACTTTAAGTGGTGATCATTAGCATACATAATAGATTACATCTCTTCACGGGTACTGTAAAAACCAAACAAGGAGGTCAACAAGGGGTGAAAGCAAATGAGCAACCCCTTTTCGGACACATGAAATAAGCTCAGGTTCAAATCACACGGCTTGTGTATTACTGAGAGACTGCCTCTGGTCAGAAATAAAGAAACATCTATCCTTCATAGATACTGTGCCTGTGTGGGGATAATGATGGGTGAAATGCACAGCAGAGAAAGCAGCGCAAAGCTGTGCTTTGATGAATCGGGTGATTATATTCTGAAACACTCCTTTGCTCTACAAACTGCTGTGGCATAAAGTAATCCTGTTTGGATCCCACTGACTAAAAAGGTTTGCTTGCCATTGATGTGCGAATCCCACAAGCAGAGGAGCTTTCTGTTGTTTTTGCCTTGGATTATGGAGGGAGGCACCTATAGTTCAATCGGGCATTAATGTGATGTCACCATTTACAAGTTTATACACCTCATTTATACATCAAACATCACTTTGTTTGTAAAACCATGGCAATTAATGGTGTTGAATTATTCAACAGAAAGGTCTATAGATCTATAGGTCCTTTTAATGCTTTAAAATGTACTATGTAGCGCGTATTGTAGTATTGATATTGGCTGTCATTTCTACCCAGAACCACAATCACTGTGAGGGATTTCAACAGTGGAAATCCCAGCATGCATTCATTGGTCATCTTCTATGCATAATTGGATGCTTAATGGCCCAGAGCTAATGCAGAGACATCTATATCTCAATTTGTCCTTAAGGAGTTCCTCAATTGTCATTACTTTTGGTATGATGTGTGCACTTTTTGAGCAAATTTAGGCTTGAGTTGGTATCTCATGAAAATGTATTTCATGTAATTTAGCATGCCTTTGCCATATTGTGGTATATATTGATATACAGTAGGAAAATGAAAGCCCCTGGGGATCTAGGACCCGGGGGCTTTTGTCTGCTTTGTAATCCAGCCTTATTATAGCCCTGCTTCTGATCAAAAATAAGCATGAGGAAATATTTCATATCCTGAATGAAAGAGGGTTGGTTGTGTGTCAATGAGTTCTGCAGAAGCAAGTAAACACACTGCTGGCTGGAATAAACATTTTTATTAAGTTATAGATTTAGAAAAATCCACCACAAATTCACAATGATTAACATGCACAAGTTTAGTATACAAGACAAAACGGTTACTTTTCAATATGAAAATGCAACTCTACATGTCAGTATCTCACAGAGATCATTGATTAATACACCAGTATTAAGGTCGGAGAACACACTATATAAAAGCAATAAGGTTGTCTTGAATGGCCATGTTAAAAAATAAAAAAAACAATATATGCAAGCTATTTACAACGCACCAGTTACACTCCTTTCTAACAACACCTACCACAAAAACTAATCCAACCAAATCAAACTTGTGGATGTAAATAGATATGTTGTGGCTTCCATCACTTTTTTCATTTTTCTTTAGATTGTACTTTGTAGTAATTATTAAAGCAGAAGGCCTGAAACTAGTTTTGTTTTCTAATGTGAGCATGAGCAGAGTAAGAAACATTAGACCAAACTACAACTATGTAAATAATAAAAACGATCTGAGAAACTGCCACACATTAAAGCACTGTAAATTAATAACCTACGAGCTGGCCATTTGGTGATAAGGTTACCTTATTTGGATATTAATGGAAAATATCATTACATCACTTGAATCAAGTATTTGCACACACAAGCTGCTTTAGGGCCCAGTCACACCAGAAAGAGGCATAGCAAGATTCACGTGTTCTCATTTAGCTGGCGAGCTAATGGCTAACACAATAGCAAGCTGAGACCATGCAAGCACTATTTCGTCACAATAGCTCTTGAAGCGTCTTTATATTTTCTTTGTCGTGTGACATTTTGTCCCCCAGCTTCCCCCCATTATTATCCCCCATTTTGGGCTATCCAGCTGTCCACTCCCTCAAAGGTAAGCAATGTCACATTGATTTGCTATGTATGAGTGGCACAGATTTGTGTGTCAATATTCACCAAAACAGTTTTATTTTGCCGGGCAAGTGAATCCTCTAATCCCAGCAGTACCACCACCCTCCTTTTTCTTTCTTTAATTTTTTTTTTTTTTAATGAATTGATTTTGCTATATAAAATGCTGGTGCGACTGGGCTTTTATGCTTTTGGAAAGAAAGCTACAGTAGCACAATGGTTGTGTTCAACATGTAACTCAAAAGAATCAACCAGCCAGTCAGTTTCAGGTCACTGCTCCAATTCAAAGTTACTATCTACCACTACACTACAAAATACTTTAAAAATCTGTGAAAAACTGAGCAAATACAATGAAATTTCTGGTAAAAAAAACCCAAACAAAACAAAACCAAACACAACAACAACAACAACAAAAAAATGCCTTGAAGCTATCTGATAGGGAGAGAAGTACACCTGGACATCTGAAACATCAGTTACTGTAACACAACAGAATGAGTGCAATAAGAACGTGGCCATCAGTCAATCAAGCAGCTGAATTATGACAGCTGTAATAATGGGGCAGGAAAATCAATATCCCATTGACTGGTCTGCAGCAGTCTAATCAACAAGCGCAGGGCTTTATGAAGCCAGTCAAGGAACAGATAGGACAGCCTGATAATGTTGGCTGTTTGGACTTTTTACGAGGCCTCTGGGGTCTGCACACCTGTTCAGACGGCTAAGTGAGGACATGCAGTCACCTTGCATCAATTCCTTGTGCTTTCATTCGACTTTGGAGGGTGGAGGATAGGGTGGGGGGGGGAGAGTGCAAAATACAGACGACGACAGCCTCTGAGCTAATGACCGTACACAACCCCATCTTCGGCAAAGGCACAGTAATGTGTAGCAGTTTAGTTGACTGTATCCTTCCACATCCACATGAACATTGTCAGGACCCCAGTAATCATACCTCGGCTCTTACTTGGGTTCCTTTTGACAAACTCATCCACATGATAAAAGGGCATGAAAAGTAGCTCCCTCGGCAGAATAGCAATGTTCTTTTGTTACTGTTCGGTCTGGTATGTGTCCAATACGTGGTGATGGGGTGGGGGTGGGCGGGTGTGTGACAGCCGTGCCTTACGCTCCATTTCCAGTCGGGGTTCTTTCACCATGGTATTGTCATCAATTATTCTGATGCCTTAATAGCCCATAAATTATGTCACGAATGGAGTCATACATTTATTATACCACAGACCAAAATTTCCACCATATATCTCAATCCATTGCGGTTTTCCTAAAGCTTCCAACCTTTTTTGTCCTCTGTGCTCCGGTGTACTTGTCTCAATGAAAATTTAATCAAAATACCCTTTCCAGTAATGCGCTTCTACTACATCCTGCCACCGAGTTTCCTGTCCTTCGTTATGAATTTCTTCAGGAAGAAAAGCAAACAATACCTCCTCTGCAACACAAATCTTTCTGAGATATTTGAAAAGGAAAGAGAGAAAATAAAATATCAGCGTGAGCTCTAGTGAAGGCACTGTTATCCTGTAATCCATTGTGCACTGGGTCAGCTGGTCATCTGGGTGTAGATGGTACATGTTCTGTAATATGATATACGTATCTAGAACAGAGGATGTCTAAATGTAGAGGAGGAACAGTACACATGGGATCTGCTTGACATAGTAACACCACACATCTCTATTCTCTACAATCCTGGCTTTTCTATTATTTTTTTTTTTTTGTTAGACTGAGAATGCAGAGTGTGATGGGCATCTATTATTTAGAGGAGCATGAGATAGAGAACAAAATGCCAAGACCTATCAGGGTATTGTAGAGAGAGCCTTAAGCTCAGTAGCCTGTGGCTCTCAAACAGACCTAATATAATTTCAGTTCACAGAGATAAGTGGGTTTGAGGCACAGTTGATCAATTTGCTATGCATCCTATATACTGTATATTTGACAAAACATTTTTAAGCATGCAACGGATGTCTCTTTTGGGAAAAGCAGCAAATAATAATAATAATAATGGGATAAGTCCGTATATTAGTTTGAACTCTGATTCCTTTCTGAGACAATAAAATATGAATGCAACCAATGATTATAGGCCAATCTTCAGATGTTGACCTTGTGAGATGTTTTTCTTGGTACACTGGGGGGTTTTTTTTGCAAAACATTTTTAAATGGTTGTAAATAAAACCATAAAGCAAGCAGCCTCTGTCACCTACTTTGGTATGGACTGTATGTGTAAAAATGGATTTTAAGGCATTAGTATCTCCAAAAGATACTAAAAAGATAAATCATGTAGACATCATGACTTCTAAAATGAAACCTAGAGCACGGTGGCACTTATGATGGTGGAAGAAATACTGAAAGATATCATGCAGGCAAATTATCACGGCTTTTAAAGTTAGTGGTGTGGTCCCTTTAATTGTTTGGCGCAGTCCAGTCCTTTCCAGTCTCTCCCAGTCCTTCCACTGAGGCCCGGGCCTTCTGCCAGTCCAGCGGAGGGTTAACGTAGGACAGACTGACTGAAGGGACGGGTGGGAGGGAGGGCGCTCTGTAGGCTCTGATTAAACATCACCAGATGGAGCAGAGCAGAGCATTGATGAGGACTGCAGAGAGGTACAATGGGCTGAGACAGCTCGCTCCTGAGCCCCGCGCTCCCATGCCTGCAACCAAAACCAGCAGAGCAGCTCGTGAGGAACCAGAAACAACCCCCCTGATCAAAAGCAAGAAACCTGTATTCTGCTGTGCTATTCTCTATATTCTCTAAATTTCTGACAAGCCGTTATAAATCAAAAGCCGACTGTGATTTCTTTTTCATATTTATAATATTTCCTTGCTTTCAACAGGAGGAGGATATTTAAGTATCCTGAGAGAAAGATAAAGTTCGTATCGCATCAAAGAGGAGAGCGGCAAACTGTGCAGCCTCATAGTTTTGCACAGCAGTGGTATGGGAGCACAGAACTGCTTTATATGCTGCAGTGCTGTGCAGCCAGTCAACAAGGAATAATAACCCAATGGCAGAGATGGATGACACCACGCACGCATTTCTAAAAAGGTCGCTTTTCTCACACTACAAATAAGTCTATTACACATGGTTGGAAAGGGATGCAATGAAGCCAAATTAAGGGTCCTCTCTGAATTATTGAATCCTCACTTAAGTTTTATCAGTTGTCAAAAAGGAAATGGTAGGAGGAAGGAACGACAACAGTAAACTCACTTAGTTTGTGGATGTGGATGGGTTCACTGCCCACACCTTCGCCGCCCTCACTCATGGCCTTGATTTGAATGAGATAGTTGTCATTGGCGGAAAGGCTGAGCTCCACAGTGGTTTTGTTGGTCAAGATAGTGTTGATGTCATTGTAACGGTGTCTCTTCAGCAGCACCTGAGGCAGGGGGAGGGTGACACAGAAAATTTGAGCCAATGCAAAAAGCGTCCTCCTTGATACTGAAGATAAATCAGAGCTGCACAGTGAATTGGGACCTACCGAATATCCAGTAACCTTTGACTCGGTCTCCGCAGCTACTACAGGATCCCAGTGCAGCGTTAGTGTGGAGCCAATCATGGTCCATTGTATGTTAAGCGGAGCTCGATCTGGTGCTAGAAAAAGATCCAGAAGTAAGGATTGTGACTGTGGTCCTGTGACTTAACATAAATAGAACGCTTCTCAGACCCAAGAAGATGACTAGAGAAAAAAAAACTTATCAGTCTGAATAATATTTTGAGGCTGCAGCAATCCATCCTCATTTATTGAAATTGGAGTCTCGCTATATTCCCAAATAAAATTCTAGCATCAAGTGCTAGATGGTCACTTGGTTGCAAATCTCTTGCCACAGGAAATGGAAAAAGAGATACAGCCAGAGGACTTCAGCTGGACTCTTTGGTCATTTTGGTGCCATAAAAAAACAGAAGGATGCTGTGTCTATTTTCTTTATTTATATTTCTGGATGTGCAAAGCCTGAAATACCCAAGTTTCAAGAATCTACTGTAACTTGTGTAGCAGTTGTCTAGTTTAGCTTTAACATCACTTTTAACGTTCCTTTCCTACATTCCTCTCAACCTACTGAGTTTTTTTTTTTCTAAGGTAAATGGGAAGCTTTCTTGTCAGATTATATTTTATAAGGACAACCAACAAAGCTGAAAAAAAAAAAATGCCATTCCTGTCATGTTGAGAATGGAGCAACGTCATATGAGAAGGCTCACAAGGTTCATGAAGAAGTGCCATTTAGAAATTATATAACCCCTCCCCCAGGGGACAGACTCACGTGGTTTCTTTGTGGTGGTGTTGATGGGTGCTGACTGCGGCCCTGGGCCAGCTGTATTGAAAGCTGCCACAGAGAGGTAGTATGCTGTGTTCGCTTTCAGCCCTGTGATGTTAACCAGCGTGTAGTTTCCAGATATGCGTGCTTTGCCAACAGTATCAGGCTTGGTGTCGTCTTCCCAGTACACAACCTGTTGGGGCAGGGGGAAAAAAGTCCCAGTCACGTGCACAAATAGATTTCTGTGGTGCATTTCACTGCATTATTGAAATTCATATTCCAGCAAAGAAATCTGAAATGCTGTTTGTATTACAGGCTGGAAGGGGGAGGGAGCAGTGATGAATAATACATTTTCACTAGTGGAGTCTCAATTACTCATACACATCCTCTCAACCACCCTGGTCATATAAACAGAACATTAGTGGATCATACTGTATGTATGTATGTATATATGTATGTTTGTATGTATGTATGTATGTACACTGTTTTCTTTAATCTGAGGAAATTGGATATTAAAAAGTGTATTTCGGAATGTTTTATTTGTACTAACAAATCACAGTTTTCTACAGCAAGGAAACTATTTTGTAAAACAAGATGCAGAGTCTGCTTCCCTTCAGGCTATTAGCCTCAAATTAAGGGTACAGGTGAAACGATATTTGATAAAGCAAACAGAGTAATTTGCCACTTGCTTTGGGTCATCTTCAATATTCATGTGTCTGGTATTAAGTGACATAAGAGTTGAGTCAATAAATAATTAAACTGAAATGTGAAGTCTGCCCTCTGGGATCTCTTGCTATTCCATCGTCCATAAATTATTGTATTTTAAATTTGTTATCAACTAAAGCTGTGTATGATAAGTGGCAGAATTCAGATTACAGTAATGTAATCTTTTGAACAGCAATAAGTGATTACGTTAAACTGAAACTGGATTGCATTTGCAATTTGCATAGTGTAATTAAAGGCTGAGTGCCATACATGTGCAGATCCATACTGTTGGTGGCCTATTGAGATTCACTCGCTTAAATCGACTTCAGGACTGCATTTGGAGAAATAAGCTCTGTTCTAAAAGGACAATGTGGCCAGTGCTATGGGAACTGAAGAGTTTTGTGCCAAGGGCCAGAGGTGACAGATATTGAAAGAGCACCAGAGGGAGAGAGGAGGGGACAGCAAACCCCTCTTTGCATTCTTGAAAGGAAAGGAGAGATTTTATGTTTGCTGTCGCTGTGCCAAAGTGTTGAGGTCATTTCATGATATTATAACACTTAAAACACAAATCTCCGCAGAGATACATAAGATTGAGTGCACAAAAATGGAGAAAAAATAATTTAATTTAATAAATAATTTAAAATATTGGTGAAATGATGGTTATGAGGTGATAAAGAAGCCACAGGGAAAAAGAAGCAGAAGAAAAGATTTTGCAGTGAGTCACAACATACCTCATATCCAAGCACTCTTTCAGGGATGGTAGGGAGAGCTTCCCAGATCACTTCAATTTGCACCGCAGACACACTTCGAGCCCTAACCCTCTTAGGAGTCACACTGGGGACTTCAGAAATAGAGCTCTGGTGAAAATCCCATAGACCATCCAACACTATCACAGACACACTAATGGCAATAAGAAGAAGGAACAAAATAGACCTGTAGTTTCACTGAAAAGCTATTTTCCCTGCTCTCTTTTAATGGGATCTGTGACTGACATAAGGAAAGACTATCTGCCCAACAAATTCAATTAACAGGATACCTCCCTGACAGCACGGTGTGGTGAGTGTCTGCTAGGATTTCCTGTAATCTACCAGCACGATAACAAATATCAAGTTGACATTCCCAGCTTGAGAGGGGAGGGAAATAATAGCATTGGAAACTAATTTCATCATTACTATTCAAGGTCATAGTTGTAAGGAGACAGATTAAAGCTTATTTAAGCATCATTTTCTGCTGGCGGGCTGTGAAGCCTGTACCGTACCTTCCTCTGCTGAGAACACAGTGGCAATAGAGCTGAAAGGCCCCTCCCCTCGATTGTTGTATGCCCCCACTTTCACATCAAAAGGTGAGAAGGGAGGGATGGTGTCATTGCGGAAGACATAACGCGCCACGCCAGGTGTGGAGATGACCGCTCGTGTCCACGTGACCGTGCCCACAGGCCGGAAAGCGATGATGTAGCCAAAACCCTCTCCATTCTGCAGTTCCTCTGGCACAGGCTGGGAGCAAAACACAAAACTATAGTGATATTAAAACGCATACAGACAAAGAAACAGACAGGCCCGTCTCTGCGCTGTACCTAGACAAAAGGCTGCTGTGATTAGACACAGCCTCTTTCTTTGCCGTCGCCAACCCAGAAACACTCAAGTATCACCTTTTACCTTATCTTTTCCTCTTGCACAGCTATGTAATTGTGTCTAAAGTGCAGAACTCTTCAGAGGACATGCTTTCTGTCCCTGCATTTTGGAGGGAGAAATAGCACTTGGAGGCTGAGCTGGAGGAGAGGTGTCTTGCTCTAATGTGGGTAATAAAATTGCTCTGTTCAATTCTGCACAATTAAGCAAAACCATTGCTCGGCGATGGAGAGAACAGTAAAAAGTGACAGATGACTTACCTCCCATGTTATCACTAATTCAGACTTTGTGCCGCCTCCACCTCCGACATCAGTAGGAGCTGTATCAGGAACTGAGAGGTAAAGCCCAGAGGGGAGCAATTAGAACATAGTTTACAAAGCTCAATGGCAAGCCTCAACTGTACTTGTAGGCTTATGACAAGACTCCCTGCTGCAGAGACAGTCTTCTGTTTCACACCCCACACAATCCCTCACTCTGTGCAAAAACAAACATTCCAGAGAAGAGTGAATTAGCAATATTGCAGAAATGTCGCCGTGCATAAACAGCAGGCCAAGATCTCTAATATTTTGCAAATGACATTCGATTCAACCCACTCCACTGAGCTGTGCACTGCAGTGTGATGGCAAAACTGATAGTGTAGGTGGAGGAGCACTCATGCGTATCCTGATAGTATCTTTTAGCAAGTGGAGCTTCACATTTAATGTGTCATATCAGCAAGGGTTGAAGCAGCATTTATCCCTGACGTTGAGCTCCCAATGTATAGTTGTCTATTTGGGCTGAATATCAGGAACTGAGATCCCGTTATTTCCTGAGAATTCTTGCCAAAATCTGCTCCTGTTTCACAGGAAACTGGGGATTGTAGTACATGTGTGTGTCTGTTTGTTTGTGTGCTGAAGTCTATGTACTAAAACTAAGATGCCGTATCAAACCGAGCTATATTTTGACCTTGAAATACTGTTATTATAATAATATAAGTGTTTAATATTAGAATGACTGGTTCTGTCTCCTGCTCTAACGCCGCCCTAACCAAATAAAACGGCAAATAAAAGGAACTAAAAACACATTTGATTTCCAATGTGGTCACACACACACACATTCTTAAGAACCAGATCTGAGTGACCATAAATCGAATTTAAGTAATCCATCGCTGAGATATTTGAACTCTGTCGTGTACATGTGTGTGCAGAGTGTGGTTAAGAGTTAGGTTTTACATACTGGTATCCTCCGTCCTGGTCTTGACTGATGCTGGACTGGGTTCTCCCAGACCTACGCTATTCCGTGCCACCACCCTGAACTCATACTCCACCCAGGCATTCAGACCCACCACTGTGGCTGTGAGCATGTTACCATTGACCACCTCAGGGACTGCAAATTGGAAATAAAACCTTTTTGAAAATCAGGTTGCTGCACAACAGGGCAGAAATTGAATGATAAATAAATAAAAAGACCAACATCAATAAAACAAGGAGATGTGAGGTGTGTTTGAGGTTACCTGTGTCAACAGCCTGCCAGCCCACAGTAAAAGGTGTCCGACCCTGGATTATGTAGCCTGTGATTGGGCTGCCATTGTCTCTTCCTGGAGTCCAAGAAAGCTGGGCTGTACTGTCTGTGATCTCCTCCACTGCCACTTTGTCCGGAGGACCTGGTGGACCTAAATCAATGAGACAGTGAGCAAGGTAAGCGTCCCTCCCACTCCAAGAGTCCTCCCCTCACCAAACTTATCAAGGCCATCCCGTTCCCTTTAATTAAGGGCTACGTCCTTGGTGTGTGCATGCAGGGACTTTGTGTGTGTGTGTGATGTGCTAGGCTGCAAAGTGATGGGATATTTTATGAGAAAGGTAATGAGTTGGGAGGGAACAGCAGAGAGAGCAATAAGAGAAGAGTCAGTACAGTGAGAGAAAGAAAGAAGCAAGTGTTTGTGACTATTACACGTTTTGGCGTTACCATGTTGTTTGCTCTACTGTTGTTTGCTCTACTGCTCCATTATTCAAATGTTTTCCGTGATATTTTACAGATGTGTAAATGAGCCAATTATAGTCATTTTCTGTGATAAACATTGCCTTCTCAAAGCACTGGGACAGCTATTACCGTTAGTTAAGGGCATGAATACTAAAGTAAATCACCAGAGATAAGCCTGCACACTGAGCTAGATACACAGAGCACATATCAATGGAGAAAACTCAGCTGGGCCTGAAGTCACACATGCCACTGCGTGTGTGTGTGTGTTTCAGCAGCACTTCCAGTATATAATGTAAATAGAAGCTGACAGGAGGACTGGGGTAGCATCCGTTTTTACCTTCCTGCACCATATATTTACTGCAAGCCTCAGAGATTTTTCACATCTTTTTCTGTCAAACTTTCCTAAATCTTTAATATTTCTACACATGCTTCAGTGTCAATTATAACGATGTCGATGATGATTATTTTACATTACACATATTGGTCTATACATACTCAAGTTTGAGTTGATGAAATCAATAGGTTATCTTACCTCTGACAACCAGGATGGCAGAGGTGGACAGGCTCTCCACATCAGTGTCAATAACACAGACATATTTCCCTCCGTGGTTCAGCTGGATGTTACGAATCATAAGATCCCCTGATATAGTCTGGAACAGAATATGATCAATAAAAAAAATGAAGATAAGTAATGGTTCATATACACTGGATCCAGTGACGATGCCTCTGGATGCACTCGAGCACTGAAAGCTGCCAGCTGGTGGTGACATGGTAGGTGACGTAATGCGAGTTGGGCGGTGCTTGGTTTTGGCTTTTTAACCTTTTCTTTGTCTGCCAGGTCACAAACTTTCTCATATTACAGCTAAACAGTATGTTAAAATATATTTCTGAAAACATTTGAGGGGAGAAATAGGCGAGGCAGTAATCTTGATTCATAATTTAGCAACGCTCAAGTTTGACAGTTTGATCTGAACTTCGTGAGAGTCACGCTGGATGGACTCATTTGCATAAAATCGAGTCGTGATTATGCAAATTCAAATACAACGAGACGTCTGTCAACTCCCCATGCCATATCCATCATGCACTGTGCGGATCGATCCCCTGCTCTTCCATAGAAAATGATTAGGACCCATTGACATCACATATGTCAACGGATCCAGTGCATCTGCACCATGGCTCTGGGATGTTTTAACATTTAGAATGCTTTACACAATCACAACCTCTCCAGGCCACTGATTTTTGCATCTCTTCAAACACCAACAGAAATGGCAGATGTACTATGCACAAATAATGCTATTGGCTGTCCTTCAGGCGTTACCCCACAGTCCTCCAAACCCCCTACAAACAGCTACCAGGCAGACACAGGACACAGAAAACAAACATAGTCTGGTTAATTGGCAACACAATCTGTAATCCTTATTATTATGTAATTGCACAAGATCAAGCAAGATGTGAGTATAACTCCCAGTGTAGAGAGCAAATATTTTATATGAGCTGCATGCATGTGATGTCCATGAGGGAACAAACTGAACAAACATCACAACAAATATTAACTTTCTCATTTAGAGAAAGACATGTAATTTTTCATGCTGTCCACAACTGAAGATGTAAATCTTAATGTATCAGATACAGTATAAAGCTTCTTTTTTTAAAGGCTCAGTTACATTTTAGGGGACTATTTTTACTCATGGATTAACACGCATTTGGTATTTAAGATTAATTCAAAATGAACTACAGTGCCCATGTTCATTATAATGAAAGAACATGTCGCCCCATGCAACATGTATGCAAGTGTAACACAATGATGCATCCTCATCCTCAATGAGGGTCAGAAATTTTCACTTTTCTCACAATGTGATTGTTAACTACGACCTACGTCTACAAACCAACCAATCAGAATGTAGCAAGACATGAATACATTTGCCAACACATTTGTGGTGTCCATGGAAATATAAACATGGATATTACATTGATCTATACATGGTATGTTGGTATGTTTTTTTGTTTTTTTTAAAGAACTACAACAAAAGCTTGTTTTTTTTTTCTTCAATTTTCAAAACATGATATATTGTTGCACTAAAATACACCAATCATTTCACAGCCTGGCGTGTCGATAAGTTGATATCACAACACATTTTACACAGTGTGACATGCAATGAATGCATTGTTGTTGCCGCGCCATGTACACGCAAAGAATCAATCCTTTGGTGAGATCAATTCATTGATGGTTTTTCATATTTTCATGGGATTTGTTGACAGAAAATATTCTTTGCAATGACATACAGCATGTATTTCAGGGATAAAAAAAAAAAAGCTATTTACAATGCTGTATTAATACTTTCTATCCAGACATTGTTATCCTGTTCTCATTTTGTCTGTTCGTGGGGATCTACCTGCTGAAAGTCACCTCTTGAAGTAGCCTGTCACAAACAATGTCAGCCTGTGAAAAGGAGTGTTTCTTTAGAAACACGTCACCTGGGGCTGAGCCAGGTAAGGCTTGCTGCAGTCATAGCAGATTTCGTCACTCCTAGTGGGTAGTGATCTTAGCTTCACTCTGCAGCAACTGGACATGAACGTCCGTGGATTTCCACCTCTCTGAGGCACCTGACAAAGTCAAGCCGAGCCGAATGGCTTTGCAGCCACAGGCTAAAGAGACTACCACTCTGGCTCTCTTTTCCCTTCCCTTTCATATCCTCTCATTTTCGACTGACAATTCGTAGGCGCAACTCGCCATTTTTGATTCTCTCTCCAGTGTCAGCAACCACCTGGCTGACCCCGGACCTGCAATGCGTCCTGTCTTTGCAGGAAGTAAGTGATGAGGCAGATTTGCTTTAATTTTGTAAATTAATTCATCAGAAGCTGTTGAGCAAGGGGCTGGTAATCTTCCTAGATAGTGGAAACAGATTGTATGAAATCTACAGTACATTTCATCAAATCTATACAGTGTCATTTGTAATTTACATTTGCATTCATATGAATGAATATGAATATGAATGTGGCATGTTCACAACACTGTGAAGGCATACAGATATGATGTCAACCTTTAACATGTAAATGGCAGTGATCAGAGTATTAACCTTGGATGATTAATTGGCTGTATAAAAAAATGAAAAAAAAAAAACGAGTGTAAAGTAATTTCACACTGACAAGCTCTGAACAATTGACTTAGCCCTTCATCAAAAGGAACACATATTTAACAAAGAGTCATCACTATTTCAAGGCATAAGGATTTCAAATGAAGGTTTATACATGCCAGGCCTGCCCTTGGTGAATGCCAGCCAGCTCATTACTTAATTATTTCAGGGCTCAAGATTCATAAATAGGTATGCAAATTCAATTATGGCAGAGGAAGATGATAAGAAAATGTTCTCCCTTGAGGTAAGGATATTAGAAGTTGAAGGGATGAAAAGTATAAAGACTTTACTAATGAGGACCCTCTGTATGACTGACATGGCATTTCACCTATATATTTAGAAGTATAACACATGACAGCTCTCACAGCCAAATTAAAAAGGTAAGGATCTGATAGTAACATTCATTGAGGACAGATTCTTAATAGATATCTACATTTTTTTTTTTTAATATTCCAATCACCACTGGCCACAGGGAAACTTTTCATTGGGCATGTATTGGCATAAATTTCTCTGCTTGGCTGTTATTGGTTTCTGAGATGCCCTCAGCAGGGCAGTGGAGCATACCCCTGCGCATCACACAGTATGTCCCAATTAATCCCAAAATAGCTAGAAAGTAGCTGAGTTTAATGCTTGAGATGACTCACCCCACCCACTCTTTCGAAATGATCGTTGTCTTGCTGGAAGTCGATGAGCTGGCCGTTGAATGCCCACGAGAAAGAGACATCCAGAGCTGGATCGCAGGCAATCTGGCAGGGTAACACGATGCTCTCGCCAACAATAATCTCCATGTTAGTAGGCCTCATGGTGATTCTGGTGGGCTCTGGCCAGACAAGAGATGACAGCGTACACGCGTTAATATCTCTGCCACGGGAACCTTTAACACCACCGTGACCCCAGCAACTGCCATCACACTCCAAATCACAGGTGATTCCAACTACTGTCATTAAACTATCCATGTACTTTTCCAAATTCTAATAAGCACTTCAATTCAAAGCCTGTCGCACTTTATGTTCCCAGGATCAATTTGAATGAAAAAAAATTCCAAATAGGATTACAGAGATGGGAGCACATTCCCATCGGTAACGATGGTGGATTGGAAGCCTTAAGAGTATGTTGAGGAAAGGTCACAGTAATTAAATTCTATGACATTAAATGGTTCAGCTGTCAGTGTATGAGAGGAATAAAAGCTAATGAGAAAAATAAGTCAGGTGGCTACACACACAGTAGATTAAACCGGAGGACCGGGGTGTCATGTCACTGCATTCATAAATAATGACCTTTAACTAAATAATGTTTTACTTAGACCCATAAACTCTCATCTAGACAAGTCTTTTTTGCATTATTATGACACTAAATTATTCCAATTTCCTGTATGTAGCTTACCGATGCATTTGGTTGGCTACAAATATGTGCAGTGCTAGAATAGAAAAGCATAACAATACGATAGTGAGGGAGCCGGGGTTTAGCAAAGGGTCATTCAGGGCGATTTGTTAATCAAGAAGACTCACCAGTGATTAGCAGCCTCCCCGTTGTGCTTGCTGTCCCAAACTGATTTTTGGCGACACACGTGTAGCTGGCTGCATCCCGTCTGGTTACATTGGCGATCTTTAATGTTCCATTGGGAAACAGAGTAATCCTGCATGAAATAGAATAGATTTTCACTGTATTGACTGCAATGGAGAGTGCACATCTTATAGGAGCTGATTTGTATTAAATCTGCCTCGAGACATAATTTTGAAGTGACAGTCAGCATCTTCACATATGACCGTTTTTGTTTTTCTATAACTATATATCGTATGGTTTTTCTACTGGACTTTCTACTGTGCCCTTGACAAAATGGAAAAGCTTCAGCAAAAGCATTTTAACCGTTGTGGTAGCTTTCCACTAGAGCCCACAAAAAAGGAAATTGAAAAATTCCTTAAATAAAATTCTTTGAGGTGGGTAAGCAGCAGCAGGCAGGGTGACCCACCTTTATTCACACAGATATTTTCTATTTTATTTGCTCAGGTTTTGGACTGAGATCCTCTGAGATTTCTGCCTCAATTCCCAATGCAATAGCATTTTGTTTGTGGCGATCAAATAATTAAAAATGAAGACTACACTGAAAAGACAAAACAATAACAGCAATGTGTCTTTCCAGGAACAATGCCTGGAGGATGTTCTGTAGATTAACCACAGCCATGGAGACTGTGTGTGGGGCGGTGAATTAAAACAAAAATGATCTGCATGATTGAGAAAATATATTTTTCAGTATTTGGATGGAACGCATCCTTTAACTGGTGTTGTATTTAGCCACAAAATATGCACACAGTCCATTTTCTAAACCCTACTCCAATTTACAGCATGCCTGCATGCATTAAGCGTTGTGTACCTTGAAAGGCTATGTGGGCTTCACATACAGTGTGTTAAATGTCAGTCAACTTGGGAATTTTACCAATTTTCTGCAGCTATAGATGCAGCTCCCCATCTGGAGTCAACTAAGGAGCCTCGGTGCTGTTTTGACAGCACTTCCTTTTAAATAAGCAGTATGGAGCGAGTCAAACAGCACAAAGTTAAGCATTTTTTCTCCCTGCAGTGGGATGCTTGTGTTTGATTTGTTCTTATTTAGTGTGTCCTCTTGGCCTTTGTGCAGGTGTGTGTACTACGAATCCTCGATGTGCATGCACCGATTTGCAGCAGGCTTTAGTCACCGTCCAAACGTTTCTTCTCCTTTCATCTGGGATGATTAAAAGTGTGCGGATGGATTTCTAGTTTGTCATTTCTTGCTGCTGTTATGCTTATAAACTAAACACCAGCTTTAATTGGTTCTTTGGTATTGTGTGGAATCTTTTCAGTAGTTGAAATTCAGCTTCTGGTGTACTCAATGAGAAAATCAGACACAAGAGGACAACAAACTAAATTAAGTATCACTGTATGCTGCCGTAAGAGGTGCTTGAAGTTTGCTCATTGTCTGCATTATGTGTGTGTGTGTGTGTGTGTGTGTGTGTGTGTGTTTTCAGTCTAGTGAGGCATCTCTGCTTTCCAATCTACAAGGCTTTTATTTCTGTAGCCTCTGTGATTGCTTCAATCAAACTCTATTTGTATGTCATGATAAAGTAGAACACTTTTACCTCTCATAATTACATGTACAACAGCTTCAGTTAGACTTTTTAATTCCTCCCTCTAAAAGCAGACAGACTGAGTCTTCAGCAGAAACCCCATTTGCTAATCTTTTACCTTCTTAAATATTTCATGCATGCAATGTTGATACGACCAGCTAGCATATTCATCCCTCACACTGAGCTATTTGCACATGAGGTTGCACTCACTATATTAGCCATGCACAATTTTCCTGGTGGGTGCCTTGCTCTCATTCTCTTCATTAGCCTTTCCTTCTATGCATCGGCACAAATGCCAAATATGCTATTCAAACAAGTCCGCTTGCAGTGAATGTGAATGAAAGCTGCAAGGAATATGCACTTTGGACTTTCATCCTACCTTTCAGTTCTCTGCAGGATCTCATTCCCTTTCTTCCACAGGCTAATTGCTGGGGGCGAGGCCTGAGGCTTGCATTCAAGAGTAACTTCGCTGCCTGAGCGTGCTTTTAGCAAGGCCCTTAACGGACTTTTGGAGAAACTGGGTGGCGAAGCTGTGTGTGAGGAAGCAGAGGAAGGCGTGAGATTTAAAAATATAGGCAAACTGAACCTTTTTTAGACCAGCCCTGCTGTATTAAGATCAACTCTCTCTAGAGCTTTCAGTACAAGCAGCTCACAATCTCAGCAAGAACTCAACCCACCCTTCAACTAACACACACACACACACACACACAAAATTCTTATTCACCAACCATCCAGCCTGCAGAGGTTCCAGCCATGTCTACACTCATCATCACATTTTGTTAGACCCCCAGTTGTCATCACGTATATCAAGACAGAATTGAATTTCTCATCGAGCCAGTCTGATGGAAGTCATCAAAGCTTTGCAAATAAATCAATACCCCATCTACATGAGAAAGCATGCACAATGCCACAAAGCAATGTGTTTGCAGTATCCAAATCAATATGATGAAACGACTAAAAGTAAAACGAGACACTCCATCAGATTCATATTTTTGCTGGCAGAGCCCACAGTGACATTAAATGAGTCTGCAGACTGATTGCTGAGGAGAGCGATATCAGGCTGACTGTTTTTATCTTAGAAGACGATCAAAAACACAGACAGATGAGCAGGATAAAAGCAAAGGAATGGAAGCAATCTTACCTAACACCATTAGTTGGGCACTGGAATAAATAATGCCATGTTTGTTTTCAGCCACACATTGATACATCCCGGAATCTGACAGGTTTAACGCAGCTATAGAAAGGGCCCCGTTTTCGATTTGTATCCGGGCCTTCAGAAGAAAGAGAAACATTTTAGCATATCTATTGCAATGGCAGTCTATTATGTCCAAAGGCACAGCAGCAATTACTGATGCACCATGAGGGGAGGAGGACAGCAGGAGAGGAGAAAGAGAAAAAAGCCTAAAAAGAGCCTTGTGGTATGTTCAGATTGGAACATAGGGAATGATGAGGAGGCAGTGGCGAAAACCGCAAACCTGCTTCCTAGATACACAGAAAGAAGCAATGTTGACAATAGAACTCATAGAATATTAAAAAGGCATTTATTTTCTGTGGTTGTTCAGTTGGAAAAACTGTGATGACAGCTCGGTTGAGACACATTTTTAACCAGATTAGCTGCTCATAGATCCTGCATGCCTCAGGGAGTGTGTTTGTTACTGTGCACTCTTAATTATAGATGCAGTTGAGAGGTAGAGCTTAGTAAAATAGAACATATTAGAGATAAAACATTAAACATAGCTAACTTTTTAGAGAGAACAGATCTTGCGTGGATTTTGCAAGTTTCTACAGATATTTGTGTGCACTTTGTTACTTCTCTAATGAATGGAGAGGTCTGAGGTGTGAAAACAGTCAAATTTATTTAGTTTTGTCTTGGAGCTTTAACAAAAACCTACTGTCAGAAATGTAGGAATTGTTGGAATATAAAATTAATTACCAGGTTAATGAAAATAAGATATCAGTTGCTTTGTGGGAAATGTAGCTGTTAAAAGTCAGCTGACACACAGAGCATGCATAAGCTCTGAATAGTTTTTTTCTTTTTTTTTTTCTTTTTTTTTTTAAGTAATAGCTTGACGTTTTGGGAAGTATGCATATATCCCCTTTCTGGTGAAGAGTTTGAAGAGATACCACTTCAAATCTGTCTGTTAAATATAATGCTACAGCCAGGTGACGGTTAGCTTAGCGCAGCACAAAGACATGGAGACAGGGAAACCAGCTAGCCTGGCTCAGTTGCCAGGCAACCAGCAGACACTCCAAGACGTTGCTCCCAGCCAAGAAATGATGACAGGATCCCTTGTAAAACGATAACTACCCATTTTACACACCAAACAAGACATAACATGTTAATTAGTCAGCTCTACAGGTGCTGTAAGTGAATTTTGTTATCTTGACTGAGCCAAGCTAACTGTTCCCCCCTGTTTTCAGTCTTTGCGCATAATAAACAAATATATAAACAAATATTGGCACAGTATCAACCTCCTCGTCTAGTTCTCTGCTAGAAAACAAATATATGTATTCCCAGAGCCAAAAGAACCCTTGCAACTGTGTCTGTTCAGTTTACTATTTGCAGCCGTAGTTGTGTTAGCTCAAAAAACAGTGCAGACAATACCAAAGCTGTCAGAAAGACAGGACACTGGCAATTTAAGCCTTTACCACCAGTTGTGTAAAGCGGGAGTAGAGTACTACAGATGTACAGATGGATGACAAATTAAACTACATAGAAAAAAGGAAGCAAGCTGCTCATTGCAGGAAAGTGAAAAAAATGTGTACTACAACAGGTACAGAGACATAAGGTATACTAAAAGCCTGGGACTAGCAGCTTATCTGGATTGCAACATGTTTTAAGCTTTCTACCTCAGACAGCTTTAATAAAATTAATGGAAAAAACACTATTAAGCAAATTGCTGTGTCATCACAAGACTTCAGAACTGATTCAGTGATCCTCAAACACATTTCTACACGAATTTATTTAAGTTTATCCTTTAATTTGTCTTGTATCGGCATTAGTATGCAGAAAGGAATTCAACAATATTTCCATACCTCTGCCATCACTTGCTCCCCATTCTTCAGCCAGCTGTAGGATGGTTTAGGCTTTCCATTAGCCTTACACTCCCAGAAGAGGTTTTCCTCGATGGACAGAGCTGTGTCTGCCATTGTCTGGACCCAGTGAGGTTTAGCTTGGAATAAATGAGAGGATTACTTTTTCAAACATGTCTTTTAATTATAGAAGCACTGGATTAGTAAATAATGGTATCAGGAATCAAGAGCTGTAAAAGCAGCCTTGCGTTAAATCATCAAAGTTCCAACTTAACAAGTGGATTATCATCATAATGAGAGATACAGGTTGGTAAACAGGTGTGATCAATGTTCTCCTCACAATGCCATCTTGAAGACTGGGAATTAATTTTTTGCAGCTGCTAAAAATAATATTCACAATATTTACTTTTACAGGCAGGATCCACAGCCTATCCTGCCATTTCTTAGCAACATTATGCTCCACATGTTATAAACAAATAGGTGTTCTGTCAACCAAAAGAGATTCAAGCTGCTGGTCACATTTATCTGTCCCGTATAAATGTGTATATCTGTTACAGACACACATCCATTGATGTGTCACTCTAGATCTACTGTAATACAATTTGAAATGGTTCACTGACCGTGGAATGAAATACGACCCCGTGCTGCGTTTTTGCCTCGCCGATTCTCCGCCACGCATTCGTACGTCCCTGCGTCTTCCTGCTGTAAATTGGGGATTTCAAGGACGGCGTTTGAATTCTTCATTTTGACTTTGTTGGGGAAAGGAACTCCGCTGGTTCTTCTCCAACTTATTTCTGGGACAGGGCTACAAGAGGGGGACAAAAAGTTCCCATGATGGTAACTGTCAGTCGCAGTTATCAACGTGTGATTAAGAACAAAGAAGATGGAGCAAAAGCCTTGTGAGTCATTGTCCCAGACAAATCAAAACGGTGATTGCTCAGATTTCAGACTGTCTTAAAGAACTTTGATTTACGCTCCCCTGTCTTTTCATATTGTGGCCCTTGCTCTCCTATGAATTGATGAATCTGATGATGAGTAATGCATCCTTAAATCATCTCGAGTAGCACAAATTCATGCATTAATGAGCCCACATCGTATGTCACATACATAATGAGACTGACTTACTTTCCCAGAGCGAAGCATTCCAGTTTCACCACTGATTCCTTTGAAGCTGGAACTGAATCAGGGAAATGAACTTCTATTTTAGGTTCATATTCACCCATTACTCCTGCAAAAAGGGAGACAAAAGATGACAAGCTTTTTTACATCAATGATTAACAGCACACATGGCTCACAGGTTGCATCAAAGAGAGAGCAGAAACACAATAGGACAGCAAATATGCATTATGCGCATAGAGCAAAAGTGACCACTGTAGGGCTGCTAAAGAGGAAATAAAATCTGAGGTGGCTCATAAAAGATTCAGAGAGCACATCAGGGAAAAGACTTACTTAGTAGAGATTTATCACCTGTGGCAATGTGACTTCATTTATGACTTTATTTATATTCACATCAGTAGAATGGGTCAAAGACTTCTTTGTAGAGACAGTAGTGTGCCCTTTACCATTAACCAACCCCACAGCAGCAAAAGCTGATTCAGGCCCGCACACTGTTTTAGATTAAAGGTTTAAGACTTTGAGGAGCTGTGATAAGTGTGAGAATCTTACACAGAGAGTGGAAAACACGCAGAATATGGACTTGCATCTTCAACACAATGTTTGGTTAGTAATGATAGATGGCATTTTCACACATAGAGAGGTCCATTCAGTCTCAACTTATAACTCATTTCATGAAAGCATTGACATTTTGAGAAGAAAAACATAAAGAAAACATCTAATGTGCAAGTCAAAAACCATCTAGACATTTTGGCTAACACTGGGCAAAAAGTTCACCACTGTTATATTTAAAGGGTAGTGTAGAAAGCCTTGGGTGACGTGAACCTTCATACATTGTCCTGCTGCCACAAATTCTCATTTGCACTCTAGTTGCGTATTAATCCACAGTTGAAAATAGTCCCCAACAAATGCACTCCTTTCTCCTGTTTGAGTAATGTTTGCTAAAAACTCTGGTTTCCAGCTCTTTTATGGAATTATTAAAAACCTTTCCTTCAAGTGATGCAGGTGTGTCCAAACTATCAACTGGTACTGTAACTGTGGCACTAAAAGCCACAAAGTCACTATTGAGAAATGTTTTTACATATTAGTGTTTGTGGTCATATGTGGGAATTTGTTGACAATCTGAAAAATATCTAATAATACCAGTCCTATTTTCACCCTGACTGATGTTGCCATATCAGACATTTAGAGGTTGTCTGAGTGGGCAGAAATTGAGGTTGAGGTTTGATCTCCTCCAATCACCAAATCTTACTGGCTAATGATGCCTCACTATTACAGATGACTATGCACTGTGATAAAATGTGTAATTCATTTTATATTTTCTTTTTTTTTTTTACACAAACAGTGATAAATGATGTAAAAGTTAAATTACTTGTATTACATTTGAATCTATGAACATGAAAAGTTCAAGGAACAGTGGGATGAAACGGAGGACTACAAAGGTACAAAGCAGTACAAAGTAGTTTAAGGCATTTACCGTCACTTCTGAGGACAAGTGGTGTAGGAGAGCTGAGGACCTTCTCCTTTGTGACAGTGTTGTTAACCACACAAGTGTAGTTGCCCACATCTGAGGGCTCCACTTTGGCAATATACAGACTCCCGGTCTCTTGAGAGATGAACCGACGACTGTCTTGTTGGACAAGGTATGGATATTCATTGAAGATCCATGCAAAAGTCAACTCTGAAACAGAAAGGAAATTAAACTTCACATTGGTCCTCTGTCATCACTTGCTCTCTGCATGACACACAAATTAGATTCATCAGCCACTTTGAATGGGACAGCTGAACCGAACAAAACATACCCTATAGTACTGGACTTAAAATGTTAGCATATAACATCATTTTCTTCCTCTTATCTCAGTTTCCTTGGGACGAGATAGCAAGTCATGGTACATGTAATAACTATCTGTGCAGAAGAAGTGGGAGACCTAAGGAAAGGGAGCGAAACAAAATGGATTACAGCGCGTCAGTGGTCCTCCCCTGACACATGGCCTCCATTCCCTGAGTCCCTGAGTGACTTTGTTTGTGGGAGGTATGGATGGATGGACAGACTGACCTACAGAAGTCAGAATATGTTGCCATGCTTCATCACAAGCAGCAGGTCTACCATAAGTAAAAGAGTGACCTGTCATGATGAATTACTGTGTCATTTTGAGAAGCGCACAGATTTGCAGGAGTGAGATGTTCTGTGTAATCTAGGATTTAAGAGGTGAGGGGCGCCAAGTCAAAAGGTGTATGCAATGACTGTCAATCATATCCGACGCCCCCCGAGGTAGTGACCCTCCTGGCTTTGGATGGGATTGAGTGTCCGAGCTGGGTGCAGTGATGCAGATACAAAGCTCCTCCTGATTAGGCTTGCAGGAGCCACATAGTTCAGAGTCAGCATAACCTCCATCTGAACTATGTGGCCGTAACGAGCAGTGATAGATTTTTACCAAGCACTAAGTGAAGAGTAGAAATACATGCAATAGAAAAAGTGATGCCAAAACAAAGGCATCAGAGTAAACAAATGTCTATTTTGGAGCGCAGTTGTGACACAGTATGTCTGTTTGTGACAGTGCTGTTTTTAATCTGTCACATCTGTTATGTGGCAGATTAAAAGCTATTATGGTAGTGGAGAAGGGTTTTGCAGAAACCAAAGCCAATGAAGCACAGTGAAAACCAGAAGGGATGCTTCATAGGTGTTAGACATAGTTCAGTGGAGTTCAAGGTTATTTAGCACATTAATTCTTTCAAAATGCAAGAGAGAGAAAAAAAACAAAAGAGAGAAAGGACACGGAAAGAAAGAGAGCAACAAGGCAAAGCAGGGGAGAAAGAACCAGCAGACTCACACTACTTTACTTTCATTCACTTCTGAAAATGTGAGAGAACACAATAGCACTACGGTTACAGCAGCCAGCCGCGTGTAAGCCTATGTCAGAGAGGAAAGCTGTCAAACTTTATTTCACACAGAGTACTCTGACCAATTATCCCATAGACAAGCTGTACAATGCACTGTGCTACAAACTATTCTCTTGTGAAGGAAATTGGTTGTTTCAATGTGCAAGCTACTGTATCAAGGGGGAGACAAGCTAGGCAGCAGCCATTGCCCGTGTCCTAAGCTTTCTGCAGAGACTCTGAGAAGTTTATCTCTCCTATTTGGAGGCTCTTGTTTCAAGAACACATTCTTAGCTTTTCAGTTAAACAATCAAAGCATTTGATTTTGATATGTAGAGGTGCATTTTTATTTAAGGCATTTAACCTTATAGTATGAATATAGAAACAACACAAACAAAACAGTAGGGATTGGTTTAGTGACATTCTGTCTGAATAACATAAAGGCGTGATTATTAAGAGAGTGAAATGAATTCTTATGAGTCATGCATAAGTAATAGACGACAGACACAAAAAGTAGCATGTAGTAAACTTACCTCCAGAATGTGCAGGTGGCCCACACAACAGAACCACACCTTGGCCCTCACGGACATTGACGGCACTCCTCACCATTTGGGTTTTGAAGATATCAAGATCTGGTGAGTCAGATAAGGTCGAAATAGAGTCAGACTGCAGCTCAAAAAAAGTTACATCATTACCAGTATACCAGAGTGACTATCTGACAGCTGGAAGTTTGTTTTTGTATAGTATATATTCCCAAGGGTTTCTTTGAAAAGGATAGTTCTGAATCTAAGGGACACAAGTTGTCCCTCCTCTCCATTCACTGATTCACTGAGGCATGTTTTTGATGTTACATTTTGAGCACTGGGACTTTAATAGGGCATCATTGATTGCCCTGGGACACCTCCTGACAGCCTGCAATGCTTTCAAAGGCATCTGGGGTGCTGATGAAATAGATAGATCTGACTTAGTGACGTGTACCCTGCAACACTACACTTTTTCGCAAGGAAGAGATTCGGTTAAAATGGGATAAAATGAGTGGTTGGGGGTGTGGCTTCGTGTATGTGTGTGTGTGGGAGGGGGGGCTCCACAAGCACTGTGGAGCGTGCATGACAAATGACAGTTTGTAGTGCCAGCAGCAATAAGTAACATCATTATTAAATGTGGTGTAATCTTGCACTTAAAAGCATTAGCTTCCCCATCAATACTCTCAGCACAATCTATCCTGTGCAAATGAATGAGCAGTTGCTGGCAGACAAAACCTAAACCTGAGATGATAAACCACCCCTGGCTTCATGACTGATGGAGGGAAGCTGCTGCAGTCTGCTCTGTACTCTGTCTGCACCCTCTGGCTAACAGCCTAGAGTAAGCCTTCCAAGCACAAACAAAAGAAAGTCAGTGTGACCGATAAGGGAAATTAGGAGAGGGAAGATTATGGAAAGAAGTGGGACAGAGTGTTGGTAAGATTAATGAGAAGCTCTCTGATGACCGCAGTGGAATCAAACAGAGCCAAGTCCCGGCAGGACACCGAGGAGGCCACAGGAAGAGCTGGCTGACTTGAAATACAGACAGAGGCAATGTCCTTCTGATCTCACCAGGCTATCTTAGTAAATACAGAGTCCATCTCCTAAAGACATTTACGAATCTGAGGAGCAGTGTTGGAGTGAGATTCATATGCCCGACTGATTGAAAAAGCCCAGCATAACAGCAGCTGATTATTATAACTGCATCCCTTTTAAAGCAGTGGGAGGTAAATCAGAAAGCTACCAATAATTGCTTAGTGGATGAGGAAACGTTGACTCCTTCACCCGTATCACGCAAAATAGCACAGCGGAGGCAAGAGATGAAGCTAGAGTCAGTGCTGGAGGGGGTTTACTTTCCCTGTCCTCTGAGTAGAAGAATAATGGGCTTCACTGGAGTGAACTGACCACACACTGTAACTCTGAGAGCTAGAGGCCAAACTCACTGTAGCTGCAGTGATTCCTTTGTAAGCAGAATCAGTCTCTGCCATACGAGAATGGTTGGCCTAGAGATTAGAGAGAGCAACCATTACATCTCAAAAGTGATTGGTCTGGGCAATGTATAGACAGACATTCTGTGTTATTTATTGTGTCCAGCAGATTTTCTGACCAAAGCTACTTTTATCTGCACCAGAGGCAGCACAATACAGCTGTCAATCTATGTCTGCTAGTTTAAATAAAAATTATTGGGTCTTATTTTGGTACTGTAACTTTACGTGATTCTATATTCTAAGTTTGTTATATTGTGTGTGTGTGTATATATATGTATATATATATATATATATATATATATATATATATATTTATATTTCACAAAACTACAGTGATTAAGCAAGAAGTTTGAAGTTGGTCAGTTAACTGCATTGATGTACTAATAGAGTTGGATGTGGCACACTTAGCCTTGTTGTTAATTTGCTCCAGTGACCAACCACAATACTGTGCCTCACAAAGCTTTTTCCCCATAGACCACCATTGTAAAATAAATGCAGCTGACAAGACACTTTTAACTTCAAAAAGGTCAATATAATAATACTTGTATTTTAAAATATTAAACCATGGAAGTTTCATATTTGCAAAACTTTCCCAAAGCCAAGAAACCCTTTCCTGTATGTGTAACATTATCCTAATATAAAGTCAATGGTCCATGTGGACGGGGCCAGGGAAACATTTAAGCACCTGTGCAGTGGGCTGAATAATGCAGAATCAAGTCCAAGAGGCTAGAAAACACTTTTTGGCTGAAACTTTGGGCGATTAGTTCATTCTAATGAATGGGTGCCATCTTGAAGTATCCAGTTCTAATAATATATACAAGCTAAACTGTGATATAGACAGACAGACAGACAGACAGAATATAATATAATATATGACCAGATTTTAGCCTGTGGCAGGAAAGATTTCCTGTATCTTTCCCTACGACAGCATAGGGTTGGAGTTGGAGCAGCCTGTGGGAGAAAGTGCTCCTCTGTCTGTCCACTGTGTGATGGAGAGGGTGCTGATCATTGTCTATGATGGATAACAGTTTATTTAGCGTTCTCCTCTCCACCACAGTACCAAACGTCTCCAGCCGGACACCAAGTACAGAGCCAGCCTTCTTGATGATTTTATCAAGTCTGTTGGTGTCGCTGGCTCTGATGCTGCTACCCCAACACACAGCAGCAAAGAAGATGGCGCTGGCAACAACAGACTGGTAAAAGATCTCCAACATCTTGCTGCACACGTTGAAGGATCTCAGCTTCCTCAGGAAATAGAGTTTGCTCATCCTCTTCTTGTACACAGTTTCTGTGTTAGATTTCCAGTCCAGTCTGTTGTCCCAGTCTCCCAGGTATGTATAGTCCTCCACCTCATCCACCACCTCCCCCCTGATCAGTACTGGCTGCGAGGGCATCCCCTCCCTTCTGAAGTCGATCACCATCTCTTTGGTCTTATTGACATTCAGCCTCAGGTGATTCTGTTCGGACCACTCTACAAAGTTGTCCACCAGCGTCCTGTACTCACCCTCCTCTCCCTCTCTTATACACCCAACAACAGCTGAGTCATCAGAAAACTTCTGCAGGTGACATGACTCAGAGTTGTATTGAAAGTCAGTGGTGTATAAGGTGAAGAGAAAGGGAGAAAGTACAGTTCCCTGTGGAACTCCTGTATCACTGACCACCACATCAGACAGGACACTACCCAGACGGACAAACTGTGGCCTGCCTGTCAAGTAGTCAGTAATCCAGGAGATCACTGTGTCGTCAACGCCTATCACCTGCAGCTTCTCACCCAGTAGCAGAGGTTGAATGGTGTTGAAAGCACTGGAGAAATCAAAGAAAGTGATCCTCACAGTGCCCTCTCCACCATCCAGATGCTTATGGGCTCGTTGCAGCAGGTAGATGACAGCATCATCGACACCTAAATGGGGCTGGTAGGCAAACTGCAAAGGGTCCAGAAATGTCCTCACCCGTGGCCTCAGCTGATTAAAGCAGACAGTTTGGGTAATAATTTTACTGATTGTCTTGATGAGTGCTTGTGTGATCGTCTGAGTGGTCGTATTTCTTGTGTCTTGTGTCACGTGTCAGTGTTGCCATGTCCACATATCTGACAGTTTAGAATGTTGTCATAACTGCTGATGATGGTCAAAAACTATAGAAAAATACCCAAGTTGTGTGAAACTAGTATTTCCCTCTGAGACAGTGTGACAAATATACATTTTTAATGTGTATATTAACGCTGATGTTAGCAAGTTTGTGTAATCCTACACATTATTTCAGTTGTTTTTATTACTAAATATGAGCTGTGGGCTGGGAAGAAGGCACAGTATTTTTATCTTAGGGCAGTGGCCTCATTACAAGGAAAAACAGAGTATCAGCCATGCTGATCTGAGTCCTCCCTCACTGTGCATTAGGCAAGACAATAAATGTCAAGCAGCTCTGCTCTTCACCCGGTCCCCACAAGTGAGATTCATTACCGGGCTATAGGGATAATGGCAGTCCATCTCCTAAGAGGAAGTGAAAGGCTCTCTCTACTTGGGACATGATCAATAGTCAGCAGGCTTGATCAAGAGAGGAGAGGTGCCTCTAGAGTTCCTGTCTGGAAGGTAGGACCCCACTCCACAGCATCACTTTCCAACCCACCTTTTGTCTTTTAAGGAGCAGGCAGCCTGTCATTGTCACATCAACTCTCAATCTGCTGTGTATATTACACATAAAGAAGTGGCTGTTGATTACACAGTTACACTACAGCATTATTTCTGTTAGCCTCCTTTAAAGTCTGCATCACAGGAGCTGGCATATCACTTGACAAAATATGAGTCAATTCGGACTGAGCGTACAGTAGATGCTGTCAGAGCTGGAACCACTAATGAGAATCAATGGAGTTCAGAAGCTGCCTCACCCCCTGTGTTTGTTGCATCTGACATTTCATTCGATTACCATTCCCCTTCATGAAAATCTATTTCCAATCTAAACGAGAAATCGGAATTGTAAATGAAAGAAAAAAGAAAAGAAAAGAAAAAGCCTCGAGCTCAAGCATATTGCATGCATGTACTGAGACAAAGAAATACCACAATGTCCTAACTGTTAGAGTAGGACCAAGAACATGTTCGCAATTGCAGGATCACTTACATGCAAATTGGAGGCTGGCTCTGCGGCTGAGGATGGATCCCCATTTGGTGAAGGCTGTGCATTGGTACATCCCCGTGTCTTGGTCCTTGTCCAGGTCGCTAATGATCAGGTTGCCCCCAGACATGTGACGCCGGTAGTCATTCCCCAGATCAATGAGTGTTCCGTTTAGTGACCATCTGGAAAAACGCAAACACAATCAGTAGCTGAGCCCCCTGGAGATGCACGCTCACAGTATTTATCACAGGGAATCGATTCGATCGGTCCGCCCACGTCACGCAGAGGAGATAATAGGTGAGTAATAAGAGTAGGGTCCTGTGATATTGACAGAGGAAGAACCATGACATGGAGAACAGCTATAGCTCCCATCTTTCACTAATTTGACTTCATTTAAGTATTTTAATTTGGGCTAAATTCCAAAACTGCAAAAAATCTGCAGTGGTGAGTATTGATTTTCCTACTTGGATAGTGAAGTCACTTTTATTTCATTGCAGTTTTAATTACCACCACCAAAGATGTTATGTTTTTGGTCTTGTTTGTTAGTTAGAAGGATATTTCTTAGCCTTGTTTCTGTGTGTTCATTAATCACCACTTGAATGCAAACAAATCCCACAGCTGCACATCACTTCTGGATGAAATTGTAAAAATTGTGGTTTTGAATCCAAATGCAGATTAAAACATTGTTTACTATTAAAAGGAAAGGAAATGATTTCACAGCCCTGGCAGTTGTGCAATCTGAATGCTCTCTAATTGCTTTATGTTTATGCTTCTGTGTTTTTGAATTATTGCTTTCTGACACTTTCATATTGCATTGTCTACAGACCATTTCCTTCAAAGAAAGGTCACAAGATACTCTGTCAAGCAAGCTCAGCTATTACAATTACTATTAATCACCGCTATCAACACAGACAAAACACTGAATAATATTTATGCTGAAAAATGAAACAACTTTTATATATGAAGAGATTCACTGAAATCTAGTCTGATGGTGACATAGTTGAAGGAGATGTGGAATGAGTGATACCTATGAGCAAAGAGGGTAAGAGGACTTTATCTCAGAACATTTGTGACAATGAAAAATTACCTATTCTGTTTCTTACAGAGTTTGAGAAACAAAGCATGGTTGGAGAGCCATGTGTAAGTCTGCCTCTGAGAGAGGACTGTGAAATGACAATTCCAATGATAAGAAAAAATCAATATTTTTTTTTTCCCTCCCAGGCAAACTAACAGGCAGTTCAAATGATGCTTCACGCATATTTAAAGCCAGTCATGGCTCTCCCTAGTTTCCTGCCTGACAGACTAAAAAAGACGAAGCTGTCTTTCATATTGTAGCCTGCATTATTCATCTACAGTAACAGTCTGTGCCAGTCACTTAATCTGACTGATTTTGTCACAGTTTCAGCAATATTACTTTTAAATGTTCTGCAATATACTTGTCATGAGCTGTGTGCCCGTCTGCTTTTCACTTATCATGAAAAAGCTCATGTTTCTAACAATATATAAACAGACATTTAAAATAAAACACACATTTTATTGTAGTGTTTTTTAGATGGTGGTTCTTGTATGTCTTGATTTGAATTTTCCGTTGTCCTTTTACTGCTCTGATTGTGCCAAAGGGAGGATTATTGTATGTGCAAGAGGGGAGGAGGTTAAATGGAAAGGGATGGGAAGCTGGTTATACTTGCAGCTACCCAGCATGATTGAACTTAATGGGAGAGGAAGGTAGGCAGCCTGGATAGATCACACACCCCCGGAGCAGACAGCTGGCCGGGTGTGATGGTGTCTCTGCGCCGTCGACACAATCAGTAAGCCACCTTCCTGCTCTTGTTGCAGAAACATCTAAGAAAGGATGTTGACTTTAATAAATAAAACACAGGAAACCTGTCATGAGAAAGCCTGTGTTCACCTGAACCCACAAAATGAAAGGAGATAATAGGCTAGTGTCATTTTGCCTCATACTTTGCCATATATCCTTCTATTTTCCTTTTAAAATGTATACATTTTCAGTCTTTGTCATAATTGACCACTTGTAAACACAACCATAAACCTGCAGTTGGTTAAGTGAAAAACAAAACGTGAATCTTCACTCTCAGAAAATATGTGAAAGAAAAAAACATCAGCAAAACAAACTGTACATCTTCATTACGAAGGAAACAAGAAAGAAAAAAATCTAACCCTACTGGTGAGAAATGCAACAATGGACAAGTCCTTAAAGCATTATTCAATTTATCAGTGAGATACTAATATGCTTTTACCAAACACCGACTCTATTCTATATTTTTTCTTGACTTTTCCTTTTTACACTCAAGTTCCTTCAAACCTTGAGGTCTGAGTGGTCGCAAGATGATTAAAATATTTGCTTTTTTTTCTTGCAAAATACCAAATACTTCATAGCTCATATGGCCTTTAAAAATTTAATGTCCACTAATGCCAAGCAGGCATAGTTTTTGTTTAAAGTATTTATGGGCAACACTTTACGTTTGTTTTGATTGTGGAAATTCAACTGGTTTCTTGAAAGTTGTGGCCAGCAATTGCAGAAATATTTGTGAGCAGTATTTATCCCCCTGTCTACATTACAATTCCTTCTGAAACTCAAACTGCAGCAGGCAGATCAGAGGTCTTAAAGCCACTCCAACCCAAACTGAAACATATTGAGTCTAACACCACACCAGACCGAGAGAGTCTTACAGTAAGTCCATTTGCCGTGGTGTGCTCCAGGCACAGGCTGATCTGAGCATGCTCTGAATGAACTCTCCGCGACCTTGAGGTTCACATCAATTTTGCATGAGGTCTCCTCATCAAATAGACTGAGGATTGAGGATTGTACTGCAGCACTGGCTCACCTGATTTTTTTTCCTTGAGGCCAGACACCCACAGAGACAGCAGTGACCACACAGACCGCATACCGTTCGCACACACACACACACACACACACACACGCTTCACTAAGAGCTGATAATGGAGATTCAATAATGACCAGGGTACTCTTCACAATTATGTTTAGTAGGTTATTGCTGCTGCGTTTTAACATATTGCCGTTGATTTGACTTTCAAGCCAAATGTAATATTGCTTCCTAAAACCACCTCATATCAGTGTAAGTGTTTTTGTGCATGTCTGCGTGTGGGTTTGTGTGTGTTGTGTGTGTGTAATAGCTTATAGAGATACTATGGAATTAGTGAAACATTACCAGAGATACAGAAATGTGCACACAATGCATACATACCTGCACACACACAATTTTATACCTAGAATTTGTAGTCTGGATATGACGCTTTTATTCAAATTAAAGTAAACAAAGTAAAGACGTGCAATTATGAGTGGAAAGAAATCTGAAATATCATTTTCATTTTAGACCACACCCCTGCATTCTTCCTGTTTATCCAGTTGTTTTTAAGAGGATCTCATAAGCTGACATAGAATTTTCTCACAACAAGTGACAAAAGATGAAAATCATTCGACTGAATTCATAACGACAACAAAAAAACACATCTTCAAACCACATCGTCTGAGTTCTATTTATGTCCCTCCTACCCTGTACCAAACCCTAAACAAAGGTAGAGTCATACATCTACCCAAAGTCACATTACGTGATAGCACACACCAGCCAGAGTAGTTTTTTATTCCCCTTTTCCAATCACGGTTGTGCCCTTGATCCTGTGTTACAGCAGATTCATAGTAAACACAGTGACAGGTGTATTCATAAAGCACAGCTCTGAGCCCTGGAGTGTGCTCTGTTGCTACACCGGACTATTTGTCAACCGGAGAACTGTCAGGTTTTCCGTTCGTATAGTCGCTGTGCCAGAGTGGGCGAGGTGAAGGTGGTCTGGAGCATCACAGTGTCTAGAAATGCCAATTAAACTCACTGCAGCTTGTGATACAATAACCATCATTAAGGTTTCTAGTGTTTTTCACTCTTCATCCGTCATGCCTTCTTCAGTTAATGGTTTCCTGAATTTTTCAGAATGCCAGTCTGCATTGCATTCTGGTCTGCTGCATCTTTTTCAATAATTGATTTTTTTCACGTGTGGTTGCTGAGCCTTCGTGTAAACTGATGAGTCTGTAAAGCCAGTAAAGCATTTTGTTCATTGACAGTCCAACACTGAGTTACCAGTAATGATTTACCCCAATTAAAGGACTGGGCTGGTGATATCATGTTTTTTTCTTTTTGTAAATACATCCTACAAAAATCTGTGTATCCAAAGCCTAATATATCTTTGTGCTCCAGACCTCCATTGTTGTCCAAAAACCTTTGTATGAGCCACACTGTGTGACATGTTCCTACATTACCATGAACAAACACTATAGTTTATATTGGGTCAATCCTACATAAACCCTGCTGCAAATGCTCACTATTGAGCACCAAGTGCGTATTAGTCCGCAACTGAAAATGTATTTCTGTCCGAATGTTTGTTAAAAACTACAGTGTCCTGCTGTAGAAATTCACTGAGCCTTTTTTTAATCAATCAAACAGTATAATTTTGACTCCCTTTCTATATCTTCAGTTAGAATAAATGGGCATAGAGCTGAATGCCCCAGAAAGGACAGGGAAGTTCTTGGTTTTGATCTTTTCATGGGATTTCTTTTTCTTTATTTAATGAATATATAGTAAATACTTCTATAAACATATATTACACAGCGTATCTATACTTCATAAAATGCAGTACCTGTTTTAAGATGGATTTCATGATGGTGCGTCTATAAATGTAAGGCACACAGAAAAGCTGCAACATTCTGAATGCACTTCCTTACTCGATGCTGCAGGCATGTGTGTTGGCTCCCTGACAAGGGTTAACATCAACTACTCTGACAAATTCAATATTGTCTGGCCCAATTTTTTTGTACAGATATTAAACCGAATGGATTATTTTTTTCTTAATAGCTGCAGTAACTGAGGAAATTAAGTGTGGAGCTCTGAATGTAATACCCTCTTGCTTGGCATACCTAATTACACAAATACTCTCATTTGCCGTGTCTAGGCCCATGCATACTGTTCAGACTCTGGTGAAAGTCACAGCATGACCACTTCCTAAAGGCATTTTTTTTTTCCGGTCTGCTCAGGACATTTTGAGGTTCTAATTTCAGTGTTAGTGAAATAAATTGCCAAGAATGTATGCTTTCTACTTTATCATCAGGACAAAATAGTCCTGTCCTTGCCCGAGGGGAAAAATGTCAAGGACAATCAGTGTCAGAAAACCTGATGCAACCCAAATAAAGCTCCAAAAAATAACTCCTTTCTTAAAGGAAAATTAAGGGCAGGAGTCTTGTGTCTTTAAAAGCATTTCCAGAAATGTCAATCCACAGTGGTGAGTTTGTTTGCACACCCAAACACCAATTCTTCCTTTTAAACCTGGTTTCAGATTTTTTTTTTTTATACATAATTGAGGGCACTGACTCCAAGCAGTGGAACCGCTGACCTAGAATATCAGCAGTGTGGAATACGTGTTGTTTTGTCCTACAAACAGCAGCCGACTCTCCCCTAAATGGTAGAAATCCAGGTTCTACAGATCCCGAGAAAAATTTAATTAGTGAATTAAGCATTTTCTTGATTAATCCTTTAGTCTATGAAATGTCAGATTTCTCTAAAATATGACAACAACTACTTGTATAACTGCAAGTTAAAACGAGTGAAATATCTGATCTCTTTTTAGCAGAAATATCTGACTCTTTATTTGATGTTCACCAGATAGTCACGAATGTTATCAATATATAAAATATAAAATATTGGTAAATGTGGCTTTATTATAACAATAATCTCTGCATGCTCAGCTTGACGTTAAGTTCCACTATTGTTTTACCACCACAAAGAACCTGCATAACAAAGACCCTCTTGAGCAACACAAGTGAATGTCAGAACGCCTTAAGTTGCGGGTGAACTAATGCAAGTGATGGTTTCCACTTTATCCTCGGGATAGCTCAGGTTGCACAACAAGTATAATGATACCCTCCCCGCTGTTGTGCCTGGACCATGTTTTCAGCACAGACACATTATAGGAAATGTAAGCATTTAACGGAATGTCACTCACAAGGTTATTGCCTCTCTCTCTCTCCTGCTTGCTGTGCATCTACATGGTGCTGACCAAGCTTTGAAACACAATCTACCACAAAAAAAAAAAACACCGCCAGCTGCCATTTTCAGGCAGGCTCCCTGCACCGCCGGGGAATAGCCAGAGAGATATCAAAGGATCTGCGGTGCAAATGAGTCGCTGAAATCTCTTTTTCCCTCCTAATGATTTCTTAAGCCATGAACCATATTATAAATCATCAGCTTAAGCTGTACAGTGGCTTAAATCTTATCATTAATAAAGTTAACCTCACTCATATCCGAGGAGTTGGCAAATTCATCAACCGCAGTAGCAGCCCCCTGACTCTTACTCTACATCATAGCTCAGGCTGAAAATAGATAATAGCTTCTTTTTTTTTTTTTTTTTTCAATTAGAAATGGATGCTCAATTAAGCAGTTGCTCTTTGAAGCCTGTCTTTTTGTTGGATGGTGCGTAATCGCTCTCTCAAGCATTTATGTCCAGAAAACTTTTACTTTAACAGATCAATAGCAATCAATGCTATCAGTGCCGTCTTTGATTTCCATGGAAGCAGCAATGATGATTCACAAGCAATTAAGTGGCGATAGATTTTTTACCGTGTGATGTGGATGTACGGCGCAGATGGACGGCTAGCCATGGCTCGCGGGGGTGTGTGTGTGTGTGTGTGTGTGTGTGTGTAACGTTTGATGTGGTGATTTACCTGTACTGCAGTGGAGCGCTTCCTTCTGCCTCGCACGTGATGGTAGCCTGCTGGTCTGGGGAGTTGATCGGTAAAATGAGGTCACTTGGCTCCGTCCTCCATCTTGGCCCTTGAAATATGACATCCTCTGTACAGGCTGGGGAAAGGGGAGAAAGTTTATAGTAGTACAAGCTGGGGACATTGTCTGTTTAACCTTAACAGAAATTACCAGAGGAATCCAGCAAAATCATAGACAGTAGGAGGAGAAATAGTTGAAATACAGCAAATTTCTTTCATTTTCCGTGTGTTATACTTGGTGCAACTCCTATTCTCTGACAAGCAAAGAAATACATTAGGACGATTCCTATGCTGTAATGTGTATATTATTTGCTTATCTTGCTGTGAGTAAAGTAACTCCCACTTATCTTAGGCATTAACTGCTAATGCAGACATATTTGGTATTTGTTTCACTGCATGCTACCGCACTTTTCAAATAAGTCTGACTACTTAAAATAATAAAGAAAAAACACTGACCTTGGCACTTATATGTATTTACTCAGTTTTTCATGTTGCAAGGCCCCGCTCTTTCTCACTTTATCATAATAAATCAACATATTATTGCCCGTGTGCAAGTAGTGATCAATGTCCCTGCTTCAAAACCCCCATGTAAAAATGCAACTAATTAACAATACTGCACATATGTCATATAATGCTTACTGTGTAAATATTAAGCTGCCTCAGGCGTTTGGGAAATTTTTCTGTTGTTGCACAGAGCTCACATATACTTAGTGATACAACTAAACATGTTTAGTGTTAACTACTTTCCGGAAACAATATCATAATGATAGTAAATAGTAAATAATAGTTAAGGACTAAAGTTGATGGCTAAAGTCTACAATTAGTTGACTACTGAAGTCACATTTCCTCAGTAATTAATGTTTCCTTGTAACCGACAGCGCTGATAAATAAGCAGTTATCTTTTTTCAGATCCTCCATGTCATACTCCACATGCACCGGTTAATTGAGGCCATAAGGATGCACTCATCTGCCAGCAGCTTAAAGGGAAAGGATGTGGAACACAATCTGGTACTAAATGAAAGCAGAGTCACCAGACGGCCAGAGTAGGCCTAATTAATATCCTACTGCTAACAGATTGCAGCATGTGGCTAGCAATTTTACACATGGTCTTAACCAGTCGTAATATGTCAAGGATTCAACACATATTTTATCGTGATAGATCGAGAAACCAGATGATGACGAGGATTCACAGCAACTCTTGGTGGTTGTTCAGGATGTTACAATTAGCTCCAAACCAAAATACAACTAAATAGTGTTAAATTTGAGAAATATTTGTAATAATTAATAAATGATCGAACACATAGCATGTCTTGAACATCAAATAAATTCACTGTTTAACTCAACAGCCTCCCCCTAATGTGAATTTAAAAATGCCGTGGAGGCTAACGTGTAAGGTTGTCAGTGCAATAAGGATGCAGAGCCAGACAACATGACACTTCAGATCTCACAATTGTTGTTATCAGCTGTAGTGATTTTTAAGGGGTTTTCAAGTGTATGATCACAACATTGAATAGCAACTAGCACATATGGGCAGTAACAACGGCCTTGCTCAGAACATACGCCGTCCGCTAGGAAGGTGAGACTGCTCGGATCTCTCGCTCCCTTGAGTGCTGAGCGTGAATTACCCATGAGCCAATTTGAATAACATTCATTGGGATTTACAATGTCATTTGAACAAGGGTTGACATTCTGCTGGAGTGTCTGTGTTTCTCCTGTTTGAATCCCAGGTGGCTACAAGGGCAGAGTGAGGCACAGTGGCGAGTAGATTGTGCTAAAACGTGAGGCTGGATTCATTGCATGGATCCCGATAATGATCAGGACAGGCCATAAACAGGAATGGGATTGGACTCCCAGTTGTCCCTGACAGTGTACTGTAAATGTGCAGCAGGACACTGCTCTAGGGAGCAGTGAAGGACATAATGCCGGAACACTGTACATGTAATGACTGCAGCTTAATCAGTGTAACCTTTTTGGTCAAGAAGAAGAGGTTTTCCGAGGTTATTTACATCCGTTCTGATTCCGTCTCTTCCTCGCTAATGGATGAAACTGTATATTGCATACAAACACCGCAAACTAACAGTGATATATGTTCCAACATCCAACCTCTGTGTGTTTAGTTTGTGGTATTGTGGAACAACATAAAAAAAGAGCATCACTTATTTTCATCAGAAATAAAGAAGCATTAGGAATTATATTTATTAGCAGAGATGTTGTTATGAAATAAACTATGACAACAAGAGCAGTGAGTCTCAAATGTAATACGGGTTAAAATGTCTTACCTGCAAAGCATCCAGTGATTGATAGCAGGACAATTTGTTTCCATGGTAACATCATCTTTAGTTGCCGAGAGCTAATAAGACTCTCATCCAATTGCTTGTGAATGGAATGCTCTCCCTTGAATACAAGATTTTTAATCTGAGGGGAAAGTAATTATGGATGTGATTAAAATATGACATTTTGATCCAAATACGACAAGCATTCAACAGCAAAAAAACAAGATTATAGCTCCGCTAAGTTACATAATTGGTTCTTACTATTTGTGAGTTACTGTAAGTGAAGTGAATGTTGAGGAAGTGAGAAGACATGGGGGGGAAAAACAGCTAACAAAAAAACCTGAAGATTCAAACCGGCAGTGCAATCTTTAGGTGACACAGAAGAAAGAAAACAGCTGCTAAATGGGTATGTTTTCTTCTAGCGTGCGTGTTTCTCATCCCGCTTAAAAAGCTCATTTCTGCCGCTTTAAAGAAAAGTGAGGAAGGAAGTGATTGACCTCAAAAGATACTTCTCTCTCCCTATTTTACTATTAATAGGATCTGGCAGACAGTGTATACCAGCACTCCACAAAATGCCACTTCATACTTCAACAAAGGGTTCGGCAGCCGACTGAATGTAAGCAAAATGACTGTTTTCATTTTGATTCACATGCAGCATATTCCTTTAGATCAACAGAAAAAAGAAAAAAAATATATGGTACATGCCTTTTTTACCTATAAACAAAAAATACTGTAAGATAAGAAAAAAAAAATCTATCTGTTTAAAGGAGCACTGCACCAATTTTATATATGATGATCAGTTATAACAGTTTGCATATATCATATATTAGTTTGGGTACATTACAGCATTATTATATAAAATAGGACAAACAATAAGTAAAAACAACGCGTTTCCTTGCGTATCCATGGTTACTGGTTAATGTTAACCCAGTACTGTACTATTGCTAAAGTAACCTATGATTTTTTTTTTTACATTCACATAAATTCATTGGACGATACTTTTGTATTATAATACAAAATACTTTTGTATTATAATCCCAAACAACACTGGATCAAGGTGAAGCCTTTGAGAATAAGTTACACAACACTCAATAACGTGAGTGCACATCATAATCTTCTTTAGAGAAAGAAAAAAGCTAGACAGGGAAGGATGGAGAGAAAGAGGGAGAGCATACTAGGTGAAAAGGTCATTTCAGATTTTTGAAGAAAGAAAGGGATTATGCTGACCAAACTGAGTTGGGTAACTCATCGCAGATTTCCTGCCTTACAGTGACGGTAGGACTAGAAATAGTTCATTTGCAGAGAACAGTGAACGAGAAGGCTCATAAACCTGACTGGGTGGATTCAGGTAGGTGGGTGCTGTGCTAGTGTACCGCTCTGTGGGCGAGCATTAGTGACTGGAACATAACACAAGCTGCAACAGTAAGCTGGTGGAAAGTGATGAAAAGTGGAGTTATTTCAGGGTGTAGGTTCAGAGATGGAGCAGGTTGACAGAGTCATGTTAGGAGGTGTGGGGCAATAGGGGTAAACTGGCTGTTGATCAGAAATGGTCAGTAAATAATAGGGTAACTTTTCATCATAAAATTTGAACTACCATTTGAATATGTGAAACCAAATAAATATTTGTTCTAATAATCTGAAAAACTTAACTCAGACTTAAAACCTAAAAGTCACTCATCGTTTACATTGTTGTTGCCTCCATTTGGACCATTATTTGTTTCATTATGCGACTTCTCCAGCGAGGTGGAAGCATGACACCAAATTACTGGAGCACCCTTTTAATACTTCTAGCATTAGGCCATTGTGTGCCAATGTTGCAAATCAAAGAGATGTGCTGTTGCATGGCAATACTAGACTGCAATGTAATGAAGGAGAGAATTTCCAGATAATGGATTCTTTCAGATAACCCATCCAACCAGTGATCAATGACCTAAATGGCCTTTAAAACTTTCTCTCATATGGAGGTGGAACTGAGAGCTCTAAGACTGTAATTGTAGTATCAGTGGCACAGGAGGGGCTTTGCTCAAGCTCTGACCTACATCACAGTAAGTGGAAACTGATACGCCTCTCAGGATTAAGAATTCAACCCAACCCCTCATCCTTACAACACTACCCTGTTGTGTGGATTAACCCAGGGCTATCTTTGGAATACTTGAAACAGACCTAAATGTTACCACTCACTTGTTTCACCAACTTGTAACTGTAGGATTGTGGCTGTGGTCTGACATGAAAAGCATGGCTGCATAATCTTACAGAGTAAGAAGCAGCATCGTGGTACTGAGCAGCAAAACATTATAATCTACAGGGGGGAGGAATTACCTTATTTGCCTGAACATCATTTAATGGCCAGTGTTGGCTTAGCTCAACTATCCTGGTGCCAGTAATTGTTCTTTATCTGGTGTAATTGCAGGCACAGCCAGATTCAGAGTGGATTTCCTGGTGTCTTTCAAAAATTTCGGGGGTGTTTTGCCACTCTAAAAACCCATCACATTGGATTACACGGTTTGAGATTCTACTAGAGAGAAAAAAACAGAAATGTGTGCTGCATTTTTCCGTTTGAATGCCGTATTAACAGCCATCCGCTTTCTGCAGGATCCAGCCTTGTCATCCCAACCCATCAGTCCAAAAAGCTTCCAAGATCCTGAGAGGAAAATCTACTCAAAGACTTTCTTGGCAAGTTGGATGTTACACAGTTCATGGCACAGTGTCTCCACTGATATGATGGATGCTTTTCCCTGAGTTTTATTCTGCAGTCTGTAAAACTTGCAGTGATGTTTTTCATTTTTCATTTTTTTTCTTTCTTCTCATAATTGTTGATTTGTTTCTGAATTAATGTTTTGTTAGAGCGCTCAGTATACGTCAGTATTTCAGCCATTGTTTAACAAGGGTGTCTCATTGTGCCTTGAAGAAAGTCGGCGGCTCCCAGCTGAGTCACAGTTAAAAGTTAGAATTTAAGGGGATACACTGAATCGTTGTCCTTTTTTTGGGAACATAAATGCTCAAATTAAAGGAAAGAATGTCACGTTTTGACCTTCAAAATCAAAACCTGCATCAGAAGCAAAACCTGCTAAACCTAAAAAAGAAGGAAACAAAAACTAAAAGTAACTCTTTCTGGGCTTTGTGGTGATGAAAGTGAGGTGGCATTTTCTTTCTTGGCTCTCTCAACAGAAATGATGAGCAAAAGATTGCTCTGCCAAATGTAATGAGGCATCACACTTTCACCTCCACAGAAGCTAAATCTAATGGAAGTCATTGGCTAAACACATTCCGAAGTAAATGAGATGACTTCTTGGTTAGCGAGGCTGTTGTTTGGCACATAATTGATAGGAGAGGTGGTCAAAGGCATCTATTCCCCCCCCCCCCCTGAGGGCAGCATAATTGCAAAAGAATCTAATAAGGGAGAACGGAAAGGAGAGAGTTTCTATCACAGGGGTGTGCACACTCCAAGTCTGTATTCAGATCACATGCGGCACACAGGCAACACAGAGCTGAAAGAACCAGATATATCAGATATTGCAAAAACTCCACACCCTCCTTTCAAACTAAAGACCAGTCGCACAATGCATCCACTACAGTATATGATGCATTCATTCCCACTGAGTTATTGTCTTTATGACAATGTACTGCCATCTTCATTAAATCATTCAGCAAGAGAACCTGGGAGACAAGGATCCGCCATCAGGGACGGACTCAATCTGAACACACAGCTGCTCTGTGGTTTTGCCAATGAATGAAGAATTCACAATCAACCGTGCACTGATGCCTCCTAATTTACTCTGACAGATTGAAGACCCGCACAAGTCCATAACACATGAGACAAGGAGGATAAAATATAAATAAATTAATGATCGGAGTGATTAACAAATAAGGCAGAGCTTAATGTCTGTATTTTACAGCTTAGGCTGCAGCAAAATACTTAAACAGTTGATGAAAAGACGAGCGAAGGAGTAATTGTTCTGTATTAATTGTGCCATAACTCTGCATTATCTTAGGTCAGTGAATAATGCTTCCCCTGGCAAATTGTGCATTAAGGCTTCAAATATAAAGCCATATCAATGAAAGGCCCCCATTCAAGCAGCCTTGCAAGCTAAAAAAAAGAAAAAAAAGAAAAAAGAAAGAAAGAAGTCACTTCACGTGTGACTGACAGCATGATTAGGGCTGTGGCTAGAGTAAGATATGAATGCTGAATAGAAGAGGGCTCCATGGAAATGAATATTCTTGTGCAATATGCCGCTCCAGTAAAAAAAAAGCAACGACATTATAGCACTTAACACTCAATATGTTTGCACACGAAATAAACATACATTAAAAAAAACAACAACAACATTACTTTTCACCCCATGTCGTTCTCTCATTCACTTGTAACCTCTTTTCCCACAAGCTTTTAAAAAATATATTAATTATCTGTTTACCACAGTAGAACTAAACATCTGGACAGACCTTGTACAGCTGTGTATTTTCATGCAAAAAATAAAATAAAATAAATAAAAAAATAAAACTGAATCCCTGGAAGACAGCAGCATGCCCCCGGTGACTCCCTCCGGTGCTGAACGGCTGCATCCCTCAGCTGCTGCCTAACGCAGGGCAGGAGAGTAAGTGCACTTAAAAGAGAGAGAAGCAGCGATCCATTTCTCAACCCCATCATCAGCCAGGCACATCCCCAGACCCGGATACAGCCGCGAATACATGACTGGAGGTCAAGGATGAAGAGCAGGAGACACTCACACACACACGCTCTTTACATTTTTATTTTTTTTATTTTTTTTAATGTACATACGTGCACTATTCAATCAATTTCACAGCCTTTCCCGGAAAGAAACTGGCTTGTACAGTGCAATAGACACTCTGGCTCAATCAAAAGGGTTTTCAAAGCAAATGGTGCTACAAACTCTTCCCTGCCCTGCCATGCTGGATATTGCTGCGTTATAGAATAATTTGCTGCATGGCTTCAAAGACATGTTTCACCTCTCATTTAGCTACTGCTTGTTATTCTCAAAATATGTGCAAAGGATCTATAAATAAACATGAATAGAAGGGGGGGAACGATTACAATCCCTGCTGAATAGTAGGATACTTTGAAGATGCAGCAGGCTGTGCGTTTTTTTTATTTTTTCTCTTGCTGCTGGGTCTGTCCTTTTGCAGTCTGAATGGAGAAGAAAAAAAAACTACTTGTGTGCAGACCATTGGTGACCAAATATTTGGTTTTCCTGAGAAATGAGAGTGGTGCTCAGCTGTTAAGATAATGTCTTTAATAACACCCCTCTGCAGGCTGCCACTGTCATAATCCTGTGAGGATTTTTGGAAAGATGCTAGACAAATATCAGAGCTGAATGATATTAGATGGCTTACAAAAGCTATTCAGTAACATAAAATCGGAGCTTTTTTTTTTTTTTTTCTTGACTTCTTGCAGAGACAGAAATAATTGTCTTTAACAAGTTGGGAGAGCTTTTCTCCAGGCGGACGGTCCTGATGGTGCTTCTCTGTGTGACTGAGCAGAGCAGCACCATATGGACTTTGTCCTAGATGAGGGAAATGAGCCCCATCCGTAGAAATCCCACTGGGACCCCCAAAAAGCTCGTCTAGAAACGCGACCATCAGCATCGTGCATGTGTGACCACTATCAGCACGCACATCCGTCCTATAGTGCCCCTTTCACCGATTATAGAAAATGAGATAAAGACTCATCTCGCCGCTGGGTTATAGCTTTATACGTTATATTATGTTGCTCCATGAGTCACGTGAAGTTGTATTAATCTGCAAAGCAAAGGCGGCAAACTTAGCAGCAACCAGTTTATTAGATATGAAAAAGAAAAGCGGGGAAATAACGCGCGGACGAACATGAGAGAGTGATGGATACTTACTTGTCCTAGGATGCAACCTTTTTCCTCTTCATTAAACTGCTTTGATTGTAATCCCACCGTCGTTTAGACGTGTTATTTGGTGCTCTAATGAGCGGATAACATTCTTCACAGCAACTCTTGTACTCTCACAAGCCAAAGAAGAGGTTGCTCCGGTGCTCCGGGTGTGTTTGCGCTCTGCACTTAATTCTGCTCCATCCAAGTGCGTCTCTCGGTCTTTGAGGATGTGACTAACAGGAGTCGCCCTCCCCTGTCTCGGTAAATTCCACAATCAGTGAATTTGTGCTGGCTGAGGATGATGCTTGTGGATGTTCCTCGACCTCCTCGTGTTACACTCCACAAAGATGCTGCCAAGAAGCAGAGAGAGAGAGAGAGGTAGAGAAGGAGGGAGGGAGAGAGAGAGAGAGAGAGGACAGCGGTGCCTCTGAGCGGAGATTCACATTGTGCGCATCCCCGGGCTCTGCTCTCTTTGTGCGCAGGAAGAAGCGCCCACTGGTGACGCGTGAAAACACCCATCGCAGCACACACACACACACACACACACACACACACAGTAATGCGCCACCAGCCTATAGGCACCTGCCATTCCTCAGCTTTAAGTGAGTGCACATTTGATGCCTGGATATTCAGCGTTATGGAGAGAAGAGATCATATGGAAATGACCAGAAATCAAGGACGACAAATGAACTCGATCATTCATCACAATTACCAAACTATCTGATTTCTGATATTTATATTTTGTCAGTAAAAAAAAAAATATATATGTTGTTTTTTTTTTTTTTACGGTAATTGGTGCATTGAATTTTGCAGTAAATGTGATGAACTGCGTCTTGTGCCTGAACCAAGCAGGGAGGAGAGGAGGGAGGGGAAGGTGCAATTAGTGGGGAAAAAAAGGTCCCAAATGATGCTTTTATGAGGTTAACACATCAAATCAAATGATCAATAATCATCATTATTAGATGTCCAATTGAGTCCACGTACGTTATTACTCATGCAGGGCCTTGTCTGGAGGTTGTGAATGGAGATGCTGTACTCCAAAGTATACAGTGCATGCAGACAGGTGCTTTAGTGGCTATGTTGGTAATTATGGTGTCACCTGATTTACATTTCACTTTTTTTCATGATGCAAGCATCTGAAATCATTTGTGTTTTTATTTCCTGCATATTTTTTACAGTTCTCTTCAAGGTCTTAAATGTATAATAGTTATGCCGTTGCATAATTTCCTCAACACTTAATTTATAAAAATATATAAAAGCAAGTCCAGTGTGCATGTGGACACACACCTATAAAAAAAATGTTGTGAAAATGTATATACTGTGTTTGAGTGTGATACCATTGGAATACCTTGTCAACACCGGACAGCATGGCACATATTACAAAAAAAAAACAACAACCTTGCAGCAACTGACATTTATGTTCAAAAAGAGACCATTGATTGCTGTAGACCACATACTGCAGCCTACACGTTCCTAGACCAAAGAAAATAAATACATATTTTACACAGAAATGGAATAGAAACCATACCTCACCTTAACCCTAAAAAAAAAAAAAACATTTGTTAAACCTTTGACAGTGTAAAAGTGCCAAATCTTTGTATTTTTTCACAGCCTAACAAAAACAAGTCTTTCCTTAGTTCAGCTAAATGACTTCTTATACTGTAGATCATAACATAAGACAATATCAAACAAAGTACATTACATTTTCAATCTATTTTAACTCTCCTAACTGACAAAAGAAGTGGGAAGATTACACACTCGGGCTGATCACACAGAAAACCGTTTAAATTCACATCATTTTCAGTCCGCTACTCAGTTTCTCTTCAACCACCTTCTAAAAATATATACACCTCACCTTTGGTTTATAACAACCCATCTGTCCCGCAGTTTGCTCCTTCAAACAGCCGGATGCACTTTACAGGGTACACACCCAAAATATATCTTGTGACTTTATTTCTAACCTGTTCACATCCTCTGTAAGCTGTAGATTTTCACACATCAGCAGCATACAGTCCACCACACATGAGACAGTTCATACTATCTGATTCAGAGCTTTGCTTCCACCAAAAAATCCTTGTTGGAGTGCATCTAGAAATGTATAAAGTGAGCCTGTCCTCTCAAAATAAATAAATAAATAAATAAATAAAGGACACTATAGGTCGTAAATTCAGTGGTTATGTTTGAGTTCATGCTTGGTTACAGTTGCCATCGTCGTAGCCTGAGGTGGGCGGGGCAAAAAAAAAATAATTTTCAAAACTCTTCATAAGCTGTGCCACTGATTCGCTTTAAAGTGAAGGGGAAAGATGCACAGTAGACAAAAAAATAAATAAAAAATAAGAAAATAAGCAGTCGGAAGAGGAAGAGCAGCAGACATTAAGCCTCATGTTTCACCAGCTGTCACCCATCACACTAAATAAATCTCCCTATCACTGCATAGATAATTGCTGTTAGTTTTATCTGGCGCAATCCATTTGATTGACTTAAATATTAAAATGATGAAGATATGAATATTTAATGTTTCTGGGCACAGGAGAGCTCCACAAGGTTTTTTTTTTTTTTTTTTTTGAAAGACTGATGGAAAATATAGAGGAGGTGAAATGCCATTAATTAAGGTCATTTGGTATCTTCTTGGTTATTGGGTTGGACTATTTTTTGGGGGGCGGGGTGTAGTTGAAGGTTAGCAGAGATATGAGGCCACTGCATACACTGTTACTGCTACAACAATGAGGTTGTAGGCCAACCTCACTGTTGAATCTGAACCTAAATATTAAAAGAGTTTGTAACATTTACATTACAGACTATGGGAACATTTGTGAGTGACAGGATGGTCTTATTAACCAAGCATGTCCCAGGCTGCTCTGATAAACCTCTTGGGTGTTCCTGTTGGCAGCAACCAGCAACACACCGGTACCCACTGACAAATACCACATATGGCAACTGGGACAGACTCGGTGAGTTAGCTGTGGGCAGTACCTGAGCCCCATTTTTTTTACCGTAGAGGTGAATCAATATTGTATTAAATTATTGTTAGTTATATGTAACTGAACCAGACGCTTATCCTTGATAAACATGGAGAAACAGAGATCGATGGAAAGAATGAGTCACATGGATTTGATTGATGTGTGTTCTGCTGCTGATACAGTTTGGAGTCTGTGAAGAAGTGATGTGACTTTTGATGCAAATTGCATCAATCAGTTCCTCTTTAGTGCATTTCCAGTACTAACTCTGTGTGTTCCTAACTGCTATACAAATGATTGGTTTGCTAAAGGCTGTTGCACTAAATTGGAGAATTCTTTAAGAAGCCATATGCTTGCATAAACATATGCAAATCAGTCGAAAACTGGCTATGGTCAGAAGGCTGGGAAGCATCTAGCTTGCTGCTCTTAAAATGACTAAATCCTCATTTAACATTCTTCTGCACATGGTAAGATAATGCAATATGTATGATTATTAAAGGATCATGCTACTGTGCACTTTCTCCTTATTTTCGTACTTATAGAATAAAATAAAATAGTGAACTTGTTCTTATGAAAGGTCACTATGCGAAGTTAGAGGGAAAAAAAACAAGTGGAAAGTGATCAGAAAGAGGAAATTCACCTGAAGCTGTACAGTGTTTCTCAGTGAGAGTTTTTTTTTAAAGTTCCAGGCTTGGCAGAGTACAGTATTGCTCTCATTGTTGTTACTGCCAGTTCTCTAAAGTTGGGGGTATAACAACATCCACTGGCGAGGATAACACTTTGTTTTTATTGGTGTGCTTCAGGTTTGTGCTGCAAAGAAAAAAAACAAGACATGCTGTTAGCACCTTCCAGAGAACATGTCAGAGGTCGAAAAAGTAGAAAGATTAAAAAATAAAAGGAAATGCAAAGAAAAAGGAACCAGCACTGTTGCACACTATTATGGTTTCTATATAATGCAAAGGATGATGAGAAAAAAAAATCCAAATACTGTATATAAAACACAGTGTAATCACAAAGTAATATTAATAGCAAAAATAATGTAATGCCCTAAAGACCCAGTTGGCTAAAGACCTTTTCTTACAACTCAAGGGACACGTTTACCTTGAATGATATTAGTCTGTTTATTTATAGTGTTTCAGATGAAGAAAAGTGTCAGATAATTATTATGGCTTAAATATACCCGTGCACATATAGATATCATGGTGAACTGTATTTGTGGGATTTGTGAATGCAGAATCAAATGTAATATGAAAATATTGGGTTTTTATCTCTGCAACATGTCAAGTTTGGGTTTTTAATGTGAAAACCATGTGTTTGACAGAGATGCAAAGTAGCAAAAACGAATCTAGTATTTTAATTTGAAATGTGTAAACCTCTAAGTAGGCTTTGATGTCACAACATCTGTACATATATGTAACATGCAAACAAGTCAGCATTCTGTTATAAGAATAACACATGCAGCACGGCTGTATTGATTGATCAAGGCTCCCAGTGTGACTATGAGCTTGCCTGTCTCGCCTTAGAGCCTAGATAAAAAAACAAAAAAACAATCAGCCTGGTGAGGACAGTTTGGCTGTCGTATCAGCTCCTCAGGAACTGCTGCTGACAGACCGCTGTGTGCAGAGATGGTGGGACGCAGGTCGGAGTCATGAGGATTGAACGGACAGAACGCTTCACTTGCTTATATGCTGATCACATCTTGCTTTTGATGTGGATTCCCAGTAGGAACACCGACACCTACTGTAACCTAAGTTAAGTTCCAGCTGATGATTAAGACACATCTACCTACTGTTCATACAATAAAGCAGAGTCTGAAATTTTCTAATATGACCAATAATCAGAGGAAAAATATTTCGATTCAGCTACTAACCTGAGAATTCTTGATCATCATTATAAGTTGTGACGTAGTTATAAAATGTAAATAATCACCTGTATTGTACATAATTGCATTTGTGTGCTCAGTGTGATCAGACCTCTTCTTATTTTCTTTACTTTCGCATCGTTTTATCCTATATGCTCACCCTTTATTATGAGGCATTCTGTAAAATGTTTCAACCCTTTTTTAATTAACTAGTCATTGCTATTTTGGATAGCATGCTGATAATTAAGACACCAATGCAGATGGTGACACTGTGGGTGTGTGAGTAATGGTCGTGGCAAGGATGGCGGCTCCAGCGTTGTTGGAGGAGCTTGCCAATACGGCTATAACACGTGAAATATAATATAAATATTTAAAGATCGTTCTGTTTTTTTTTTGGGATAATGATGATAATTGGACCATGTTTGAATTTAGGCTTCTGAGGGCTGCTCTCTTATGAGGAACTGTGTCCAGCTTTAGATAGTCAAACCCAAAGCAACCATACAATTCCTGTCAGTCTGTTGGACAGTTGGATTCCTATCAACAGGGACATTTCAGACGGAGCTGGTGCACAGGTTTGGGATATCTCAGTCAACTTTAAGCCGTGTCATGCCCACACTGTGGGATGGCATTATTAATCTAAATCAACAGATACAACTTCAACTTTCATTGCAGGAAGTCTAAGTTATAACATAAATCATTTAAAACTGAGTCATTTCATTTGTAAAGTAGACCGTTCTCACTGCTTTAATTATTCACTCATGCTGTGAGAGACAGTGTTATTGTTTGACAGCTGTTGATTTTGAATCGTTATGTGTGTGTATGTATGACTTATTCTTTCTTTGTGTGGACAAGTATTGTTGAAACCAACACAATCATTGTCTGCATCTTACTTCAGTGTTTTTTTGTTTTGTTTTTTTTCTTTCCTTTTATTCTGAACGCCACCTGTTTTATTGCTGTTGTTTGCTCTCTATTGTCAGCTCGATGTGTTGAATGCTGCCGACATTGATTAGATTCCGACGCAGGTCAAGGTTGCACTGAACCGCTTTGGAAAGGGCTTGCTCATTAACTCCTCAACTTATATGTTTGTATTTGTATGCGATGACAGAGAGACTGCAAGTGCACAGCTCTGTCAACTCAGACTGCAGCAAGACTCAAAGTTGTTAGTTAGCATACAGTGAGCCCAAACCCACCAGGAATCGTCCTGATCCTCTTCATTAACACTCTGACACTCGCAGTATACTGCTAACTAATTCTTTGTGTTGTTGCAACAATTTATCTAACATTTTGTAATTAAACACTGTCGTGCGCTGTGATGTCTGTGTTAAGTATCACTTAACTGCATGCAATATAAAAATTGTCAGGGTTTCTCTCTTGTTTCAGCGCAAAACAACATACTGCAGTGCCTCTTGTTGAGTTTCACCGTCACTGGGTTTCAATATGCTGCATTCACTGACCAATTTTGTCAGCAAATACTGTATGTGCATCTTGAGAATGTATAAATATGTGGGGTTTTTATTTATTTATTTTTGTTTGTAAGATATTTTGCCACTTTCAGTAAAACCTTGTTGAGCATTGATAGTTCTCACTTGAGTACATCTGAATTATTTAATCTGTGCAGTTGAAGCTATGAATCATCTCTGCTTTACTGTATATTGTTACACTTTCACTTTGCTTTCACGCCCTTCAGTAAGCGGCCTGGTGCCCACCGATGCACCACAGAACTATTTTGGTGGAAGCTCAGGATTCATCATTGCAAATGCATGTAGGTATAGAAGATCAGTGTGACAGTGTTAAATCCAACATCGTGTTCAGGTTTTTGTTCAGATTTAACAAACGTGATATAATGTGTTAATTATTTAACATGGATGGAGTTGGCAGGTGTTTTTTATTTTTACTTTTTTACAGAGCTCAGCTGTTTTGTCCCTGCTTCCAGCTATAATAAGCTAACCTCCTCCTGGCTGTGGCTTCATATTTAGTGTAAGGACATGAGAATGGATCATCTAACTGAATTTGTATCTATGTCTTTTTTCTTTGCCACACAAAACTACTTTGTGTCACAAGGTCCACACTTTCCCTTGGATGTGCCTTGATAGAGGCATATGAACTTCCTTTAAAATAGAAACAACCAGGATATCTGGGGCACAACAGTCCCCAGTGCTTATCATGTGATAAGTTGCTTTTTCTTTTTTTTCTTCCATTATGACCTCTGTTAGAAATGTGACCAAGTCAAACAACAGAGGGAATTTTGTGACATGCAACCGCATCTTTTTATCTCGAAAAGCATGCAGTGTCAAACTGTAAAATAATACACTAGCTCGCTATGCAAACAGTTTAATTGTCATTAATTATTCATCACTGCTAAGCCAACAATTGGCCACAATAGATGCTGGAACATGTTGTAGTCATGAAAATTTAATTCACTTACATATAAAATACAGTAGTTATCTTTGGAAATTCTCAACATCTTCACACAATAGGAAGAGGAAGTGAGTCTATGCAGCTGCAGAATCAGACACACTTCCTGTTAAGGGGACATACAGTAAATATCATTTATGTAGCTTATATAGCTGCCTGACTGACTGGACTTACACAAAGTGAATTCATAGAATGATGCCCCCTGGCTGTCAATATATTATTCAACATATAATTAAGAGTCAATATATAATTATTTTACAGCCCCATGCGTTTTTATTACATGATGCTAACTGCATCTTATTAGCAGCCACTCACCTATTACGGCAACATTTTACTTTAGGGCCATATATCGATATTGTAGCTTCACCGTATATAAAGCATGTTTATGTAAAGCATGTCCAACAAAGGCAGAGAGCAGCGACTGCAGAGCCAGTGAAGTTGAGAAACAGTGTTTAAACTGCACAAGGTAGAAGATGGTAATGCATTAATTATATGCCTTTTTAGGCAGATTATTTTACCCATAAGCCATATAGCTACATACTACCTTAAAAATGCAGATACTGCACTCTTCAAGGAGAGAATCTGCGTCTAAACAAAATGTGTTCTCTCTCTACAGTTCAACAAATTTTAATAGTATATGATTTACAAAGCTTTACACAAAATGTATGAATCCTAGAGTAAAAAACTGGCAGTAAGCTAGTTGTCTTTAATCGTGTGAGAAAGTTGCAAAGTTGGCAAACACTGCTCACAGCGAGCTTTCACTTGTCTTATTAACTGTCTCTCTGTGACAGATTAAATACCATGCCAGACATGTAGTAACTGCAGTCAGGGTAGCAATAAAAGGACTAAATGCAGTTACGACACCACTAGACTGCACTTACTTCAAATTGGCTTGTTTCTTCGTGAAAATTATACATTTCTATGGCATCATTTTCCATATTTTCCAAACAAGTTCAAAAACTTAATTTAGGCCAAATACTGTATCTGGTGAAAATAATATGTTACTGCACCTTTGTAGGGAAGCATAATTCATTATATTTCACATTTTAAAAACCAAAAAACAGATTGAGTTTATTCTCATTCAACCTCCAGGCTATGTCCAGTTGTGTTCATCTCTTGTTCAAGAATGCGGCTGCTTTCACTGACCCGTGCATGAACTTCAGCAACATTTTATGAGTCCTGAACTGATGAAGTGCTGCAAAGTAATGCCGATCAAACACTGCATCCCTAATTAAGTGCACAAAGAGCAAAAAGTAGGGAGAAATGGGCTACGAGGTTAGGGAGGCATAAAGATGGAGTTAAAATGTGAACAAATTAGACTTAGGCTGGAAAACATTAGCTGTTAGACACCTCGACGCAGCCTTCAAATAATTCACTGCAGACACACACTGGAATTAGAGAAGTGAGATTGTAAAGAAAAAAAGTAGAGAGAAAATATATTTCGATGAAGTTTGAAAAAGAGCTTTTTTAACTTGCAGACATCAAGCGCTGAAACAAATTCTGAGAGATAAGTTGCAGTATATAAGGAACCAGATGTTATTTCAAATAATAAATCAGATACATGTCAAGTAGAGCTGTCTATTATGGAAAGGACATATTTCATATGGGTCAGTGGTGTCCTCTCGTAGCAGCATATTTCATGTACTCACTTTCCCCTTGGCTCTGCTCTTCCCACATGCTTGCATGTTTTAATATTTTTATTATTATTTATATATTATAGATATTATTTATTATTTATATGCGTTTCCCACTGTCTTGTAGAAACAGTTACAATGATAAATTGGTTTCATCTCAATTTAGTCTCAATAGTCTTTTTTTGTTTTGGCTATACCCCCTTTATACCTTACGTTAAAATGCATTCTAGGTGATTGGATTGCAGTGAGATTGTACTTGACCATATAAAAAATAGGGGTGTCAAATTATTGTGTTAATTGTGATTATGAATTAATTACAGTCATATTTAGTGCATTATGTTTTTTAGTCATGTTAATCTTTACTACGAATTGCCTGTTTTATAAAAAATTTTATGCTTTATGCATGTTTGAGTTGTTGGGGGTGGACAACAGTGGTCAGTCACCCTGAAGTGGACATTGATTGGCTGCCATTGTGTTTGGGATGGTTTAGCATAAGTTGATTGGTTCCCATTGTAGTTAAAAGGGCAAGGTGAGTGAGGAGCGCTGAGAAGACGTAAAAATGGAGTAGCATGTGAGAGTTGTCGGTTCAATGAATGGTAAATTTACATTTCACAAACGCTCCAATGGCACCACTAATAAATGATACACTAATGAGTGATATGCTTTCTTTGTAAGGAGTTTGCTTACCACCGAAGCAGCTCAAGTTCAGCCTACCACATCAATGCAAAACATTAGCAGTTTAGCAGCTGTATCAAAGGTTTTCGCCAAACTAAACTTGAGGAGACCCCACGTATGAGCAAGTCTGCGACCGACAGGCTGACGAATGTTCTTGCCAAGTGGATAACGATTAACTGCAGGCCGATAAACATAATGAAAGACGAGCGGTTAACAGAGGTGTTACAAATGACCCATCATATAAGCCACCCTGCAGGGCTACGGTGACGACCAAAATCAGCAAGACGTACGGCGACGAAAAGAAAACAAACTAGAGATTTTGTTGCTATATCCAGAGATCGCTGGACCTCACCTTGCAACCACAGTTGTTTGGAGGTGACTGGACACTTTATTGATGATGAGTGGAACCTCAAGGAACTAGTTTGCACCGACAGTCATGATAACAGAAATCAGGTACTTGATTGCATTGAACAGTTCCTCAAGGTGGTAAATGACTGGGAAATTCCACACTTGTAATGGTCTGACGCCTCCTACGCAACCCAGAGGCTGTCCAGACTACGCTGGATCAGAACAACCACAGATTGGTTATGCCAACGGAAGCTGGAGGCCCTGATTGAATCATGCAGGTAAGACTAAATAAACACCTGTCCATTTTAATGAAATAAACTACTGTAACATGTTTAATTCAAACATGAATGAATGTTTGGTAGTTACTTCTAAAATTAATTAAATTGGAAATCTGTTACAGCACATTATATGGACCTGATGATTTATTTTATTTTCATTTTGTAATTATTTGAAGATTGATAATAGGTTAAAAACTAAAGGTTGCATGCAGCACTTGGGACTAGACTTAAATACAGCAGAATTTAGCAATCTTTTGATCTGCTGAAAAAAAGAGATTAATTAGATCAATTAATTACAGATCATAATTAATTAGTCTCTCAATTTTTCTTAATCTCTTGACGGCACTAATAAAAAGTACATGTGTAAATGCACCCAAGATGCACTGAGGATGGATTGTGACCCACTTGGTCTCTGGTAGAGGTCAGGGACGCATTGAACACGAGTGTAAATGTATTTACACTGTGAATCCACATACAACAATCACGCAAACTGAAACTGTTCCAAACCAGCAAGGTCTGCAACTCTATGTCTGAGTACAAGTGCATGTCTCTTCTGGATTACACCAATCGCAGTCTTCTGCAAATAAAATCAAAAGATAAACGTCGTAAAAGGTCCCCATCACTATCTAGATGGTCAATATGGTGGCACTGATCCCAGCTGAAATAAAAGCGGCTGCATAAAACAGCTTTCTCCCCTGCTTTCGTCTTTGGCATTCCAGTTGTTGAAGGCGGCTTCCGCCCCTGCTTCGAAGAGCAAGCAAAAGTCCATACATTAGCTAGGCTTCACAAATGGCACCATATTTTTGTTGGTTTTTTTTGGACCCGCACAAATGAGGATGATGTTCGGTTGAGCTGGACAGAGCGAGCAGAGCTCAATGTGGACACTGGAGACGCATATAAATATCAGGTGTAAATGTAAACAGGTCACCTAGATACAACTTGGATATGAGACACATTTTATTGCAAAGTGCAGATGGAGTCATTGAGGCCTGTAATAAACAGATTGGGAAAGTGTAAGTACGTCTTCGAGGAGCATGGTGGTAGTGAAGAAAGTTATTACCTCCTGCACTGAAAGCCCCTGGGTGCAAATTTAGGAGTTAATACCAGCCTAAAAGAATCAGTCTGCTATTGTAAACTGCTTCATTTGAACATGCAGGGATGTGGCTTCCCGTGCTTGTTTAAGTATGCAGCATTTCATCTTAATTTTAGTTATTTTGTTTAGTTTGAATTGCATTTGGACCATGTTTTTATTATTTATACCATTTTTTTTTTTTTTTTTTTGCTACTTCTCCAGAAACCCTGTCTGCAAACTGGATTTCTTTTGAGAGCAGTTAAGTTTGAGCTGGATTGAAATTGAACTGAATTCAAAGAAAAGTTTTGTCATGTTGTGTCATATGTTAATGAAATTGTCTTGTATAGGACATGTTAAATCATGACTCCGGCACAAAAGGAATGAACTGGATGTTTACTTGCATGAATGGCAAGGAAGAGCAGAGACCTCTCAGAGAGAAATATAAATGATGCTGAGAGTCTCTCAGTGATTACACATGGCCTTTTCAGCAGATGCTGATACACTGATATTCAGAGACATTCAGCGATTCCAAGAGAGAGAACCAATGGCGGCATTCATCTAAATTTGCCAGGAAGGAAGGTTTGTGAGGACATTAATTGGTATGAGTCACTCCAGCGCCGAGCACAATAAGCAGCTGTGTTTTCACGTCGGAGTGAGACTGCGGTCGTCTGCGGCTGTGACTGTGAACAGCTGTTTTTCTTTACCTGTGCAGGTTTGAAGGTTGAACCGTGCTATGAAGATGTTCCCGTTGTTCCATCACATGGCACTGCCAAGCTAGGGCCTTTGTTCCCTGGCAGCACGCCACCCCACAAACTACTGCCAGAGGAACTGTGTCATGCCCCACTCAAACTTGGTTTGTAGACGGGGGAGGCAGGGAATAATCCATTCCATTTGATAGCTTTCTGGCATAGATTTGAGTAGCTGTCACGGCAACTTAAGAACAGATTTGCTGTCAAAACTGAAATATTATGTATATCACCACCCATCTATTAAGGCACATGCTCACCCCCAGGCCTTGGTACTCTGTAAGCCGAGAGTATCTATTTATCCACGATCTCTGTTCGGCTCGGTATGTGTAGCTTCAGCAAGAAAGTTTGAGAAACAGGAATTCAAAGAGTAACTTGTGAGAATCCAGTACATCACTCTCCTATATAAGATACGGAAGCAGTAGGCAGCCTTCTAAGCGGTGGCAATTAAATTATCTTGTTTCTGATCAGACACTGAAAGAAGAAAAAAAAAATCCTGATTAGAAGTACAAGTTGGGTGTCCAATTGTAGAAGGAGAGAAAAGGAGATGATCAGACAGGCATTAAACCAACTCTTAAATATTTCCTCCTAGCAAAGCTGACTGATCTAGGCCAAAGTCAGACAAGACAACACTGCACAGCTGGACACAAATTACAAATCTAACTAATTATTCCTTCTGCCACTGGGTTTTTCCAGTGATTTGGAAACCTGGCGCACCGGGGGAGTGTCAGGGTCAGCCATCAGGGTTAACAAGTGAACAGTCCCATCACAGATGGCTTCCAACACTTCCTGCAGGCCAAAGTCAGACATTTCTCTCCAGACTGTACCTCCACACTGATCCACTCTCAGCCCATAATAATAGAACACAATCACAATGACATTAATCTCTGTAACAGTAAGCTAATGAAATGGCTGACTGTGTTGGAAACTGCACATTTGTCTGTTAAGGAACCTCATGGAACCAGCACGGACCAAAGGCAGAGCTCAATCACTAAATGCTTCGGGCTCAGCAGTAATTACTGGAATGAGAGGGTTCAATAGCGCAATTCATCAAAAGCCGTTTGACAGCGGGCAGTGTAACATTGCTAAAAAAAGACATCAATACAGTACAGTCACACTAACATATGCAGCCCATTCTACCATGATATTAATACATTTGTGTCTGCAGACCTCTGAACCTCCATGGTTCACTGAGTACCGGTCTTCCATGACTTCTCACTCAGAAGCCTTTGAAGGCCCATTGGTATTAATTAAAACCAGAACAAGCTTCTAAACACAACTCTGGCACGACCTCTGACCTCATCAGTTAGCTGCTGTATAACATCATCTTGGTGGTTTCTGAGGATACGCATTTTCAAAGAAATGAAAGTGACTCATACATTGAACTGTCAAATTATTTAGTTTATTCCATCAAGCTGGCACTATAGAGTTTGTTGTAAGCGTGTATTTAGGCTATCTTATCATCTCATGTTTGTTGCGGTCCATGTACTTCATATAACCTGCTGGCCAAGAACCTAAATTACCAAACATGAAGAGGGAGGCTTTATAGTAGGAGAAACCCAGACTGTACCAGGTGGGTTGGAGTACACAGTAGTACATTATTCATTGGTTTTAGGGATTAGTCTTTTAAAGTACTACAAACAATATCAATGTCAATGTATTTTGTTCCATCTTGTATTTAATTACAAAGTTTATTTAGATCTACCTTTATTGCTTTCAATAACATTTTTTGGTGTTGTATATATATAAGTATGATTTCTGTATTAAACCGATTTACTGTATTGGAGTTCTGGGAATTCAGACTTTTAGACTTCTAATTTCTCTCCCATAATTGATGTCAGCAGTAGCCTTCAGCCATTGGCTCTACTCGTGAAAAGACCATCAGCCCATGATGGGTTTAAAGTTCAGGAAATACGACCTTTTTTGGCACAGCAAACTATATGGTTTGCCACAAATAATACGGCTCCACTGGCAATCTGTCATCACTGGAAAAAAAAGTTCAGTTCAAGTGTAGAATAGAGCCAAGTGTGAGCAGCATGAGAGTCTGATGAGCTAGAATGTGTGAGTAAGCTATTTAAGTCAGGAGTTACAATACGGCACAGTGCACATACAGTAATACCCCATGTATGACTGCACAAATTATCGCACAGTTGGTGATGACACTTGGTAGATGGGGGATTGGAATCAGGGTGAAAGTGACCTGGCATAGACAGTGGATGTTAATAACCCAGCAGAGTGTGAATAATGGATGATTCTTTAAAATGCTGGATTACAATAATCAATGTCAATGTTTTAAAAAAAAAGAATTCCTACAATATCCAACTCCATATCCAAGGTTAGTTTTTTGAATTGAGATTTTAAGATTCAATCCAGTTAGTGTTGTTTTGTGTATTAAGTATTCTGCAATGCAGATGCACAGGGGAAGAATCTGTTGGTGTGTCTAAATGTTCTGGTTTTGCCTGGAGTGGTTTCCCACTGGAAGAGTTTTTGGCCGAAGTTTGTGGGGTCAGAGACGATTTTGCTCCGTGCTCACAGAAATAATATTTGTGGATGAATGACAGGTTGCAGTCAGCGGATTTTAACCGACATGTTTATGTGCAGCCCAGCTGATCTGATCCAGACTGAAGTAGACAAAGATTGAGGACAGCGCGTGGAACCTGACCATAGTCTATCTGAATTTCTTAGATGCATGAAATCCATGTCTGTCTCCATTTGAGACACGCGCCTGTAGTTCATAGTAGGCCCATACCTGAACTGATGAAATGTGGGAGTGCACTAGTACAAGGTATAGCACAGACTGCTTGTGTGAGCAACGTAAAAATAGAATAGCGCTGATACAGTATAGTAGAATGAGTCCTGCAGTGTGTTACTAAGTAATAATTAATGCAAGAAACAATAGGCAGGTGAAACCATTGCAGCAACACATAATGCATAGTGTGGCATATTCATTTTTGATCTTGCACTAGTTTCACCATTAAAAACTAAAAGGCCTGACGCACGTATGAAGAATTAAGAAAGGTGTATATGTTATTTTATTTGATCATTTTGAAAAAAAAAAAATGCACACAAGAGGCAGAGAAATTAACAACTGCCAGTCAGGCAGTGGGCTGGTTAGGCAGCAACCTGGCAGGCTATTTTAAGCCAACAGTGTTGCTCGCACTTATATTATCATCATTATCCAACATTATCAAGGTAGTGGTGGTATCTATTATGTTGTTTGGCTTTTATCTCTGACGGACACCTTATATTCAGTGTGCACACAGACACACACTGAATACACACATAAAGGTGTCAAATGCTGTCAAAAAACACTAAACTGGTGTTTAGGTAGTTGTTGTCAGTTTGTGGTTTGCCTTCCTTGCATCACATTCTCATCTTTGAAGATGAGTGATATACAAAGGTGCAGACATGGTCAGCTGGGAGAGCTTTGGATGAACTCTGGTACAACGACATTACATTTTTTTTGTTGTTGTTGTTGTCTTGCCCCATTCACTCAATTGTTTATTTAGTGATATAGTGATTATTATACACATTTCCCCTACACATCACATACACATTAAAGCTGCCTTGGGTGGGTGTGATTGCGTGATACAAAGTTTGTTGGATGGAGGTTGCCTCAATAACACACAAAGCTCAAGGGACTTTTCCCTATTCCTTTGTTCACACTGTTCACATCTCACGGCTAGTCGCCACCTTGGCTCCGGCGAGTATGTAGCCCACGTTACTCCGTCACCATCTTGGTTCCTCAAGACACGTCACTCTCTTCTCTTCTCTTTCCCTCCTACTTCCAAAGAAAGCCAAAGAAAAAGACTATTGCATGTTATAGGCACCCGCATAGTGTGGAAGTGTGAAGACTTCTTAAGTTACATTACATTACAAATCTATATAAGTTCTTGCAATTTTTATTTTGTAATTGCCATTGTAGTTGATGAAATATGAAAGGTATGTCCTCCCACCACATGCCTGATGCCCAGTGGGAAACCTGACTATGTTTATAATCTTATGCATTTTATAGACATATTTCTCAGTGTGAAAATCTCTCAGTGTTGCAACATTATGTGACACCCACTGCTAGTGCCTAGAGCGACGGTGAGACGCAGGGTTATAAACACATCATAGTATCTTAGATTTATCCTTTCAATACAAGAAGATTTACTGAGATGTCTGGTGAGGTGAGAATATAGGTGACTTGAGTTGTAAATCGTGTCTGTGAAACCTGGCAGTTCCGTGCAAAGACTTGTTTTCCTGCGCTGGCCACTTGAAAAGTCTCTGCACTTTATTCAAAACCTCAAACATCCATCCATCCTATCTGAAAGATGTCAACATGCGAGCGGTACACCATTAGTCCAGAAGAGAGGAGGTGGATAAAACTTATCATCAATGCACCATTAACCTTTAATGAACTGGTGTTACATTTTGAAGACAAAGCTGTTCTGAAACTCCCCTTCCCTGGAGGTCAATTTCATCTCGCCAGGCTGTCCTTGTCAACAAGGATTTTGCTTGACAATACATCAGTAATAGAGTTAAAGAGCCGCTTTTGGATGTGGAAATTACATTTACCTGAGTTTACAGTGTTTGTCAAGTTGTATTCATAACCATGCAAGAGTTTCAGAAAAAAAAAGAAGCCGATTTAAACCCTCGGAGGGATCATACAGTGATTTACGGTGTGCTCCGTGCTGGGCTGCACTCATCAGTTGAGGCATTCTGTCATGTTGTAATAGCTCTTGTTGATGTTGAGGTATAATTTTGCACATAAAACACCCCCACATGCTGTCTTTTTCAATGCTAATTATATTTGTCTCGTTTTTGATGTCTCTGTCGCAGTAGGTTGGCTCCACTTGCGTTGCCACTGATAAAGCGGAACCTGAGCCTTTTCTGTACAGCTCGTTTGCTCACAGCATGCGCTGACCCATACTTCAAGTTCACACCGGGAATGCCAAAAAGCCATATTCACGCTTTGTTATGCTTTGAAGGTAACTTCAGAATCTGACTTGAACGTGCATGTTATAAAACAAAATGAAATATCTGTGATCTGGACATGTTGTGATTAAAATGTCTCTGCTGGCGTTGGACTTTATAATGTGTTTTAAAGCACGCTGATTCCTGGATGTGTCATTAGCAAGGAGGTAGCACACTGACACTGAGTGGCCTTCAGAAAATTAACAGCATGCTGGGGAGAAACGACAACCAACTTAGTATGCACTAACCCTATTTACTTAAAATACTTCTCACCAGCTCGAATAAACAGGATGTTTTTTACAGAGTTTCCCTGCGGCCACGAGTGCCAATTACTGTGGGCCATAATGTTACACTGAATGTCCCTTGATTCTCTTGAGTTAGTTGCTTTAAAGACTTCATCATGAGTTGACCAGTCTGAGAATTAGTGGGGTGAAAAACATACAATCACAGTATGCAAATGATCATATGTGGCAGACATAACCGCTTTCTGTAATTTACTGTTATTTCCCTCCAGCCTGTCTCTGTACAAAGTTAGTGAAGTTATTGATGTAACATGGATGTGTCTTCACGTCAGTTTTTGCCATCCCAGTCTTCCCATTAACTTTGTGTGCAATCGTTCCAACGCTGACTTTTGCCCTCCATTCTGTCTGAACACAGATTTTTCTCTTTTTAAATCAATAAAATGAGTCATTTTATCTGTGAATCTGAAATCAAAAGCATACAAAAAGGGTGCATGTGTTTTTGCTCTTCGGAAGTCATTTATTTCTGTTGTGTAACTGTGTATGTAGTGCCATATTGCAGCGTCAGGTCAGGAACTGAGCATCGTGCTCTTTTTGTTGTTGTTGCGGCCCCCTCAGTAGCCACAGCACACTGGTTAAGCGGAGGCCGGTTCCAGTCTCTGTGAATGAGTAGATAGGAAGGTGAGTCTCATATCTCCATCCTGACAGGCTCAACACACCCCCGCCTCCTGGGATTCCACACCAATCATCCCTGATAGCACAGGACTCGCTTCTCCCCTCATGCACTCAGACGCACACACACATGCACTACCACTCGGCGAGACCCTGCACTCGCCTTTTTATTTAAATGCGATAAATATTTAATTTGTGAACGTGTTGTGAAAGATCACACGAGCACGCACAAAGGACTCTCAGCTGAATATGCAACACTCTGATAAATATTTCAGTACTCCATTTCCCAAACCCCTGGTTGACTCACCAGGAACTTCAAGCCGATCCTGGTGAAAATTAAACATGTTTTCCTTGCAATATTTATTCTTTAAAAACAGCCAGTGCTTTGCTGATTCGCTGATTTCAATAAGTTACTTTGACAGGGTTTGATCTGGTGTCCATTGAAATAAAACTGACTTCAATGACATCTTCCCAACTGTCTCTTATGTAGGTTAGTAGCACGAGACTAATAACACCAATAATCCTCCCACCAACATAATACACCCCACCCCCCCACCCCCACACACACACTGCCTTTCGTCACCTATAAATAGCATCACACACCATAAACGGTGCATCTCTCTTTCTCACTCACATACAACACCTACATCACAGAAGCACTATTCTCTGTCAATAATTATGGTTTCCTACAGAGCTATGTAAACAAGTTTTAAGGTTAATTTTATAGTGTAATAAACAATCCTATTTCCAAAGTTTATCTTTGTTCGGTGTTACAGTTATTTATTTTAACCACAGAGAAGTTATTGAAACAACTTAGACCTTGCAAGCATAATAAAATAATAATTTCAACCCTCCATCAAGATACTGTATATTTAATCCCAAGAGACCAAAAAAAAAAAAGGTAAGTAAATAAACCAGGAAAACATTTTCAAGGCCGATCCAGAATGACTCTGCACTTATCGGATTTAAATAAATAAATAAATAAATAAATAAACAAAACAGCTATACTCTTTTTGGTATGGTGAAAAGTATTATGCCTGGTGCTCTTCCTAGTATGAGAGAAATTCATCAATAAAGCAATTGTTTAAGCTCCCAGTGGGTTTGAGCGCAGCCTGTAAAATTTATGAGCAGCAGTACAAACAGACAGTGGATGGATCGAAAAAAGTCCCGGAGGCAGCCGGAAGAGAGTCCTTAGCAATAACAACACAATCAATCACATCCAGCACACGTCACATTCAACCCCAGGCTCCCCAGCAGTGCATTCAAAAACATATTCCCACGTTTACATGATCGCGGCTCCGTCGTCATACCTTACTGTTGGTACGGATGGTTTTGTTATATGTGCAAGCCCTGCAATCTTCATATGCTAATATCTACTGTCTATCTACAGGTTACTGCGCTGTTATATAATTACAACGTCTCAAGTGCCAGCCAGTCAGATGTGCTACATTTTACATTCTTTATTTGTTTTGTTAATCAGTTTGTCCTATTATATCGAGGCGTTTCACATTACTGTACTTGTAAAGCCCTTGCAAGCTTGGTTTCAAATCTTTATTCATCTTTATTTTATTTTATTATTTACATATATAGTTTATTATTTCTCTGTGACATCAAATTAGCAACAGGCAAGCTTAGGATTTTTGTAGGGTAAACACATCCATAGGCATTATTTAGTGAAGCCCAATTAAAAGTAGGAGTAGGAAAGATATTAGGAACACTTTTCTCCAGTAAATCACCACTAGCACCCACTATGACCTCAGTAATAAACATGAAGTAGAATTATCATTTTTCTAACAATGTCAGAACCTGAAAATATATAAGATACGTGAAAGTAGAATTCATTGCGGAGCTGTTTTATTGGATTTCATGACATTATACAAGTGTACCTAATGAAGTGGCCGGTGTTTGCGTGTCATGGGCAGATGGTGTGTTGTAAGCAGTGGTATTGCGCAATAGAATGAATCCACCGTCAGGAATCTACAATTTATACATAAAAGATACAGATACCTTTTAAAAAGAGCCTCTCACATGAGTTTTATTGTCAAAATAAAGGTTGGTATCTCAGTAGACTACTCAGGGAAACACTAGATTATGTAGGTTTTACAATAAAAGTGGATACTTTTTATGATAATATATTTTATGATTGTTTATCATGAATAATCAGCCACAATAAAAAAAAGCAGCAGCATTAATAGCAGTACATTGCTCCTCAGTTAAACAAGTGTATTTTATACTCACCCCCAAGAGAACCTCATCATGCATCGATATCGCAGTTATAGCCACTTACTGTATTCATACATGTCTCAAACTGTATTTAATCATATACCCTTATGTCCATGATCCCTCAGTGGACTTGGTAAACTTCTAGGGTCTCCCTGTTCACAGTGTTCATGCTTGGAGAGACAAATAGAGGGCCGATTTGCCTCTGGCATGCTCACAGCATCAGCCAAGAATCTGCTCATTATTCTATCCATATAACAAGTAGTGTGGCCCGGATTAGATCGGCAGGCCTGGACAACAATCTTAGCCCACAGAGCTACGACCAGATAGTCTTCTGATCTCTGCACATGAATTTACAGTGAAAGCTGAAATAAGGAAACAGCTTGGCAATTTCACTAGGATTGCAGGAAAATAAGCATTAGGTAGCATGCTGTCTACCTTTCCACAGCAGAAGTGAAGAAATGGAAGAGGGGAGAGAAGGAATAGGACCCATCTATATAAGTACTTGTAAATGAAACCACATACCACGCCTACTTACACCTCATTGTTTTGTTATTATTTACGTCTTTTTTTTGAGAGAGATTAACGTGGCACCGTTCCTCCGTATCTTTCACAATGCACACAAATCACTACGGAGTCTGCTGTATTAATCATATGACGGTGTTCTTTAGAATTTTATTATCAGGCACATTCAATGCAATATATACGTACCTCTGGCCTGACACAAATTCCTTAAAAAATGAAACACCTGTGATTCATTTTGTTTGAGCCAAATCCATTTCACTGACATGTTCATGATGGTTACATACTGTTTCACGTTATCAAGTAAGATTTATTTTAGTCATTTGAATACGACTGCCTCAATAGGCATATTTGAATAAAAATGCCTGCCTGGAATGATTCACAAGAACGACATAAAACTCTTATTTACAGCGTGATTTTGTAATATTACACCCACGCGGAACTCCAAATAAACATTTCAGAGCCTCCACACTTCTGATCAAATGTTGGAATCTTACAATGCAGTCTTGTTTGGTGTTTCAGCTGCTTTGATGTCAGGATGTAACTGTGATATAAATTACAGGCTGCTGAAGTGCTGCTGCCATTTTGAAGTGAGAAAAATCATAACCCACTATTGGTATTCGCAGTCAGTTAAAGTCAGTCAGAGTTCCTGCACAGTTCAGCTTAACAGCCGTTTATGTATCTCACACACTAACATTAAAAAAAATAGTAATTGTATGCACCAGATATTTCTTGGTAAAGTCATGGTGCGACAAAAAAAGCGATAAAGCACAGCCAATTATGACAAAAAGATGGAACCAGAGTAACAACAGTGCCCCCTCTCCTCATAGCAACAATGTCATCAATCTGATCAGACCAAGAGAGCAATTTATTTAACCTAATACTCTCAATGCCCATTTTGGCTTTGGTGTAATGATATCAATGTGCTCTGATCTCAGCAATTACATTTATAAATATAAAAAAAACAATAGCCAAAGATATGCAACCAAGATTAAAATTGCAATAAAATGGAATTATCGTTCAATTAAAGTAAAGCTCGGTTTGTACCTTCGGTTTGGTTGACTGAATATTTGTAACGGAATAATTGTGCAGCGGAGCAAAAATGAATAGTAAACTCTGGCAAATATATATTTAATATCAACCTAAACTAGTGGAACACTGCAAACACGACTTTGAATGATGATTTATGTCTGTTTCATCAGCCACATTTAATTTTGTTCAGAGCCTCGTGATCCTGGGTTATTTTCAGTCTATTTTCAGGGTGTAAAAAAATGAATTACTGTCCTTTGTTCAGTTCAGTAACTTTCTTTTTCTTTCTTTTCCCGAGCTCGGCATTGGACTCATCCAGACAGCAGTTCTCTGCTAACATGACTGAAACCTTTGAGACAAGCATACAGAACTGTGCGTCTCATTATTACTGTTAGACAGACCAACACCTGCAGACTGGCAGCACTGCCTGATTTCTACACAAAGTGGTGACTTTGAAATCACTTCAGTTTGACGTGAAGACTATATTTTGCCTGTTGCACAGCCAGGGAAAAAAAAAAATAAAATAAAAAGGAAAATGACTAAATGGCATCAAAATGGCCCGGAGATGGATAAAAATGACACAAGCACTCTGTTATATTGAGGGGACAGAGCTTTAACTTTGTGCGTTTAAATGAAATAGAGACTGATTTGGAAAGCGAGTGCTCTAAAAATCATTTTGTATGCCAGCCAGTGAAGATAAAATCCCACCACTAACACCATTTTAAATATTTGCTCTGCAAGAAGTCAGCAAATGTACCTCTTTTAAATTAAATGTTTAATAAGAGAAACAAAAGCAATCTGCAGGAAAGCTTTTTTTTTTTTGTCCCCTCTATGCTTTTAGAAGCATTATGGGCTGCAACCAGAAGCTCTCATGAAAAATCGATTGCCCGTGGGGAATAATAACACTTTAAATTGCAAAATGCTGAAAAGTAGCCACTATGTTCACTCGGTTCATAAATAGACTATTCACTCATGTATTGTGAGCAAGCAAACTCTCACTTTTTCCTCCATGATCATACAATTTAAAAAAGAGCTATTCAGAGTGATAGCCGGCTACTGTGCTGACGATATAGGGGAGGTTGTTTCCTTGATATATTTCAATCAATTCTTTACTCTGAGTAATGATTTAGCTGAAATAAATAATGAGAGGTGGGAATTGAAGCTCTCTATTGCAATTAGTCATTCCATTTCTAAATATAATTTGGCTTAGTTGAAATGCCATGGCTGTGATTTCATAGTGTCTGTCTCCAAAGGTCAATCTAAAGGTTCTCTTCTCTTCTCTTCTCTTCTCTTCTCTTCTCTTCTCTTCTCTTCTCTTCTCTTCTCTTCTCTTCTCTTCTCTTCTCTTCTCTTCTCTTCTCTTCTCTTCTCTTCTCTTCGGATTTCAAATGCAAGCGAAAGCAGATTTTGAGTCCTAATTGAAGAAGAAATTAGACTCTTCATCCATTACTACAAAAACAACGAAACCTGACAAATACAATTCCTCAAAATCAGCTGCTTTACTAACACAGACATTCTTCTGGGAAGAAAGGAGAGTGCAACCTTTGAAAACGTATGGTGTCTTTGTGAAAGTTCACTGTGACTTAAGTATTTGTGGTTCCTATCCTAACCTAAGCTATTCTGAAACGCCTATCTCTTCAGACACTAGTTCACAATGAGACCCTCAGAGTTTCAGCAGTCTTCTCCGTCTCCTATTGTAGCGCCATCAGAGCAGCAATGGGGATTACATGGTTTTGCAGTCTCAAATGGTTGCTCTGAGAAACAATTATCTGATTGCAACTTCAGACTAAGGGATAAAAAGGGTGTTCAATCTCCACAGGGGCCTGTTGTAAAGCAATACCAGGAGCAAACTCCCCCACCACAGAGGCAATGTACACCATAAAGCAGTCATACTGTTGCAGAATATATAACATGAGAATGACAAGTATTTGCTATAAACAGCTTTTGGCTGCTAGGAGCTGGCTCCAAAAAACAAATTTAGCTTTAGTGAGGTCAATGGAAAAAGACTCCCAATCTCCTCTCAAAGTGCTCAAATCTTTTTTTCCCACTCTTTAATGTCTGTATTGTTGTTGATTTTGAAATGATTGGTCTGCATGATCATCAGTCTGTAAACACGGTTATATAATGTCTTCTATGGCTTTCTAAAGTTCTTGAGCTTGCAGATTACAGCCATTGTTAAAGCAGTATCAATTGATTTCGCTAACTTTGTTTGTCTGGTGCTGGGAAGGTAGTGAGCTGAAAGATGCTCGTACGTATGTTAAAGCAGAGGGTTGTTGCTGAGTCTAGCGAGTGGAACTAGTGGTTTGCTGTTTGACAGATGTACACATTTACATGCTTGTGGCAGGGATGGTGTCATGATGTTTATGGAGCTTCAGGATATCCTCACCTCTGCTGCATTGATTTTTTTACTGTCTCCCGATTGTATAAAGTCGGACCAGTCGGAGCATTCCTATAAGGCCTAAGAGGAATATATGTTCTGTATGTTTCTCTGCCCTAATTGACAGGTTGTTTGGATATCAAGCTCATATGTGCTTGTTCCCACTTTCTTCACACTAGCTTCACGCAGGATCGCGGGCCAGTAAATACAGTATATGTGTCAAGTGACGAGCTTAAACCCAGCTTTCAGTATATGATATGGTATATGATATCGTAAAAATGCATATAGAAATCAGAAAGATGTTCAGATGCCGATTTAAAGCACTTAGCAGTCATGGTTGACCACACATGCTGTTTTATTTTGGCATTCGGCTTTACATGCTTTTCTAGTGCCGTTGCATTAAAATTTAATCAATGTTTAATTTCTTTTTTTTTCTTTTGCTGGAAAGTGTGACTACAGGTTCCCATGTGATTAGCACTTTGGCTGAGAATTGAAGCAAGTGTGTAAAATTGAGTTCTTAGCGTGCCAATGTACTGAGGCTGAATGCAAAAGGATATGAACACAGAGCCAGACTTATTGACTTCAGTGTTGTCCTCTCGTTCTTGCCGCAGCCTTCTGTCCAAAAGCAGATAACATCTCACTCATGACAGTCAATAAGCCACTTGTTTCATTTGATATATCATATCGTTCTCAAGTCTCAAGGTACTGTAATGCTAACCGCTAGCACATACTGCAAATAAAAATAAATATATAAATAAATGAAAAAATATCAATAGGCATGCATAGAATGTGGGGGGAACGCTTAACTCACACACAAAGAACAATGTAGTGGTAAAACAGGGATTATGTGTGTTATTTTATTGTATTTTCAAAGGCTGACTGTAAATGTGCCATCTGGGATGACAGTGTGTAGGAGGTGCTGTGATCATGTCCCATTTTCTGGACACAATTTAGCATTTGCCTGCCATAGTACCTTCATCATTTCAGTAATCATTTTCCATAAGGATCCCATTTGGAGCCATACATTTGTTTAGTTATAAATAACTGATTACTAATTTAAAAAAAAAATCAATTGTAATAGTCCAGATCCCCAAAAAGTGTATGGTATGAAACCTGTTTGATACCAGGCACAAGAGAGTACAAATAACAATTATCAGGCTCACTGATTTGTGACAGACCTTAACAAGATTTAGGTTGGCAAAAGGAAAGATCCAGCACTATTCTGATTCTCAAGCCTTTGCAGAAGCCAAGGAACAACAACAACAGCAAGACAAACCGCTTCTCCTGTCAATACACGGTTAAATTAGTATTTTTACATCTCAGTCATGTTGATACGTGTTATGAGGAAGCCACCTAATATTATAAACCTTGCCCTATAATTCATTAATAACTATCTTGTAATTAATTATCATCTAAATTTAAATTCATTGGACCCCCACCCATTTTATAGTCAAAGTAATCATAGCTGTCGGTGTACCAATCACTCTCCTGCCAGTGTTAACTGTTGAACAGTAATGAAGTTACAGTGGTCTTATGAGAATAACAGTGAGTTTTGATTGATTAACAGTTAAATGATCATTGATTTACTGGTCGCTGGGTGCTGAGTAAGCATTATTGACACTGTCAGAATGGACCAAGATGTCCTGCCCCTCTGTCTTCCTACACACACATAGGGATGGGTTACTGCCATGATAACCTCTTATAATGGAGCCAATCACACCATCACAGCCTGTGTGTTCATTTTACACTGTGTGATTTATGCCATATACATATTTTTGTCGGCCACTTAAAACTTTAGTGAGTTGGTGTATTTATTTTCAACCACTTAAAGGAGTTTTTATTGATATTTATTGATATTGGTAATATTCATAAAGACTTAAGCAGAGTTGACCATGACCTGTAAATGGAACAAAAATTGACACGTTGTAAAAAAAGAGAATAAAGAGAATAAAGCTTGATAATTAAAACAGAGAATCAACTGAAATCATCAAATGAGTTAATATTGGATGATTCTGCGAAACAACAGATTACATTGACAATGTTTTTGACATAACGCGACATAATTGAGGTAAAAATCCTGTTTTTGATTTTCTTTTTTTTTTTACACTTATAATTTATATTCAATAAACTATTCTGTACAGGAGGGGTTCCCACATGGAGTCTCAAACTCCAGTCTCGCAGAACATGAACAACTGCGCTGACCACTCAGCCAAAGCTCAGCTCCACCAGCTACACAGGCCTGCAGCTATTTATACATCCTTGACACAGAGACAGACAGCAGAGTGGAGCAGAGAGAGTCAGAGACAGAGAAGCTGCACGCTGTTATTAGACATGTTTTGGGTTTTTTTTTCCTAAAAAACTTTTAAAAATTGGACAAAATATATATTCATAAAAAACCACTATTTGTGCTTTTCTGAATACTAGATTTGGATTTATCTCCACCTCTACAATAAGGGCTTAGGTTAGACAAAACATTTGGTGGTTTGCAACGTGATGTGAACTACAGTCTCCTGCACGAAGGTTAGCAACCCTATCTCCAAGAAATTATGTTTACCTACTCGTTTTGCCAGATACATTGAGATACACTAATTTCCTTCGGGATAAATAAAGTTGTTCTGATTCTGATTCTGATTCTGATAAGAAACTGCTTGCATTATGTTTGAACGCAACATTATTTTTGCACTGCATGCAAGCTGTAGAAAGGTGGACATGTGGGAGTCTTAAATGTGCTTAGGTTTAGGCACCTAAATCACTTTGGTTCCGGGGAAGACTGTATTGTCTAATGTTAATACAGTAAACACATTGTGTTTATGTCTGGTTATGTCGATTAAAGACATACTGTAATCCTGGCATCATTACGTTTCCCTTGCTGTTGTATGTATTTGCTGTTGCAAATCAGTAATATATAAACTTAAATAATAGGAGACAAGAATGAGCTCTGGTTTAGGGAAACCCAGAGTAATGGCAAATAAAGTATAAGGTATGGTTAAGTTTGGACAACTAAAATACATGGTTATAGTTAGGGAAAGTGGTCATTGTAAAAATCAGGCAACCAATAATTGGTGGTCTGGGATGTACACTCCCAGTATGTACAAACAGTATGTACATACTCATCCTCCGCCTAAACCTCCACAGCCTCTCTGTTCGCCTTGCTTCAGACAGGACACACTACTTCCTGCATTCAGTCTGAAAATTACCATTAGGAGTAAATTGCACACTATGGATTTGTGCAATATAAAAGTCATTGTGTAATTATAATATTGCATGTATAATAATTGTTTGAGTGTAGGACCTCAATCACGGAGCAAATGAGGGTTGGTGGTCAGATTTCTAAACTACATTAGGAGAGTTTTAGTTCTAAAGTAGAAAAATCTAAAGTTTCATCTGACAAGGGAATCATTAAGTTACTGGTATTGACCAACAGTCCTGCAGCCTCAACTTTATTTCAACAAACACTGCATATCATGTTCATGTGCAATGGGGCAGCAGAAATGTATTATTGCACCTTCAAGGCAAAAACATTAGAAAAGCAATTGCTTTGACTGTCTTCTCCAACATGAGTTTAATTTAATTCTAGGCCGTCAATAGAGCACCAAAGCAGGTTTTTTTTGGAAAGTATTATGTTGTGTCCCACTGTTTTAATGGGAAAGAGACACTATATATCTTTTTAATTCTGGTAAGTAGGCCACAATTTGCCAAGACATAGAAGAAGAAAAGCTAATTAAAAAAAAAAAAAAATCAAATCATGTCTAAATGTGCCATAGTGAGGCTCACTGGTTTACACTGTTGCCTCCCAGCAATAAAAGGACCAAGACTTTCAGCCTTTGTGTGTGTGTGTGTGTGTGTGTGTGTGTGTGTGTGTGTGTCTTTCTCAAGTTTGCTTGGAGTTTTCCTGATCTCACCAAGTGCATGCTAGGAGAGCCCCCAGCTTCATAAAACTCTGGAGGTAAATAAGCAGGAAAATGATGGGTAGCATCTCTCTGAATTATACATGGTTAAATGTCCATAGCTAATAACAAGTCTAAAGCAAGGGATACAATAGTAACACCATACAGCACAGTGAAGCTGCTCCACTGGGTTGTCTCCAAACATGCGGATCGACCCGCTGAGGAGGCCATTGACCGTAAAATATGATACAGTAATACAATTCATTGTGATGGGGAACGAGTCTGGTGCTGCCACTTGCAATGCATTATACTGGAAGCGTCAAATGACACATCAATAACTACACCTGATGCTTTCCTATAAGTGGTCAAATACACGCACACATTTTGTTTTGCAAAACAGTATACTTTAGAGTTAATATGACGATGTGTGTGTAAGTTTGTGTTTGTTCACTATATGTCTCTCAGGGTTACCGTTCTTTGACAGAAGAAGCCCTCCGCTATTCAGCCCTATGGCACACTGTCAGTCGAGCATGCCAAAGTATCAATCAGCATCATATTTCACTTTGAGACATAAAGCGTTATGTTGTACACTGTCATGCATTGCTTCTGTGGAACCCTTTGTATAATACATCAACCTTTCCTGGCAGCAGAAACCGAGGGCAGACCCAACAAAATAAATATTTTACCTGTTATGTGACAGTGTGCAATGCATCAAATTCTCCTATGTGCCCCAAGGATAATAAGTCAGGAGAGAATTATTAGTGAGGGACCTGCTGGGTAATGATATTTCACATCTGGTATCTCAGTCAGTGACCCAACCAGCTGGGGTGCTAGCCAAATCTCAATGCACAACAACTTGGGCTTGTCTGGAACATTAGCCTCTGTGTATTTGAGAACATAAACAGCAAACATTTTGACTTGTCATAGGGGAAAATACAGGCGGCACTAATAACATTAAAGATTGCTCAGTTTCTTCATGTGTTCCGGTAATGAGCTGTTGCTGCAACTCCACCTCCTATATTGCAATAAATTAACTGTTTACACCATTGTTATGTTGCTTCTCGGGAGTTAATTGAAAAAGGTGTGACTTTTTAATGTGTCCCCCTAAATTGTTTTAAAACGAGCATCTTTTGTCCAAAGGTCAAAATATGTAAATATTCACTCAGTGGTTACATACAGGGTGTAATTTGTTTTTATCAAACTGTCTAAGCTCAATCTTGCTCTGTCTATTGAAAAAAAAAAATCCGATCAAATCACAATCCAAAGAAGGGAATCTTTCTGTTATTTACTGGGAACTCTTTCTTACTTACTTCGTCTGTTTATTAAAAGCAATGATATCTGACGGGGGTTGCTATCGTTACCATAAACTCTAAAAGCATTTATGGATTCTGCATGTATTTGTCGTGAACAGGGCTTTTTCTAAACTTGTAACCCCCACAGTTGTGTACTTAACTGAACTGTATGTAGCACCAGAGCTTGTAAACTAGACACATTAGTGATTGCAGACACATTGAAGCAGATATAAACACTGTTTTAGTAATTGCTTACAGTTTAGTGTACTTATTACTACAGCTCCAGTAGGTCCTACTGTTGCATTTCTGGCAGAGTAGCTTTTCAAGGTGTGTTTAGTGTAATTCCCCTCCATCATCAACACACACATGTTATTTCCAGTAGAACTTTGATGCCTATAAAATGCACTCACCTTCACCACCAGTAACCACAGGTGTCTTAAATCAGTTAGGACTGACTTTGCATTTGCAATTTGTTATACTGGATATGACTGATGTTCGTGTCGTTTGATCGTATTTTGTTTGTTTGCATGTTGTCCCAGTGCATCGAGCTGCAACGGTCATTATATTTTTTGGCTTTTTTTATCTGATAGTTGAAAGCAAAAACGCAGAAAACATGGCGAGAGAGAAAGAGAGAGAGATGTTACAGACCTCCTGTAATTTAGCAAATATGGTTTTGTTTCCCTGCTTGGTTCTTTGTTCATGCTGTCACACAGCACATTGCAAAGCTCGTGTGAAAGAGTAAATGGCTTCATTTACCATAATCTAGAGTTGTGGGTGGTCTTTAATTAAGGTGGGATCTGTGTGCTGACCTACTGTTTATATTCACATCATATCTAGAATAGGAAGCTCTCAGTCAATCTAGATTTGGCCCCAAAACAGAGGTGCAGTTCAACACAACTACATGAGACACATACTGTATTTCATAAGAATAACTGCTATACTATGCTCATTCATGATGAATGACCCAAAATGTCAACTACCTGCACAAAATTTTTTATATCTGTATATCTTTATCTTGTAGCAGTTGTTAGCATGTAGGTTTTTTTTGTTTTTTTTTGTCACACAAATACACACAACCTCACCGCTCACACCTCCTCAAATCTCACTGCATCCTCTCAAATCCCTATAAAGTTGTGAAGTTCACACTCGCATTTTCCCTACATGTGCTCTGGTGAATGTGGGACCAAACGTATTCGCACAGCAAGCCCAAATGTTTTAATGCAGATGCTGATGTCCGCAGGGGTTCATTACAAAAACACCTCTTCTGGGATCTGGCACGTTAACACTTTAAATTCTACTACAATGTTTCGATGGATGCAGAATTCATGGTATATGCTTGAAACAGACAAAGGAACATGATGATATTAACAAAAGAGTTTCAATTGATACATTATCGTCAAATTCAAATTTGCTGTTCTTTGACCTGAGCTGCGCTGACCTTTGTGGGTGAGGCCGATCACTATTGATCACTGCTTGTGATGAAAGATGGATGAAAAACAAATGCCTGTGTTTCTGAACACACTGACCTCGTATTAAACCCAGAAATTTGACATTTGTTTTCTGAAATATCAGCGTGCGAGGGCAGCCACCATGTTTAAAAATAAAACACACGCGCGCACACACACAGACACACACACAGACAGACAGTTTGAGTTCATTTGGATTTGTGTTAAAAGTCCAAGTGCAGTATTCACTGTTTGTTGAGACCTCTTTAGCAGGTAATTGCTCCACTATGTTAACCAGCTTACCGTCTGCCATTTGGTGTTGGGCAACTTGAGTGATGAAAGCAGTGAGAGGGAACCACAAAGAGGTCTCTTCTTGAAGCAATTTGAGTGTCAGTGACAGGGGACAAAATCCGCTTTCTTTCTTGTTCTGTACAGAAGTGGATTTCAAACTTTAGCTGAGGCTAATATGAGGCTTCGATATATCAGATGTTCTAAAGTGCATTGTTTGCAGTGTGAAATTTCCTCTTTGTGCTTCAACAGACAGCGTTTCTATACTGAGCCATGGCAAAGTGACAGAAACACAAAGGCAAGTATTTGACTGACACGTTGGAAGATACTCGCTTGATTTTTATTACATTTTTTTTTATTTCACTAAACGTGAACCGTGTACTTGAAACTTTTAACTGTGCTCAGTTTTTTTTTTTTAAGCATATGAAGCACAATATCATCGACTATCAAAAGATGATCATCTTTTTTTCTGTCTTGTAGTGGACAAACTGTCAGTCTTACTTCGCCCACACACTGCACCAAGTAACCAATGCCTGCACCTACAGTAGAGCCTCCACCTGTACCTGCACCTACACCTACACTGACACTCTCTCAGCCACCCACCAGATGCCTCTTTGTGTGAAAAAACAACCCTGCAAGAACTTTAACTTGAAGGTTTCAGGAAATGTTCTGTCGAGCTGTCTTGCCTTTTGTGTGTGTGTGTGTGTGTGTGTGTGTGTTTTTTTTTTTTTTTTCTCAGTAAGGCTTTAATTATGCAGTTAGTCAGTCAGTTGCTTTTGTGTTGTTTACAGCTTGAACAATGAAGACTTCACTCCTTTGGCTTTAAATAAATGTGAGATATCATGCATTATGCAGTGAAAACTGGATCTCTACAGCTGTTCGACATCACCCTGGACAGTGGGACTGCCACCAAATTAATATGAAATCTGTTTTCCATTATGAATGAGGGCCAGGTGTGCCTCATTAAATCTAGGCCCTCTATCACCAAAACACGCACACACACACACTGATATACACAGCATGTCAGATTTGGTGTGAAGTGCACGCTGCCCTTGACTTGCTGGTGACAGGTACAGATAGAGGCAGAGAGAGGACTCGACGGAATTCATGACATCAGGCCTGTCACTGCACTCTGACTATTAAAATATAAAACGCTGAGGATTCATTTATGGGCGCTCATTAATGCCGTTCTCTAACTGCACTCCTCAAGAGGCTAATCTGACCCTGGAGTGACTGTGATATGATATTTGAGGAAATGCTGTCAAATAAATCACGCTGTACGTGCTGACACATTAAATTATAGTAAATTGCAATAAATGAATTAAAGCACATTAGATGCCAAGAATCTTAAAAGACCAGCGTGTTCACTACTGCTCCGTATGTGGTGTCTACTTGTGCTGCTCTGTTTGTGGCAAGCAGACGTCTGATCGGTTAAAGGTGTCGTAATGTGCAACACCGATAACGTGATCGGAAAAAGTACCAGACCATTTAAAACAAGGATTTCAAACAAGAAGACAAGTTTTTTTTCCCTCTCTTAGATACTCGGGCATCAAACTGGTCAAACTTCCAGTTATGGGGGTGATATAAACTCAGTTTAGGTTTTATTTTTATTTTGCCTTTTTTTCTTCTTGGTTTTTACATGTTATTATGATGGTTTATACCTGATGCTCCAGTCATGTGATATTCTGACTAAGCTCTAGGCGTCATACAAGGTCTATTACAGACCGACAAGTGTATCTCTTTGAAGTATGCTATGGAGCTTTGTACATATTTTGTGTACATATGGTGTATTTTCAGATGACCCAGTCTCATAGGGATTTAAAGGTGTGTGTGATTTTTTCACCTGATTTTCATCATTTGAATGTGCGTGATTTTGTATACTTTTTGCAAGGCACGTGTCTGTCACATGGAGCACACCAGGACATATTGAGCATTGTCTGTCTCTCCATCTGAAAGATGAAGTGTTGATTTCACTGGTGGGACCTGCAGTGACAGATTCAAAGCCCAGTTGGTTGATTCCTCTGGAGCGTCTGACTGAGCTGTGGGTACACAGCTCCAGCTCTGTAGTCCTCCATCTGCCGTCCTGGAGGAACCACTTCAGAGAGCTGGCCCAGGCCCAGGCCCAGTGCCCGGCCCTTTCCTCCTGCCCCGGGGCCTCATCTGAAGTTGTCAGGCCGACCCCTTCGTGGCACGGCGCCAGTTGCACCGCTGGGATCACAGCTGAAAATAGCCTACCAATTTATCACAGTAGCTGGCCAGCAGCGTTTGTGCTGCATAGGCACTTCTCTTAATTTTAGGATCAGTTTCAGAGTGATCCAGAGAGACCGCTGATAACTTCACTAATACCATTATTCGATGCCACGGCTGCAGTCCTCTGTTAAGTCTCTGAAGAAGCCTCTGAATGTGAAGATACTTGTGGTCTTCCCTAGCAGATATATCACCACAAAGCTATTAGCATCTATGGCCTGGCTGGCGGGCTGCACCTGAGCAGGATTAAGTCCTTTGCTCCGGGTCAAGACCTCATGACTGTGCAGCCAGAACCACAACAGCCCGACACTTCAGACTCTCACCCCAACCCGCAGGCTTCCTTAGCTTGACCCCAGTCTGCAGCCTGCAGCTGTTGCTCCTCCTGCTCCACTTAGAGTCAGAGTCAGAAACAGCTTATTGTCAAGTAGTTCTGCACATACAAGGGTTTGATTTGGTGCTGTGGTGCATAACAGTCAACATACACACAAACGTGAAGTAATTGTAAAATAAAATAAAACAATATGTAGAATATATTTCAAGTAAAAAGAGCTGTTACAAGTTTTAAGGTTAAAAAATTCAAGAGAATGAAATGAAGTTGTATCCTTGATGATTAAAAATCTGTTGCAATTAAACTCTTGACAAACCTGTACTAAAAAGTCACAAAGCCTAATTTCACAACAGTTAAAACATTTTTAGGTGCAACAGAACAGTTAAGACACAATGAAAAAATATAATCGAGTGAAGCATAATTGCAAGTCAAAAATAGCTCCCTGATACAGAGCACTGAGGGTCGCATGAAATGCATTAGAAGCGTTCTGTACATATCCTGTACACACTGCATCGCCTGATGCTATTCCTGTAGATCCTTTTTTAATACAGGAAGTGTGCTGTTTGCTCCCCTCTGCCTGCAAGTGGACTAGTTCCTGCCCCAACACTTCACTCATCTTGATGAGCTGTCTGCTTTGAAAGAGCAACCTGCCTTCTATGGTAACCTGCGTCTGGAACAAAAAGACGAAAGGGAAGTAGATAAAGAACCGCTCCTCTGTTTCTTACTGCCTTCTTAGATTGTTGTTGAGTTTTTGTCTTGTCTTGTGTTGATACCGCCTTAAAAGCCACAGCAAATTATAGCTTCATAACATTATGAAGTGATGTTAATGTCAGTTTGACCATTTCGGAAAGTTATGAAAGTTATAAGAAATGGCCGAGCACAGCCCCTTGTCCTTAGTATTTTTTCAGGATGTAAGAATTATAACCCCTCAACACTGGCAGATGAACATTTAATACTATAAGTGCTTCTAAAACACATATACACACACACACAAAAAAAAAACTCAACATATTTTCATAGCTTGCACTGATGCCTATTCACAGGCTCTATGCCATTACATTTACTGCATCAATCACTGTGAGCTTGTGTCGAAATAGGTCAGTGCATTTGCAAGGACCCATTAGTTCCCTACACACATAATAGTAAAGACCAAAGCATTGCATGGTTCTCCTCCAGACAGTCAGTTATGTAGCTCTCTGATGATGCATTCCACGCAGCGACGGAAAGGTCATCTATCCTTTTCATCATCTAGACTTTATCAGGATGGAGAGCTCTAAAGGCAGGCAAGCTGAAAAGATTGAGTATAGTGGTGGAGGGGTCATCGGGAGAAAAATCGCACAATAGACACATTTCGTGAAAAAGGATAGCGAGGGTCAAGGCTGCAGTAAGGGCATCGTCTATTTGATGCTGGTAATAAAAATAATGTGATAATGAAGGGTTGATTATATCACAATACCCAGTCATTTATCGAAGCCTTTGATTCAGCCCACATCACCCAGATAATGTTATACAAAAGTTTGCGTTGCTTATTAATTTGCTACGACTGAACATGCTGAACCATTGCGTCACTGTATCTTTCTAGTCTCAATCAAGGACAGTCACTTCTGAAGATGTGAAGTGAAATTGCTCCGCTGAGATGATTCTGCTGAAAAGGATGGCATCTGTTATTATTCTCTGTAAACTTGAGAGAGCACAAAAAGAGGTGCCACGGAATTTGTCATCTGTAACACAAAGCCAAGGGGAGAAAAAAAAAAAAAAGCAAAATGAGAGAGCAAGAGAAAAATAATCTGCTGAACATCCAAAAGGAAAAAAAAAATACATATTTTTTTTATAAAAACCTCACGAGTTCTGTTTGAAATGCACACACTTCAATACCTTAAGTCAACATGAAAGCTGAGTTGTATTGTAGAGATGAATGAATTCAAATCGCAGCAGAGCTCCAGGCCTTCTGCAAGTGTATATTGCTGTACTCAATGCTTCCTTGTTAGTGAGGAATGGTTCGAGTCCTTGCAGTGACCATAAAAACCATATGCATATCTGCCTAAAAATGATGTTGCCATTTAGCCATTTACCTTTTTTAAAATGTCAAAGAACGTGTTTTTTGATTTGCGGGGAGGCGTATGTGAAGCCGCGGCGATCACACACTCAAAAATGATTAGTTGTTTACATTAGTTGTCTTGTCTTCGGTCTGTGGACACATTTGGAAAACTATTTTCTTGTTATATTGAGGAAAATAATTATAACAGACATTTCTGTCATAATAAGATTTCCCCACAGTAGCAACGGCTAAACAGCTGTAGTTAACAGCATGATCATATGCTAAAATTAAAGTAAACATGCTACCAGTGGTCCACCAATGGTAGCACGCAGAGGTATTTAGGTTGTTGTCTTGACTTACTTACTCAAGTAACTACTGAATCTCAAAATTGTACTTGAGTAAATGTATTTAGTTACTTTCAACCACACACATGCACATACTTATTTGTACAACATTGTGGCCAACACAGATAGAGGAGACTTTCCATTTTTATTAAACGTCATCCAAATGTATTATGTGACACTGCTTTACTTCACTCAAAGTGCTTTCACATTTAAAATATGCAAGTTAGTACCGACAAGTGGGAATTAATGCAGAAAAACAGAGACTTTCCTTTATTTTGAAAGCATACGTCTCATCCATAATCCAACGTAATACATATTGGTGGATGACAGAAAAAAAGAGGAGTCCCTGAGCTTTTACTTCCGTCTATAAAAAGCTTTAAGCCTAATTTATTGTGTAATTTTACATAAAATTTGCAAGTTACTACCCCAAATCATGAACTAAAAGGTAACCAGCTGCTGGCTGGCTGCAGTGCTGGAACAGAGAGAACGCCTGATAGATAATGATCGTCTGTTGTAACCTTTCTATGATTGCAGTATGTATTGCACGTTAGTGCCGGTTAACCCTCATAAACGATGTTTCTGCAAATGTCTGTTTTATAAATGCTACATTAGCGCTGGTGTATCCAGTACGCTGTGCAGTGTGCAAGCTATAAATGGAAATACTCTATGTTGTTGTATTTAAGCTCAGTTAGAGAGATCCTGAGTCCAAGTGAGGGTTGTGTTCAAGCACAGAGCTCTTAAAGAGACCCGATCTGACCTTATGGCACAGGATTGATCTGCGGTAAAAGGATTTTTTTATAGTGATCTCAAATTTGACTGAGTCAGGCCTCAGCACAGTCTGTATCATATTTTCAAAATGACATTGCTGTGCTTCTCCGTGTTAATACATATTCTGTTGCCGTTTTATTCCATTATTTTGATATCGTATTGACTGGCTCAAAGCCACTCACAAGCTTTATGCCGTATGCCAAGAAAGGACTCAATCACAGTATTCAGGAGGATATGAGGTTTGTCAGGTTTATCCTTCTCAATGTATTGATTATGTCATCAATCTGTCTGTCTCACGATGTCCCTTTTGTCATCAGTGTCCATTTGATATTCAGATCCCCAGAAAGGGAGGACAATCTGCAGGGGTGAACCCTTGAATTCATATTTAGAAATTATATATTTTAAACCATTCATATCTGGTTTTGTAAACCCAAAGCAGGATTGAATATTCATGTTATGAAACTAAGCCAGAAATGCACTTGTTTGCCATCGACTGTATGTGGGATGATGATGATGATGCTTCTTTGCATCTCAGTCAGTCAGGTCTTGGGGAATATTTTATAACCATGTCAGGGGAATAGTGCTACAATAAATCAAATGTGTTGGCCAGTAATTATTGCCTTGGCTCTCTCTCAGGGATCGAGGGATTTCACTCATGAACTTCCTCTCATTGGGCTTTGGAGCACTAGCCCTCGTGTGTTTTGAAAGACAAGTGAGCAGAAAGCCGAATGTCAGTTTAATTGGTGTGTTTTCAGCTCCCATTGCACGCTCCTCACCAGCTGCAAATTAGTTCTAGGGTGCAGCTCAAGGACAAAGGGCTTGACACATTGATATGTGCACACAACCATGATCAGTTACTGCACAAGCAATGTCTGAGGAACGTTGAGTGCTGCTGTGAAAGGGAATGGATGTCTGGTGATAGGGTAATACACTTTTAATTAACCTGGGTTATGTGATTTTGCATTTCCATAGTGGGCTCTGCTGTACAGTATGTACACTGACGTACATTATGGAGCTCCTTGTCTTCTTGCCTATGGTTTAGAAATAATAGATAGAAAATTGTGCTAATAATGCCGTTTGCATCAATAGTAAATTATGAGACCTTGGCCAAGGGCATCACAGGATGCTGGTATTCCTCCAGAGCAATATGCCTGCCTCAGTGTAGCATGTACACTAAGTCTCATACCTTAGTCTCTTTGTTCACTGCAGTGCAAAGTGATGTAGGTGTACTTTCACACTGCAAACGTTGCGGCTGACAGCCATAGCTGGAAATACCTGCTTCAAACCAGCATCAATTCTCCTGGAGCTCCCATCTTTGTTTATTGTCTTTATATTTCCTGGACCGGTAAAATATACTAAGGTGTAAGAGGTTGGTGGTCAGAGAGAGGCTGTGAGAACACACACACAATAAACGTATGAGAGATCCTGTCCAACTGTGGTCATATTATCCATCCAGATTTTCAACACAGGCATTAACAGTCAAGCATAACAGTTTGAGTTGGTTTTTTTAAGGTAATTCCATACATACCGTATTTGGTGATTATGTGATCATCGGCTATGTTGATCGCTCTCGACTGAATGTGAGGTGTGTGTGTGTGTGTGTTAGATCAGAGAGAATATCTGATTAATATGGTGGTGGTGTTTGTGCTACAAGCAGTGAGGCAAAATCCAAACTAAGGTCAGTTTCCCCCGATATATCAGTGTTTTGCTTTTGGTTGCTACACTCTGGTTGCTGCATCTGATTTTATCATATATATATATATAAAAATCTACCATTACACAAAGGTGCAGTGTGACTTTTAATATAAGTAAAGGAACTGCCAACAGATCTATCTTGAGAGTTACACATGACGATCACATCACATCCATTGTCCTAGTGTAAAAAATAGTTCTTGGCTTTAACACACTAGTACAAACCATTATGACACAAAATCAATTACATCTACCATTCTGAAGGAAATAGAAATTACTGCCATATGCTTTACTTATATCTGTATATCTGAGAAACTTGTTTTCATATAACCTACAGTACTTTCTCTTAAATTGGCTTCCTATTTTGACAGTATCTCTAATATCTTGTATTAGTGTGGTTTATATTCCCTCATGGAAGACATAAGCACTGTTAGTTTGAGTACCTTGTAGTGCAAAGCTAGATGATAATCATCTGTGGGCTTGTCACTATCAGTGACCCCTTTCACATTACACATGATAATTACATTTTTTTGTTAGTGTAGGTTTGTGCAGATTTAGGTATCCACAGCTATAACACGAGAGTACAAGATTCCAGTATGAAAGTCAATAACATAGACCATTATGAAGAACATTAATCAGAAATGACTGCCATACGTACCTACATCTGGCCATCAGATTGATATAACCAATATTCCAGTTTTTACAATATCATTATATATTACTGTCATTTCTATTCCCTCATGGAGAATACAACTAAAAATATATACTTAGATACTTGTTCAAGTTGTTATATTGACTGTACGTCATTGTTTTTATACATCTCTACATCACTGTTATGATGTGGTGCTGTGTGCATGCAGCGGTGAAGAGACTGTGGAGAGCAGTTTACTGTAACTGCCACACAGCCTCTGCATGTTCCCCATATCTGATAATTGCGCCTTGCATTGCAATCACTTCGGCCCCAGATCCCATCGGCGAGTGACACCGGTTGTTTTTCAAGCTGCTTCTTGGGACAGACCAGGGCTGTAAATAGTGTAATGTTTCTCTTTCCAGGGAGCACTGAAGCATTGTGGTATTCACTCTTGCAATCTGGGAGTATCACAACACTATTTTTCACTTGGGAAAAAAAAAAAAAAACCACACCTGGCTGTCTTTGTTTTACAGTACTTTTATCCTGCAACAGGTTATTCACTGATGACATGTCTTCTCTCAGGTAAAGCTGCATTCATTTGTTTTGATGCAGTAAACCAGGGATATGAGGTACGCTTGGCTGATTCCAGCCCATTTTATTGAAGTCTGAGATAAATAAGTACCCAAGTGTTGCTTTCACCACCACGTCTGTTCCTCTGGATATACTCCCATCGCAGCCGTTTAGGAGCGATGGAAACGTTATTGCTCTGTCAGTTTTATCTCACATTACCTGAGATGCAGGATGTCGTCAGCGGTGCACAGCCTCAACCCAGTACTGGGACACTGGAGCACAGGCCATTACATCTACTAATAACTGCTTTGTTTAGGCGCATTCACTTTTCATAGAAGATTGTCTCTATGCATCACAGCATGAATACTAGCAGGGTCTGCATTTGGCTGGTGAAAACACTGTCACTATTACATAAGCATATTTTGACATATATTAAGTAGAATTCTGCAAGCCGAAGACAGGGGATGTCTTAACAGCTAAACAGAAAATTCCCAAGACAGACACAAACTCTAACATACCTCATGCACAAAAAAAATTGTTCAGGAGGAATATTTTAAAACTAACATCAGAAATTAAAGACACCACTATAGAAGGCGTTCTCAATAGCTGGCTATGAGCTCCCGCCTGCAGGGTGTGAGAGGATAATTAATGTCAAAACAGTGCAGTAGTACAAACAGATTTTGGCTCTGCTCTCAGTCTGACATGGCTACAATGCACCAGCAGGCTTCAGAGTCCTTCCAGGGTTTCAGTGGAGACATATTCCACCAGACTGCACTGCAACAAGCCGCCTCTGACTAGTCCTCTAATGAGGTTGGGGACTGTCAACAGCCTTCCCCGATGCTTCTTCAGCCAGCCGGGGTACTCCCTCCCTCCGGGACTGCCACACACTTTACACTGGCTGCACCGATTAATCAAAAAAAGGCCTTCTGCTGCTCACTTTCGCAATTTTAAAAAAGACTGTAGCCCTTGAGAAGTGGTCTTGACGTTGTAATAATTGGGAGCTCTGCTGACCTTGTTAGCAAGGCTAAAGTAGGGTGGCGAATGTGCTCACATGCTGTAATTAAATATTTGCAGCAGTAGCAGCAGCAGTGTACGTGCGCGTGCAGATTATGGACACATGTTGTTATTGCATTTTTTTTGTTTTTTTTTACAAGGCTAGCTGAGCCGTCTTTCATGACAGACCACATCTTGCAGTATATAGCCTGCAAGTTGTGTGTGTGCTTTGCATTCAGAGCCAGGCTACTATAATGCGCATTTTCCTATTTATTGAATCCAAAACATATCTTCATAATATTACATAGTTGTCTTTTGACTGAGAATGATCCATTAAAACCAGTGAAAAGCTTTTTCGCCCCTGACATGTCTCCTCTTTGGTGTATTTGGTGACAGCATAGCAACTTTCAGCTGCCAGTCACTACTGACTGTACAGATTTTACAAATAACCTTCCAGTCAAACAAGCTGTTTTCAATTAGCCCAAACGAACAGATGTTCTCATTCGCACATGAACTTGATGTACAAGCAAGTTCAGTCAATCCCATAAAAGCTCAAATTTTACATTTGACAATTAAAAAATGATTTACCACAAATTGATGATTCAACCCAGTTGATGACAAGTTTTATATTTGCTGGTGTCTTTTCAAGGAAGCATCCATCGGGACCATAAATTATATATATATATAAAATGTTTCCTGCTGCGGAAACAGTGGTTTATTTGCAGTGAGCACCAACAACAGTATCTCAAAAGAAAAATCCTAGGAAAAAAAGGACATCACGACTCTGATCTCTAGCTTCAAAAACACAGCAGCATAAATGCAGCTCACTAAGGATGTCACAGTAATAATATTGAATGTCACATAATAAATGGAGGTAAGTCTAAGCTCCTTCTTCATACTAAATGATAAGTTCACAGTATCTTAAGTCTGTCTTAAAACAATAGTCAGGTATCCATATGAACACTGGAACTGAACTGCTTTTCTTTGCTGTAATTACACTATTGAAAGATCCCCTTTAAATATTCTTTAAATAGAAATGATGGGGGCAAAAACCCACAGTGTGTCCACATAGTCACTCTGTGCAAAAATGCACAAAAGCTTTTATCAAGTGGATATCTTCCACGTTTACAGATGTTTTTACATCAGTTTCCCTCTTTGTGTTTCCTCATTGTTTCTCCGTAACACTGATAGATATCCACTTGATTTGACTCATTTGGAGGGCTGAAGCCCCCATCACTTACATTGTGAGTGCATTATGAAGGTACCTTCTTATGAACAGTATGAACAGGAGGAATGCATATGGCAAGAAAAACCTGTTAATGTTAATTTGTGCGCCTGACATAATTGTAATAAATTGTAATAAACGCCTCCTTTTTTTACTCTTTGTAAATTTGGACTCAATTTTCACCTGTGATGGAGTACAACCACACTTATAATGTAATTCCATTTACTTCCGCCTTGTCATTCTACTGCTGGTTAGTATGTGATGATGGCCAGTATGGATTATATCTAATAGCCAAAATATGCCACTTGGTTTAAAACAATTTAAGAATAAACACGTACACAAATAATGATATGCACATAATTACACTTTTAATGGTCTACTGCAGCTGTCTGCTGCCAGTAGAGGGTTAGAATGGTTATTTATTCAAATTACAAAATATCAGCAATAAAAAAAAAAAAAGGATCAACATTTTAATAGGAATATCAAACAATTAAGCATTAAGGCTGAAAGCACAACAGCAGTAACTCATCAAGCAAGTGGTTGGCTGTGAACACAGTGCAAGAGTGAGGACAGCGATGTCTGTTGACGTTACATGGAGTATGAAGAGCAACAGTCTCCAGCCTTGTTTCTTAATTGTGAAGAGGCACAGCTTCAAATGGAGGAACAGAACAGCTGGTCTGCAAAAGCTGCTGGGTGAAAAAAGACCACATGAAACATCTGTGGTCAAAACGTTTTTGTCGGAGACCCAGTTAACTCATTAAACCATGATAACGTGATAATAATAATAAGAGCTTTACATGTTATAGTTTGGTGCTTTTATTGTAGGATAAGTGTGTCAGTGTCTTTAGTGGTTGATAACCTGCATGCTGCAGTCAGAATCACTAAGAGTGGTCAGTATGTGCTGAGGCGTGCATTGCATGTTTGGTCTCTCCTCACAGAGCGACGCATGCCAAATTATGGGGGCTGGCGACAGATGGTGTTGATTAGACTGGCATTGACACATGGCAGGAGGCTGTGCTGGTGTGAAGTTGCTGCGGGTGAGAGTGAAGTTCAGAGATCTTCTCCACAGGAATCGACACTAGTGTGGTGGAGGAGTAGATTTACATATATGTTTGTATCACCAGGCCAGCTTCAGACAGTGTTTCTCCAGCATCTCAGGGGACAAATGTTAAATGCAATATTTTTTTTTTTCTCAGTCAGCATAGAGTACTGTATACTTATGCTCCATTTCTCCCTCTAGACTGCACTGTGTACCAGAAGTTTATATATAACAGGATGAATTACTAAGTAATTACTGACCAGACCTACTTTGCATATGGCTGTGCTGGGAAAAAATAGACTTCTTTATGTTATTGCTACCATAAAGTAGGATGATACTGCTGCTGGAGTTCATTAATAACAAACCCAGCCCATAACTTCTAAAGAAATATGTGTTTTATACATGTAGGAGCGGATTGGAACAACTGTAGTTTTACTGGGGCAATTAAGGACAAGAACCTTGCTCAAGGGCATGAATACGAGTGGCTCTTTGGATTCATCTCTCCGGTATTAAATCACTTGGCTATTGACCCTGTGTAATACCCCATGCTGACACAGTAGAAAGGGGATTTTAATTATATATTCAAAAGAAATTGGTGGGGAAAATAATGGGATACCCCAGTGGCAAGGGGAGCTCAAAGTCAAGGGGAGCTTGAAAGAAATTGAATTAAAAAACATCACATTTTTTTGATGGTGAGAGCCCACTCATCTCCTCTGTGAGCAGGTGTTAATAAATTATGATGCTTCATCATTTTCATAAGTTTGACCAGATTGACACGAGGGGTTATATTTTTTTGTGCCGTGTGATCTCTGCGTTGAAAGGTACTGTAAAAACAGCCATTTCAATATTGTGAAATGAAACCCCCCAGCATGGGGCGTGTTGATGCTGGATGTGCAGGACTGTTGTCGAGGGTGTTGGAACATATACAGCCAGAAGAGGGCGACTGAGACAACAGAAATATAAGAGAAACTGGTTTCGCTTTAAAAAATAAATAAATTGTAATTCTTAATTCTACCAACGGAGGGGAGCAGAGCATAACGTTTAGTAGCAGAAGGGGTGGAGAAAAGAGTCTGTATTTTGCAACATTTGATTGTTTTAGTGGATCTTAGTCCATGAATAAATTTGAGTCAGTCACTGACCAGTAATGAGCCATCTGAGGTTATCTGTCTCTTTAACATATCACCTCCAAATTTACATTATCTTTCAAGGATTAAGATAACATTTGACAAAGTAGAGTACTAAACATTAATCCCCTTTTGCACATCACTGATCTTGCCATTGATGCAAGGTCACACTGTGGCACAAATTATTAACATTGGGCAAATGTAAATCTACCTATCAAAGCCTGCCACTTGTTAGAGCACTATCCAACATACCAGAGAGCATGTCAAAAAAAAGAAAGTATTTAGCCTGCCCACAGCATGTAGATGCACATCCTAAAATCAAAATGCTTCTTTTGACTGAACATGCAGTCAGACCAGCATTGCAACGCAAGATTCCTAACAGTGAAGTTTTGTGATAAATATTCATTATGTGTACTGAAGTGGGAAATAAGTAGACACAAACAGGATTGAGGGGGGTGGTGGTGGTACTCTATATGGAGACGAGGGGAGATGTTTGGTGAGGGGGAGGACTTCATCAGAGCTTCATCTGTACACAAAGAGGCGAGACAGAAACTCGATTACTGGGAAATGGAAGTCTCCTGTCGTGTGACACTGACTGTGTGTGTGTGGGGGGCTGCGACTCCGAGATGATACCATCAAAGTCCTCCTTTATTTTGCTTGATGAGGAAGAGATGCCGCATCCCCAGAGTGGCCCGAGGGCATGCTGATGTCATCTGCCTGTCAGACACAATGACAGGAAGCCTCGCTGCTGCCGGGAGCCGTGCGTAAATGAATGAATGAATGAATGACTGGATGGACTCTGCTGGTGGAGTCATCAGGTCCTACAATGAAACTGGTCAAGGCGGTGATAATGGACAGAGAACACATTAGCATTTTCACAGATACTTGTGACCTGATATGCACTATGTTATATCCTGTGCTGATGATAAGCTGTGCACTGCTTTTGGTGACTGCATATTGCTTTTCATCAGTGCCGGTGTGATATTATTTGGAATTCACATTGCAATATCAGGAGCTGCTCTTGGGTGCATCTGGGGGTTGGTGCATCTGTGGTGTTGCTCACTGCTCATGCTCCACCCTTGATCCTCAGAGACACAATGGAGCTGCAAGACAGAAAAGCAAGCAACTTATTTAGAGTATTTTTGAGGCTCATGCAAATCAGGTCTGGCTGTGTGTGTGTGTGTGTGTGTGTGTGTGTGTGTGTGTGTGTGTGTGTGTGTGTGTGTGTCTTTTGAGGACTTTGTTGAACAGACAGATTTATCAGCAGGGCCTTTTGTGACCGTCCCCATCCCTCCAGCACCTAATAGCTCCAGTACAGGGCGTGGAGACAAACACATGTGCTCTATCCAGATTATACCTCATTTGAGATCTACAATGGCCGCATTAGAGCGTTTAAATGGAGCCCTGAGTCTTCAACCTTCCCACTGCTGACAGGTAACAGATGCACGGATTGTTAACTGACCGCTGCTCATTGGAGCAAACAGCAGGATAAAACATCCATGAATGCTTATAACAGTGATTCTTCCTGATAAATAAATAAATCCCAGCCTCAACCTCTCACCACTGCCAGACAACATTTAATGAGATGCAGCCAGATTGCTAATTGACTTCCTGAGTTCCACGTAGCCTATATCTCCATGGAAACTAAACCAGCCACCTCTTTTTCATTCTAGTAGGAAAGGGAGAAAACTTTTTTTTTAAGCCTCCATTCACTGTGTTCTCTTTTCTTCTCTGAATAATACATTGATGATTACATTTCAACTCTGTACTCATTCCAATTCCAGTGTTATTATAGAGAAATAATGAGGTTTAATCAGTGCAACACATGATTACACAGATTATATATGTTAGGAGTATGATGACTCATGCACAAGTCAGGATTGTAAAAGACAGACTGTGAGGTAAAAGCCATTAAAGGAGAGATTGTAGTGGAGGGAGAGGGAGGAGGAGCTGGGCTTGTCTGAGTGTCTGGCTCCCTGCTGACACCAACATGGCCCTCTCTGTTCTCTGTCAAAGTGACATCAACCAGTTCTGAATCACTGCTGCCGGCCTGCTGACGGCACCTCTGTGAATCCCTCTCCCTCACTGACACGCTGACCCCTGCATAGATCATACTATGTGTCCACATCAGACGGGTAACAAGATCCAGGATGTCTAGTCCAAGTGCAGAGATACAGGACATAAGATGCGCATGAACATGCTGTAAATTGCACAAGAACATGCTGCAGACACCAACTCCCCCAAACAAACTCTTGATTTAGTTTTAGTTTTGCTTAAACTGGGCTGTTTAGAACAAACATTTCATTCCTTCTGCTTATGTTGGGTGTTGACATCAAGATTAACTTGTGTTTTAAAAATACATATAATATTTCATACAGATTTTCTCAGCCTGAGTCTCCTGACTCCATGTAGGGTTAAAGGATAGATAAGGAGTGTTGTAGGAGATTTCATACCAAAAATTGAAGGACCAGTATAAAAGCAATCCTGATTTAGTCCCAAAAGCGAATTGGGCTCCACAAACACTGAATTCCTGTAATATAGTTTCCTATAGTACAACCAATAGCATACTTTTGTTAAACAGCAATGTCTTTCAAACTCCACAACTCTCGTTATTAACACAGGCTTCCCGTTATAAATTCAATATAAATTCTTTCCATCCACACATAATATCTAAATATGATTGATGGCAGGATGTGCAGCTAAACTGATTTGTGTGTTAATCAACAACATGCATGCATCTGGTGGAGTACACAATACTGTATATGCCTCTCATTGGCAAAAGATCCTCCGCCTCCGCCTCCGCCTGTTTTTTTTTTTCAGCATTACCAGTATTTTGTGACGTCATCGTCATCTAATGCTAATTATGAAAAGCTGTGTATTTGGCTTCACAGTTCTTTCAGTTGGCTTTCTTTTGTGTTTGTGCGAGTGCTTAGGCTAACATTAGGAATAAGTGCAGGATTATTGTAGGCTACATGAGGTCAACAACAGTGCTAACCTTGCTATAGAGACAATAACACTGAATATGTGGATACTTTTTAATAAGGCTGAGAATACTATATAATTCCTGCTCAATCAATATGTCGTGGCTTTTCTGTAAATCATCTATCTACTGTACCTGGGTCTTGAGAAATGTGGGATCTAAATGCAAACATCTAGCTGCTGTCGATTGAAATGGAAATACTTGAACAAACATAATGTGCATCAGTATCAGTATATGTATGCCATCATATGTGCTTTTTAATATATCTCCAGACTTAGCAGATCATAAGAGATTTAGTGAGTTCTCTCTTTGACTAATGCTCCCAATATTGAACAAAACATGTGAGGACACTGAGGCAAATGTGAGGGATTATTTCTATCGATTTCCATTGTTTCTTTTTAATTAGCTCCAGGGCTTTTCAGTCTTGATTAGATGGGGTTCTGGATCTAAAGTTATTGATTTGTTGGTAGACTCCTTTAAAGCCACTCTGCTGGTTATTATCAATCCCTCCTGCTCCCCTGTGGCCAACGTTTGCCCCACTACCAAACATGTTAGTCGTCCCTCGGATTCCTCCTGAAGACATTTAATTGAAACAGACAAAATAACACCCCTGTTATCCCGTGGGCCCAATTCTATTACCTCCATATGCACCTCCCCTGAGAGAGAACTGTGTAACACTCCCACCGTAAAAACCCCATCTTGGAATGATCATACAGCCTGCAGGGCCTGTCAAAGCTGGAGACGTGTGTTTTCTTATTGTATTAAAGCTGCTGTATGACATCTTCCTTATCAAAAAGCCGATGATGTTATTCTCAGCGTCCATTCACGCAGTAATAAATGAATATACGTGCGTACATGTGAGCTTTTACTTGTGTTCCCAGAGATCTGATATGGCCATGCATGTCGACCTCTTTGCCTGAGTATAAGCAGGAAGGCAATTATTTGCATGATCACACCGTCATTGTGTTGCATCCAACCACAGAGAAATTTAATTATCTAATGGTAAATTCTTTCACAGGAGGAGAGTGCCCCATCTTTTCTTGCTGTACTGATTCGTGTCTTTCAGCGAACAGCTCGGTCAGTTGCATTTTTAAGTGTTCACGACTGTATGTGAAGATAAGATGCCCCACGTGAGAAATACTGTCTTTTACTCACTTATAGTTAACTGTGTAACACTGAGAATGGTGCCAGTGTGAAAGTGCACAGCTTCTACTGTGCTGATCTGTCTCCTGATTCTCAAACATAAAAGATAATACACTTTGATAAAAGATTAAGAGTATGTAATACATTCAAATCAATTGTCTCATCACAGTGGCCACAAAATACTAAGGTGCAATAGACACCTACACTTGTAAAAAAAAGCACATGCTATCTAATGATAGCACTTCATCTTTATCAAATGGTCCGGCAGTTATATTACTGTAGGGAGAGAGGGAAAGCTTATTCCCGATTTCCTTCTTTGTTAAATGATTGACAGCCCGTTTGGCACCAGTCTCCCATCTCAGCACAAACTCATAGCTGCAATATTTGGATTGCTATGGAAACAGCTTTCATACTGTGAGCCCCCCCTCCACCTCTCCTTCCTCCTGTCCTCATCCAGACACTACGGTATCTCCCAGCCTTTATTGGGTGAGAGGATGCTCCTTGTCGTTCTCATGAAGAGCAAATGATTTCACGAAGGTATATGATGAACCCACTAGCAGAGCGATGCATGGTCTCTGGGGAGAGCGCCTACGCACAGAGCAATCTGCCAGAGGAAAACGCCCTCTCCCAACCTGCTGCTGATGTTAATTACGAATTGAATACTACGGCTGTGCCTCCGGCACTTCCTGTGTGATGCAGGGAGGGGCTGCGAGGCTGCTCGTCAGGTGCCACAGGGAAGCCACAGATGTTGCTCACGCATTCTTATAGTAGAAAGTGGGAGAGGCTCTTGCTTTATTCTGAGCTCTTTGCTGCAGGTGGGTTGATAATAAGTGAGCCACTGGAAGTCTGAGCAGAAAGCCTTCACACAATAAATCACACCTGCCCTCCGTCGCCATACAGCATGCGCTCCGGCGAAGATTCTTCAACGTGCTCCTGTTATACAGCCTTCAGCAATACTTGTAATAAACAAAATAGGTCTGAATCTTCATCGGTTGTATGACCTTGTATGTTCTTTACGCGGGCTATAGTACTATTTCATTCAGCAGTCTCACGCCAGCAAGGTTAATGTATAACACATGAATTAATAATTAATAAATATTTGGCACAGCATATCACAAATGCATGTAATCTGTATTCTGAAACATCTGTTATGCAGGGGATGGGTAGTTTTATTGGACAGTAGCTGAACATTTAGAGAAATACATTTATAGTTATGGAGCTGGTGCCTGGCTGTATTTAGCCTAGCTTAGCATAAGGACTGTAGGCAGGGAAAAACAAGTAGCTACCCAAAGCTAGTCTGTACACAAAAAAGAATGCTAATTTGTGGTCTTATGGTATAACATGTTAATTAGTGATCTTTATAGGTGTTGTTAGATATATATTTTTTATGTTTGGACAGTCAGGTTCACCCGTAGACATGTTTTCATATGTACCCAAACTCTGCTGGCAAAATAAGCCAGGGCATGACTCATACTAATCATTTACTAGCTTTCACTTCATAACACATTCTCAACCTTCACAGGAAAAGGCAGGCGCTACATAACATCACCTAATTAACGGTCTAAAAACCCTCATTTTTTGTGATAGAACAGTTAAATTTGCTGCACGTTCTCGTCAGCAAATGTGTGCGCATTTGTCAACCAGCAGATGTGGGTGAACAACACACAGCTCCTACGACACACACTCTTTCTCAAAGGAGATTTGTCTCTTCTCTCCAGTGACATCAGAGCTGACAAGCAGCCCTTTAATCCACCCTGGCTACGTATCGTCGGAATCTGCGGTGAGTGAGTTTCAGATCGTGCTGTGTTGTGCTTTTTTTCATTCTTACGGTAAAAACTGGGAATTTATTTTGCGTTTGGAGTTCACAGTCACACCAACGGAGCAACTCATCATGCGTCATGACACTAAGTCATGTTTTCCTTGGTGATATTCATGAATAGTTGAAGTGTGAAGTCTTTCATTGTGTTGCATATAAGATGGTTTGTTTTTTTTTACTGTATATTTTACTGTATTAGAAACTGCTCTAAGTGATGAATTTAAGGGCGCCTGCGTGGCCTGTATTACATATAATGAAGCCACCAACTGAGCTACAAGAGGCTGGGGGAGGAGCTACATGAAGGAGTTGGTTGGTAAATTCCAACAGTGGATCATTGCTTCACAAGATTCAATACAAGTCCATCCATTATGACAAAAAAAATAAAAAATCTGTTTAAGTGTGTCTGTGTGAAATCACACTGCAAATGCAAGTAAATGTATGGGATCATCACTATCTTAATCACTTCAAATAAATATCAGCAACATGTATATAAACAAAATGTTCCAAATTGAAATGAATGTACATGTGTAATCCTTTGAAATGGCCTTTGAATTGTGCTTTAGATAAATAAAACACTGTGCAGCATTGTTTTACGGGCTTTTGGCAACACAATCCATCTTAATTTTTGATGAAAGCCCATAGGCTGACTGGTATGGAGCGGCAAGCAGCACACAGCCTGCATATTCACTTCCAGCTCATTTATTCTCATTATGCAGCACTGCAGACGTCAATGAGGGGATTTCTGCCCCACAGTGATATTCCATGATACAGAAAGAGAGAGAGAGAGAGAGAGTGATGGGGGAACACATCAGGAAAAACAAGACGGAAGCGGAGCGATGGGGGGTGCGTTCATTCATGCTCTGCCCGTGAACTTTGACACCTTTGACAGAGGTACCCTCTGTTTTCAGGCCCTGCTTTGACGGCACCAGCTCATTCTTTTCCCCTCACTCAGTCTCTCTTGGAAATTTCACATTCGATGTCTTATAATGAGGCCCTGCCCTGTCTAGCTGGGGAGGTACTATGTTTTTATATCTTGGGTTTACTTCCCTGCAGTAAATATGGTCCATATGGCCAACAATATGTCACCTGAGATATAATTCAAGTCTGAAAATATATTATTTATGAAGCAGAGAAATCATTACTGGGTATATTTTAGTAATACTGCTTTCTCATAACTTTCTCGTAACTAATGGCTTTATTAATGGTTAAATTATCTACTTGTAATTTCAGATCTTTTTATTATTAAATTAATAAAATAAATTCTTTTTAAAAAAAGCTGCACACAATCATTCATTAACTTTTGATTTGATTAATTAAAACAACGTATTAATGCCCTATTAACATTTATAAGTGCATAATTGGTGGCTTATTAGACACTGAGTGACCCATGAGCCTTTATAAATATATAATATGGTAATTATATATGATATTATTACCAAATAGAAGGGCAGCCAGTGGGATTTTTCACAGCCTGGCATCCCAAAATGTGTTCTTAATAAAAGTTTTAATGTATGAGGCGAAGACACTCTAACAACACTTAAAAGCACTTGGTTTGAACACTTACATCTTATCTGCTTTTTCTGTAGCGTCTGATTACAGATTTAAAAGTTTAATGAGCAGAACCTGGTGTTGCTAATTATGTTCAGGGCAGTTAGATGTCGGTTGATGCCTGCCCTCAAGCTTATAAGACTTGACAGGCTGTATATTCCCTGCTCCCTGGTTACGTTGGCTAGACCAAGACATAAAATTCCCTCAGCATCTCATTTAGGGAATCCTCGCTTTTTCTTTTTTTTTTTTTTAAAGAAAATCTATTAATATTTGACTGCCCAATTTGTTTCTCTTTTTTTTTTTGCCACTGTCGTTCTAATGTTTCTCTTATCCTATTTTAATGAGCTTGGATTTGATGTCTTCCATTTATGTCCATTAAAAAATTGCATATTTATCATAAAGGTTAAATGAAATGCTGTTTATTTATTTTTCTAATAAATACCCAGCTATAATAAAGCCCTTTTTTAAAGTGCTAGGTTCTGAGGCTTCAGTACTGTTGCCATGGTTACCTATAGTTCAGTAGAAACAACAAACACATGTATATAGATATCTGGTTAAACTGCTCTATATATTAAAGTTTTATCCACACCTACCAACCAATGAGATTCCAGAATTTTCAGTGTCCATGGCATAATGATTTATAACTAATCAATAATGTATTAGCAAATAATTGACTTAATATCATTAAAGCCTCTATTCAAACTTTGAAATCCTTCGAAAAAGGCGTCTTATCAGTGACAACATTTTAGTTTGCATTATAAAAGTATATAACACATACAAAATAAATGGTCATAATCAGCCAGGATTGGTATTTGGTGTATGATTGTATTGTATGTATGAACACTTCTTAATCAAACTGTCCTTTCTTGTGTTTTAATTACTTGATTTCACTTTAAGATTATTATGCTGAAAATTGTTCGATATTTTGTTTTGGTGTAGTTTGCATTATGAACTAATTTTTAGGATGGTGCCATCTGTAAAATAAGAACATATAGTGAATCAGGTTATATATAATTCCATCTTTTAACCTGGACCTCTGTAAGGTCAGCAGAGAATCCTTTAAGTCACTGTTTACCACTTACAGATGAGGCAGTTCCTGTTAAAAAGAAAAAAAAAGGAAGCAGATGTTCCACAAAATCTAATTTGATTTGATCCGAGCACTCACTGTAACACAGAGCACCTCACAGAGGTATCTTGTTACATTTATTGCTCAGTCAAGCCATTGTGTAATCCATTCAGTGTGATTATGATACCCTAAATCGGGTTATTTGAATTCAAGTCAATCTGTTCATTTCCCTTCTTTGTGTAACAGAGAGGTCTGAGTCTCCCCGCTGTGGTGCCAGTTGGATGAAGATGAATCCAGGGAGACGACCTGGCTCAGAACTCATGACTCTGTTACCTTTAGCCCTATTGTGTTTTGAACCGTCCTTTTCCAGGTTTTTCCAGCACATGTGAACTTGTTTGTAAGAAGGAAGTCCCTGTTCTTCTCATTTTAATACAGTTTATATATTTGCAAGGACAATTCTTTCACCTGCGCTGTTTAACTCCGAACAGTTTAGAATGAAACAATGCCAACGCATGGATTTAGGGCCTTATAGTAACTATCACTGAGGACAGTAATAGTTTATGTTCCACATTTGAAAATGTATACATGATGGCTGTATTATGGACAGACTGCAGTATTTTTTTTTGTACACTTGATACATTTCAATTTGACTAGTTTTAAACCAACATATTGATAAAAATAATTCAGTATTTCTCCACCAAAGTGTTATTCCTGACTTTGAAACAGCTTACTCCTGTGAACTTTTGAGAAAAAAAAAACGACAATGCCACGGCTGCCCAGGTTTCAGAAACTCATCACAGACCACAGCACAAGTGACAGGTGTCTCCACACACTGACAGTAAGTCATAGATTGGAGTGGAGGGGATGGATGTGAGCAGGGAGAAGTGACATTGTCTAGGAAGAGGGGATGCCTTGTGCATAGCATTTTAATATATATATATATATATATATATATATGTATATATACATTTTTTGACCCCAAATACAATCACGTTGTCTGACAGCAAACAGATGCACACCGCTCACTGAAGTGAAATACAAAATGAGCCACTGAGTCAGAGATAGCAGAAGCATTACTGGCAACGCTGATAAACCCAACCCACCTTGTCATTTCCAGGTTGGAAATCCACTCCATTTCTGTCTGTGGGTCTGAGGTTATTGGATAAATTGATTTCTCGCTGACCTTTACTGCCCGCTTCTCTAATGCAAAGAGTTCTTAATGATCTGGTGCTGCCAGAAGTGGTAAAATCACAGATCCCTACAGAGACTATTACTCTACAATACCTGGGCTGGAATTATAATGAAAGGAGTGAACACTGTCGATATACAAACGCATGACACAACAGTGTGAACACCTGTCAGTGTAATGCAATCGAGTGCAACAGTCATGCAGTGACTCTGTAATGCCTGAAATGCCTGCAAACAAACCTGCATTGCTATATATATATATATATATATATATATATTCAAGACCTATTTTTCTAATGTCAACATTGATATATTTGTGTTTTCTTCCTGTTATTCATACTGGTACCAGTAACATTGTTTCCAGTGAATTTTATGGTTTAAGATTGTCTGTTATATTTACTGTTAATTGTATTAGTTAGTTGTAAATGTATTATTTCCAGTAAAATGTCCCAACCAGTACATATCTCAGTCACAACTCTTGGATAATCAAATATAAGGGATCTTTATCAGTGTCTCTTCATGTTATGTGTTTATAGCCCCCCCTCTGTTATTACTGCACTGTCCAGGTCCCTCTTGAGCAAGGCATTTATAATCCTATAGTGGCTCAGAGGCCCACAGCAAATAGTGAACTATTACTGGGCAGCTCCCAGTGGCCAGTGTCTTATTATGTGTATACATGTGCAGTCTGCTGTGTGTGACTAGTATGAGGCTAGCAAGGCTGTGCTTTTCTCATTCAGTTTGTACTGGGGAAAAAAAAACAACAACAAATAACCAATGTAAACTAATAAATGAATACACAACATGTCTAATTTGGGATAGTGTATTCAATATTATACACCATAGAATATAATGAACATCATCAAATATCTCAAGCTCACTACTGAGAATAGTAGAAACACTGTTTTTTTCTTTTTTTCTATCCATCCATCCATATGAACAGCATCCCCACCAGTGGAGTTTAGTGCTCGCCTCCTCCCACTAAAACCTGCCCATTCTGCATCCTGGGGATAATGTCGCTGTCACTGTTTGGGGGGCTGGGGGGCACTTTAACCCGGTCACAACGTGGGGAAGTTGCGCACGGTTTTTCTGCGTTGCCATGGATTTTTTTTTTCTAAAACCTATTGACTGCGACAGGGTCCCTTCTTTTCTTTGAGTCTGTCTTTGTGGAGGAGGAGGAAGAAACCGCTATTACTTTTTTTTTTTTTTTCTCGCTTCCAGAGGCGGGGGGAGCGATAGTAGCAGCATCCAGGAGAGGAGAGGGGAGGAGAGGGGAGGTGCTCTGGTTCAGACCAACTACGAGGCGAAGCGGCGTTACGTTAACACTCAAACCTGTTCCAGCGGCGCAGAAAATTCAACTTTCTGAACGGCTGCCGCGACGTGAGTTGCGTCTAAAGGTGAGTTTCTGTGTTTTTATATCGTTAGGGGAGAAATATATATGTATGTCAATTATAATATAGTTGTTGCCACTTGTTAGGAATGTAGCCAGCGGAGCTCTCAGTTGATTTCAGAGAGGCACCTGTGTGGACTGTATGCTGCTGTCCGTGGCAGGTGGTTAAAAAATTGGGATAAAAAGAGAGGATAGAAAAAAATAAAATAATTTAAAAAAAGGATAGTTTCTTCCAGGCAGATGTGGTCACGGTTGGTGTGTTTTGATATTCAGTCAGTCTTTCATGAGAGTTATAACTCGTTACATTTTCCCTCATACCTAGAGATGTGAGATGGCTAACCTAGCTTAACCTGGTTAACTCCACCTAACAAGAGCAGAATTTAGCTCTTTTTTTCCCCCTTTTTTTTTAGCAGTAAATATTTTCATGGAGCTCTCAAATAATTTTAAATGAACTAAATAATGTTAGGATATTATAGTAGAAAAGTATGAATGACTGTCTTTCTGAGTAGATAGATTATTTTTGCTTATTTCTATGCCTGTGATGCCTGATAGTAGCCTGATGACTGAGTGAGGATTACACTTTGCCATCCTTCTTATTTACCACTACACTGCCCATAACACAGCAGACCTGCTTATCACTGGCTCTCATGCTGAAAACTGAACCCGCAGAACTGAATCATACCTTGTCATCCAGTCTGATGAATAGCATTATTTCATTGTGAACTGACAATAAATGCTCTCATGTCATCTTGAAGAGTTGGTTTATAGTGGGAAAAATGCAGACATCGCTGTTGAACTAATATTTAGTGTGCAGATTTGTATAGAGAAAGTGCATATATGCCATTTCAGCAGATTTATTCTTGTACTGTGTAAAGGTAAGTGGTGTCACGTGACACCAGAAGCAGCCTTGCAAGTCTGTCAAAGACTTTACTCAGGAGACTGAGGAAAAAGGCACATTTATTAATTCTTCTTTTTCCCGGCCTTTTCCGTCTTTCCTCTAACGGTGTGTTTTAGAGGAAAAAAAACAACAAAAAAACACACAAAATACCTCCCATTCATTTAATCCTTTTAAGGAAATATCTTCATTAGATGCGGTAGTGTTTCACAAGTGTAAAGCATGTATAACACGAGATTAGAATGACTGATGATACTTCAATGAGTGCGATTAAAAGCACATTACAGTGACATTTAAATCAGAAGATTGCTGTTGTGGTTCTTACCTATGCAGCTTCGGTAATTGATGGGGTGGATGGAACAGTTGTGCATTAGGCTTGTGTGCTTTGTTGCGTTTATACACTAGACATATCTCACATGGTTAACATAGTGATTCCCTCAGTATGAATATTTACCAGTGTATGCAAATTTATCACACACTGCGTGGAAGTGCTACATATTCAAATGTTGATTTCCTCAGTGTTGTTGTGTGGTGGCTCATTACAGATGATGCCTTTTTCAGGGATTCACAGGAAACATAAAGTGTTTCATAGTTTACCCATAAATCTATATTTGTATTCCTTTTGATGCTTTTGCTTTATTATTCATAACAAAATCAACTTATTCTCGTGTAGTAAAAACACTCCCACTGCTCCTCATAGCACCTCTGTTAGTTCTTGCCGTGCTGCTCCTCCTGATACTGATCCTGTTGCTGCTTAATGTTAAGCATAAAGACCTTCTGAAGGTCAGACTGCCATCAGTGAACGTTATCATCTCGAGCTGCTCCTCAAGAAGAGGAGATCCTATTTATGTTGTACCCCGTTCATCCCGGCAGGGCTTGCCATAAGCACTCATAGTCAATAATTAGCACACACCAGGTAACTTCCCCGAATTTAATTTCTAGGCCAAAGACAAGAGCCTCTAATGGCACTTGTCATCTCATGTGGTCCCCAGCCTATCTGTATTCAGGGCAGTGGTGCTTTGTGTCCAGAAGTAGGTCGAATGCTTCTCACCAAACAATTTGAGCGAGAGCCAGTAATTGGACAAGCAAAGTGTCGACCATCTCCCAGCCGGTCCATGTCAGGCAGCCCTCTTAATATGCAGCTCCAACCTGACGCATTTCATGGACCTTTTTCATCCCTTTAATCATTTAGATTACAAACTGCAGGAAACAGAACATCCTTTGTAAGACTTTGCAGACAGACTCGTTCTTCATATGTTAGTGGCAGGCGCACTCAGCTGACTGTGAGTATACAACAAATGTCTGCTCGTATGTTGAGAAACACCCTGCCACAGTAACTGAAGTAACTGTGCAGATCAGACTTCCACCTGCACATCAGTGAGGCTTTACGCAGCGTGGTATCTGGCTCACTTTGGTGCACACAGATTGAAACTCACACCTTGCTGTGTTGTTTTTGTTTTGTAACAAACTGGCAGCATGCAGAAAGTGCATTGAAGATGTGAAAGATATAAGAGCTCTCTCTTTGTGGCTGTGCAGTCTGAAAGCTGCATGTCATCAAGATTCATTGTAGCCAAGGCCTCCAGCCTCAGTGATACACGAGTGTAAGATGAGACACAAAAGGACCTGGATTTTCTAAATTTGATTTAGAAGGTTTTGTATCTATTATATCATGTCTGCATTTCTGTTTTTTTCTATTTAGTCACATGCCTAATTTGTACATTCAGACCACTCCAAAGTGTTTATTGATGTCTGTATCTGTGCACACATCTCTTATCAGCATCAGCAGCTTAATTCCAGGATATAATTTGGTCTGTCTGATGGAATCAAGAGTATCAGATGGCTATTTGAGATTAGAAGAAGCGGCCTGACAGCAGTGAGCAGGAGCGAATTGCTGCATCGGACTAATTTCTGCTCTCTTATCACCCCGTCTATCACCCCATGTGCTGCTGGAGGTAACGCTAAAACATGATCTCTCGGAGATGAGTCTGGCTTACAGGGTCGCTGATCCATGGGTATAAAGTGTAAACTTAAACTCTGATAAGGACAAACATCGCACTGGTACCTGGTGGTGTTGAGATGTTAAGAGTGTATTTCCCGGTGCGGATGGCAGACACGGCGGGAAGGTGTGGAGCCTAGCAAGTACCCAGGCCCTAATTGAGGTTCAGCTCAGGCTCCAACACTACAAGCAATTACAGTGACGGTTCGTGCTCCCTGTGCTGCAGGCGCGAGAGTTGAGAGTGCTGCAGTGCTGTGCTGTACCTGAGTCCTCCTCTTTCATGTTTGTCACCGATGACAGCCGGAAAGGCACATTCTAGCCAGTATGTTCTGGAAATGTGTTTGGTAACATGAAATATTCATTTCCTTGCCTGCTCTCTGGCAATGTGCATATTTATTTACCTTTTTTTTTTTTTCATGATACCTGTGAGGAGTGTTCCCTCCTTGCAGCCTCTGATGGGGGATGGAGGAAGAGAAGAGATGCAAAGATAAGACGTGCTGATCATCAGAATCAAGGTTTAGTTCTTATTTAACAGGCCATTGCATCATCAGGGCCACTGGGTGAACATGATCAATGGCTTCCTGCACTGCACGGACAATTAATCAGTAAAGTTAATAGTGAAGGACAAACCGGCAGTGAGGTCAATGTTATCTCATATGTTCAGTGCTGCTTTTCCCTGTAGAAAGGGATAAAAGATCAGTATCCAACATAGGTCATGTGTATGCGCCTGCAGGTATATTTTAGTCGGCCTTTGTCCTTTTTTCTATGATACCGAAGCTGTTTTCTCACAGCTTACATATTTTATTCAGACATATTGTCATTTGCTGCCAGCTACATAGCTTGCACACGTTTCACTTTTCAGAAATCAGAGTGTCTTGTTGTTTTTGTCCAAGCGACAACATTTCCACATATCTTCCACTTGTTATGTTATTATCCCCTCCTCGGGCTGTTTGTGGATGTGTATTTCATGGGAATTCCCTGTCATCTGTTGGATTCAGTGAAAGAGAATATTTGCGGTTATTATTACTGCCTCCTATTTCTACATTTTATGTGTAAGTAATCAATTTCGATATGGCCACATTAAAACCCAATAAAGAGAACCAAAATTAGGGATGTTTTATGAGAGGATTAATCCCACTGTGCATTGCTGTCAGCTTCAAACTCATTTGCCAGTCATATTGTCCTTCTTGCATGCCTGCTCAGATTTATATTTGCAACTGTTTTATCACAGGGTACATACTCTAAATTCAATGTTTATGTTAAAAACCTTGGTGAAAAGGGCAACACCGCCATAAGATTCTCTAAGGGACAACAAACATGACAGCTATGCCTCGAAGAGTAAGAAGTTATTGCCCTAAAGTCATTGGGACACAGGGATGATTTCCATTTCAATTGCTGGCTCAATTTGGGATAACTCATGCATACGGAGGTAAGGCGAACAAAGAGCATAGGAATAAAAAGTGACAAATGTAAAGAATAGAACAGAAGAGCGGGTATCATTGGCTTTGTGTCCCATGAAGGGTATTGTGTGTGTGTGTGTGTGTGTGTGTGTGTGGCTGCATGGATAAGGTTACAAAGGGACCCTTGGGACGTGAAAGTGAAGGGCACCGAGGACGAGGTAGGACAAATCTGACAGGCAGGGGACACAGAGAACATACCGGGACATAAGTGATCACACCTCATACTGTGATACTGGTGTTTTGTCCAAAATCTCACAATATTTCATTTGCAACGACATAAAACAGAGAAAGGCAGCAAGAAAGGCAGGTCCCTGATAATGTGAATCATCTCTATGACACTAAGTATCAAAAACTGTCAAGTATTGAAAGTTGGCTTTGAATGTTTGGTCATATTATATTTATACTTAAATTAGATTCTTTCCATTTTAGACGTTGTTGTATTATGTGCAGTCCTTATTCCTGTTGTATAAGATAATATACCATGTACCTTTATTTATAACCCATAGGGGAAATTCAATTTGAATAGATACAATACAACAGGTATAATGGTCTAAAACCATGACATAGTTTCCAATCTACAGAAACCCACTGAACAGTATTTTCAAAATTGTGATGTGTTAGTGTAGAAATTCTGTACGTGATTGTTTGTATGAGATGATAATATAGCCCTTAGGTGCTCTTGCAGTCTGTCTAGCAGTAGGTGAGTAATATGGGTTTGTGTGACAGGGTCTGCTGTGAGGGCAGCAGTGCTCTACGTCCAGAGGCTTCCCCCTGGGACCTCATTACACCATGTTGGGATTCGTTGGGTGCTGTAAGTGGACGACTGGGAGCCCCAAGCCAGTGCAGCTCCATGTATGTTAGTGTGGTGTGAACATGTGAATCTCGGTATCTGCTCTGCATAGTAAGAGCCTGTTCACTAGCCCGGTGAGGCCTGCAGTCAAACACAGCCCTCTCCTCCAAATGGAAGATTAGAGAGATCAAGCATAATTAGAATCATTAAACAAAGAGGCTGAGATGCCGAGTGGTCAGTTTGCAAGGTGGGCTAACACCTGAGCAGGAACTGTAATCCTGTCTTTGTTGTCTGTTGCAACAGTTGCACTGATTAATTTGTCCTAAATTGTCTCCATCATAGTTGGAGAATGTGACAATGACCTAATCTTTCCTTCCTATTGGGGATACAAGATTTTATAGACCTTTATTCACAATATAACATTTAAATAGAGATAGTCTGGCCCTGCTGTTGGCCATAAAGTGCACCATTTTCAGACATGATTTTATGTGTTTTCTAACATAACATTTTCAGCAGTTTTTGAATCACAGCATAGTTTCTGAAAGTCTTTGCTTTTGCCCTTTAGGGTCTTCTACAAAGAGCCAGAACTCAGCGTGTCGGTTTCTTAATGTACTCACCCCCAGATTGAGCAAATGTTGAGTGAAAGAATCTTGCCAAGCTGGTACGCATCCAAATTAATTCATCAACTTGGGGGAGCTCCACTCTCCATTTTTACAAGTGTGACCCTGCAGACCACCAACTATGAACTACAGACCTTCTTGACCTCATTATTTTCACAGCGATAGATTATTTTGGGTAGAAACCAAGACTCCTTGCAGACCATGTTTTTATGGCCTCATAGCGGATTGCGAACAATCTCACCTTGTAACATTTTCTGTGGTTTACAGTGGAGTTGTAATGAATGTTGGGGGATGGTTTTGCTAGCGAAATGAGACCAGTCACAACATCATTTTGGTTAGGTAGAGCTATTATGATGTTGAGGCTTAAAGAAAATAGCTTGGTGCTAAATTGCTAAGCACATTGTGTCAGTGGAACACACAAGAGGGCAGCGGTAGGTGCTCATCGCACAACAACTGGAATGATGTTCCTTTTAGAAAATAGCATGCAAACACTGTGACGTAGTATCTCAGAACATTGTTTCACTTCCAGAGGATAGTGAAGTAGATAAAACACTGTATAGTTTTGATGTTTTTTGTGAATCTTTTATCTTTTGTAGTATAATGGAAAACAAAAACAAATAGATTACAATAGTAATCAATAGTTCCACAGTCAGATACCAACAATGCTTTTAGAGTTTCTTTTTTTTTTTTTTTTAAATAGCACATTTGCTTTGTTACTTTAGAGATACAGCTGCAGGGTCTTTCTATTTTTCGGAATCCCAACAGTGAAAATAAAATAGATTTGTATGCTGTGTGTGTGTGTGAACTGTGTTTCTTCAGAGCAGAGGCAAATACAGAGCTGGGAATAAAGCAGTGAACATAGTGCACAATCGAAGAAGAAAATATGTCAAAGGGAAGGGTTTAGGAAAACTAATGATTATTGTGTCACAGAGGCAATGCATGATTATCAGACAAATACTAATTTACTATGTCAGAGTAAAACATATGTTGGAGGAAAAAAACAAATGTTTGTTTCAGATTAATCCTCTTGATATTAAGAGGAAAAAACACATTAGAATTAGTAATTAGTTATTTTGGTTTGTCTGCCTCTTCAACTCTGTCTAAGAAATTGTATTAGGTAGACGTTATCCATTATATCTGTGTATAGGTGTATTTTAAGCTTTACATATTCTAACTGGAAATAAAAATAATTATCAGAATTTATTTTTGTTATGCTAGATTTAGATGTTAAAGTTGGTAAAATTCTGCCTTGTGAGGTCTCAGATATGTAGACAGTGAGAATATTTGCCATGTGCTATAGATGAACTGTGAGCTGTGGTGAAAATCTGGGTTTAATCTGGTTGGGGTTCATTAAATGCTGCAGTGGTTCAGGCTGCGGTCAGGTGAAAACAGAAAGTGGAGCCAAAAATTTTCAGCTCAATCAAAATTCTACAGTGTGTGTATAAACAAGACCTTATACCATTTCAATGTGAGTGCTTTGCCAATTTAAAACGGCTTAAAGGCTTGGAGCGATGGCTTTGAGAAACAAAAACAGATCAATCGAGGTGATCCTAGAGAAATCCTACTTTGATATCCTGGGCTTCAGCCTGGAAATGCTCCCATCAGTCTCCATGTGACACGTAACACAGGCTTTTCTGTCTGGATGGATGCTCACTTCTCTGTGGCTTTCTGCTTTCTGCTGACCCTTCCGGTCTCCTGTGATGCGTCACGAGCCAGAGGCAGTGTGTCTTTTTCCCGGTAAGGATGTCAGGGTGGTCTTCCGTTGTATGATTCACCCTCAGCACCACAAGAGATACAGTACTGTCGGAGGTTTGTTGTCTTAAATACTGACATTTGCATTTAAATTGACTTCATGTCACTGTAATTTATTTCTTGAGAGAGTTTTGTTGACGGCTTTGCCTGTAATTCTCTCGCATCTGCCGTGTGTATGATAAAAGAAGCAGGATTATTATTCAGTGAAGTCGTAGTCTAACTTTGTTTCGTAGTGCACTTGAGCCACACACCAGACCACTTGTGTCTCACACATTTTCTCACAAATGCAGATTAAATTCTAGTCAGTCATGCTTGATGGCTTTTCTCATGAATTAATTGTATGGAGAAAAAAAATGTTTCTTCACTTTTGGAGAGAAAATTGGATTGAATATTCAGAATGGTGTTCCTATGATTTGGAACATTTCTGGAACCGAGGTAAAGGTTCCACACTAGAACATAAATGTGGCTCTTTTGACACTATATTGCAGATTGACTTGAATGTGTTCTAACACACCTTTGCATATCCTCACTGCTAAAATGAGTTATGATATTTCCCAAATCTCTAGTGTCACTAAAAGGGTGAATAACATCTGTGTAGCGTTAGATTTCACTAGAAGATATATTTAATAATTTGAAGCTCTCATATTGATGATACCTCTGAGATTTATCCACCTTAGAAAAATAGTGGAACAACAGGCTGCAGGCTCTGCAGGGGTCATGATAATTTAGGAGGCCATGGTGCTCATGGGATGACAGTTTGACACAGGGTGCTCGCACAGATCCCTCCAGCAAGCAAGTATAATTGACACCATTATCCTTGAGGTCTGTCAGTTTTCTGACAGTTGATGAATTCACGTGTGCTCACCTCTCCACTAAGGATAACAAATTCATACCCCCTGTTTTTAAACCATTTTACACATCAGTAATCCCTTTCTAACAGCTACTTGGCCCAGCTGAGCCACAGTTTGCACCCTGTGTCATGAATCTGTGATCATCCTTCCCAGAGTGTAAAGTGGGTGAGGCCCTAACATGGGCTAACATGTCCTCATGAAACTCACAGGTTCACAGGTTTGATTCCCCCAGGGTGTGTATTCTTGTCTTCTTGTTAAGCTGGTGCTATATTGGCCCCATGATTGTTCTGCGTGGTATAACTCACCTGCTGTTGAAACATTCGGGTCATATCTCTGAGCAGTGGGCAGGTCCCTGGTTCCCTATTTGTAGCCAAACCAAAGTTACAGATGGCTTTGCTTCTTCCTGTGGCTCACCAGTGGTAAAGGTGCGGAGAGTCTGAAGGTTACGGGCAGGTCTTCCTCTGCTGTTCCGTGTCGAATGTTATTACTAACACACTGAGGCCTCTTTAATACTTGAGCCCCTCTTTTTCTTTACCACCTGCAGTGTGATGGGATTTCAGTCGGGGTCGAAAGTGTGCCAAAAGGACTGCTATTAACCCTGTGTATTGTGCCATTCTATGAAGGGCAGTCCACTGGCAGACTCGTCTCGTGTTCATAAAAGAGCAGACCACATTCCTTTCAGTGAACACGGACATACGTAGTGTGCTGGCTCTCAAAGAACTTTCATGCAGATTTTGCAACAGTGGACACTCTTTTTACACAACCCTCATATGTCAATGCTGTTTAGACCAAAGCTGCTCTTTTGGATCAGTTTTAGCTATTTCAATCATGAAGTAATCAACATCCCTCCTCTCATTTGCTACATAACCTGAGTATTGGAAGAACTATTCCAATACAGTGAAAGACAATTCATCTTCTCTAGTGTGTGTGGGAGTGTGTCTTAACATCACAAAGAGAGACTGATGCTCAGTTTGTATGTTGAAGGAGGCATGTTGACATTACATTTAAAAAAGGAGGATTTTTTCAGCAATCACAGTGGTGTCATTTTTGAAGACGTAAATTACTTCATGATGTTTGCACTTGCAATTTTCCTAAATGTACATAGATCAAGCATAATTTTTTTTTTCACTTGAGACTTTTCATAAGATTAGTTATTTATTTTCATATTTTATTTCATAGTGCTGATTGGTTAATCATTGATAATGGTTGGTATTGGAACTGGAATCTATATTTTGTACCATTTCTAAAACAGATGACAGAACAGCTATGATTGAAATAATTACTTTAAAAAAGATAAAACAATCTACTTGGTCTGTACCTAATATAATTTTGTGACTGTATGCTTACTGCCCTGTGGTGATTTTATCTGGTGATTCATATTGTATGTAGCAGGAGGAGCATACTGTTGCTGGGAGTGCATTTATTGCCAGTGGAGTCACGTCTGTTTTTGTGAATTGTGAAATGGGGGCCAATACTGATCAAGCCAACCGTAAGCATAGCTCTAGGTAGGGGATTCCATTATGATGCTCAGCCTGAAAAGACCCCACACTGGCGCCAGCAGGAAGTAGAGGAGGATTTGTTTTGCTCAATAAGTGGTGAAAATAGTATCAAAATGCCCCCACACACAGGGTGATTTATAAGTCTGTATGTCTCCAGTTTCCTGCTGCCGTGTTAAAGCAGGAGGTGGGGCCATTAAACTGATGGAGTAGCTTTGCTTCTCTGTCACTGTCAGTAAACAGCACCCAAGCTGAAGGCTGGGGTTGGCCACTGGAGTCTGCTGCTTTGATTTGCTACATTTTGTAGATGCTTCCACTGCTAAGCTTTACATAGAATACCTACTTCTAACAAGAGGCTGGGGGTGCAAACAGCAGTGTAAAGCATTTACATGGAAGAGACACAGAGAAAAACAAGTATGATCAAAGCTGTATGTGCTTCAGTGCATCAAAGAGATGTTCTTCTTAACATAGTAAATGCAGCAAGGCTACTATCTACGGAAGAACATGCTGAGGAACGCTTCGCCTGTCTGACCAGAGCTGGGAGCTCTGGTGCCCAGAATGCAGAGCACAGCAAGTCCACAGCCATCATCATTAGAGCTGCACCACTGTGGACACTAATGGCTGTCCCCATTCTGCTGCCTCTGCACATTCAGAAGGCTCATCTGAGACTTGAGGGCGTGAACATATGAATTTATTGGGGAGAAATGAATTCACAGGTCCTATACCACTTTAAAGCTGGATGCACTTGGTAGAAACCTTTGTAGCCAGGAGCCATCATGAGTACATTAGCAGCGACATCCTCTTTCAACCACTCTTGCATCATCAAAGGAATCTAATTGGGGAGTTTGTCCTCATTTATCTTCATTTAACGGCTGGAAAAGATGGCGTTGTTTACTCGTTTCAATATTGAGAAGGGGGGGAGCAGGGAGGAGAGACAGACAGTGGTGGCAGTGTTGGGGGATGGGGCTGGTAAAAGTGATGTGCAGTGTATGTGCTATCGCTGGACTCCTAATTGCATTTTAAATAGCTGGATTTCAAATTGCCATATAAGCATCTTCAAATCAAAGATGTGTGGTAATAAATATCTGCATGCATATTTTAGTACAATGAAGATTTATTGCCTCTATTTCTCAATAAAGTGTTAAATGCGATTTTTGAAAATCAATACAGGGTCATGACAAGGCACATTCATCACGTTTGTTTATTTCTTCAGTCATGGTGAAAAGCTTTACATGGCTATCTTTTCTCAATTACATGCAAAGGCGGACATAGTCTAACCCCCTTCTGTTGTTTTTGTAGTGGCAGTATAGATTTTCAGCCATCCATACAAACTCTTTACTGACGTGCCTGCAGTCATTGTGCTTTGCCTTTTCCCTGGTTTAAGGCACAATAATTCCCTCTTCCAAATGTACACTTTACAAATCAATAAGCTTTCACGGTAATTTAACTCTGCATACACCTGAGAGCTGATGGTAAATGCACAGTATATCATAGGTAGAATTAAATCAGTGTGGTTCCCTTAGAACAGGCTGGTGCATTGATACCGTGGCACAGGCATGTGATTTGGCTGGATTTATCAGGATTTCACCCCAAATAGATTGTGATCGATTCGACTCGTGAATCCAATATGATTCTGTAAAATAGGGCGTCATTGATAATGATTAACACGATGGCACTGTCCTATTTGATTCTGATCAATACTCATATTGCATGAGATCAATCTCCCATATGGATATTGGGATCCCCAGTAGTTTTTGTTTCTTTTTTGGTTGGATCCTGACCAAAATTGGACATCTGGGGCTAATCCTGATTTTTCTGCAGAAAGATTTTAAGGAAAATATATCAGCTCATATTTCTTTAGTTTTCTCTAAGAGCAGTGACAAAGACCATGCTAAAACATGGTATGTTTACAGTTATAAAATTGTAAAAAAAAAAACAACTCATTCCTTATGTTCTCATCTATAATATGCTGCTCTACCAGTCTGTTTTTGTTAAACTAATATCTGCTAATAATATCAACCCTCTGACAAATCAGCCTGGCTCTATTTTTTTGTTTTTAATTTTATTACCTTTCATTCCAGACCAATAAGCGTAATCCCATTAGCTTTATCCAGATGTACTGCTTTGTGTTGCAAATGAAAGAGACAAAAGCTGTGAAAAGCTGTGCTGGTAGAAGGCTACAGTCACTAGTCCAATGTAGTTAAACAGTACAAAGTAACCCTTTGCTTCACAGTTTCTCTCTTACATGCCCTCTGGCAAACTTGTCTTTAAATAGTCTTTTTCTTGCTGCCTTGCTATTTACTAATGCAATCTCAAAACAGTTGCCAAACTACAGATTAGATGTGATTTAGACATGCGCAAATTTGGTATCAGTGTATTGAAATAACGGGAGACTTGTTCAGTATCATAAGAGTATCAGTGTTTACTCTGCTTATTGTAAAATAGAACCAGTATCCCAAATGTTTTGACATGGAGCGGTATACTGTATCTAGTTCGCTTGCATTCTGATCAATTCTGTTTTTCAATAACGCCATTCTGGATTAGCAGCTGAACACTCGGGCACTGTAGACAACTGGTGATACAGAATCGAAGCCGCCTTCTGAGAGGTGTACACATGTTAAGATGCAGCATACCCACCATTGTTCATCATTAGCCACAGCTAAGGAATATGCATTATGGATGATGTAGTCATTCCAAATGTAAGACATAAAGTGTTAATGGTTTAGAGATGAAAGCTAGGATGTCAGACGGTGAAGGGAATGCACCAGACTGACCACAGATCCTGCTGTGACCGCAGCATGAGATAGAATCAGAGATCAATCAAAGCCTTCGTTAATTGAGCTTACGGCAGAAAGGAATTCTGCTTGGTCAATTACCAGCTTTCTATAAAGAAACAAGGTGGAATCAATTAAGCACTTATGTCTTAATGATGTCTTATATCTGTAGGTATGTGGAAAAAAAAAAGAGTATCAATTGAAGTGTAAATAGTCACTATTATGGTCCTGTTAAAAGCAAATGTATTTTCTTTTGGCTATGTGGTCGATTTTGTCCTCTGCCACAGCTAGAAAAGGTCATAAATGAAGCACAGTCTGCTTTTATTGACTTGTTCTATTTGATCCAAACCCCCTTCAGTCAGTAACAATAACCTTCTCGTAGAGCAAACAATATTCAGCACACAGTATTTACGTATAAGTTGTTAAAGTTGCCTTTCAACAGGCACTGGCAGCAAACAACAAGAGTGATTATCTTTATTATGTATGTATATTTTTATTAGTGACATTTTAATATGTCTATAAATATAAATAATTATAAAAGAAAAGTATTGTGAAACGCTGCTGAATAAAAACAACTCATTTTCTAGGAAAATCTACTGTCAAATGTTCTCTCCCTAACTTTAGTATGTCCGAAACAGAGCAATTCCTAAACCTCCCTTTAATAGAGTCTTTCAGGGAGGCACAGGAAGAGGAACAAATGCCTCTATTCAGTAGGGTCCAAAATGCTAATGCCTCCGGCTCTTAACACGTTTATAAGGTTTCCCATGTCACGACATGGCATAGTCCACCCTAATGGTGGCTGTGGTTTGGGACTGCGTGGAAAAGCCAGACACATTACAGAACACAAGAAATATGACAACAACATTACTGGTATCCTGGGCAACAGGGCATCTGAATCACTTATTTTCTTTCTGAAAGATGCAAGCAGGCATGTTATGTCACGCTGAACTTTGAGGTTTCTTTTCTTTCCAACGTCTTTGTTGACTGAAACCTCTTGTTAAGGATTAAACTTGGTCTGTGACATTTAAAATATAAATAGTTACGGGTATTGTGGGGTTGTGTCACTTGAACATCGTTGACCATTTCACTGGGTTATATTGAATTCCAGTAACTATGTGCTCCAATATGTAAATGATGTTAACACAAAGTTCTGTATTGGAGGACCTTTCTGCAAGCAAATAAATGAAGGGCAGGCAGGGTTTAGTGATTGCGAGGGAAAGTAATTACTTGTTATCTATATGTGTGCTGAAAGACGGTGTGCAGGGCCAGTTCCTTTTGGATTGATATTATGTCAGTCGCTCAAAAGGTGTTTGTTGAGTGACGTTCTGGCCAAACTGTGAAACGGGTTCAATGTTGTATTGACCAGTTCAAATGATTAGACAACAGAGTACATCAAACTTTTCTCTCAACTCTTAATTCCATTTTCAGTATGTCATTTCATGATCCAAAGCATACAGGCATTTGAAACAAGGTAAACATTGGACTGACATTATTGAACTATCCAGCCGGTGACCTACAGTCTCACAAGACTACACTCCCAATGGTGCTTATTGATGACTGGATAGAATGTGCACAATAAACATTTGCATAAATTGACTGTGCAGTGCTTGGACAGCAGAGTGACCATCAATGCCACTTTTCCACAGGAGTGAATTACTGTGTGGGAGTACATTTCCCATGTCTTTCCTCAAGCAATATCATCGTTGGACCATATAAGCAATTCAAAGACTTTAATTACACCTACTAGTTTGTGTTGAGGTGTGTCCTTGAGGAAACACATTTCTCTTTTGTAGAAATGTATTCAGACAAACTCTTTAAAAGCAGGCAAATAATGTATAACATTTATACATCTTTTTTTATTTATTCATTTTTAAAATCATTTTTTTTTAATTAAACTTAGTTTCTAGTATATTTTATATGAAATGACGGCATCAGGTAGAGACAAAGCTAACTACGAATTTAGAATAATAATAATATATATTTGTGTACATGATGAGCTGTAAGTACTGGATATACAGCAGACATGTATGTTTCCCACAGTCTCAAAAGGCTTCTGTTCAAAGCGACAGAACAGACAAGTCAAATATTTGGGCATCCTGCCATGAATGAATGGACCTACTCACTATTATTATTTACAAAAATCTGATTCAGTGTACCATTTGCTCAGTCAATGTTACATCCTTTGTGATGAGCCACCTTTGTTGTCATTGTTCTCTATGTCTGTTTTTCTTACTCAGTATTGAGTGTAAACTGCACCTTCACCATTACATTGTTGACACTTGTGTGCATCAAAAGAAATCATTAGATTGATGTTGCTGGTACCTTTCAGTGAAAACGTCTCCTTACTCTCTCTCTTTTTTTTTTTGGTTCCTTGTCGAGTTCACAATGCTGTGTGTTCAATCATCAGTTAACCTGATAATACAGCGACCACATGGAGCACAAGGGAAGTTAGCTGAGTGCCAACCTGTTACTGGGATGTGGTCCCAACCACAAAACAAATCTTTGAAGTATCGTATGTGATTACAACACACTTTTCTTTTACAGTGGCTGAGTCTATAGATACAGATCGCACGCCAGCACTAATGATTTTTATCTCCATTTTCTTTCCTCACCCTGTCCCGTTGTAGGTTCGATTTTATGATTAAGCAAATTAGATTTTATCCCACTCAGCACAGATGCTAGACCACAGCTAAATGCTGTTACCGCATCAGTGCTTCAACAACTCAGAACCTGAGGATGCCAGTCTCCTTTTGCTCTGACCACTTGATACCTCTTGAGACCTGAATTAACTCCCTCTTTGCTCATTTGAAATGTAGAGCTTATTACTGCTGGTACCTCTCACCCTCCCACAGCCTAAACTATTATGTAGCATGTATAAATAAAAACTAAAAAAAAATTTTGCTGCATAATTGCACAGTTTTCTTTCTGCTTGCATTTTCCCCCATTGTTCTTTTTATTCTGTAGTAGTCTTGCCACATACATGAGGACCTTCATTTCTTTAAACTGTGATGAACAGTGTCTTCTTGCAGTAGAAAACAGGTGAACTATTCATTCAGATTTGACAAATCTGAATAACAATCAGTCCAAAATATGTTTGATACTGTAATACAGGTTGAAAAAAACCCAACAGGATTTAAAAAAAAAAAGTTGTCAAGCTGAGTCACACACTAGCATAATAAAGATGCTAGTGTATGGGAGAAATACAGCATTAAGTTCTCCTCTATGTGACATTTAGTACAACAAACAGCAGACCTCCACCCACACACAAGAAACACAAAGCGATATTCTGTCTTCAGGCAGAGCTTTTGATGTTAGCCAGACAAAGGCACCAACTCCAAAAGCCCTTTTCACTGGATTTTTTAATGCCCCATGTGTCCTTTCAAGTTGTGAAAAGATGACTTTATGGGTGTGCCTTGTGTTTCAGTTGGAAGCAGGCATTTGTGTCATTTGTTCAATCATCCTTTCAAGTGGCATCAGCTCTTAGAAACATTGAGAGCTTCTGTCGTCATGATTTGATGTTGGGCAGACATTTTTGTTGCTGTCTGTTGCTACATTAACCTATTTTATCTTTTTTTGTCCACAGTTGTATCTTTTTACTTTACCTTTGATGCACATAAACAGTATCACAGTTAAGGAAACCAACCATTTTTATGATTGGCCATTCGATATTACACCTAATGAAGAAACCATACCTGTCTTGCCCCAAGCTACCAGGTGCTGCTTTATGCTCATCCATAAATTTCTCAGTTGCTCTGCAATTTATTAAGTTCTCCGTGTCATTCATGAGGTTGTAGAGGCAAATGTCAGCTTCTTGCACTTCCTCAACTGGCCCCTCCAGACACGTGAATAATTTATATTGATTTTATGTTTTATAAGCCACTACTACCCTGAGTCCCAGGTATCCTGTGCTGTGCTTGATTTTCTTGGAACACGTGTAGCTTAAAATATAAAAAGAGACTGATGAAATCCTTCAAGTGAAACCAGGAGGCATATTTGCATGGTAGTACGGTGTGTACTTTATAGAACTGTGCTCATGTGGGCTAATTGGCTATCAAGAGAAGCTCTGAGAATAATAGGACTACGGGTTTCTCACCAGTGCTTGCTGCCTTTTAAAGTAAAGACAAATAAGAAGTATGTTGTACTGTTGCAGGGTAAGTTACATAAATACATTTTAGGTAAATATTGGAGAAACAAGGATTTCTCAGCGTTGCCAAGGCAAAGTAACGTCTGAACAATATCATGAGCCCACACACCACGTCTAAAGTAGACCTGCCAGTGTTCTTTTTTATGTGCTCAGTGAATGGCCATGAGGATAAGGCTTGAAAAGTTGGCCAGACGGCCTATTGATGAGCAAATCTGTAAAAACACACACACACACACACACACAGACAAGGCTGCACCCTCAACAACCCCAACCCTCCACACACACACACACACACACACACACACACACACGCACACATTCACTCACTCACTCACATATCTTTAATTTGTCTCAAATATTGGTCTGCCCCTCATCTCTTGCTGTGCGCCCATGTGGGACGGATCCCACCGGCATTTTCCACCACAGGATTAACTGTGTAGTGCGAGGGGCCTCTCTGCCTCAGTGGTCCTAAAGGGCTGACCCCAAGATGTGTGTGTGAAGAGGTGGCCAGCAGGACACTCCTTAAAAGGCTATTAGATCCTTACTGCTTATTATGAGTGGGCGTGCAACTAAATTATCTGCTCTGCTTTCCCTTGTCATAGGACTATAGGTGGAAAAAAAAGCTTGTTTTCTGGAAATAATTAATCCTACTTGTGGGCATAATAGTATTGAAGAGAACAAGTTGCTAGTGCTTTGAGTGTTGAAATCCTTTGAACCCTTTTGTCTGACAGGTGGGCTGTTACTGATGGAGATGCTCATCTTCTCATTTAGCTCCCTGCCTGCAGGACCTCTTCCCCGGAGAAGGGGATTTGAATCAGGCTAGACGGTGTATTTGTGTGAGCAAGTTTCTGCATGTGTGTGTATGTTTTCTCTCACAGTGTCTGTACCAATGTGTGCATGCTGATCCCTCCATCCTAGGCTGTGTGTCTAGGGTGTATCTCAGAGCGGGACTAAGGTTGGTTACCATGCCTACACATTTTACTAAGAGGCACTGCATTTATCTTAATGAATTAATTTTCAAGCTTATGTTTGCAGCTGTATTCTCTGTCAGCTGTGTACACACTCTAAATAGTTGTGGAGTAGAGGCCTTTCCCATTGCTAAAAGGGACCTGGGGGGGAAATAGCTTATTGATTCTTGAGGGAAACATGATTAAATTGAATTCTAAGTGGACACTTCATCTGAACTTGTCTAGAAGAGAGAAGATGAAGTACAGAAGTGCTTTTGTCCAGGTTCTGGTTTACCTTCTATTCCCCCTTTAATGTAGTTAAGTGGTCCCTTCTATTTTTTATTTGTATTATTTATATGTGTATTTATTCATTTATTTTAATGTAATGATATCTTGAAGTTAAAATTTAAATCTCAGACTGTGCAGTCATTATGACTTGACGACTATTGACATCTTACATTTGAATTTGGATCATGTCAGATTACACTATTATGCTGACATGCACAATGTATACTGCAAACAGTAATATATATCAAATCAAATCAATCAAATATGCAGTTTCACGTCTTGTAAAGGTCATGTTTGCTTCCGATTCAACTCAGCTATTGTAGGTGTTGTGCAGCCAGAGAAGTAACAGACGTTGTTGTGCACATTGTGTTCAGTAGGTGTGCTAATCAGGAGTAGAGATCCCCTGATCACTGCCATAATCGCTGAGAGCACCATCTGTGCTGCTCTGATGGCCGGCAGTCTGGCTGAGAGAGCTGGATAACAGTCTGGTACGGTCTCTCTCACAGGCCTGCAGTCAAGGCTCTATCGTCAGAGTTATTTGGCTTGAAAGACTTGGGACCACTTAACACTTGGTCACAGTCACTATTATAATATTAAACATTTTGTGTAGTTCAGATAAACCACGTAATGTGTGCAGATTTTTTTTGACTCATCTGCTCTTAGATATCTGTTGTTTGATCAGATTCCTTGTAGAACGCTGTGTTGAATAAATCACCTGTCAACACAGGTCTGGAAATAATTGAGGAGACTATTAAAGCGCCGCGGATGATGGGGAATTGCACAACATGTGGGCAATTTCAACGGTGGAATTTTGTCTGTTTTTCATTTTACGGTCACAGGTCATAAACAGTACCAGTCACATTTCTGGCATTAATGCACAGCCTCTTGCTGAGTTCAAATAGAGTTGTAACTTGTTTGTCGTCTGTGAAATGACATAAATGCATACACACGGCTGCAGTACACGGCACCACAATGCATCAACCCAGGAAAACTTTTCAACAATGCATACAGTTAGTGATCAGCATGAAGTTAGGGGCACTAGTTACCATGGTAACTTATAAGACTACCAGACACAGTGGTTTTCATATTGATTCAGAGCTCAGAGAATGAAGCACATGGTATCAGCCGAAGGCAGGTTTCCCTGCTTCTATCTGCGAGTGCCAGGTTAGAGGCTTATTGACCGTTTTTGACAGACTGAGTACCAGACGATTTTTTGGCAAAATGGGCTGTGTGCCCAAAGTTCAATTAAAAGCGTCACACTGTGAGTAGCCAGCTTATATGCCAAATGGTGGGAAAAGTATAAATCAGTCTTCATGCTACCTCAGCAATCTGGTTGGCCTTCAGGGATATTGATGGCTTTACTTTAACTCATTTTTTTACAGTTTACTTTAACGCTATAACATGTATTTTATGTTGACAGGTTGAAGGAGACTGTTAGGTATCACATGAGCGCACGCTTTGGAAACACATGGGTGACATTTTGGGGTTTTAGTGGGGCCATGAACTGCGGGTGTAACCACCTGCATTTTTCTTTCTCTGCTCTCAAAGCAGACACTGAGGGGGGGCAACGTAGCTTTGAATGGGCTTGGTGTTGTTCTTTGCTTTCCTCTCGTTTGCTCTGTCTTGCCCAAACGGGGCAGCAGGTCAAGAGAGCATTATTTTAATTCCACTGACACGATACGGTTGCAGACGTCCATCTTGTAGCGGTCAGATAACATTTAGCGATTGCTGTTCGAGAGAGATAAGAGACGTGTCATAAATTAAAGATGTTGTAAACATTTTCTGTAGAAGCACACTGGATTATTTCGTTTTCAATTGAATTTCTGAATGGGTCCAACCCAAGTGAAGTCAGAGTGGATACTCAAAACCATGTCAGACTGTGACAAATGAAACATCAGATCCCAGTGAAGCATGGTGACACCATATATAAGCCAAATGAATTTATGAGAGTTTACTGAGTTGCACGATGTGCTTACATGTTCCCCCTGTCTTCCTTTATGACATTTTACAATTGGTTCAAAGTGTGCATAAATGTTTGCCTTCCTGCCTCTGGAAGTCATGTCCTAATCAGTGAATCAACTTAAACTGGAAGTGTGATTGAGCCCGAGTAGCAGAGAGAAAGGGGAAGAGGCTTTCCCCGGGGCAGTGCCCAGGACAATGTCAGGTTTGTCTGGCCCGAGTGCATGAACACTAAGCTTTTCGGAACTGGCAGCCTGCCCCGGTACCTACCCATCTCTCCCAGCTTCCAGAGCTGTTCAGCCCCGGAGCACTAAGCATTTGTGTAAAGTTCATAAGGCTTCCCTCTGTTTGTGTGGCCATAATGGCAGCTCCATCCTGTTGTAGCTCAAAGAGTGCTTGTGGGCTTTGAGGGCCTGGCGCTGGCGCTGCAGAGGCGTGTGAGTGTTCTCAGTTACTGACTTTGGCTGACTCGCTCATTATTGAAAAGACCAGTGTCTCCTGACAGCTCAGAATCTTAGCCCCGAGTATCAGCATTTCATCATGTTCGCTGTTTAAACCCAATTTGCGTATTGAAGACCTCAAGCTAGATAAAATGAAGTCAATCCTTTCACTTTAGACCTTTCATTCACTCAATTAACACAACAAAATCAAAATCTTTAAATTCAATCGAGACATTCAAGATGGCAGAATCACAAGGCAATAAACGGTTGAAATTGACTACATTTTGTAATGTGCACCGATCCCATAACAGTCTGTTTAGTCCTATAAAGGTACACAATCTCACCTCCACAAATTCCTAACTGTCAGCATTTGTGATCCCTGCGTGATAATAACCTTGTTATTTTTAGCTGCAAGTTCCGTTGAAGCAGCCTTGCTTTTGGTTGGTTTTCCACCGTGGTTACGACCCACATCAGCATAATTCAAGCATGACCCTCCTCCCCCTTTTCATTTTCCGCCTTTCTCCCTGTTAAAACCCAAGTCTCACACTAAGGTCCACACCATACATCATCCAGACTGAGGGTGCTTCCTCCCTTCCCCCTCCCCCATGTGTCGTGGGAGAGAGACTGCGTTTTTTTGTTGGGCTGGTGGAAGGCTCTTATCGACAGTCTTAGCACTCACACACACTGAGCTTTTCCCCTGACATGTCACCCAGCCTGCCCTCAGTCCATCTGTATAGTCACAGAGTCGGCTTCTCAGTCCAGCAGTGTGTGACAATCAGGCAAACTCACATCCAGACACCAACCAAACCAAATATCCTTTTTCTGTAGAAAGATGAGACAGTTGGGCGTGTGTTTCAAAAGATCCAACAATGCTGGTTGACAATCTTTTAGCAGTATTAACAATTAGGGAGATTGTCACTGTCTGACAGAAGAAGATTGGAGCAAAACTCAACAGATTTTCACACAGTGTGAGATCTGTGCTCCCACCTGCTGTGTTGTTTTATATGTGTCTTCAGTTGATCATTGCAATTAAACACTTTTCACTGTGCCTTCAGGTGCAGCAAATATCTTTCATGACTCTGAGGGGGGTGAGATGGATCTTGCATTCCTCTACTCTCCTTTGTACACACCCGGTGAATAGCCTTTAGATCAGGCTTTGTGGGAATGATTGTCAGTGGCTTAATGAGCGTCTTTGCCAAGCTAGAGGCTTTTGCAACATATGTGACGACAATGTTTCTGTTCCTCCGTCTCAAGCCTGTATGACACAACACAGAACGGTCTCAGCAATCTTCGTTTTTGTACAAATCAAATTTTTCTTTTTCTATCTCAGCCGTTCTTTTTTTATTCTGGATATTATTATCTGGAGAGGAAGAGTTACTCTTCTCATGGGGACCAGAGCTATAAATGGTGTAAAATATTGTAAGTATCCTGAAGTATCTGGGGATGTCTGTAAAGCTGCTGCAACACATTTGGGTTGAGCATGTTTTGGTTTTTCCACATGTGTGGATCTTTTTGTAATATCTGTAAAAATCAACATTTGTTGTTGTTGTTGTTTTAGTTTTGAACAACCATGCAAGAGCCGAGAGCTCTATGAGTACACAAAGTAGCATTTCTAAACAATAGTCACAGAAAAACCAAGAGTTCATAACAGTAAAAAAAAACAACGTATACTTCATGAAATGTTTTATTTACTGTGATGTCTCACAGTGTGATTGAACCCTAAATGTTCCGCGAGCAGGATTTAATGGAAGACGATGATGATATATGACAAGTTAAAAGTACATTATGATACATTAGATAATAATATGTATTACCTAAACAAACACAGATGAAATTAGACATATAATTCAATGTGTGAATACATTAGTTGACTATACCAGTTACTTCAGTTGATGGATCAAATATTGTTTGTTGCACAGGATTTTACAGACGCAGTACAGCTGGATAATTTCTTGGGTGCTCGCTAAACAAATACAGACTGTATCCGCCTAAATTCATTCCGTCTCTTGCATCCTGCCAAGGTTTATTTATGTCAAGATAACTAAACAATTACAGTGATGACTGTCAAACTGACCTGTAGGTCTCCAGTTAGTTGTATTTACAAAGCCATTTATTGTGGATTAAATATTTATAAATGAGATATCTTGTTTAAGATTGTGATGTTGTAAACTCACCTAATTTATTGTGTGTTAAATATGGGGTATATATATATCCTGTATTTCCCAATAATATGTTAATTGTCCTGAAATCCTGTTAAATAAGCTCATGATTGTGTCTCAGACCTACGGTATGAGCTATGAGTATGAAAAGAATTGTGTCCAGGGCAAAGCCTCATGTAACATCTAAGAAAAATAGCTGTTAGTTAAAAGTTGGATTTGAGAGAGGAAAATAGAGAAGCAACACAACACATTGAGGCTCAGTAGTTTTGTGGGTTTTGCATATTGGCCATTAGCTTCTGACACGTAAATGTTGAGACTCTGCCTTGTCATATTTCAGAATCTTGAGTGTCTGGTCTCGAGCTCGTTTCATTCAATTTGTTTCAAACCAACCTCAGCTCGACCCTATTAAGTGATGGAAAGGCACAGGAACTGGGTCACACATCCGACAGCTGTGTCAAACAGCTTACCCAGAGTAACACTGTCCAGATACTCAGCTCGAGCATGAAACAGGAAACTGCTGAATTACAGTCAGCATAGAACCTCTCATTTCACAGGCTGAAATTATGATTTTACTGTATGTTTATTAGACACCTGAAGGGATTAAAAATGGATGAAGCAGGAGAGGCATTTCTACAAAAAATGTGGCTTTGCTGCTGCTTTGCTGCTGCTTTGCTGCTGCTTTGTGGCTCTGTAGGGACATCAAAAATCTGTGGTTGTTGGCAGAAATAAATTGCTTCAGGGTCTGATGGAAGTAAGAATTTGGGATATAAGAGCCATCGATCATGTCCCGCTGTGGCACAGTTCGGTTTGGGGAAATTGCCAGCATCAGTCAGACAAAGTGAATGAAAGTAGAGAGAAGTATGCTGTGTTCGTTCACACAAAATAATATTACAGTCCCGGCAGTCCGGCTTCTGAATCCATCTCTCTGTAGCGGCTACTCAGCGAGGATCACACTCTAATGTAATTATTGTCCTGGGCAAAGGGCCACTCCTGTGGGACTTCAAAGAGAGCAGATCAGAGGGAAAATGAAAAAAAAAAAAGCTGTAAACTGTGATGCAGACAGGTGCAGTGCACTTTATAAAACCTTTTCTTTTGCCTTAAATATATTAACAAGTTCAAAGTGAGGACACTGGCAGCATCTGTTATGTGGGTTTAACATACATAGCACATGCATTTTACATGATTTATTAGCCAAGTAACATGCTCTGGTGTTTTCCTTCATCTTATAAATTATACAACAGAATTATACAGACTAGAATTAAAAGTTATAATTTGGAGGAAAAATAGTAGTTAATTTATATGAAGATACTACTGGAGGTTTTGTTCAATACCGTTTTATCAGCAGAAGTTCATATTTTACTGTGATAAACAGCTTTCAGACACACAAAAGAGCAACTAATTAGAGGCTAGGGAAAGGCTTCACGCTCTATTGTTCATGGAAGAAAAATGAAAGGCTTTTAGAAAATGGCACATTGCTGACAAGATGAAAACCTCAAGTGGTTGAAAACATTTTTAGCTGTATTTTCAAATGAACTACAGTATCATACACATGATCATCCTGCTGTAGTACAGTATATGGTTACATAAGGCTATACAGGGATGTACACACTGGGATGTACACACTGGATCCTGCTCTCTCCCTGGTGAAGAGAGAGTTCATGTAGGGTCAGGGAGGTCATTCTTCATTAGTTCATATAGAACACAGAGGTCACAGACCCTACAGTACATCAGTGCAGCTGCTCTATATCTGTCTCCAACTGAGCCTCATTCCTCCACATCTGAGCTGCTCTCCTCATTCCTCCACCCTCAGCCTCATATCTTCCTCCTTCATCCCCCTCTGACAGTCCTCTGCCTAGCCCCAGTCTCCAGTCCCCTTAGCCTGCTAAAGCCACACACCTCTGAAATATTAATGGTGTGATAATTGAACTGTCATGCTTTCTGAAGTGCAGTAAAATCTCAATTATACAAGCATATTATCTAATATTGCTCCTGCTTCCTAATCTCATTTTGCGTTTTGTTTCTGTGTTTTCCCCCTTGCCACTAACATTTTAATAGGCTAATAGATGAAATGCATGGTCACACTTGTAGTAGAATACAGATAATGCATATCATTGCCAAAGGTCACAGTGTAATACTATTTCACATTTTGAAGAGCAAGAAGGAAAAACTAAATCTCTAAACACAGAGGAAAATGAATGTTATTCTTTTATTAAACAAGGACCATGTACAAAAAACAAAATAATCTCAAAATTAGAAGAGATCTCATCTTAATAGGTATAAAACAGGGATGCATTTACCTCCAATTCGCTTTAATTTGTACACACAAAGTATGATGGAAGAAGCATTACAAGGGAGGAGAGGGAAACAGATCAATGGCGTAAGCTTGACAAACATCAAGTATACGATGATGATACAATTATTTTGGCCGATGAGCAGGAACTCCAATAAATGTTAGAAGCTGTAAATCTGACTTGCAATGAATATGAAATGACATTGAACAGTAAAAAGACCAAATCATTTATCATAGGAAAAAAAAGGTATTTGACAATATCAAAATTAAAGCAAGTGCACAAATAACAAATACCTGGGAACATCTTTGAAGATAGAAAAAAATTGGACAAGCAAAAATGAAAAAAGAATAAAGAACTTTGAAGAAGCAACATCAACATCACAGTAGAGAAAAATTGAAACCTATATCTTTTCTGTTCTTACACACGGACATTGATGGAGAAAAATGGATAAAGGCATTTGAAGTATGGTGCTCCGGGAGAATGCTTGAGATCAGCTGGAGAAGATTTAATAAAAATGTCCTGGAACTAGTAAGAGAAAGCATTTATTTTATGAAGAAGATTGCAAAGAGGAAGTTTGAATTTGCAGGGCACATTGAGAGGGTCCAGTGGAAGGCTGATGATAAGTGTTTTGAAAGGGTTGATTGAAGATGGGAGTGGGAAGTGAGGAGTGGGAAGACAACACACAATGTAGCTTGATGACATAAAGACACAGACACACAAGAGAATATCAACAACTCGAGAGAAAAGCTAAGAGAAAGAGTTGGACGACCATGAAAGCAAAGCTTTGAGTAACAGAGGGCACAAATAAGCTAAATCTTGCATAAATCATCAATATATCAAGTTTGATGATTTATGCAAGATTTAGCTAATTTCCAACTGAGCAGGTACACACAAAACAATCGGCAGACACTAAAAACATTCATTTACATGCAGTACCAATTATGAGCACACATCAACACATAAATACCAGCACATTTATCCGGTACAGCAACAAAATTACAGTTCATTACAATTGAATATCTCAATCACGGTCAAATTAATGTTAATGTTAATGTTGCTCAATATTCATTTCTTTGCACCATGGGAAAAAGAATGAAAGTCTGCAAGTTTTAAGCTCAGCTGGAAGCATATTCAAATCTTTGATGGCTGTAAATGAAATAGCAGATTGTGCAAAGGCAGCCTGCCGCAGAGGGATGTTTAAGTTTAGGTTTAGAGCCAATCGAGCGTTCTGCTCGTCTGCTAAAAGCTGAGCTGAAAAAAGCTTTTCAATAGTAGAGAAGCAACATTGTGAATTAATTTAAATACCAATTCAACTTCTGTATACAGAATGAGATTTTGAAAATTTACGACTCTGTATTTGGACAATATGTTACATGGACATGTTGATGGTGATTTAAGGATTAAGGATTAACTTGGCCTTGTTTAAAAAAGAATCAGTTGGTTCCAGCACAGACATAATGGCACCAGCATGATATACAATAATGAAAACGCAAAAAAAAAAATCCATTGTTAACAAGTTCCTAATATGTCTAAATTTAATAGTGTTAGCTTATATTTCATTTTTTTTATAAATCTTTTCAATATAACTTTTAAAAGTCAAATTGGATTTCAAAATCATAACTAAATATGTAACGTTTTTGATTATTTGTCCATTGACACTAAGCTGTGGAGACACAGGTTATTAGCGAATACATCATCGCCGTTTTCTTATATTCAGGGTAAGACACAAGTCACTCATGCACTTTATAAACTATTAATGACAGTTTAGTGGCCACTTGTTCAGCATCCCTCCCATGAGTGTATACAACCGTGTCATCAGCATACATCAGAATATTCATATCCTTGCAAAAGCATGGGAGATCATTGATATATAAATTGAACAACAGTGGCCTCAGAATTGAGCCTTGTGGCACTCCAATGTGTATTATTTTATTCAGGGCAATAACTTAATAACAATAACACCAGCTGTTCTACTGCTACATTTCAATCACTTTAGAAACAACAGGTAGTATACTGATTGGTCTATAATTGTTTATTTCTTGTTTTAAAAGCTAATGGAAATGCACTGTGTTTCAAAGGCTGATTTTTACTGCAGGAAATATGAGTGGATATTAGTTTTAATGTAAAAGTAATTTTCATGTTTTTATACTTAAATCAACAAATGTATCAGTTGCACTGAAATTTCGATCCAATTCCAAAACAGAATAAAGGAAGTAACAATTAACTCTGGCACAGAAAGGCTGTCCTGTTGTGGGGTCCCATTTATCATGAGTTCACTTGTAGGGTGTTCTTTTGAGTTTAGCAATACTTATACATAGCTTTCGAGGATTCTGTTTTGCCTGTCGAATATTATCTAAAAGTAATTTGGAATCATATGATTTATCAATTTCTTCATGAATAAAAGTTTTACCATATAAACATGCTTTGTTTTTCCACAGAGCGCAAATTGGAGTGTCAGATTTGCAAACTAAATGAGCAATTCATCGGAAAAAAAGAACAAAACAATGACCAAAAAACAGTGCACTCATTATCAGTGTTAATGAGCTTGGTCGTTGTTTTAATTGTTCTTGCATGATCAAATGGGAATCAGTGTGGAGGCATTATCGGGGCTGTGAGAGGGGAGTGTGGAGCTGCTGTCTTCCGTCGCAGGTCTTTAGCAAAGAGAATATTTTAATCCAGCCTGACAAGACGAGGATCTGCTTAATCCTATTACAGGCTTGCACATTAAACTACAGTAGGCCCACTTCTCCGCCTGTTGTCTTTGTGTGAGAAAGCAGCAGATGGTGCCAGCTCAAGAGCCTACTGTTGTCAACTTTGAATGGTTGCTCTTGGACCCCAACCCGTTACTAAACAACACATCCACATCTATAAGTGTGAAAAACTTTCTAGGAAACAACTTGTTGCTGTGGTAATATTGAAATACTAACAAGGCCCCAATAGTGTGTGATGTGTGTGAAACTGTGAAAAAAAAATAGTGGGTCAAAGTCAAGGTAACGCTGCACCAGATGCTTGAAATATGAGATTCAGGAAACAGTCAGAGCTTGCCAATAAAACATTTAAGTAATAAAACATAAAGTAACAATATAAACATTAGTCTTATAGCAACTTCAATATACTGTCAGTAGGTTGCATTCTTGACAACGTACTAACAACCATTTAGAAATGAAGCTATTTCTAACTAGTGACAGTCTTTGAGGAAAGGACAATCTACTTCCTAAAACTACTCCTGGTTGAGTTAGCTACATTAAATTTTTTTGGTATGCTCTTTGGTATGTCAAAAGTCAAACGCAGGAGAGACATGTGCACTCTCTAAGAAAACATTTGTCAGAAGATAAAAAAAACTATTGTGTTTAAATGAACAAGACATCTGTGTTCTGGTGATGCTTCGCCCTGTTTGCCCAGGCACTTACAGTCTCAGACACCAACAATTGGACCTATCCTTTAAAATGCGAGGAGCTAAAATGAGGGGCTTTACCTGATAGATAGCTGCTACAAGATAGAAGCTCACTGACTATAGACATTTCACATTGCTGGGTTTAAGGATTTAGACTGCCATGATTTAATATGTTGTTTATTTAAATAGATTGTCAGTCTGCAGTTCATATACATTTTCACATTGCTGAATTTTAAGATCAAGTCACTTAATTTCTACCATGACGTTGCTTGTGATTAAAGATTTTTCACAGAGCCGTAAATTGTAGCAACATGTCAGCTCATATCAGGATTGGGGAAAGTTGGAAATCTGAAAACTAGCTGGGTAGTTTTTTTTTGTTTGTTCGTTTTTGGTGAAACAGACATTAATGATGATGGAAATAATTAGGTTACAATGCTTCTGTATCAAATTGGTCTACATTTGAAATTATTCCATTTTGTTGATGAGGAGAAAGTTTGGTTGCTCTACATCTGTCACTTAGAGAGAGCTTTAAAGTAAGGAGTAATTTTACTTGGCCCAGATTGCTTCGTTCCCTTCTCTGTTCCCCCTCTACCACAGAACTTCTGTCCCCTCTGAGCCTTGGATAAGCGAGGTTAGAGTTCATATTGGCCTTCCCACAGTGAGCAGCTTTTAACCTCCTGCCAGCTTCATCAATCTCAGGCCGGTGTGATAACTGCTGAAAGGGGCGGGGATTAGGAACAGCCTGCAGTCTTTAAATCAGGCGAGCTTGAGTGGGCCCCTCTCGCATCTTATAGGTCCAATAGGCACCATACCCTATGACTACACTGTAGACATCATCGCTCACAGCAGTTAAGTCCGCAGTTCACCTCCCTCAACCAGATGGCCAAGTTGGTTCGCAATAAATGTTTAACAGGGAGAGAACAAATTAAATCAGAAGGCAAATGATCAAGCACAGTTTGAACAAAGCGTAATCCATCTAAAGTGGTGTTAGGCTGGTAAAAGGTTTTGGCCAGCACAACAGGACAATGCGAACTGAATTGTCTTGTGGGGATTGTAACCCCCCTCTAGTTCTCTTCTTAACCAGGCCAATCTCACCAACAAAGCACAAGCCAATTAGCAAAAAGCCTAATCAGTGTTTAGCAACATAAATCAAAATGTCTGGGAAACAAAAAGAGGCCTCAGGCATTTTTCTGGATGACACTGAAACACCAATTTCAACTTGGAGATAAAGTCAATAGGCCTGAATTGTGATTGAGTGGGGTGGATGTATATTATGTATATGTAGCACACTCAGAGTCTCGAACCTTGTTGGTGAGGTCACAAGTTGGTTCAAAAAGGCCAGCATTGAGTCATAAGGCCGCCACACAGATCTAATTCCATTAACATGAGCATGTTTGAAGAGTTCAGAGTGCACGTTCATCTGAAAACAGGCTCCACCAAATGAATAAAATCGACTCTTTTGTTCTCTGGTCAATTATTCAGTGTGACCTTAATGTTTCCTATTGGATTTGTTAAGGCAGCAAGAAGATTTAAAAAAGTGCAGGAGTTGGATTCAAACACAATTGTGACCACCTTTCTAGACATTGCACAGCTATTTGAGCCTGCATTAGTTACTGTATATTTCATATCCTGGTTCCTGCTGCTCCAATAAAATCTTTAACACCCTTTCAACATGAACCCCCTGTAGACCAACAACCTTGTAATCTCACATTGCTCCTAATGCTGATGGTTTTCTATTATTTTCTGTTATTGTTATTATAGTGTGTGTTGAGCTGTTGAGCTAATTACTCCAGCATGACCTACTGAGCTGGGTCACAGCCAACATGAGGAAGACTAATGAACTGACGTCCTGGAGGGTTTGCAGAACACTGCTACAGACACTAAAATTCTTATACATTGCTCTTTTCCCATCCTCCTTCCTCCTCTAGTTCTGCACTCTGGGCTGATGATGTGATCATTATGGTCCAGACTCTGGTCTGTTAGCTGGAAAATGATCCAGTGCTCTGTACTCTGCAGCTTGTCAGTGTGTGAGTACAGACAGCTTACTCCGTCTGACTATTAACTATGTGAGCTTATTTATGCCTTGCACCCCTCAGGCAGTCAGTATTTGCTGCAATAATAGATAAATGTGTAGCTGCATTGCTAATCGCTTTGAATCATTATTATCAGAAACATGCAGGCGCAGATCAAAACAGCACACTATGATTAAATCGGCTGAGAATCTTAACTTTGATTGTAATTTTGATGTTGATTTCAATCTTGGCTTTATTTTGGAATAAACACCCCCCCCTCCCTCCTCAGTAATGTTGAACATCTGCCATGCATTAATACATCCACAGGCCCCCGTTTATTTATTTATTTCCATTGTCGCATGAAAAATACACTTCCCGCTACACACTTCTACAAACATCAAACTACAAAACAATCTGGGTCCCAAGGGAAGGGAGATGATAGGGGGCTTTAATGTGAGTATTTCTTTGTCACAGCAAAATTTGAACTTGTGCTGAAAAGAGTCCCTGTTGATGGAAATAAAATGTTATGGTTATGCCTGGCTGAGCAGAGAGCAGCCGGGCTTCCAGTCACGGGGGATTTGTTGTGTTTGGGGTTTGCCTTACTGTCTGCCAGCACGTGGGTGGACTCATGGGGCCTTCTCTGTGTGTGCTGCACTCACAGGTACAGCATCTTCAACGCTCCAGAGACATGAACTGAGGACGCGGAGGAGAGCACTCGTTTCTTGAAGACGTCCGAAATCTACAGTGAAAATCATGAGGTCACAGAGGATCCCGGGATTAGTCTTCGTGCTGGGCTTGGTCACCTTTATTTGTGCCTTTCATACGACTACAGCCATTGATATCCCACTGGAAGGTGAGTGCTGCTGACTTTTGAAAAAAACAAACAAACAAACAAAAAAAAGGTAATATTACAATTACTTTTGCTATTTAAAGGTGTGGCTCGCTCAAATAACAAAAAGCTAATTTTCTCAATTACTCCAAGATATTATCAACAGTTTACACTCTATATTATATATAGAAAAAGTCATTATATTAAAGTTATATTAAATAAAAGGTTACGTCATTTTGTGGATTATTCAGAGAAACAGTGGTATTGTTTGTGCTGATGATTTTCTTTTAATCACAGATGAAATTCTGTTCATATCCACTGTTTTGTAGTGGAGGCATACATTTTAGAGAAAGAAATCTCAAAAGTGATTCAAAACTATCTTTTTAGATACCATTTAAGTTTTGTAATAAAATTTGCTTTATATAATCTGGTTGAAACAAGTTCTACTGCTGCCTCAGAACAACAACAAGTTTCCATGGTAAAATAATCCTCATACAGTTCATGCTCGAATATTAGTTAATATGCTAATCATGTTTGTTTAAAAACAGTAATTATAATGTATTGATTTTATATTAGGAAAACATGTACTATATTTATAATATGTTAGTGATAAAAGTACCCTATTTTCCGGACTATAGAGCGCACCTAAAAAAAGCCGCATCCACTAAAATTTGAATAAAATATATATTTTGTCACATATAAGCCGCACCGGACTATAAGCCGCCGATATCCAGGCTAAGAAATAAGTTATTTAGACAGAAAGATTTTGTACCATAAGTGTTTATTCATATACCTGAACTGATTGTTTCCGAACAGTGCCGCAATAAAAGCCGCAATAAAAGTGCTGATAAACAAAACAGAAAAGCAACCAAGCACCAAATCACTGTCAACTTTTCTTCCTGCACACTGTTAAAGCGCAACTATTAAAGCCACAAGTCACTATTTATCTTCCACCTGAGCATTTAAAACTCATGAACACCAAACCACTGTCACTTCATTTCTTCTGCGCACTGAAGACACTGAAGTCGTCCTCTTCAGTGTCGGAGTTGAACAGCGTCAGATAATCTTCATCACATATCGTCTCACCATAGATTCAATAACGGCAAGCTTACGTGCAGCCGCTCTGTTTCCTTCACGGATAGCCAGATCGATGGCATTCAACTTAAAAGCTGCATCATAGGAATTTCTTCGTGGGTTTTCCATTTTGAGGGGGTGAGGGTGTAATAATATTATATACCCCCTGCGGGCTGAAGAAAAATTCATATAAAAGCCGCATCTCTGTATAAGCCTCATGGTTCAAACTATGGGGGAAAAATAGCGGCTTATAGTCCGGAAAATACGGTATGATGTTTTACTGTTTTTCTATTCACTATGAATTAGCTGAATTTTAACATTATGGAAATTGAAATGTGCACAATAAACAGACATTATAAGCTACTCCAACAAAGTCAAGTAAAAAGCAAAAAGACACAGTAGAGTGTATAAACAAGAAAAGCTTATGTGTAAGGAATCTGACACTTTCTTATGCTTAGCTATAGAAAATGGTTTAACTTGGAAGTTCTCTTATCAGAAAGAACAGCTGAATAATTTATAGGTGAATAAATCACAGCATGGGGAACAGTTACAGCCATCAAACATACTGTGAATGGAATATATTTACAGCTATTATCTTGTTTGAATCAGGTTTCTTGTTTCTTTTGTGTCGGATCTGCGTCTATCCCAGTTTCCTTGGAAACGCATATCAAACCTTTCCCTCTAAATTATTCAGAAATAACTCTAAGGGCTTGATAAAAAACTGTCAAGACAAAAGCATTTTAGGGCTCACTGATGACACGCTATCTTTTTTAATTCAGTCCTCTGTTCAGCATTACTCGTGTGTGTTTAAAAGGGTTTGTATAGAGAATGCTTGTGACATGAAAAGATAATTCCCAAACTGTTGACTGTTTTTGTTTTGTTTATTTTCCTCCCGCTGCCATGGATTTTCTAGTTTTAGGTCATGTAAACAGTAAGTGCACTCTGCCATACCGTAGCTGGTATTAGTGACGTCCTCGACTCTCTTCTGTTAATCTGCTGGCTTGTTGTTAAGCAGCAGCTTATTGACATATGTGTTGGATGTAATTCTCATGTGTCATCAGTCATGACTCCTTAATACTATTTTAGCTTCTAGGACTCATGCCGCTTGTTTTTTCGTTTGCACTTATTCAAATCATTAATGTCGTGTTGTGTGTGGTTTTTCATCCTAAGCATGTGTCACAACTGCGTCATTGTAAGATCATATCAGACCAAATGAAGAGTTTTATGCCAAAATGAACCATCCAATCTAACAAAATGACTGATTCATCATCTTATTTTAGAGATTTATGCGAAGATTTATTAGTTAGAAGTTATTAATATTATATGGAGAACACAGTTTTGTTATGATAAACATCATAGTAAAGTGGTTCCCAAGCTAGGGCTCAAGACTCAAATGGTCCCAAGATGATGGTGAGTGGTCACAAAATGTTCTGAGTCTTTTGTCGCTGTTTTGCTTTTTTCTTGTGAAATACTTTCACTACTTTCTGCTTCTAAAAATTGTTCCAGTCAAACAATCTAAGAAAGTAAAGTCATGTTTTGCTTGGCCTTCTCACAGCCCATGTCCTCACTAAGACCTTAAAACCTGTCTTAGGCCATAACTAGATATTGCTTTTTTTGAGGTCACAAGCCAAAAAAGTTCAGGAACCACTGTGTTAGTAGCACGTTAAATATGAGATACTTTGTGAATAGAGCTCTGTGTTGAGGCCTGTGTTGTTTCTCACATTTTCACGCTTATTTGTTTGTTGCCCAGTTGAGCAGCTGCCCACCATCACCGCTCAGTCACCCAGCTCTCTCATCGCCTTCCCTTTTGATGAGAGCTTCCCCATGATGTGTGAAGCCAAAGGGAATCCCGAGCCAGAGTGAGTACCAGGCCTTGCATCACTTCAGATGGGAGGAGGAAAGACAGGATGGAGAGTTTGTTAGCAGCCAAATGGACAGCAACAACAATTTCCCCTCAATGTGTTGTTCAATTTTGCTGCTTTTCCACAACTTTGCACCAACTTTGAAAAATGAGCGTACTGCAGTTTTAGCAGAGGGACTTGAAATGTCAATACTGGCTTTCTTTATGTAGATTCAGATGGACGAAGAATGGCCAGGAATTCGACCCCTTTCTAGACCCCCGGCTGATGAAAGAGGAGAATTCTGGGACCTTTGTGATACCCAATAATGGGAACCTTACTGAGTACCAGGGAGCCTATCGCTGTTACGCCTCAAACAAACTGGGGACCGCCATATCGAAGGAGATTGAGTTCATTGTGCCCCGTGAGTAACATACATCTGTGTCTGTACGTGTGTGTGTGTGTGTGTGGTGCTCTGTTACAGTGCTTTCAAAGTGATTCAGGACCGGCAGTCCTGTGTAATGACTGCACCTCTCCATTGTGAGCTTTTCATTGTATAGGACGTGGCAGAAAGTCATTGAGGCTCCCAAGTGCTCCACCCCTCGCAGCATCTCATCTATATCTTGTATTGGAGAAAACATTGAATGTGATCCAGCCTCTCCATCATTTCCTTTGCAACATTTTTCATTTTTGTTCCCAAGCACAGTACATAAATTCTCAAAGAAAATCCACTCCGAGGGGGACTTGACTGAATTTTGCTGGGCGTCAACCGCTCAGCAGTGTTGACAAGCCACACACAATAGTAGCTGTGATGTCTGTTTTGTTCCTGCAGGGCAAAGGAACTGGGGGAAAAAAATCTCAAAGAATATACTGAATGATATAGGGGCCAAACAAGCACATGCTATTGCTCACACAGAATTCAAGAATGACATACTGCCATCTTCTGGAGAGAAAGAGAAGTGCATATTTGTTATATTTATTCATGTCTGGCTTCTTATCTCACCGCAGCTTTGGTCTTTTTTCTAGATGTCCCCAAGTTTCCTAAAGAGACGCTTGCGCCTGTTGTGGTGGAGGAAGGTCAGGCTTTTATTTTAAAATGTGAGCCACCTAAAGGAATACCTCCTCTGCAGATCTACTGGATGACTATCAGTAAGTGATATAAAGTTTACAAATATACCCAATATGCTTGGTTGAATTTTTGGGAATATTTTTGTTTGATCAAATGCTGCAGCCAAAAAAAATGTTTTTGATGATTTCACTCAGTTCAAACATCATATCGCTTTAATTAAAAGCTGGAATGAGATGTTAGAAAATCATATAAATGTAAAAGCATTAGACATTTTTGAAAGCATTTTCCGAACTTAAAGGGTTTCAAATAGAGGTTAATGGTGTCAGACTGATATGTGCCTCTCTTTTAAAATAAATCTTAGCTCTGAAAAAAAGCCCATTTTTTCTGTGCTCAGATCTCCAGCATATAGAACAGGATGAGAGGGTTTCTATGGGCCTGAATGGAGACCTTTACTTCTCTCATGCGGTGGTGAAGGACAGCAGGAGAGACTACTGCTGCTTCGCTGCCTTCCCAAGAATACGAACCATCGTTCAGAAGACCGCCATGTCTGTCATTGTTGAAACAAGTAAGTGTCACCGCAGCTTCTTTGTTTACTCCTCAAACCAGCATGACGCAAACTTTGATTTGTGTTTCAGAGCACTGATCATTTTCAACATTCTCACTGATATACATATTCATAGCTGCACTTCAAAAGCCGTTTGGGTGTCATCCTGTCTTGTTTATGTGAATCTCCTCAGTTTTATGTTGTGATTTTGATCATGATTGGTGATGTTTGTCATGATGCATCCACATTTTCCCCCATGTTCATAGTTTTATTTTTCTTTTTTTTTTTTTTTTTTTTATCCACCTCCACCTCTCATCCACCAGAAAAAAGTGACATAAGTCCTGAAATTGGTGAGTTGAAGTTCTTAGAGTAACACATCATTTTTCTGGTATGTGTGAACAGTCATGTGTACAAGGCAGATGTGTGAATATAACATATTAACACATAAAATCAGTGTGAATGTAGCTAATAGGAACTGTATATCTTATCTGTATATCTTATCCGTATATCTGTCTGCAGCTCCTGATGAGATTTCTGTCATACTTTCTAATTCATACATTTTGTTATACTTCTCCAGCTAATGCAATTCCAGAGAGGAGACCCACTCTTCTGACGCCCCCTGGTGTCAGATCAGAGACACAGCTGGTCAAAGGAGAGGACTTAAAGTTGGAGTGTATTGCTGAGGGACTGTGAGTAATACTACCTTTTTATAACTTTAGTTTTTTAATTTTAAGAATTTTAGCCCCAAAACAACAACTATTTTAAAATGCTGTCATGAGTGTAAAAGTTACTGTAAAATTTGGTTTATAGGTCTAAGTTTATATGTCTGAGAATAGTGTTTCTTCATATATAGACTTGACATCTGGCATTTCCTATGATGTATAGGCAAAAAAAAGATATTAAAATAGATGTTTTGTCTCCTTTCTGTTAGTCCAACTCCACAGGTTGAGTGGGTGAAAATGGGTCATCAGCTTCCCATAAAAGCAAAAATTGAGAGCCATGGAAAATTGCTGATTGTGCCGAGAGTTGAACAGGAAGATGGTGGGAAGTACATGTGCAAGGCAAAGAATGCACTTGGAGAAGTTATGCATTACTTCACAGTGACAGTCGAAGGTAACTACAATTTTCCATGAAGCTGTTGTGATATTATCACATCTGATTGATGTAAATCTAACTAAATAATAGACAATGCATCATTTTTTGTGATCCTTTAAGAGCAGAAACACTAAGTTTTGAGTTTGTTAGGGCTGTAATATTGGCTCCTGAATGAACTCGAAGTCATTGTGCAGTTGTTACTTTTTCATCACACATTGTGTAGTTAACCTCTACTCTCTCTCTACTGCTTTATGGTGTATTTGGCTCCCTGCCTTGCAAGGGCTGCAAGTATAATTATTTTCTGTATTAATATTATATATTAATCTGTATATTATTTAATATAAATAATGAAAAATGTTGGTTAGAATTGTATGGTAATGTATTAAAATGTCAGTAAATCTTTGGCATTTTTGATCTAAAAAACAATCACTAAAATAATTATTCAGTCATTAAAATAGTTAACAATTAATCAATTAATCGTTTGGTCTATAAAAGCCACACTGCCATCTTCAAATGGCTTGTTTCAACTTAGCAACAGTCGAAAACCCGAAGATATTCAGATAGACAGAGACAAGATGCAAATCCTCACATCTTAAAAGCTAAATCAAGGGAACGTTTTGTATTTTTGTTTGAAAAATGACTTAATAATTGCCAATTAATTTTCTCTTGAGCAACTAATTGATTAATCAACTCATCATTGCAGGGGCTATGTTTGTATGTCCAAAAGAAGTCCAAAACAATGTATGATAGATACTTTTTATTTAGACATACTTTCTATTGTATGCCAACAGTGAATCTGGCACAACAGTATACAGCTTAAGTGCCTCTTATGCCTCATGTCAGTCTGTCATGGGTGAACATGGAAATGTAGAATGTATTGCAAGGGCTCTTGAATTAAATTACATATATTTCACAACTGTTCCTGCGATTATGCCTGCGATCATGCCTGCTCTCTGTAACTGCTGAGTGTCTCTATATTCTGTATTATTATACTGACAATCATCAGTTTGATAACATCATACTGATTATGTCTCCCCAGAGCCTCCAGAGTGGGTGTTTGAGCCTGAGAGTCAGCTCAGTATGATCGGCTCAGAGGTTCTCATCAAGTGCTCCGCCAGTGGGACTCCTGAGCCGTCTATAACATGGAGGGTGAACGGTGTACCCCTGCAGGGTCAGTTCCATAACAGCCTGCATTTAGATTCACTTAACTATTTTAAACCTTTCCTCTCAAATCTGAATTTAAAAACCACAAGAAATGCTAAATATCAGTGTTTTACTTTATTTTCTTTATACAACATATTACATACAACACAGGGAGAGAGAGTTCAATGATGGGCAGGAAGGGCAGTGAGGCTACAAGTACTCAGAAGGCTGATGAAGGAATCCACTTCATCCTCAGCTGTCACCAACTCGGGATTCTTTAAATTGAATTCTCTCTACTGGGATGCAAACATGGTATCTAAGAAGAAGGAAATAAAGTCGCACCAAGTTGCCACTAATCAAACTGATGAAAATTGATAGGCCCGATTCTGACCTGTGAGGTTTTATGCCATACATTAAATAGAGGCTGGAATTGTTCAAAACCTTGTAGTGATGGAGACGAAGTTACTTATGAAAACATGCAGTTGTTAAAAAAAACGTTTAGCTGATTTCTGGTAACGTGGTTAACAGAGAAGGAAAGCAGAAAAAACATACTTGTGCTGCACCAAACTGCTCTATGTTTATTTTCTCTGATTTTTATAAAAATCGTTTTGTTGTTTATTCTGTCATGAATTACTGGGCTGAAAATTATTCATAGAGCACAAGGGGAAAAAAAAAAATCACATCCAGTAGAAATAAGCGGCCGATAAGACGGAGCCGTGAGTAGCATCTCTGTCTTAAGGGGGGACCACTGGTGGAATTCGCTTTGAGTGTGAGCGGCTTTATGTTCAAATCCTGAATGTGACACAGCACGGAAAGTATTTGTTACAACTACAGAGTTAAAAAGTTTCGTTGCTCTTGATTATGACTGTGAGAAAAAAAATAAAAACGCCTGGCAGGCACTTATTTCCAGCACAATGTTCGGTAAGTGCAAATCCTGTACATGTACTTTCCTCAACCAGACTGCTGTGGAAAAACAAAGAACAATCAACATTACAGTATCAATAAAGGAAAGGGAAATAAGAATACTTGTCCTTTTCACAGTCTGTGGCATGTGTACAATAAAAATAAACATGTTTGCAAACCAAACAAAGGGAAAAAATGGAGGAAGATGGAGGACTGCAGGTCAAGGCAGTTGGAGTGATGTGCTTTTATCTCGGACATGGAGAGAAACTATTAGAGGAAGAGATAAGAAGGGAGGAGCAGTCTGTAGTAACCAAGTGCAGGTTTGAATCATCAAATTTTGGAAGATTCAAGTCTATACTTATTTATATTAGTTTATAATTTATGTAATAATTTATATTTAATGTAAATATGGTATTGCAGCATGAATAATAGCTTTTAACACTGATGTTTTATTGAATTGATCCTTGATCTGTTGCAGAGGCCCCTGCAGCTAACAGGAAAGTGTTTGACGACACCATCGCGTTGCACAACGCCAAAGCATCTGACAGTGCAGTCTATCAGTGCGAAGCCTCCAACAGACATGGAACCATTCTGTCCAATGCAAACATCATGATTATGGGTAAGCGAGACAGATTTGAGTTCTGTGAGCCGTGATTCTCATCGGAACTGTCATGTTTTGTTTTTTTGTCAAGCACACAGAAACAGTTTGTTATAAACAGTGTTTGTTTCACAGTGAGTAAGTGTCAGACTTTACAGTGAGTCATTGGGAGATCACTGAGTAACGTCAGGAAGCTGATTTATGCCAACATCAGCTGGTGTTGATGTTGGCATATGCCCATAAAGCGGTGAGGAGCCCAGGGATGGAGTGCTGTCTGCAAGCTGTACTCCTTCATTGAGGCTAGCGGCTCTCCCTGTGGAGCAACAAGCTCCGTTCCCTGCCATTTATATGCTAACAAGTTCTCCCCAATTCCATACCGATTTCAGTGCCACAAGACAAACATGTGCTGCTTTACAAGTGCAGATAAAAAAAAAGCAAAAAAAAAGAAAGAATGTTGCTTTGCACAAACGTGGGGAGCTTGTTCATGGTGACACAGGAGTTAATAAAGCTGGACAGTGCTGGGATTTAGCATTCAGGCAGCTGCCTTTGTAAACAATTAGGAGAGACAGACCATTTTAATGAGAGGCTTTGGCTACAACTGATAAGGTGCACATGCTCAGCTGACTCATTATTCCACTGTTTTCTTCTTTGATTTCATTTTCACATTTATGTTTTTTTGACAACCTGACAGTTAAATAATTCTTTACACAAAAAAGCTTACAAATAATGCAACAGTATTTTCACTTCATTTAACCCACTACCATAAAGCTTGTGGCATAGTTTTATCTGGTTTTGAACTGCAAACCTAATCTATCCCTTGCACAGTAGTTCAGTGCCACACCTTGTTTCCTCCATGGCAGCATTAAGCTATCTTAGCTGTTTTCCTAACAACCTTAGATTGATGACTCCTATCTTCTGCCGGTCTTTGCAGATCTGCCCCCCATGATTTTGACCGAAGAGGGGAAGGATTACTCTGCTGTCGAGGGGAAGGGAATGATTATGCACTGCAAGGTCTTCAGCTCTCCCCCGTCTACTATCACTTGGTAAGTGTACAGTTCAATCCTGTCTCCCACACACCAGCAGAGAGCAGTAGATCTCAACTAGTCAATGCATAAAGCCCCTCTGTACATCTTTTCTTCATCTGTCACCTGCTGTTTCTTTAAAACACACCAAGATAACCCCCATCACTCAACACTAATGTTCTATTCAGCAACTTTTATCGTGTCTTTTCTGCCACAGTGCAGTGTTTATCCCTTTAGACGGCTGATGTGTTCATATTTAATTTCACCTGAGAGAACTCTGAGACTCAAATGGGTTTTATTTTTTGAATGTTTAACAGGAGCAGAGATGACTCTTCTGAATCTGTGGAGGGACCAAGGTTTGCCGTTCACGACAACGGGTCGTTGGAAATCTACAGCGTAGAGAAAGACGACACAGGGCAGTACACATGTTACGCTAAAAACACAGAGGGGTCGTCAGCCATCGAGGCCATGCTCTATGTGAAAGGTAAACAGTTGCACCTGTAAAAGTGTTTGCTCTCAGTCTTGAAGTGTAACTAATACAGTCTTGCCTATGGAAGATCCCACTAGAATAGCTGTGGCCCCAGAGGACCTGCAGATCTTAATAGGTACCACGGCCCAGCTCTCATGCCTGACAGAGTATGACAAGTCCTTCAGCAACGACTTTGAGCTCCTCTGGGAAAAAGATGATATGGAGATAGCCCTCAACTACACTGAGAATTCAAGGTAGCATACTGGATTTATTATTTTTTTTGCAACATGAGACATGCAGATTTAATCTCAGCTGTCATTTTACTTTTCAGTTTTGTCAATCAGTATTGTGTCACCATCTTTCTGTCATCAGATACTTTGTGGAGGATGGTATTCTTCAGATCATCAATGTAAGCCACAGGGATCAGGGTGTGTACACATGTGTGGCAAGAACTCCAGTAGACCAAGACATGGCCTCAGCGTTGCTGATGGTGTTAGGTAAGCGAACATATGAATATTTCTGCTCGGGTCCAAAAGGCCTCTGATGCTACGGTCGTGTATGACATATTCATGGTACGATCAATATGTCAGGAAGCCAGAGCAGAGCATGAACATGCAAACCGTGACTTTTATTAGCACACTGCTGCGTCTCACAATAGCCCTGAAAGAAACTGTTGACTCCAGATCTGAAAGAATCCGTGGCAACCTATGCAGCCATGCAGCTCTTTCCACATCCCGTGGCTCTCGGGATGATTTGATTAAACATTTACTCCCTTTTGTTGCGGAGATTGATGTGTCTGTGATTTTCTAAACCTATGTTGTTGTGATGGTTTTCAGATGTCCCTGATGTACCTAAGAACTTGGTCCTGTCTGAACACAAAAGCAAAAGTGTGAAACTGAAATGGATCCCAGGAGATGATCACAATAGCTCAACCATAGGTAAAAAGGAGCATCCATGTGTGCAGGTGTCTTGTACTTATACAGGACATACAGAGTCAGTCCATCTGTCAGTCTGTGTTTTTAATATGACATTCTGCATGTAAATACATGTGTTTGATACCATCTTGTACAATATGAATCTATTATTGATTTATCCAAGGATGAATTATGATTAGTCTCCATGAGGGATATACAACCCCAGAGCAGGGTTTGAGGAGTTTTCTGCACAGCTGGTGGTTAGATAAGCAATCCGTTGGCAAGAACTATAGCAGTGAGGGACTGCTCTGATTGTCTTTCTGTCTGTCAACAGAGTTTATTATCGAATACGAGGAATGCCAGTGGGAGCCAGGAAACTGGAAGGAGCTGCTCAGAGTACCTGGGAACCACGGCTTGGCCGTCCTTAAACTCCACGGACATGTTGACTATCGCTTCCGCGTATATGCCGTTAATGCTGTAGGGAGGGGTCCTCCCAGCGAGCCCACCGAGAGATACAAAACCCCCCCGTCAGGTCTGAGGCGTCCTCCTTTCATTGTTTATTATACTTTTTGATAAGGCCCCCCAGGCCACTTGAGCTGCCAACACTGCTGCTCTGTGAACTTTAAAACACTCAGACCTGCTACATAATTGATTCCACTCGAACATCTGCTCTCTTGTGTGCCTGTATCGCTGGAGATTTCTTCTACTAACAATGCTGACAAAATCTATATTCCTTCGTTTCCACAGCCCCTGACAAGAACCCTGAAAATATCAAAATCGAAGGTCATTTGCCACATGAAATGGATATCAACTGGGAGGTAAGAAATAGAGTTTGGATTTTTACTATCATTTTACTGAAAACTCTGTAATGTGGGCTACCTTTAAATAGTGAATTATTAGCATCTGCTACAGTTTCTGGAAGTCAAAGAATTACTGTAAGAGAAGTTTTATCAATGTTTCAGAAGCAATTACCAGTAGAAATTTAGGATATAGAAATGGTCCACTTTTTATATTTCATTCAGTGGTTCAGAACAATTTTGGGATCACCCTGAATGAGTTTCCATTGAAAGCTTCTCATTTAGCTTCTTTCATTAGAAAGAGAAAGTTATGAAAAGGAACGTTTTCTTTTTAACACGTACAGTAATATATTCTGCTTTATTGTAGAAAGATAAATCTCTCCTTTACTTATTATCTGCTTGCCCTGTCATGGTAACATAGCCCCGAATCCTGGATTCATGAGCTCTCCCTTTGTTAATGATTTGCTTTTGTGGATAATGGTATCTCATTCTATTTCTCACGGCTGACTTCTGTTAAGGAGAGAAATCTTTTCATCTACAATGTCTAAGCAAAAACCTATATCATAGAAAAGCTTCACTGCTGCACCAGGTCAATTGTTCCATTGTTTTACCAGATTGTAGGATAAAACACTGCTAGTGTCCCAAGCACAGTTCACTGGGCTAGCTTGTCATTTTAATCCCACAGAGTCAGTGACATTGAGCAGTGAAATACAAGTGTCTTATGCAACTGTGAAAGTATCTATGAAATCCCTCACACCATTGTTCATTTTTGCTTCCTTCCTTTCATCCATTATTCAGCCCTTGTTGCCGATTGAACACAACGGCCCTGGTCTGGAGTATAAGGTGAGTTACAGACGACAGGACTTGGAGGAGGACTGGAAGGAACATATAGTGAAGAGACACTCGTTTGTGGTGAAGAACACGCCTACCTTTGTACCCTACGAAATCAAGATCCAAGCTCGGAACCACCAGGGCTGGGGCCCAGAGCCAAAAATAGCGACTGGCTACTCAGGAGAGGATTGTGAGTGTTGATTCTTTTCATTTAGTTTAATGCTGCACTTATTAGTATTTTCTGTCAACAATGGACCAAATTACTGTAATGTGGAAGGAATCGCATGTAATGACAAACCTACAGAGAATTATGACCCAACTCTGCAGCTTCTCTCAGCTTTATGTTGCTGGGCTTCAACTGATTGTTTTGGTTTTATTCCCTTAATTGCCAGCAACAACAGGCAGCTGTTTTAATTAAAAATTATTCTAAAAAAGCCACTGTACACCTGCCCAGCACCAAACTGCATACAAAGTTAGCAGCTAGCTGGAATTGAGAAGCTAAAGAGTAAAGATTATATAGGAGACATTATATAAGACATTATAGATTTTCTCCTTAAGACAAAATCAGTTTTTGTTTTTCTGCTCATGAATTAAAATACATATAGAACAGTTTCCCAAATAGCAACAACTGAGAGCAACATGTATAAAAATCCTAAAAACATTTTGAATAATTTTTTTAGTTTTAGTTTTTATTTGATAAAAATGATCATTAGTATCCAGGTTACTGCCATAAACTTATATAAAGGATTTAGATTCACAAAGCTTCCACTTACCTCATACTGCAGTTTGGAGTTGCAAAAGTAGCCAGTGTAGCTTTATATGTTGTTTTTTGATGATGTGGTTTAATTAAAGTCATCTAATTAACTTTGATATTTTAAGCTGCAGTATTTAGGTTGGCGTGCAAGCTTTTGAAATGTTTTATACTCTGAGTTTGACTTAGAGTTTCAAGGTTATGTACTGTAACAGTTACAGTTTCCCAAGAGCAACTCTCTGTATGTCCTGTGTTTAGCTTTCTTCTGGACTTGCCCCGACGAGGTCACTTCAGGTCATGACCCCTCTCTCACTTGTGTCAGCTGTGGTCTTATAAAATATAGTATATAACCCCTTTAGTTACTTTAACTATTTGATGAGGTAGAATCCTTTTTTGGTATCAGTCCTGTGCGTACTAAATGTATAGAGTTGCGTAGAGTTTTTCTGTGTTTTATATCTGCTTTTATTTCTGTCATAGTTCAGCGTAAAACTATTTCAGATTGAGTTTTTGTCATAATAACTCAAACTGGTCTGTTGAAGTCTTGGCTCTGGCTCTGTTTCTCCTCGTCTTGCTTGCAGCATGCTGTAGACTCTGATGTGTGTTTGACTTTGCAGTTCCCTCTGCTGCACCTGATGATGTAGCGGTGGAGGTGATGAACAGCTCAGTGGTCAAGGTTAGCTGGATGCGTGTACACAAGGACAAGTTACACGGACATCTGGGAGGCTACAGGGTAATACCTCAAAAACAGACCTTTACGTTTAGACACAGTTTAAAAGGAATGGCCCTGACCTTGCTCTAAACATTTGCTTCTCTGGCCCCACTCTGTCTCCTTTACTCGGCCAGCTCAATGTTTTCCTTTATAGACCAACAGCAAAAACACATAATAACTCATTCAGCATTCTCTCACATATATGCTGTGCATATGTATGATGTATGAAGTTTGATCTCTCTGCTGAGGATGGCGCTGTATGTCTCCTCTATTATGCAGATAAATTGGTGGCGTCTGCGCAGTCTGGTGGAGTCAAAGAAAAGCCACGGAGACAAACACACACTGACGTTCCCCGGGGATCGGAACCACGCTACGGTACTAGGACTAAAACCCTTCTCTGAGTACAGCCTCATCGTCATGACCTTCAACGGGCGGGGCAACGGCCCCGGCAGCCACCCCGTCAACTTCAAAACCCCAGAGGGAGGTAGGATTGTGGAAAAACAGCATGAAGTGTATTGATTCACAACTACTGAAGAGAAAATCTAATAATAGCCAAGGAAACTGGGTTGCAGAAGTTGACTGCTTACTGTGTGTATTACCTTTTTTGCCCCACAGTCCCTGAGAAAAATCCTGTTTTCCGGGTCACAGATGTACAGAAGCACACTGTCTCTCTGGTCTGGGCCCCGCCATTGGAGCCTAATGGGATTCTCACCGGGTACCTTCTTGAGTATCAACTGAGTATGTATCCACTCGCCTCATGCTTATAAGTAGCTGCCATCCTGCCACAAAGAGATACTGTTGTTTTCCTGTGTTTAATAGTGTTTACATCTGTCTGTTCCTTTTCAGTTTGCAACCTCTTAAATTTAGTACATACAAAAACACACATGCCATATATTTCAATTTGGAATCAGTGGCTGCATATCAGAGTCTTGAATAGTATCATTGTTTTAGTCTCACTGCCTTTTCTTCCATATTACATTGTTCTGTATTGAAACACGTATGTGCAGTACTTGCAGGAGTGTATCGGAAAAAAAAGGAGGTGGATATTTGGACTGCAGGTGATTGTTTAACCCATGATCCTCAGCAAGAAAAAGAAAATCATTGTGCTGCTCTAATAGGGCCGGGGTCATAGTGAGGTCAGAGTGTGTGTATAGGAAACATGTCAGGGTGATGTCTGCTAGCCTGCGTGTCAAGATCAGGTCTTGGCTAGTGCTGACCAAAGCCACTGTGTCACAGTCTGTTAAGGTCCAGTTTTAGTGACCCCATCCTGTCCGCAGGGGAGATCTCCACTATAGCTCACAGTCCCAGGGGATACCATCACTGAACACATCCCACACGTGTGCACTCTTTTCGGTCCTTAAACTAAAGTCAGAATGAAGCTAATAACTAACTTCCAACAACATCTCAGTGCCGCATTTCCCAGCTAATTGAGTTTGATTTGGCGGCTGCACAAGAGGGCCAAATGTCATACAGTTTTTCAGGAGAGGACATTTTCATTGTGCCACAGTAATAAAGCTGATGGACTCTTTGAAGTGTGACTTTTTTCTTTTGAAGTCCCCTTGAAGGAAGTCATGAGCGAAATGTTGAGGATAATGCAGCCAGCTGTCAGCGTATCATCAGCAATGCTCAAGCTGCAGAACAGCTGTTTTAGGGCTACACCTTTTTTCACAGCAGCCTTTAATAGCTTCACATCTCAGAGGTTTCATACAAAAGGCTGTCTGTAACATTGTTTAGCACACAGACCATGCAGGAATACGAGGGTGTTTAAACTAACTTTCTGTGTAAAACCTTTTGATCATTGTATTAAGTTGTCAACAAGGAGGATCAGTGAACTTGCAGATGGATATGTACCTACAGTAGATGTGGACATGATGGAGGTTATTCCTTTACCAGTATACTTGCTATTGTTAATAATAGCACATCGATAAACTCATTCAGGCAATAATTTTTTTGTTTTTTTGTTTTTAACATTTTTGGAAAGCAACACAGTTTACACCATATTTTAAGTCAATATTATTTTCTAAACCACTTAAACTCTTGATTGTAGGGGCTGAATGTTTTCCACAGTTTCAGTTGCCATTGAGTGGGTGGTTGTGCAGCTTACTTAAAGAAGTGCTCAGCCACTTCAAGGCCTTGAGCAGACTGGGCCAGTATAGACTAAACCGGACGCTTTTCTCTCGGAAGGTTAGTCACACTACTTGACAGGGAAAAAGATAAGTGTGTCAGAAAAGCGAAGATTAAGGCTCACACTCAATCCATTCTGTCATTTCAAAATATTTATGCGCATTTACACAGCATGAACACAGTAACAAATACATGACTGCAAATGTATTTTTAAACAATGAGAAATTTCTGTACATTAGATCTTTATTTGCAATTGTATACTCATGCAGATCGCCAGGAACATTTTTGGACACAGTTACTGTAGTGCAACTTGTGGACCAAGTGGAGTTGGAATGTGCACTGATCGCAAATATATACACAAGGAAACCATATTTGTCCCAGTGGGATGAAGAATATTTGGAAGTATTGTTGTCTCAAGTCAGTGGAAGAGCCAAAGTCTGCAGCCTTCAGCCAGTTCACTCTATAAGATCATGTGCACCAGCTGTCAGCTGAGTGTTTCCGGATTAGTGAGAAAGTATCCATCCACTGGGTAGAAATATGACGCTTTTGGCCTCTTCTCTATAGCAGCCTGGATTGCATAATTTACTAAAAATGGATCATTCCTGTCCCTAGAAACAAAACAAAAAACGTGATGTCTGATAACACTGGGCGGTGTCCTGGCAAAAAGAGAAGCAGACCAATACATACTTGTCATTGTTTCTCCTACCAGAGAGATGTAGCACATCTTTCACAGCAAAGGTCACTTCAGCGCCTGCTGCGTTTGTTTTTGTTATAAACAACATGAATGCCACCTACCTACCTAGTGGGCTGCTTTAAGAAGTGAAAATGAGCTCAGATCACAATGAATAGACGGAGTGCAGACAGCAAGAGCAAAGAGAAATGCAAGCTGAAAATGAGGAGACATCATCGGTATGTTTGTGTTAAGCCAAAATTACATTTTACAAGTTGTCTTATCAAGCAAAAAAAGAAAATGTGTAAACCAAATGACCAGTGACATATAATTTCACTGACAACGCTGAAACGCTGTGCTTGTCAGACAGTCAGAAAGGACGGTGGTTGGAGAGTTTTTAGCTCCAAAACAGAGTGCAAACTTAAAGCATTACAGTGGTGGTTTATTACAGTATAAGCACTGCGTGTGAGGACTGTAAAATTAAATAGGCACCTTTCAACCCCTTTTCAGTGTAAAAGGACCTAGAGAAAGCTTGAGCTGTAATCCAAAGTTTTAACTTTCCTTTTCCATTTTTTTATTTTTATTTAGTCAACGACACAGAAGTGGGGCCACTGCAGACAGTAAACATCAGCAACCTCGACACCACCAAGTGGATCCTGCGCGACTTGGAGCCTGTAAGCAAATACAAGTTCTACCTGTGCTCCTGCACCACGGTGGGCTGCGGGCCGGTTGTCAGCGAGGAGTGCACCACCACCTTAGAAGGAAGTGAGTGATGGAGGGTCCAAAAAGCAATTGACTGGGGGGTGTATGTCTAGATAAACCTATGTGAGGGTGTGGGTTGGTGAGTGTGCTGCTGTCTGGGAGAGACAATGAGAACACAGATGAACTTTGAAGAGCAGAATTGGCTCTGTAGAAATTCAGTCTAAGTGAAGTAGGTGACAAAGCCGTTTCACTATTTCAAAATGGCATTGAACGGGCGAAATATGATATATGTCTGGGCAGTCAAGCTTTTCATATCTCCATGTAAGTAATTTTTGTGGATAAACAATTTCATATGAGTGTAGTAGAGGTTTCCATTTGTCACTGTCATGAGAGAGCAAGTGCTTATTGATTGGACGGAGAGAACGAGCTATGAAACAATCAGCAAAGAAAGAAAATTGCTTTGAGCAGGGGGGAAACTGAAGGTTTTTGATACTGAATTGTGTAATCATGAAAGAGTTGGTGGGTAAGTCATCATAATGAGCTGGCTTGTAGCATGTAATCTTTTCTTTTCAATTACATATCATTTGTTGAGGACCGCACGCCATACTTCAGCTGGTTCAAACTCAAGTTATGCTTCTGTGAGATTGTGGGCTGTGGTATGAATGATTAGTTGGGAAAATAAACTGTATGTGGATTTACCTGAGCGTCAGTAAAAATGGACTGCAGAAAAGGATGCTGTCAGCATAAGTAATTGGGTGGCACTTATGCATTACTACTAACACACGACAAGGAAAGTTGGTATGTCATTCAAGTTGTGTTAGGCAAAAACAAAAAGCTCAATACTTCTGTTGAAACACACTGCAGGTGCTGAATATGTCAGTGATTACTTGGTGTTTACTGGTGGAATCCTCACAATCACAGAGAGAAACTTAATTGGCTCTGAGGGGTTGTTTATTTGCATCCTGAAAAGCCAGCAAAAAATGATTACAGGCAGAAGGGCTCATTTTTTTTAATGTATTGAATTGCAATTTGTGGCGCCATTACGTGTGATTTGAGCATGAACATTATACGCAGCACCTCTTACTATCACCATGCTTGTACGTCAGCGTTGTTTTTGTTTATTGTAAATGTGCAACTAAATGTGCATTGCTCTAAGCATTACCTTTGATCATACAGTACGTGTTGTAAATGTGTGTAAATGCCTGCTTAGCAATGCAATCCCCCTCCCCTTCCCCTCTGCCTTTTTCTTTCTGTCTTTTCTTTCTTTTTTTATCCCTTTTTCCTGCAGCTTCCACCTTGGCATCCACTGTTGGCCTCAGTATGTTGATCTGTATTCATGTAGTTACTGAGACATGTCATACCCATACATACAATTTTGCACCATGCTAAAATAACAGTAACATTTCATTTGTGGAATTATATTTGTCTAAATGTGGTGTATGTTTGGTATGACATGTTCAGCAGTAATGATTATTATTTTAGGTAGTTGGTGCATGGTTAGATTCGGAAATGTGGACACAGATTCAGGTGTGGCTGTTATCGTCGGGTTAAGTAAGTTTGAATAAATCATCAGGTTTTGGCGAGTTGGACACATTATATTTTGCCTGTAGATAATTAAAAAGCTCCAAACACAGATATTTGACCTTGTCTGCTGTTTGCCCTTGCCATCAGCAGAGAGCACTCTGATGCCTCCTTTCATTAGAAAAATGTCAACTTCTTTATAGATAAAGTTTGTCCTCTCTAATAGCAATGGTAATGAATAACCTAATTATAAATTTGTATTAATCTTGGCTCATTAGTGACTATAAATGAATATTGACTTTAATCCTAGCAACAGCAGACACAGTGCAACATGTCTAGCTGAGGAAATAAATGAAGCTAAACCTAGAAGGAGCATCAGACACACCACACATTCATCATTCTGCTCTTTTAGTGATGTCCAAAACAGGAAATTAAGTTGCTTTTACAAGTCAAATAAAAAAGCACAATATCCCACCTTGTTGATAAAGACATGTATTTTTATGACTCTAGATTACATTTTACTTTAGAGATATAGTCCTCGTGATTAGTTACTAATTTGCGTAGTGTAGCTGGAAATAGCATGCGTGCTAACAGTAGAATGTAGCTCCCCAAGCTTTACTCCGAGTGATAACCACAAGCTGTGTCTTTCTTTTCAGGCAAGTCAGCTTCCCTCTCACCTCCAAGCACTCCAAAGTCCCCAGTGACCAAACCCACTCGTTCCACCATAGGTAGAGCCTGCAGCACATCCCGACACAACAAGCATCTAATAAAATTTAAAAAAAAATTTTTTTTTCTTAGAACATTTTGCAATTGCTAGGTGATGTGACAACCCCTGGACTCATTTGGTTAGCTGTTGGCTCAAAGAAAATTGATAACAAAAAAAAAAAAAAAGTGAAACATGTCAACATTATGTGAGTTAGTCTGTTAATTTCATGTTTTTTGTCTTTTTTTATTGTTTATATTGGTTACAAACTGAGTGATAATAGATCCATTGTATTGTTTGTCATTAGACAAGTGCTTACTGATGAAAAACCTGGTTTTAATTTGCCCTGCTGTACCACTGGGACATCTAGGATGCTAGATCTATATCCCGACCCGACAGTGTAGCCGTAGAGTGCAGTCACTTGAACGGGACAAATACAGTTTGTCTAATTGTCGGTGATTGATTTGTTAGGCCCCTGTCCCCCCTGTACACAGCAGTGTATTGACCCAACAGTCATCTGACATTTCCATGTAATCTTCAACTGGGTAAACAGCAACACTACTCCGAGACAAGAAGTTGTCCGGGGCAGCATCTGATTGGAGAGAAAACAGTGAGAAACATCCTCCTGGGCCTGGAGAGGTGTGAGCTCATACCGGGAGGGTGATATTTACTGGACACTGAGATAAGTGGATAAGTGGAAGCTGCTGAAAATTCTTCAGATCAGAATATTTTCTGGCCTCTCTTTCCAAAAAAGCCTCCTGACTTTGAAGGGGTGTCTTCCATGGTTTCAGCTCCCTGCTGGGTGAGCAGCTGCTTTCTGCAGCATTTAACAGCAAGCTGAGGAACGTGGTGACAAAACACGGCAGCCAGCTTCGGGATATTTTTAGTGCTGGGGCCTATGTCAGTCGAAGCCATCGTGCAGTTCCAATGATTGGAATTACCATAGTTGCAGACTAATCCATCAACATTAGTCAGAGAGTGTCATTTGCAGTGGTTGGGATGGGCAGCACTGGCGCAGGTGTCCTTGTGTGCTGAATTATCACCTGAGTAAATAATGCACCTGAGCTGGAGACACAGCAGAAGATTTGCATGTTTGCCATGGGGAAATGAAGTGGATTGTGCTTTGTTGACTAGCCTAGACATCTGCTGTCAAAGCATACTAATGACGCACATCATTCACTATTATTAGATTTTTTTTTCTTCTTCTGTTTGGGCATCAAAAGGCTACATTACTTGATGTTTGAGTTAGATGGAGCTAAGTACACATGCATTTTGCTTTTAAGGTAAAAAAAACAAAACATAGATATGATTATTAAAGCTGGAATACATCAAATAAGAAATTAGTTTACCCAGTGCTGTCGTGCTTCCATTGAGCACTGAGGTCACGGCCTCTGTGTTGGCTGTGTGTTTAACATCCTGGTGGGTTTCAAAGCCTAGTTCTGTTTTTGTTATTGTATTTGACAGTTTTAGGTAAAAAAAAATATTTAATTGAACAGAATATGATAAAGGTATGTGGTATTTATCTACTAGAATTATACCAGTGTGCTGTGGAGAAGCCTTTGGAGCACTGAGATCATCATGTAGGGAGATACATTTGCAGGAAAATACAATATAAGTAAATGATGAGAGTCTCTTACTGGCGCTGACCAGTGTGGGTGTGATATAACAACAGTAAAAGAAGACTTATAAAACAACATTCACCCATCATTATGTTTCCAAGCTACTTTTACCCCTTTACATGTTTTCATTTAGCTTTCCAGGCACCACCTTTGATTCCATTTCCATATGATGTCTCCGTCAGAGATAATTGATACTCCTTACAGTAGCGTTAGAGAACAGAGGGGCATACTTGCCTGTGCAAGAGAAGCATCCTTCATCGCATTGTGACAACACCCCTACCCCCTCCATGATGGCTTAGATCTGCTTTTTTCCTTTACTTACCCTTCTTTCCAGTTTCTCTCCTTTCTCATCTTGTCTCAGCTTGTTAGCTCAGCTGTTAGTGACAGTTTTTATTGATCGAGTTTTATATTGCAGATATGAACACTTTGGTCAGAGAGTTTTTAAACAAAAATAAAACAAAATAAAATCTTCAGAACTAATTGACCTCTCATTTAACAGAGTGCAGGTGCACCCAGTGCGTCCTTGAGCGGTGACTCAAGCCGTGGCGTGTGGTCCTCTGCGGTGTCACTAGGATTTAATTTAGCCGCGTGGACTCGCTGAGGGGAATTACATTTGTACAGCGTTCCTTACTTGATTAATTAGACAAGCAGATTAGCTGTTTAATATTAATATTGGATCGTTTCCATCATCAGCCACCTTCTGCCTTTGCATCAGATAGGCTTTGTTGTTGTAAACATTCAATCAAGTGTCCTAATGAAAAGGCCAAGGCGTGTCAAAGTCACTGGCTATTGTTCTCCTTAGGTCTGGCCAGCATCCATGGAGGAATATCCACCCAGGGCTGGTTTATTGGCCTGATGTGTGCCATCGCTCTCCTCACACTCATTGTGTTGATCGCCTGCTTTGTCAACAGAAATAAAGGAGGGAAGTATTCCGGTAGGTGCTCACTTGCAAGTACACACACACACAAATCATCCTGCTTGAATACTAATTGCTGCTTCCAGCATCATTATATTTCCATTTCACTGCTTGTTGCAATGAAAGAAATGATCAATTATCCCAGAGCCTATTACAAGAATACCATATGTAAGCTGATATGTGTTTTAAAAATAAATAAATAAAAACAGGCGTCAGACCACAACATTATGTCAATGCAAATTTATACATAAAATGGGCTTGTGTATTGATAGGAAAATGAGTATTTTTATGTTCAGCATTTGAATTCTGCATTCTTTCGACACGCACCTTTTCCAGCAACAAGCTAAACAAAGTGCAGCCCACAGCAAACAAAATGCAAATGCTGCACATGGAGTCGCTGCGCAGGGAATGATGACATAAGCTCTGTGGTATCTCAATGTTATTCCGCCTATTGGGGACGTGAGAGTCCTTATCGGCTTTATTATTCACAGCTAATGGTCATCAGGTTGTCATCTGGGCAGCAATCGCTTTACTCGTCAGCAGAAAAAAAGAGCGAGACACAGCTCTGTCCTTTGTTTTCTCATTAAGTTCTCATTATAACCCGTAGCTCCAACAACGTTTTCTTTCATTTGCCTGGAGTCTGGTGTTGTTACTGTTAAACATCACGTCGAGGACACTACATTTCCATTTGTACAGTATGTAACATTTAAGCTATGAATTTAACATTTATAAAAAGGGGGTATATAGATATAAAATTATAGGATGTTTTATGCAAGAAGAAGCTTAATTTTTATATAAAAGTTGATTTATATTGGAAAACATGCATTCATTTGAAATGATCTCCCATATCTAAGGGTTGCACTCAAGTTTCATCGAATAAGTGAAGAGAATCGGGGATGGAGACTGTAACTTGTTCAAACTACGCAACAGTCAGGGGACGGAGTGATCTTCATTTGCAGCCGTCTCTTGAGTAAATCACGGATTTTTGTCTCTTTATGTTGTGAACAGTAAAAGAAAAAGAAGACCTCCATCCAGATGTGGAGTCCCAGGGCATGAATGACGACACATTTTGTGAATACAGGTAAGCAAAAACCTTGGATCACTATTTCACCACCTCCACTGCAATTCACATGCAACAGTATGGATTTCTTTTCCTTCTTTTTCCACTCTCTCTCTCTCTCTCTGTAATTCTCTCTGCTTTTCTCCTCTCGCTGCTAAGACAACCCAGCATGCATGAGGTTCACGTGGAGCCTCGCACTTCTTCTGTGCAAGACATTTGATGGGCTGAGTAACTGGAAAGTATGTAGTAAACAGCAGAAGCAACCCTGAGCTGTTTACACATGAGTGTTGTCACAGTGGTAGCATCCCTGTATAGGACGTTTTAGTCTTACATATGGTCTTATATTAGTGTTTGTTATAGACACTGGATCATAAAGGGAGTTGCCGCACGGATTAGATGCTGCCGCTTTCTGTCCGAACGGAGCTTAACACAGGCTGCCCAGCACACAGCAGGAGGCTAAAACCAATCAGCGTAATTGAAAGCAGCTCATCTCCGGGGCAGTAATATCTGGGCACATTCCATTAATCCTGTAGTGGTCCAATTCACAACAGACTACCGCAGTATGAGATCCAGTATAATTCTACAATCAGTGGGATCTGCACAGCACAACGAATGCTGATGTTATGAAGTAAAAAGTGTCTCAGTTTGACAGGATTTACACTTAAAGTTGACTCCAGCAGATTTTCAGAAATTGATTACTAGGTTTGCCCTTCCCAAGTACTTAGTAACTACTAGATAGTTTCAAACTAGTGATTAACTTAATCCTGATGCACCCCTTAAACCAGGTAATGTGCAAATCCATTCCTTGGCAACATCTTTAGCAGTAGCAGTATGTAGCAATATAGACAGAAAGTCACTTTAACATCACAAGCTGTAACATAACAGGAACTATATATTTAATATCTGCTGTCTTGCAGAGAGTTAGATGAAAAGATTGATATGTGTCCAATCAATGCAAGGCCACAGCGAGACGCTGGTTAGCTTAGTTCAGTACAAAGACTAGAAAACGGTGGGGAAACAGCTACAATTTCATGGCCGAATTCTTTCCTTGCTAGAAATAGACTGGCATGTAACCTGTAAAATCGCATGTTGTTTTTGTGTGGATTCAAAAAAAAGAGATATAATATGTTAATTTATGTGCTTCAGTATTGCTGGTAGCTGTGTTTTGGTCAGGCTAGCTGTTTCCCCCTGTCTCCAGTTCGTATGCTAAGATAAGCTAACCAACTGCTGGTGGTAGCTTTATATTTACTGTATAGACATGAGAGTGGTATCAATCTGCTCATCTAACTCTGCAAGAAAGTAATATTTCCCAAATTGCCCAACTATTCCTTTGACATACAATACTTTATATTTTGTAGGCATGACTTTGTTTTATCTTTGTTTTTATCTTTATATACAGAATGCACACAAAGAGGTAGGACATTTTTTGTAAGAAGACTGTACCTGAAATTATTTGGCTCTCTAACTGAAGTAACATCTCTGAACACAGTGACTTCACTTTACATTTTCTCTTTAACATGTTCCCAATCTTGAAATTTAGTTGCATTACAGGATCACATCATGTTCAGCCTCAACATAAGCACCAGTTTAATATCTCATTTCTCCTCCAGTATTAACTTTGTTAAATGCATTGATGCATGCATAGCGTAACAAGCGCTATATTGTCTCGACTTGTGTTATCCGTGTGATTGTTTCCATTCGGTCAGCCAGAGGTAAATGTTAATGGCAATCACAGAGGCTCATCGTAGAGACAGTGACAGCTTGACTCTGAACCCCTGTCCTCTCCAATAAGCCACAGAGTGAAGCCATGGGTGAAATGAAATGATTCTGAATCCACTGCGCCTCTCTCACAGCGACAACGACGAGAAGCCATTGAAGGGCAGCCAGCGCTCGCTGAGCAGAGAGATCAAAGCGGGAGACAGCAGGAACAGCCTGGTGGACTACGATGATGAAGACGCTCAGTTCAACGAGGATGGCTCCTTTATCGGCGAGTACGCGGGACGAAAGGAGAAGAGGGTGTCCGCTGAGATCAAAGCTACCGTTTAGACCCCGGCATGAAGAGCATTACCGCCATCTATCCTCCCCCGGACACCGTTAAACCTGGGAGGAACAAATGAAAGAGAGAACAGACATTATCTATACTGAGCACAAGTTGTGTGTCAATTGTAATGCGTCATTGCCAACTGCACACTGCCATCCTCATTTTATAAAGCTCTGTTTTGTCAAGTTGCACCAGAATGACCATTACTAAATACTGTGTATATATAGTGTATATTGTATGTGCGGAGTGTCTTCTTTTTTTATAATTATTATTACACAGACAATTTAGAGGGCTTGGATTTTCTTTTTTTTTATGTCCATTACAGCTGCAGTACTATTTGTAGAAAAATTTCACTCCCCATTGCACATCATTATATGGAGCTTTGCCTCTGATGTCAACTTGTAGCAGACCACACATACATATGTGGGGATATCAAGTTGATATTTTTCAATTGGAGCAAATATTACTGACCTTTTTTATATTTGAAATGGATTCATTAAATATGATGTAAGATGTGTATAAAGGTTGCTTATTAACTTATTTTTTCCCAGTGGTTTTATACCTGACAAAATAACAATTTACATATCATTACATATCGTAAACATTGAGTCATGAATCTCCCTGTGATGTTAGAAGGAAATATTATTTAGTTATTATGCCTTGATTATACGCATTTAGAACCATTGTTTTGTAGTCATCACAAAACTCACTCCATACTTTATATAACAGCCCATCACACATCAATGCAAAGTGAAGATATTTCAAAAAATGTAATCCATTACAGGTTAGTGGTTATCTTATTATGAATGAAACTTGTATAAATCTGTAGACGTCATTAAATTCACTGTTTAATTAAAAACTTCGTGACTTGCAAAATATCCTGAGTTTTAATCCTAGAATGCTGGATCCTCCATTTCCCATGATGCAACTTGATCAAACATCTAAAGTCCACACCCCTACTTCGTAATGCAGGCTTTCTGTTATTAATTTGTAGTCTTCAAAACCAACCTGTAATGGATTATATACATTCCTTTGTGTAATGCGATTACTGTAATCTGGTTGCATGATATTTGACAGCCGCCTATCCTGCTGAGATACAATATCCTGTTGTCACAGTGTTGCACCAGTCTTAACATGAGAGCCTTACTCTGTTACCATACTGTAGGTATACTGCCATTCAAAACACAATCATCATGTTGTTCAATATTAACATTAGCATCACTATCAGATAAACTGCAATGTTTTGTAAAAATTCAGCCATTGCATGTTCAGAATGTTAATTGGTGTTTTTTGATGTCATTAAATTGCTTTACTTTCTTACATTTGCATAATGGTATGACTGCCTGTTTTCAGCCTCAGCCATCACTGGTGGGAAATGTTATAGTATATGAATACATGACTGAATAAATTAAATTCTTTGCTGCCTACATAGTATCTCCAGTCAGCAGTAAAATATGCATGGAGAGAAAGCAGCGCCTTGGTGAAAAAAGTCCTCATTTATTCTGAAATAGTAGATGTTTGACAAATTGTTCCCTATGCAAAAGTATGCACTTTTCACAAATGTCACGTCAGGGTCAAGTCTCTGTCTGGAGCTGACCGTCTTGTGTGATTACCTTGGCTTGCAGGAGAGAATCATGAGAAATCAAAGAAGTGGGCTCAGACAGGCACTGCATCAAGGGGTGAAAGCTGTAATCATGTCTGATGGTTGATAGCAGGCTAAGATGGGAGTGTCACCGAGAGGGTCCTCACAGCGTGGGTCACATCTGGCTCACATACTCTGTCGTCACACAGCCAGCTTTACCGATGCTGTGGCTGCTGCAGTAAGAGGCTTCAGCTTCCATGTATGCGACCTTCAGGTGTTGGTAATGGACTCTGGTAGCCATATTGCAAGTCCTCAGCTCTTTGGCAGCAATGTGCAACGGCTGGACGTGTTTCTACACATGCAATTAGTGTTGTGCAGACTACTTATAGAGCTTAAATCCGCAACATAACAATAACTTTACTCTGGAGGGAAACCGAATTACAGCCACTAGAGGAATATAGTTTGGGCAATTTAGCTTCTTAGAGAAAATACTGCGCAAGAGACAATATGATACAAAATAATAACAACTTAATGCACATTTGTTCAAGTCTATTGTAATATAATACTAATGCCCATGTGTACTGTGTAATTAGTCGCTGTAATAATACCCTCTGGTTGTTGTGGCTGTGAAGTGATCCCTCCTCAGTGCAACTCCAGTGTTGGAGAAATGGGACAAAAGGCATCATCAAAAGAACAAAGTATATATATATATTTTTTTGACTGAAAAAGACAACGGTTTATGAGACAAATTACACATATGGCAAATACCTGTATACAAATTAGTCGGGGTACATAATTATTGGTAGGACTGTAATTATTAAGTGAGTTTTTGTCTGAAGTTAGTTTTTGCTGACAGACCATGAAAGTAGCATTAAACACAGGACGTAGCCGCCTGTAGCACCATTATGGCTAAAGCATCTATATCCGGGTCATTTGCCGGCTAACCTAACCTGGCTGCGCATATTCATCCGCGCAATGTCAGATTATCCGGTGGAAATGAAAGAGGAAAAGCTAATAATGGAGGCAGAAAGACAACATGAGAGGAAAGACAACTATAGTGACTGTTGCTTGAGAGAAACTGCCGGTGCTGCTGCGGTCGTTACTTTCCAATCCGCGTAAATGAAGGAGAAAACTTTTTCTACAGTCGGACCTGTTGCTGTCAAATCTGTTTCCAACCTGCTAACATGGATTCACAACGTTCCTCGACACTGTCGCCCTGGAGACCGTTTCACCTCCACAAAATCAGCTGGATGAAAAGAGAAAGTCGCACTGGACCAGACTTTCAGCTCCACATGGTAAGAAAACCATTACGTTTGTGTCCAGACATTTATAATAACAACCTGAGCATGTTTGGGGTTTTACGACGTGGCCCGTTTCGCGACAGTTTGTTTGCTTTTTTTTTTCTTCTCACACAAGGAAAACAAAATGAATCACTGCAGTCCAGATCTGCTCATGAGCCAGATGTGTCTGGGACGACAGATATAAATATCATAATCATTATGTACTGTGTAAAAGTGAAATGTGCTAAGTGTGCAGTTCTCAGGTGTGTAACACCAGGTAACTGTGATTGACAGCCGCTGCACCAGGAAGCTACTTTTCAGTTTCTTTATTGATTTTAAGGTTTGAATTGTTCCTACATACTGTTTTCTCCATGCTCTATGTTTAGAGAAACACTTCAGATGACAAGCACCATAGTAAATATCTTCAGTTATAGACCTACCAGCTTCTCTACTGTTCATAATAAATGATACGTGATACACACTATCAATTTGAAATGACATTACAATTAAACTGTCTAGTTTTTAACTTAGTTTTATCAGTTTAATGAAGGCAGATTGTTCACACCATCTCACCCCCCATGTGCTCATGTTTTTGATATTATTCAAATGCTGCTCTGCTCTTAACGTGGCGATGAAAGCAGCTTGATATCAGCTAATGTTTCTATAAGATAAAGCAGTGTTTCCAGATCCTGCTGCTCATCCCTGGACAGATTTGAAGGTCGTCTTTATTATTTCGTCAAGCAACAAGCTGGTTATGCTACACAAGAAATGTGAATAGAGTCCATGCAAACACTGTCAATGCAGGGAAGACATAGCTGTAAATACAGGAAGCACAGCCACACTTTTACCAGTCAGCATTAGGAGGAGCTAATAACATCCGTGGTGCAGTAATGGGTCTTTGATGCTCATAGCTTCCCCTTCCCTCATTATAGCATTTTAGGTCTATGACTGCGTGCACAGATGGCATGAAAGAGAGTGATATTATACTGGCCCCTGCTAACAGTTTATGAATGTGCTGGTTGAATGTGAAATGCTTTGAGCAGTCGGAAGTTACATAAATGGTAAACATATACATGTTATATACCGTATCTTGTACAGGGACTGACTGTCCCGGGCGAGGCTTTCATTTATATGTTTAGTCACCTGTTGACTGTGTGTGTGTTATTTGGGCACAAGCCTGTGCAGAAGCTGTGTCTGCTTGTTGAGAGTTCATGCATATAGAAAACGAGTGAATTGTGTATTTGTTACACGCGTTGACACACAAAAACCTTATTATTGATGAGAACATAAATATGCTGTCTAAATATCGCCCATAGAGCTTTGTAATTGAATGTGCCTTGTTGTACTATACCACTATGAAACACTCTGAATTTTGTTAGCCGTTTTGATATAATGACATGTTCTCCTACTTTACATTATTTCTTTATGATGACTTGTCTGACTTGGCTTCTGACCACACCACTGTTATTAGAAGTGCTTAGTCAGAGGTGATAAAAAGTCTAAAACAGAGAAAAGAGCAATTTCTGCTATTTTCTTGTCTCTTTTTCTCTCATTTCTGTTTTCAGGCCACCTCATAGTTAGAAACAGCCATAATTAGTCTTGATTACATGCATATTGGTGTCTGTTTTATATTTGAATAGGCCTTATAGTTGTTGTATGTATATATTATTCCTATGTAAGCAAGCCATGCTGCTGAAACGGTACACCTGGCCTGTCGCTGTCTATTGGTGGTGGTGCTGAACCGTTCATCAGTCTCTGCACTGTCTTCTTTTTTTTTGTTCTTCAGGACAAGATTGTCTCACCAAGTGACTTCACGGTGTGTTTTTATAGGATATATCAGCTATTTTAGACTTGTGAATTTTAAAATGGCCCCCCGAGGTTGTTCCGCCCCCTCTGTGCTGAGAGTCTAGCTCTGCCCCTGGAAGCCGTTAATTTGCTTCTTTTTTTTAATACCCCCAACAGTTTGATGGGAAGATAGCATAAAGACTGGAAACTGGGAAAAAAAAGTAGTCTTAAGCCAAAAGTTTAAAAATAGGCTTATCAACACCTCTAAAGCTCGTGATTTATCTCCATTTATCTCATAGTTTATTGTGTGCGCCAACATTCATGAAAAGAGAACAACGTATCCATCCGCACAGTATGTCTGTATAGCATATAGCTAACTATAGCACCAGTTGCCAACATGTAATAAGCTTTGGTTTTGGTCTCTATGAAGATGAGACGGTACCAAGCTGGTGTTTGCCAAGAAGTAGTTCCAGCAGGCAACTCCCTCTATAACCACAAATAGTTGTTTTTATGTGTCTTTTTATGTACAGATTAAACAAAGATACGCAGCGCGTTAGGAATATGTGTTAATTAGTGAACATGTTATACACAGCTAGGGCAGCTGTTTGCCACTGCTTTCAGTCTGTATGCTAAGCTAGGCTAAACACATCTGTCCTTACTCCAGCTCCGCAGTTTAATATTTTATCTCATTCTCAGAAAGAAATGGTACATCCCCAAAAACAGTTCTTTTAGACGTGTGACATATGTGTTTACTCATAGTTGCTACAGCAAAGATCTTTGCATTAAATCATAATGGAATAGTTATCTATTATTATTTGCTACGCTGGAGATTTCTATAAATATACCTGCTCATTATACTGTATTTACAGTCATTGTTGTATGGCGAAAGGCTTGGATATAATGACCTATTTGAATGTCATTATCAAACAAATACACACGCACACACACCTGGTGGTATATTGTGTGCATCAGATCAGGGGGTCACATAATTAATTTGACGATGATGCATTCAGGTAAACTCCTGTGACATCCCCAAAGCAGCACTTAGGATAGAGGTGAAATATTGGCCTATAATTTTAAAGCCAAACAGTATGGTAGTATATACTTAACCAATACTTTATGCATTATACCCTACATATCATTCTGTGAACCTGGTCCATTACAATGGCAATGTCAATGGCTTAAAAAAAAAAAAAAAAAAGTCTATTGTGTGTCCGTGCTGCTAATGGAATTCGCAGCAGGGAATAGAAGCGAGCGTCTCTACGGGCACCGCCATTTGTTCCACGATGAATAGAGGAGGAGGGTCAATGACTTAAAGCACAAGGTGGACTTTTAAGAGCTCCAATGACGTGAGAGAGCCTTTTCCCAGACAAAGCACTCCAACAGTGTTTCATCTAAATCAGTTATAAATAATACAAGACTCAGAATTGCCTTGAAGGTCTAGCGCTGGAAAAAAATAGCTGCATTAAGTAAAGAGGAAAAATGGACTCCTTCCTCCGCCATATACATTTTTTCCCAAGTTGCCAAAAAATGCCGTAAGGCCGACATCTTAATGGAAAAACAAAACAAAAAAAACAGTGGATCCAATTAACATTTCAGTGTGGGAGTGATGTTTAATGTTTTTGTACTGTTGCTTCACGCCAGATGACTTTGTATGCTTTGAAAAGGCAAGACATATTGCAATCTGCTTTCTTCAATAGACAGAAATGCCACTTACAGGTCTACTGAAGGCTACAGAAATTCTAAGTGGAAATTAAACCTGTGCATGTAAGGAGACCTGCTGATCTGATTCATACAGTCAGGTAATGAGAAATCCTGCGTTACCGTGGCAGCGAGGCCTCTGTGCTCTAAAGCACTGATTCATTTGGAGCGCTGCTGAATTTCCAGTGCCAGCACGGGCCTGTGACTCTTTCAAAGTGCTCAGGCGTCTGGGACATCTGAGGGACTGATCTCAACATATCACACTTGTGCTCCAAATGAATTGGTCCCCCAGGTCTCCAGAGCTGTCAGCAACTCACTTTATATGAGAACTTCATTCATCAACACATTTTTTTTTTCCTGTGAGCAGCAACTTTAAAAAAAAAAAAGTGGAAAAAGGGATGCAGCAGAACTTTATTTTATTTATTTATTTATTTTTCTTTAAGATTTGCCTTTTTTGGGGCGTGTTGAATATCCATGTGGTATTGAACATCTGTGGAAGTAAATAATAGTCAGGATGTTATTTCTCAGGTGAGGTGTAATGCCCGTGTTCTCACCTCCAGGGACATACATTTCTTCTTGAAAAATGCATGGAAAACTGTATATCATATTATATTATATATTTGCATTGAAGTATACTACGTGTTGTTGCCAATTTGATCTTCTTATGGTTTAGAAGTCTGCATAAATGCTTTATTTTACATAGCGATTATTTTCTAATAACGTTTCACACATTTATTACAAATGGTAAATACAAATACAAAAGTCAAAGCATTCAAGTTAAAAAAAAAAAAAGGGGGGAAAAAATCAATTTACCAGTGCAGTAAAATTACGTCAGCCTGTCTCCAATACACATGTAGAACGAGTCAGTATTTTGAAAGAAGGCGGAATAAAGCAATAACTGTACACTCTCTCCTACAAAATTAAAAAATAATCCCCCTCCACTCACTTGCTGATTGTTCCTTCAGTTGGATGTTTGTGTTCGCATTCATCTGCTGAGGGTGGAAAGTTTCCCTGAGTTTGGTGTTTACCTGTGAGCAGGATTTGTGACGTCGCTCGTTTTGAGCCAATCCTGGTCCAGTATGCAGCTTGGACAACTGTGATGTGGAAAACGTGAAGCCTTCATGGTGCATTCAGTGGACTTTTCAGGGGAATAGGAGACACTCTTTTAAAATAATGATTTTTAATGGAAACAGGTTGGATTTATCTCAATACTCTGATAGATAGATAGATAGATAGATAGATAGATAGATAGATATACTTTATTAATCCCAAAAACTGGGAAATTAGAGTGTAACAGCAGCATAACACAAATACAACACAATGAAATAAAAAGAACAACCAACAATTAAGATAATAATTAATAATTAAATAAGAATAAGATAATTAAATAATAATAAGAAATTAAGATAATAATTCTAAGTGGAAATTAAGATTTTTGCCGTGTGCAGTAAAAAAAAGTCTTTGCAACAACATATATGACAACACATCAAACTGTAGGGAAATATTTTATTTTTTATCTCACTGTGCCATATGATATTTCAGGTCAATCACAGTTAGTGCATTTCCCTTCATTTACTACAATGTATTTCATCACATACTGTACTATAATAACGCTAGAACAGGTTATACAAAGATCTTTTTTTTTCTTTTTTTTTTTTTTTCAGTGTTACAGTCAAGCTGCTTCTATCGCTGCAATTCAGCCAGACAGACACTTAAACATACACTTCTTCAGACGAGGAGCAGTTTGAACATTCAAGCATTTACATAGCATTTATTGTATGATACTTGAATGCTGACTCCCTCGTGACCTTACTGGCGAAGCTGTTGTGAGGGTAATCATGATAACACGGCAATGTCAACTGTCTGGACCCAGCACTTGATGATGTGTAATCTGAACTCAACTGGCAACACCACCCTTTCTTTTTGTGGAGGTGATAATTTACTGGAGAGGTGTGGGAAGCCTGGAGTGCAAAAATATCCTCTCAGTATTTGTGGAGTGGCTGTGAGCCTGACGTATCTAGCACAGACAGATGCTGAACGCGGACTCGGCTGGCACTGATTTGGGAATGTAGGCTACGAGGGAACACATGGCGGGGCAAAGGTAGCAGGGGACCCAGGGGAGGCAGGCAGATGGGACTATATTAGACATTTCAGATAGCTCCACTTCTCCCTGGACGCCGCCCAACACGGCCGGTCAGAGAGTGAAGCATCAGCCTCTTTGGATCCAGGTGGCTTCATCTGCATTCATCTTTTTTTTTTTTTTTTTTCTTGCAAGAAAGCTTGCTGATACTTTTTGATTTTGGTCCAATAATGCATTCATTTTTGAACCAGAACAAGGATACAGGATAATTTTGAATGGTAAAACATTATGTAATAGTACCGTAAGCACAAAGGAGTCGTAAATGGGACATATTATGCACATTTCCAGGACTCTATTTTTAATCTGGGGCTCCACTGGAATGTCTTTACATGATTTATAGTTTTGAAAAACTCGTATTTATCTTATACTGACCCTTAGTTCAGCCTGTGTCTGAAACGGGCCGCTTTAGCTCACCTGCTGCTCGGGAGGCTACTTCAGCAAACCATGAAACAAACTGTAGTTTGTAGTAGGATTCAACTGCTTGGAAAACCAAGGCTATGGTACGAACGGAAGAGCGAAATCAGCATTCATTTTTTTAAAGTTGTGTTTATATCCACCTGGAGATTATAAGTCCCATAATTACTCTGTTTTTAGCTTTTTTTAATATCTTGCTCTGGATGTTAAATACTCCATATGTTCGCCAGCTGTCGCTTGGTGCTGGGCAGGTAACTTACAGTTTCTTTATTAAGTCTTTGCAGCTTAAAAAACAAACAAAAAACAACAACAAAACAAACAACTTTCTGAGAGGAAACCAAATGCTGGGTGTTAATTCTCTGTGGGTTTGTTAGCACATGTAACGCTTTTCATATCACACCTCGTCATTACATTGCTAATTGTCCAGGAAAAAAAAAAATGTATATTGAGTTTAGCTTTGAAGTGATTATATTTGACATTTTCATATGAATACATATTGTTTTGCTGCTCCCCATCTCTCATAGTTTGATTTCCTTAATGCTTGGTGCGTGATAGATTTCTCCTGTGAAAAACAACAACAACACTCTATTAAATATTAAATAAACTCTATTAAACAGTTATTCAGTTGTTTTGATTTAATAAAGGATGACCTCATGAAAAGATGAGTCATGCCTGTTCTCAGTAAATTAAGAAAACACACACACACACACACACACATTAATCATCGCTATTTAAAGGACCGAACCACCCTGAAATGTGATAAATACACATGAAGTCATAAGAACACTGTCACCACACACATAAAATTCGTCCACAGTAAATAGTCCTCGTCTCTGTGTGATATGAACTGATACACAGGCAAAAGGGGTAATCCAGGGATTGCCCTGATCTCGTATTCGATAACAATGCAATTTCAGAGCTGCTTGTATTATTTATTGAAGTGCTATTGAGGGCACTGAACAAATTTCCTTTATTGTCCAAATGGCGCTTTGCAAATCCTGGTTCACTGTACTTGCGTTTGACAATTATTACCTCCAACACGGCGTCCTCTGCAAAGGACAAATAGACTTTTCAATGTAAGTGTGTGGTAATACATATATTAATGTACTCCGTGTGTTGTCAAAAGCTTTTCAGGGCATTAGCAGTTTAATTTACAGGCAGTCGGGGGGAGTGTAAAGCAGATCGCCAGATTAGAGTATGTGGGGTTTTGCTGCATATGTTAGTAACCTTCCCTTTTTATATCCATTTTTATTTCATTGCAGAAAGGAATGAATGGTTTAATTCTGTTTTGTCTGCTAGAGTTTATTACACTGCTGGGCAAGAAGAAGAAGAGGAGGAAAAATCACATCTTTGCTAAAACTCAAAATGATGCATCAAATGTGCAGGCGAAGCGGCATGAAATACTGATGTTCTAACAAATAGGGCTAATTGTGCAAAAGAGGCTTATTGAACAACAAATCAATCCAGCGTCTCCTCCAATGCATGAGTTCAGCTAACGTACTGTACAGCCAATCCCGTCCCCATCAGATGAATGAATATAGGTTATAAAATGGTCCTTTTTAATTTTAGTAATGTATATTATCCTGCAAAAAATAAAACTGTTGCTGTAGTGCAATCAATCAGACAAAACCTATTTCTGACACTCTGCCTGGTACTGGGGGAGGAGGGGTGTGTGTGTCCCCTGGGCCGAGGTCTTAGCTCAAGGTAAGACTAATGACTCTCTGGCTTGAGTGGCCAGAGCCTCGCTGTGGCCCTTCCCTCTGGCTCCCAGCTGCTGCGGTGCTGACGAGAGGGGCTCCTCCACTCTGATCCAATCAGATGAGGGCTTTCAGTTATCCGCTGCGAGTCCGCCCGCACCGCCAACAACGTGGGATGCTTCGGCCCGCGGAGGCCCTAGCAGGTCTTTCAGAGATTCACATTTTCCACGCCAGTTACTGCAGGATAAGCTCTGAGCCGAGCTCCTAACATGGCACTTTGAAATGCTCTCCTACTTTGAGAGGATCAGTCATAGCAATTTGGGCTCTGTTGCATTTGACCTTCAGCGGGAAGAGAACGTGGATAAAACAGTGTGCAAAGAAATAATAAATGAGATTCTTGCTTTTGCTGACACATGCCACAAAATGGCTTGAATACATCTGCAGGGATTTGAAGGTGGATTTTGATCAATAGTGTACACACAAACGAAGATAACTTCACTTCAGGAAGTGAGATTTCACTTTCTTTCCTTTACTCTCTGTGTTTCTGAGTAAAATGTTCACAGGTGGTGACAGAACTTTATTTAAATTTCTAGACAAGCTGCCAAAGAGTTTACAAAGATGACAAATATGTCACGGTAATGTGTATAAAATGTCAAATAAGAGATCTTTTCATATTATTTTCATATGATGTAATGAGTCCTGCTTCCTTCCTGCACAGCAGACAGTCAACGTTAGCAGCTTGCTGCTGAACTTGTTGAATGCTAAAGTCGCTCCGTGTCTGCTCGATGTGCAAAGACACTTGTTTTGAAACCAGTTCCACAATAACAAACAAATAAGGTGATAAGATGTCGACTGTTGTGTTTTCAGCTCCAGCATGCTGCTTTAAGAGAGTTACAGGGTTTGCTAAAATACAAAAACGTCTCTTTCAGGACTAACTGGCCATCCAGGTAGTGTCAGGTTTGTTTACCCAGACTGCCTTTGAGATTTCTGTAGAAAGAAAAAAAGATAATTTTTTTAGCAGCTACAGTGAGGTCCCACTGCAAGCGAACAAATAACACATCACCACCTTTTCACTGTGGCCGTCTCAACACTGGAAAGAAGCTTGCATGCTTCACTTTTTTGTTATCTGGGCTAACAAACCCGTCAATACCAGCATGTCTAGAAACCACCAGATATTATATATTTGTAATTTGGTTGAGCTGACCCTGACCGAGGGTTCAGGAGCCAGACAACATGACTGCTTTGCTATCTGAGCTCCCTAATATTTAATTAATCTGCATGCACTTCCTGGTAAGATCTGCTTGTGAACATTACATGATCTGCTTTATGTGGCTTAGAAATCAATTGCATTACTTTTTTTTTTTTTTTTTTTCTGTTCTGTGGCCAAATCTATTGACCATGCATGGGGTGGTTTGCACACGGATTTGAAGCATTTCGGTCCAATCCTCTCCAACAATCAGATCACCCAGGATGCGTTCATGCTGGGGCCTCGTAGTGATCTGATTGTGTCTGACTTTGCACTTGCGCTGCAGCGGAGAGCTTAGATCTTAACGACTTTACAAAATATGGCATAATAAACCGACAGTGCAGGCGGGGATTATTCTCAGAAATGATGACCTCGTTGACGTTAATCTTCTCTACATGAGAGGAAGATGAAGGAAGCTAACAGGTGACGCTTATCTGATGTTGGAGCAGATTATCTGATTTCTTTGTCTAACTGACCGGAATCCTGCTGCTACTGTTTTGTTTCTGCAGAGCTCACATATCTTAACTTGATCTCGGTCTATAAATCAATTTGAGGCTTTGTGTGTATTTTTGTGCATTGAGAATATTCAAGGAGATGTAAAAGGTTAATCCATAAAAGTAAAATTTAAACTTTACCAACCGACCAACAGAGTACATATGAATTTTTTCAGCCCCATTACAACATTAATGTATTGCTTACATGCTTTAAATATGAGTTGTAAAAAAAAAAAAGTAAATACCAAATGCTGTGAGACAAAATATTATAATAACTGCTTTGCTGTGAAAATCAAACCAAAGACTTCCTCTAAGAAAGATGAAGTTCCAACTCATTGATAAGGTAATGACGTGTGCCACGGGTCAGGCAGGGAGAGAAGATAATGATGATGGTCATTTAACATGTTTACTGGCGTGCACGGGACCACCATCTGCAATTTTATGCTTGATTTAGAATCACTTTCCTCTCTCTTTTATAGCTATAGCGATTTCACAATCAAATGTGCATCAGCCATCCTTTTATCATCTAATGTTTGCTGAGCCAGCAAAGACCAGTTTATTGCCACAGAAATAATAATAAAATATTTCATTGCGTCCGAATACAAACGCTCTGCATCCAAGTCTGTTTTCAAAGAGAGGCCTCCGTGTTCAGCAGGCTTCTTGACCAGCTCATCATTACTGAGCCTTTGACCGTGAACTGCTGTTACTGGTTTGAGGGATGATGGATTGAAAAATGTAGATCGTCCTCCATCGCTTCCTTCATCATTTAGCACATTTAGCAAATTTTACTTTGACTTCACAATACTTCACAATACTAGACTCTAATTTGAGATAGTCTTACCTCTGATCAATCACGATGATTATCATTACAGTAATGTCCAGTAGCCTCTACTGTAACATACTGTAGAGAATCACACAAACACCCTGCTGGCTGTGAAGGCACTCTGCCAACTTCACTCCTTTCCCACCTGTCCAGTCATAAGCAGTGGGCACTGTGATTGTCTTTGAAATTAAGGAAGAATAAATTCAAGCAAACAGATGGGCAGCAGGAACTATGTTTACCCAGATGGCATTCAAATTGACAAAGGAACAAAAGCCTTAAGCAATGAATAATGCTATATTTGCTGTGAGATAAAAAAAAATAAAAATATTTTACTTGAATAGATTTGGGGTTTCTTTATCCTCAAGTTTACACAGGAGCATAATTTAGTCATTTAATAATTAAGATTCTAAACCATATGAAGGCTTATTAAAAAATATGTGACACCAAATGAGTCGCAGCGGTGAGGCAGCAACACAAACTTCATATACCCAACAATATCACGCTCTCTGCATGTGCCTGCTGGGTAAACATCCCTGAATGTAGACACTTACCTGTCCATCCTCCGGAATTCTTTTTTACTTTCAGTTAGTGAATTTTGAGTGCAGTTTTAAATTTTTAACACGAGTCAGAAAGGATTGCAGCTTTATCCTTTTGCGAGACTAATATCATTGTCACAAAGAAACTAAACATGCAACCATGGGATTCATTTCTGGCGTGTGTTGCTGGTAAATCCAGCCAAATGCTTCAGATTAGTAGACCAGATGTTCCAGTGATGGAGGGATATTTAAAACAATATTGGTCTACAAACAAAATAAATTCAAGTTCCATGGCTAAACTCAACAAAACTAAAGAGCATATCAGTGTGGCGTATACACCATTTCAACTTCAACATAGTGTACAAGGTTATGTGATATAAAAAAACGTACCATCAAGGAAGAGAGGCTGCCTGTCACCTCCATGGTAGGAGATACAAATCTAATAAATATGCCCACATTGTCTTTGCTACCCATTTCATGTGTCCATGGCTGGAATTTCCCTGTAGAGATCCCCATGTGTTGTATTATGATTGGATTTTAGCTGGAAAAAAATTTACCCCCAAAATGACGCTGTCCCACCCTCGCCGGGCTAACATGAGAGGAGTTTGTAACGATAAAAAACATGCGTTACACCGTTACGAGACTTCAGGTTTTAATGCCGAAAAAGATCTGGAGCAGTTAGCGTTTCCAGCATCATTTTTTTTCCCCATTTGCTTCTGCTTTAGACTCAGTTTCCTCTTCAAAGCTGCCTTCAATTCTGCTCTCTCTCCCAAGGTAGAGCAGCCTCCACACGTCACTTGAGAATTTTACAAAGATAAATTGAGCGAGTCACGTGTGCTTTTGCTCTTAAATAGGATCATTACAGTTGGTTACATGCTTCTCTAAGCCTGTTTTCATGCTCTTCTTTTCTCTTATGTGTGCATTGTTTATCATTCATTAGTGTTCTGTCCTTAAGCACCCTGGCTGTAACACACTGAATTCCCTTTGGGGATTATTATGGTATTCTGTCCTGTCCTGTCCCATATTGTTTTATCCTGCTTTGGCCTACAGCAACTATGGAGTGCGGCTGGGTGATTTAGGATAATGGGATGGGTATATTTTTTAATATATTAATGTCGGCCTGGCAAAATGGATGTAGATAAACACATTTTTGTCCATGCTTTTGTTTTTTTAGATCAGTTTTATTGAACAATTTACCAGTTCAACATTTATATAGATGTTTCCTCCGACTTTTTGTTGAGTGCACTATGCAATCTTTAATATGGGTTACATGTGTGCACTGGAGACCAGCAGCATGTGAGATCCTACAACACAGTAGAATTTGTTCTTGGTTATGGATCAAAGTTTAGTTTGTACATAAAGGCCTATTCTTCTTCTCTGTGTGTCGGCACACTATCTGGATTTGCAAATTAAAGTATGTCATAGCTAATATTAAAAAAAAAAAGAAAAATAAGGCTCTGCGCTGTCTGGTTAAACCTGCGTGATTGTATGCTCACCTCCACTGGGAATACATCAATAGTATGATCCTGATGGAAAAATACAATTCCCGACTCATTTTACATGTTATTATTGATCTATAATGTTCGGTGCATCTCTGGATTTACTTTGTGGTTGTTGCCACTTTCCCTCAACCTGCCTCATTGTGTGTCTACTATTGTACGCTCCTTTAGGCAGAGGTTTTGGTTTATTTCAGCACATAGCTTTGACATAGCAGAAAAGAAAGCTAAAACATGACTCCATATGAATGCTACTGTAAAGGTGCCCCATAGGTTTAGGTACTGTTCACATTTGTACCGGTATGTGTAATTTGGTATCAGTACCCAACAGTACCATTTTTTTTTCTCAGTATTTTACTCTCTGTAATATCAAAAATGTAATTTCAGTTTTGTAAAAACAAAATAAGTCATGGGTCAAAACAGGTGCTTTATATTACATCTATCTTACAATGATAATGAATATTCATAAGTGAATACATTTTCACTGGTAGATTTGGTCTGTCGTCAGAAATAAAACACTAACGAAATATATGATGGTGGAGTTATTATAGATGCAATGGCATTTAATAACTAACTCTCTGGCTCTGCTGTTTAGCAGGCTTGGCTTGATCTAACATGAATTGGTATTTGGTTTTACCGTAATTAGGTCAGTACCCTTAAAAGTATTGAGTTCGCCGTACGCCGTAGTACCCCACGTCTGCTGCTAAATAAAACTGATAAATGTAGTGTTAAAAATCCCTAGATGTAAAGAGCAACGGTGACCCACTCAACAACCTTTTATTATCTCGTATCCTACTGTATGTGGACTTGTATGACTGCCTTTAGCCATTAATTATAAGGCTATATATTGTGCTAATCTTTGTTTTTATTTAATTTGCTTTCAAAAAAATAAGTGGCGCAATTTTAAAATGACTATATATATATATATATATATATATATATATAGATATATATGGTAGGAGTCATCCTATTGTTCATGCTGGTTTTGTTCTTCGTGTTGTAACATATTTTCCTCAAACAACTCGCTATGAACTCGAGCCTTGACTAAAACCGAAACGCTCATATCAGTTTCATTCTAATTTCTTTTCTTTTTTTTAATTATAATTTGAGAGAAAATCATCATATTGCAATTGTATGCCTGCCGTGTTTGAAGATAATGATATTGTTACAAATAACATAACTACTTCTCATTTAAATGATAATTTTGTGTCATTGTATATATTCCCTGTGCTTGCAGAGAGCTGGGAATGCAATGTGGGTCATTTGAAAATTAGACAAAGGATGCTCATGCTGGGACAACACAACGGCTCTATTCAGTTTTGTCTAATTTAAGTCAAAAGTCTTTCATCAGCTTTCGATTTGATGAATGAGAGAGAGCAGCGGGCTGTGTGCTGTACTGTATGCCGATGCGCCAATAGTGTGACAAATGGCCGTGGGCCTAGTGACTACAAAGCACAGTAAACAGAGCCGGCGCTGCCACCGCTTTACACAGCCGAGCTTTCCACACGGCTTCCTCACACATCATTCATCTCCTTCATGGCTTGATGAAACTGTAGAGAACGCGCAATAAAGATAACACAACCGTTCATACAGTACCGTACGGTGAAAGACACAGTTGCCTCAACTCTGATATATGGCCCTTGTGCACTGCAATTTCCTGCCTTTCATCAGTATGGATGGTTTCATATTATGTAATGTAGGCTTTAAGCAACACATTTATATACACAGTAATTATCTGTGATGTTTATCCAGTATTGGACTTTGGTAATTATACTTATCATACACACTGATGACGCTAATGTCATCCTTGTCTTAACACAAATGAATATATATAGCGGTGTGACTCTCGGGATGGCAATGTTGATTATTCTCTGGTTGGTCGGTGGATCCGCTACTTTGGTTCAGACTGAAATATCTAATAACTAATTGATGGATTACCATGAAATTTGATATAGACATTCAGGGTTTCTTAAAGGATGAATCTTAATTATTTTGGCAATCTTTTGACTTTTCATCTACCAAACATTTCCAAAAGCTTCAACACTGTCGCCAACGCAGGCAGCACCAAACCCTCTGTGAAGCCTATTTCAGTGTGTGAGGGGCCACTTTTCACAAACTGAACAGAACATGTTGGAAAGAAGATTTCTATCCTTTTCTCACAACTTTTTATTCCAGTCTCTCCATACCGTTAGAGCGGACACAGCCGCGCACGCAGAAAACGCAGTTCATCAAATCTAATGACGTGTGGAACATCTCCGTGAGAACAACACATAATTATAATAGCATAATTACATCATTGCCCCAAGATGAGGCATAAAACAAAATAATACTTTATAAAACACATAAACGGGTGTATTCACCAGATAATCACTGCCTGCAGGTTGAATGAAATGAGGTTAATTAAAAGGACACTGGCGAATGGGAATATAATAAAACAACTGAACTTCAGAGAAGTCATGATGTGTTGTGCAAGTTGGGCATAATAAAAAAAAAAGTTGTTGAACTTTGGACAAGCTTTGAATATACAAATTTAGTGAAGGTTACGTCTGTTGTTAGGCTTCATTCACGTTTTAATGTTCTGGACAGCTAACTTCCTGGCTACGTGAAGTCTTTCTCATGCTGGTTATACATGAGCATCTATTCTGTCCTCTTCAACAAGTCCCAATACCTGAAGAGAAAAAAAAGATTGTCTGTCCTTCTAAAATGACAAATAAAGGGCAGTTTTGCTGATCTGGTTCCACATCAGGACAAAGGCACGCAAAATCAATTCATTATAAGGTTAGAGCAAGGTGGAATAATAAAAATTATATGATAATAAAAAATAAAATAAAAAAGTAAAAACCAACAAGTAGACGGTAATATATTTCAACCTTGTCTCCTAAATAAAACTATTCAATTTACAATAGGAGTGCTTCAGTAAGACTGAACAAGGGAACACTCATACTGAATGTATCTGCACAATATATATTATTTGCTTTCCCATCAATATCTGTTCCTGGCAACTAAAGCATGATGAACATTTTTTTTTATGGTTACATCAGGCGCTTAAAGCACTTGGTTGAGGTTAGGGGAAATATTGTGGTCTTTAATAAATAAGAACTCAGTACAAAAGCACTCAGGCAAAAATAATTGCAACCGCAATAATATTTCATGCTGCGCAAGGAACAACAGAGCACGCAGAGCGTTGCTGAGGAGGTGGAAGTGTGCAGCCTTTCACCTGAACTCTCCATGTAACAGCTCACTCCGACCGCTCCTGACAAAACGCAGCACAGCAAAATTCATTTCGCGAGTACTTGTGGTGTTGGGAACTAGATGACGCTCTTGTTTGTAAACCAGACAGTAAGTTAACATATTTACTTTATACTCCGACTGAGCCGGTTTACATAAAATTCGAAAGAGCAGCACAGCTAATATAATAGCTTTCCCCATTTTGAACACTCAGTTCTCCGTTTCCTCAAAGGTCAACATTGTCGAGATAGTAGGCAGTTTGGTTCAACGGCAATGTGTCGGAGTTGCACGTGAAAGCACCTTGTAGATTTTCCTCACTGCTCACACTGATTCCACTGAAAGTGAATGATTTTCATGTGAAATTTTGCAGTTCTAAGGAGGACAAAAACTCCAAATAAACAATGTTTTTAGAAAAAAAAAACATGCCCATAGTATCATTTTTCTTATATTCTGCACCTTGAAGGCTGCCACAAAGGAGTAGTGTGCAATGCTGCTCTTCAGGAAGGCTTCAGTGGTCTCCAGAGAAAAAACTCTTCGTTTAGTATTGAACAGTCCAGTAACCATGTCTTTGAGCTGTGTCGGAGGCCATTGCCTTTTTCTCTGAAACTTTCAATTGTGAGTTTTCGGTTGTGGTGAAATGTAATAGCATTTTTCTCAGGATCTCTGTGGATATCAATGCCTTTTTCGCTGCAGTGTCTGCGCTTTGAATCGCTTGCCCGCAAATGTCATAAAATTGAAATTATTGAGGATCTGTTGACAGGCGAATTGAGAAAAATGAAGGAGAGACGGCTCGTCAGGGCTGCTCACTGTTTTCATGCATCTGACACTGGGGAAATGGGAAACGCCGTGGGGTGTGATTTTGCTTTTGCTGACAATTTCCACAGTTTGGAGTTCTGTACATCTAAGTAAGCCTGAACCACTTGATAAAAGCAATTGCCACTGTCATTTGCAAAATGGGATTTGTGATGTATTGCCAGCTATTTCTTATCCACTGTCTCTTAACTCAGGGTATGTCTAACAAAACAGCCTGTTTCGCAGCAGTATGAACTCTGTGTACCCACACGGTTTCATCCCGTAAAAGCTGTTATTCCAGATCATCAGTGACAGTATCTATCAAGAGTGGATGAATAATGCAGCCTTTATATTTCAGCTGTCAGGTAAGCCCTGGTGGGTTTCGGTGTGTCATCTCTGACCCTCTCTTAGATGGCAGAGGGTAAAGGACAGTAGAAAGAGGATCCTGAATTCACGCTGTGCCCATTCTTTGTGGAGGAAATGTATTTTTAACAGGTCTTTTTGTAAGGAAGGATATGTTAAGAGTACAATACAGGGTCAGATGTTTTGATGAAAACATTTCTTTTAAAGGCAAATGGAAGAGTCATATGGGTTGTTATGGAAGACAGACAAAGTCCCCAGTGGTCAGAGGGGTCAGCGCTGGCTCACTGCTGCAGTGTCACTCATAGACGATCATTCGCTCCCTGCAGATTATCAAATATCCTGATGTAATCCAATAATGGTAGCAGCAGTGTTGGTTGTCAATAATTATTTACAGGTGTTTTAAATATTACTATACTTTTTGAGCAGTTATTTATGGACCGCGTGCTGATTGCATTCCCCTTTATCCCACAAACAGGATGCTAGCCAGTTTTTTTTTTAATAGCTATTCTAATCAATAAATCTACATGGATCAAATGACTACATATAATGTGAAAGAGGTCTCTCATAGTGACAAAGCAGACAGACTCACCACATGCCTGCACATCACCAAGCAGCACACAGGCCAAGTTAGCGACTAGCTGGTGAACATAATGGAGCATGTATCAGCTACATAGCGAAAAAGGAGGATGTTCACCAGTCTCTTCACCAGTCAACATGTCTCTAAATGAGAGGCAAAGGTTTACTAAAGCAACTGCCACTACAACTTTACAAGGTAACGATTTTCAATATCGTCTTTACAGCTTGTTCAGCTTCTCTCAGGTGGCGAAAAAAATCTATTCATTCAGGTTTAAAGGCTATTTTTTTTTTTGGGACTTTTACCTTAAATGAGATACATTTAGTGGCGATACAGACAGGAAACATGGGGGAAGCCAGAAGGGGTTTATATAAATGCAAAAAAATATTTGTTCAATCACAAGTCTCTTTCTTTTTGTCATGGTGGGAGAGTTGGATGGCAGATTGTTGGTTTAACCTATTCAACAATAGGTGCCAACAGGAGGACAAATGTAATAGTTTATTGAACATTTATTGAAAGTTTGATTATGTCTTATGTCTAATGTTGACTCCATTTGAATACATTTTTGGTCCATGCATTTGTATTCATTATTTACCGATCCTCCTGTAATAGAGCCAGGAATAAACTCTGGGCTCAGAAAAGTCTTGACATCAAGTAGATCGAGTGTCTGTAATCAGTGAAATATTATTTGTAAGCCCACTTGTTGACGTCATTCAGTTATTTGATGGCTTATTATTTCCATTGTGCCTCAAATAACCATCAACTCACGCTGATTCTTTGATATCATTGATATTAATAATTTATACCATTTTTAAAATGATTGAGTGATTTTTATTTTTTTTTTCTCCAAAATTAAGACCTCAATTACTATTACTATTACTATTATTATGTTTCTCTTCTGATTCCTTTGTTGTTCCTGCCTTTTCAATCATCCTGAGAATGTATGAATAAAAATCATGTATGGAAGTAGATTATCTTATATTTCAGATGCATGGCTGATGGGCGGTATATGTATATAGGTGTCATTGCAAGACTGATCTATTATAAAAGAGAATAAATATCACATTTATCAGAGTCAGTCAAGTAATAAATCATCGTATTCGTTGTGTGGCATCACGTCATCCAGCCTTAACATTATAACTTCAGATATGCGGTTCACTACAAGTACATTGTATATTTCTTTTAGAAATATGTTATTTGAAACTATCAAATCCAAACCTGCTCTAGTTGTGGCAACGCTTTAGCCACTTAGGACATTGTTTTGGAATTGCTCAAAAACTGTTCTTCGTTTTTTAGCGTGTGTGCAAGCACTGGCTGTCAAAACACCTACTATATTCATCATAGTGTATACTGAACTTTTGCACATGGCATGGAAAACTCATTGTCATATAGAAAAGGCGCTAGCAGAGGTGTAAATGGAAATTCTGAGCTAAAGATGTTGAATATTTTGCTGTTGAATCATCAAAGTGATGTAAATGGCAAAGCGAAGCCTTATAAATATACAAGACCTGGTAGTGATTTGATGGCTGAGGTTTTCACTGAGATTAATACTGCTATTGTTTTCCTTTTTTCAGTCAGCAAACTCCACGTTTGTAACTGCAGATGAACTGTTGGTACAATGAAACATTACTTACCATATATCCCAAAAACAGCTTGTCTCTGAAATAACAGTACCCTGATGTTTAAGTATAATTCTGGTTTAGTACAACATCATTTTTTTTTTTTTTAATCTTGGAAAAAATTTCTATTGAATAGATAGAAACATAATTAAAAAAACAAGCTCCACTGGTTTCAGTGAATTTCTACAAATGTGAAACGATTATGATTATAACATCTCTCGCATATTCTGGAAAACCCTTTAAAGCAATCTCATCTCTACAGTCCTGTGTGTTTTCATGCGCTTGACTTACATCTTTGCAATCACACTGACAAATATTTCCATTTGAAGATATTGAAGTTAGTCATGAAGCCGTGTAATAAGAGTGAACAAAGCACTAAGTAACAAGCATTTCGATAAACACTTTTGAAGCGTCATTAGCGCCCTCATTACACAACACAAACCACAGCGCCGTCTAGTTTAATTAGCATGATTGACCTTGTCCTGTCAGTATCACCTATGCATGTACAGTGCTGCAAGTGATCCATTGCATGTGCCATTCATTTGAGTAGATACTCATATGTGTGCACAACAGTCTTCATTTATGGGGCTGCAGGAAGCCAAGTCCAAGGTGAGTTCTCACAGTTTGAGACAGTCTGACCCTCATCAATGATTTGTGGCTGCTACACAAGCCACCATTTTCCCTCCTCGCCCCCTGCTTTGTTTAGAGGCCTTGGGTTGGCGCGCGATGGCTGGAGGATCTTACAAGGTGGTGACAGCAGGAGTACTGGGCCACTCGGCCATGACGGGAATTAATGAGACATGCATGGGTAATGAGATTACAAAGCTGTCGCAGGGAAAGCCAGAAAAGGGGATTACCAGGTACACACTGTCACAGCCTCACTTTCCGTAGAGAGGAGCAAGGATGCACCTGTACACGCAACCCAGGCAAACAGTCACAACAACGCCGGCGTGGATGGAGACATGGCAGCTGTGCGATCTCGCTCGTGGTGTCTGGCACTCCCAGTGGCATCAGGTTCGTGGCAGGAAAAGACATCTGCCAAGCTGTCGCTTCCTCCCTTGTGGGGATGACAAGTAGAGGCTGCAGGAGAAAAAAAAATAAAAATATTGCTACAGATAATCAATTGTCAATAGCAATTATGCGGTTAAAGTTATGAATCTTTAGTCACACGTACATTGAAATTGTCATTCTGAATAAAAGCAGCTGTTAAATATCCAAAATGTAAATATGACACCAAAATGACATATCACTGTACATGGAGACGCACTGTATGATAAATGAGTGTGTGCCTAGACAGTGTCCGTGACCTTTACATATTGCATCATCGACCCATTAATAATGCATTCTCCAGCACTTACATGCTCAGTACCATTACTATGTTTCATATTGTGAGTCGAAAAAACAACAACAGTTTGTTCTGCTTTTGCTTGCCAGCTTTGTCTGTCAACTAGACCTTAAGGGCCTGTTTAAAAATTAATAAGCAGTGCTTATACTGTAAATAACTGCTGGTAATGCACTGTGGGTTATTTGAAATGTAAAACCTACTGTCATGCTATGATTATCTATGTATCTGCCCTGAGCGCGGATCCAAGCACAGAACCATTGTTCCATGCAATCTGCTTGCCAGCTGACTTATTAAGGCTCGCTGTCACTCGCGAACATGTTGAACAGTTCCCCTGAGTTGAGACGCAGTGGGGTTACTGTACCAGCATTTCTGAGGGCGCTTCATATACATAATGCAATGTAGTTGTGATGAGGTAATTATGTTTCAGACTCTTAGGATATACTCGAAAATAAAAACAGCACTGCAGAAAAAGTATCACAGCCGTAGATTGTTTTCACAAACATTCATTCTTTAATTTTACAAGAAAAGAAAAAAACATTACACCTATGGATACATTCATTCATTCATTCCTGTTATGTAGCTAATAGTAGAAAAGCCTTATTCAGCCAGATTTTCAGCAAAGTGCTACATGCAGAGGGCAGACAAATAGCCTGAGGACTCTGCCATCAATCAGTTTGTCAGTCCCCATTAGTTCTGTTCTGGATGTACCCTTAAACAAGCCCAACCTCGTGTCTTTGTAATTGTGTGTCTATCTACTGATGCCAACCTCCTGCCCAGTGAATAATTAATTTGGGTAAATTGCGCAGCTATAATTTGGATTCCTACTGTACTAGTCTCATGGTCACCCTTACTCTATATTGGACTGGAAGTCTATTTTCTGCCCCATATCAATTTTTCATATGCAGCCATTTGTCCTTAGGGGACGAATGTCATCTCAACACTGGATACTGAATTTTCACCTGTCCCCACGGCATTCCACTGACATTTCCTGGACACTGAACGACGTGAGGGAAAAGACTCGATTATACTACTTCTTACTTAAAAACTTGTCCTACTTCTGTGTGTCACAGTCCTGTTGCTTTGAACAATCAGGCTGCTTCGGGTTTTCAGAGCACCCACCCTGCATAACAATCATGTTAGAGCTTTTTTTTTTTCTTTTTTTTTTTTCCTTTCATTTCATTATCCAGTGGTAACATTTCACCAGCGGCCACAATTGACCCTATACAGAGCAACATGAATGAGTTTAAGTGACACCTGATTATCAACCTGCTTGATGAGTCTGGGCTCTGCCTCCCACACATATGCAGTTTAGAGAAAGGGGAAAAAAAGAAAACAAAAATCGAGGGAGGCTCGCTCCAGATGGTCATGCCCTTTAGAAGTCTCTCTCTTCCCTGTAATGGAGCGAGTTGGCTGTTACTCCCTAGACTGAGTACTGGGATCAGTCCAGGCGTCTGCTGTTAATGAGCCTCGGTGTTCCCTCCTCTGTTGTGCTGGGGTTTCTGGCTCGGCATATACCTTACGTCTGTTTTATCTGCCCATGTTTCTGCACGAGATCAGATGGGGGGGATAGCAACGGCTGACATGCAAACCCAATTGTGCCTCTACACAGCACTGTTTGAATGTTTTATAGTTCATTTACTGTTAGAATATATGCACTGCAATATACACATTCCATATCAGTCAAATCAATCACAGTTGTTACAATTTATCCTTTCAATTAGATTGATACAATTTCCTTTCTACCTATTAGTGTATGGTTCAGTGTCTTTTACTAGTAGCATCACAAGGAGTTGCCAAAAAAATGTAATATCCTGCACATAAATGCTTAAAAAAAATCTTTTAATATTTTCCTTAAAACCGCATGTATTAATTTATTTATTTGTAACTTGGGGGCAGCAAGAATAATCTGTAAACATTGTACTGACAAATTATTATCTTATAAAGTTAAAATGCCTAACAGAAGTCATTTGGAGCCGTGCTTCTTTTTCCCATGTGATACGGGACACAATTAGATTGTATGATTTGCTTTTGAGGTGAGGGGTCCAGGGAGTGATCTTTAATCAGAGCTGAAGTAATAGAAAATGAAGGTCCTTCTGATGTCTGTCGAGCTTGTGTTTGCCATAAATTATAATTTAATCATATTTTTAAAAAACCTAAACGCTGTACCTGTGAGCGTTTCTGACGATCTTTGTCATGGATTTGTGTTGTTAATTGATTTTCAACAATAAATGGTTTGCATTACATAAGCATAGCTTGTCCACTCCCATTTTGATATTTGAGTATTAACGTTCAAAATGTACCTTTTATGGTAAATGGTATACAGTTAAAAGAAGTGTAAATAATTTATGATTAATCACAATTACATTTTTTGCATTTTTTTCCCTAATATAAAATTTTAAAAAAATAACTATTTTAGTACAGCTTTAATTTAGATAAATTAGTAATAATAAAAGCCAAACAGCTGCGTTAAGAGGACCATCATCACCATCTCAATGTTGTTCACACTGACTGTACAGCCTGTTCGGAAGATTTTTTTTGTCATAGTCAAGCCAAGTAGATACCAATAATTATCTGTTTTGTTTTCTATGTTCACAATTAAACAACAATTACAAATTCATCCATGTCATACTGTGAGCTGTGATTGTTTACCTCACACTGAGGAACCATAATTACACATATTGTAAAAATAGAATTTAACAAATCTCAAATATTTGAACTCAAACTGGTCCTACAGGCTGTCTCCCGTCCGTGGCTACATTAATAAGTTGGGTTGGATGTATCCTGTGAGGTGTTTGCCTCTCTTTGGCTTTAAGGCTTTAAAAGAGGCCTGCAACACTTGAGAGAAGTGCTGGTCTCACAGTGTAGAAGAGCCTGTCGACATCTTCAGTATGATTGCTGACCATTCTGGGCTACTGGGTTTGATGTCCCTCTAGGCTGGTGATACATGCTGAAAGTCAAGTGGCTGGGTATACATATTATTGCCTGTTTCAATGGTCACCTGTTGTGGTGTCCTGCTGGTGTCTCAGGGTAAGGGGTGTGCTAGAATCAGATTTTGTGCACGCAGACCCTGGCACTCCTTGGATTTGTGACTGTTTTTGACCCAAGCTGATGTACTGCAGCCATATTGGTGGGAACCATCCTCATTGGCACGTATTTGTAAATGACAGCACACTGCACTGTAGCAGACAACGGTTAAGTCTATAGACTTTTCTGCCACCGCTGTAATGCTGGTGTTGCTAGATATCCCAATACATAAATCAGTTGGCAGCGTCCAGCTCAACACATTTTCACTGACAGTGATAGAACAAATGTTTGGACTGATCATAGTCTGTAATCAGCCATCTGAATAATTAAGGTAGGCGGTGTGAAAATGACTAAGTCTTAAAACCCCAGTCTGTCACTGTTGATGACATTGACTTTTGGCAAATAAGAACTGTTAACTTTGTCACTTTTGATTGACCTTCCACAGGCTGGATGTGAAAGTGTTGCACAGTAAATGAGCAATCTGAGAAATGGAAAAATATATATATATATATAATTACCATTTTAAAGCGGAATTGTCTTCTTTGTGGCTGGGAGTGGCATGTCAAGGACGTCACTGAGACGGCTGCCAGTAACAGCTCTGACCAGAAAGCATGGTTTTCGCTGATTTGCAAAGGACCGTGTGTCTATTTCTATTAAAACAGGGCTACATTAGGTTGAATGTAGCTTATACACTTGCATACAACATTTTGGTCTGGTGAGTTCTGCAGGATCTTCTGGACATCATTTTTGGTAATAGGTCTCTTCTTACTTCATCTATTCTGGAGTGTCTGTCATTAAAACCTACATTCACAAGATGCATTATCAGTGTTATTATGGACTTAAAGGTCCACCTAACAGTTTTTAGGAGTGATTGGTACCCTGATACCCTCAGACGCAAATCAAAAGGGCAATGAAAAGAAATGTATTTCAAGTATATTTTTGCATTATTTAACAGTGGGTATGTTATTGTCCATTACATTGTGACTTCTATATAAGTTCTATACATCTATATGTAGTAGAATTAAGTCTCTTAAGTGTTTTCTTTTTATATATGTAAAATATGAATATCAATTTAATCAAAACATACGCTATCGTGCTATGTGGCCAAACTAAAGGTGGGTTATTTATGTTTGTTGCGTTATTTCTATTAACCCTCTTAAACTTCTCGCCAATTAGTCCCTGAATATTGTCCATTCAAAAAAGTAAAATGATGAGCGCAGACAGAATATGTTGAATTTCCAGTTCCTGGCCTCAGAAATCATACCTAACCACTCCAGCAGACAGGTTTGCTCCTCTTGCTCACTATGTCTCTTCTGTGGTCAGATAAAAATGGGTCAAAAACCCATATTTGCCATCTTCCTTCACACATGAAGACCTCTCTCCCCAAAGACACAATTAGAGGGGAAAACCAGTGTTGCCTCAGAAAGCAAATAAAATTTCAGAGATGTAATAAGACAGAAGTGTGACTTGAGGCAATAGCAGAAGCCAGTACAGACACATTACCAGGTGGTTTTCTGATTAAAGCTGCAACAGCCATAACAGTATGACAAATGGTGGTGGGGTTTCATATAATCATCAGTCGTTATGTTCCTTTGCAGTTGCACAGATGTTTATAGGAAAAGCATCCGTGTGATCATATTTAAATGTAGCTTTTGTCTTCGGGGGAAGTGGAGTAAAGGCTGGGAACAGCATGAAGTTAAAGTTGGAAGGCTCCGTCTCCACGGGTTTCATCTGCCAGCTCTCCTCTGGTCCCCTGTGAAGCAATTTGTTGAGGCAGCACATAAATTACACAGCCAGGCTTAGGTGTCACTTATTACAGACAGGTCAGGTCCTGATTGAAAGGTCTGGATATAAAAAGCATCTCTGATTTGTCTCTTCCCTCTGAAATGTTACTCACACCGAGAAGGAGGAAATGCTATGAGTCATTATTAACAGCCACAGCACGCAGGACTCTGTGGATGTGTGCACCTCCTCAGTGTCTTCACAATGGAGTCCTGCAGTAGTATGTCATACAGAAACCATAAGTGCATGCTTATACCAGTATGTATCTGCAAAACCTGGAATAGCCACAGAAAATAATTTACTCGATGGGACACAACCTCGAAAGTGCATATTTAATGATGAACTATTAAATTTTCCGTGAATGTTTGCAGAGCATATTGGGATTTGGCAGATATGTTGTTACATATGTTGGCAGATATGTAAGACAGCATTGTGTATTGCAATCATGGAGAGAAACTAAATATTTAAAAAGGTTGTAAAACAGCTTAATTCTTCTGTTAATCTTTGTAACTTTGTAACGAGTCCACCTTAAACTACAGAAAGTATCCGTCTACAATATATGAAAAGCAGAGTCTCTCTCGCTGCTGAGGCTCACACAATATGGGCTCAATAGAATAACTTGACTTTCATATCAGAGATCAGATGAGGTGGAGGTATATCTATATATATAGAAGACAGGGAGGGAGAATCAGTACTAAGCTGCAGGTAGGTTATACGTTACCATAATCCCTCAATATATCTCAAGCCAGAGTTTCACCCTTGCCAGCGAACCATAATTTAATCACTAAATACAGGCTTATTATAACAGGAGACATGTCACAATATTCAAAGTTTAGTTGTAAAAAAAATGAAATGAATGACGGCTGACTTCACTGGGACCCCTGAAGAGATCAGAGTCATCTACAGTGTTGCTACTTATTATCCTTTTTACGACAAGTCAAAGTATCTGCTGTGCAAAAGGTCTTCATACAGCGTGCGTTGCTCGCCAACACTGTTCTCCCCCTAACTGACAGTATACACTGATTAAGGTTACTGCAATTTCAACTGAAGAAAGTGGTGTTATTTCCACATACACACAAAGATAACAACACCAAAAATAGATGGTATTTTGCTGTCAAAACTATTGCCATTGAATGCTCATATGTCACATGTAGTATTATAGATATTATAGTATATATACAGTAAAGCAGTACAGTGACAGTACATTGAAAGCAGATGAAGATAGATGCAATAAATCATTGACAATACTTGCTTGACGGATTCCTGCGATTTTGTTTTTAGTGTGCAATAAATGAAAAAAACATCACAGGCTTTCAGCAAACTACCACAAACATGACACAAAGCAGCAAGATTTTCATACTCGCATATCACAAATTGAAATGCCATAAATTATGATTATTAATCTCCTGCCGATCATACACAGTGAGGGTGATAGAGTCATTACTTCCTAGATATTGCATCATCACATCATAGACGAAATTACACGTTGCATTGTGAGAAAAAAATAAAAAGCCGTGAGCTTGTATTGTGTTTCAAACATTAAAGCGGTTGAGGTCTTTGCCCTTCATGTTTTCCAATTTAACCCCTGTTAAATGAATATGATTATGTAAACGACAATAGAACATCAAAACGCATCCGTCTCATTTTCTCTTTACAGTCAATCAATGAGGTTTCATTGAAATTCAGGACCAGACGCTCCTGCATGTAGGGCTGAACAATTAATGGAAATTCTATTGACATCACAATATGGCCTACTGCAATGTTCAAATCACAGGAGGTGTAATATTTGAAAAAGATGACAAAATGATTATCAAATTACCATTTTGAATGAAATATTGCGGTGCTTGCAGAGATGCCCTGGCCTACACATCATTCTACAGACTTAAGAAAAGCTCTTTGCTGTGGTAGAAAAATCACATCATTCCCTTTTGGTACCACAAATCATATCATAATTGCAATATCAGCCAAAATAATTGCAATTAGATTTATTTATTTCAAGATATGTTCAGCCCTACCTCCGTATCCAAACAACAGCCCACACAACAACAACAAGCTTGAGGTCAACTAGGTTTTTGTTTAACACGTCACTGATTGGACTATATTCCATGTCGGTTCATAAAATGCTACATACCAAGCTGGGAGTTTTGACAGTGAAGACCAGAGTTCACATACTACAAAAACAATTTTAGGCGTAGGGACATATTGTGGTTTGGTTAAATATGGAAAAGAAAGGGTTAGGGTTGATGTGGTTCAAGTTACATAAACATTTCCATAAAATTATTAATAAGCTTTAGTTTATCAAAAATAACTTCTCTCCAGAACACAATGTTTTTAGTCACCTCAACAAAGGTTAAAGCTGTTTCCAGTTTCCTCATATACAGACCATTGACCGACCATGTGACCGATACTGTAGATCACTATAGATACCAAGAATAATGGAAAATGCTAAAATATACTATAACAATAGCCAAGTAGATACAAGTTATAAAATATATAATAAATACCTCTGTAACATTTGATCATATTACATAAGTTATTGGTCATACCAGACCAAGTAAACAGCACATCCATATATGCAAACTACAATTATTATTTTTTTTTCCTCTCACTGACTGAGTTTTCCTTTGACCTGCTAAAAAATGAACTTGTCAATTTAACAAAAACCTACTGTTTGTCTCCTTACATCGTTACAAGGCAGGAAACTGAAGCTGCTCCATAGGAAACAGTAGCTGACAGCCAATGACAAACACCGAGTTTAAAAGTCACAGTCTCACTCGAATGATTGAAACCGTCTAATATTACCGAGCTCTGCAACACTTGCCCAGGTTGTTCAATATCAGGAAGTTCATAATGTAACACTTGGTGTCCCACTGGATTAGGCAGTAATTACATGAAATGAATACTTTAATTATGTAGACACTCCTGATAACTGCATATTTGCCCTTGATGTAGTTTGTATTCCTGGATTGCGAGCACATTCTCCACAGATCATGAAACTGAAATCTACCCTCGCTGCTTCCTTTCTATTTTTGGGTGGGGGCTGAAATTTCACAAGGGAGTTGACTATATTGATAATGATGTGCATACTGCAGGCATATGTTCCTCTGGGGATTTGTCCTTACGTGAATGGCCCCTGGAGTTATTATCTGTATCTGTAACGATAATGACTTCTCTCCTTTTCTGCTTCTTTGCTGGCAAAGGTCCTCAGAATGAGGCCAGAAAGCAAATTCCTGCTTCTGGACAAAAAAGAAACTCCCTGCAAAGAATGTGTCACATCTTCTGGGTTTTTTTTATCATTATTTCTTTCTTTAATAAATAGAATCTGCCTAATGCATCATGATGTGCAGACTTTGATAGGAGTAAAAAGACACTCATATCGGTATCGGCAGTTCATTTGAACTTAAATCTGTTACAGATTTACAGAAAAAGCTTATTTTTAGCAGTTGTTTACCACTCAGAGTTCATATTTTTATTGTTCATACAGAGCTTCAAGGGCATCTCTTTTTTCAGTTCTGGTGTATTTTAAATATCTTGAGTGCTTTTAATTGACTTTCTTTTATCTCTCTCTATTTTATTGTTGTTGTTGTTGTTGTTTTTGTGAGAAAATGTTTTCATAGCCAGATTTTAATTAAAAACTAGGTTAAAGTCAAAGTCATTACCTTGGTTAAAGAGAGAAGTACAAATGGATTTTATCAAAAGAGCAGGAGGCTCTGCTAGAGCTGACATTAAGGATTAAGGATCGTTACACTCATTTGGTTTTGAGCCCTGACTGGAAGGATTTTCAGACACGGTATGATAAAAGATTTATTAGAGTAAAAGAGAGAAGCGTTGGAATATTTGTTGACTGATGGTTGATTTTTTAATGTTAATTCTTACATGCATAAATGGTAAAACATGACCTGGCTGGTCTTATTCTTTTGGCAATATTTTTTGTGACAGAAATATTTCAGCATTTAATATTCCTGTTGTCCAAATATATACCAAAAACCTTGAATTGTATGGACCTCTTTTCTTTTAGAAGTTTTTGTTTGTTTTAAAATTTAAATTAGGTACTTATTTCAGGTATGTAAGCGATTTACAGTGAACGCATCTCAGCTCACCACTGGAGAGCTGCCATGATTAGTCAATTAACCGATTAGGCGATTGACAGGAAAAAAATAATAATCGGCAACTGTTTTGAAAATCATTTTGTGTCATTTGTTTTCAGCTTCTTAATATGAATATTTTCTGTTTTCTCAAGTTCTATATGATAGCAAATTAAATATCTTTGTGTTGCGAAATAGTGATCGACATTTTTTAGACCAAACAACTACTTGAGAAACAAATGGATAGATTAATTGATAATGATTAAGAGTTCCCTAAAGATTTTTTTTTACCTAAAAAATGTATATCACTAAATCGATGACTGTTTTACATAATTAAATAATAATTTGTTTACAATTTTGTGAATGAATTTCTACTATTATAATGAGATGACTTTACAGATTTAGTGTTTCAATGACCTTTGCATGTTAGAGTTTAAATGGGTTAAAAAGTGGAACCCCCCCATGTGATTCATGCACTGCTCTATATTTTATGACTGATCCACATTTTACTCTTAAAAAAAAAATCCTGCATAAAACACACAGGCCAGATGTTACATCCAACACGCATGAAAAATGAATCTGAAATAATAAATGATTAAAAAAAAAAAAAACCCCTCCATGATGAGGAGGAAACAGTTGGAAATAGTTTGATATAAGGGGGGAGTGGTCTGAATCTCGCTGTCCTTTATTGGCTTGAGAAAAAAAAAAAAAAAAAAAAAAAAAGACAGACGCACTTTGGAGTTGACTGCTGGGACGTGTGTTAGTCCTTTGATCCACAGTAAAGGCTGCGTGGCTCGGCGCTCTGCCTCACGTCTTCTGTCCTCTCTGCTGCTTTCTGTCGTGTCTCCTCTCCTGAACAGGTAAGACACCCGCCAAAGTTACCGTGCCACGCTATGGTGTGTTTTCTTTGTACACTTCGCTGTGTGTGTATCCCGCCTGCCCGCCGCACGCTGCTGCACGCTGCTGCCGCGCGTTTGCACAGGTACCGTGTAACTGCACGGGGTGACGCGCTGTAGACTACTATACCTCCACGTAGCCCGTTTATTTCCTAAGTTAAGACTCGCCAGTCCACAGTGTTGCTACAGACATCGCGGTGCTTTGCGCATTCCAGCAGGCTGCAGGTGAAAGAGGACTGTTGCATTGTTGGTCGCCTCCGCGCTGTGGAGACAGAACCGTTACTGTAACCGCTCCAGACATTTGCAGGATGCTCCTCAACACATATTTGTGTGTCTGACGTGCGTCGTCTCTCCACATTCAGTCAACGGCTGAAGCGCAAGAGACACCTGCAGAGAGGCTGACGGAGGCTTTATCAAAGTGCTTTTTTTTTTTTTAATATTCTCATGCGTTATTATGGGGAAATGCATAAGAGAAAAGCACGATTGATTTTTTTCATTTGCATTAATTTGGAATCACCATAGCTTCTAACACAATGAACTGTGTCCTGCTCCAAATATTAATTAGAAATGTGCTTGTGATGAAGACCTTGATCATTTCAAAGCTTATCCTTACACGGTGACAGTTTTTTATTATTTCTATTGACTGTGTGTGTGTGTGTGTGTGTGTGTGTGTGTGTGCTACCTGGATGTGCTTTGCTGTATGATGTTTATCTCATATTTAAAGTGCTTTGACCAATACTCACACACCTTCAGATGTCTTGAGCTACTCATGTTACTTTGATTATGTTTTTGCACTGATATACACGGGTCATTAAGTTGAATATGTACCCCACCCCCCCACCTCCCGCCAACCACACACACATATCACTCACTTACTCACTCACACACTCAATCACCCCTTTCCCACCCAGGAAGGTACTCCAGCATAATAAATATTCCATTAGCCATTTTCATTGAAATGCACCCCTCCCCAAATTGTATTCAATGATCACACTCCTCTGTCACTTAGTCCAGTGAAATGATGATTAATATGCCACTTTGTGTGGCTTAATTTCTAAGCACTGACTTAATAAACCTGCCACGTTCATGTAGCCTCGTGGATTACTCTCAGGAGGGTCATCTAGAGAATACACATGGACCCTCATATTCACATAATTCGGCCACCAGGTTTTTCTTTCATTTAAAAAAAAAAAAAAAAAAAAAAAATGAGACATTGCAGCGCATAAAGAATTCACAACAGTCGTAAACAGTATGTTTACCCTTGTTCCACCAGGATTATAATGTAGTCTGCATAAAATACAGCTGACGCACCAACGTTAAATTCAGTCTGTACAACAATAAACATTTTCAGTGCTTGCAAAATGATCACGTACACAATGCCTCCCTTTTCTGGCACCAGGAATTTCCAGGTGGGCTTCATACAGTGTTGCCAAATTGGACTGCTTTTTTTTTTTTTTTTTAGTTGGGCAGGTAAAAATAGTTTTGGGTGATAATTGGAGCTAATTTTGGTACATATTTTGGCTATATTTCAATAAAGCGTTCCCTTCTATCATCCAAGTATTTTTCGACTTGACACTAAATGCTACGGATGCATAGGTTCACCTCACATCAGACCAACGTTCAATATAATCGAACCCAAACGTAATATCTATGATGTTACATTGTCAACACAGTGTTTTATCCTCTACACAACCAACTGTGTAATCATACCACCGTCTTGATAACGTGAAGTCTCTCGCGGGAGTCTTTCCCATCTGTACATGTCAGTGTATTCCTTCACATTTCACAGTTATCACCTCATGTTGCTGCTGACTTCTCTGAGCGGTCCGAGCAGGTAGGCAGCTGAAGGCTGAAGGCTAATCTTCACAGGGGTGATAGAGATATCAGTGATGTATGGAGCGGATGAGGTGGTGTAACACTTAGGGCTGACTGTTGTCGTGTAGGGTCAGGTCTGTGATACTGTAGTACTGCTTCAGCCAGCTCCTCTCATGGGGTTCGGCACTCTTAATAGCTGCAGGTGGATACAAGCAGAGGCGGCCTCTGTATTCACAGCCGCAGATGCCTTGATGAATGCTGTGCTGCTGCTCAGGCATCTGTCAGTCGCTTCTGCTCTCCGAGTGAAATACTCCCTTGGCTACCAGCCAGATAGGCAGCCAGTGGATATTGTGACATGGTTATGTTTCACAGTAAAAGTGATGGCTGTGTTATCCCTTAAGGAGAAGCTTCTGTACTTAGACATTGTCTTAGGGTGTTTTCACTCATGTTTGCTTTGTTCTAAATTAGTTGCTGAGTGGGTGAACTTGGTGCTTTTTTTTTTTCCACCCCTTGGTTGGTTTCTTTTTACACAGAGAAAAATCCAAGCAAAATGCGGCACCACAAGCCACGCGAGAATGCTCACGCACTGGTCAGATGTGTCTGGGCAGGAACAAGAACATATACACCCGAGTCCAGGTCCAGCCTTGATTTATTCCCTGGCTAGTTGTTAGCAACTGTCCAATTTTCTCATCTGCATCCCATTATGCAAAGCTCATCTGGCTATGGGAGCTGTTTTGCTCAAATTTGTGGAGTACACCTCGTAGTCAGGTCATGATCACGTTCCCACCACAAACAAACCACTCCAGACTTCGTGTGGGACCGGACTGAGACCACCTCCTCTAAAGGGCCTCGGTGTGTTTCTCAGGGGCGCACCCGAGTGTGATTACTGTCTTCACACCTGCCCAAACGCATCTCACCAAGGCAGAAAGTGAACCAGAGTTCGATTTGACCAGACTGAAAAGTGCATCGGTGTGAAAACACCCTCAGTGGTACTACAGCACCTTTACATTGGTGTGAAGTAATTACTGTACCTTGTCAATATGGAACGAGATCTTGCATAATAACGCAACATTATTAAAGCTGCAGTAACTAATGTTTTTATATTAATAATTATTACCATAACACAATTCTGTAATGCCAATGAAAGCAAGCGTTTGCTGTATTAGCTTTATAATAAATGTCCATGTTGTGTTTTATAGCTTGTTCTGCTGTCTCCAAGTGACCCAAAACAACTCGGAGGTTGTAGCTTTAGTATATTTATTTGATACAAATATACTATTTAAATATAGCAGATGTATGTACATTCAGGTGTGAAATATTGAATCTGATGTTTATTGCACTTTACTGTTTTTATTGTTATGCATTACATTAGACTCTTAACACATTTACAACAGTAACAAATATAATATCATCACAACACGATGGCTGTTAATAACATCAATTATTACACAGGCCCTACTACGCAGTGATTTAAAATTTGTCAGTCTATATAATTATCTCCTGACATTTAATTAAATTTGGTATCTGCAATCTCCTCCAAACAGTAATGCACTACAGTTTATTAGTATTGCTTTGAGAGTGAGCTCATTTTCTAATATTTAGAAAAATCTAAATCTTTATGTTCATTATGTCTTATCGTTTTCTAGCAACATTACCTTTTTATGCGGCTTGAAGGGAGGAACGGTCAGACAGATATTGATCAAATGGGACCAGATCGCAGGCTCTTGATTAAAACTCATTTTTCTTTATTAAAAATAACCTTTTAAGCCGAGAAGGGTCTAGCCATTTAATGAGAAAATACACATATTTGATTTTGCCATTCAATTTGATTGTTGCCAGATGAATCCAGAGAGAGTAAGTGTGATTATTGCCGTGTGATCATTGATTTGGTTGGGGTCTATCCACGCAGTCCAATCTGTTAGAAAGTGTAAAGCAATAAATGAGTCATTTTAAAGAAATCTACTAGCTTGATAGTTAAGAATGAAAATGTCACCGGTAAAAAACACTGGACGGGTGGGATACTTAACAACGTCAAACGTCTTTAAATGTCTTGTTTTGTAATAGTACCTTACAATGATAGAAAACAAAGAAAAATAGCAAATCTTTCTATTGAAGAAGCTGAAACAAACAATTAATTGATTATTAAAATAGTTGCAGATTACTTTTCTGTCACTCAACTAATGGATTCATTATTTCAGATCTAGCTATTTTATGCCTACATACTTACTTTCATTATCCATTTGTCCAAACATATATTTATTTACTAATACATTCATTCATCTGTAATTTAATGGGGAGGGTTTTTTTTTGACATGATTATATGAATAATGTTTCACAGGCTTTTAGCTTGACATTCATTTAAATATGAGAAAACAGTTGATAACATATAATATATATCTGGTATTGCTATTAGTATTAATTGATCTACCTAAACTCTATACATTCAGGCCTCAGTAGTCAGGAGAGATTCAGAGAGAGGCTGAAAGGTGCTGTGTGAGGACATGTGGTCGAGCTGTAGGACGCCAGGTAAGCAGGACAGAGTGGTGACCTTCACTCTTTGATAGAGACTGACAGAAGCTTGATGAAGGCTCTGCAGCCGGAATCATGTTAAATTATTTCTGACATGAAGCTGCAAGAAACCTTTAAAGTCGGGGAAGAGCAGTTTGCACCACAGTATTGGAATTAATGAAAGAACCTGACCAACAGCCATCTTAAATTTTATATTGAAACAAATCATTTACTCACTTGATTGATACCAGAACTCTACTTGTCAGCTGCTCAGTCCAACAAGAGTGTGTTGCTAAGTAAACGTGTGCAGTGCAACATGTAAACTGTTCACATGTTGGTTTGATTTGTAGTTTGCTTTTCTCAGCAGAATTGTTACCTTTGTGTGATTTGCCTTTGTCAAATGCTCCCTGACAGAAGAAGACCAGCTTATGAATAAATCAGAGCCCTCACTTTCACCACTTTGAAGGATAGCGAATGGAATTACCATGTACTGCACCATACCGAACTGCGAGCTACTTTCATCTTTTTTTGCCCCCTCTCCTTCTAGAAATAGTCCAGCTGCAGCCGTCTATACATTTCATTTGTAAACCCGTACACAATTTCATTAATAATTCCTGCTGGTGTTGTTGTTGTTGTTTTCCCCCAACAATAGTTTTTTTTACAATCAATTATTCATATAAACCTGGCAGTGAACCCATCAGTTATGGTATCTGGATTTTGCACAAATAGACTTTAATTGCTTATCTCTTATGTAAGACAGCCACCTTACTTCAGTGGTTGGTCACCCATGATTTAAGACTAATCTTCTTAGCCATGCACCATATTTGTATTTGTAAAACAGCAGATTATATTTTTTCTTAAGAAATACATCATCTGTCAGGAGGGTGATTTTTTTTTGCATTAATGTTTGTCAGGAAGCAAATTGTAACTGTAACAGTTGTGTTTATGTAGATATTCTTGCACCTCTGTACTTGTGCCAGTATCCCAGATATAGATTTTAATAGTAATATAGCTGCAGTCCGGATATTGAAAGCAGTATTGAAAGTCAACAACTGCTCACAAAATAATTTTAGGCAAAGAAGGTTTATCCATTTCCAAAGCCTAAATAAAGTAACGGATGCTCTGTATCTGCAGAAAGCACCAACGTAACAAAGTGAAGTTTGGAAGTTTACAAACAGGCTTTCCAGTTCGACTGTGGTGTGAGAGGAGATGGGAGCCGGGCGTAGTTTCCTCCAACAAATCCTCTGTTGCGCCGGCATCACTAACACATTAGGGGTGGTGCACATTTTCAAAAGCAGATCCCGCTTCCAAGTTGGGCAACACCTGCACAAGACTGATAGAAAGCCTGTAATATCATCCTGTCACACAGACACTTTGCAAGATCTTTCATAGATGAAATTTATAACTGGTGGAATATGAGCTCATGATATAATGAATAAAAAATGTGTTTTTTTTTGGGGATACTTTATTTCCTCCTAAGTCTCCAAAAGCAGGTCTTTATAAGTTGAATGATGTGTGGACTTTTGGAAGGTGCCGGACTAAAAGAAGATTGGCAGCTGTTTAGTCAGATAAAACCTTGACTTGCATAAAATGTTAGTTTATCCCTGCTGGGAGCATATTGGTGTTATTACTGGAGAGTGGCGTGCAGTCTTTTAAGAGCAGCTTTGTGCTTTAGAGCAATGTATGGATTTTACTACAGTATCTGGGATAGGAAGCTTCTGTCTGTGATGGGAGTTTATATGTTTTATCTCTCGGCGTCACATCATTTTCTTGCCAATATATGGAAGTTTTTATGACTGTTACCCATACACAATGTGATTCTAACTACATTTACAGGAAACATTTGACTTTACAACAGCAGCAGATATGAGCCGCTGTCACACAAACGTGAGTTACATGGCTATCGCAAAGAGAATGACTATTTTAGCCTTTGGCAGTGATATGGCCATATTGTCACACAGACATGACTTTACAGTGATTCTTATTCTTTATGTTATTGTAATTGAAAACTGAAGCATAAGAACAATGTCTAACCAGGAGTGCCCGCTGATAGAGAGGTCTTCCCGAGAAATGCCAGCCTGTGTTTGTCTCTAGGCAGTAGTTGAATTGCTTCGTTGCTGCTCTACGCCTTTCATGTCAAGCCACATAGACAGCTACGCCTGTCAAGGCACAACTGCAGTTTACAATGATAATGGTGGCGGATTTACCATCAAATTACATAGTAATTTTGAAACAACGGGTCCTTGATTTCAGACAGAAGTAGACGAAAAAGCAGGCTTCTCAATTGTCGCTGGTGATTTTCACCCGCAAATGTTGCTGGTGCTGGCAGATTTTATCAGATGCAGCTATCCTGTTAATTGACGGTAGCTCAATTAATTGAATGACAAATCTGTCTCAACCTGACTTTTTACATACATATCATGCTAAAAGACTAAAACTACAGGCAAAATGTCAGCATCCTCACCAGTAGATGATCCACGTAGAAAGATTTAGAAATAAAAATAATAATAACGGTGTTGTCTGCGAACAAATACTATAAGTACAAAGGAGAAATATGAGATCAGACTCGTATTTAATTCTAAAACCACATGATTTTACTTCTTAGCTTTCTTAGATGAACATGTCAAGAGTTGTGATAATTCTAAATTGACGGTACAAGAAAAAGGCTTTGAGGGCAAGGACTACCCAATGCTAACTGTAACGTATCTTGAATAACAAGTTTGGCAGGAGCTGTTGAGTGTGAACTGGTCCTAATCTAATAAAAGAGCAGGTCAGAGCTGCTAAAGTTAAACCTACGCTCTGGTAGAGAAACAGCCAGGCTCCATACAGCGGATGTGCTATCATAAATTCTTTTAAATATAACCTATAAGCCTGCAAAACTAATGTTGTCAGCTTACGAAATGCTCCTTGGCCTCGGCAGTAATGCTGGCTTGGGTTACTATGTAGTAAGCTAGACAGCTGGACATGCAAACGTTTGCAGTTTATAGAGTTACAGAGTTTAATCCCTCCCTTACACGTTTGCTCTCATATTTTTGGTTTTGGAAAGACGACTCCAAAAAAACCCCAAAACACTTTGACAGGCGTGGCATCTACACAGAAAATGCACCGACGTGCGGATGACGGTCCTCTTGCCTTTATACAGTATATAGCAAATGTATACTACAGTGCATCCTTATTCACAGCAGCTGGAAGAAGTTGACGGAAATGACTTTCTCTCCGACACTTACATCCATCAAATCCTGTCTCATCAAGTCCTATCTGAGGTTGACAAACAATGTGAGTGTGTGTGTGATGTTTAATGAATCCACGTGCTTGGTGCGCATTGTATAGCTGTTTTTAATATACATGTATTCAGTGCTCAACCTCTCTCTCTCTCTCAATGGACAAGATTGGTCCTGATCAAGTTTGACACTTCCTAAATGATCGTGATAGCTTTTGACAATCAGCGTCTTTCTCTGTCCATGGCTCCTAATGGAAAACTGTTAATCTAATAAGTACGCGTACACTGAGGTAGGTGCGTGTATGTGTGGGGTGCTAGGTGGACGGATGCTGTGTGTGCGCGTATTCGTGTGCTATTTTTTTACATCTGGGTTAATTCACATAACCTTTTTGTGATGCCGTCTTACTCTGCGATGTGATGACATCACATTAGCACATAGCAACCCACTCGGCGTCTCTGCCAGAAGAATGTAATTGAGAAGAGAGCCCATGGGAGTTTGATGGGCAGATTGAGAGTCTTATAATGATCTCTGTAGCAGCCGTATAGCAAGCTATTTCCAAAAATGTCCCAGTAATACCTTTTAAACGTTATGAACGCAATGCTTAGCTTGCAGAGAAGGCTGGATCTCATATACAAGTCATATTATCTGTGGGTTTTGTGCACATACTGTATCAGTCAGCAGCACGTATGTAGTATTGCACGTAACATTGGAAAAATAAATGAAAGCAGTGAGCATAATGAGAGCTTCCTGGCTATTAAGCAGAATTTCCAACACCCCTCTCTTGTAATCTACAGAGTAGCATAAATGGTGAACCTTGGCAGCCTGCAGCATGATTAATACACTGCACACTAAATGGATTTGCAATGAACCAATCGTGTGATGAGCTGCTTACATTGGCAATAAACTGGTACCTCGACAGTAGTATGTCCTTTCCCGCTCTTTTACGTGTGTATTTGCATGGCAAATGGCCACAGTAGGCTCATTCATGTGAATATGTGTGACCATAGTGAATCATCCATCACAAATACAGGCTTTCTCATGGCTGTTTTTTTTTTTTTTTTTTTTTTTTTTTAGACAGCGTGGTGTGCTTCTCACTCTCTGAAACAGGTCAGCTGGTCAAAGGCTTGTTTGTCCTCCGCTGGGTGTTTGTCCCTGCAGCCTGACTCTGTTGATTTTGTCTCCTGTGGCCCCGTCAGTCATCTGGCCCCGTGACCTGCACCATTTCTCCCCGTTTTATCCAGGCAACAGTTCCAGCCCCAGCCCATCTCTCAGCAACACCCCTCATGACAGCACATTTTCAAGACAACTCAAATCCTTTGCACAGTGAAAAATAGCTCATGACACATGTGATTATTTTAAACCTTTAAAGTGTCTTTTCGTATTGTGCTTACCGAGTTGTGATAGATTAAGCTTTATCTTCACGGCCACATTGCACCTCCTCTTTCTTTGCAGTGGATTGTTTATGTTTGTGTCTCTCATGAAAAAAAAAAAGCATCTTCTAGTAGGGATTTATCAATACATTTTGTCCTAATATCAAGGCAGCATAAATACAGCCTGCAAGGCCTAATGGATTAAGACCACAGCCATCCTTCAAGTCAAACACTGATTGTGATTTCATTACCCGCAGGAATGTTCTTTTACTTTTGTTTTAGAGCAGAATTGTGTTAAACTGAAATTGCCATTTCCTCTTAATGGAAAACATGTTGTGAAGATAAAAGGGTACTGCTATGTATCTCTGAAATACTGTTATCAACGAATATGGATCTTCACCTGGCCGAACAATAACTGGACCTTGGCTGCGACACTTTTCTGTTGAATTTAAACCTTGAGTACCCACAATTGAAAAGCCATAATATGTCTTATAGAAATGCTGTTTCTGGATTGGACTGCACGGCTTTGATTAGATTAGATGCAGGCTTCCTGTCAGGTGCTGTTAGTGGGAGGAGAGCTGGGCTGTGTGTGTGTGTGTGTGATGAGTGAAGCCACTGCCCTGCACGGTGGTGGAGAATGGATGGCCTCGGAGTACAAGGTCCAGGAGAAATGTGCCCACCATGCCGTTAGGGGATAGGGAGGAGATGATTCATTTTCAGCATCACTTCACCCAGGATGATCTCATTACTTTGTGTGAGTGGACAGTCCCAGCGATGAGAACTCTGCAGGTCTGCAGAGCCTCCACCCTGAGAAAAGGCCTGTTGTATGAGACATTACACGCTCCTCTGCTGTTTGTGTATTGATTATAGAATATAATAGAAAGATAGTAGGAGCACAAATATATTCATGGTGTCTTTTCAGATGATTCATGCAGGTGCGTCGGATGCGGTGTGACTAAAAAGTGAAAATAATAGTTGTTATCCGCCTTGTTTAAAGTCTATTTTTGTTGTCGGTGTGATTGTTAATAACCCAAATTCATAAATTTAGAGTGGATATTATTTTACGATGCGCTTGTGATGCACTCACACACTAAAACATCCAGTCCTTGACACTTGCGTGCGTTTAGGGATCTCAGTTATAATCCAGGCAGTCACTGTTCATATTTTGTTCATCTTTTTATTTATTACTTCTTCTGTTTAATTGCATACCTTGTGTATAATCTACTGTGTGTGTTGATAAAAGACACATAGTCAGAGAATAAGAGAGCGGTGATCATCTCTTTGACCTTGTCTCATCTTTTTTTATTTTTATTTTTTTTTTATTCTATGATTCATAATTATTCCAGTGTGATACTGTATGTTGCAATTATGGTATGAATAGAAGATTAAATAATAATCAGAAAACCTGAAGGCGTCTCAAAGCTTTGCACGCATAGTACCGAGCTCATCATACCTCTGTGTGCACTAATTAAAATGAGGCACAACTTCATATCTAAGTCATACAGTAGAGCACGTTGTGTTTAAACAGTGTGCGGTGGAGTGAAAGCACTGAATCTCACAAAGCCTTGTTAAATGAAAACAGAAGGATTAAACACAAATGTTATGGAGCATTTTAATGATCCACACCTACACTGTAGCCTATAAGAAAGTTACTAGAAAAGGTCATATGTTAAACTATGTTGTTAGTTGGTTGAATGTAAATGTAGTGTAGTGAGTTATGGTCGACTGCTGGTGAAGAAGTCCTTAGATCCTTTAACGAAGTAAAAGAACCACACTGTAAAAAAATATTATTATTTTATAATTATTGATGCATATAATACAACATGGTGCACCTGTGTGGTGGAGATCATCTCGAAATCCAACTGAAATTAAATGTATTCTCAGTTTTTGTGCAAGGAAATATGAAGTATACCACTACTGCTGCTATTGTGTATCATCCACTCTTTGCTTTTGGAGATTCAATAGGAATTGAAAAGTGGGGGGAACCATCTTTGAATGCAGTAACACATCCATACTTAATACATCCATGTGCACTGATGACTGGAGCACATATGTATCACAATGCTTATATTTTATGAAATGGTTGTATGTTAAGTATGCAAAATCTTTATATATAAATTGCATATATGCAAGGTAAACTATAGCTGTCAAATAATGCAGAGTAAAGAGTACAATATCTCCCACTGAAATGTAGTGAAGTCGAAGGAAAAAGGACTGAATGCTGAATAATTGCCAGAATTAGCTTGTGAAAATGTACCCCCAAAAAGTATTGCTTGACTTTAGTGATTATTACAATTAGAGAGAGATGGCTAAAAATGAACGAGGATAAAAAGTGACCTTGCAGTTTGGAGCATCCAGATGGTTACGTGAAATAAACACGGAGGGTCACAACAGTGTCTGACCTTGACCACATGGTGCATTTGGTTCTCCAGCACAGGGCTGATGTATGGAAAGACAGCACATTTTAATCGTGACAAAAACATGGACCGCAACTGCTTTTTTGTTGTTTTTTAAAAACTGTGTTTTTTTGTAATGTACATCAGCGGTGACACAGCTGCTCTCACATAAAACACTCCATGTAAATTTCAAGTCCCCCATGCATGAGTTGAGAGTTGGAAACCGGTGTTTACTGTACATATTTCTGTGATTGCTGTGCAGTATTATAAACTGATTAGAATAGTTGTCAACTTTAATTCGCTTGCCTGTAGGCTAGTTCTCATGTTCTCTAGTTCTCAATATGAGAAAAGTTACACATTTTCAGTCAGCTGTTGGATGGATCAGTTCAGTCGTTGAAGGATGTTGACTTTGTCAAGGTTGGCCTTAATGCATCTATGATGGCTTGATAGGGATGACGTGCTCTCTGCTGACGTTGCCTTTGATGTCTTTAAAGTGACATAAACTAGAAGGTAAAACTCAGCAGTCACTTTACTCTGTTTAGGTAAGACCGTCCTCTCTTCAAGGAACACCTCACCATTTTCCAACGTCATCTCTATATTGGTGTTGCAAATTCTGCCAACTTAGGCTAGATTGTAGTTATACGGTATATTGACATGCTGTAATGGGAAGAGAGCAGGCTTAGATAATTATCTACACCTGCTCTAACTAATGACAACATATCATAACCTGGATATTTTAATGAAACCGAGCCATCATTACTGCCCCTGTAATGTTTCATTAAGTTAAAATGTCCGATGTGGAAGGACACCCGTTCAGCTTTTGTCTTCCTGGATTGTGCCTCAGTGAAATGGACAGGATCAGACAGAGGTGCTAGCGACTTTGTATTAAAAATAGTTGCATGTTTTGTTAGGATGCTAACATTTCCCCTTTATTTATGTACATTATATGATACCTTTGTTACCATTAGTGTCAGTTTTTTTGGAACTGAGTACTAAGAGAGAGATTTAACACTAAATAATTATTTTTAATGCTATTGACATTATTATAGATTGACATGATTTGGGTGGTTCCTCCGTTTTCTATATAGTATCATAATTATAACAGCAGAATTTGCTTACAGTCATAGAAGTATGCACACATTTTTCCTTTTTGCAAATAAATATTTTATTCTCTTCTTACACCTAGAGCAGCTCTAAAAAAGAATCTTGATTTTAAAAAAAAAAAAAAAAAAAAAAAGTATAATTATAATGGACACTTACCTGTTTTATCTGCTTATTACTCTGACAATCATGTCCTCGCTCAGCTATGTGTTTTAAATTATGTTTGTACTTGCAGTCTCCATCTCTATGGTTTCACTTGACTGCATCTGCTACTTCATTCTGGTGCAATCCTTTTTATCCGCATGACAGAATTGACAGAGATTGTAATGTTGCCCGGCACTGCACGTTGTTTTGTTTGTCTGCTCTGTGCTTGTGCTGCACAAAATCAAGGGTTTGCCCAGTTGTGGAATATAATCAGTCGGCAGTGGACATAGATTCTTCCTATTAAAATCTGTTGCTGCAGAGCTTCTTTTTTTTTTTTTTTTTGCATATGATTCACACTGACTTTTATTCTGCTTACAGGTTCCTGTCAAACCAGCTTTGACCACGTTATCTTTGCAAAATGCGCCTCAGCTGCACCTCTTCTGAAACTAATGCTTCACTTCAAAGGTGTTGAGGAAATAAAACCTTAATGCAAAGAAAGGCAGAGATGTGATCGCAGTGTGATGTCCAATGGACACGTCATATATTAGAATGTGCACATATTAGACTTTATTAGCCAGATGGGATAAAGTGGTGAACTGGCTTAGCTTCCCCACAGTTTCACTATATTTCTGTTGTCTGAGCTGCTGTCAGTTCAGCACACGGAAATTAAAATAAATCTACTGCACATGTAGGGAAAGCAAACCAATACATTTGATCATCTCACAATGTTTGCAATGAGCTTCTTCTTCATCGCTAATGTCAAGCTTCCTGGATCGACACAAATAGGCTTCTACATAGTATGCTATAATGTCCCCGTTCCTCGCGGTGAGCCACGTCACTCCCTCTTATTTTGTTTAGATGTTGATGCTTTTTCCTCAGTGCCATCAGGGATAATATGACGAGTTATATCCCAAACAATTTCGACACATTTTTCAAAAAGACCAATGAGTTTCTTTCACAGTATTGATTGAACTATCTACTCAACTAGCCTCTTTTTGTGAACTCTGAGCAGCTGAATGGCCATTGCGGTTGTTTATTTTTCACTGCACATCCCAGAAATCATTCTGTCATACAGACAGCGTATCCTATAGACCATTTGTGGTAAATGGTAAATGGACTGCATTTATATAACACTTTTCTAGCCTTTTCAACCACTCAACACTCCATGTCAACATTCACACACACACACATTCATACAATGATGGCAAAGGCAACCACATAAGGTGCCAGCTGCCATCAGGAAGAACTAATCATTCACATGCGCGCACACACACACACACACACACGCACTGCCAGAGCAATTTGGGGTTAAGCATCTTGACCAAGGACATTTCGACATGCGGAGATTAGGAACTAGGATACGAGGAGCCGGGAATCAAACCACCGATCTTCCAATTAATGGACAACCGCTCTAACTCTGTGCCACAGCTGCCCACATAACTGTGATAAGTCTTCCTTTTAGTTTAATAGGTGAACATCTTTTTGTCTGTTCAATCAAGCTGACTAAGTGGCTGGTCACACCAGAAAGTGACAACAGACAACGCCTACCTGTGGGTTTGATTCTGGCTGGAGAAATACTCTCTCTCTCTCTCTCTCTCTGCACTACCTGTCTCCACCATAAAGGCAAAATGCCCAAAACACACACAAAAAAAGTGCAATATTACTTCTGTGTACAAATCCCCTGATTTCAATGACTCAAAATTGTGATCCAGAATGTTACTGCAATATATTCCAATGTGACGAAGAAATATTCACTCTGCTTGAATAATGATCTGTGTATCTGTTGTATGTTTCACAACTATTAATTAGAATCAATTTAACAAAGACACGTGTATTTTTTCTCTTATATCCTGCAATGGATTTCTCCAAACATTTGCACCCAGTTGTTTTCAGTGTAAACTGCAGCATCTTGTTACATCTGATGTGGTGTGTTATGGGCATCAATTGATGAGCGTCCAGTGACACGATTCTACTTGACATGAGGGAACGTGCCCTGATTTTGGGTGTTTGGAACATCAAACGTAAAAGCGTTTATGAACTCGGTGAAAGCTGAATAGAGGGTAACAAAAGCGACAGGAAAATGTCTCCGATTGTAACTTTAATGCCCCCTCACTCTTATTGGCTGAGATGTCGGGATGGTAAACTCCTGTCCAGCTGGACAGATCGTGTTTGACCCTTTACGTTGTGATCTGGGCTTAGACAGAACCCAGATGTCTCCCCTCCTGAGCTCTTGGCAGAAACAGATGGTGAGTGCGAGCCGTGATAGCAGAAGCAACTTTGAGCAGTAGCCTATCAGAAGCAGACTGGCTGTTGGTGCTGGATGGAATTTGAAGACCTGGCCCTTCATTAATCATATTCAAATCAGCATCCCACCAAATGCCTCCCCTAAGCTCTTCTCACTCACGCTTATCTTAATATGGACAGATGAGGCCACAGTCTTGTTTGTCATTTCTATAGTCATTGTAATCATGCGTCCATCACTCATTATTGATAATGTCAGAATGGTTGATGACTTAAAAATGCGCAGTCGGTTCGTTCACAAACCGTTCATCAAATGTAACTAGCGGCAATCATTTCTGGCTTTATGCTGATTTACATAATATATGATTTTTAAATGAGCAGTTATAACAGCCGTTTTGTTATGAGCGTTGTATAATTTGTGTTGTCAGTTATCTGAGTTAACAAAAAGAAATGTGAGGATATCGTTTACTCACAACTCTGAGTTAACTCTCTGCTGTCGCATTTCCTCGCACGCCATTATGGATGCGGCTCTGTCTCAACTCTACTCAGCTCAGCATTAGTTAAAAATGACACGCCGTTTTGATAGATCTATCTCAAATATACAGCTGGTCAAAGAACCCTTAATTCTACTGAGAGCTTACTGAGATCTATGCATGTTTAGAAAGATAAGAATTTCATTATGCTCTCTAGGACGATAAATGTCGAATGGGAATTTGTCTCCGATGGGTTGTCTCTGTCTGCATTTCAATGATATTCAGCACAACCGAAAGCTTTCAAAGAAGTATTTGCATCTTGCTCCATTTTTGAACGATTGTTCTGAATGAAAAATAATATTCAAAACACCATCACAGGCCGCATTCAGATGAGGTCTGACCTTCAGTGCTGTGCAGAATATGTTCTACTTGGAAAGGTAGTCGTATCAAAGGAAATTTGTTCGCACATGATGTATAGAGTTAATAGTCTATGATAAAATTTCAACTCCAAACTCATTATCAGCTGTAATCCAGTGCCGTTTGCTGATAAATCTTGTTGTTGTTATTTCAGACAATCATTTGCAATTGCTTCGGATGTACGAAATGATGTATTCCGTCTATTTTTATGCTACAAGATACAGACACACTGATACAATCATATGGCTTGACACTCATTTTGAAATTCCATTAATTACATTGACATGCAAACAGTAATGTAATTACCGTTTTCGCTCCGAGTACGAAAATCATTTGATTACACTGTTACATTTGTTGCAGACGAAGGTAATTGCATTAATATTCCCATTTTATGCAGTTCTTCATGTTCCAATTATTGACCCAACAGATACATTTCACCTTATAGACTTAAAATCTACAAATATCATGTTGAATGTCCGTGTGTGATACTTTTTCACTACTGTTATATAGATATTGTCTTTAGTATGAAATTCGGTCCTAGACGTTACCTCTGAAAACAGACGTCTCAAGACTACTATCTGCTGCTGCTTTTGTGATTTAAAAAAAAATATATATATATTAACAGGATCAAACTAAATACTTACTCCAAATATGCTACAAAAAGAGATTAATGCTTGACGTATAAATATTTCATTCCAAGTAAACACTGTCTAACCATAGCCAGCACAGAAAATAACATTTAACATGGTAGAAGCAGGAAAGTCAGTAAATTGGTCTGCTTTAATCTATAAATGTATGCGGATGATTCTTACAGTATCTGCTTCATACTGTACGATGAAGCTTCTCCTTCCGTTCATTATAAAACCCTGCAGTATCTGAAGGCAGCAGAACAGATATATTGATAAATCTGGAGCCTCTGAGAAGTGTCGCACCGGAGCGCAGTGCTATTACGCACAACCGTTCACTGTGTTTACCTTCATTGCTACAGAATAACCACACACACACACACCTTGCCACTGGGCAGTTACAACTAAATATTCAGCTTTTTTATGAAGGCGATGTCAGTGTTTTAAAGGGAATGTTGAGGCGTCGCCAAAGTCATCAGGACTCATCCTCTAAGGACCATGAATTTCTGTATACGTTTTCATAGCTATTCAATAGTTGTTACAATAAGGATTCAGGATGGACTAAAGTGGCGGTCTGACTGACACTGCTGACCATCCTTTGAGCTACACTGCTACTGAGGCTAAAAAAAAAAACTTGCCTAGTCTATCTTTAGGACATGACTTTGAGTGTCAGGGATTATTGAGGAGTAGTCTTGTCTATCAATTATTTAACTGGATAATTAAAAAGTGACCTTCTGCCTCCCCAAATAGCCACAGAGTTACATCAGAGTGCAGCCGCTGACCCTCCTGTTAGGAGGGTCAGCAGCTGGTCCACTGTAACAATTCAAAAGAAATTATGGATTTGTTTTTAAATCCAGTCCTGAGGAAAACTGAGGGTGTAATACTGAAGCTGGGTTCGTTGCTAGTCACACATGCAGAACAGCTGTGTTACCTCAGGACCTGCACTAGGTGATGCCTCTAACACTGCAGGGTTAATAACCTTTTCAAAAGGCTACAGGGTTCCTTAACCTTTCTAAACATTTAAACATTCATATGGTGGCTATTAAGTGTGATGCATGTTAAATCCTCTGTAGCTGTGAGAGGTTTGCAGCCAGTGGACGGGCGTAAATCATTCATTTTCAGAATAGCTCCAGGAAATCCCTGAATACATATTTATATCTGACGAAAAAACAAAACAAAACAAAACACAAAAGCCTGTAGAGGATTGATCTGATTCTGATACCTTAAATGTCCAACTTTTTATAATGAATAATTTTACTTTTATTTGTACACAGACAAGTAAACAATATATCTTGAGCCCATTTTTTTTTTATTAATTAAAAAAAAAGTGTAACAATTTGTGTCATTTTTCACTTTAGTTGTGATGTTCCTGCAGTCATTGTGACAGCTGTAATTCACATTTGGACGATTCTTTGTGGTTTACAAATTAGCGATCTCGCCCCTCAGGTGAGTTGTCATCTTAGCTGTCATCTTACTGTCTGGGGTTTAAAGGTGTCGAGGGTTACGAGATCCCCAGTTTAAACAAGCCGGCTCACAGCAAAGGTCACAGACACCTTGGTGCTACCAAAACCAATTAAAGGACCAGCCTAGCAAGGGAATTTAAAACAACCACCCACCTGCTTTCAAAAGCAAGCTTGCAAGCAAACAATATTGCTTGGAAGAAAAAGAAAAAAAAGATAATTGTGAGATTGTACGTTTCTTAATGCTTTGAACATTAAATGGCACCACTCCCGCCTGTGAATTACATTCCATCTTCTACATAATGTCTAAATGTATATCTCTGTATATATATATATATATATAATGTAATGTGTACATGTAGTTTGTTTTGAAGAACATATTTGATTCAGGTCCCTAATGTTTTGTTTTTTGTTTAAAAAAAAAAAAAACAGAAATAGAACATTATCATAAGTCTTACCTTGGATAATATTGCCAATGTTAAATTTACATCCTACTTTATTTCGAACTGTATATGCTAGCCCTGTAATAGACTGACTAGACATTTCTGTTTTGTACCCTGCCTCATGTCTAATGTGTTCTGGGACAGCTTTTAATTCCCTGAGACTATAGTCAGGTTTTTAATTGAAATATTGCATGTAATGCAATGAATGTGCATCCATGTTTCCATCCACTACCACCGTGCAAATATTAAGAGCTGGATGCACCAAGATAAACAGCTGGCGGTGCTAATTCTCTAGTAGCGTGCAAGGATGTATTATAAGATGGCACCTATGCAATCAAATTAAAATTACTCGCCTGGTGCATAAACCAAAAAAGTCTTCTTGATTCCACATTGTGCAGCCTTGAATATGTGTAGTAGTGTTTCACAAAGAGTAATAACTGACCTTCTTTACATTTTTGCATATGGAGGTATCCTGTCAACAGTTTTATAGATGTCTCACAATGGCGGTTTATGCTCTTTTGCCCGTAGCAGATTTTCTCGTTGCAATACTGCGAGCGGCCACTCTGGAAAAAAATAGCCAGCAAGGCTGAGCGTTGGCACTGTATCCAGCTCTCTCAATAAATCCACCGTCAGGTTCCATTAAACATTGCAGAAGAAGAGGTCGTAAAAATAATAATGCCTAAAAATAGTAGCATGCATTTGCCCGCAACCGTAGCTCAACTTGGCGACAGCTCGATATGGCGATCTGAACAATTCCCCCTACAGTACACTGCAGATAATGAGTGTTTATTTATTAGGTAGTGTAACTGACATAATGGAAAAATATGGCATTGCGCTGTAGGCTTCAAATGAACATGACAAAGACGAAGACAAGCTGTTCGACATAATCACACTTGAAGTATTAGTGTGTGAAATACACCTTAACTCGGTTCACGTATGAATACTTTATGAGAAGCCTACATTCCCTGACTTAATGTGCTCTTTTACAAATGCTATCTCCCTGCCTATAATACCTGCAGTTAATTGTGGGCCCTAAGTTTAATCACTACAATGATTTTTTTATTTTATTTCTCTCTTTCTTTTTCTGTCTGACACAATGGAACATTTCTTTGATTCTACTTTCTCAGGTGAAATTAGATAGCAGAAACCAACTGTGACATCAATAGACTTGATGGATGGTAATGGTAACACTGAGCTGTCAGTAATATTTGCAGTGTATTTGCATCATACGATTTTGGTTTAGTGTGTGTTTGTTGATCAATGTTTTGCCATGACTTCTTTCACATTGAATACTCCGCATGTCTTAATTGTCAAAGTATTGCTACATTACCAGCAGACTGCAAAGAATAAGAGCATTTAGCAATAACTAGCTCAGCTTAATACCATGTTGAGATAGTGGTATGAATCGACCTTTTTTCATTTCTTTCTTGACACCGTGCGACGTGTGTTTGATTGACATTTTCTTTTTGCAGAAAATGCTTTGGTTCTTGGTTCTGCATCACAACTGTTCCTTTTCAATACATCCTGCCACCGAATTAATTGGGCTTGGTGTGAAACCTCAAATTGTTCAACAGGCTCTGACAGGCAAGAGAAAACAGTGATTGGTACAGTTGCATGTGCCTGAATAAAAAAAAAATATGTGGAGTTTAGCACTATAGACTGACAGAGATACTGGGGGAAAAAGAAACCTCATGCTTTCACTGCTCTGTTTTGATAAATATAAAATGACAAGTTGCTGCCGTGTGATTATTATTATTATATATTTTTTGTGGATGATATGCAAATGTAACATTATTTAGAGAAACAAATAATTTTTCTTTGATCAACACCAAGAAGGTCACTGAGTCAATTATGCAGTTACCAAAAGAACAACAGCAAAAACAAACATAACGTCTAATATTACATCTTTACGGGGTCACAACGGGCAGGATTTGTGAAAACGTGCCAGCTTCTTACCTTTAAAGAGATATATTAGCATCGATATAAACATTTCTGTTGCGCTTATTTGTTATATCTGTTTGATCTCTTCCCTCCTCGCCATTGCTGCACTTGAGTTTATGCAACAAAACCACCCGGAGCCACTGCAGCCCCCCCTCCAGCCTCTTCCCTGTGTCTCGGCACCAAAGACCTTCATACTGTGGATCATATCTCGTTTTCTCCGCTGCTCAATTGATCTTAGACTGTGAAGAGGAAACCTGCCAGCTTTACATAATTGGATTGCAAAAGATTGTCTCTCTCTTTGAGGCTCACATCAATCTCTGTAGCTATTAGAAGGAATGAAGTAAATCTTATTGTCATTTCAATTGTCTTTTATTGAAGGTATGCGTCAGAGGTGTGCATCCTATATGTCATGCTCCCTAGTATAACAGCCTCTACCTAAAAAGAGCCGCCGTATTCAACCGAATATCAAAGAGTGACCGATTTGTTGCCTTCAGCACAAATGCAGGATGCTCTGTGATTACTGTTAATGTTAATGTTGGTTAATATGGTTAATATTTTTCATCCCAATTGCAGCGTCATCCCCGAACAGACTAGATATTTTTTTCCTTAAAGGCGTGATTGCTGTAAACTTAGTGCAGTTGAATTATTATCTTTATATTCTGCTTTAACTGTGGCAATAAGCTGGGAGAAGATTGACAGGAGGAGACTGTGTGCACATATGTGTCTGTTCAGATAACAAAGAACAAACAAAAAAACAAATAAAGCATTGACACTGCTCTAAGCCTCTTCCCCTTTTGCAGCAATTTCACTCCACTTCCTGTCACAGCGGACTGTTGTGCGAGCTGTGATCATTCCCAGTTTCTGCGCGGTTGATAAGGCCCTGCTCAGTTCATTACAGTTTGTCACAGGCTGCAAACATCATGTTCAGTGGACAAAAGCTTTGCATACTAATTTTTAGCCTCACTACATTTCCAAGCAGCCAGGTGTGGTCACGTCCTGGAGAGAGTTTTTTTTTTTTTTTTTTTAAACCAAACTATCCCCCAGTCACTCCTCCACTTGCTGCTGCTTGCCATTTGCAAATGCTAAATGTTTGTCCGCATGTGGTATTTGATGGGCTGCTGCGATCGACCATGACCGTGAGTTTGTTTTAAAGGACATGAGCAGGGGGTAGCGGAGCGTTTCTGATCTGCTCGTATCAGGTTTTTGTGTGTGTAAATGAGATCCACACGTTAAAACCCTTTAGAGATCGAAAGAAAAGTCCAGTTCATTTCATCTTTGGTTGTATTGTTGTAGTTCTGCCCACCGTTTCTATTTTTATCCACCAGAGTAATTGTTGAAATCCGAGTAATTATGTGCACATTGGAAAACTCATCAATTCACGATTTAAGTGTAATGCCAACTGGGGCTGCAACTAACAATTCTTTTAATTACCTCTGTTGATTTTTTTTTTATATCGATTAGTTGTTTAAATATTTAGTTTACTGTCATAGATGAAACCAGAACATATCCACATTTGAGAAGCTGGTACCAGAAACTTTGGATATTTCTTCCTAAAACATGACATCTGTCCATCTACAGTATATTTATGTATCTTACATATATTTCTTTCTTACAGGTCGACATACCAGACCCATTGCAGAGTTTACATGGCATCACAAACCTGTAATTAACGTTCCATCTTTTTCCATCCATCTAAACCATAACCATGATCTTTTCCTAACATTAGCCAAGTGTGCTAGTTTCCTAACCTTTACAATAATATAGGTGCCATACACAAAGCTTGTAGAAAACTTCATAAAAAGCTTTGGCATTTGACTTAATCTAAGGTTTTGCAGTATTGTCTTGTATTGTTTGCTTTGGGATACGTTATAGCTTTAACGCTTTGTGACATACAGTGACAGGGGAGCCAAGATCTACAAAAATATGATTGTTTGATACAACTTTTGTCTTCCTTGCTGTTATAATTGTCAATAGACATCCCATTATGTGAAAGATCTATGATCTTGAGCAACACACGACAAATAACAGCAGGGGATTTAGGCTGTGTACACACTGAACGTGTCAGAAGCTACAACAACAAGTGTTCACTGTTTCAATTAGATTTTTGTTTGCCCATCCGAGAACAAGAGCACTGCCAAATGGCCTTAACATGGCACCAAATCTCAGATGTCGCCCTCATTTACAATAAAGACCTAACCGGGTCATCAACAGTAAATGAAAAATCTTCTGGCTACAGGGATGCAGGAATGAAAATCAATCTTTATTTTTTTCATATTCACTCTTCCACCAAATACAAAGGTATACATTTGAATTGCAGTTGTGTTTGATTCGGACCCCCTAATGCTAAAATAATCTTACTTTATTGATTACAAAGAGCAGCTGTTGAATTCTGTCCAATAAACAAGCCATTTCTCAGTCCATGTGACTTGTGTTTATAATCCCTGCTTCTCTTGTAACTAGGCAGCTGTAAAATAAGCAATCCAAACTGCAACAAAGCAAACTTTACCGCTGTGCAAGTCGGATGGCACCTAGGCAGCTAAACAGTTATCGCATTGGCCTGTGACTGAGCAAGGAGAAGTAATACTTTCAGGGGAATATGGTTTATACTAAAAACTAAAACATATCCGCTCCGAATAGATTGAACTGCTTCTCACAAACGACTTTGCTCCGGTACAGTTTATGCCTGCTCAAATCTGTCTGCTTGCAAGTTTGCATTTTTGTTCCTGCAGCTGGAGTTCCTGCTGCGTTGCTGAAAACCGTGCGTACGATCGCGGTCAGTTGATGTGTGAGCGCAGCAGCCCGCTGCCTGTGAACGTTTGTCTCTGAAATGCAAAATAGCCGTTGTGGTATGTTAAAGAAGTTTTCTGTGACCTTTTGGGATGTTTTTGAGGGCTTTTGGTATTGTTTCTGTTTGGGAAGTTTTGAGATACATATTTAAATGCTCTGTAGGTATCAATAAGATCCATTCTGGCCCTTATTTAGCTGTGAAGTGATAGTAACTGCTCTCAATCAAAAGTGCAAAACCAGCTAACTGTCACTGTAGATAATTTAAACATTATTTTTTCATTACGTGGGTTTTACGTGGGTTTTATCAAGAACTTACCACAACTAGTGTTTCAACCTACATGATGGCTACAGTTCTGCAAAAAGGACCAATACATCTTTGATTCAAAGTGAATACATGACACATGCTGCATTATCTGCACTTTATATGTCAGAATATACTCTCCAACACTTGATGCTGTGGAAATGAACAACAGTTTCCCCCCAGACTTTTGAAAAGTTTTTTTGTTATTTTTTTTTTTAACTGGGTCCCTTCGCTACCACTTACTCTTTACTCTGTCGCAGTGGAGAACTTGTCTGGCTGATGTGCAGCTGGCTCATTCAGTATTGCTTTGATGCCAAAGGCATGCAGCCTGTGTGACCTGACATCAGCCTGTGTGTCGACCTGGCTGTAAAAGCAGACAACAGCGCTCAAGTCCTGGAACTAAACTTCACTATGTCTGCCAAAAAAAAAGTGTGAACCAACACTCCTACCCACATACTCGGCTTGAGTCCAGCTCTGCTCCGTATCTAGCAGGACTGTAGTGGAAGGGAGAAACACTCAAAATGTGAAATAGAGATAATGCAGTAACTATGCGTAGTTTACATGTGTGAGGCTGTTTTCAGCACCAAGGAGAGCTCCTGGCTGTGTCAGTCAAAGTGTTGACTGATGCTTATTCTTGCCGACCACTCACGGACTACAGAGATCATAACTAGCCTTCACACTGACCCGTGTTGATAGATCTGCTTTTCTAGTCTAACGCACAACTAGTTTCAGTTTTAGCCTTAGCTACAAATTCCATAGCGCAAAGGGAAGATCTTTTTAACCCAGATTAAACTGATTAAATTAATTTAGTGCAAGTCTCAGTTTAAACATGTATTGTTAGTTTTAGATTCGGATATCCTCTAAAGATTTCACTATGTGTGTCTTATTGGTTGATACAGAAGAAGATGAAACCATCCCCTTGAAAAAAAACACACTGTGAACCAAACCCTTCCGGTTCCTGTTGTCTTTCCTGCTGTGTTTCTTTTTTGGTTCTATTGGACACATTATAATGTCTGAATCTCTACAGCCTTTTTTAAAACCATTTTACTTCTCATGAGTGATATATTACTTACAGGATGAGGTGATCTTTCACTCCCCTTGATAATATCATCAATCTGAGTTTGTCAAAGAGATCATGACGGCTGGAGGCCCTGCTGTTGCTCCCTGTAGCAACTCTCTTTCCTCAGAGTGCATACAAACCCTGACCATCATAGCATGTCATGTTGGTTACATGCAGATGCTCTTTGTTGACTTTGTTGGTTCTGCCATCAGACTTGGGGAGTGTCATGCTTTCAAGATCTGTAGCAAAACAAAAGACACCGCAGTGAAATCGGGTTTACTTATTTACGCAGGACCGACTGATTTTATAAAGTTTGTAAAAAGTGGTTCACAGGTTTATTGGGCTCTCAGGAGTGCTGGTTGAAGATGTGTCCATTGTACAAAATATAGTATGTTTAATAAAGCTGTGTGGGTTTGTCCTTTATGTAAGAACACAGAACGCAAGAGTGTGGAGCTCAGGGTGGCAGGTAAACTTAATTAATCAAATATTTAGGTTGTCTAACATGTATACTATACTGTCATTGCCATGAGAAAATTTTGGTATTGAATATTGAAAAGAATGCAGGGGATATTTGGCCATAGTCTTGAATAATGTCTTTTTTTCTAGTTACAACATGGTAGTTGTTATTTTGTTTAAAAAATATGCTACAATAAGAAAATAATGTGCCTTTTCTCCTCCTCATCTTCCTTGTTACTAATTGTATAACCACATTATTCTTTCACCATCAGCTGATATCACAATTAATGACAAATCTGAAGAAAATCCTGCACTCATTAGCATTAATGGAGGAAAGAAGATTAACCCAAACAGAAAGGCTCAGTATATGATAAACGAGTTGAAACCTCGCAACACGGAGCCACCTGCAGTCAGAAGTGCTCCAAGTTGTTACTGATCACCAGTGGCAATTTTGCCATCAATTAAACTGACAAGAGGATGTTAAAGGTGTCTCCACAGGAAGTCTCTTTTCTATGGTGTTAAAGCACTGACGGGGAAATGAAAATGAGCCGTTTGGACTCCTGATTGTATGACGGTTCCCCTGTATGTTCCAGATAGTGCCATGGCAATTAAGAGGTTGTCTAATGGGGCAGCAACATGAAGAATAGGTGGAGGCAACCGATGTGGAAAAAAGTCTCGACAGTCTGAGCTGTGAAGGCTCCGAGCTTCAAATAGATTTAGAGGTAAACCTCATCTTAAATGATGGCCAGCAGCTCAAAGTCACAGGCAGTGATAAAGAGCGCATCCGCTGAGGGGAGTTCAGGGGAGTAATATTGGCCTTTCAGGGGACGTGGCTCTTAGACAGAGAAACATCCATTTTAACACCGACTTGTAATTTCCATGCACAACAGCAGCAGAGGTCCAGAAACCGCACTGCTCCTGAGCCATAGTCTCATGTATAATATATGTATGATAAAATGTATGATAAAATGCCTTGCACGGCTTCAGCGACCTTTGGTCCTATGATTGCTGCATGACAATCTCAGTGTGTGTTACCCAGCTACTGTTGAGTGGTAATGTTTTAGGTTTTTGCCTAGATGATGCCATGAAATGCGGTGCAGATATCCATGATGCCCAGAGGATCCTAATGACATGCAAGTTTCGAATTTTCATTTTCACTCAGTGAAATTTTTCATTAGATGTTGTTATCTGCAGTGTGACAAACAAATTGCAGCTGGTTAGACCTTGCCTGCTGTTTTTGTAGACATCAGTGCAAATTAAAAAGGGGAATTAAAAAAAACAAAAAAGGTGTGGAATTAAAAGTGCACAATTTTTCACAGTTGTGTGCCGTACATTGACAGCTTGTCTTTTCACACAGTTGTGGGTTGCGTGTTGTTAGAGCTTTGCTTATCCTACTTGTCATGTGCAACTGTAACCATAGCTGTGCAAAATGGAGGTTTGTTACATTCCCTTCCTCCGCAGGCAGCCCTGTATAGCAGGTGAGGAGTAAAGCTTTTTCTTCTGCTTTGTTGTAGAGATTTCCTAAGGAATGCCTCATTTTTATTTTTTTATTTTTTATTTTTTTTGGGAGAATCACGGTTTTTACTGTATATGGCCTTTCCCTGTAGAACTTTCACCTGCATTCTCACAGCTTGACGTGTGTGTATTGTCAACGAAACGATAAACGCTGCACTTTTAACAAGGAGGCAATTCAGTCGAGCTGTGCCGAAATCAAGCCAACATTTTTCGACCACTGTACGTCTTCATCAGAGCTTTCAAAACAAAAACGACAGGTGTGGTCTCACCTATATAGTAGCAGCATAACATGACCGGTGAACCAAATCAAAAATAACGAAAAAGGGAAGCCAGTACAGAAAATGTCAAATGACGTCATTGTGCATCTTCAATAATAAACACACGTCTGTGTATATAACTCTTATTCCAGATGTAGAAACTACTTTCATTATCCCCAGAGTATCAGGACATTCCTTCCTAACCTGTATAGTCTAAATGGAGCTGGAGACCTGGCAGTAATGGCTGTCAGGCTGACACTCACAGAGAGCCAAATTAATTGAAACCACTGAGGCTGGCAGTTTGGGGTGCATGATAGGGCAACGGTAACAAAGACTGTAGGGGATACTGGTGTTTGGGCGAGCATTTTAATATGGAATAAGCCAAGATTTCATGAATATTTTGATTCTGTTGTTCATATACAGAAGGAATTGATTATGGGATTGAGCGGCACATTATATTATATTAACATAACATGGGTCTTGTAGTTTTGCCCATGGCTTCTAAAAGTTCTGATTGCATTGTGCTCACCAAGTGAAATGCTGAAAACGAGGCAATAGAGGAGAGCAGTTAGAAGATCAGACGGGTTGTAAACAAGACAACAGTTCAGACAGATTACAGTATCTGAACCTTTTTTACTCGGACATAAAAACAAAAGTGAGCAAAACCCAAAATGGGGGAGACTGTCTTCACAAGAGCAACGACACACTAGGTCATAATGCCAGTCATCCAAAAATGACGATGACAGGCGCCATCTATCATAATTATGACCCGGAGCGGTGGCGCAGTGCAGATGATGTATATAAAAGTTGGGAATTTTCCTACTTTATAGAGATTCTAACTCAACAGACAGTGAGTCAGGTCAGTTTGGAAAAAAATTTAACTATGATCGTCCTCAAAACTTAGTCCCGTCTTTATTAATGTAGCCGTGGCGACAAAGTTTCACCTAACTGTAAGGAGGACATAACTTGGACTCTCTCTCTTGGATTCTCTTACCTTAACAAATCGATCATTTTACCACGAACCTTGATCTTTCCCTCAATCTAATCAGACCTCAAACACAGCGTTGTCACCATTCTTTTTTCTTTTCTTTTTTTTTTTAATCAGTGATTTGTAACGTGTTGATGTCGGTTAATGATGTTGTCCCGCTGATTACTACTGATCGGAGCGCCAGGTTAGAAAAAGTTCCTAACATGTTTTGGAGTGCACACGGTCAAACAATATATTTGGTCATATAATTTGGATGATTTGTTGAAATTTAGACTTTATTACAAGTGCACAGCTCAACACTCACACACTAGGTTTTTTCCCTTTTTTTAAAAAGAGCAATCATTTGGTTGTGTTTTGGATGGTAAAACTTGTAAATCTCTGTTAACAAGGTTGTGGGTAACAATGGGCTTGATACTGATATTGGCTTTGCAGTAGAGAACACCTCTCTCTATAAGGTTAGCAACAGCACAGTGGAGGGCTCTTTGTTCTTTTCTTTTTTCCAAATGATTGCAGTTACATTTTTTGTTTCTTTCATGTTTGACCTATTTTTTGTGATGTTGCTGTGTTCCCAGTTCTCAACAGTTATCTTGGTGCAATGTAAGTTCAAGTTCACGTCAACAGCTGTCTGACATTTGACATTTCTGTCACTTTGGTTTAAATATATGCTCAGCTGAGATTATTATATTAGGCCTTTCAAATCCTATCAAACCAAACTTATACTGTCTTTGCCCATGTGATGTTTGCATAAGTGAATATGTTATCATCACTGCACTTTGTGTGTTTATGTTTTTATGATTGCTATTTCAACAGCCTCAACAATCAAAACTTCTTATGGGCTTTGACAACAGGCCATCATTATGCCAACAAGCCTTCCAGTATTAATATAAATGAATTATAGTGCATTGGGAATGATGCAAGAATGATGAAGAAGCAGCAGCAGCAGAGACAATTGCCCCCTAGCGTGCTCAAACCGAAGTCCGCTCCACAATTCAGCACCACAGTAATGAAAACAGAGAATAATGTACTCTCATTACCTGATTTCCCACAGAGATCAATATGAGAGTTTGGTCTAATCTATCTTAACATCCTATCATGGATCAGGGAATGTAAATTAACTAAGCTTTTTTGGCCACACTGTATTTCATATACAGTCCAAGTGAAAATAGTTGAATATTGTGCTCTGTGGCTCTGGTGAAGCTTTCCAACATAGGAGAAATGAACCCATCAATCATCAACATTATCATGTCCATATATTGACATATTGTTCAGTCTATAGGTATAAATGGCGAACCCTTCCCGAACCCACTAAAAGCTGCCGCCGTTACTTCCCGGCCACTTCCGTGTTTATGTGTGATGTCGGAGGTGGGAGCCGTGTGCAGGCTATCCCGACAAACATTTCAGCTAAGAATATATTTTTTTTACGTTCCAAGTCCAATGTCTGAATATTATGTTCAGTGCTAAAAAAAAAAAAAAAAAAAGTAGTCCAACAATGTCATGAGAGTTAGTTTATATCATTTATTCATATGACTAATTCCTATATCAGTTTTTCCCTATTTTTCTTTTTAGATATTATAAAATGTAGTTCAGATTTTCTGCCGCTTGTGTTGCTAGGCAACGTGTATCTTAACAGGAGTAGGTTCACAAGGCTGAGCCCGGAGTACTAAAATCCAGACAAGTTTTTAAAACCTAGAGACAAAGTGAAACTTTAACATACTCATACCTAAAAGAACAAAGCTGCTACACGATTTTATTAAAACTGTCTGTCCACCAGAGATTTTTCCATGTATCGCTCTCTCTCTCTCTCTCTCTCTCTCTCCCCCCTTCCCTCTGTCACACACAGGTCTGTTAGCTGTCTATCTCTGTCTCTTGACTTCTCCTCATGGCCTTATTTTCTGTGTGGTTTTCATCACATTGCCTCTCTTTTCCCCCTGCAGCTGTCCCTCACACTTGCAGACTGCAGTTTCGCTGTAGTTAACTTCAAAAGCTCTCTCTTTCCATCTTCCTGACATCCAGAATCACACAAATATACACACACATTTGAAATCACATTAGCATGGTTCTTAATGAGCAGCTATTTAAGTTTTTTTGACGTTTATGGCGGTTTCACAAATAGCCCTGGCTCTAGGCTCTTTAGTAAAATGTTGCTGCGCCCACCTACAGTTTATTACTGATGCATTAACTTAGAACTTCGAATCTGCATCAATTATATGCTGTCCAGTTACATTAGTTAAATTGATCCACAACTTCCAGCCAATCAGGCTACGGTATAACATGGCATTAATAATCCAGTCAGTGGAAGACGAGTTGTCATAGTGTTAGTGCTTCATAACTGCTGTATTAATAGATTCTCATTAAATTGTTTTCAGTACAAAAATTATAGTGGTGAGTTAATAATGGTGCCAGTTGCCTGTCTTATTCAAAGTTTGCCAGTTGAAAGATTCTGTTGCACCTGTCAGAGGTGTTATCTCAAACAGGGTTGTCACTGTTCTCAGCACACATGCGCTGTAAATACATTTGCTGGATATAGTCAGTTGAGTTAATTGCATTTTAAAGGAATAAAAAAAATGGTGATGAGTGATTGCTCTGCAGGCTGCTCTGAATGCTGCTATATATCCATGTCCATAAGTCTCATGTTTCTTCTTACACATGGTCTCAGTTTTAATATCGTATTAAATTAATGACACTCATTAGAACAATAACATCATTTTAACCACTATGATTGAACACCTGTTTATCTTTTTCAATTTGGCAGCTTTTTTATGTACCATTATTTATTTTAATAAGTGTATATAAGGATTTTAGGATGTCTCTGTTATAGACTGTGGTGTGTGTGTGTGTGTGTGGGTGGATAAGGAGGGTTAAGCAGAAGGACTGCTATCAATAGATGTTGGCCGTCTCTTAGTCCCACAAATCCATTGGCCTTTGTTGTGTTAAGAAGCTTTGAAGCTCTCTTCATCCTTACAAATTAAATTTAGACTTCGGTGTTTTGCACAGGTTGAGGGCTGTACTCTTTCTTTGTGACTATCTCTCTCTCATTTAACAAGTTAATAGACGTGCTGCCATTTGATCCACGCACAGGCGCGCAAACATGCACATGAAAGTACTTGTTAAAGACAACAACAACAACAAATATAAATAATATCCTATATATGAGCTCAAGACAGGTATTGTTCAGATCCTTCTTGCATGCTCCTACTGATACTCGCTGACGCAGAGTCTTCAACAAACTTCCCCCTGGAAGCTCTGAAGATATTCAACTGTGGAAGCAACAGAACGGCATGATTTGTTTATGTAGTAACTATATTGGGTTTCTTCTTGGTTTTTTTTTCCATTGAAGTCTTTTGCCGGGATCTTCCCACTCCTCTCATTCCCAGGACATCAGGGGGGGATTATCAGGCATCCATGAACCTGATTTCTGCAACGGCAAATCTCAGTCAAAGCCTTGTCAAGAAAAGCAGTCGCCATTTATACCCACCTCTACTAAAATAAGTCATTTGCTGTATGACCTACTTGAAAAGATGATAAAATCCCTCTGCCTTGTCTGAAATACCACCGCTCTCTCTCTCTCTCTCTCTCTCTCTCTCTCTCTCTCTCTCTCTCTCTCTCTCTCTCTCTCTCTCTCTCTCTCTCTCTCTCTCTCTCTCTCTCGCATTATTCAGTTGACTGACAGCTACAATTGCCCAGCCAGCAAGAAGACTTGGCTGTGTCGACAGAAACCTGAGTAGCTGTGATGATACTGTGTGGTGTGATGATGAGAGTGTTACAGTATCAGCAATTTATGATTGAACAGTTTTTTGGGGGTTTTTTTTCTATTGCAAAATTTGATTTTATTGGATTTGTTTTACAAACAGAGCTGTCATCGCTTCGCACTGAAAACTGTAATTTACGGTGGACAGTTTTTCTTTCCGAGGATGCTTCAGCTTTTGCTTTTTCATGGAAAATATGCAAGGTACTCTCCAAAAGCACTTTTCAGCTTGATTTTAGTGTGCTTAACTGAGGAAACAATGACGCCCTGATTGGTGTTGGTGACACTTTTATTCTCTTTTACTCCCTTGATTGCTTGACTTTGTAATTATCAATAATAATAAAAAAGTCTTTGCAATAAAAGTGCAAACTTAAAAAGAAATGATTGCTCAAATTAAACACTAACACACACATGATTTATAATTTTCACCTTAGTCAGATACACCTTATACAATTGCAAGATTCATTTTCATGTTGGAAGTATAAAAATTGAAATTGATTTCTTTTCTTCTTTTTCTTTTATGCCCGACAAACATTGAAATGTTGCATTATTAAGAAACATGGTAGCTTACAAATTTCATTATGCAGGCGGCGCTCCTGTCCTTTTCTTTTGTAAGTATAAATTACCGTATTTTCCGGACTATAAGCCACTACTTTTTTCCCATACTTTGAACAATGCGGCTTATATAGAGAGAATTTTTCTTCAGCCCACACGGGGTATATAATATTATTACACCCTCACCCCCTCAAAATGGAAAACCCATGAAGAAATTCCTATGATGCCGCTTTTAAGTTGAATGCCATCGATCTGGCTATCCGTGAAGGAAACAGAGCGGCTGCACGTCAGCTTGCCGTTAATGAATCTATGGTGAGACGATATATGATGAAAATTATCTGAGGCTGTTCAACTCCGCTTGGACAGAGTATGTGGCTGTGAGAGTTGTTGGAATCCCTAGAAGCAGTTGGTTTTCAGTTGAAAGAAATAAAATTCAAAATGGCCGACTTCCTGTTCAGAGTACACCATTAGTGCAAGAGACTTTTTTGTTCATCTCCTTAACTTACACATATGTACCAATTTTCATGTTCCAACTCCATAAAAACCCCTATGGGGAGGGGTTTAGAATTGTTCAAGGAGGCGCTGTGGTGGTGACACAAGAGCATCAATGACAATCCAAGAATTCACAACAGAATTCAACATGACCTGGGACTTCATAAGTCATTTTTGCAATGTTTTTTAGGGGGTGCGACAGTGTTGCATGCGTCGTGTGTGAACGCCCACCAGAATCGGTATTCGGAAAAGGTTGCACGTCCATGCCATGACAAATCAACTTTTCGCGCATGAGAAAGGGACAAAAATTGGGGAAATGCATGTTCAAGAATAATAATAAACATTCAAATTACAATAGGATCCTCGTGGTTTTACACCGCTCGGGACCTAATAAATAAAAATAATCCTAATGCATCACTACCTGTTAGCAGGCGTGCAACGGTTCTGAAACTGAAACTGAAACACAAACGGAAGCAGATCAGAAAACAAGGAGGCTTCATACTAAAATACGAGCAAACATACAATCTTTCCATTTATTTTTTTCAGTATGCAATATGAATTCAGTTCAGACAGAGCACTGATTGGCATTGGCTACTTTCAATATCCTTCACAATCATTGGTTCATTCACAGTGTGGCTACTGATGTTCAGTCATATTCATGTGGTTGTTTAGCGCATTTATATATTATCACCTGTCACTTATTATTCTAACCATCAAAGTTTACCGTGTGAACATGCTAACATTTGCTAATTAACACTAAGTGCAAAGTACAGCTGAGGCTGATAGGCATGTCACTAGTTGTGCAGGTATTTAGTCATAAATCAAAGTATTAAACAAAGTTACATTTTTATCTGATGATGACACTAGATGAAAGGTCAGACATGTGATCCCAAACGTGTGATTCATCCTGCAGGAAAAACTACCAAATTGGCAATCCATCTAATAGTTGTTGATATATTTCAGTCTTTAGGTGACATTGCCATCTGTCAAGCCATACTGCTGAATTGTGGCTAAAAATGAACTTGCATATTGTTCCTATTAATCGGATAATTCATCCAAAATGGCTGGATGCAATACGATCGCACTGATTATCAGATGACATTCTGATAATGCCTGACCATATAATGATCCATAAAAATGTACTTTGGATTCATATTCATTACACTTCACATTTACCAACTCTGCATTATCATCCAAAACTGGAGCATTTATTTGTACCATAAATAAAGGATCAAATGATTATCAAACAAGCCCCTGAGGAAGGTTTGGAGTTCATGCAAGCGTGGTTCATATGTCACATATCTGCAGACCAGGGGGCAGGTTATGAAGATGATAAGTGTCTCTTACAAGCAGCTCCAGGTAGAAACAGTACAGTAAGTAAAATATGTATAATTGTAACAGCATCCTCACTATGATTGACAGCTTAGATAAATCACACCTTGTGGTTATTTGTTTCAGTTGTCATCGTTTTCAGGGATAGATAGAGCTTGTCTTTTTGAACGAGCTGCTGAGCCCTGAGCAGCAAATACATCACTTGCAATCACATGGAGAGAAAAGTCCTGATGCAACAGCTGAGCATTTTGGAGGCCCGAAATTTGAAACCATGAATTATTCATTTGTGGCACCTAAATGAATGTGAGAAGACTTTTCCTATCATTCATAATGTCTATGGCAACTGTAATGTCACTCTTTTTGCTGTGGGCACTTAATGGGGTTTCCAGCAGGTCGTGTGATACCTATGCACGTATTGGAATGAGGTTGAAATAAATGTTAAGTGCATGCAGAGAAAGAGGCAAACCTCGAAAATGTGTGAAAAATCTCGGGATGATTTCCCTAAAATTACATGGTGGGTGTAAGAATTATCTAGTTATTGAGATTTTCATCTTACTCTCCGCAATATGAGTAATACATCAGTGGCCGTCACAGAAACAATCTCCAGCACATTGTCTGGGAGCTCAGGCACAGGGAATGTTTCATATATTTAAGTGTTTGAAGGTAATGTGCAGCTTTACGTGGGCTACAGTATAAATCACCTGCTGGACACAAGGAAGGAAATTAATGAATGACGACAGAGTGATGCGTCATGATACATTTTCAGAATTTGTGCCAAATTATAATAATAAGCCAAGCCAAGAAAGGTACGCTTTCAGACCCCAAAATATAAAATATATTTTCACTTGAGACATTGTAAAAGTAATCTGAGTTGTCCTTGATTCATTTTGTCCTGATTTATTAATATATTTATGCGCTGGCGCTTGTTCCTTGGGTTTACCGTTGATAAAGTCAGAGTCTCTATTGTATTTCTTGTCTTGGCAGCTATTGTAGGTTGTTGTACATGTTAACTACGCACGTCTTCTACAGTCAAAACAAACTCCTGTTGCTGCTGCCAGAATCATAAAATGCATTACTTTTTCCCTACTACACCACACACACACACACACACAAATCTTCATCCATAGGTTGAATCATAAATAATGTTGTGTAGACAGGGAGCTGATTGTTTGACCAGGTGCGTGGTTTTCTTTGATTATTTGAATTGGATTTGGCGTCCTGTGAGGAAATGTTGACGTACAAATGTAAACAAGAATTACAACACTATGTTTCCAAAATTAGACTCAGTTCTGTTTGTTTTGATCCATTTTACAATATCTGTAATTAATGTTTTTAAGTCGTGCTTCCAGTTACAGGGAAACATTTGTTTTTTACATTCATGGATTGTAGTGCAGCATGCACTGTTTATATAGAATGATGTTATTGCTTTTCAAATGGTGAGTCATGTCATATGTTCAGTACATACAATAATTGGTGTTTTAAAAACAAAAACAGTCATTCAAAACGTCCCCTTTCCTGAACACCCTTATGATATTTGTAGGTTCCAGCTACGTTGGTACAAAGTGTCTTTGCTAATGTCCCTCAGAGAGATCTGTGTGTTGTGGTTTAGTCCTGTAATGTCTTCCCTCTGCTGCACCTACGATGGCTACAAAGCCCCCAGATGAGTGTCTCACCAGACATCACACGTTACAACATGCTTAATCTGTATAACACCTTGATTTGAGGAAAAAGAAGAAGCACACCGAGTCTTAAACTGAGTCCAGGTTGTTGTCGTAGTTGCAGTTTAGTAGCATTGCTTCATCTGGATGTGAGGATGTCATTCTATTATCAGAATACCACGTGTTTCTGTAAAGGCTGTAAAGTGTTATATATATTTGTGTTCTGTACTGTACGCCTGCTCTGTAATGACATGGGATGCAGGACTGAAAGATGTCAGAGATAGCCACAGCTGACGGGGTTCTCAATAATTGTCACTGTGAAACGGGCAGAGAGAGGGAAGAGACATGAATCAATTGTAACTGCAGAGATGAAAGGTGATGAAAAGGCCTATTCATTTCCCCCCTATTTTAACAACTAACTAGCCTTTCTTGTCTGGCCTTGTTTTATTGTATTGCTGAATCAGAGGGCACTGTACCATACAGTAGGCAGTAGTAAATGATAAATGGATTGCACTTATATACTGCTTTTTAGTCTTTTCGAAAAACTCAAAAGTGCTTTGCAAAACATTTCAGCATTCGTCCATTCACACACATTCATACGCTGATGGCAGAGGCTGCCACGCAAAGTGCTTATTGCACATCCCCCATTCACACGATTGCACAGTCATTGGGAGCAATTTGGAGTTAAGTGTCTTGCCCAAGGACACTTCGACACGTGGAGCCGGGAATCAAACCACTAAATGGATGACTGCTCTAACTTTGAGCCATAGCCGCCCCCAGTGTACATAAGATCACCCTATATATTCTCTTCTGGTTTCAAAAAGGTCAGATTCAGAGCACTCGTATTCATATGCCAAGCAACATTTATCTCACACCTCTAGTTTTAAGCGTTTAAAGCCCAGCACCGTGACATTGAGGGGTAGAGGTTCAGCTTCTTCTAGAATATGTATAACAAGGCTTTAATGTACCATGTATTGACAGAAACCCCATGGATCACAAGTTTCAAATTCAAGAAAAACGATATACCCGTCAGGTTTGGTCATGATCTAACTTACTATGAATAAACGAGTATCTGCTAACCCCTGTGTTGTCTGGCCATGCAGATAGTTCTGGTTTTATGTCTTGATATCTTTGCGTCTGACTCTGAGACCACAGCAAGTTTTAATAGTGGTGACTGAAATTCAGTTTGTGTTTCTCACAGTCCTGAAAAAATCCAACAGCAACGCATCCATCAAGCAACGGTGTCCTGGTTTATCGGGTTAATGCAGTTTTCTAGGATCTATAAGAAGAGTAATCACTGCGTAAATATGTTTTGACTAACATGTTAGTATTTAGCTAATGCTGGTGATGTCCATGTCTGATGGTAACCAGGGAACGTACGAGTTAGAAGCCCTCTAAAACACACGGTCCAGCTATATACTATACAAGGTTTTGACCTAGACTTGTTCAAAAAAAAAAAAATCTTGCTCACAGAGTGTAAAATTGTTTGCCTTTTGCTTTTTTTTTTTTTTCAAAGATCCTCTTTCCCCTACTGAATATAGTGTGTTTTTATTATGGCTAGTATAAACAGGGCTCTATCCACCTTCAGAATCAATCAGTCTTTTTGTGATGGCTCTGCTGGAGTATGTCTTGCTGGAAACCAAATTACACTGAGTAAATGACCTCGATGGTGCCAGTGCAGACATTCAGGTCATTATGATTGGTTTTGGTGGAAATACTTATTTGTGATATCTGACTTGTTTCTCCTAATAAATGTCATCTCTTGTGGAAGCGTACTTTTACATTCAGTAAAGTAGGACTAATGTTTGTTCCCACAGTACATGTCCTATATAATGTTATGGTTAATTCTTTGTGCGTACAGTTGTTCAGCACAGTAGCGTTCAGCCATATGAAGGCTACACCTTTGTAGTCCTTGTTTATCAAAGGAGTCAGGCTCTTTCTAACCAAAGATATAATGATGCATATTTTGGTTCATCGTGTTACTTATATTTTACTTATAGCGTCGTAGTGAGTTGAAATCACTTTTCTAATCTCTGAGAAGGTTTTACAAATGTAAATATCATAAAACGTAACACAACTTAACACAACATAACTTTATTTTAGATCTGTAAAGTTATGAGATACAAAGTATACTAATATTGGCAGTAACCCACTCTGTGCAGACAACGAATACATTTAACAAGTTGAATACTTTAAGTGTGTCAGATTTTGATCTCATGTTAATCATGGATGTTGATTCTATATAGTAACATAGATGCTTGTAAGACATCTATCTTCATGATAAAGATGAAGATACCCCCCCTGGCTGAATAGGTCTCAAAAATAATTTCCTGCATCAGGAGAAACTCCTCAGACAGGAGTGAGGTACTAGCATGGGTGCCAGTTTTGCACCCAAATATGTATGTCCCTTTTTAGGACAATATATTCTATAATTCTGAAGCAAACTTATATACAAAAAAATAACATCAAATTCTACGTTAGATTAATTGATACTGGGTTTTTTTCTTCTAAACAGTAGAAATAGTAAAGTTACTATCAATAATTGAGTAAAGAATGGATTCATTTCATAGTAGAGGAGATGATAACAGTCTACACGACACTTTATATTTGTGCCAACTGACCTGAACTCTTTATTACATTCTCATCTAAAAAAAAACAACAAAAAAATAATTTTTTAGATATATCTAACAATCAAGATGTGATCTCTGCAGCTCTAATCAATGCCAAGATCACAGAGCATAGTGAGCTTCTCTAAAATAATAAAAAAACAAGCCGCAAAGAGGTCTGGTACATATAGTGATGCATTTTAATCACACTCTTAGGAGTGACTCCATGCTAAGGGAAGTCCAAACCTACTAAATTATTGCCCTTACTATCAGACACAAGCTTGGTTAACAAGCTGAACATCATGCGTGTAATGATAGCATTTTGAGGGCAGAAGGGGTACAAATGTGTTGAACAGTCCATCAGAGGGGCGACCGACTACTGTTTTCTATTCATTAAAACTTTCTTAAATGCACCTATTGATGGTCTTAGATTATCGTTCCTAGATTATTGTTACAAGGACTCTCTTTTCCATTCCTCTCTGTGTGTCTGTGTTGTGTTGTGTTGTGTTGTTTCTCTCTGTCTGTCTCTTAGCTGGCCAAGGGGCTGATGTGTCCTGGCTGCGGAGGAAAAGAGTGGGCAAACTCCACTTACTCTGAGTATTCAATCAGTGAGAAACATGTTTGTTTGTTTGTTTGTTGTGCTCCGTGATTTACTATGTGCTATACATGATTGTGTTGTTTTTTTTTGTGGTAGCATACAGTTATTTCCTCTTCTTTGAAATGCATGTGTGTTTATGTCTTCTATTAATTCACAATTTATTGTTGGTTATCAAGGTCAATGATCATGTTGTGACGAACGTATCTGATCATTGTAGATGTGATGCATGCTGGAGTAACTAGTCAGTTAATAATGTGATGTGCAGAGTGATAGTTGAAAGTATAGCCTGACTGATACTGTGTTTTTAATACTGATACCAAAATCAATATTTGATGATTTGATTTAGTTTTTAGCCACTCTTTTAGCAGCATGGTGCTATTAATGACACTTCAGTTCAGACTCAAATATTTCAATCCCTATTAGATGGAATTTTTAACAGATTTTTTATTTATTGGATTAATATTGCTGGATTATTACACAGGTGATGTCAGTCTTGTGACATTTCTGTCACCCTACACAGGAAAGCACTTAATTTTTCATATAAACACATAACTAACTAAATTGAAGGTTCCCTTAAAATGTTTTTATTGGAATTTAGACATTTTAGATGTCTAGTGGAGAAGCTCTGCAGTGGAGACTGAATTACCACAAACATATCTTTAGCATTTCTGTTCTGTTTCTTGTTAATTATCAGTTATCACATTCACCAACACTGATATATCTGCAGTGAGCATGAGCTTCCTGCATATAACAGCAATAACATTAGCGATAGCTCTAGCAGCAGCAATAACAACAGTAATGGCAATGGCAATAGTAATGCCTCGTTCTCCCAGCGACGGTGATGTGATGAGTCCCTCGGCGGTGAAACCATTTTCACCTCTAGCTCAGACGTTTGGGCATCTCTATTGGGTTTTTTTTGTGTTTTTTTTTTAGAATACATGAGTAGAGATCCCAACAGAGTACAGTAATAAAAGGGCTCTAACTGTCCTGCTTGGAGAGCACATCTGCTTCTGAAAACAGAGAATAAAAAATGAAATTGACAATCTGCAGTGCTAATTATAAGTATGCAAATGAGGCTGACCATAACTTACTGACCTAACTATCTCCAAATCCAAGCAAAAGTTGACGCAAGACAACTCGGGTTCTTTGTATGCATGTGTAAAGTAGGCATCTCACACCTGAGGTCTGTTTACCGAGTCTACATCTAATTACATCTGACATATGTTATCTTTCAATATTCCCCTTCTTATCTTAGTCAATGTGTAATATGCACTTGCACAATGAGTGACAGTTTACCAGCTGAGCTGCAGCACTGGTCATGCTCCCTTGTGGCTGACTGGATTTAAGATGGATTGTAATCTGAGATCAGGAGGCTTTTCTGGATATTTACATCCTGGCACCTTCTCTGATGAAACAGAATTGTGAACTGAAGCCTGTAGAGGCAAAACATACTGGGTTTTTTTTTAATATGAGTATTAGCTTATTGAACACTTATGACAGTGAGCAAGGCTATGTGTTTTGAGGCTATTTGTGCTCTGAGCCATGATAATGTGGCATCAGGTTGATGTCGTTATGAGCCCCTGTGCAGTGCTGTCATGCTTATCATGGTATAAAAAAAAGAGGGGGGGCTTAATTACCTCTCACAAGGCTGTTGAAGTTAATTTCTGTAGTCACGTGTTTAACCAATTACTCAAAGCGTAATGAAGTGGAACGTGCCTCACCAGAGTTCACAGGACACCCTCCAACACCCTTTTTTTTCTTACCCTAGTTCGGCTGTTCCAGAGCAGGAAGCTAATCATCACAAAACATTAAACCAGGCAATTCTTCACTCCAGATGCATACATTTATCCGTGTCAATATCCATTCGTTGTTTAATCATTTCTCCACAGCTATCTCAATATCAGTCGCTACTGAGAGAGGCGGGAAAAGCACGTTATCTATGTCGGGGTGTTACAGTATCTGGGATTATCCCTGACAGATAGTTTCCCTTCCAGGCACCATTAGCTTGGCCTCATCCCATTTGGTATTTCCAACACCTGCGACCACCATCCGCTGGGCACAAGAATTATTACCATTGTATTTTTTCTAGGGTATATAAATTAATCATGGGGATCACAAGCAACTACTTTAAATTTCTGGACTGTGACCAAGAAACACATCCTCCCTAAGGATGCCAAGGACCTATGCATCATTAAAACAGAGTTGTGCTATCTGACAGAGAAACAGTGCCAGCTCCCTCACTTATATACCTTACGGGACTGTGGTCTCTGCATTTCCACACCATGCATAATAGTTACTGTCTATGGCTAAATGCAATCAGGGTCCTTGAGTATGACTTTGAATGCTTAACGAACAGGGGGCACATGTTTCCATATAGACGAAATGAAACTGACCAGCTTGACAAAGTGAAAGTGGACAGCTGACTATAGCGAACATGAATTAACATTGATCACTGAGCAGAGCACGTACGCTAATGACTCAAGGCTGCAGGGGCTTGTTAGACAGCCTCTGCAATGGACTGTAATGGCTCCCATATCCTCACAATCCACTAAATACCAACGGCTGTAATTCCTCATTAAGCATCCTCACACTAGCAAATGTTCTGTCTTCGCTTCACATGCATGAATAAATGATGTGATATTATAGTATTACCTGGAAGTTTGTCAAAAAGTGCAAATTAGATCCACCTCATGCTGCGGTGAGGAGAAATTGCTGCTCGTTACAAATCAACGAATCTCAAATCCGAGCGCGAAATGGTAAAGATATAATTATCAAATCAGTTTGATCAATATGAAGAAACCTCATCCTTTCTCATAGGTAAAGATTCAGAAGGTAGCTTGTTGCAACTGTCAGTCAAATTCATGGGACCACTTTCACAGTGCAGATTTTGTTTCGTTTGACTTGTTCTGAGATCCCCCTGCTCGCCATGGTGGCTAGCTTGTCTGCATTTTAAAACACGTTGATTTGGAGTTAGTTTCAGGTGCCGGCTTATAACAGTATGGAATGCAGATAAGTGTTGTCTGGAAAACATTTCATTGATTAAAAGTTTCTTATAGCCCACAATTAAAGCCTTAAAGTTAACTGGAACTGCCATACACCGTAAGAACATTAATAAAATACATGACAAACAATGGACAATGTAATCCAATACAAGACCCTTACAAAAATACTACCTTCATGAAACATATATGGGGAAACACAATATTAGAAACACCCTTAATAGGTCCCAAAACTCTTTAATGTTACAGGAGACATTAACTAAACGAGATAAGAACTAGATAGGTTAGCGTTAGCAATAGTCAAACTAACCTTCCGATGAAATAGCGGTTTATTGTTTATAAAAGATGCCAAGGTCTCAAGCTTGAAGTGTCCAAATATTGAAATAACAATTAAAATGAGACACCTTCCCCGCTGATAATCCCGGCCAGTAAAGATCCCACAATGCATTAGTAAATTTGAACTTTACAATAGTACACTGCAGCAGTTCCCATCGGTCCAAGAAACTGCCAGACCCCTCAGAATCTACCGTCATATAGATAATATAGATAATTCATTACAGTGTATGTAGCTCGGCATTGTTTATTTAGCATCATTCAGCACCTCAATCATACATAAGTACCGTCGACTCTTATGTAGACGGAGAATAGCACAAGGCAGAGCAGTTCATTGAAAGAAGAGAACATTTCATATATCTGAGGCCCAAGTCGGTCAAAAGAAATGTGGCTTCTTTTGTTAGATGGATAAAGTTTCTTCATTGGTTTTCTCCAGAACTGTGAATTATATATCAACCCAGTGAGTCTCATAAGGAAAGGCATCAACCAAATCTCCAACTATTGATCAGTCCTTCCATATTTGATTGAGACTCATGACAAGACTGTGGGCAGGATGACAAACAAAAAGGCAGAAGGTTAAAAAAGTGGAAACCAAATCAATAATGATGACTGACAAGATGAAGCTTGGATGATCAGTATTGTGCCCTCGTTGGAATAAATAATAGAGAGGAGAATACATCTACTTCACTTCCCACACAGCTAATGCTTTTTCTCCCTTCGTCCTTTTCACGATAAGTGATATGTTCTGTTTTGTTACATCCATCTGTCTGCAACAATTACTATACTGCGACGGAAAAGGACAAGGAAGAGCTGTATAGAGAATATTGTGTTTGTGAACATTGTATGCTCCTATTAGACCTTATGAAAGCATATATACCATTGACCTGTTTCACGAAAACAATTTGCCAGCAATGCTTACTCGCACATCGCAAATGGCGGCAGTGTAAAGTTTCAGAAATGATTATCACTTGTGAGTCCTACAGGGCCGACCGTGCTCATGCATGGGTCAGAAGTATGATTTTGATGTGTTTTGAGTTGTGAATTTAATAGGATAGGAAATGGCCTCACATTGCAAATCGCAGCTTGTATGTTAAAAATGTGGTGAAGTGGCCCACAGATTGTTGGCATGTAGAAAAAAAATAAATTCTGCCATATCTGCTACACCAATGTACAATGTGTGCATTTCATTGTTTCATAAACCCACTGCAGCCATGAATAAAAGTCTCATATATAATACTTTACCAATACTGCACCATTACAGCATTAACTATATTGCCTTACTTATAATGCCTTACTACTAATACACTAAATTTCATCATATCATAATGAGCTGCTGGTGGGCCTTTCGGCTTGGATCTTGACAGTGCTAATTTGGTTGAATTAATTATTAATGGCTCACCGATTTTCCACAAATTCATTCAATCCTCATTTGGTTTGGTTTGTTTTTTAGTCCAGAAGATTTGATGTAGACTGCTCTTCACTTTTACTCATTTTTTTTTTTTTTTTCCAAACAGAGGAGGGTTTGCCCAAGAACACTCTCCACTCTCTGGCAACTGGATGGGAAGAAGGAGACTCTTTGACCTTGGAAAATGAAGATGTTGTTGCCATGGGAACTGTTAATCCTTCTGTCACTCAAAGAGTGCCTGGCTGGTGAGATGACGAGTCAAGTCGCCTTTCATGACACACCTGATATGCATATACACTCACAGGGAGGGTTTGCCTCTTTCTTATGCATGTTTAGGTTAGCATTTCATTCAGTCCATTCCATTGAAATGGAACAATATCAGCCTCAAAAGGGATCATATGTTTTAATGGCTTTTGTATCTGGATAAAATTTTTAAAAGTTAGTAAAGGCATGGCCAAAACAGTAGATTTATCTGTGACTTAATTTTTTAAAGAGATTAGAAATAAGAACCACAGAGCCAGACATTTGAATTTAGCCAAGCAGTTTCTGTGTTATTTAACAGGATGAAGTTGTAACACGATAAAGAGAAACAACCTGCTGTCATTTAAAGATTGACCAACCTCGCCGTATCATTACCACGAGCCTCACCCTACCCCATCTGTCCCGTTCTCTTGCATTTTACTCTTATGATGACATTTTGATCTTAGGAGGAACCCGACTTTGATTTGCTCCTCAAGGGAGAGAATTCACTTTCTAGTCTTATTTGCCTCCCTGGTTTATTATGCAATTTTCTTGCTTTATGTCCAGCTCCTTCCATTTACATGAGCTGTGGCAAGCACTATAAATACCCACACAAGCTCTTTTTCTTTTTTTTTAACACTTTTTTTTTAAATTCTCTACTCCATTCCCAACAATATAGAACCACAGTATGCCGAGGTGCGCGTTCCTGCTGAGGAAAAAGCAGAATAACATTAACCTTGAGTTCCCAAATACCTGTTTGAGCCAGAGATAAGAGTTAAAATCTCTGTAAGAGCACTCACTTTATGTCTAGATACGGAAACCTGTGCAGCCTAGACAAGCGAGTGAGATTTAATGTCGACAGTAACATTTGACGAATATGCTGTATATTGAACTCAAACCAAACATTTACAAGTCATCAAACAAATGCATTTAAATGTATACAGTATATGGAGTGGGGTCTATTGTATTTTTATTTATGAGTCCATTTCCATTGATTTAGCATCTCATCTCAAGTCAGCAGTTTCATGAGGGTATGTCTATGCAGCCTGCAAACACAAGAGTAGAGACTGTAGGGTTATGCACGCTGTACTGTACATACATATACCCACTGTTGAGCTCACATTTGTATGCATTCCCATGAAACCTAATTAAGTGTAATTTGTATGTGTTAGTGGTCAGTCCAGTTGGTGTGTTTACAGGGCAGGCCTGTTCTCAAGCATACACACAAACCACTCGATCATTCCTCAGGTGAAATAGCCCAGCTATTAAAGGTTCATTAATTTGTTTAATTTAAAGGACACTGCAACCAGGGTAAAAATGAAGCACCTCCCTTAGAGGCCGGTGAAACAAGGCCCTTACCTGAGGCAAAGACTCCCACTCTCATTAGGATGATGGTGATGATGACGATGATGATGATGATGGTGTGGGAGGGAGAACACTTTGTCCTAGTCAAGGTTAGAGACGTCAAGTGCACAGAAAGAAACGTTTTTTTACACCAAGCAAAACTGGTGTGCAGCTCAGCGTATTACACACGGTGTCAAAGGAATGAGAGGATGGACATCAGTGTGTGTGTGTGTGTGTGTGTGTGTGTGTGAGTGTGCATCTATTGAAGAAATGCTAGATTTCACAGGAGTAATTAGTGCAACATCGGTTAATTACTCCTGTGTATTGATAGTTTGGCTGGTGCTAACCAAAACAACAAGCTCAAATGAGCAGACACATGCGCGAATAACATGCATATAGACAACAGCGTTACAGGCTTTCTAATAATTATATTAAAGCCAGAGTAAAGCAATACTCTAATATTGCAGCTCTCATGTAAACACCCTAACCAAGTTATCCCACTTGGATTGAGATCATAATCAGATAAAGCATAATTGAATTAACAGCTGGGTTACTTGTCAATCGTTGTAATTACTCTTGACATGTATACAGTGTAGACCTGTTTCTGTCTGTGTTCAGATTCTGTGCATGTTCAAGTTCAAATCACTTTAAATAAATAAAGCGTTAGCAGATCTACATTGCAGCATAGCACCTTTTTGATTGTACTGAACACAAGTAACAGAGTGTGCGTTAACATAATGTGTAAATTCATCAGCAGCGATTAGATTACTTTTATAGGAGTAATCACATTACTCAGGAAAAATACATCGTTTTAAAGGTTTATCTATCCCAAGTGGTTAAATATAATATATATAACCCCCACAAGGATTTCAACATGACACTATTTCCCAAAGAAAGAAGACCCTCTAAAAAAAACCAAAAAAAAAACCCAAAACAGAACAAAATGAGTGTGACATCAAACCTAATTTCTAGCTTTCTGTTCAAACCGTGACAGCATGTGGTAGTGTTGAAGATTATATCCTTTCTGGCTTGTGCAAAACTACTATGCTAATGTTAATTATGTTAATGTCAATGGACAGCCCAACAGCCCAACAGAGAAGACCAATGCGTCGAGTACAACTGCACTGCTGGTGTAGTAATTTCATCACCTTGGTTATATTTTTGGACAATAAGTCCATGATGTGAGGTTGAAGTCCTGCGGAAACTCAATTTTTGGAAGCTTCAAGTTGTGTGCTGAATCTTCTGATATATATAATATGTGGGGGTTATATTCGACCTTTTGGGAGAGATCAACCTTTAAAGATGTTGAATTTGTCCCCTGATTATGATGCTATAATATGGGCGTGGCTTCTAACCTTAATTCCAGTACGTTAGTAGTGCAGTTGTACTCGACACATTAGTCACATTAGTCACATTAGTCACTGCCATATTGGACTTGGATTCTGGCCACTCTAGAGTAGAGAATACCAGACTTTAGCACTGCATTTGAATGTTATATATAAACGTCAGCTGTAGTGGTAGCTTGGTTACCCCTGTGGGTCATGTGACCCTTCAACCGCTATATCATAGTGACCCGTCAAGAGTCTCCCCTGGAGGTCTGACGTTGTTCGTGCGTTGTTTGCTTTGCTTGTTTTGCTTCTGAACACTCACTGTCCTCCTCCCTGAATCCACACATGGAATTATGTTGCATGTATGGAGTGCTGAAGATGTAAAGGCGGACTGATGTCTTCAATTATTAACAGTACACGACCAACATGTTGCGAGTAACTGCACTACTTACCTTAATATAGATATTCATGTTAATAGCATCACTGCAGAGTGGACTGCGAGTGAAGGCAGAAAAATAAAAGACAACCCTGTGACTCGTGTAGTACAGTGCATAGAGTACTTTTGTTAGCCAATGTGCTACAGGGTTATCTTTAGTTAATTGCGCTCTCATCGCACTGCATTATCTGCTTCGTGACATGTGAACAAGAGGGTTTATTAAATGCAGCATCCACTCAAAAAGCCACGTTGGCAGCTAATTAAAAGGTCGTAGAGTTTATATACAGTTTCCTGAGTGCTGAGTGATGTGTTTTTGCTTTAATTTAGTCACTTGCTCGGTGCCATTGTACAACTAATTTGTTTTTTTTTTGACACAGAAAATACGCGCCATGGTCCTGTCTTCACCCAGGAGCCTAGTGACAGTATTTTCCCACTGAGCACTGACGATAAGCAAGTGTTTATTAATTGCAAAGCAAAGGGGAACCCACCTCCGCATTACAGGTAAGTGTTCAGACTGAACTTTGACCGTCTATAAAGAGATGAATATCAGTGAATGAATGGTGCAATATGCTCTGCAGATCCTCTCCATAACAACGGGCTGTCTTAATATATCAGGTGTTTATCTTGGCATTGGCAAACGTGATAACTGGGCATCATTGTTTGTTTGATGACTATGGTGATTTTTGCTTTGCTATCTATTTGCAGGTGGAAAGTGGATGGGAGAGAAATAAACACAGAGTCAGATCCAAATTACAGTCTTGTAGAGGGGAACCTGTTGATCAATAACCCTCATGTCATCAATCATGGAGGAGTGTATCAGTGTATCGCCACCAACTCTTTTGGGACCGTTGTAAGCAGGGAAGCAAAGGTGCAGTTTGCATGTGAGTACAAACGTGCATGTTTTTGTGAACAATGATCGCAAACACAACTGGACAGAATACAGATGATGACGTCTTTAATGTCTAGAGGACTGTAGGAAAACCATCAAATATTGTACTCAAAAGTCAATTAAGATCCTTTTTTTATATGAACACTTTCTTCATTACACATTTAGTACCAAACTGTGGCCTTATAAAGACATCCATAGTAAAAAAAAAAATTTAAATGCAGGGAGATATTTTCCTGGAATTTTCTCTGATTGGCTGCCCACTGCTATGTCTGAGGTTGTGGTATCTCATCATCCTAGCCTGTCGCTCCATGAAGGAATCACTGGTATGTCTTGATTTGGGCGACTTTTAATCAGTCGAGTTCTGATTTGATATTTGCTTGATCCCTCCAGGGACCTGGTTGGTATTTCTAAGACGTTAGGATTGATATGTCTTCCTGCTGTTTATTCTCTCACACAGCACAGCAGCATTTAATTAAAGGTGAAAGTAATCTCTGAAGCTTGATTGGCGAGGGGCATCTCTGCCCGATCTTTAGCACGTGCCGTGATATTAACGGACGACTCTCGGGTTTGACTTGTAAGCAATGTGAACAGAGAGGGTAATATTCTGCAGAATGAAATGCCCTTCTCTGGATGTCACCTTTAAGTAAAAGTTCTTACACCAGTCAAACCGTGAAAAGTTGTTTTTTTTAATCTGTATATTCAACAGTTCTGCAGAACTTCAGCAGGAAGTCAAGGAACACGGTGTCGGTGAGAGAGGGTCAAGCCGTGGTTCTGCTCTGCGGCCCTCCACCCCATTACGGAGGTACACTGCTCTGTCCTAACTCTTGTGCATTGTCTGCTGTAGTTTCACACTCCTGCTTGCCTCAGCAGTCTTTATTGTTCCTCACTCTGCTGCTTATTATCTCCCTGTAACACTGCTGTGTCTCTTTTGTTTTTATACCGTCCTACATTCTCTTTTCGCTGCACCTCTTTTCGAATTCTGACACACTGTTTTACACTCGCTTCTCCTTATCTGACGGAGAGGGAACTTTTATGATCAGCCACCGCTCTACCTGCCCAGACCCATGCCTTCACATCTATAGTTCATAGCCTCACACTTCTTAACCTTGAGCTCCCTTTTCTCATATGATCTGTGACTATGCTGTCATCTATAAAGTCTCCGGTGCTCCACTTCCCCAACTGTCATTTTTTTCCTGTGGATGTGGGAAGGCTATCTGTGGGTAATAAAGGATGCTGGTGGCGGCTGTTGCCGGGGGAGCATTTATCCCGTGGCACAGCTGTGACTTGGCTCATGTATCTGTGTGCTGCTGATTAGGAGACCCTCAAAGTGGTCCGCACTCCTGCAGCTATTCGGTGCCCATGAGCACAATTTCACGCCAGTGTAGCAGCATTTCTACACATTCTGTTTCCAGTTGAATCCTGAGGCCACGTGGGATTCCACACTTTAGCAATTTGCCCTCCAGCCTTCCCTCCCTCCTGTTTAAAAGCCTCCATCTCTTATTTTTCCTTTTAAACAGTGCATAGTCACGCATTTGATGGGATTTGCACTGCACGATAATGCTAGCTTGAGGTATTTTAAAATCGAGAAACAGCAAAATGAAGGGTTTTTTTTTTTTTTTTGTATTGACAAAGGTCTAAATTATGTCAAAGCTTCTTTAATGCTTGCTGATGAACCACTAGGGCAATACAGTGATGCACCTTGTTAAAAGAAGAATCATCTGAAGCTTCTTTGAGCAATCAATAGGTAAGTGGTATAAAAGGAGCTGTGCTGAGAGTTAAACTCTATCGGAGGGCATGAGATTATGTGCCTGCAAGTCCTCTGTTGCTGTGAGACTGCAGCTCTTAAACAGACCCAGTCTCTGATTGTCCCTAATCATGAAAGGTCTGTCAGTTTCTGCCCTGACTTTCCCTGTAATGATTTTAATTCACTGTTTTCCCTCAAGGAAGAAAGTGGGACGTTTTACCATCTGCCCAGTTAAAAGGGTTGAAGGCAGAATGTCATGTGTCTGTTACAGGAGGGCTGCTCTAACAGCAAGTTCGTGTGTGTGTGTGTGTGTGTGTGTGTGTGTGTGTTGGTCCAGGTATTTCTTATGTTGTTGGGACTCTACCCCCTTATGGGGACAAAGGCAAGTCCCCTTGACTTGGTTTAAAGTTAAGGTACGTTTAGAGTTACTTTAAGTGTAGGGTTAGGCATGTGGTGTTTGTGTGTGTGTACATGTGTGCGTGCGTGTGTGTGCGCAAACACTGTCAAGACATCTTGACCATATAAAACAAATGTACTAGTCCATCTGTCCATCAGTCCAACGTTCCTACCCCACAATCAGCCTCAAGACCCACGGTCCTATTGAAGTCATTAATCTAAAAAAAAGTCTCTCAGAAGTCAAATATATAGTTTAATTTTTCACAAAGGGCTATGCAATTTCCTAACAGAAGTGGGAATTGCAGTTTACAGCAAATGTTACTCAAACAGATGTAAGTAGTAAATGTGTTTGTAGCGCTTTACAGCACACTGGAGTAAACTATATCAGGCTTTGGCTACACAGACAATACTTGCGAGTAGGATCATTTTATTGTTGGTTTACATTGGATTTATTGACAATAAGACAAGTATGAAATATCACCTGTCTAATCCTTAAGTCGTACATGTATATTTTTAGAAGAGATGAGAAATGAAATGTTTCATGATTTATTTGTAATGATATCTCTTCTTATATATCTATTCTCAGTCTCACTGTCCTGGAAGTTTTGGGAATATAGGAAGGTGTATCTGTTTTATGTCTCTACATCTCCAATCCTTGACCTTTAGTTGTTTCTCTTCAGAGATAAAATATTCATGGGTATTCAACGGACAGCGCAGTTTCCTGCAACAGGACGCCCGTCGTTTTGTCTCTCAGCGGACGGGAAACTTGTACATAGCCAAAGTTGAAGCCTCAGACGCAGGGAACTACACGTGCGCGGTGAGAAACATGATGACCAATGCGACAGTGTTCAGCTCTCCAACTCCTGTGGTGGTGCGGAGGGACGGTAAGCATCCTTAGTTCGCTCTACTGCATCCTGGTTATCTTGAGCACTGAACTAACACACGCTGTCAGAGGGAGGGCGAGCCTTGGAGATAAATCGCTTGTCTTGAGCGTGACACTGTTTTTGCTTTTGCTTATGATCAAGGTTTTTGCACCATCCCGAGCCTGTGAACTATACAGGGTTATGTATGCGAGAAACCCTCTCTATCTGCATGAAGGCACATATTTACATAACCACAAATGTAGTCCGCTCTGACAAAAATGCACCAAGGCGCTCACACAGCAAGGAGCCTGCCACACATACTGAACCCCATCACAACCATTTATGTGTACCACTTCAGAGTTGAGCAGAAGCAGATATGTAATCCAAACTCATCCAAGCACTAAGTCAAATGTTGTTGTATACGGCGTCAACATGCATGCACGCTCTCTCTGCCAATGTCATTCACACCAGGGCTCTTACATCTAATGTGAATTACAGGAAGCTGCATGTCCCCGTTTTGTGTTTTGAATGATGCGATTTGCTTTCATCCCTCATGCAGCAGTGATGGGTGAATACGAGCCAAAGATTGAGGTTCAGTTTCCAGACACCCTTCATATTTCTAAAGGATCATCAGTGAGGCTGGAATGCTTTGCCTTAGGAAAGTAAGTATTAAAAAACATTAGCATCAAAAACATTAGTACAGCTCATCAAATTTGCGAAGTGGCCAGGCATCGTTTATTACCTCAAACACACTGACATACATAGCAGCCATCCTTCCGGTCAGTGTGAGCAGGAGCATGTGGCCACCTTGACCTTTTGTGTGTGACCTCTGCAGCCCTGTGCCTTCAATCTCGTGGAGAAGAGCTGATGGAAACCCACTCGCTGGCAAGATTAAAATCAATCACTCCAGTGGCGTTCTGGAAATTCCATATTTTCGCCCAGAGGATGCGGGCGTGTACGAGTGTGTAGCTGAAAACAGCAGAGGACGAAATGTTGCCAGGGGGCAACTTTTATTTCACAGTAAGAACCATGTATTATTTTGCTTCCTGTCTCACGGAGATGGCTGCTAATCTTCTTCTCCTTCTAAAGCGCTTTACTAGTTATTTTATCTTCACTAATCAAGTTTATTTCTAGTAGTAGTGTAGTAGTAGTGAAACACAGCCTTATAATTCCAGTGTGGCGCATTATATACGCAGAAGTCGTTCAAGGTGTTTACATAATGCATTTACAGTAAAAGGAGATAAAGACATAAAGACATCAAAACACAAATTCAAAAGATATGACTCATTTAAATCTTCTGATTATTGTTGTTAATAGTACATTGACTCGGATTTGATGTGGCTATTATTGTTTGTCTTTAAAAGCCAAAAATCAAATACATTTTGGTGTAATAACAGATTCAGAGCTCGGAGTCTCTTCCGTTTTATTTCAGCAATTATCTGAAGCAGGTTCAGGCACATCTACTGATGGATTTATTCAATGCACTTGTTGAATGATTCTATGGGACTATAGTGGCTTGGTAAGCAAGGTAAATGTGGGTGTCGTCTGCAAAATTAGCAGCTGTTTATCTTGACGATCCAACTCCACTGGATGCAAATATCCATTCATTCATATTTTCTTTTGTCGAATTCTGGAAATTCTGTTGAAATTTGAGCTACATTTGTATGGAAAGTTATTGTGATTGGCCGGGATTGTTACCAGATCAAAGCATACTCATTGATAATATCCCACTCTTCACTGTCTCACGTGTATTGTTTTCTATAAGTGATATTTTCTTTTGTTTTTTTGGTTTATTGATTTCTGTTGCTTTATTAATACGAGAAGGTCGACAGGTCTGTAGTTCAATGAGTAATGTTTTTCTCTAGTGGTGTTAAACCTGACTTAACAGCCTGACTTAATGGAATAAATAGAATTTTGAAATCTTGTTACTTGATTTTAGTATTTGCAACATAATCCCACCGAAACACGTCTACTGTGAGCTGTGCCTGCCTTACAATGCGCCTGCAGGTCAGTACCAGGCACTGACTGCGTAATGAGCTTCTGCCTCACTAAATCAGGAGCTAATTACACGCAGATTGCAAGCGCAAATTGAATGAAACAAGTAGTTCAAATTTGTCCTGTCCTTTCATATATGCAAATCTGACCCAAAGACAGCAAAACCACTCTAGCGGTCAAAACAAGAGAAATTCATTTTAGATTAAATTGAGTAAGAAAAAACATTGATGTTCCAAGTTTCAAAGTAATAGTCAGTTACCAGTAATGCTTTAGCTCAATTATGTCCTATTTTTTTTCTTATTTTATTTCTTATTCCTTTATTTATCATAATATATTATTGAATTTTTTTCAATATTATTATTACAATGTCCACCATATACTGTTTCGTGCTAATACAGCTGTAAAAAAACAATTTTGACAGTTTAGTAAATATATATTTATATTCATTGGTCTTTTTCACAGATGTTGAACATCTGCACTGGCTCCAGACACTTAAAGATGCTCATATGGCCATAGATGCGAATCTACAGTGGGAATGTAAAGCCATCGGTAAACCTAAGGCTACATACAGATGGTTGAAGAACGGTCATCTACTACTAGCAGAGGTGAGATTCCCAGATACTAGAAAACTGAGTGGAAAAACTATAACTAATATTGTCCAAAAACTTGAAAAATGCATATTTGACAAAAAATCAGAATAAAAAATTCAAGTAAAAGAAATATGTTATCAAACATTATTCAACTGGCCGGATTTCAGGGGAGGATCCATGTGGACACTGGTAGACTGACAATATCCATGATTAGTCTGTCGGACTCTGGGATGTATCAGTGTGTGGCAGAGAATGAACATGGAGCTATCTATGCCAGTGCTGAGCTCAAAGTTGTAGGTAAGCAGTGTGTTTGCTCTGTATCGTTTGCAATGAATTGAACCACAGGCAAGGCAGACAGATACAGTATGTATATTGTGTTGTCAGTGGAATAAAAGTGCTTCATATCTGAAAGTAAATAAATAAATAAATATATAAAAATAGGCTGTACTAGCTCCTCACTCAGCTATGGCCTTGCTCTTTCATTTCCATAATTATTTCATACAATACGCCAGCCTGGTGATGAAATATAATTTCCGTAATTGCTGGTGATGCACTTGACATTTTGGCTGCTGAACAGCTGTTGCCCCTCCACAAAGTGAGACAAATGGCTTTAAAGGGATAGTCCGGATGAGGTACTTATCTATAGTCAGTGTATTTACCTGCAGTAGGTTGCAGTCCGTACCTCCTCAATGTGGAGGAGCAGACAGCAGTACTGGCGCAGAATGCATTATGAAAAGTTTCACTACTTTACCTTCAGACAACGTTTTCTTTTGGCATGTTCCACGTGTAAGAACACAGAAGTTCTGCGGTCGAGAATGTAGAGCCAAAAGAAAGGGCTGTCTGACGACAAGGTAAAGCACTTAATACAGGTGCCTCTAAACTGATATTGATTTATTTTTAGGTGGGCCTTTATTTAGGTGGCTAAGATATGTTTTGTTGTTGGCCCACATCAGTAAATAGCTCAGCTGCTCCTGTCTGGTTTCCACACTGGGGACCACAATCTACCCGAGTACTTCATACAAATCCCACTTCAAAAAATCCAAACTATCCTTCTAATATGGGTCTGTTTGTCAGCTTCCCCACCTGATTTCACTCGGCGCCCCGTGAAGAAGTCCACAGTCATCCAGAGAGGGGGTGAGGTGGTCTTAGAGTGTCGCCCCCACGCTTCCCCTAGAGCTGCAGTCTCCTGGTGGAGAGGGGGCGAACTTCTGAAGGACAGCAAGAGGTAGGGTATTGTATGCACTGCTGCTCATGCCACTAACGACATCTGTTAAAGGGTTTGCACGTGTGGTCATGTTCATTGTTATTTATGCCTCGGCTCAAGGGGACTTTGGAAGTCAGTGCTGCATAAAAAAAAAACGGGCTTGTTTGGTCCAAAAAGGGACACCTTATATCTCATGTAGATATAAATGTTGGATTTCTGTTGACACACTGTAGTTTTGTCTGTTTCACAAGATGTAAGAATCAGGCCATGACCCCCAACTCTATCAGTTTTATAAGGATACAAGATTAAGAGCACAGTACAATTTGGCTGTTTGAAACGTCAAAGCATCCATCCACTGTCCCGCAGTTTTACAGGTGCTGGATGTAGAACAGTGATCATGTAGGGACACACACCAGAGAAAAACAATCTAACAATCCCTCAGTGAGACTCAGGCTACATGACGGACCACACCATGTCATAATTTAAGGTCTGAGGCAAAACCTACAAGCTACAAAATACCTACAATAAGAAGCAACACAGTACCAGCTCAGTATGAGATCTGGTTGCATTGAATAGTTGTGGCGGTTCGAGGTAAATGTTCATGTAAGTTTTGGGGTGGTAACTGTTAGGACGGTCCAAAAATACGTTTCAAGTGAACAGAATCAAAGTTCCTAGAAAACTTCAGAACACTTTACCAGTTGTCAATAATCAATAAAAATCACTTTCCGTTTGCTGGATTGTGGGACTGAAGGCAGCTCTGAGGCAGAAATTCTACAGATCCCAGTGTTTCCGTTGTTATGTTAAACTAAAATTACCCAAATGCTCCAATACTGACATAATATTAAAGCATTTGGGTAATTTCTTAATAGAAGGAGGGACAGTATTAGAAATCCTGGTGTCTCCCCCTTAAGCCATTCTTCAGCATGTCAGCACATCATCAGACATGCAATTGAAAGCATGTCCTTTGTGTAAAACATAATCAGAAAGCCTTGTCAGTCTCAAGCTGTATAATTAACTTAATAGCATCAATTTTCTCCGCGAGCCTTGGCTTCTTGTTCTGTTCAGGCAGCGAGTCTAGTGACTTACAACTTCATAATAAAGAAACAATGTAGTCTGATTTCTCAAGACTTCTGTGTCTGAAATCTAAACGCGTTGACACAGAAGCCTTCTTGAGAAATGGATCATCTAAAATGTCTTTAGTTCATATATTTTTTTATTTTGTGTGTGTGTGTGTGTGTGTGTTTTAGTCAAAAAGCAGAGGTCTTCTTCAAGCCTCTTCATTCAAAGGGTTATTTTGTGTAATGCAAAAAATAAAACCATAGCTTCAGTATTTATGCGGAGTTCTCTCCTGTTTTCTTCTCGTGGCATTCAAGTTAAAAAGATACTGCTTAAAAATGTGAAGACGAATGTTCGCAAAGCAGCCAAACGGGGTTATGTTTAGAAGAAGAAGAGTCTGATATTACAGTACATTTATAGGAAGAACTACTTGTACAATACAAGAATATTTTTTGTTGTTTATCTCAAGGAGATTAAATCTTGAGATAACTATGACCTGGATGAATGAGAATATTCACAGGCTTGTTTTTTTTTTTTTAGTATTACATGTTTTCTCATTTTAAAATGCGTGAGCTGAGAATATTAAAAGGTTAGCTGTAGACTCGGTTGTCAGTTCAAATATAACTGCCACCGTTATAAAACAGAATACTGAATGTAATAGAAACAATTTTTACCCCTCTTGAATTTCTGCTTTGATTTTTACCCTGTGCTGTCCGCACATTAGATACACTCATTCCAACTAAAACTGTCTACAGTCTAAAACCTCCTTTATTATAGCTTTATTATACTACTGTGACTAAAAAAATATCCATTGCCTTGAGCCAGAAAGCATCACATGACACTGGATTATGCATAATAGTTTTGCATTTCACTAGAAGAAGATGAATTCGACATCTCATTTAATAACTCTGGCGATCAAATGTGACTTTCCTCTTGTGGGATGGCCATTTCTTCCACCCGCCCAACCCTTTTTAGACACATCTTAACCTATAAACTGAAAAGAACATTCCCATAAAATGCTCTTAGTTCTCATTTCCTTAGTTTTGGCCCAATTATAGCAGTATTTTGGAGAATACCATCACCCAGTTTAAGACATGCGATTTCTTCAAATCTCCCGTCAGGAAATGTCAGAAACTATAGAGGAAAGTTTCTGCTGAATTACTGAAATTATGCTGCATCAGAAAAAAAGTTACACCAGACTTTCTGTGACTCACTGGACCTGCCTCCGCGTGTGTCCAGTGGGATTGATTAGTTATCATATTTTCCATGGGTTGCTCATGAGGAAGGGAAGAAAAATTACCCAGGCATTACCCAGGCAGCGCATCTGGACAAGAATAGAAATTCACAGCATGGAACAGCGTTTGTCTACGGAGCAGATAGTTCTTTACATTTCTATTTGTTTTGCAGCTCATTGGCCCTCAGGCCATGTTCTCTGTGCGCCTCCATCACTCAGCGTTTGATATTTTTGTCAATAAATCAGCGCAAAGCACCCTGTGTCAGACATGCTCTCTGGGTCTCAGCTCGAGCCCGAGTGAATACGTATTTATTCTTGGGAGCCAACATGAAATTGTTTGATTTTTGAGCTGGCTGCTCGCAGAATTTCTCTTTGATTTACAGAATCTAAAGGTCACGGCAGGAGCGCATTAGCCGCCTCATTTATGCATACATTTACATGATTTCCAACTTGTCTGTTTTAGAAACAAGGCGTAGAATGGGGAGTATTAAATACAAAAATGTCTCCTTTTTTTTTCTTTTTCCTCCACACTTAAAAGTTTTATTTGATTGTCCACAATTCCACTAGAGGGCCATTTAACAAAGGACGTAGAAGAACTGTGAGACGTAATCTATCACTCCCTTATACAACAAGGTCATCACACACTCAGTTTATTTGTCCCTTAAGACCTGCCTGACATGTTTTCAAGGGAGATTCTTCTATATGCACATGTCCTTGTTATTACTTCTCAGAAATGGCTTGTAGTGTGTTGATACTATCTCCATGTGTTGTTGAGCGATAAGGTTCTCTGGTAAAGAGCACATACGAATTGCCTTTCCCCCAGTTTTGGTCTCCTCTTCCTATCACTTCCCCGCCTGGCCCTGGTGGCCTGTTGTGTATCCAATTAATATGTGCATTTAAGATATTGTGCTGTCAATACTATGCTGACCCTACAGCAAATCTGTTCCGCTTCAGTGAAGATAATTGTTATCTTCTGAGGCGTGTAAATAGTCTTTTGGAATAGATTCTGAAGCCTTCATTCAAAATGAAATAAATGGAAAAATAAACGTTGAAATGACCATGTGAGAAAAAAAAAGAAAAGAAAAAAAAAGCCGTATCTCAGCCAGGAAGGAGTTAATTTGATTCATATCATCACTTTTCATCTTAATTGTCACCTAAATAATGTTTAAGCAAATGAGACGTGTGAAATCATGATAGGCTGTTTCAGTTTTTGTCGCTCTCCTCAGACAGACTATCATGGAGGATGGGACTCTGCGTATCACCAACATCAGCAAATCTGACGGCGGCAGGTATACATGTGTGGCCAGAAACCATTTTGGAACATCCAGCAGCTCAGGAACGCTGATGGTGAAAGGTACTCTTTCTTTTCTGTCCACAGGTTTTCACTATTGTACCTTTTTAAGAAAAAAAAAAAAAAAAAACTAACTCAAGCATGAAATTGATAATGAAATATATAGCCGTTTTATGTTCCTGCTGGTTTGACAGACATATAAGTCATCCATGGATTTGTCAGCTGTGAGTTATTGTTCATGTAGCGAAGTGGGGCAAACCGCAGGCGTCTATAACTGTTAAGCGAATAATTTTTTATTTTTTATTTTTTTTGTTGCCAACGTTTAATTTAAAAAGAGCTGCTGTAGCATTTTTACATTTGGGTTTTTAAATAATGATGATTATAGAGAGAGAGAGTACTTTTTTTTTTTTTTTTGTTCTAGTTGACATTGTGATTGCAGTGTGTTTAATTATTCATTACTGAGTTATGGGAGTCATTTTCTTCCTAAGTGAAGTTATTTAAGGTCACTTAATTACACTGATAGAGCAGAATTTGGCTCACTGTTCTGTGCAAATTAAGCTTTATTACTTGCTTCATTCAACTGTTGTTACATACAGCAACAAATTACTCTCTTTTTTTCCCCCTCTCAACTTTCTGTAGAGCCCACAAAGATCATTGTTCCACCCTTGAGTTTGGACGCCACTGTTGGACAGAGCCTCGTGTTGCCATGCGAGGTGTCCAGTGATTCCTCTCTGACCCCCGTCTTCAAGTGGTTTTTTAACGGCAAAGCGGTTGATTTCAGCAGACAGGAGCACTTTGTAATGATTGGCGGGGTATGTGTAATGTGGGGTGAACGCACCGCCTAAAATCACCAGACACAGATCTAAGAAAATGATCGCCAAAAAAAACGTGACGTACATCATCTTTTTGAAGACGGAAGCTGACAGAGATTGATATATTAAAGCTCCTGAGAGCTATTCTTTTCTGCTAGTCTTAATATTCTGTGATATTCACATCATAAATTCTAAGGTTTTGGCTCTCATTTTTCATTAAAACCTAGATTAAGAATTTATGTATTTAATGAAACAAAGCTTTATTATATCAGGAGATTCCACTGCGACAATTAAATGACGAGTGAAACATCAGGATACGTAATTGGTGGCATCGCAGATACTGTCGGCCCTATAGCGTAACAGAAAACAGTTCAGCACTTTTGTCTATGTTTGTCTACGTATTTTTGAACATATATGTTGTATGAGACCATAAATGCATCAGAGGAATTCTTGTTTTCGGGTGGATTTTGCCTTGAAGCCTATCTGTCAGAAACAGTGTACACCTATTTTCAGAGATGCCAGCAGATGTTACTGTGTGTTATTGTTGAGAGGAAAAACCTGTAAACAGGGAAGACATTTTTTTTTTTTAGCCTGGAGGTAATCTCACTGTATGAGCAAATCAATCAATTTCTCCCTGAACAAAGGAGCCTAAATGTTAGTTAGTGCTCCCTCCGGTTCAGCACACCAGGCCCCCGCTGAAGACGCTGTACATCGCTGACATTTCCACAGTGAACATAATCACAGCGGCTGTTTAACTTGCCTCTTCTGACGACACAGAGTGGCCGATTTGTGAGTCAAAAATAAAAAACACATTTGAAAATCATATGCTTGTGTATATACAAAGCGAAGTGCAAAAGGCAACTCTGAAAATGTCTTTCTTGAAACCATTCATCTGAGCTGTGAGGGTGTAAACACGACAAACACTGACACAAAGAGAAAAACAAATTAATTCAGTTTTACATTGTAAGAAAGGCTACACAAAAATAACTTGTTTCGCTAGACTTTCATGTCCTGTGGTGAATTCTTCTAAGCTTCTTTTGTGTAGGATTTACAGCACATGCCTGAAAAAAGTAATTTAATGTGTTCCAAGGATTTTCCGTATTTTTTATGTTGTCTCTGACTTCTGCTATTTCTTATGTTTTTCGTATATATGCGTGTCTTTGTCATTAGGGATTTGCAGGTGACTTGATGGTGAGGAACATTCAGCTGAAGCATTCTGGGAAGTACGTGTGCATGGTACACACTGAAGTTGACACCGTCTCAGCAGCAGCAGACTTAATCGTCAGAGGTATGCTGTTTCTCCTCCTTACTTAGAGCGCTGACATTTTGTAGCATTCACTACGGAGGTTTTTTCCCGTTTCTTGTTTTTTTTTGGAGGAGTGTGTGTTTTTCTTAGCACACGTATCTCACTGCAGGCAGATACAGGCTGTATCACCAAAATGTCAGTTTTAAAGAGTGAAAACTGATGTACTTTCAAACTGACAATCACAAACTTTATGAAATTTAAGTTGTCCGGACATCGCCCAGCTGTGCGCGGTATGTAAAAAGACTTCAGGTTATAAAAACGATCAGAAACCAGCTTCATGCAAGAATAATAAAATAAAAAAAACTTCTTCAACACATTCAACACCAAATGTAGAGGGCATTGTTGATGTAATACTTACCTGATATCATTTATTACACATATACACATATTTCAAGTTAATGTGCTAAACGGGGATTCATTAAAAGAAACTTTGTTGATTGACAAATTAAGCAGAAATAGTAATAATAGTTGTTTTGTTTTTTTTAAATTGAACTTAAAATACAACAACATATTAACTCTTAACAGTTTAAAGTATATTTCTATCTATCTCTCTCTCTCACCAATCATATGAATTACATGTTACTTGATTAACATTAGTTATTAAGGCTCATGTATGGTGTCAAATCTATATTGATTTACTTCAACGATCATCCATTTAGAACAGTTCACACGTCTTTTTCCATTTTGCCAAAAGAAAACAACAATAGCCTATAAGTACTATAAAGTTTGGATTTGATACAGATCATTACTGATTAAAATGTATATTTTCCTAATGTTTGATCAGTAGTGTCAATTTCTAATAATGTGTCATCCCTATTGGTTAATTATTAGTTTTGTGGGGGGGGGGGGGGGGGGATTTGAGGTTTAGAGCAATTTACATATTACTGCTGTCGTCTGGGAGGGTCAAACTGGTAAAGCATGGCATCATGATTTCACAGCCAAAGTCAATAGCAACTTACACTATGTTTCTGTGTGCATAATCTGAAACCAAGCACCAACAGGTAGTCCCACTGAGGGCTTGATGCTACTTTTGCAGATTTGTGTGGCTTAGCAGGAAATCTCATGTCAGTTATCCAAGTCCCTGCCTGTTTGTTTGATATCATGTTGCTGCTTTCCTTTATTTCAGTAGTGAGATCCCGATTGAAAATCCTGTCTTGTTTTCCAAATCCATGGTTATTAATGTTATGTCATCTTATTGTTCAGTGCTGATTTCTCTCCTCTCAATCAGCCAGTGTATGAACATGGTGTTCACTGCAACCAAGCTCCAAACGTGCCTTTAGGGCAAAAAGTTCTTCTCACTTGTCTTTTGTATAATTCACCTGACCACTTTTTATTTTTAACCTGTTGTATATCCAGGAAAGGGTTTAGTCACATCACAATTCAAGTGTGTGTTTAGAGAATGGATAATTTAGCTTTAAACTTTTAAATTTAGTTCAACTTAAACTGAAACCCACAGGCCTTATATATTAGTAAGCTGATCAATAAGCTTCTCTCTTATTGTCTACCTTGAGCTCATACTGGACTGTGCTATTCAGTGTATTGATTAGACAGGCAGTCCCAATAGAAGCCAATGTATGGCCACTAGCTCTAACTTGAGGTGAGTTGTGAATCACTGAACACCTCTAGTGGGGTCGGAGTCTTTTATTCATGAAGCCAAACTGAGGTGATTTAATTTGTTTGGGCTGCTGTTGTGCAGTGAGACTGACGCAGGTGTCTGTCCTTGTTTCTCTGTGTTGCAGGACCTCCCGGTGCCCCGGAGGGCCTGGTGGTGACTGGCATTACTGACACCACTGCGCAACTGTCCTGGGGCTCTGGACCTGACAACCACAGTCCCGTTACCATGTACATGGTGCAGGCCAGGACCCCCTTCTCTATAGGCTGGCAGACTGTGAGAACAGGTAACAGCTGCAGTGCAGTGATTTTTTTATTTTAAAATATTGTTTTTTCAGAGTTTAAAGTATTCGATCAGCTGATTCCTTTTTTTTTTGTCAATGTATCAGCCTGCCCAATTTATTGATGCAGTTCTAGTTCAAACTGCTGTGTCTGCAGTTAGGTGCAAAGTCCTGCCATGGCAAAAAAAAAAAAGTGAAAATAAACAAACTAAAAACGGTGCATCGAAGTGGTGAAATGTGTTTCCCTAGACAGTGTTTCCATGTTAAGCTATGGTGGAAGTATAGTAACAAAGAGAGAGACTTTGGCACCGAAAAGACTGTAACGTCTACGTGATTTGATTAACTCAGATAGCTGACGCTTCATATTAGCTTTAGATAAACGTTTTAATACGTTTTTGCACAGAAAGAGGATTATATCACTTACATCATAATGCATTATGATCTTCTAATGGCCAGAATGAATAACAGCAAGAGAACCCATCCTTAAATACAATACCTGACAGTCGTAGGTAAAAGACTTAAAGCATGGTAAGTAGCTGTAGAGGTTCTGGTAGGTGTTTTTTTTGTTATACCTTCAGATAAAGCAAGACTAGCTGTCTATTTTTATATATTTGTATATTTGATTCAACTCGACTCGAGTTAGAGGTGTTGATGCATTATGTAAAATTTTGATATAATTACTGACTTATCCTGATTATCTTTATCTTTTACCTGTCAATCCAAGAAAATAAAAACAAAATAAAAGAAAGAAAGAAAGAAAGAAAAAAGTACTTAAGCAGAGTTGTGTGATATGATTATGTTATGTGATGTTTTGACCCATCATGAAGCTCTGCAATGGGTATAAAGCCTCACAGGTGACATCATATTTGCCAGCAATATACAGTAATATATAACAACTTTTTTCCCTCATACCTAAATTCATGTTATCCCTCTGTAATGTCAACCCTGTGTGTTTCAGATTACATTTTTATCACGCTGACACGCTGACTTTAGAACATAACAAATCACTTTATTGAATTGACATCTTAATTATTCTAGTTATTAATTGTATTTAGGTCTAAAACAGCATTTTAACATGCAGGCATTGCTGTGCAATACCCACAATAATTGCATGTATGTGTGTAGAGCTGGTGGACCAGTTACACCCTGAAACGTACTGTAAATGGAATAGTATTAAAAGATTTACAAATGTCACCGTTTCAGTTTCAGCAATTTGTGAAATGCTTTTTGTTTTAACATTTGTTGGAGACAGATTGTGAAATGTGCCTCAGTAAAGCATTAAAAAAAAACCACATCTCAATTCTAAATTCTTTAATCCTAGTTCCTGATTCTGTGCCTGGACAGATGATGCATGCAACAGTGAAAGATTTGAACCCCTGGGTGGATTATGAATTCAGGGTGGTGGCAATCAACAGTGTTGGTGTTGGGGAACCCAGCACGCCATCAAAACAGATTCGAACCAAAGCAGCAGGTATCCTCTCAATTTGTTGTTTCTTTTCATAGCAAATTAATCAGTCCCACTTGGAAAAATGTAATTTAACTGTTTGATTAGTTTCACTTTTCTTCAGTACTCCCTGTGATGTTACTAATTTAAAATCTGTTGTTCGTTTTTCATGCCAATACTTTGATTACTAAATCACATGCAAAACGAGCGGAATTACACTTTCCGACGTTTAAGTATCAACACTGAGCACGTGTGTGTCAGCACTCTGGATCTTGAGCCATGATTAATTAATGGCTGCATCAACAGAAGCTGTCACCTATCCACACATGCCACGAGGCAATGACATGAAAGTGTATTTTGAGCTGGTTCACTGAGTAAATTCCTTCCCGCTGGTTGAATCACAAGGGAACAAGTTTCCTGTTGTGCCTCACACATGGGAATGACATGGGGTGCTCGGCTAATAACGGCAGCATGCACGGGTGGTAATGCCACTGTCAACAAAGACCTAATTCCTCTGTTGCCTGATTCACTGGTTTTGTGTAAATAAGAAGCGCTACGGAGTACCTGTGATCTCCCCATTCAAAGCGCTGCAGTTTAACAGAATCCTCTGCACCTGCCTTTAGATATAACAGCCTAAACCAAAGGATGATTACGTTTCCTTTGTGCCCATTTAGTTCCCAAGGTTGCACCAGTTAATGTGAGTGGTGGTGGAGGAGCTCGAGGAGAACTCGTCATCACATGGGAGGTAAGAGAATTGTTTATGTAGAGAGCGAGATAAGAAAACATTATATATTTGATATTATATTTAACTCCAGGTGTTTGGTATTGTTAGCTAATTTGTGACTTTGGCTCAGACATGCTGTTTAATTAAACAACTTTATTACTGTTAGTAAAAAATTCCTCCCAAAAGAAAATTAAGCTGGGTTTTTTTTTTTTTTCAAAGAAGAAACACAGTATCAATTATAGTTGCGCTCAGCTAATAAAAATGTCTATAATCAATCCAAACATTAGAAATTAGCACGTAAAATATTTCTATTTAATGTAATTTCTCCACTTTTGAGTGGATCAAGAGCAGAGTTATCATTACATACAGTATGTGTCATTAAGAACATTATTAATAAGCTAAATTATCCATAGCTTGTCCAACTGATTTGTTTGTGACTGTCGGGGCATCATTTTATTAAAAAAAGGTTGAGCATCACAGAGACACAGACAGGTGTTTCTTAAATATGAAATATTTTTTTTTTTTTTAAAGTCAGGAAAGTCAGCAAATACAGTGAAGTAAACAAGCTCTTTATGTGTGTATGTGTGTGCGCACTATGAAAGTGAAAAGAGTGATAGTACACATACACAATTATTTTGGTTGTCCGACAAAAAGTCCAAACCGAACCTCCACCCTTGATTCGCTGTAACGGAGAATTCTCTGGATCTTTTGTTGATGATGGGCTTCAGTGGAACGGCTTTTCTGATTTTCTACCTGCTGAAATGGAATCAGTGCAAACTTCATACATCTAAATTTAAAACTGTGTGACAATTTTAAATTTTTTTTGGATGAGGCTCAAAGCACAGAAAGACTCTGCAGTGGTATAATTCATCCAATAATCTGTCAGACATAAAAACCATCTCTGCTCTACTTTTGTTCAACTCCCTAATTTAATTTCTGTGCACAGTTGTTTGGGTCAAAGGCGTAACGTTTTTTGCTCCTATCTCAGCCAGTTCCAGAGGAACAGCAGAGCGGAGAGGACTTTGGTTATGTGGTGGCTTTCCGCCCACTTGGCAGCAACACCTGGATTCAGACAGTGCTGGCATCAGCTGATGCATCGAAATATATTTACAGAAACGACAGCATCGCACCTCTGTCTCAGTTTGAAGTGAAAGTGGGAGTCTACAACAGCATTGGAGAGGGGCTGTTCAGCCATGTTGTCAAAGTGTTTTCTGCAGAGGAAGGTAAGTGCATTCACCTGTACATGCTGCAAACAGGTATTTAGGTAATTATGTTAATTCAAGCAAATGTATGCTTTCATTCTTAATTGCAAAAATGAATAATTCATGACCTATACTATTTAGAGCCCACTGAGGCTCCATCACGAGTCACAGCCCGCGCTGTGTCAGCCTCTGAGATCGAGGTGTACTGGGAACCAATTCCTCCTGGGTCCAGCAGTGAGAAGATCATTGCATATGAGGTACGGAGAAAAAAAAACCTGAAATAATAATGCTACAAGTTATATATTCAAACATGAAGTAGACATTAATCCCAGAATGACTGACAGTACAATAAACTGGTGTTCATTTGAATATAATTGCCAATGGCGACAATGTGGAAATATTCTGACATTAAAGTACTGCGTGTGTTTGAGCTGCAGATTTTTTCACAGGCTAATCCAGGGGATGAAGAAGTCTGTTGGCAGCTGCTCCGGTCGCAAAAAAAAAAAAAAAAAAAGAGTTCAATACCCGAGGCTGTCTGAGAACTGCTGTTAAAATAGGAAATAAAAAAATAAAAAAGTGTGAACATCATTCATCACTACCTCTACAACAAAGACTCTTGTGGGATTTGGTTGTGGAAAACCTAGACAAAAATAACACTTATTTTCTAAACCTCAGATACTTTAACATGGCAGGATATGCGCCGGTGGCTTGACCTCTACAGAGAGAGGCTTTGAGGTCATTGCCACTGTTTGTTATTGGACAAACTGGTTAGTTTGAGTAGAGACTGATTTTTTTTTTTTTTTTGCTAGACCCAGGAAAATTACAACTTGTTCAAAACTTTTTTAGTATCAAAAACATGTTTTCAGTATTTCAGCAAATCATTTTCTAGGGGGGGTCACTACTTCATCACAATATTGTGAAAACTGCTGAGCACAGCAAGAAGATTTTAACAGTTGGTTTTAATTTAATTTAGTTTTGTTTTAAATGTAGCTGTATCTGGAAAACCAGACCGATGTACTGAGGCTCACATTTTACATTATTGTGATAAGATACTTAGAATTAGCTTTTTCGTTATTTATCCACAGGTGGATTGAAATGTCAAAGAGTCTTTCCCCATTTTCACCATCCCTTAAATATGACACTTATAATGATGTAATATTTACAATAAGTGATATAGGATGGATTTAGATGAGAACAGTTAACAGTTGGTACAGTAACCTGTTGACTTGTTTTGTTGTAACTCTGCACAGTTGATCTTGACCCTGTTTTTTATGTATACAAACTGTGGCATTCAGGGTTAATCCTGTTCTTGAATGTGATTGGTGGCCACCAGACACAGTTTTGGAAACCAGGGCTTTTATTTACCTCAACTGCGGAGGGAACCAGGCCTTTATTTGAAGCAGGCTTATATTAGAGAGAGACATGTATTTGTTTGATAAAAGTCTAAGACTTTTCTATGGGAAAGAACGTATGCTTTGTTACGTGGATGCATTTTTACAAACAGATGTTTGTTAGTTTTTGTTCTTTTGATGGTTTCCTGAATATACTCTATGGACTCTCTTAAAAGAACACCGCAGCACAAATATATACTTAAAACTGATCAGTAAACGTGCAAATGATGAATCAAAGCGATAAGTAGAAACAACACGGCAGTCTAAACTGATTAAAAAAACTCCAGTGCCAATCCCCAGAGGCTGCTGAGCAGACAGCTGTGGAGCAGAGCCTGCAAAGCTTTCATATGCCTCTGTCAATCTGTCCCAGTATGGTATTAGCCCCAAAGGGCTCTTTATACGTGGTGGCCAACAAATACCATTTAGGCATTTGTGGCAGTGCCTTATATTGAAGTGATTTTAGAGAAGTGTCCTTTAACATGTCTTCCTGATGTATTAGAAGATGCATAATTACACATTCAAGTCAGTTCATATTTTCTCTTGCTGGGAGAAAAGCAGGTGACTATTGTGTCCCTTTATAGCCATATATACATTACATTACTGCTACAAACTTACAAGTTCACACCATTCACCTTCGGCTGTAGTTTTGCCATGACGTCTTACTTAACACCATTCAGACAACAATAGTATTGCCTTCTTGTAAAAGCCGTCACTCCTCATTAGTATTCTCATCGTATGCCACTTTGATCGGTAGTAAAGGATGAAAGGTATGAGACAAGTAACTTGACTGGCTGAGAGGATAATGACTCCTTACCACACCCTCTGATTTATGTTGTTCACCCAACCTCTAGTGGTTTATAGTGCCAGTTCACCTGTATGAATGAAAATAGCAGGAATACTTGGATATGCCTTTACCGACTCAGTGCACAAGACCACAAGAAGATTTACCCAATTAGGGCCCAAGGGCAGAAATGTCCTGCCCACCTGTCCTGTCCAAATCTATCAGGTCTGTTGCACACAGCAGATAACACACAGCTTCATTATTTGGCCAGACACCACCCACTCCTCAGCTGCTAGAACACTACATGCCCCCAGATTTTATCTACATTATTGGAGTATGTACCATGTGAGAACAATCTATACTGAAATAATAAAGCTCTTATTGTTGCTCTGTTTTGTAGCTACTTGACAAAAGAGGGCGTGTAGGTAATAATGCAGGACACTCCATGGTCAGATATTGTTCTTCAGTGATAAGAAACAAACAACCCCCCCCCCCAACTTACCGAATAACAACTGACAACACAGGGACCCTGAAGCAGGGAGCCCCTGAGGGTCTGGGGTCCCAGGACAGTTGCCAACTTTACCTGGTTGGTAATCCAGCCCCGTATCTGACTTAGACAGTAACAGATTCCTTCTATGCCTTGTATGAAAATGAAAAACCTGCAGAAAGGGGTAATAAATATGGATTTGACGACTAACACAGTGCTGTGAAGGCTGCAGTTAAATCTTATAGTTTAAAAATTCAGCATACTCACCAGTTTATGACCAATGTAGAAGACATAGAAAGAAAGGAGCAGCGATATTCTTGTATTGCAGGGTAGCTAGTTACCGCTAGTATTATAAGCTGTAGGGTATTAAAAGGTAATCACAGACTCATTTACCAGCTTTCAGATGTTTGCTATAGTAACACATAAAAGTTACGTGTAAAGTTGTTTTTTTTTGTCTGGACAGAAATGCTAATGTGACCTGATGTTAGCGTCTTATTTTGCGTTTGTTTTGTGGATTTAGTTTTTCTGAATTAATTGTGCAAACTTTCTGCAGATTTTGACTTGATCATACTTGATCTTTACCCTTCAGCCAGGATGTGGATAACTGACTGAAGTGAAAGCAAGTTTATAGGCATGACCATCAAGTGCAAAGTCCAGTCATTTCCAGTTCTATACTAAATCACCCATCCTCTATCCCTCCTAAACTCCTCTCCTCTCTAAAACACTTTAGAGAGTATAGCCACAATACTAGCTTCTACACACAAACACTGGCTTTGTTAAAACACTGCAAGTCTTAAGTCTTAGATCCCTCTCTTTCACCCTTCTTTAAGAGCATCTTTAAATTCTTAGCAGAGCTAGTGTTAAAACGTTTAACATCTGCTTAGGTATTTTCGGTATTTTTAAGTGCTATAATTAAACCGCTAGTGAAAAAAAAAAAAAAAAAAATCGCATCTGTTATCAGCGACTCCAGGCCTTGTCGCTAATCTGCCTTTCTCAAGTAAGATCCCTGAAAACCTGTGAGCAGCCAATTGAATAAGTAGCTACTCTCAAACCATCTGCTCAACATTTTCCTGCCTGGTTTTTCCTGTCTTGTGTTCGGGGTCATAAATGATCTCCCTATGAATACGGATTCTGACAAGCTCCTTATCCATGTACTCCTCACTCCCAGTGGCGCATTTGGTATTACTGATTATGAGATACAGGATCACTTGGTCGTTTAAAAATGTGGGTTGGACTGCCTCAGGAACGACAGTAGCTATAACCAGATAGCATGGAACGCTCCTTCTTTCCCCTTTTAAATTAGGCCCTATAGAATATAAAGCACACTAAAGTATACGAAAGACAACCCAAAATATCTTATAACTTAATGAGGTGTGGGGAAAAAAAACACAAAAAGTAGGTTGCTTTAAAGTAACCTAGTACTCCATGCTCTGCTGTGTATATATCCTGTGTCTCAGAAGACTTTATATACACTTTCAATCTATATGCTCTGTATAGGATGCACTTCTTTTTAAGCCAACTGTGATGTTCTCAGTTGGAAACGCACTGTTAATATAAGTGTTTTGAATAGACTTTGAATAGAATAAACTTTAGCTGGTCTCACTTCACTTTATATATTTGAAAATATCTTAAAAAGTGTAAAAGGCAAAGGCACAGGCAGTATGGTTGGAGGTCTGTGGTAATTCTCGTCTTTTGTGTTTAGGTTCTCTTCTGGGAGAAAGGATCTCGGCAGAGTGAAGCAGAGAGAGTGAGGGTGATCAACACCGTGGCTCTGCTCTCTGGCTTGAAGGGCAGCACAGTCTATCTGATCTCCGTCCGAGCCCAAAACAGCGCTGGACTTGGACCCTGCAGCCCCGCTTTTAACATCACCACCAAGAAACCTCGTGAGTTGAACCACAGAACACAAAAATGTGCTTTATTCCATTTTTTTTTTGGCTTGTTCACAAGTCATACTTTACGTGGTTGTATTATGACCCAGAGAAGTGACATAGTTCAGCAGTGTAGAGGAAGAATGAATAGAGTGACCAATAACCTGTAAGTAACATATAGATTATGAGTAATGTTTTAAGATAGACTTAAAAAAAATGCACTAAATATGTATATTGTTGTTTCTATTATTATTAAAAAAAAAAAAGACAAATAAGGTTTATTTCAGCCTCCGACACAAATTTTTACTTCCCAACTGTGACGTCTAGCTACTTCCACTGACATTTTTACTGCTGTCACAGTTCACGTAATGACTTTTTTAAAATTGATTTTATTGTTTACTATTAAACTGGCATTTCGATTGCTTTCATGGCTTAGCTCTTTCAATGACATGTTCAATGCTTACCTATCTAATGGCATTTCAACAACATAACTGTCAGTTCAGCTCCTTTCACCTCATACTAGTCAGATGACAGTTCACATACAAACTGAGCTACAGGTCTTAATACACTTGTTTCCAGCGATTACTCTTAAACCGATTTCAAATGCTTTGTGCTGCTTCCGGGTGACCTTTTCATTTCATTCTCATTAGCTGTGTTTTCACACACATAAATGAAAGGCTAATCAAAGGCTGTGCATTTTTCTCTTTTTTCCTGACCTCCATTTTTCTCCTGTGTGCTCTTGAAGGTTGAAGAGAATCTAGTATGAAATGCTTTCTGCCGCAACACCAGATGATTAAATCAAGGCTGACTACAGAGTTAGTTCACAGAGTACTATTGATGACATTCTCTTTATACATTCATTTGTGAAACTTTGCGTCTATATAATTACATGTCTTGCAGCACCGAGTCAGCCCCCAGGGAATATCGAGTGGAACTTGACCAACTCTAAGATCTCTTTAAATTGGGAACATGTCAAAGCGATGGAAAACGAGTCTGAGGTGACAGGATACAAGGTGAGTTTGTCAGAGTAATAACAGAAAACTCCAAAACTGGGGAAACAAATAGAGTCTCAGCAGCTGTCATTCCAATAAAATGGCTTTCTCATTGTAGTAGAAAGATAGACCTCAGCACTCCAGTGTTACATTATGGATTGTCCCTGTCTGGCTTTTCAAAATTAAAAGATCTGTTCCAGGTGATAAAAATGAAAGCCGTCACACCACAGAGAGAATTCAGCTTCTTACATCCAGAACAATAATGAATCATATTTCATCCACTTTGCATATTTGTGTAGAAAACCCACTGTTGATAATGTTTTCCACAAATATATATTTTATTCTCCACAGATATGTGGCCCTGCTCATTTAATGATAAGCCTTTTGTGGAGCTCTGTTGTAAGGGAGCATGCAGTGTGTGTGGACGGGAATGGTTTTATAATTTGACAAAGCCAATACTGCGAATTATATTGTGAAAGTATCTTACAGATTCTTCACTATTTTAAAAAACCGAATGCACGGTTTGGTTCTCTCCATGCCGCATGATTCTTTTGAACCAAAAAATAAAACATTTTGCTGCATTTTGATGAAAATTAAATTACGTAACTAAATGCGTAAAGATGATCTCTGAGGTTCGGTTTTGAAGTGATGTTCTTCCATGTTGGAGCACAACCTCACAAGGCATCTTGAGTTCATCTCTTCCTTTAGAGAGAGACTGTAATCGCACAACTGTGTGGCCGCACACACTAATACAATATGTTGAACAAAGTCATTAATCTAGCTGCTGCTTAATTTCTGTTAAAAAATATGTTAACCCAGGATCCACACTTCCTTCCAGGTTGTGTATCGTCAGAACTGGCATGGCAGGACTAGTGTACTGGAAACCAATAAGACCAGTGTGGAGCTGCACATCCCTTCGGGAGAAGACTACCTCATTGAGATCAAAGCTCTGACTGAGGGGGGAGATGGCACCAGCAGTGGCCCAATTCACGTACCAAAGATGTCCAGTAAGTTTCAAATAGTCTGCATCATGCAAATGATTAGAGTTGGAATTAAGCAGAGGAGCAGTGGGATGGGAGCGCTGTGTGTAACTAATCCCTGGTGTGACTGATACTGTTTATCAGCTTCACCGTGCCTTTTGAACAAGGGCTTCAGAATACACATAATAATTGCTTTGACACTGTAGCATACTGTCAGGAAGAAACACGTAGACAGTTATCTCCAAGATGAGGATCCTTTCAGTCCTGTTTGTTTGAAGGTTTTGAAAAACAAAAAAACAAAAAAAAACATCTCAATGACATTTAGCTACCATGTAGCGACATATAACGGTTTGGTTTTCTGATCAAATCTGTAATACAGCAAATTTGCAGAATTATTTTGGACACTTAGTGGCAGTCGTTAGATGTACAGAGTTGTATATGTAGCGACATAGGTGACAGGAATGTCTCTAAAATGCTAACAGGGAGAGCATATAGTTTTTATCAGACCAGGAACAGAGCACCATGCTATAACTTAGACTAGAATTAGAAGCAAACTGGTATGTCTCATCTCCTCAATAAACTCAGTAAACAACAAACTAAACTGCAACCACCGACTGAAAAATCTGCTGTATTCAGTCTGTGTAAGATAATTTCTGACCTAACTGTGTATTAATTGGCAACTGGAAAAAATTGCCATTACACACACACAAACACACACACTGTGGTGTACACAGTGAACAAGGACAAGTGAAAAATAAAGTTTTACTTGTATTGACGGCAACTCGAAGCTCGTTCCTGTTAGTGCAATGAAAGATTTTCCAATTAAAAAACCAGTAAGAGTGGTTTTTTAAACTACCTGTTGCACAAGAAGAACATGTAAAACAATGATATTTTCCACCTGCTTTGTCCTCAGTTTCCTGGACTTGCTGATTAAGCTAATAATGATTTTTTTTAATGAACAAGTTAAAATAAAAGCTGTCTGTGTGTAGCCTTTATCTTAGTTTGCCAGAAATCTTAAAATGCGGCAAATTCTTGTAAACTCAGCTACTGGCTGAGGCAGCAGCTCCTCCTCCTCTCTACCAGCCGCTGAGAGGAGGACAGAGGAAGAGAGGAATGACTGATAACGACTGATGTGTGCGTCCTTCATGCTTTCTAAACTTCACTCAGTATTGTGATGTCAGGAATATTATTTAATTTATCGATATGTTAGATTTGTTTCTAGTTAGATATTATTGAGTTTATATAGTGATTTTGTAAACACAACTGTTGGTACTCTAGAAACAATATTTAGCTTTCTTTCTTTTTCTGAATGTATTCTTTTTTTTAAATAAAATAAAATGAAAGACAACAAATTATTTAGTAATTTAGTAAGATTATTTATTTTATAGTCTAAAATTATGTGAAAATGCATAATTTTTATTTAAGTAACATTGAATGTTCTTGGTGGAGGATTCCCAAACCACCTGTTTTTCCTTCCAGACCACAATAGACCAGATTTTTTTCAAGTTTCACAAATCTGAAACTGTTTTAATAAGTCTCTGGAGTTTCCTTATTAATGTAGTCCAGATTTGAGTCTAAATACAATTAAGATCAATTCTTTTACTACCACTGACAAACCCTGTAACAAACTGACCATAATTTTGCACATGATGATACACAGTTCAGCCATATAGTAGGTTTTGACCTTGTTCTTTTCTCCGCAGGTCTAAACTCAAAAGCAAGCGTGCATCCAGCTCCAATGAAGATCTATTGCTTCATGATGATTTTTATTTTTATTTTCTATGTTTAATTTGTAGCTTCTGATGCCTTTCTATTTAGCTCTGAACATTAGAATGATCATAATTTATGGGTCTATTCTACATGGCACATTTGTGGAATAAGCAGCTTACTCGAGCTCCGGTTTGCAACCCTGAACCGGGTGATGGGGCCGTCCTGACAGGTTGTCAAATGTCCACAAACCTGCGGCTGGACTTTTACTCGCAGCACAGTTAAAAAGACATTTTCATCTGCCTATTTTCAGGACCACTACAGTCCTGCAGGATGCATGCATTCGATACACATGGGAGATGGATTTACTAATCTTTCATTGTGTGTTATTTCTTGGCTTACCGTTACAGACCAAAAGGTACAAGTTTCACTTACTTCACTTTCAGATCCCTAACATGCTATATCAGAAGCTATATGGCTTCAGGATATCAGGGATAGCTATCATGGTTAACTGCATATCTACATCCTAACCGCCCTGCTGTTATATGTGTAACCACTTCAAAATAAACAGTTTAATATCGGTCTGTAATCATTCATCATCATCATCCAGTTTGACCACAATGTAAATGTTTTCTGTGTTGATTTAATGCAAGGAAACAATTTTCTAATTTCGTTGTGCTTTTTTTTTAAAGCACTTATCAAGAAACACTTGTGTATGCTGCTTTATGTGGAAACAAATGCAAAACCCAGATGAGAAGAATTCTTCAAAAGCTGCTTTGCCTTATCGAGTTTATACTGTTTACTTCTGTGTGTCAACCAGTCTTTAAAACAGATTGTAATTATATTTTGCTTAAGGATAAACTCGTCAAACAGAGAATATACAATGTAATTTATGTATCTAATTTACTTTATTTGTGGAAATATGTTTTATGTAATTATGTGTAATAAAAAGAAAATAAATAGTGTACAAATTAAAGGACTAAAGGACTAATATCACCTACCATACAAACTTATTATACAACCAAAACTGAAAGATAAGTGTAGAAAAGCCTTCCTCTGTAAGAATTGCTTATTATATGTATTTAACGCGCCTTTCATATGTAAAAGAAAACACACTAGTAAAAACCATTCTGAATATTGTGTATGAGATGATCAATAAAGCAAAATTTATATTTGGAAAAATTCCCTTCCAACAATATTAAGACATGCAACAATTTAATTATCCCTTCAAATGTGATAGAAATTCATATTTTGGAGATATGCAGTCTGGTATATGAAAAACATATTCCACATTCCTACATCGGTACGTTTCCTCTAAGATATATATCACCGATGCAAGATAGTAGACCAACATTATTTGGTTGGTGTTCGGTTAAGTGTCACTTTGATACAATGCTACAGAGTGTTTTAAGGTATAATAGAGAAAGTTCGCAAAAGTTAGTGATGTTCAGTGACTAAAATGTAAAAGATATGCTCATGTTATATTATACATTTGGGATTGGTTTGCTATGCACATCTGGTATTCTGGATCATTTGATGCCTTTTTTTTATGTTGTATTTCCAACACATCTGTGACTTTTTTTTTTTGGGAAAGCACACATTTGTCCTCAAGAGACACAAGTGTTGAAATGACTTCAGAGTGCAGACCTCTGTGTCACTTGTGCTTATTTGTGTGCTTTATTCTTTATTTTAAATGAACTGAAGTGATATAAATTTGTTATATATCATTGTTTGATTCTCATATGTATTCAGTGTTTTACTGTTTTTAAAAACCTTATAGCCTATTGTACATGAAATACATCAGTTGGTATGCTCTCATGTAGAAGGGTTTGTTTTGTGCTGTTCCATGACATTTACATTTTTTCCTATTTGATGGCTGTATTTTGTATTTTCTGTTGGAATATCTGATTAAGATGTCTCAGATTTGTCTTTAGGAAATGTATCCTGTTTTATTTATGATTTTAATTAATGCTTTCTTTAAACGAATATGCTATTTATTACTTCAGTAATGTAATACCATTGTATTAATACGACGAGATATCTCTGTGAGATGACGAGAGAATTCAATAAAAATTTCACATTGAAACTGCTTAATCAGTTGATGTTTCTTGGCTTGTTTGATTCACTTATTATTTATATATTATACTTATTTAAATTTGTAACACTGGCCTCACAGGATTTTCTGCTGTACCACACAGTGTCCAATCATATCATTATCAAATAGTAATCCAACGTTGTACACATCGGAGTACAACATTGTTCTAATGTTGCATTAATGTCTTTGTGTCAGCTGGGTGGGCACGACTTCCTGTCCCTCTGCTCTGTGCTGAATTTATGCAGCAGCCAACCAGGACCCAGCCAGGAGCGATGTATGTTCTACGATATGTTCTATGTTTAAATGCTAAAATGTTTATAACTGTCAGATTTGAAAATTTGATTTTACTTCATTAATCCACAAGTTGAAATTCATTATTGTTATATATAGTTTAGTCAAGTATAGACTTAATTGATTCCTAAATGGCTTTGAAGCATATAAAGTTCTCTGGAAGGTACAGTAGGTGAGATATTAAACTGTCCCACATATCACTGTATGATGGATCTTCACTCAGCCCATCCTCACAAGAGAAATGACAATATAGGCCTAGAATTGAGCCTGCAAAAACGACCCATAGTTACGTTAATACCAGAAGTGATGCAGTTCAGATGACATTAATATAAGGTGACATTTTCCTTTATAAAGTTACATTTTGCCTTATAAGGAGGATGCGTTTCTGTAACAAAGTTGCTGTCTGTGTAGCCTACTTTTGTATGTTTCAAAACAGTAATTTTACTTTTACGTTAAGTACTTTTTAATAACAAGTATTATACTTCACCACCCGTCAAGCACGTTAAGTGACCCATATCAAACACACCCAAGATGTTTCATGACCAACAGGTGCATGCTGGGTCTGGCTAACGGCTAACTGCTAAATGCTAGCTGCTAACTGCTAAAATGCTAAAATGGATCCTCCTGCGGTGACTACGTTTGCTGCGTCGCTAATGAACTTCGGGGACGTGTTTGAGACTTTTCTGCAGTTTTTGACAATATTTGTCACAGTTGGGACTGTTTGAAAACTTTGAGGGAGAAGAGAGGAAGCTCACCGGAAGCCGTTCAGACAGGTGAGTACAACAACTACAGAGAGGACATTAACAAGCAACATTAACTGTGTGTGTGTAGAAACCGTGCAGCTGTCTTTGCTAGCCGCTGTGGACTTTATATTGTTTATTAAATATATATATATATATATGTGTGTTGTCTGCTTTGGTGATTCGTCCGGTTCCCAGACTACAGTTATAGTAGCAGTTGTTTAATTTCTGTTGCTTTTTCCACCGGTGTCCATAGTTTTGTTTTTAATTATTGAAGTTGTCACTTGTGTTAAATTGTCTGAATTGTTTCTTATTTTTCTGGTGAATAGTAGAGATGCTGGACGGGCTCGGTGGCTGTGATGTTGTTCAACTTGAGTTTCTGCGTTGACATTTAATGCACTTGTAGCCTAAAGGTGTTTTTTGTTTTTTATAAACTTTAACAGTAGCAAGATGTAACACAGTAACCTTTACTCAGAGTACAGCTCATCTGATTTACTTCCACACGTACTTCTACTTGAGTGAAATTTCTTTAAAGTAACCGTACTTTTACTTGGCTATAATCTAGTACTCTTTATATCACCATCACATCACATCATATATCACCTATCGTTTTCCATTTCTGCAAGGCCAACATGTACCATCACTTGTGTCCATTGATAATCTAAATAAAGTTTCTTTCAGATAACATGACCGCATTACCAAAATTGTTGACATAGAAGAAGAAACCAGTATTACCGTTACGTTTTCTAATTGGCACCAAACACACCAAGCAGACACTGATGGATGAAGTGTTATAGTCATAAACCAATGTGCTGTTATGACCTGGCTCAGGTGGCCACAACAAAAGGGAGACGCGCCATGTTAAAGAGTTAACATAAGATACTGTAAGTTAATTAAACAAAGTTGAGCCAAATCAAAGAATGAAGTGTGGAAATCAGTGCTCAGTCGTGTATGTGATGCATGAGTGGAGAACGTGTAGGTGTGAGTGAGTGTAAGGTGCATGAAAGCGAAAGCAAAGAGCTACGACAGCATAACCAAAACAAAGGATGCCTGGGGGGAGAGAGCAGAACTGCAGCAGCAGCAGAGTGGCAGCGTGTCAGAGAGATGGAGCTGTGCTGCAGCCAGGACTTAAAAGGACTTAAATAACCCGGAGACACCAGGTGTTCCAGGTTAGACCAATGAGCACCGGTAAAGGGAGCAGACAGGCAGAAGATGACAGGGGGTCGTCACATAGAAATTGACCTGATAACGGTGCTAAAAAGTTTATTGCAATTTATCCTGGGGTAGACATAAAAGGCTGTACCGAATTTCACAACAAACCACGTAATAATTGCATTTCACACAAAACCAGAAATCTGAATCTCATGGTGGCACTAGGAAAAAAGTAAAAAAGTAATGGTAGTCCATCTAATAGTTGTTGAGGTATTTCAGGCTGGACCAAAGTGGTGGACTAACACTTGAATAGCAGTAAAGTTTAGTTTTATGTCATATCACAGACAAGAAAATCCCATTTGTGCCCCCCACCCACTAGCATATTATTATTATTTTTCAACCACAAAAATCGTGCTATATACATTGTTTGACCAGCTGTCAGATTCTGGCTGAGAATGTGAAGTGAACTGCTGATTTCAGCTAGGACATCAATTATAGATCTGTCAGTTTGCGTCTCGGCCTCCGGTGGCTGTTGTGGCTGAATGGAGGCGGGAAGCTGAGCCAACTGATGCTGGCAGGGATGTACCGGAGAAGCCTTCTACCACCCAGAAACACATGCACAGCGCTACGCCGACACACAGCATGGTAGGGCTTCTGTCATGAACCGCTGTCAGCTGTCTAACGTGAAAGAACGACTCTAGCTGTAATTTCAAACGTGTACATGGCGCTTTGTTTGAAGCATGGCTCTTACTGCACGGTGGTTTGTTTGTTTCTGCGTCCCTTTAAGCTGTCACTTGGCAGCTGGGACAATCTGCATGTTGCAGGTCTGATAAAAAGTGGAAGAGGTGCCTAAAGTAGAACTTTGCTGTGTGCCAACTAATTTATATATATATATATATATATATATATATGTGCCATACTAAATAAAAGGGGGCTCCTGTTCATGAGGAATTCAATCAACAGTACTAGGTGTGGAAATGGATGCAGAGCTGTATGCAGATTGTACATCTTTTTCTTGCATATTTAGCACTGTTCTGGCAGATTTTAATTATTTCCTGGATTTCATATTGTTTCTGTAGCTTAGTCCTTAAACATATGTAAAACTTCAGGAAATGAGATTCCAATTGCTATTTTTTATATTCTGGGGGAGGACCCCCAGACCACGTTTTATTGTGTCCCCATTTTTCTGTCTTGACCAAGATATGCACTCAAGGTCAAGACAGAAAAATACTACTCCAGTAGTATAAAAATAAGGTCACTACAATTTAAAATGGCTCTTTTGACAGTAGCCATGTGGAACTGCTCAAAATATGTTACAGCTGACCAAAATTTCTGACATGCCAAAAATTTCTATGATCTAAACAAGATATGAAAAAAAAAAAAATCTCTTCTCATATGCGTCTTGACACTCCTCAAAAAACTGATTCAAAATTATTCAGTGGCGGTTTTAATGTTAAAATCAGACTTAAGCTGCATAGTGTCTGCCCGTCAGTACACCAGCCTTAGAGTCAGGTAACAAAGATACAAGAGTCTCTTTCGTATGGATAAAACTTCTTCAGCCGAGGTATTTCAAGAGCCTGTCTATCTGACTTTAAGTCTAAGATGCATCACCTGGTATGTAGAGAGACACTTTAATCAAAGTTATGTACATAGGCTATAAAGTTGATATCAGTTGCAAAGATCCTGGTCGAGCCAATTTAATGTGTGATGGATTAGGCAGGTTATCCCTGGTATTGAAAGATATAATCAGCAGCGTCGTTCCTCCGAGCTCCGGAAGCTGTCTGATCTCAGCTCGAAATCTGTGTGTCATAAAGAATATCGATTTACTGTAAGTATGTCCAGCGTGGTGGGATATATTTGGCTTTTTGAAGCAAATAACAATTAACCATCTTCAGTTACCAATGAGGAACTGAATTGAATTGATCTGGATTGTCTTCCTTTTTTTCTTTAGAAGTAAATTTGTATACTGCATATGCATATTAAGCCCACCTTGTTTGACACGTCATTTAAAACGGAGACTTGATAAAGCATGTATGTTAAGAATATCTGCAACGTACATCAATATTCTGTACCTCTAAGACACTCCAAGAGTCATTTCCACTTTACAAAACTGCTGCACAATCTCCTTTGACTTTAAGCCGCCTATTCTGCTGTTGCAAAATTTAGCCTTAAATATGTAAAGCAACTGGAAGAACCAGAGCTTGACTCACAGCTTGTAGTTAATCCTTTATTCACGGAAATCTCCCAAAAATGGCAGCATGCAAGAAGTCGCTTCTTTACCTTGCTGGGCTGTGCATGTTGTGCCACTTTGGAACCCCCCCCTGCACTTTATTAACATATGACACCTCATGGGGGACAATCCATGGAAACTGCCTGGGTCACCTGATAAGCACATGGCGCTCTGTCAGGAACTATATCCAGAGCGCTCACTTCATATGTGATTTTTATCCCCATCCCCAAGTCAAATATAGAGTGGAGTGGGTTGTAGGCGGGAGGTCCTGTTCATACATCCAGTTTGAAAATATGATTTGTTGTTCATATTGAAAGAGAGTTGGGGGCTGGGCTGACAATATTTTCTGGTATTGTTGAGGTGTAGGCTGCGAGATATGTCAGAAAGTGACAGTGTGCGGACCTGAGCTGAGCTCTAAAGTACGGATAAAGTGGTATGATGGACAGAAGATTGGCTGTGAATTAAAAAGACCACGAGCCCTCTCCAAGCATCATGGAACAGCTGACAGGCTGCCTGGAGAGCTTTTCCTCGCAGGTTCACAGGGAAAAGGCTCCGTGTGAAAGACCACTGCTGAAAGCTCCGGCTGACAAACCCTGCAGTCATCAATTTCATTCTTCATGTTCGTCTTCTTGACATTAAGTAATCCTAAATCACATGAAACTACAAAGGGTACATCTCGAGTCTCCTGTTTGAGCAGTCCTGGCTTGAACCGCAGGTTGTTTTCCAGTCCGCCATCTTGAAGGCCGTCTCGGAGCACTTATTTCTGCTCCGAGGAGCTATGAGCGAGGGCCAACGACAACAACCTTCACAGAAGTCTGTTGTCGACATGACCCCTAATTGGAAAGCAGTTATTGATTGGAGTGAAGGCAGTATTCAAGTATATCCCTCCCAAGTTTTATATTTTAAAAAGAAAAAACAGAAGAACCGTAAACAATCTTCTTCATTTATTAGAAGGTTTTAATCTGTTATTTCCCCCATTAATTTGTTATTATGGATACAGTTAAAGTCAAGCGAAGCAAGAAACACATTTTTAAACACTTTTATGTTTTACATCATTTATCATTATTTCTGTTCAGTCCCATGTGAGGCTGAAACTCAATGTGATATGAGTTACCCTACATATAATTTCAGTTTTTCCCCTGCCACATTTTGACTATAGGCTAAATAATTTTTCGATGTTCAAAAGACACCGTAATCATATTCTGAGTTATTAAATAATTAATTCACAATCAGAATATTAATACATACAGATGCAAATGATGAATAAATAATATAAATGCATACTGCCAGCAGAAATGGTTCATGTGCGTCTGAGCAGGACACAGTATACAGAATGCAGGTTAGTATTCATGTGCAGGACACAGGCTGCTTGTTTTCTCCTCAGTAATCAGGGTTTATTTAACTCTGCGATGCTCTGACTGCTCGTGCTTTTTGCCCCTTCAGACTTCTTTTAAACAAAGTCTCCGTGCTCCAAGATCTCTGCAATGAACCTGGCGAGTTCAATTTTATTATCAAGGTTGGCTGTGGCTCAACGGATAGAGTAGGTTGTCCATTAATCACAGGGTTGGCAATTCAATCCCGAGCTTATTTTGTCAACATGTCGAAGTGTCCTTGAGCAAGACACCAAACCCAAATTTCTCCTGATAGTTAGTAGAGCAGCTTGGCTCAACAAATGTTTTTTCTTTATCTTGAAGGACAATAAAAATAAAATAAAATACAATACAATACAATACAATACAATACAATAAAATACAATAAAATAAAAACAATGTCAAAGAAGTGGAATTGATTGCTTGACTGTGAGATTTGAGATGAGGCCTCAATTCAAGTCAAAATAGAGCAGAATGTGTTCAAAAACAAGCTGCAGCGATGAGATCTTTTGTTACTGTCACTCTTCAGACTCGTGTTTCCAGCATTGTTGTCGGTTCATATTGGTGTCAGAAACTGGTTACATCCTAGAATGGATATGAAGAAAACATCCACAAAAAAAGAGTCAGATATGAGCAGCAATTGAACATGAAGGTCTGCCTTGTGACTGTGGCCTATTTTACACTTCTGTGACAATGAGTACTGTAGCTAAAGTCACTGCTGCAACACTGAATTGATGTTTCGAATGTATTCCTCTTGTCTAATCTCCTGTCATACAGTACTTTTCTGCACTATATATGAATTCCTGGTAAGTATATTCGGTGCCTAGTGTGTCAGTCTTCCATTATTGATTACCTACTATAGGGCTCAGCAAGAAATCATTTCAAATCTAACATCTTTTTTTATTCAAAGATTTTTTTCACATGTTTTGTACTAATGAGAAATTTGTCTTGTGACCTCCATGCCCTCACTAAACAGTAGACAAGCAGCCTGCGCTGTCATTAGGTACAGAACAATAATGTCTTATCTATTATATTCTGTCAAGCAACCTCTAGCATTTCAGCTCATTAATGCATGCAGGCCATTAACCTTGGAAATCCCCTCGGATCTGGACCCTGATGTGTCGATCACTCCTTTTGTAAATTATTGATCAGCGACTGACTGACTTTATATCACATCATTTGTTGCCTATATGTTCTCAACTTGTACAGGAGCTCTGAAAGCATACACATAAAAAGCTGATTTGCTTAGTAGTAAACTGGCCCACCAAGTCATGCCTCCACTATGAAAAATTCACAACACGATAGATGCATAGACTCTTATTTATTCTAGGATTATATTTTACACATGTATAAATAGTGTGATTTCTGTCTTCTATGGACTCTCATTCGATAAACAGACATACAGCACATTTAAACAAAATAAGACACTAGTACGGGTGATGCACACTGATATAAGACAACACTGTAGTATACTGATGGGTGCCTTAACAGGACTGGATGTGTTCACTAAATGTTTGCAATGCATGAGTTTGTGTGAAAAGTGCTGATGTATCACTGTGACTATTCAAATTGATAACCGTGACAGATTTACCAAAGTGGATGTGGCATGACTGTAAACCCTGATGCAGCGCGCAGTATTAAAAAACAAGACGTGGGCACACTTGAGCAGTGGTGCATGCATCAAATGCCAGAAATTGAGATTGTGGCAACGTGTCAGTGTAGTGGTTGACTATTTTATTACTAATTAAAAATGGAAACGCTCTGCAAGTCCAAATGGCCTACAACTTTTCAATCTCGTAAAAATGATTGAACTGAATGAATGGATGAACTGTGAGATGTGTATGCTTTTACTGGAAGTAATTTCATTCAACAGACTTTGCAATGGTAAGCATCCACTCTTTCTACTATGTAGTGGGTGAGGCAGTCCCAAACTCTGCTGGGAATAATTACATGAGATAAATAGTCTCATTTAATTATTGAGACATTAAATAAATTTTATTTAATGTCCGCTGAGCAGCAGCCGTTCTTGTCAGAAGAGGAAGTTATGTAATAATGCGACACTGAGTCATAAGAATCTTGAAAATGAAGGAAAAATTCAGTCACTTTAAAGATACTGGTCATACCAGACTAAGTATGGCTGTAGATGGAAACTTCCTGGTTGTATTGAATTGAACAGTGGTGCATTTCTATATCTGAATTCAACTTTAGTTCATCGGTAAGAAAAGTGACCTTGTCCAGCTGTAAAAAATGTGTTCAAAAGTAGAGAAGAAAGAAACGGCTTCAGCTTGAGGCAGTTATGGATCAGGTCCCTGTTTTTCTGATAATGTGTCGTTTCTCGTAGCAATACATTCAAACTAGGAATAGCAATTTCTAATGTTACTGACCATGCTCTAATGTTAAAATGTGAAAACTTTTTTTTCACATTTTTTCTTCAGTGCTTCCACAGATTGCTTGTTTTTCTTGTTGCATTTATTCACCTAAAGTCTTGCACTGCTTTCTTTTAGTAGCAGGATAATCGTCTAGTTTAGCATTTCTTCAATTCAAAATAATCAGTTGTGTGATGCAGTTACTGGGACAACCAGTTGCTTCAACATCATTAAGGTGCATAGATGTTGCAGAAACAGCTACGCTTGTTAGCTTTACGGCCATACTCTGTTTAAATGCTGGATAGACTGGATGACTGTGAACAATATAAACAAACAAGACATAAATGACAAAACATAGATAAATAAAGCGAGCACAGACAGTTCTAAACATGTAATATATTCTGCAGTTTACCTTCCAGTAAAAGTCCTGTCTAACTTCCCTCTGATCTGGATTTTAGTCTGAAGGCATTTATGTTCATTTCTTTCTCTCAGGCAACCAGTCTGAGTCCTGTGTAAACATCTGGACAATGTCAGAACTATCTAAAGCTAACTAGAGATGGAAGGCAGATCAGAAGCTATATGTTGCTCTTCTGCATGCATATGCATGTTTGTATGGGAGAGCAGGATGTAACAATATTTGTAGTTTGGAAATGATTGATAGGGAATTACCAACATGTCTTGGAAATATCTGATCCAACGGCCTTTATTATCCACTTCAGAGAACTTGCCTAGACAATGTCACATTGTAGCTCAGTGTGACCTCAACAAACTAATTAAAAATAGTAGGTTCTGGCCCTGTGGATAAGATGCATACCATATTCTGTCATTGCAAAGTCCCCGGTTCCTCTTAATGGTCCACTGCTGAATACAGCTAAACAGCCCAAAACAATGCTTAAACGTGCTAACACATGAACAAACATAAAACAGGTAGAGGCCTGTTTTGAAGGTAACCCCATTCCCAGATCCCCAAAGTTGCACCAACCATATGGTGAACATACACAGGTGAAATATCTCCCTAAACCATCGGGGAGCACATGTAGCTCTTATGACTTTGAAGGTGAGAAGAAACGGCAAGGAAGACACTGCATCTGTACACAGGGTGTGAATTGTGTGTTACTCAGTGTTGCAACCATGATTATCATGTGTAGTGGAATAATTGTTTTTCTAATTATAGATGTTGTGAAACCACAGTTAAGGCCACAGTCTGTTCCATGCTCCTTGGAGAAAATTGAATAATTGAGTGTAGGGAACAACAGATTAATGACGGTGTTTGCAACTTGGCAACTTGTACTTACTATTATTGGCAAAGGAGGGTTGCTGCATAGTGTGTGTAAACAGTGATATGATTTGATTAAATGATCTCAGTTTTCCCAGTCCACTGGCAAGTCTCTGAAGAAAAGTACGCTCATTTGTACCAGTTTCCTCCTCCGCAAATCAATCTCAAAAGAAAATTACATTGAAAGAAGACGAGGTCCCAGAGGCGTGACCCCAATTAACATTGTCATCTTCCATGTCTGAATAGTGCTCAACCTTTGGTGACAGCAAACATCCCAAAAATCTGTTGTCTGTCCTGTCCTTTCCTCGAGGGACTGTCTCACTCACTGATTTTTCCCTGCTACAGTCTTTCTGTCAGCACTTCATCAGCAGCTGTTTGATGCATTGATATTTCAAGGACCCAAGTCAGTCCATCTAAGTGAGCAGCACTGGCATGTGTTGATGTTTTCTGCTAACTGGACAGCTTAAATCAGAGGTCTTTGTATTTAAATGGCGCATGTCATTGATTAGCCTTCAAAGACGCTCAAAAATGATTCTCTAGTGACAGAATGGACTGCTGCTCTTGCACCGCCAAAGGCCTAAAGAAGTCCTATTCTGCATGAATCCACAGGTTTTTATTGCATCTTTTTTTTTATTTTATTTAGAGTACTCCACTCACCTTACCAAACACTTCACAGACACAGGTGCCAAAACTAACTAGAATTAATGTTTACACTCCTGGCTTTAGGAGAGTCTCTTCCAAGAGTCTCACTTTCCAATCTTGGCTTGGAGTTGTACTTTTAACAAAGCTGGCACAGGAATTACATCTGTGACTGGCATGTAAAACATTTTGAAAGGAACTGAAATGTCAGACACTTGGTCTATGCGTAGACTACATACTGTATGTAAGAGCAGAGTTAGTGTGCATGAGAGTGTGCCCAAGTTTTCCTTGCATCTATGCACCTAAATACCTATATATGATGCCTATACAAGCATCATGAATAGATTCCAGCATTGAAGATTCATGAGTTTCTTTGTGGTTGATTAAAGACGGAAATGCAGCAAAGCCTCTGCGGGTCTTTGATTGACAGATGTTCCTCAGAGGCATCCGTCTTATGAGAGCGACTGCTCAGTGGTCAGGAGAGCACAGTAGCTCAACTTGATGATGATAGATGATGCCAATGGGACAAGCCTACCTCACGGATCAAATGTAAAGAAATGTGACATTGAAAAATTGCTTGACTGAAAAGTTTCATTTGATAGAATGGTCCTGGATTAGTCTCATCATCTCTCTCATGGGGAAAAGCATGAGAGTTACTACATGACTGAGCTTCTTGACATCACTAGAAATAGTGCTCCAGTGGAGCAGTTCAGTGGCCAGCAGACCAGACTGTGTTTGTGCTGGACAGTTTCCAGTAACTGTGAATGTGATCAGGGTATTCTTGGAAAAAGAGCAAAAAGAGTATTGTTGCTTAAATTTGTGTTCAGTCTTTTCTTGTTTATATTTGCAGGGGTTTGTGAAATAAATATAGTCTATACTAAGGAATATGTGCACTCAGAGTGCTTTTATGATTTTAGTGTGTGTGTGTAGCTAGTTGTGGAACAAAACACACATTAATGTTAGAGCTACAACATTTTACAAACAAAACACACAAGGAAAATTTGAAACACAAGGCTATGACTAGTGAGTGATGCAGTGAGTTATCTATTGTGTGCTATGTGAGACCTGACAACTTGGTTCTGAATTGCCAATCAAAGTTACAGATTATGAAAGCACCAGCATTTCAGAAAGTTGATGGTGGTTTTGTAAAAATACTTGTTTGCACCCTGGGGTAGCTTCTTGTGGAGAATGTATTTCTTTATCCTGGGGTGAGAAGCTGGAGTCTGGATCTTGTAAGGATGAGTAACACAGCCGGTCTGGATTTGAAAAATTCCCATTGGAAGACAGATCCTCTTTAGGTTCTACTAGTTTTGATTCTTAACTAATGCTTTTTGAGGTTTTACCTCCTATTGTTACAGAACACACCTTTAGCAAAAAAGTGAGCTTTCAACTGTCATGGCATAAAGCAAGAGCAATAAAAGCAAAAGCCAAAAGTCTTGGTTTTCCCACTTAGAAGGTGCATCCTGTTCCAATCACAAGGTTTGCAGAGTTCTGTGCGGGCAGAGTCAGTCCCTCCTGTCCATGGACAGACAGGATCAAATCCTGTGTGCTGTTGCCCTTTAATGAAAATGGTTTCTTATAACAAGTGCGTGATTTCTAATTTTGGCTTTTAAGCAGAGCTTTACTAAACATGACATTAGTGTTATTATCAAAAACTATGTAGTTATGTTAGTGTTACACTTCCTAGGTTAAGGGCAGTGGAATAAAAGCAGATCTGGTACTGTTTGACGGTTGCACCGTTTCCATGAGGAAACATGAGGGGAATCTACCCTACACTCCTGTCCCTGATATATTTGTAATACTAACACAACTGAAGCCAACTTACTGGGTTACAGCTAAAAGCAGCCCGAGACTTGACTAAAAGAGAGCAGCCATCTGCGAGGGTAGTAAATGCTTCAGGCATCGCTGAGCAAATACATCCAAGTCAGGACTATTTTATTCAAGGAAATGCAGTTCATGCTTCACCGACAATCTAACAATGTACATGGTGGATCTGTGAGAAGCCTGAAAACATTACAATGAAATGTACTCTGTCTATGCTGTCACACTGTGAACTCGTCTGAGCACAAAACACATTCAACTTAAGTAAATTAGTTGCGTTGTGAATCATTACTTAAATGTGTCCAGCCTGAAAACCGTTGCATGCAACAATCACTGTGCTGTTCTCCATGTGCAGAATAGTGAAAATAGAAAGTAACGCAAAATTAAAAAAGGATAAACTCAGACAAAAATATACATCAAATATTGACAATTCTGCAGTTGCTTGTTGTAAATTACAAAGTGTGAAGTGTGAAATGCCTTCTTGTTAACCTCAAAATCTAAATCTATCTCGTATGTTGTATTTATTTATTTGCTATTTGGGTGATATTTGCTAACAGTGGCCAGCTGATATTTGTTGTTTAATTTTTATAACAATGATGATGCTAATAAATAAAATAAATAATAAATCACTGATGATAATAACAACAACAATAATAATAATAATAATAATAATAATAATAATAATAAATTAATAACAAATAATTAATAAAAATATGCAACAGTATTAGAATTGTAAGGCATTTCACAAATAAAAAGAGCTGCTGAAAGACTGTCAACAGAGTTGGAAAGTTTCATGATGCACAGGATTAAAGAGTTTGGGTAATCCAGTGTCTCCTGCTTAACAGGCAGAATGTTTAGTCTAAAGTGCATAGAGGCTGCTGTCCTGCTGCTTATAGATAGCTACAGGGACTTAATCACCTTAAGGAGAAGTTTTTCATATAGTATAAAGCAGCTGTGGACAATGTCAGAATTAATCATTAATTTATGAATGCAGTGATTTCAAATATATCTATTGGCTGGGGAGTGTTTTGATTAACTATACTTAATTTATTTTAAAGCATTATTCTGTTATTTCTGTGCATTTTCTGAAAGAATTTAATTTGCTTGATAGAATCACATTGCTTCAGTAATCCTGATCGGACTAAACCCCCCCTACCTCCCACCTGTGCACTGTGTGTGCTACACTCAGCACCAGAATATACAGACAGGCAAAACTCATTCAGGAAACGGCCAGAGCTGCTGTTTGTGTTTGTCGTTACAATCAGCAAGCCAAGTAACTCACAAAATACTTCAGCACAATATTTTCATGGTCATTTTGGGGAGGCTTAATGCTGCTTATTAGCGATGCCTATGGTGGAAATTCAGGGGAAAAAACCTCATATGAACTCTTCTTTCTTTCAAACAAGTGCCCAATATAAAAACAAACAAACAAACAAAACGTATGAAAGAGCAGAAGACCCACCCTTACAGGAGGGGTCTGTTCAACTGGGCTTAGTGGGGATCAGGTCACCTGACTAAAAGCTATCCCAAACTAGTCCAGTTCACCAGTTGACAGTAAGGGGGACTGTACATATGTGTTGTGTATTGTTTGTGGCTTGTTAGAGGTCTTCAGATAGTGGTTCAACTTTGGAAGTCCACATAAACCTAAACGCAATGGCTGTTTCAGTGTGTGTATGTCATCAAGTGTAACACTAGGCCTGTGGTTGTTTGTAGCTTGTTATAGACTAGTTGGTGCTTTGTGGTTGCAGCTCAATTATGACTGTGATTTCGACATAGCACTTAAAGGCATGTCTGTTTCTGTGTTTATGTAGCAGCAAGTGTAAAATTGTCAATATGGCCACTCATTCGGAAGAATCTGTGTTTGAAATTGAGTTAATCACGATTGTGGAACAAGTGGAAGTTACAATAACTTGGAAGAAAGCAAAAATAGGCGATAGTAATATAATTGATAGTAATATGATCTTGTTTTAGAAAAATATTTAGTCTGAGTAGGAAAAACACAACGAGAGACACCGATAGCAAGCATAAGTTGAGCAAAGAGCAAAAATTATATACATTTTATACATGACTGGTTTACTGGTGCTTTTTGGAGCAGTAGAAACTTACATAAAACGATATCAACCGTGTCCTGTTGCCAGTTGGAGTTTCCAGCTCACTTTAATGTCCCTTTCATTTGGTTTCAGTATGTGAAAGAATATTCTGTGTATTCAGAAGAATTCTGTGTATACATTGTGATTAATTGTGCTCAAAATGCAGTCACATCACTGTCAAGGTTTGTTCTGTAATTTGTTGGTAGTGTTGTACCTGCACACACTCAAAGGCTAAAAACAGGCCCAGCAGTTGAGCCCAAAAAGGATTGATACGTGGCCCTTCAGTACAAGAACACTTAAGCTGCATTGGGATCTGCATACATTACATCATGATTGTCCATTTTCTCAAACTTGCTTATATAGCAGTATTAAGTGTTATTATTGCGGACTAGACCTCTCAAGTACTCTAAAGCTGCATTCATGTAATATGCAGTGTTGTGTACAGTTATGTGAATGCAGAGTCCACAGTGGGAAATTGATCCATAATAACCTTATAAGGTAAACTCCTATAGTTTATGTAATGCAACAAGGGTTTTTTCTTTTTAAGAGCATTTACCTCTAAATACCAGAGGTCAGAGGTGTGATACCAACTATGGTGCCAGATGTGACAGCTAATCTAGGGCATCTAACAATCATTGTGAAGGAATCATTGTAAGACGCATTTTAAATAGTCTTCTATTCATATTATGCTGTATTGCAACACACTTTAAATTTATATATATATCCTCTTCTGGACTCTGCTCGTCCAATCATGCATATGCAAGTGTGTAATTAGGTTGCGGCTAATACTGAATTACAAAACAACTTCTGTGGCTGGTCAGGTAAGTGTTGGCCAACCAACAACTTTTCCAAAGTTTTAACTGGCTATTCAAATACAACCCAATCCAGTGTCCCTGATAATAGCAGTATAGCTCAGCCTAATCTGCTACGAAAAATCACAGGTCGATACCTAGAAGTTAAGAAACTACAAAAACTTTTTTCCCTCAAACTGATAATAAAATCAGAGTACTGTGGGATCCTCAAAGCTAAACCCAAAAGTCTGCTAGAGAGGCACCTGAATAGTTGCAGTATTATGCCAAAAAGTGATCAAATTAAACATCTAGCAGATTCAAATTAGATTTTTTGCTATAATGCCTTCAGAAAAGATAGAGCTGAGGATATAGGTGGGGTTGTTGTTTTTATATTAAAGATCACATATCATGTAAAGAGATTCAAAGCTCTGTTGAGAATGACGTAAAATGTATTTGTCTAAATGACACACTGTCACCCCAGTTGTCTGTCATCCTCATTGAAGTGTACACACCACCCTCTGCAAAATCTGTATTTCTTAAGAAATTATATGCAGTGCTTAGGGAAGGCAGCTCAACGAAGGAAGTAATTATTATGGGTGATATTAATATCAACTGGGAAGACAGGTAAAAAGGCACTGAATCAAATCACAGAAAACTCATCATAGGTAAAGCTAAGGGAAATCACAAACACATTTGGGACAAGCTAACGGGAAAAAGGCATAGTGATACAACAAAGCTGGGGATTAAAGACAGTGGTTCACTGATTAAAGGGACAGTAAAAACTTTAACTTTCCTCAACTCAACTACTTTGTGTTTCTGTTACGATGACAGTACACATCAATCAAATTATCACAGTAAATGATAACTATTTATCATTACTGATAGATATCTCATCCAGTCATCCAGTCAATACAGTTCTGAACTCCCTTAAAAACTCTGAATCAAAAGACATGTTTGGACTGGACTCCCTCTTTATAAAAAGACATACAGACTCATTCAATGAAAAAATAAATATAATTAATGCCTCTGTTAAAGAAGGGAAATTTGCAAAGGCCTGGAAGTCAGCCATCATTGTGCCAGTTGATAAATCAGGCGACCCGACTGGTGTGAGTAGTTACAGACCTATTCTTCATCTCCAAAATCATAGAGAAATATGTTTCTGAACAGCTAACCACTCATCTCAACAATAGCCCTTACACAGTGCACCCACCACTGAGACAGCAAATTGCTTCTTTTAGGAGAACATCAAACTAAAAAAGGACAAAGATGGTGTTGTTGGTGCCATATTTTTAGGTTTAACTACCAAATTCGCATCTGCAAAGTAGCAAAATATAAATTCTTCTAATGTTCTGAATTGAAATGGGTGTGTCCCAGGAATACATCCTGGGACCTCTCCTGTCCAGCTTCTATATAATAAATTTACCATCGATCAAGTTCAGATGTATGTAGACGATACTGTAACTTATAAACTCTAAAAACTCTAAAAGTGCAACAATGATAAATGTAAACGCATGGCTTGATGATCACACCAGTTTCTTAATGTTAAAGAGACCATGTTTTGTTTTTTTTTTGTTTTTTTTTTTCAAAAGACAAACCCTAGATCTTACTGTTCTCAAAGTCTATATATCTGATCCCAAAACTCTAGTCTCTCATGAATACCTCTCAACTCCACCTTGTCCTTCAAAAACAAGTGAACAATTTCCTCAAATTTCCTCTGATAATTAGACATCTAGATCTTGGTCTCATCCACACTTTTACATGTGAAAATACAATTTAAATCATAAATTGGAGGTGTAACATTGTGACATTCCTGCTAATTGAAACCCTGTAGATCACATATCCCTGCATTTAATTTAGGTACATGGGCACTGACATGAAAGGTTCTCACTACAGAGTGATACATGAAAGCCAATTGAAGTTCCCATCTCACTTTATGTACCTTCATTATGTATTGGTATGCACAAACAGGCGTGTCATTGTTAGACAGAAAACCCAATACTAGACAGAAAACCTCTGGTCCCCCTTTTTAAAAATGAGAACCACCACTCCAGTCTGCCAGTCCACAGTCCCCGACCTCCATGCGAAACTGAAGAGCCGTGTCAGACAAGACAGCCCAACAATAGAGCTTTCAGCACAGGGAAACTGGGAAACTAAAAAATTGGCTTTTTTACCAGACCAATCTTTTAACACGTAAAGAATGAGAACAAAACAACACTGGTTTCATAGGTGAAAACAAGGTGCAACAGGGAGTGGAGTTGCAAAAAAAAAAAGAAAAAAGAAAGATAAAACAATGCAAATTGGTGTAACAGCATCCTCTGTGATGGCCTCTGTGCAGCATGTCTACCCCAGTCTCACACTCTCGCATAGTAACTTCATGAAGTGAAACTGCAAATTAAAAAGGAAAGCAAATGCATGCAACTGCCCTCATTATGTCATTAAAATCCCACAGTCTGAGTGCTCCACTGGCATTCTCCAGGGCATCTATCTGTTTTATTGGGGCTTCTCCTTTTGCATTTCTACACAGGGAACCATCACTTTGCTTTGTGTGTATCACAGCCTGTTGTCAGACTTACAACCAGGGAGCCATCATGCCCTCACTGCTTGGGCAGAGGAAGCAGGGGGTAATTTCTGCTATGTGGCTCTCAGAAGAAATACAGACTTCTAACCACAGGATGTAGCGAGTCATTTTTATTCACCTTAACACCTCAAAGAGTGATGTAGCTCGATGTTGCTGAGGCATGTGTTTCTTTGCACAGCGATTGCATTAAGTGCTGTTGTGAGCCCGTGTTTACCCTTCGCCTTTGAGGATGCCTTGTAGGTTGTGTCTGCATCTCTCATGGCAATATACGAAAGGTGGATGGAGGGGTGGTAGAGCGCCTCTGTGAATGAAAGAACAGGCCAGGGAGGTTTATAAATAAAATTGACAGCAGGCACCTTACTGAACCATGACTTGAATGTTTAAAGGGTGGCAGCGTTTTTTGTGAGAGGCTTGGGAAATCTCTCGTTCAAAAGCGCAGTGAAGTACACCATCTCCTCACTAGGTATAAATATGAAATAGGCTGGTCTCATTGGAGGGGCACTCTCTGGAATTACATGATGTTATTGTGTTTAAAGGTGTGGTGGATGTTGGGGGGGAGGGGGTCTATTTACAGGCACAATTGTTGAGGATATGCTTTTTCTTAAGGAATAATTTCATTAGCTCAAACCAGAACCCGTCTTAAGCAGAAATTCTCTCCATTTTTTTGAGTGTATCATAATAGATCGCCTTATCTCAAACAAATCACGGTGATGTCAAAGACTTTTGATGGACAGTATGTAAGAGGGTTTCAATTTACTTGCGTAAATCAATACTCATCAAATTCTGTTATTACCTTGAGACCCTGTATGAAAGTGCTGTGGCACATTTCAACACAAGAATTATATTTAGAAGACCAGAGAGGTTTTTTGTTTTTTTTCACCAACAACAATGCCTGGGGTCACCATGATAGTGTGAGTAGGGACCATGTTAGGAGATAGTACAGCTCCAGGTTTTTAACATTTCAGTGAGAATTTACATTGTATTTTTAATTTGAACATGGGTTTTCCTGCCTTACCATGACACTTGCAAAGCAAAGAATTCCAACACATGTATTTCTATCTATGAACAATTATGAATTGGCCCAGACTAATATCCTTCACAAGATACACAGTGTGAGTATAGCACAGGTACTCACAGTCTTCAGTTTACTTTGTTTCTTTAAAAAAATGTTTGACCTTAGTTCCTTAATTTCTTTGTTCCAGCATACAGAGCACGAATGAGGTTTAGAAATCCGGTCAGTACAGAGATGTTAACATTTAAGTGAACCCCCGGGAGGTAATAGCACTCCCCATTCCCTGTCTGCTGAAGACACCACAGTATTACTCATAAAGAGACCTACATGCCGCCTCTTCTCCTAGGACAGCAGAGGTCAAAGTAGTCCTTCTTTTAAAATTTTCTGTCTTTTTTTGCCTCTGTTACTGTCAAATGATTAGTACAGTACATAGTGTCTCAGCCCACTTATTACACTAGCGGCCAGAGGGATACGCTCCAATAATTCCTCAGTAGGAAATGGGTGAATCGTCTGCATTCTAACCACCTCTGCTTTTCTTTTTTTGTGTGCCTTTCTGTGTTATGGAAAAAAAAAAGGACAAGCTAATTTAGAAATATGAGCTGAATGCATCCACTTTGGGATTTTGCTTGAACGCAAGCAGCCTAAAAATGGATCCGCAACCTTAGGTCATTCATTTGATTGACACAATACAGCGACATACAAAGTGTACTCTTTCAACAAAAATGAAATTTCATCCATGTTTGCAGGCATGAGAAAATAGTTTTAGGGGACATAAGTGGCGGAAGAAAGCACTTCTGTTAAACAGAGTCAATAACTTGCACAACTGCTATGGCACCTTAGGGTAATATCACACTACCTGAAAAAACATAAGTGGATATTTATTGAATAGCTGTCACTAGCTCCTATTTCTATTGAAAGTATAATGGGGGGGGTTAATATTGCTTATGTCTGTCCAGAACTGTATGTTGTTTGTACAGAAATTTGCAGAATTAGCAGATTTTTACCTTTTACTAACTGAAAATAATAAAAGAAATCTGAATGGCATCCATACAACAGCATCCTCAACACAGAAACATAATCTCTCACGGGAGCTGATTAGGTGAGAGTTTAGAGAAAAGTTGCTCACCTGGGTCCCAGTTGGGGGGGACACTTACACTGGCCATAATGAATGGAGCTGGATGGGATATTTGAATGTCATCTCTACCTCCTGAGACACTTCCAATTTGGCACTGTGTAATAATGTCAGGAAAGAGCCATGCACTCGGGTTGTGTTATTACAAGGAAGGCAGCGCAGGGTTTCTTATACATGTCTGGGGCATAAAATAAATAAATAAATAAAATAGAGTGAGAAGACTGAAGAATTTTTTACTGTCAAGAAAGTCATGTCAAATGCTATAATTTCAGGAAATCGTCAACTCTTTGTCTTCAGCATTGTCTGCTTAGTAGAGCTTTATATGGGCGTATGGAGCCTGATTTAATAATATTTAATACTTCAGATTTACATTATTTTTCAGGAAGAAGGCGGTTTGTGCACCTCGTTGTCATCTTATTTGGCTCTACTCCACTGACAGGCAGGGGCTCATTGGCAGTTAGGCAGTCTATTGTCAAAGATATCATTATGAATCCTCTTTTGAGTGCTGACTCGTCCTCCGTTATAGATTTCCGCCCCCTGCTTCTGGCCCTGTCACCTGAGGCCAATCTCCCAGATTTTATTTATTTATTTTTTAGTCCATGTCACAGTGTAGCATTGACCTGTTAATGGCTTTTCTACTCATATGCAGGATGTTGGAAGTCCTGTTAACAATATGATAACTTGAGAGCCTCAACTTTTTTCCAGATGGGTACTGTAACATAATTAAATGTGATTCCTTTCTTATTAGGGAATACATTTATTAAATGCCTAGAGCCCAAGAGCATGGCTAAAAGTAAACGTAGTGTGATATGGATGGAGCTGTACATGAATGAAGTCATTTTGTCTTTTTTCTTTCTTTTTTTTTTTAAACAAGCTAAAAGATAGTCCAGCATGTGACTGTCTGAGTCTCTCTAATGCACTTTTCTCACCCATGCTGGATGGCAGGTCGGGGCAACATGATCTATAGCCTTGCTGTCTAAAGGAAAGCCTAGATAAAACCACAAGAGTGTTATTGTACAAGATTCCTGAGAGCTCCAAGAGAAAAGTGAAAAAAATATTTTATTTGGTGAGAATAACTTTTGTCACTGCTGTTTGCCAGTGGTGACTGTTAAATAGATAATTTGATCAAGGTGTATAGATTAGGCTGCAATTTAAATGCCACCAAGTGATCAGAACAAAATGATTCATAAATCATAAATTTGATTTCATCTTATTGCAAATTTCCAAATTTCCCTAAGCATGTAGCTTACTTTAGGGCTACAGTACTATCAATAAGCACATATTTTAACTGAATGAACAAAAAAGCACTTTAAAAGGGTCCGTTCACTCAAACATTTGATCATATATTATCTCACTAGTCCCTAGTTGGATCACATCATGCAGATAGTTATTTGTCCAGATGTTAATGTATCCAGCTGTGAGAAGACAGTACAATGGAGAAGAGAGGAATTGTGTCAACGAAAACTTTACAATAAATGACAAAATGCATAATTAGTCATCACATATAAGCCAAAAATACACATGAAAGGTTCTAAAATCCTACTATACCAGGGGTGTCAGACTCGCAGGATTATTATTTTTTTTTGCAATTTATAGCGTTTCTAAAGAAGTGCAACAAATACAAGTACACCAGAAAGCATCCCCTATCCATTTCCATTCCTATCCATCTGTTGACAACAGTAAATGACGTGCGTTTGAATATTTGTATCATTCAATAATTATCCATTTGAATGCAGGTTATAGTTAGGCTAAAACACCAAATTTCTGTCTTGAAAAGCGGCACCAATCAATGGATAATTGCATGTTGGCACATAAAAAATAATAAATGTAAAATTACAAACAGCAGAAGAGAACAACTATAGCCTATCAAAGAAAATATCCTTTCTATTCATACAACTCTTGATGACAATAATTACAGATCTGAGTCACTCGTGTGAACACATGTGAATTAATGGTAGTTATAGTTATGTTGTAGAATCCAGTGTGTGCGCATGTAGGAGAGGAGAGAAAGAGGGGGAGAGTGATGGTGAGGTTCTGCCAATGGGCGTAGTGGCCTGCAATGTAAGTGAAATTCATAGTGAAAATGAATAGACTACTTACACATTTTCACTTGCTGGGCGACACTTGGCACCTTTTGGCTTTTACAAGCCTGTCGATATTAGGGACCGCTAAGCAGTTGCAATGTTCATTACACAATTCAGACGTCCGTGTGTCAGCTGATTGTGCAGTTTGTACTTGTTAATATTCATCACAGAGAGAGCCTGCTCGCGTTGATATGTTGTCCCAAACATGCAAAGTATCTGCCATCTTTGTGTAATTTGGTTTCAAGGCATTGATAAAATGATTCCAAACCAACAAATGCAAATTTGTCCTTCAACAGTGCGCTATACTGCAGTTTGATCAGCTCTGGAGTGATGCTTCTCAAGCTGAGTGAAAACAGTGAAACAACTGTTAAACTCCCCGTATAAGCCCTGACAATATGTACTTGTACATATTACTACATCCATATTCTCATTATTGACAGGGGAACTGGACCGGTTTGTGATGGGATAGCTGCTTATCCCACAGAGCCAATTTCATTTGGAAAGCACATATGTGGTCATAGTACTCTGTGATAACTTTGTTGCAGTCCGGCATGTTCACATTCAAGTCTTCTGCATTGTCCTCTAAGGATCCATGAGCCAGTGTGGCTCATCCAACTCTGGTTTTCCTTTCTGCTCCATGAATTATCCAATCTCTGAGGCTATTTGAAGAAGTGTTTCGAGAACTGCTCCTCGGCTCAACCAGTGGACCTCGGTGTGATAGGACAGGCCGTGTGTAATGTGTTCAGCTAAAGGAGCATCAAATTGCAGGTGGCTAAGTCCTGTGGCTCTGATAAAGTTTACTGTTTGGGTAACAACACTCATGGCTGTTGTTGATTTTCATGCTTTTGCTGCATTAAGGCTTCTCAGTGTAAAATACAGTGAAAATTCCATAAGTCTTGCTCTGTGTTAATGGCTTAAACTTTCTTTTAAAATCACACCTGCCTTTTTCCCCACCATAGATGATGCACCAGTGTCTATCATCAGCACCATATATATATATAATAGAAACCTCTTACTTTGCTTATTACATGTTTTTTTCCCCTCTTTCCTTCCAAAACATCTTGAGGCTGTCAATGAAAGTCAATGAAAAATAGGGATGATACAGTCACAACAACAATACTGTAACTATCTATTGGACATATTGTAGGTGCTTTCATGAAATGGGTGAACTGTCCCTTTTTACACCAGAGCACAGTATACCTGTCCACATACCTGAACAATAAATTAACATGACAGTTGGACTTAGGTCCAAACAGAGCTCTAGGTACTCTATCTGATCACATCACGTAGTAAAACTTCTCGGTGTTAAAATGAAACACCAGTTGAAAAAAAACATGCATTTAAAACTGTACTTTGCATACTTAATACATTAATAATTTTTCCCTATTTTACATTTTTTAACAATACAGTTTCTATTTAGATATGTGTATGTTTAGCTGTTGTTTAACCTTTAGTTAAATATTAAATTTAATTGTTTTAACTCACCATACATGCAATGCTAAAGGAGGAGCTAAAGGGGCTGGCTACGAAACGCTTCCTACTTTTATATGGAAAACACTGCAGTTGTCCTAATATACTAAAATGAACTGTAATATGCATTTTAATACATTCCAATACAGACGTCTATAATAGTTCAGACAATGGGAACATTATAGGCACAGCAGTAAAGAACATTGCAGCAAATCAAAAGATGCATTATAACATTATCGTATAGCTGCTCCTGTTCACCACCACACCATCAATGATGACTAATGAGCAGCAATATGACAGTCTATTATTTTCTTCACATTTTATTACCCGTTTCCTTCAGTAACCTAATGTTGGAATGTTTTTTCCTGTCTTTAAATGCCTTATTGCAGATCCAGTCCTGCACCATGATTGAAGCCAACTATATCTTAAGTAGGGCCTCTTATATTGTTTTAATTTAAACAGCAATAATCTTGTCAAAAAAGCTTTACCAAAAATCTCTTAATTATCTTTTCAGAACACGTATGATCTCTGATCTTTTTATTCAGTTGACAATATGAGGCTATTTAACTGACCTCACTTCTAGCCGTCCTCTCGTGGGACAGATAGATTCTTATGGTTCCAGGAATGTTTTCTCTTCAACCAGTATTCAGGGTTCAGAAGCAGAAAAACACTTTTGTGCTCCATTGCTTTACAGGCAGGTGCAACACCTGTCAAAACAGCCTGGCATCAGATCGTATTTAGTGGTACTTTATGCAAATCGGGTAAACTACAGCTGGGCTTATTTACATCTGTAGTCTTAGTAAATACCCTGCTGAACTGAAAAATTTTGTACCCCTGACGGGAAATTGTGGCAGGTTTCATAAATATCCCCCAGTGAGCAGAAAAATGTTAATAAACGCAATCTCGAGATCTCTAGTATGTCAATACCAGCGACAATTTTTACATCACACACAATGATTTGATTCACTGTAAATATTAAAAATATTTGATTACTACGTTTACTTTAATATCTACATAACTGCCAAATTGTCAAATATTATGGTTCAAATTCAGCAACAACATTTTTATTTTATTTTTTTAATTCTACATTGAAGCCACTTTCAAGTTCAGCAGGTATACAAACAAAACTAATGTTCAGCAGTGAGGGAGTTAATGCTGCTTACATAATAAAATAAGTAATAAACACATATGTAACTGGAGCTACTAAGGCAAATACTGCATGGGGAATTGTCAATGTCACACAGAACCGCTGCCTTCAAGATATGCCATCTCATCGGATCCACCTCACAGACCATGCTGCTTCCTGTCAACATATTCAATATAAGATAAGAGCCTATCTCCACATAGCAGATACACAGGTAATTTAACCAACAAGGAAGGAAATAACAGAGATTTCTCGTATACTGGATAAATTGTGATTGAAAAATGTGGATTTGGTGTTTTGTTTCTCTAGTGTCGCTGGTTTTAAATGTGAACTTATTCTACATGTCTTACAGTATCTCAACAGAGTTATATTCAAAGCATCCATTATCAGGACTGATGCTGCATCGTCCCAGCATGACCATAAGATATGCATTCACAAAGCACTGAGTCATTGCTTTGAGCATTATAATACCGAGAGAGATGATGAAGCCAGTAAAAAACATGCAGGGTTCAATCAGACCAATTTAATAGCTTTCTGATTCCCATCAACAATGGTTACACAGACCAAACTTTTTATTCTCCATTTTCAATACACAGTGTAGCTTGTGTTGGTGCAGGTTGTAATTCTATTGTTTTCACTAATTTTCTCCTCCAGTGATGTTCCCACATTTCTCCGCACAATGTTATTAATGTGTCCAAGCTACCATAAGTTGAACCCAAGTTGAAACCAGAAGTATCATTTCTAAATCTTCCGAACAGTAGCGCTCCCCATAACAAACAGCTGTTAATACCACTCAAACATGTAGTTGCAGTAGTCCCACAAATGTGGCATAGTATAATATATAATATTTAATGTTTTGAAGTTTAGATTCAAGATAACATCATAAAGCTCGTTTCTGCTGTAAACAAGAATTAGTGGCGTATCTTTCCCTTGTAGCCATGCTTTGTAGAAACATTTTTGAATATCTGATCTGCAATCAGATACTAAAAATATAGTGGGCAGCTGATTGTGGCAGTAATACGCCCCTCTCCTCAGACAATCAGCCACTGCTAAATTGCTTGCACCTGTGTAGCTCCAGAGGATATAATTAGACATTGTTGGGCAGCTGTTGGTCTTAAAGCTTTCTGACTCATGTGGCGTATGAACTTCTCTCTGCAACTTATTCTTTTCTTTTGTTTCCTTAATTATTTTGATATGTGGAATTATAATGGACATTTATACAAAGAGCCCCTTGTGTCGGTTATTATTAACATTATTTGCTGAACCGTTTGAACCGTTGCAGCTCTGACTGGACGTTTAAAAGCACGACTTATATAACTTTTCAAAGAAGAAATGACACATTCATTCGGTTGTATATGAAAGGATGGATTCATGAGCAATAATACACCTTTGTTCAAAAACCTTGTCATTTGAACTGTTGTCAATACAGTTTAACGGCGCCACAAACTGCAGCCTCTGCAATGAATAAAAAAATGAATTAAAAACAGATTGAATAATAATATCTGAATATTATATAGGATTTATTGCATGGCAATTATTATTATTATTATATAGGACCTACAATGGTTAGCGTGTATGGCAGTTGCTGATATTGTCTGATATTGTCCCACTGTTAAAACTTGCCTTTCCTTGTCCTCTAGTGGGACATAGCTGATAATTAACACAAGAAGGAGGGTGCCTCCACCTTCACAGCACAACTGAAAAATGTAAAATGCTTCTAATTGAATGCTGTCAGTAGTTGTACCGAGTGCCACTCGTGTCTGTTCTTACAGAAGTGCTGTTTTCACCAGGGAATATTCATCGGCATATTATTTTTAGACTGCTCTTCCATCTTGGAGATCAGCAGGGTAGAGGGGCCGGTCATTCTCATCCCGTGTATGGCAGGGTGTCAGTACTTCAATTGTGGCAATATATGGAGGATGCCGTGATGTCAACGATTACTTTTTGGGGGTGACCATGAGTCTATGTACGCTCGGAACCAGGCCGGATAGTCAAATCAAATCATCAGAAGGTTTGACACGATCAAACTCGTATTTACATGGGGTTATGGTAGTTTTGATTCAGAGTGACAGAATGTTTATATAATTACCAATGTGAAAATCTGTTGTACAGTAATCCCTCGTTTATCGCGGGGGTTACGTTCCGAAAATGACCCGCGATAAGTGAAATCCGCGAAATAGAAAACTTTTTTTTTTTTTACAATTAGCAACTATTACATGTATACAAATACAGTGACTCACGTGTAGGCCGTTTTACTGCTCTTCAGACTGGGCCGCTGCATCCTGACTGCGCTCTGCAGTGTTCTCTTCTTCTGAAGCCCGCGGTGCAGGTGTGTTTGTTCGGGAGAAGAACATAGTGATAGGCAGCTGTTGTCGCTCTTTTTTCTTCTTTGCAAAAAGATCCTTGTACACCGACATGCCACCATCGATTATGTTATGTTTTGATACAAGAAGCAGGAGTGAGTTTTTAGCGAATCAGAATGCAGAGCACAATGCACCAAAAAAAAAAAAAAAAATGCATTATGAAAATCCGCGAAATAGCGAATCCGCGATAAGTGAACCGCGAAGTGGCGAGGGATCACTGTACAGTACACTGATAATACAGTCAAGCTTTATAGACAAACCCTGTCCACTTGCTTCAACGTAAATGATTTGGGCAGATCTGTGGTGGAGAGAAGATGGTAATTAGCTGCAGAACATTAAGCTTTTATAAATATTTTTGAAGGATAAAAGTGTGCATTAGTTTACCTGCACATTAACGGCGGGGAAGGAATTCCTATTTCACATGCATTTATGCATTTAGCATGTTAATATACTGATGGATATCTGACAGAATGTAGGTTCCATCGTGCAGCACATTTTAATAAAAAAAAAAAAAACGAATATGTGCCTTTCTCAACGGTATAGATTCTCATTCATGCATAGTATTTTTTTTTTTTGGTAAAATCCTTCTATAACCTCAGTTGTCTTTAGTGCTGCAATACTTGCATGATTTTTGATATTTGTAAAGGTCTTGTTATGTTTGAACATAGCTGTTATGGAACTTTTACATAATGGAGACCTGTGTTTGAAAGTCCAAAAGCATTTACTTAAACAGATAGTTACAGAATCCACGTCTGAAAGAGTTTCTACCTTAAAATAACATTGACAGCATATTTGTTTTTGTTTTTTTTAACAATTTTGTTTTATATTTACTGCTTGTTCATTTGACAGTGAGAACTTGTGCCTATTAAAAGCCAGTGACTCATGTTGCCTTGATGCATCATCAATACTTTTGGCACTTGAACATGTTGCTGAACAAACACCAAACACTTTTTAATCACATTTCTATTGGGGTTTTTTTTTATCCAAGTTTCTCTGATATCACGTTTGCTTTTTTGTGTAATGAACTCTATTACAGCCTTGTCTGCTTCACATTATTTCTCATTATTTAATTTCTATTTTTGTGTTAATCTTAATTCTCTCTTTTGAACTTGTTGATGGCTTCATCTTGAACAAATTTCAGGTAAATTGTTGCCCTTTCATATTTTGCAGAATGCTTTTATCGCACACTAACACTCATAAGGGGTTGTGTAAATTGTTTTTGTTGATACTGTTCAGCACCGTTGTCACACAATTTAGTTAAAAGGAGTACAATGTTAATTTTTAACTCCTTTTGTCATGTTCCAGTCTTTTGCACTATTCTTGTGAAAAACACCATGTAGAAACCCACAGGTGCCACTGTAGACATATCTTCTAACTGCAATGTGTGAATCTGGTCTTGAACCTTTGTCATGTCACCTCCAGTCTCTGCACCCATACTGTCATTTTTTTTTTTCTCACTGCGAATTGTCTAATAGAGCAGAATCTCAACAAAAATAACCTTTTCAAAAGGCACATTTCCCAGAATGCTAGGGGCGTTCCTGGGGCATGTAACTCCTCTGGGAGGACATTTTTGAAAATCTGTTTTGCGCTTATGAATTTTGAATAGTGAAGATAAAAATAAGTACTTAAAAAAAGAAATTCACTATCAACACACTGATGGAATGTAAGATAGTTGTTGAAGTAAGATGACTGTTGGTAGCATTGGTATATGGTCATATTCATATATATAGTATTCTTACCATGACATGACATGTGCAGAGCAGTAACAGAGGGCTGGTTGATTTAGATTTTAAATAGCTCGGTTTTACCTGTAGCTTGTCTTCTGTATATTGCTATTTACTTATATTACAGTTTGTGGAAAATCTTACAATTCAGAGCCAAAGTGCCTGTGAATGGCAGGGTTGTTTTTTTTTTTTTATTCTTTTGGCCAATGAAAATATTACAGCATTACTGGTATTGTTGACATAATCAGCATTGGCATTCATTTCTTTATTTTCCTGGGTATAAAATGAACTATGTCTTTGTGCATGATAAATGCATTGTGAAGTACAGTTATGGTTGCTTTACATATGTGCCTGAAACTAAATAATTGTCTTATTAATCAGTGTATAGTTTTGCATGCTATTTAATAAAAAAAAGACCACAATTAACCACCACCAATTGTTTTTCCCAGCTATTTTTGCAATGCAATCTGGTAACTCTTTTTGCCCTTATATGCAGCCACAAAGTCTCACTGCTGACCAGTGAAAGCTAAGATCACTGCTGGAATTTTGTAGTCCACAGATGGAGAAAGTATTGAACTATAAATGCCTGTAGGACTGTTTATAAACCCCTTATGGCTTCTACAATCATCACTGTTGGCATTAAAATCCACAGTGTGATCATTTAAAGGTTACTAGGACAAAAGGCACAGAGGTGTATATAATGCAAAATCATACACAAATGCAAGTTTCAGTCTGTGTGTGTAGATTTTGACATAACTGTCTCTCCTATAAAGATGGTCTCAGTCAGAGAGTGATGTCCTGTGTTAGAGCTCTTGGCCAGATACATACATTTTTGATTTGAAGTTATTGAGCTGAAATTTCTATATTGAGTATTTTTTTTTTTGTTTTTACTTTTTTGTTTTTGTTTTTTTTGCTTGTTTTCTTGGACTGGAAATATTATCTATCCATAAATGTATCCACGTTCCAGCCTTTACACACCAATATAAACACAGCAGAGAGAACTTTAATTTTGAATAGAAGTTGTCCAGAAATTAACAGACATGGAGAAAAAAAAAAAACCCAGAACAGAGCTCTACTGTTTTTCTCTTCCGTATTATCGTGGTAGACATTCTCCACTACATCAAACGTGACTACTTTCCTGGGCCTCTTTTACGGCCTTACAGTACAGGAAAACACTGATATGCAAATGTTGTACTTAGTAGTATACACCTTTTTTAAATAGGGTAGCTTCACATTGGTTTAGTAAACAATGCCTAATGAGGCAGCACTGTTTGTCTGGCCTTGCCAATCCAGGCATTGACGCGTCTGTTTTATTGTCTCCTCTTTTCTCTTCCTGGGCATGCATTTCCATATTATGCACTTCAATGGGAAAAGATTGATTAGGATGTGGCAAGGGCACAAGTCAATTCCATTTGCTCTACTACAACAGTAATGCCTACAATAGTCTATGGTAGACTCTGAGTCGTGGTGTATGGATGATTTGTACTCTAAATTGTCTCCACCGAACATTCACAAGCATGTGCTTAATGGACCATGATGATGGTCACTTATCATCTTCAGCAGACACTTGTGATATGTTTAAAATAGGGATCCAGTGATCTAGAGAATTTGTCTCCTCTGAGTAAGCATTTTGAAGAGATAATAAAACACTGTAGTGTATATGATTCTCTAACATGCATGGCGACTGGTGACTGCATCTGGGTTGAGGTGTTAGTATATTTATTTGCCTTCCTACAATTAAATAAGACTTCATATTAATAAGCTAGTTCAGAGTATTTTTGTTTACAAAAAAAAAGAAAAAAAAAAGTCATTCCCTACATGACTGCAGTGATAGCTTACCGTAACACAGAGGATATAGATGTTTCCTGGCGCAGGGTTTATGAAACATGCATATTCACAAAGAACATGCATACATTTCCAACACATAAAGTGGTATTTTTATAAAATAGTATATGTGGTGAGAATATAAGGACCTCATGCATACTTTAAGCCATGTGTAAAACATAAAAAGATCTTTAATATAAATTAAAATTATATAACATTGTTGTTGACTACTTCCACTGATTGTGTATAGTTTTGCAGTGATCTGTAATATGGCAATCAAAGGCAGATTTAATCAAACAATCAATTAATTTTCTCCTGTTTTGATGAGCACCTTAAATGAAATTGTTGATTACCTTTCAGACGTTTGATGATTGAGATATCACTGGCGATGATTGTTTACATGTGACGAATTCATGAAGGTATAAATTGTCACGTTGTATAATCGGCATGTGTTTTTGAAGGAAGGCTCTGATGCAACTACACAATAGGTATAATTGTAATTCAGCTTTGATGATGTATTTATTGACCAGACTAATGACTGGTGGACAGACAGACAGAAATGTACTCTACATCATTGGACTGAGTGTGGGTGTGGAAATGAGAATCATTCAGTTTCACAATGACTGAGATTTGCAGAACCATGTATACAAGCACACAAGTATTTATATGTCTGAAATTGTGATGTTTTGTGCATCTGACATAATGCATAACAAAGCTGAAAAACAATTCATGTGCATGTAAATATAGCAAGTGATTTGTCTGTATGCTGAAACGTCAATAACAATGTCTTCATTAAAACCTAATAGATCCAGAGATGCTTTGATATAGTGTGCTATAATTCTAGATGTAGACGTATCTTTGCAATGAAAAATACATAAGTGTTGATAACAACTTCCAAACAGCAAATTATAGATCATTTTTATATATATTTCAAAAACAGTTGAAATATGTTTTGTCAGACAAAATAATACGTGTTTGCCTAAAGTCTCCTCTACACCTGTGAGCTTAACAATCTGAGACATGCACTATTTCATCAATAACACATTTTTATCTTTCTCAACAAAGCCAGCGGCAAAGGGTTCTTCTCCTCCAAATGCGTCACTCGTCTTCTCTCGCTACAGACTTGTACGTCTTCATGAAGTTGAAAGGATACATTTCTTAATGTAGAACTTTTTCCTTCTAACTCCCATTAAACCCAGAGAGAGATGGCATGAAATGTCTCATTAACGCTCTCTTTCTTTAAGTTTTTTAGAGAAAAGGCCTGCAGGAGTGTGTGTGTGTGTAGAACATTTTGAATGAAGGGACAGGAGGAGCAGGAGCTCAGAGGCCAGTGATCAACTGTCACATAAGGAATGTATTTATTGAGTTTAAAAGAACCAAATGGCACAACAGGTATACTGGAGTAGAAGGGTTGGACCATCCATCCATCCATCCCATGTTTCATTTAGCTGGTCATTAGCCTTGCAGCCCAGTCTTACAGGATCACTGTAAAACTGGCTCATCTTTCTTTTTCATCTTCTATTGTGCAGCACCACAGCAGAACTGTGGATGACAGAAAGTCATGATGGAATTGGACACAACTTTCAGATGCTACTGCATTTTATACATTGTAATAACTTTATGTGAAAGTTTACCAAAGTTTGTCTGTCTGGACCGCTTTGCATTTTACACAGAAATTGCATTAAAGCACCATCTGGTATGATGTGACAGACAGCAGCCTGTATTAAGGAACTAAAAGGTCACATGCTGTGAACTGTGACACACATAAGCGGTAACGCTAATGTCTCCTTTACTATAAACAGTCACGTTAACTCCATTAACACCTTCTATTAACATGTGTCTTGCATCCAGATTGTATCTAGATATGATTTAACCTGATTACATTTACACCTGCTATTAATATATAATGTCTCCAGTGTCCACATTAAGATCTGATAGCTCCTTACCAGCTCAAACAATCAAATATTACAGCTGCCTCCACTACAGAATTAATACATATTGTTAACTCTGTCTATTCTCTAATCTGTCAAAACAATAAAACTTGGATAGGAAAGTTAAATAATTGAGAATAAAAACAATGGGGATCAGTAATTGGTTGTTAGGGCTGTTTTAGGCATGGATCAGGTAGGCCGTCTCCTCAGGGATCTTTTTTTTTTTTTGTAATTTCAGATGTTTACTTGTCCATTTTTCCACTAGATGTTTTAATAATCTACAGGCAGATCCTGCTACTGTTTACTTTGTGAACCATACAATGATAAACAATGATCTATACCATAAAATTAGATGGAAGCAATTGATCAGGACCAAGGAAATTCCAGGTGTGTTTTGATATGTTGTGTAAATCCAGATGTTTACTTCTGGAATGACAGTTGTCAATAACCTCTGTGATTTTAAAACGGTGACAGACAAAAGAAGGTATGACTTTTTTTTTTTTTTTTTTGCTTTGTAAAATTAAATCAAAAGGGAAAAACCATGTATATGCATGTACATGAGATCCGGCAAATACATACAAGTGTATAAACGGAGTAAACGCATATTTACCTAAATGCATATGTATTGTACTATAGATTTTTTAGATATAGATACAAAACTATGTTCTTTATTCTTTACTATAAGACTGGTTTAAGTAGGGTGCGAGCTGAGCAGTGAGACACTCACACCAACATTTTATTAACCTTTGCAACTTTTCTGTCCTTGACGTGTCAGAAAGAAAATGTTGTTGATTGAAAGTCCTTATGACTTTTTTTTTTTTCCTCCAGTTTGTGCTTCCATTATGCATTTGACACTCTTGAGTCCAACATACAAAGAGAACAAAAATCAATACACTTGAGGAGTGGTTGGAGTGCCTTTATCTTTTGCGGCAGATGATTTGGCTGTGTGAATTATTCATCAGCAGAAAGCTATGGCCTGTGCTGGTGAGCACAGAGGATAGGAATAACAGTGTTTCCTTATCACTCTTAATCTTAGAAGCTCCAGTAATGCAATTCCTAACATTTAGCACTTAATGGTGTGTCAGAGAGGGAACATGATCTAAGACCATTAGAGCTGTTTTGTGCTGAGGTTCAAAACAGGCTTTTCACCTCTTATCTCTCCTCCTGAGCTGACTAAGGAAGCAGAAAACCATGAAAGGTGTGAGGGAAGTCTCAAGTTTTGGGATACGGTCAGCCTATCAAATGGAGTTAGTTCCTTCACCCAGCTTGTACTTCTTGCATGCAAAATTGCAGTATGTTGGTCTTTTTAATTTCTCTATACTGCTTATAAAACTGTTACATGAAAAAACTTGTGTTAACTGTAAAACAGGGTGATTATATTTATTAACACATCGTCAACAAAAACTATGAAAAAAAAAAATCTTTCCCTGACAAAAATTAGACTAAAACTAATTTGCAAATATGTTGTCTAGAAAAAACATATTTATTTTTTGCCAATGAATACAAAGCAAACAAATTCATAGATATATGAACAAGCAAGAATGGCTAAAGTTTGGGAAAATCAATTGTATTTATTGAGGAAAGCAAGTAAATTGTATTACTGTAAACTGGGCACTATGTCTGGTATAACCTGTTAACAGCCGAGAACAAACCCTTCAATTGGTCATTTACAACAACATGCCGTCTTAGAAGATGTAAAATCACATATGTAGACAAATGAAACTGAAAATTTAGTTAAGTTAATAAGGTAGAAAAATAACACTGCTTGTAAATAAATATGCAGTGAAACTACGATGGCAGCCTGTATGAATGGTGTTGACAGATGTCAGGTTAATTGATGCCAAGTCCATTTCTCATTATAGGGGATATTCACGAAGTCCATTACAAATTACATCTGTGCCTTCACTGTTTTGACCTGGCTTTAGTGTTTCTCCCTCCTTGTATGTGTCACATATTTTCTTCCACATTTTCAGCTGCAGAACAACAGAGGGTGGTGATACAAGTAAGCAGCAATAAACAACTGACAAAGAAATATTGTTCTAGTACTCGGCATTAACAGTGTATAATCCATTCACTAGATGCTTAACCCCCCCGACATGTTTGTACAGTGTTGTGCACGATGCAGTCAATTGATGGTAAACAAGGAGTCCGTAAACAACACACAAGGCAGCATCAACACTATATGAGCAACAGAAAGTCAAGCAGACAGGAACGAATAGAATGAATGTGAAAACTGATATTTGAAGAAACACAAACTAATCTTTAACTTAACTTTCCTGACTTAAATAAAAAAAACAACGCTAACAAAAGAAATGCATTGAAGTATAATGGGGACGAATGGTGCAGTTTTACCCCTTTCGTCACGGAGAGCATTAATGTGGTTTTTTGTGCACTAACACATGATCCCTGCCAAGCCTTGTGAACTACGTGAACAGTGATTACCTGTTTTCTCATTTCTTCCCCCATCATGGTGATAACCATACATTTTGGTAGTGTTTGTTCAGAATGAATGACACAAAATGAGCACATATTATTTCACAAGAAACGAGCACTTAAATACACACCATTCACGCATCCATATGCTGCAGCAGAAACCAAGAACGTATTTTTCCTGAACGTCATATTGATGAGTGAAGGAGGGCCATTTATGTCAAACTGGATTGATCTTCTTTAAGAAAGAGGCGGGGGCGGGGTGGCGCAACACCTATCAGCAGCATGTGGTGCCATCCTGACTCCTCACTTTCTAGGACATTTCACACCAATTTGCAACCTAATTCATACCTCCTCACATGTGACCTCAACAACCCTCCTGCAACATCAACATGTGAACAACCCAAAGAGGCTTACTGACAGTCGGCTGACAGGTGTGCAGCTCCGTCCTGCCAGTCAAACTGATGAAGCCACTTGGATACGTTCAAGTCTTAAAGAGCAAATCCAGTTGCCATCGACTTAAAACTCGATATCCACTGTATGTCTCTACATTCAGTTTGAAACATCTTTTTTTATTTTTTTTTATTTCTATAATACCATAGCAATATCTGGAGATCTGAGGTATTTTTTATTGTGTTTTTCTTTTAGTGGGACTATTATGATTTTGGTAACTTATCAGTAAAGATGTGGTGTAATGCTAATTAACTTTTAGGTTAATTACTCATATAGTTGCCAGTAGTTCTATGTAAACAAATAATCATTTCTATACCCTGAAGGGATTAAACTCATTTTAACTTCAACCCATGTAGTTTAATGACACACATATTCTGTGTATTCAAATTTTTGAGAAGGAAATAGTACTATACATATTTGGTAAAAATCCAAATTCTTGGTGCCACTAATTTCCAAAATGTGATGGATAAGATGATTTAAAAAAATTATAAATCATATTATTTAACATTTTTTTGACAAGAGCTCTATCAATGGTCCATAATTAATATTGACAGATAAGGCCCTCAATATTGTACTAGATTTTGTAATCTGTATAACTGCTATAAGGCTACTGATGAATATCTTACACAGTATTATTGATGGGGAAAAAAAATGACAAAAAGTGACAAATCTACAGATTATTATCAACCAACTGCAGCTCCCTTCGTCTCTACATAGTGTTTTTAGCATATTATAGCTCATTGTTTTCGTATTACGACCTGCAACTTTACTGTTTTGCAGTCTCACTGCACGTATCCCACGTGGTTTTCAGTGGAAAAACTTTGATAAACAAACTCGATAAGCAAACTACCTGCTCCACACTAATTGGCAGACGCTCGTTTAGCGGCTAGCGAGTAGAGCATTTAGCTGCTAAAATAGAAGATATTTCTCTCAGAAGTCAGTTAGTGGAAAGCAAAACAGAGCTTAAAGGAGAGTAAATATTAAACATGCATTAATCTGGTGTTCAGAAATGCTGGGTGTGTAAATACATTTGTCATAGCAGCTTTAGAAGTTGATAACTTGTTAGAGTTGTTGAGATTGCTGCTCAAAAAATGGAATTGAAACAGGTTTGAGGGAAGAATGTTTATAGCTTATAATATTTAGAACTCAGTGCACTGACTGTTATTTTTTTAATTTAAGATTGATAAAAAAAAGGCACTTGTTTTGTGTTGCCAAGCAATGAGAGCAGAGGTGGTTAGTATGATGTAACTTGAAATGGCTCACCTGCTATGTGACATTCTGAGCAAAACAAACGACAAAATCAAAGTGCTACTTACACATATCCTATATGTATTTCATGTATGTGCAGCAGTGTTAAAGGGGTGGATGAAGGTACATATAGATCAGAGGGTGTGGTAATTATTATTAAATGTTCTCTCAGCCAGCATCATTAGTCTCATAGCTCCAAAACCTGTGAAAAAAAAAACCCCGTGCCAGCCACAGTTAGACGTGATAACAACAGCTAAACAAACAGAAAGCTTTTCTTCAGGAACTGTCTGGACACTTCAGAGCATCACAGCATGAGCACACATCACCACAAATCTGCCGCCAATGACAGATGGAGTCTTTTAATTTTTTTTCATCAATGAGTCACTATAATGATAGAAATATATATGTATTTGGTGAAGCCGTTTATGTGATTGCATCGCTGTTTCAGCCATAATTTTAATGTATCTTACCTCCTTAATGGTCACATAGTTTAGTAATTAATGTTGCCATAACTGTTACACCACAGTGCATTTCAAGAATAAAACATAAAATGCTACTTTTGCTAAAAAAGACAGTTGGATGAGAGTCCTGGTGAACTAACGTCTCGTTCATACAAAAAATAATAATATCGAGTTATAACCGACCAGTCTGATGTGTGTAGAGGTGTGTGTGGTTATTCTGTAGCAGCCTGGTGCTGTTTTTCAGGTGATTTAATAAAGGTAAACGCAGCCATGCGTAACGGCACTGCGTTCTAGTGCAACACTTGTCCAGTCATAGGCTACAGATTTATCAACATATGTATGGTGCTGCCGTCAGATACTGCAGGGATTTAATGAACTAATGGATACGCTACAGTATTGAAGCATCTATGGACAAGAGATACTGCAAAAACATGTTTGGACATGTGACATGTTTAATATGAATAAACAACAGGCGGTTGAAGTGGTGACCATCCTCTGCTGCTCGAGTGAATCTTGAAATGGTTTTGGATTGGTTTGGGTGGCTCTTACTCAGGATAAAATATGATGATATGGAAATTGCGTAAGGCCTAAATGAAGATGGTTAAATGACGTGTGTAATGACAAAAAAAAAATCTATGGCAAATACTAAGTGAGTGTTCATTGAACATTAAAATATATATATTTTTCTTTTTGTACTATATAATAATAAAACCATAAGCATAAGCACAGGCAGCAGTTGGGGCTGTACAATGAGTCAGAGAAAAGCTTTTAACAAAGAACAGACTCTTCCTACATGCAGTTCAAAACTAGCATGTCTCATATAAGCACATATCTTCTGAAGAAATGCACACACTCGAATAATCCAAACTGGAGCCACAGAAAATGAATGATCTAAGAGCCTGATATGATTGATTCACTTTATTTTCAGATGCACATTTTTTTTTTCAAAAGCTCTGTTATGCATTTTATATTTGAATGCAGCCCTCAATTAAACTTGAAATGAGAAAAGTTTCACTATTACAGTCCCTAACATCTTTGTATGATAGAAATGAAGAAACGAAGCTCCCACCTGTTTACGCCTCTCCTCCCAAACAGTCAACGTTGCCTACGTTGCACCTTCATAAAAATAGAGCCCATCATGATTTATCTCTCTATAGAATAATCTCTTTCCTGTCATTTTTTGAACAGTTGGCCTTATAAAATGTTGACTTGATCCCTGTTGAATATAACGCACCCACCTGAAGTCATGTTGGAAAGATTATAGAAACAAGGTTAGTAAAAAATCATAAAATTCTTGTCATGTAAATTTCTTGATCATATACTGTACGAGCGAACACTTCCACGTGCATGTGACTGAGCCTAGCTTGATCAAAGTCTAACTAGCTCCCACATCCACATCATCACATGTCCCCACTGTGAGCACAGAGTACCCTCTACGTATCCTTGTTAGCATGTCCTCTAGCAGCTCAGCAGGCCCAGCTGACACCAGGGAACTGCTCAAAAGGCTGCACCTGGAAAGGCATGATGAGATGAGATGTGCTACAGTGAGCAGGGAAATGAAGATCAGTGCGTCACTTGTGGCTGATGAGGTGGTGCCTTCAAACACTACACTTCCCCCTTTACCTCCTTACTTTCTACCTCTGTTTATGATCTTTTTTTTCGTTCTGGCAGGAGAAAAAAAAGGAAAAAGAAAAACCTCCTATCCACTAGAGTGACATAGATGTATTCAGGATATATGCTGCTGTCTTTTCTCCATCTCTGCATTCAATGGCTTTAAATTCAAACCTGCGTACGTGTTTTGCCTGAAAGTAACTTGGGATTAACTAATTATTTAATAATAATTACACAGCACTAACGCATCCTTTGCCAGTGTACTTTCCTTTGTAACTTCCATTATGATTTGCACGTGACGGAGGTAATTCATCAGCTGCACTTTGACCTGTGCAGACTCTGTTTGAGTGCCTGTCTAATTGTTTGTCTGTAATATCCTTGCTCATTCCGCCACTGTTCATTAACACTTAATGAATAATGATCTTGGCTAGAGCAAGAGCTTAACAAGTAGTCATATCCACTCAGATGTGTTTATACTGAAAGGAAGGTTATTTTCAAAGACGATGCTTTTTTTTTTTTTTTTTTTGGAAAAATACATGATGACGAGGCCAGTGAGATATCGTTCCACCTGTGCTTTCTCTTAATGGGAGATTACATATTTCTTTTCTGTGGGTGGATAAGGATTGTATCAGAAGACTCTTAAATATTGAATCAGATGTTTTCATACTTACAGTTTATGAAGTGAACATTATGTAACTTCTTATGCTTATTTTTTCACACTATTCTGCAGTGCCTGCTTTACCCAGAGGCTTCAGGACTTCAGAAGGCGTCATGTCGTCATTTAGTTCATATTTTCCTATTTTGACAAAACACCTCCCTGTGTGGAGCTCAAAGAGATACCTGACATTGAGAGTCTTTAAAGTTGTTTCTTTTTGATCCTACCAAGCACATTAGTTTGAAAGCCAATGTTTCTTCGATGATAAAGCAGATTAACAACTATCTGATTTTAGAGGTATCACATGAAAATGGCATAGTTCAGCATTTTTGGAACTACACTTCATTCATTCATTCATCTTTCATGCCAAGACTTGGATAAACAGATCAAAGCCATCCTCGCCCTGCTGCCTTGGGCCGAAGCTAATGCTAGCTATCTAATTCTGCACACATGAGCTAATGTTAGCTACTTATTGTGCTAACAGGGCAGGTTTTGTAATTATTAAGTAACATTAAACTTAGAAAAATCTCAACAACCTAAGTGACCTCCATTAAATATAACCTACAAAATGAAGTAAAAGTAATAATGACAACAACCATACATCAATAACAGACAATGCCAAAATTATGGACAGCCTTTAATTGAAGGTGCCAAAGGTGGCCTTGGGTTCAGCTGGAAGGCTCGATGTCCAACCTGTCCAACATGTCATGGTGGACATGGAGCATGTATTGCGTTAGATATTAGATTAGTCACCAAGGTGTGGAGAATGATCTCTCGCTGGGGGTGACAGACACAGACAGGTAGAGACAAAGTTTCAATAGTATTTCAACCTCACTCAGAGGTTCCTGGTTTGTGTTTGCAGCTGTTTTAGCTATCACACTACCACTATCTAATAGTGGTGTGACGAGATCTCGCGAGATTTGTTGTCCAACAAGCAGCCGGAAAACACATGCATAACTATTTGCGACGCCCCCGCCACTTTTAAATTGTGATCCAACAAGCAGCCGAATGACGTCGGAAAACAAAAAAACAAAGTTAAATAAAAGTCTGTTGTCCAGGCATTCATATTTGTAATTTTGTTTTCTTAAAATCTCGTCTCGTCTCGTCTCGTGAACTGAGTGTCTCGTCACACTCCTACTATCAAACCGACCCTTACACTTTGACCTAACATGACTTAGCCAACTATTCACTAACTGTGTTCCACCCTTTGACAACACGGGATGCTGCATACAAACAAGATATGTGTAATTTAAACTTACTGTAGCTTAACTAGACACATTTATTTAAGTAATATTTCCTAATGTGACAAACCATTTCTTTAAAGAATGTACAATAATGAATACTTTTTTTCTTCAAGGATTTACCTAAAGACACCACAGGGCATCTACAAATGGCTTTTTAAGTTTTATTTATTCATCAAAACGTTAAAATATGTCTAATAACTAAAACATTTCTACATACAGTATATAACCCACATTAAGACCTGAACAGTGCCTATTAATTCAGTTTGCTTTAGTTAGCCTAAGGACCTGGCCGGTGTGTTTCTTGTAATGTGTCAGATCTTCATGAGGAAGCCTTGTTAGTAGAAGGGAAGACAGACAATCTTTCAGTGTACTGTGGAGCCATTAATCAGCGCACAAAATGACAAAAAAATATATTTTACATTACATATCGCATCAAAAGCCACTCAAGACTAAAATAATAGCAAATAATATCTTGAGAGAATGTTGACAGAAGCATGCGTAATAGGCTTCATCCATATGCAATAAGCCATTCAAATGTATATTGATATATTCATGCATGTATGCACACATTATAAATGAATCTATATGCCGATAGATACATATGAATATTAATGGTTATCCTCTCCTTAAATTACTAAATGCATCCTGTTGTATGTGCGCAAATAACAGCATAGTCGTGTTTAACCAAATGTTTACAGTAAGTAGTTTCACAGACCAGTAACGGACTAATTAATGGAGGTGTCTGTAAGCATTTTCCACTCACAGCCTTCTCCCATATTTAAGTATCTGACAAGGAAAAGCTCCTACAGAGAAAAAATTCACAAATACTGCTCACAGGAGGGTATGTCACCCTATAAAACAAGCAAGTTGCTAATGACTTTTTCAGGAACTAATTTTCTGCTTTGTGGCACATCCCATAAAACAAGGTTATTCTCTTCCATCAAGGGATGAATAGAGATTTAACTGTCTTTTCTGTTTATTGTCTCACAGCAACGTTTATATGTTGCTTATGCCACACATCGAAGGTGTCTGTTGCATTTGTCACTTCTGTCCCATGTTTTATCTATCTATTAAGAGCAAGGTTAAAAGCACTGATCCATTTTGCATGTTGATGACAATCAAGTATTTATACCATAGATGTTTAACAAGGACGTCTAGACTAATGTGACCTAACATTTCACTTCCATGGTCTGGCACATATTGAATGTTATTTTATTTATTTATTTTTTAATAGTCAAAACAGGAATGCAGCAGCTCACATCAATGTGACAGTAATGCTGAAATTAGCTTTAAAATGCTGAGCTCTCACTATTAAACAAGCCACGCACTGTAATTCTCCCACCTGCTAGCACTCGTATAACTCTGATCCAAACCCCCGCGGCTTGGACACATGATGACTCCAGTGTACCAAATGACATGATTTTAATATATGTGGAAGGTTGAGGGTTTTGTTAAACACATATACCAGGGTGTCACAAATCATGTAACTTTGTGTGTGTGGGTGTGGACCACTCAATTAACATATCATCTACTGACAAGGCATCATAAAAGAGACAAAGCGGCTCCAGTGATCTTGAAATTCTACAAAACACTGCTTAGAAGTGCTCTCCATAAGGGCGTTTGCAGCTTTCGTTCAAACTATAACCTTACTGATGAATGACTGCAGCACTATGACTTAATTATGACTGCACAGGAAATACTGTCCATCCCTAGTAATGACTCCGATGGCCATCGATAAAAAGGCTTGATAAACGCAGACTTCCTGAGCCTGGATGGATAAATACGGCCTGAGTAATGAGACCCGGGCTGCTGAGGATGACAGCTCTGCTCTATATCATATGCTGCTCTGTGGTTCTGGGGCAGCAGCGGGGCGGGGGCGTTCACAGGGAGTCTTTGAAACCTCAGTGTGAGCGTTCTCAATTCGCGGCCAGCTTTCAGACACAATGGTTGTGTTCTCCAAGAGAAAATAACCTAAGATATCACAGAGGTAGTAATGACAAATGCCATTTTCAGTCATCTAGTTCTATCTGTGCAACTCTCTAGTGCACTCTCAAGTGAAAAACAACTGCATCAATCTTACACGTACAGTCTACTGGGATGAATCTTTTAAGTATAGTTCACATTGGCTCAAAGCATACATCAAAATAACATAATCTATGTTTCAAATTAAGCTCATCCTTCATTCTCTGTGCTAATTAACACAGCAATTGATTAATCCATTACTTGATTTTTTTTTTTTTTTGTTTCTAGTTCTTAGTCCGAGGCTAATACAAGCTCAATAAACTGGCCATTTACTTTTGTGACTCTATTTCATGGTTCAGACGCTTAACTATCCTTTTTTAGAGAAGACAGATCTTACGGAGGTTAGCAAAGCTGTCATCAGCAGGCTTAGGATCTGCGTAGACTCACAAAGCTCCACCTTTTTCCCCAAACAAAAAAAACAAGCATTACATTCTCATAATGGCTTGTTTGCCTCATGGGATGGCATGCATGCTAAAGTGACAGACAAGATAATATGGAGTCATATTCACACCTGTCATGCTTTCAGAAATTGTTTATGAATCCATGGACCAATCAAAGTGTTTCCTGGTTTCATTCAGTTATTATTGAATCTCTGCTCCAACATGTTGTGAGATTTCTAAAGTTAATGCCACCGTTTCCTCCACCCAATAGATAATGTCTCTTTCTCCACTCTTTTTAAGGTCAACTAGAAGTGTTCTCTTTACATTCTTACTAATTACCACTGCTCTCGCATACACATTGATTTTTTTTTTTTTTTTAAAGCAGTAGATCTTCTCAAATCCCTCTCACTATAATTAAGGCTTATATCAGGATAATGGACAAATGGTGGATCAAAGGTTGAATTAATTGCAAATGTGAGCATGCAGGGTAAAAACGCATCTTTCATGGAAATAATCCATATTTAGATATACTTTTACACCAAGGTTTGGTAAATGTGTCAACTTTCTTACTGTCATCTGGTGGTGTCGCTAAGGATTTCAATACATAAACTGTACATTTAAAAAGCCTTAAATTAAACACTTCTCACTTGTAAATCCGATACACATCTTGCCTGTGGTACCAAGAGAGTGCACAATCTGAAGTATGGCTTGGTTGTTTTTTTTTTTTTTCACTTTTGTTTTGTATGGATTAAATGTTAATTAAAACTTTAAAGGTACTGGTAGGTGGATTTTGTTACTTTGGGGCAGAGTCAGGCTTTTTCCTCTGTTTCCAGTCTTTGTGCTAAGCTAACCAGCTACTGGCTGTAGCTTCATATTTAGCGTCCAGGCACGGTACATTTATCTTCTCGTCACTCGTCAAGAAAGCAAAAAAGCATATTTCCTAAAATTTCAAATTATTCTTTACTCTTTGGCAAATGATTTCCTTTCAGGGACTCAACCACTTTATTGTTCACCCTGGTTAACCGTAAAAAAAAATAAAAATAAAATAAAAATAGCCACGGTGGCCACCGTGGCTGATCACCTTACAACTGTTGTACACCTTCACGTTCTACAGATTTACAAATTCTCTTTTCACATAATCTCTTTGCGCTTTGAAAGCCTGAACTCTTAACAAGATGTGTTATGACACTACGTGGCGCCTAAAACCCAGAGAGTCATAAATATATTTATTACACGCCTAGTAAATGAGGGAGGTGAAATCATTAGAAATACTTTCCTTGGGGAATAAATTAGGGCACACTGAGAAAACTTTCCAGTACAAGTCACACCTCCTATTTTGTGTGTATGCGTATGTGTGTGTGTGTGTGTGTATTTGCGTGTGGTCTGTATGTCACACTTTGGGATGTGTTTTGGATTTCAAACCAGTTGAAAGCTGGACAGTGCATCTAATTAGGGACACAATAGGAAGCATTAAGCAGAAGCTAAAAGGGTTTTCCTTGAGGTAATGCTTAGGGTCTGTGAAGTCTTTTGGGAAACTATATGTGAACCAATGAAGTATGCTCAAAAGTAAGATTTAAAAACAGTGTTATATGAACTCTGTGTGCAAAGTGTCTCAGTTGCATTTTATAATACATTTGTATCCTGCTGAATGATGGTCAAAGCTTCAATATGAACTCCTGTTGAGGTCAGAACGAAGCAATGTAGGAATGACCTGCAAAGGCTGCTGGGTATCATCCCAACAAGTCCTCACCGACACTTAGAGATCCTGCTGATATACTTCAGTTCTTTAGCTCTGACAGTCTGTGTGATTTATGTAAATGTATGTGGTTGAGCGTTCACACACACACACAGCGCGGTCTGTGTGGTGGCAGTGAATACCGGCGGATTCTCAGGTGTTAGTAGGATCAGTTTATTGATTTTAAAGTGGAGATGTAGAGAGGTTATGAACCCGTTTGACCTCCTGCCCCTGCATCCCCTGTCAATATCAGTGGCAAATATTGATCCTTTCAGGCAATCCGGCTTAACTGAAGATAGGTCCTTTTTTTTTCTTCTATTGAACGAACAGAAAAAGAAATGAAGGATTCGGAGGTGATTTCATTCACATGTGGGAGAGAGAGAAATATTTTATTAGCCTGTGTGTGTGTGTGTGTGTGTGTGTGTGTGTGGAAACTGTAATGGGAACACTGGGTGGTATGTGAAATGACTATAAGGACTTGTTGTACCTGTGGCACTCGAGAGTGAGGTCATAGTAACTTTTCATCACTTCGTGTAGTGAAGTCACTATGACCGCAGATGCACTTTACATTTCAGTCTTTATCAAACTTATCACAGCATCGCCATATTTCCTGTAATATATTGAGTGCAGATAAATATATATCCTAAAATTCATGTAATATCATAGGAATGCATTAGTTATTTCTTCAAGGAAACGCATGCAAATTGTTCTCCTTGGTCCTGTGGGTGGTCTCAGAGTTGTTTCAAGGATCCAAGCACGAGCAAGTAACTTGAGTGACTCCTGCTGGGAGCAGCACACTCCTGAATCCAAATTGAGCACGAGAGACAGTGTTATTTTTCAAAAAGACATTTGCAGACCAGTTACCGAAGTTTACTACGACAAGGGAGGAACCTGAAGTTTTATTTTGATTTTTTTTTTTTCTCAAGGACCTTTTAAACAGACACGCAGCAGGTTACAGGCATGTCTCATTTGATAGGATTTTGTCCCACATACCACAATACCTGCAAGGGTGTTTGTTGTTAGATATGACCTAGAAAAAGAACTGAATAGCTCACTTTACAGCTATAGTGTGAAGATGGGAAACTTGAAAAACACCAGCTTTTCGTGGATTTAAAGAGAAAAGAGAGATGTTGCATGGATACTATTGAAAATACACCTGTTTAGATGAGAGGTTTTAAGGCAGAGGCCATTTTCCAAACACTTAAAATTCTTTTTAGTCTCAAGATAAAGACTTGACAAAGCTTCATGTGAAGTAAAGTAAATTATTGAAAGGGCTTTTTATTAGTTTTTTACATAAAGGTAAATTTGAAGATTCAAGGAGTCCCATGGATCACCTGATTTGATGCATACAGGAATAATATAGGAAAATATCAAGATTTATTATGTTGAATGAAACAAGTAGGCGGTATACCACATCAAGTATGTGCTTTTTGTAACACTGTTTAAAGATATTACCGGTTATTAAGGTATTTAGTCCATCAACATCCTAGTCTGCTTGGACATCCTAACAGCAGCAGGTGGAGGAGGAGAGGGGGGTGTGTGTTTCGCTTGGATGGCCGGAGCAGTGAGAGGCTGGTCTGGGAAGACAGACAAGACAGCGCTCTCTCTTTCTCCTTTCCCCCCCTCTGTCTCTCTTTCTCCTCCGGCCGTGTGCGTGCTGTGCGTCCCGCTCCGCACCAGGACTGTCTGAGGAGGGAGGGAGACTTGACGCATCAAGGCTTCACTTTCCAATCTACAACCTGCGAGACGCCACGCCGTCAGATACTTGTGCTACTGACACTGAGAGAGAGAGAGAGGGAGAGAGAGAGACACAGAGAGAGAGAGAGAGGGGCAGGGATGGAGACTCAGTAGCTGCGCCGCACGGAACAGCGCAGTACAGTCCGTGAACGCAGCGCAACAATAGAAAAAGCAGCAGCAAGTCAGACGGATATTTTTTGGCCGGCAGCGTCGCCGCGACTCGACAGTGATGTCCGTGTGCAGAATTATATTAAGTGGCAAAATACGGATTAATCTGTGGCTCTGAGTACCTTTGAGAAATTACTGCTGCGAGGACAGGTAAGAATATTATTATTGTTGTTATTATTATTATGATGTTGTTTTTACTATAATTATTATCCCGTTGTTTTTCACATAGTAACTTCAACCCCTCAAGTTAATTCTCCATCCACTCAGCTCCGCATTAGTTGCGGCTCAGAAAGCAACACAACCTCCATCCTAACTTTTCCCCAGATTACACTAAAACCTCGATTAAGGGAGCGTTACAGCAGTTGCGTTGCCTTCTCTGAATTTCACCCTCTGCTGATCTGATTTGCCTTGTCTTACTTTGTTGTGGGACTATCATGGTGGATGTAAAGTAATCTACGGCTGTGCGATCAGGTGCAGATGTTCAGTAATCCCCCCCTCCGCCGCCGTTGACCCTCCCTTGAATAATCCCCGCGGATTTGCTGATTATTCTGATGCTGCTTGTGACCACCTACCGTGGTCACAGGAACCCGTCTAGTCCTGGATACCGCGGGATTAAGTCTGGAGAAAACCATATCTCCAATACTAATAGATCATATGTACAGATCTTAGATGTCACTCCTGAATAGTGGCGGGTAAACACACCTTCATTTAGCCTTTACACCTTTTAGGATTATAAAAAATAAAAAATAAAAAAAATAAAAGTAATCCTTAACTGCTACTTTTACATTGTGTTTGTGTTTGTGTTGGCCTTCTTATTAAATGCTGCTCATGAGATCAGAATGAATCAGCCTTTATGTCACTGTATCACTGCTCTAATGGTGCTGATCAGTGCATCTGTCAGTCACTGTATAAACTGTCCAGTGGTCATGGTAGCCTGTGTTGGCCAGCAAATGCCATAAATCCCACTTTATTATCTTTTAATAGATATGAACATCTGTGCAGTCTAAGCACATCCGACATGACAAACTTGTGCCAAAATTGAAGAACGATAACTGAAAGTGACTGCTGTAGAATTTTCTATGTTCGGAAATATACAAATTAAGTGTGGTGAGTGTGTAAGGGAGATGTGTCAGTGCGATAATAACAACCAGCCACGAACCAGGTGATGTGCTGCACACCAGCATCTATGTGACGATGTGCATGCATTGTTGATTCACCATCATGTCGTGTGGAAACCATGGCTGGCTGAGGAGCAGCTACAGTAACGCTGTGTGATCCGTTTCATAAAAACTTCTCGTCTCGACTTGACAAGAGCTGAATTTATCCAGAATGTTAGCAGAATAAAAAGAGACAACTTCACTTTGAAAGGTTTTAGTAATATTACTCTACAGCTCAATCTTCATTCGTGAACATGAGCGTACTATATCTTCCCGAAAGCCTGAGACAAGAGAGCAGAGACTCTCATGAGATCTGAGCATAAATATTTTAAGATTTAAAAAATAAAAAATGGTGAAATGATTAAGTCTTGGGAGTGAGGATTCGATTGTGCAACTTATTTAACTACCAAATGACTATACAGTACAAATAAGAACAATCAAGATACAAGCTGAAGCAATATGCAACTGCATGTTGACATCAGCCCATGCTACACAAATGTTAATAACTGCAGTAGCATCTCTACAGCCTTTTAATGGTCGGCCACGGCTTGAGAGCCAACAAGCCTGTCAGAAGTGATGGAGCACAGAAGTGACATTAAAAATATCCTGCGATAGGTGCATTTAGAGGCACGCCATAAAAATTTGATGGCATGGTCTCTCCGCAGGAAGTATCAAAGAAATGTGTCATCAAGGTCATTTTTATTTCATGCCTCTCCAGGAAAGCTCGCTCAAGGAACAGAAGGAATGGCAGACTGTTTTGTTTTTTTGGTTTTTTTTGCACAAAGTGTTCTGTACGAGTGAGAGGACAGACACACTTTAAATGCATGTCTTATTTTACATACATACAGTAAGAAGAAGCCTTTTACTCTTCACATTGACTTGTTTCTGTCACAGGATATCCAATACGTGACAAAATTACCGCCACATGGGCACTTTACATTTGTCATTATAGTCTCACCATCATTTTGTGAGTCGTTTAAAGTGTACAGAGGGATGCTGGGAGTTGGAGAAAGATGCACCACAACTTGTTGCTTCATCTTCCCTTTTGCTTTCATCAATTTTCTACCTCTTTGGCTAAATTTGGGGCTATATTGATATTCAAAAGCAGTTCGGTCTTTAAAAATTCTTCTTTGCTAAACTGACTCTTTAAATTGCTTCGGACCTCTTGATATAAATTATAATCTACTGTTAACCCGTCAACACAGAGTGCAGTAGTATAGAACCGCTTTTAAGAGGCCTGAGGAGGTGAAGGGATCAGTCGATTGACAGAAAATGTATACATAATTAATTAATAAAAAAATAACATAATAATTAATTGACTTTTCTTAAGCAAAAATTCCCCCCAAAAATTTAGTGTCAGCTTCTCAAACTCTGGAGATGCGTTTCTTTTTTTTTTCTTATGCTAGTAGACTGAAGAGTTTGGGATGACTATTGTTGCACAAGACATTTTAATTGGATTAACAGTTAATCTGCAGATTATTTTCTCAATTAAGCATTTGGTCCAAAATAAAATGAAAATAGCAAAACATGACCATATTTTTCTTAAAACCCAATGTTAGTTTCTTCAAATAGTTTTTTTTTTTATCAAACCAAACCAAAAATATACCAAATTTACAATTTATGATAAATAAAACAGCAAATCTTGGAACGCTGGAACCATAAAACAATATTTTCTTTTCCTTCATACCCCAGTAATCATATTACCTCTGCGTAGATCCATCTCACAACACTTGTTGGGACTCTGACACCCAGGTTTGAAACCACTGCTGTCGAGTGTCCATCATCCCTGCTTTGACCTCACGTTACACTTCTGTTGCATACACACTGATAGACAATGTAACATGTGAGGCGTGTGTATTACTGTATTGTGACCACCTCGCTGATCAGGTTGTGTTCCCTCTTGCTCAAATAGACACAGTGACAAGTAACAAATAAAAACAAATGCTCAGTGTTTGCTGCTTAGCGCCGCTGCTTTTTTTTTTTGCTTCACTCTGTTGGATTCCCGTTGCAGGCCTTTGATACAACTTTACCGGAGTGTTGTGTGGTTTTATGTATGCTGTGCATTATTTGTTTAAATCTGCCATAATAGAGTTGTTTGACAAGCTGAGCAGCAAATAGTGAAAATAAATCCTGTCAGACTGGATGCTGGAAAATTATATGTTTATTCCTTTTCCAAACTCAAGGTGTCATAGTTATGATGAGGCTGTATTCCAGCAGCAGATACGTAAAAGATAAATGTTGTTTTCACTGTATCAAAGTGGCTGTGGTTTATCAAGTCAGCATAGCAGAAAAATAAAAATAATTTGCATTACTCAACTGAACAGATACAATTAAAAAAAATGTTTCAGGTTGATGTTTACCTACAGCACAAACTTCATTTCTAAGAGAATAAATTGTTGCCTAATTCAGTCAAAGGAAGGTCATGAATGAGTGTAATTTGCACAAAAAAACACATCCCATTTCCTCCATCAAAAGTGACTGTGCGCACACTGCTGTGAATTGGGAGCCCACTACTGCCAGGAGTAAGTACACTTGACTATAATACAGCAGAACTCCTCTGTTATTTACCTCGTCTCATCTTTCTGTTCATTTTTAATACTTAAATGATGATAAAAAAAAAAAGAAAAAAAAAAAGATCCAAAACATCTCAATGAGACAGCTCCATTTCCTGCTATTTATCTAGTCTCATTGGTTCTGTAAATGCCCTATTTGTAATCCAATCATGTTAGAATAATTTCCCTGCTTTAGCAACGCTTTATGGCGCTCTGTCACTTTCAGTCCGCAGGTCCTTGGGGTTGTCTTCAGAATGTCTGAGCCTGCAACATGTCCTAATTCAAACATTGTTGCACGCTGCCTCTCATTGGGAGCGGTTTTAATTGAGTGCTTATAATAAGAGCAGCGACACACAGCAACTTGGTGGTGGTGGTGGTGGTGGGGCCGAGCGATGTGACAAGGACACACACTTTCAGAGGTATTGTGCTCTACTGGGTGTGGCTGTTGCTGGTGTGTCAGAGCCATCTTTCCTCCGTCATTGAGTATAATGTAAGCACTCGATGGAACTGCGCTCTCCACATTGTTAGTTTCTATGTCTGATTCAAGATTAAAGGACGGACGAGATCTGCTGCGATGACTCAAAAGAGTAGTACACATGTACCGTGATCACTGTTGCTTTCTATTGAAAACCGAACAATCAGACTCCAAACATTCTTTCTTTCTTTCTTTCTTTTTTTTTTTTTTGGTTTGGATCATTTTTGGGTTTTAGCTTTTGGTGAACATTTTCCATTCTGAGTGAAACTGAATTGACCACAGTTGAGTTACATACAGGATTTTGAACTTGATTACCATTTCCTTTAAACATAAAATATATTATTTAAATAAATTTTTTTTAACATTTATCTAAAACTGATGCTGGGAAAACCATAAAACTCATGTAGTGCCTTGTGAAGAATTGCATTTCCACATGTTATAATACCTTGGTTTACAATATACAAGTGCTTTAAACTGAAAGACTGCTCGTCTTTGTATTTCTCTGTAAAACTACAACATCTTTGTGCGGCTTCCTCGTCGGGAGCTTAGTGGTGCATACAAAGGGTTTATGAACCTGAAACTGGAGCATCACAGTGAACAGTGTGTCTTGATTATATTAAGAGGAAGTGGATTGTTTTGAGTGAAAAGAGTAAATTAGGACAAAAGATGGAAATTTACATAAACTCGTGAAGTCGTGTTGTCAGAGTGCGAGTTTTTAGTTATTTATAGAAAGTTATTCTTGTTAATCAAAAGATTGTTGATTTGATTTTTGATCCAGTACGTCTGGATTTAAAAAAACAAAAAACAAAAAAAAAACTTTCCCTTGTAACACGGACATTATTTAAATCAACACTTGTAGTTCAAATAGCATTTTATATGCAAATATATTGTAAAAGCATTTGGTAATGGCACTAGCTTATATTTTAATAATTAATATGATCCAGAAGGTTAATAGTAGCATACACATTTATTGGCACCACGCACCATGAAAGTTACAACCGCGCACTTGGAAGTCAGCTGATAACTTAGTGGTAGGTTCTCAATTTTTCAAATTTTTCTCAAAAGTATTATAAACTCTCTTATAAGTATCTACGGCACCACATATGTTACTATGATACATTTAGCGCATAAGTAAAGTTTGACAGAATAGTGGACACATTTTGTTATATTTTCAGCTGATGGAGCAGTTGTTTGAGGTGAATCTTTGTCTGGAAGCTGTTATTTTACAGGCCAAGTTTAACTGTGATGGGTTTTATGGTATCAGTGGCTGAAATGGGTGCAAGGACAAGCCTGGCAGGTTGTTGTTATTTTATTTTAAACCAGCTTTGTCCATATAGCTGCACCACACTGCAGTGAAACTCAAGTCCCTTCTTGTTAAAAGCATGGATACGGTGAAAGCCATCAGCATGCTCTCATATTCCTCAGAAATTCTATATTTTACTGTTATTTCCAGATTTTTATATTCCACGTGTTTGATTTTTGGCACCTATAATAATTTGACTATTTTTTTTGACAGTCAAATTCAATAACAGACAGGTATAACAGATGTGTAAATGTTTAGCATCTAACAAGATTTCAAACAACTCCATCAATTCTCATTAAGGGGAGATCAGCTGTTTAATAATACAATCCTCCTCTCTCACACTTTCAATTTCAGCTTGAAGCTTATTTAATGAGACAAATAATAAATTTGTATATTATGGCCTTCTTCCCCTGCTTTTCCCTGGCTTGTCTAACAACACAATCCCTTCTTCCCGTTTAATGCATTATGAATAAGGAGAAACTAAATGGTTTGACCTGCGAGCCGCTGAAGTGTCTTGCTCAACGGTACCTTCATGGTGCTCACAGCCAAAGACGACCCGCTAGAAATGTTGACTGCCAGTATGCACTATATTTATGTATAGTTAGAGTTTTATATAATAGCTTTTGAATTACGCTAATCAGCCAGGGATGCATGTAATTATTTGTTATTTTTGCTACTGATTTAAGTCCCTGACAGAAGAAATATTCCCTAATAACCATTTTCATGTGTAGGAAGAACATAGTGTTCATGTGAAGTAGAGAAATAAGTTTGGAGAGAACTTCAAAAAAAAAAAAAGGAAAAAGTTCAGGTATTCAAAATCTCATCTGCTTCTCAAATGAAATAATTAGGCATTCCAGAAAGGCACTGTTTGTTTAGCAGACCATTTCAGATGTCTGCGGTTCAGATAAATGAGATTCTGTAGTCATTGTATCAAAGTGCAATTAGCTGGTTCATCCATTTAAACCAAGGACAATAAAGGGAAAAAATGAACAAAATAGGAATAGAATAATATCCATTTGGGATAAGAAGAGAAATGCACACCCATTCATACAAATGTTATTAATGGATAGATTTATGATTTGCTGTATCCGGCAGTATGTGAATGCCTCAGGAAATAAAGATATAAGCCTATTTCCTCAATAAAATCCATGCTTTATGTCCAATATATATTTATTCTGTTAGTGCAGCTCTAGTGTTCCCTAAAATGCATACTTTATTTAAGATATACAGAATATTGAGTAATGTACAATGGGAAAATGTGTTTATAGTAGGGGTTGCATTCAGATTAGCCATCGTTTTCCATTTTGATTACAATTAGAATATAAAGGTTTTCTGTGTATTGTTATTTCTCAGCTAGAAAAAGTTAAATAGATATTTAAACACATTTGGTAGTGATTGTGACGGCATTAAAACCACCAAGACTGTCTGCAGAAAAACAACAGGAGCAGGTGTTTTGGTAAAATGCTCAAGACGCCTTTACTGGCACCGAATTGCATTTTTTTTTTTTTTACCCTTACAATTTAATCCCTTTGCTCAGTTAAGCCTTAGTTGGATTCTCTAGATGTGTTCTCAATATTGGGCTGGCACTTGAGATGTGGCAGGGTGATGCAGTTTGGAAAAGTTACTCTCCAAATCACAACTGCTCTCCAATGTGCCACCCACATTAGCAGTGATGTGGAAGCACAGCAGAAAAGCTTTTTCACAGAGCTGTCACAGTTTGGCTGTTCTACGACACACATAGCTCAATATAACAGCATCGAATTTTACAGTTTTATCAAATAAACAAAAAAAAACAACAAAACAAAACAAAAACAACCTCAGACCTGTGGTATATGTAAATTATTTCACAACAAAGGTGTTGATGCTTGTGTTTGATTATGCTACTACAAACTAGACCCCTTTCTATACATGTACAACTGGGTATGGAAAAATGAAGATATTTGTTTCAGTTATTGCTTAATGAGATGACAATAAGAACATCTACAGATATAGCTTTTTATTATGAAGTCAAAAGAAAAGAAGAAGAGGTAACAGGTATGGTTGGAGAGTGGAAAAGAACTTTTGATCTTTTGTTGGCTGCTCCCACTTGTACTGGAGCCCTCGATGTACTTTATTACTATGTTGGATTATAATGATTCTCTGTGAACATTATGAAAAACATCTATAAAAAAAACAATATATTCAATGAACATTCTGGATACCAGCTTTAAAACATCTAATAAGTTAAAAAAAAAAAAAAATCTATGATAGGTCTTTCCATATGAGAGTGCTTTTGGAGTGCTGTTGCATTGATGAAGTGGTGCGGTTACTGGCACTGCTATTATGCTTAGAGCACTGAAATGCCAAGAGACAAATATATTCATGCTTCTCTAACCTGGGCGTCATTATTTCAGCTAATTAAATGGTGTGAAATGGCAAAAGATGAGAGTTGAATATAGCAGATGTCAAGATGAAAGTAATGTTTGTGTGTTTTTTTTTTTTTAAATTTGGTGGATATAGCAGGAACACAAGGTGTAGAATGCCATCAAAACCCAACATTAAGGCTAAAAATGGATCTGAGTGTGAACCACTATATTTTCCTCTTGTTTGATAACCTGCTTCAAGATGGTAGTAGATACTGATCAAGTTTTAGTACAGTAGTTGAGTAGTGGTGCAAATGTAACATTGTTTTCATCGTTACATCGAATTATTGATTTTGTATAAATATAAATGGGAGAGCATCTGCCAGTTACAGTTTCTCAGCATAGATATAAATACATTTCCGGTTTCGGGTTTATTAACTCTTGGCAAAAAGTAAGGTTTACCTTTTGTTCACTAAACGATTAATGCATTTTCCAGACCAATAATTAGTTTATTATTATTGATCATGAAATGAGTTAGTTGCAGTTTTGAGAAGTTTTTTTCTCAAGTGAAGATCACCTCATTCCTCCATCTGTGTGATATTTCCACCGTCTTCTCAAACACAGCAACATTTGTGTGTAGATATTTTTAAATCTTCCATGATGCAGCATGGTAGGCTTTTGTGTTGGCCTCACTCATGTTCTCCGAACAGGTTAAAAACCCACAACGTTTCATGTTTTGTGCTATTTTCACAGCATGTTGGCATAAAGGGATTTTATTGTGAAGTTTCTCTATCCTCTTGGTAAAAGTTTGCCAGTTTGACTTGATTAACTTACAATTTCCATTCTGTATTGTGAGTGTCAGCCAACAAAGCATCATGAAGTGCCACAACACATGAGAGTTGTAAATGTGGCTCCAGATGTTCGATACCGGTCCTCTTATAGCTAAACTGTCCCTTCCATTACTGCTGGCTCGGCTTGACTCTGGGCTCTGATATCATTGAACACTGGACGATTTATCTCTTAGGACCAGTGCAGTACATTAACCAAACATGTTATCTCTTCTCGAGTTAATTTAATTCATGTTCCTATTCTGCACCTCCTGCACAAAGATATCATTTTCCTCTTGGAGCAAGCTTTTGTAATAGATCAGTTCTGGACTGTTTTCTGCATCACCTGACCTTGGGTGGCGCGCAGCGTGCTGCTTTAAAGGGTAAGCAAACAGGTGATTTTAATTGGTTATGCCTGTACTGCAGCCATAAATAATCTAAACCTTCTGACAGTGCATCCATCCACACAATGGCCAGATGCCAGTTGTTTCTTCTTATGAACATGGACATTGTATGATTGATTCACTGAAATTCTTTTGGATTTATAGCCATACTAGCAACATGGTGCCGAGGAGGGCAGTATTGGTTGGATGTTGACTGTTGGTCCACCAGTTTATTTGGCTGAAAGTTATTAAAAACACACACACACACACAGAGAGAGAGAGTTACTGGAGTTCTTCAATTAAGATGTTGAATGTATGCTGGGTGTCAATCTTTCAATTTTCTGGTAATTTGCAGATATTGATTGAATACACTGATTATCTCCTCTCCGTATACCCGGAAGCATCATCCGTCATTTCCTTCTATCAACTGCAGCTACATCTATATCAAATGCAAATTAGCAGATTCTGTCAAATATCTGGGGATTATCATTACATCATTTATTCATTACATTGTTACTCATTACTAGTAGCAGCAGTACAGTGATACTAGTAGTGGTAGTATTGTTAGTATTAGTACAAGGTCTAGTAGAAATAGTGGTAGTATAATAGTACCACTAAGTGTACAGTGTATGAACCTCATTTTTCTTTCTCCTTTTGTTGCCTTTGCCTGCTTTGCATGTTAAGTGCCTTGAAATGAAGTGTCTTACTGTATGTAAGAGGAACATGTCATGTGTATCACAGTATTAACACAACAAGCACTGTAAGCAATTTAAAACAACCTTTGTTAACAGCTGGATTTACTCTGTGTAGCCAGAACATTCATCAACTTCAGTTTTCTTGGCATCGAGTAACTAAATAGATTATAGAAGCAATAGGCAAGAGCAAGTTTGTGAGGGGCTCGGGATCGTGTTATCTTTAGCTGCTGGGGTGCTTTATCAGGTCGAGTCGAAAAAAGGGTGGAGGGAGCCAAAGCAAGTCTCTGACACTGTAAAAACAGTAAAACTGGAGAAGCATTACTTACCAAGAGTAACTACAGTCCTATGAGTACATGTTGGCTATAACTCGCTTCTCTTCTCCCGGCAAGGCTGCACCTCGGCACCCTGAGACAGATCAATGCTCTCGCTGCCAAATCAAGTAACAAGACCTATAAGCGTGCAGGGTTCATATATGTACATATGTCATCTGATCCGTCACATCTACAGTGAAGGTTTGGTTAATTTTACTGGAGTGAAACTACTTTGATAAAATAAGGGAGAGATTGTGATTGTGGTTAATTGAGTAGTGCAGCTTTAACTTCATTCATACATTGGGGAAACTCAGGTGATGTTAAAACAATCACAACTTGCGTGTTGTTGTTGTTGTTGTTGTGCGTGTATAATCGTGTCCTTTTATTTCCTGTGTAAATATGAAGATTATTGTTCTCGCTTAGCAGCCAGATTCATCGCGTTCTTAAAAGCGACACCATGACAATTATTTTCAAATATCTTAATTGGCAAAATGTATATTTTAATTTCTAACACATAAGCATAGGGTATGATAAGCGGTGTCAACAGAGCTTTGCCCACTTTCTCTGCCCTGTACATCATACTAAGTGTTTTGTGCTAATTGGATCTATCAAATTAACAAAGGTGTGAAATGTTAAAAAGGAAACCAACGTAAGGAATTATCCTAATAGGCACAGAGCTTGGTGCTTTCATAAGACACACTGTAATGTGCATAAAAATGCTCTCCAGGTGTAAGGCACAGCCCTGCACCATTGATGTACCCAAGACAGACTCTGACAACCCTCTGTATGATGTATGAAGATAAAAGGTGTCTTTTCTGTAGGTGGAGACGGGAGACAGAGCTGGAAGGTAGAGAATCTGAGATTAATGAGAATGCGGCCCACTCAAAACTCTTTTAGGCGCCTTTGTGTGTGTGTGTGTGTGTGTGTGTGTGTGTGTGTGTGTTTCAGTGGTTCTGTCTCACTGTGTTTTAAAACTTTGCGCTGTCTATATTGAATCACAGCAGGGGTAGAATAACGGAGATCATTTGCGCTTCTCTGTAATGGCAAAATTACACAAATAGTACTGTTGGAGAGGCTTGTCGAACATGCCTCACCTCTAAATATAATTTGACGTTAGATTAATGCTGCTTGTTTCCTCGAGGAGCTCTGCAGAAGGTAGATTTCACTTCTAACGTCAGTGCAGCATTTCCAGAGACAGCCTCTGACATTTCCTCCAACTTATTCAGTATTCTTCCCTCAGAGTTGCTGGCAAACTGGTTAAATATGCCGCTCTTCTCTGTGCCCTGTTTACATCATACTTTACTCAACAGCCCTATAAAACCAAATACCTATTAAAATGGTCCCAAACCATTTTAATTTTTACATTTTTTTAGCCTAGGAATGTAGAATTAAATGAACCTTGTGTAGTGTTTGACAGCCAGTGGTGTTGTAGAGCAATGGTGAAGGTTGAGTATTGTTTGTATGAGGATGCATGTGCACACTTGGCAGTAATGCATATTGATAATTTGTAACGGTAATGAACAAGAAAAAAAATAACAATACAATAAAAGAAGAAGGATGCAAGCCCATCCAAACAAAATCTTTGCAACTGTTAAATGATTTAAAACCAATAACCTTAACCCCTACAACCCAAGCTGCACATTTTATATCAAAAATCACTCCCCTTTAGTCAAATCAGAACACAAGGACAAGATACACATACCGCTGAAATCAACGCCGCTCACTCTTAAAAAGTGATAGCCATGGGGTTGCCCCTGGTTTGATTCCAGCCAGCCTTTGTTGCATGTAACACCCTTCTTTCTCTTCATGTTTCCTGTCTGTGTGGTGCGGACTCGAGTGTCAAGGAAGCTGGTAGGAGTCAGACTCAGACTTGTTAGCAACTAACAAAAGGGGATTTATTTTATTTTCACTAAAACTGAAAATGCAAAAAACTATCTGCTTTATTTTTAACCAAGTTACACATTTGTTTTTTATTTTATTTGTTTTTTTACACAAAAATATGAGCAGAAATAAATAAATTATATTTACACGAATTGGCAAAATGTGACTTGTATCAGTAAACAATATCTGTACAAACAAATGGTAAAAAAAAAATAAAAATCTTCCAACCTAATGCATGACATCACTGATGTCAGCAAGAACATTTAACATTTAACTGAAGAAAACTAAAGATCAATAACCAATAACTGAACTTATATGCTAAACACATGGTATGGTATGTTCTAGCATTCCCACCAATAAACATACAACCAAATTACAAAAGTAATAAATATAGACGAAATAATTAAATGTTCTTCTCATAATCTGATCAAATTCAGTATCGAGAGGGATCCGCTTGATTAGTTCCTGAGGGAGCAGGAACAAGAAGTAGTACTGCTGCTAAACGTGTTAGATGTAGCATGAGTTTTGATCATACAAAGTTATTGGTATTAAAATATATAACTTTAGCCAAGCATGACTCAGGTCAGCTTACATCTGACACACCGATTCCATGTTAAAAGCTTCCTGTTCTGCTGATCTTGCCTAAAGATTAAAAAAGTTGACTTATTTACTACATTATTAAATATGTAACATTTTTTTCCTCGACCAAAGTGCTTTTATCTCTAAACTTCACTCGGTCGCCTCTCGTGAATTCTGCCAAAACACCAGAAGTGTTGCAGCAGAAGGACCTTCTGTTAACACATTTGTGCATTGTGCAGCCTCCATTCACGACAACCTCCTTGCTATGACTTGTATGTGGTACAAGAACGTGTCCTAGAACATGCAACATACCAATTACATGCCAAATTCATGTGATTATGAGTAGGCTAACTTGTTCTGAAAACATGCCAATAAGACATATATACGCAGTTATTAACTGCCTGTAGATAAAAGGAGTGAAAACCAAATGAAAACAGAGTTTAAGTTCTATACAAAAACTGGTCACTTTAAACTTTACAATTGGTGCTTGTATGTAAAGTAGTCTGTTTTTTTAATTAAGAAAACCACTGAAAATGATGCACTGTAAATCCTCTCAATACCGCACATACTGTATCAAGACAATTAATGTACTGGTGTGTATCTCCGAGTTAGTCCTCCAACCAAAAGTTTCATAGTATTTGGGTTTCATTTTTGACAAAAAAAACAACAAAATAACCTTAAAAAAGGTTTTCATGATACTGGCGGTCTTTTAACATGTTTTTTTCTTCACCTCAGCCTCATTCATATGTTCAGCTACTTTTTCTGCAACTGAGGTTTGTTGAGATGCAGACGAGTACTACCTCGCTCGTGCTCCATGTGTTTTTGACTTTTAATTCTCACTCCAGGGAGATATTTTCTGTGTTGAGGAGAAAAGTGCCCAACTGTTGTGTGAAATTCTTCTAGATGTTTCAGAGTTTTTCATCTTTTAGGCTTTGCCCTTTTATGAGCACAAAAGCTATGTGGCTTCAAGCAAGATCAATGCTACGAGAGCTTAGAGGAATGAATTTGCTTTCATACTAACTTAAAAGTTGTCCCTAGAGTTGCTACAGATATGGTAATGAATGTAAATGAGATATTTTGTGTTCATGTGCCCAACACTCTTTTTTTCTTTTCTGTCGTGCAACTTCCAGGAAAGTGGAATAAGTTGTACTGTGAATTAGATAATTTTTGAGACTTTGAGAGCCCACACAGGTTGATAGAATATATTAAAAAAACACAGGTTAAAGTTTAGTTCACCTGTAAATTCACCGACATTTACTTTACTGTTTGTGCTGTCTTACTGTGTTCCACACCTTGTGAAATGAGCAAGCTGAGCAGCAAAAGACAAATGCAGATTTTCTAAGATGCTGCTAATGAGACCCATCACAGCCATACTCATCTCACCTGTTTCTTTTCTTACAGATCGAGAACCCAGAAAGGTGCAAATCGGATCGGATTTGTGATTGGATGTGAGACTACTTTGACCCTACAAAATTGAAGATGATGTTGCTATGGAAACTGCTGGTGCTGCAGTCACTTATGGGGTGTCTTGCAGGTAAAGAATCTTATTAAGAACTTTTGATGCATGCCAAAGCTGCCTTTGTGAAGTCCTTATTCATATGTATTTGGGGCAGGTGACGGTATGAAAGCCATGGTTTAGAAAGGAGCGAACTCAAGTAGATTAGCCAAAAACCAACATGTTTTTCTCTCATTGATATAAAATAATAAGAATCCATTCAAGAAGAAAGTCATTGTTAAAGTAAACTTTGTGTCTGCTAAAGATTCCCAATCGCATGCAATATTGCGTTTTGGCTTTTCCTCAGTGTTGTATGTGGCACTCAGAAAAGGTTCCCAATATCATCCTGAATATGAACGAGGGGATGAGCATAGCGCATCAAAGCAGGCATGAAAATATTCTGTTTAACTTAGTTTCACAGATTACAAATATGTACAAGATTTTATCTCAAGTGGGAAAAAGTGTAATGAACTTAATCCTTTGCTAAACTGTACAAAAAGTAATATGAGATGGCAGATACTGTGGAACAGTGTTTTTATGAGCAGGTCATATGAATGTAAACATGCTTTTTTATTTATTTATTCATTCATTTTTTTACGAGAAACTCCCATGTTACCCTGTAATCTCGATTTCACTTTGTGAAGCCATAGACTTCATTGTTCATAGTTCAGAAGTAACAACTGTAAAATGGAAGATGTGATTCAGAAAGCTCCTTTATGGACTGATTTAAATTCATGTCGCACAAAGTGTGACAGAGTTATCTGGATTCATCTTATAGCAAGACCGACCTTAATGATGTCTGAGAAAATCGGTCCAGCATTTTAGTTAGCGAATCACCAATCAAACCGTGATCCAGTGAATGAAAGGGGGAGAAAAAAAATGTGTAACGACATGTTTTAAACACTGTAACACTGTTATTTTATGACAGAAATGTTGCGGATAATATAGGTTAATTTCTTCAAATTAATATATGATGGCCATCATTCAATAGGAATCCCTTCCTGGGTTATTTCAAATGTTCATCACTCATTTATAGTGCAGTAAAGTTGAATTATAGCTTCATTATACAGTGGTGCCCATTTCAGCCAGAGGCTCTCTGGCATTGATCACATTTTGATGGAGGACTTTAATTTGTCTCCTTTACAAATAGCAGGGGTCACCAGAGAGCGTCAGTTGAATCACTCAGAGTGTTTAATCAACAGGTATTATACGAATCTAGATGAGGTCTGTGTTCCGGTGAAACCTTCCTTCTCATTACCCGACGCACATTAGGTCTGTAGCCAACGATTTGCCCTCTTCTGCACATTAGATTATCAGATTTCTTTAAGGGAACCTTAAGCTATATTGCATTGGCGTCACTGTTCTCAATTAAGCACGTTCCTGCTCTTCTTACGGTAAACCCAACAATCCCGCATGATCACACAGCAGCCGGCTGGTGATGATTAACCAGCATGCTTTGGGTGTAGCTAAATCTCTGGTGTTGAAACCTCATGGTTGTCATTTGTGTTATAGAAAAATACATCGAGGGTGCAAAAAATCGACAACACTGTGATGCTTATGGATTGCTGACCTTTGCGAAATCAGATTTTTGTCCGCCAAAGAACCGTCCAATAATCTTAGTTTTAGTTTATCACCAGCCCTGTCACCAGTAAAAATCCTCGATTATGTTTAATAACAGTGAACTGTGTGTATACACTGTGCTTCCTGCATTGAACGTTGGCATTTTGAACATTGTAGATTCATCTAGTATGAACGTAATTTCAATGGTTTCTGTGCTGGTATCAAAGATTCATCTTAAATATATTGATTTTACAACAACGTGATTGTCAGCGATAATGAAAAACCTATTTAGAGCCGTTCAAAACATATTCTGAAGGTTATATCAGGTTACATATGGGCTGCACATATATCCAGATCTATGCACTATGTCTTAATATGAATATTTCTTTCTTCTCACATTCAGACAGATTTGATGTAAAAGCAAGAACAGTGTATGCAGATTTACATCGTGGGAGAAGCAGGGTTAATGAGGACACAGCTACTACATATTTAAACTACAGCGTGAGAGCAGACAAGCCCGCAGAGAACACCCAATCAGCAGGGTCGCCCTTTGACTGAAATTGGTTTATTCTCCTTGCAAAATTCACTAGAAATGAACATTTGCTTTAAACAATCTTCCAGTATGTATTCTTAGACCTCCAACCCCTTTTAATATGTTTTCAGCTGTGATGGAAATAAGAATCTTGAAACCTATTTTTTCATTTTTTTATTTTTTGCAGGGTTATTGCACTAACCCTTCTGCTTATTAGTTTGGAACAAAACTCACTCTACAATGGATGATATGGTTGATATGGATTAGAGAGGTGGCTGGAAATTAACTGAGGGAAAGGAATAGCACAGATGTTTCATGTAGCTTTAGTTGCACTCCTCAGCCCGGGGCGTTATAAGTTGATATTATTTTTTTTTTTAAATGCCCAAATGAATAAAAATGATTGGTGTCAGTGGAAATTAAAAATCAAATTACATCTTGAAATTAGTCACATTCTTGCTCATTAACTGACTAGCTGACTGACTTTCAGAAACGCCAGTATGTGTCAAGCCGGTTGGTCAAAGATATTTACATAACTAAAACACAGAAAGTAGCCCCCTTAAAATTCCCCCCTAGCTGTTGTAGCAAACAAAGCATTGCATTGTAGTCCCACTTGCTGGTGGACTTACTAATGGTTTACATGCCTTGGATCTCTACCTGGCAGACTACTGTGTGTCTGAGTGATCGTTTTTGTAAGGGATGGTTACCTATTCTCAATAACTGGCTTTTTCACAGCTGTGTGGATAATCACATCCAATCAACTTAATGCAGGTGTGTGGCACAGACACTGTCACCTGCGGCTTATTCATTACCGTTCCATTCGTGCTATCACTGTTAGCGGCTGCAGCTTACGCTACTGTACCGTGTGGTATTTTTGTTGTCCAATTAAGTAAGATTTAATGTTCATATACTGTATATTAGTTTATCCACAGCCTTTTCCATCAAGTCGGTAGCAGCATAACTATTTACTCTAAATGGTCAATTTCTTTATGTAAGTGTGTCTGACTTCACATTTTTACTCTGGTACTGGACTCACAACACAAGTGTTCATTTATGTAACCTTTATTTTACCAGGTAAAATCAATTGAGAACAGCTTCTCATTTACAATGATGAGCTGGTAGGGGGGATGATTTCATATTGAACCTCTACAATGAAGGTGGTGAGGAAAATGCTACGACCAATAGTTAAAATGGGCAAAATGATAAATAACTGGTTAACACCACTAGAGCAATTGTGGGGTTCACTTAAATGTTTTAAATGCAACTGCAACTCTATTGTTCAGTAGTATGTGGTAGTGGGTGTAGGGAAAGAACCAGAATATTTTTGAACCTGAAATATTTGATTCTTTTGTTACCCAGCCGTTACTTATTAAAGGCAAGACACTGGTATGTAGTTTGTGTGCCAAAAGGCTCTAGAGGAGTGAATCGGGTGGGTGGAGGATCGTGCTGACAGGGTGGTGACTTAGTATGTGTGCATGTTGTAGGTTATTTTCCTTACTTTGTTTTCCTGTGTGCTTGGTGAATCACCACTCCCTGTTAGTGGTTGATTGCCGTAACGCGGCGCTCCCTCCCACACTCCTGGTTCCCATGCATCCTGAATCTTAATTCCTTGCTTGTTGCCCCAGCGTATTCTACCATGATGATAGCAGCAAGCGCCCTTTACTTCTGTTCGCGCTCTCTTGCACATTTTTCACCGAGCGACTTTTTGTGTGTGTGATTTTTTTTTTTTTTTTTTTTTTTTTTTGGGTCTTGTTTCAAAACTGGTTGATTTCTTCACTGTTAGAGTTCCTGTGGAGCAGATTAAAGCAGCTGTCTTTCCAAACAAGCTCTGTATTTTATACAGGGATACAAACACACACACATGCATACACACACATATTAGTGCTTTGTGGGTGAAAGAGATTTTTCTTTTTTTTTTTTTTTTTAAATGGGCACAACGTCTTAAAATGCAAATATTTTCCTGGTGCATGGAAAGTGAAAGATGTTGTTTTTCTTGCAACAAAAGGATTCTGAAAAAGAAACACGAGCAGAAATGGGCAATAGAAAGTGCCACGTACGACACAAAGATTTGTGCTCAGGGTGAGACATATCGTGAGACATACAACAATGTTTCCTGCTTTTAGTGAAAAATTATTATTATTTTTTTTTTTTTTTTCTGAAAGTTGCTCTCCTTTGTAAACACTACCAAAATCTTACCTTAAAAGGAATATTTCTACATTTTGGGAAATATATACATATTTGCTTTCTTGAGTTATAGAGAGAGTTATATATGCATGACAGTGGCATTGATCCTGAGGTGAATTTCAGCTGCAGCACTTTTTCATGTAAAGTGAATGGATCAATCTGTGCAAGTTAAAACATATTTCCAGTTGACCTATTAAACTTACAGAGAGCAGAGAATAAAGGACAAACTGTCGGAAAATAAGAGAAGAAAGTGGAGTTCCTGGTGAGTTTGGAGAACGGTCGGAAGCTGAGCTGTCACGCGATCTGTGTGCGTCAAACAACAAGACGCATCGTTTGCAACTGCCTTTCAAACCTGCACATGAACTGAGGCAGTTCATGACATAGTAGTTATTTTAACTCAAACCACGGTAAAGAGTTTGAGTTAAAATAACTACTTGGTTGGTGAACTTTTGTTGTCATGGTTACAGTGGAACATGAGTGTTTTATTGATGTTTGCTCTGGAGAGAGTAGCGATATAATTCCTTCGGCCACGAGAGAACGTGAGCGCTTGACACACTGTGCATCATTTTGTGGTTTTTTGCTGAGGTGACAACTTTAACTCTCTGTAAGACCCTCATACACTATAGGCACTGTATGTTCCAAAATATCATTGACTTTAACCATATCTGTCTTCCACGCCAACCTTTTTGCATGACGAACAGGTGAAAGAACAGGTGAAAATTGGCATGTCACGATTTAGGAATGTAAATGTTCACATATTTTGTGAAGAGAAATGTTTTGGTTTTTGAACACGAGCTCTGACTGAGGTGAGCGGCTAATGAGACGCTGCGCTGCCAACATGTCTGAGTATAACCTGTTGTAAATTATTTTGGATATGTAGGGCACTAATGCACCATCAAGGATTTCTTTTCAGCTAAGAGCATGCATGACATCTCTAATCAGAAATACAAAACTTGTGTGTTGGCCTTGGCACAGCTCCCCCGTGTAGCCTTCTTTAGCAACTGTGGGAGGTTTCTGTTCTTCTGTGTTTTCTGCAGTTTAACATAGACCCACCACCATAAGCAGTTACACCGGTGTGCTGTCTCCTTTTCAGTTTTTCAAATATCTCTATTTTCAAACAGTGGATTAAAGGAGCTGTAAAATATGAGATACCCCGTAAAAAACTTTTCAAATTACATTTTCATGCATGGCTTTTCATTAATTATTCACCACCATCACTGTGTTTTAATGCATACTGAAAATGTTCAACTTTCCATGACCTGTTCCTCTGAAAAACAAAATGGATTGATGAAACAATTAAGCTATTTTCATTCTACCGTGATCTGAAAAGTAAAAAAAAAAAAAAGTCACCCATTGTCTTATCATGAAGACCACAGCTACGTTTTGTTTTTCTGCCTCTATCAAAAATCCGTCTCACATCTCCAGTTTGTACAAAATGCAGCAGCTTGAAAGACAAGATGGTATCACCCCAATTTTTAACTTTTGCCATCACAGCCTCCAGACTTCGGAGAAAGACGCCTGAGGAGATTAAACGGGATGATGTAGTATCATCTTTTAATCAGTCTTTAAAACTCACTTTTATAGACTGCCTTTGTATAATATGCTTTGTGTTTATTGCCCTTGACTTTGTTGACACTGTTTACTTCTCGCTTTACTCTCATAACATCACATTGATATTGTATCCTTCTGTTTTTCCACTGGATAACTGTATTTGTAAGAATATTTCTTAAGTGATCTCATGAGAGACAGTAGTTTCAGTAGTACTTGAAACCAGTGTCATTATTACATCTCGTGATGAATGGGATGTTGCATGTTTTTTAATGAGAAGGTTCTTGCTCACATAGTGATTACACAGTGTATAGTATAGTATATAAAGCCTTCATATCCGGGGCATGAGACAGCATTACAAACTATGGGTGTAGGTTTTGGGTGGTTATGATACAGATATGTAGAGGTGAAATATTCCCACAATCTTTCGACTTGTAATCACAAGTCTGAAATAGCTTTTCATTATTGTTCGATCCCAGTGTGATCTGTTGGAGTTTTCAGTCTGTTGAGGCACCACTACAATGTGCCGGCTTCCTCTCAACTGAAAGTGTTTTTGTTGCTATGCTTTAAACTTGGTTTGTTGTCATAGTTGTAATCCTTCCCCGACCTCAACCGTAACATAGCTGTGCAGATATTGTAGAAAGTGAGAATTTCGTTTTCCTGAGACCACTTTTCCAAATCTTTGAACTCCTGTTTAGATTTATCTTTTGCAGCCGGCCCAGTAGAAGTTCCACCATCTCGAACACAATGAAGTAAAAGGAAAAAAAAAAAAAAATTTCATGCCAAAATGAAAACATTTTATTTATACAAAACCCTAATCCGCAACAAGAGGAAATCTACAAGATAACAGTGTAATAGCTGGCAGTATGCACAAATTACACATGGCAATTGTCTGTGGGTCACATGACCCTCGCCATCATAGCGGTCCCTTCTGATGCAATGCTCTGTATTTCTTTAGTTTTGAAATTTAGGAATTTCACCTTTTGTATATTTTAGTCTACCCAAACAAAATTCATCACATCATAAACTCTGATTTATCTGTTGTCTTCACATATCCAACACACCTTTGAAACCAAAACTATGCGCATATTATATTACTTGTTTATTTTAGGCTGGTGGACATCATTTATGTAAACAGTTTATACTGTATGGCTACGCTGCATCTACCTCCAAAATATACATAATACATGCGTCCAAACTAAAACTAATTAGGTTTATTATTCAGGGCTTGTAAGGATATAAAAATTTTAAGAAGTGGTCACCTGACAGACAATTTACTCAAAGGTATGTGTATATGACCTAACAAGTGACTAACATATAGAGTAATTAAACACATCATATCTACATTAGTTACAATAAATGATTTAAAGTGTTGGCCTCTTTAATATTTATATGTAAAGAAGCTGACTCCAGCTTACTGCTGTTATGATTAAGTATGCTCTGTGCTATGGTCATGCATTATTAAATATTTTTAATTTATTTGAATATTCATCAAGGGGATCATATAGAGATCATATACGCTGTCTCTATGAGCTTTATTCACCTGAGGATTGTTTGCTGAGCACACTTGCTGTTTCTTTTTCAACACTACATGATTTACACTCATACTCACAATCTCTCCTGGGAACTGAGCAGTGTGATCAAATTTGTGCATGCTGTTAGCCATTGAGTTGCTCTACTAGTTTGCTCAAGAGAAGTTGCTGAAGGGTGTGTGTGTACGTGTGTGTGTGTGTGTGTGTGTGTGTGTGTGAGTGTGTGCGCGTGCGTGCGTGTGTGTGTGCATTTCTGTGTGTGTGCAGATTGAATTTGTCCAAGAGCATCTTCTGTAAGAGTTCCTGCTGATATACGTCTCCCATCTGGAATCTTCAGTGCATCACAGGCTGTTTTATGGAGCCCAAGAAGATTGAGATTGAGACCTAAATAAACAAAAATAAGAAAAATATTATAACAATATATAACAAATCAATGGAAAAGTACTCACAAATGGTCTTTTTTTTAATCCCCCACAAAGGCCATGCAGAGAGTTTTTGCTTTTTATGTGCTGAAGTTTTGAAATATCTGCATCCGAGATTTCTGCTGCCACCCTAACACAATGGAGGTAAACCTAATTTAATTTGTGCTGCTCAAAACATTGCAAAATGACATTTGGGAAAAACTCAAGAGCAGCGTGTCTTCTGCAGGATCTTTGTCCCAGTTTCTGAGGTTAATCCACAGACCTCACAGCGAACACTTTTCATTTGTTCTGTCTCTACGGTGCAGAGAGGTTCAGATGAAAACAGTTGACAGTGAGGCCTGTGGATTATTTAGAGTAACCGGGACATTGTTTCTGGAAAGACATGTTGCTGTTGTGTTTTTTTAAATTCTGTTCACATCTTTCGTACTGGCAAAGAGGCAGAAGTCTCAGAGATGATTCAGAGATTCAAAACCTCTGCTGTCTGTGGAAAAGACAAAATGCTTCATGAAGTTGCATTTTTATCAGTTGTTGTGTATAGCACCTGAATATGTGGAAAACAACTTACCAGTCGCACATCTTTATGTCGGTCTGATTCGGTTTATTATTTTTTAACCAAAACCTTCATAAAACCAACAAATGGTTGTACTCATTATATCTTTGAGCCATATAAGCAATGTTTGATTCCTGAAGCACCCTGCCTGTCAGACTCCCTCAACAAGATAACTGTAAACACCAATTGACACCAACCATTAGGAATTATAATAATTTTGTTATATATGCCGTAACGTAACTATAGGTAGTTTTTACCGGCTGAATTTTAAACCCATGCTGTTGTTTTTCGTGTGAGAGAGTTATTTTTTATTTTATTTTATTATTCTCATCCATGCCTGATAAATTCATGTACTGTCACCTGCAATTGGACTAGAGATTTTTTTTTTTTTTTTTTTGTTGCTTTCGTCTTTAAACTGTCACTTGTCAGCACCGAATGTGCTTTCTGACAGACCAAAGCATCTCTACTGTGAATATTAGCTGAAGAGTGGGAGCACGGAGATGAATAGGAAGCTGATATCCTCTCATTTATAACCTTTACCTGTCAGCCCTAGGCACATTTTGGCATTTTATTGCTTATGTTTATTATTAGATGATTTTCTGACAAAGACCACACAGTAAAATGGATCAATGTAGTACACGCACATATGCTGATTGACCTGATTCACATTATACACGGAGGGGGGGGGAGATGGTAACAGTAGGCTAATAGAAACAGCCAGACGCCACGGTGGAGGTCTACACTGTCTAGACCTCCTAAGAAATAATAACAGGTTTCTATCATTCAGCTTATTTGAATTTAGTCCAGTTTGGGACTATTTGTGTTTAAGACTCACACTGCAGCTTGCTTGTCTGCTGTTAATACACAACATACCGACATTTTCAACTTTTTTTAATTTTCATCGCCTTTGAGTTTATGTGATAATGTTTTTAATCATGAGGTTAGTCTACGTTGGGGGGGCTCTTTAGTGCACTTTAGACTCTTTTAAAGCAGTTGGCCTGTGGCCACCATGATGGCAGCGGCGAGGCTGGACACATCACCTACAGCTGAGAATTACTTCTTGCCCTTCAACCACTGGCAGTAAGTGACAATTTTATGTACGTTCCACAATCGCTATAAAGTAGCAGCTTAAATACTGTCCTAAAAGCACTGGAATAAGAGAGGGAGGAAAGGAGGCGTTCAATGCAGACTGAGGAAATGTGGACTAAGTGACAGATGCCAGCTCCCACTGCTCCCAACTATTCTTCTCTTAAACATACAATCCATTTGCACCAAGCTTCAACTGGAGGCTTACGCAAGATGCAAGACTTTGTGACGTTAGAGAAACATGCCTGCTGGGTTTTACTTTAGACGTGGGGGGCCACGTAAGCAGCTTTAGGTACCCTGTTCGAATGGACTAGTCACCTCTCATAACAAACAAATCCACTGGAGGCGGAATATGCTTCTACTTCGGGAGCTTCTGTAACACTGTTGTCTGGGAGAAAATACCTTGAGTTGCTATCCATCTCACTTCACACCTTTTATCTTTCTTCACCTCTTCTTCAACCCTTGTTTACATTAATTCGTGGGTGAACGTATCTTCAGCCACTCAGCTGATTTTGTGGAGGTGACCAACAGACTGGATACTTTTTCGACCCAACGCTCCACAATTTATTTTTGGAGATTTTAATTACATAAGCCATAAACACACCACGTCTTCCAAATGTCACTTGATTGTAACCAAAAATGACTCTTTATTATGTGCAGTGACAGCTACAGGAGCACTCAGGAGTTCAGCTATTTGTTTACAAAATTTTTGATGACACTGTATTGCAGCCAAAGAGTGATTCATACATAATAAAAGTGTGGAAATGGCTACATCGTACAAATATTTAGGTGATATTTTCAATGATCAGCTTAAATCTGATGTGAACATTGACACTATTGTGAAGCGGGGCCAACAGAGAATTCAACTTCTCTGCAAACTATATTCCTTTTCTGTCATCTTGTCATTTTTCATCAATCTTTTATTGAGAGTCTCCTGAGTGTTTCTTTTATCTGCTGGTTTCACAGCCTCATAGTAAAACACAGAAACAGCCTGAACAGAAATGTAAAAAATCTGTTCTAAGATCACCGGAGTGAAACAAAGAGATCTAAATCGTTTTAGCAACCAACAAATCCGCCAGAAAGCAGCATGTATTTTACCTTCTTCAGGACATGTTCTTTTTTCTGTTGCCATCAGGGCGCAATTATATTTTACCAGACTGAGTCCAGAATATCAAAACATCTGAGATCCCAATAACTAAATGCCACTAATTGTGGCAAAAATGCTGGATCAGTCACTAACACAAACACTGACTGAAAATCTGCCACGAAGAAAATACAGTATAATCAGCATTACTGTTATCATCATTATGATCAAGATTAATGTCCTTATCACTGTCCTCAGCATCAGTCACCACGTTCAGACACAGTTATCTTCCATCATCACAAACATGATTACGGCTAAATAAGAGTTGTCGTAGTACCAAACAACTCGCCTGGATCCATAACAACGTTGCACTCAACGATGAGTATTTTGATTCTTAGATGGGAATGTACTCTTTATTTATTTTTTTATTTCAATCAGTCCTACCCCTTTAGTTGTTTTAATTAGCTTATTATAATCTATTCATTTTTTATGAGGAGCATGGCTTGTGTCCACAACCTCTCAACTCTACTATATTTCAGTACTTCACAACATTTACTTTGGCCATGTCAAACGTACAGCCAATACAAGTATTCATCTAAAATGCTCAGTGAGCAGCTTAGCAGCTCGTGTCACTAATGCTGAGACAGACACGTAGCTCGGGGAACTGTGCAGCCATTTAGCCATGTGTCACCCCCAAGACTGGATTCACTGAGTGAGTCCCAGCCCGCCTTGAGCAGGGCACAGTATGTACTTGGCCACAGCGAGCCTATTGTCATCGCAAATAGGAAAATAGGTCAAACTGCTGAGGTCATAGCACAGGGCTGCGGATGCCAGCATTTTAAAAATAAACAATATGCATATGAAACTATATTATTGTTGCACTCATCAAATTTATCATGGGGATTCTTTAGATCATCTGCTTAGATATATGCATTTCAATTCAAACTAAATGTATTTGTGCATAAGGGTCATTGTAAAGCCTTACGTTTACAGTAGAAACATACAGCAATTCAATATAACCCCTCAGACAGTACGTTCAGTGCAAGGCTACACAATGCTCTGCAATACAATTGTGCATTCATACATAAAAATGGGCACTATACTTTTCTCCTGCTTGATTTATAACACAAAACCCTGCGAAAGAATATTCAGTATAATATGCAGCCGCACCGTTCAGGACAATACAAGAGTGCGACTGTGCAGGATGTTGCTGTGTATAAAAATGCATAATACACACTTGGAAGTACAACCGTGCAGTGATCTGTATGCAGTGGTCACATCGTCAAAAGTACAACACTTTCTCTTTGTGTAATCTCGCATGCAACGTCATACTGTATTAATAACAGGACTATATTCAGATTGTAGGCTTCCTAGCAAAAGTGCTGTTATGTAAAAAAAAAAAAAAAAAGTTATTACATACATGAATCCTAGCTATAATAACAAAGCATAAGCGACATATAGTAATAATGCACTCAGTACTTAAAGCAACTGAATTTTGACTAATTTGGGATTTTTTTTAACTGAAGTAAGGAGAAGACTAGTCTTTGTGAATGACCCTTCAGTGGAACAGAGCCCAGCATTAATGATTTTGAGTTGCACATGCGAAAAAGGTCTTAATGAGCAGAGCTAGTATTTCAGTCGCAGGAACTGGAGTTTGCGTGTGCTGAACAACTGAATTCCAGACAAATGAATGTGCAAAATGAATTAATTTGTAAAATTCAATTTGACACGGTGTGCAATTCCACGTAATTGAGTGAATTGGAGTCCTTTGCTCAAAGCTTCTTGAGACACATGCAGACATACTAGAGGAAGACTCCTGCTTCTTCCATGCTGGCCAAAAGTGAATCAGCTCCACTTAGCCAATTAGCCATGTGGTATTGTGCCTTGTTTCCCCAACCAGTGATCGAGCATTATAATCCCCTCTTAATGAAAGAGTTAGTAACTGTGTTCTTGCTCCTAGCACTTGTCCACACTGAGGGATAAATACACCAGTTTGTTCTGCAGAAAGTTGGTTGGCATAAAACCTATCTTTACAAAGCTTATAATGTTCACTTTTTTTGTTCCAGAGATGTTTCTAATGTTTTCTCCTCCTTACATGAAGGTTAGACTTTCAATATACTGTATATATGGATACATTTAAATTTGATGTAGTCCCGTACAATACTACCACTTATTAAGACCTTAAAATTAAACACAAGCAGTGTTAACATCAATGTAGAATTCATGTTGCATTGGATTGTACAGGTCTACATTATAAATTAGTCAAGTCTGATGTTGTAACTAGAACACTGTATACCTGCATCATCCAAAACAGATTACTTTTATGAGGAATTTTTAATGCTCAGCTGGGCCACACTGTGACATATTTTCCCAAAACAGTTAATTTGGGATGTTAATAAACTGATATTGATACACATTGGCATAAAACAAATCAAATTTAACCACGTGGGGAAAATAAGATGTTGTCATCAGATGAAGACGGCTACGTGTAAATGCTGAACTGACAAAGTGAAACTGACTCATAATTAGCTGGACTGTTGGCAAGCTTAAAAAAAGGCATCCGCCATGCATTCGTCTTGAGGACGTCTGATTAAAAAGACATTTCCTACAAATCCCAGATACTTTGGAATCCTGCCAAACTAAAGCATACCAGTGTGTTTTTTGAATTTCTTTTCCATACTTTCTGATGAGCCACCAGCTTCCTTTCATTTCTGCAGGGTATGATATAAAAATGTAAAACCTTTAAAACAGTTTAAGAATGGTAATCCATCACACTGAATCTTATGTCTGCTTTTATTTTATCCATTACAGGATTAGCACACAACAACAATAGAGCGTACACAAAGAAAGTCGTTCAGCATTTACAGCAGCATCAATCACGTTACACGTACAGCTTAGAATTAATTTTAAACATGTAGATAAATGAATGGAAACCAATGACTGCCAAAACATTACCAGTAAATTTAGGGATATAGTAAATGTATAATACTATACATTTATACATGTCCTTTAGGCAAACTCATTGGAAATGATGGATGTTCAACATGTAAATATATATCCCTCTAGTGCTAAACCTGAATGCACCTAACATTTTATCGTCTATTGTTTGTGTAGTTTAATATTGTTGACTAACCACACAACATGCAGCATCTGTCACAGCAGCAGTGTTCTTGGATGTTGCAATAACTGCCATCTAAAGTGATGCATTCGTAATGTGTCTCTGTAATCATGCCCACTGCCCATGAAGGGCACTTCTTAGGTTGACGTGCATGTCAGATGGCCTTATATGTCAAGGTCTTTTCTAGTAGTGCTGCCTTGATCTCTTCAGGCCATTTTACAGTGACAGGATGATCATTGACCTCTGTCATTCCACTGGGTGAGCAGCCTGCGGTGAGGCTGCCGGTGCCAGGCCATCTGAGCCATGCTGCTGGGCAGACTCCTTGGCCCTTTGCCCCCCTGGGTCTGCGTCTGTGCACACCTTCAGACCGGCCCAGCTGTCCCCACTTCATTATGTACTGATTAGTAGTAGATTACTCCTTAAGATGGGTTTGATCATCTAATCTACTGCACTGTTTAAAGAGGAAATTGTATCTCGATAAAAACTGGGCACTTTTTTTTTTTTTTTGAACAAATTTAAACATCACACAACCTCAGAAGTCCAATTTAAACTATTTGACTCACTAAGGTGTGGCACCCTATTAAAACTTCCATTAAGGTTGAGATCTGCTTGATGACAGCATTAGCAAGAGCTCAGCTGTATAGCCCATAACATTGAAGAGCATGTCTGGCTAACCTGAAGCCGACGTCTCTAGGTGCACTCACCTGTTCTTCCTCAGGAGGAACAATTATGTCAGGATGAAGAAGATCCCCAGATGGCCTCCTAGCCGAGCCTTTGCTAATTGGCTGTGTTAAGGATTCAGAGCAGGTTCAAGAGAAAGCGTACTCCTCCACTCTTTCCACTGCCCTAACATCTTTGTTTGGCTTTGTTTTGCTTTGTCAACTCTTGCCTTTTGATATGCATATCAATACATGTTTTATTCATACATTTTTGGAGTAAAATCAGTCAAGATCACCTTGCTGTTGTCTGTAAGCATAACAAGTGTTCACTGCATGCCTGTCTGGATGGGGTTGCCATTTCAAAGCTAATTCTGTGACGCTCCCTCTCATGCAACCCAATGAAATGAATGATTTATATGACTGTCACTCTGAGGATGCAGAACAACTGAGACTGTACATCCCACACCATTCTTTCAGCTTTCCGACAGCTTGTAGGGCGTTAACGAGACGGCAATGCTAATTGAGTGGCTGGAAAAGAGCACTGATGAAACAGTTCCTGGCACAGGCAGGATAGGAGAGGAGAAAGTGAGCTGCATGAGTTTACACCTGAATCCCAAATGGCACAAGTACCTGCTTCACCGAAGCAGTGCCTTCATGTTAATCGTAATGTTAAATATGTGAACTTTAATTAAAATGTTCTTTCATTACAGTCAGTGTTTATTAAATCTTAGGACCATGATGTTGTCAAGGCCATATCTGTGAAATCAGTGTGTGTGTGTGTGACTATTAAGGTGCATTAGGCATGCCAAATGAAAGTTTGAATGATTATCAGATACATCACAAGCTGCTATTAGATTGAAGTCATACGTGTATTTCGTGCAAGCTTTGACCTCCAATGGGAGTCTGTAGGCTGGATAAATCATTAAAGAGCTCCGCCTGCAACCATAAGACTGGAGTTACGATGTTTCAGTATCAATAATGATCCCGCTACAGGTAAGGAGGCACGCTCTGTATTCTGTGAACATCATCAATGCCTGCTAGAAATGTTATAAATTCGGCGGCAGATGTGGAGACTGTCCTCAAGAAAAACAACAGAAGCAACCAATTCAATATAATGACAATTTTTTACCATGAACATGACCACACCCTTTCCCCAATCATAACTATGTAGTTATTAAACATTCTTTTATTTTTTTATTTTTTTTCCCCCTAACCATAACCAAGACATTTCTGCCAACACCTAACCAAACATTTAACCATGGCTGGGTAACAGTGGTTTCATACTAGACATGCAAGAGCTAATAATTTGCTGGAGGTAGTGCACAAAATGTAGAGCAGCGGCATAAATTTCATCTCTGTGTTGAATTTAGTTGAACTTTGGCTGCAAGACGCACCGTTGTGGCTCTTGCAGCTGCCTGAGGGGAGCGCATGTGTTCTCGGCACAGCACTACCCAACCTTTGGTGTGAAAGCCCTGTAAGATCAGAGCAGGGTTTTCATTTTGCAAAAATGATTTATTTTAACAGTTATGAAGGCACAGACAGAAGACAGGGCATCAGATCAGAAACGTGTGTCCTCATGGACGACAAATAACAAATACATTTTTTTTTCTTTAAATTTTGGAGGACTTGTCATGGAGGTGAGGGCTCTTCTTCTTCTTCTTCTTCTTGTTCTTCTTGTCAGGTTTTGCTGCTTGTGTGCTATGCAGGTGTTACATCATACATGCTAAGACTTGTATACCCATTTGTCACTGCTCTAGGGTATTCAGTCACCCTAGTGAGGACTGTGACTGCATATCTGTCTGAGTGGAAAAAACATCAGCCCAATTACGCTGTTGAAATGTAACGTAATTAGAGGGTGGTGGATGGAGGAATAAGAAAATATGATTTAGTTCTATCTCAGCAAACATCACATTGGTGCAGAGTGTTCACCTGTAATGTTGATTGGCTCCGTTTTTGCACTGCGGACTGTGTAGTATGGTTTTAAAATGGCCACATTAGAGTGTAATGCTGTTCACTGACCATGCACAATAAATTTACAGCATACCTAATAGTGTTGGCAGAAGAGCACTGGTAGGTGGGGGGAATAAACAGAGAGCCTGTTTTAAAGCAGTTATTTTGCAGTGTTGTATGTTCCAAAGCACAAACAGTACTTACAGGGATTATACAGGAAACTGCAAGTCATGATTTCCCTCTGATTGTGTTTCTGTCCGAATGATATACTTTTTCATCTTTTTCTGTAATGCTAAATACACAATTCAGCAAATAAGAACGTGTGCTAATCAAACTTTGCGTTGTTTTTCTCAAACGGCTCAAACCACTTCACCCATAGCATCCAAACAAAATACTGTTTCTATTTAAACTTAGTGACCACTTGTTCAGTTCCATTCCTAGCAAACAATAAAAACCACATCCAGTCGGCCACTTCACATTTCACATATAATGAACCTCATTTCTGTGGGTGTTCTGTTGTGGGTCCAGACAGATCAGTGTCAGAGCATGAAAACAGTTCAGAACAGCCAAATCAGAACCATTTTTCAGGCCATTAATCTTCTCCTTTATAGCTATCTTAAGTGAGAGAGCACAGTCTCTCCAAGAAATATCTCCCTTCTAGCTCTCAGAAGATGGGTTCTGATACCATCTGAATGGCTGTTTTGATTCTGGCATTGTTGGATGACATTAAAACCTACCAGCCTTCAGTGGATTAGTTTCAAAGACCCAGTATACACAAGGCTCCAGCTGTTAGTGATGGAGTTGGGCCCTATGAGTGCAGGCCAATATTTGTGCCATAGGTTGTTTTGCACAGGATCACTGACAGGAGATGCCTTTCAGTCAAAACATGTTTTTTTCCTAATTAGACTTTGTACAAACTGGTCATTTATGTTGGTGCAGTGGCGACCCTGTCACTTCACCTAATACTGGTCACTGACCTACAGTCAGAAACACAATGACTTCACCCTGCTATTTGCTGCAGTTTCCTCAAACTCTTTCTCAAACTTAACCCAAATGACCCAGTTATCACACATTGTGTTAGTGAACAAACTGCTAGGGAATCATTATTTCATGAGCATTGGCCCAGGGATAGATGTGATCTCATATTGAAATGTTTATGAAAGCAAATATGTCACCAAAAGGGTACAGAGTATAAAAAAATACAGTATAAAAAGGCCTATGATCTTGTAAGATCAATAGCGCTCGTAATATTTAGAGTACCAAAATAAATACAGAAGTCGACTATAATACATCCAAATGAGAAAGAAAGAATCCTCAGACTGTCACAGAAAAAAAAAAAAAAAAAAAAAAGATCAAAGCTTTCTGTAACGTCTGTAAGTGTTTTTCATCCCATTTGATATTCAGAAATCTTTGAATGTCAGGCTAATGTTGGAAACAGGCAATTTCCAGAGTGCTTCGGATGTTCCCTGTGGGAGTAACCTGGTGCTATGGGCTCACATGTTTCTCCCGCAGAGTCGAATGCAGACGAATTGGGACGTAACCGTGAAAAGAGAAACAGCCTGTCGCAGGTGTGCGAGGCTTGCTGGGAGGCCTGGTAAAGGTACCTGAGTGTTAGAGAAACGTAGGGTTAGGTATTTAATGGTGACCTACTTCCTTCTTTAGCAGCAGAGTACACAAGGACATGCTAACCAGCCTCATCTGAACTGGATAAGACGCTCCCAGCAGTGTCTGTTCAAGCAACTAAAACTGGGGTCAGTCTTATACATCCATAATACAGTATGTATTAGGGATGTATGAGACTAATACAGTATGTATTAGGGATGTATGAGACTGATACAGTATGTATTAGGGGATATAGATCATACTCCATGAATCTGTTTAGAAATCATATAACATAATTTCAGTACAAGTACAGTAAGTGATACAAGTGATTGTTGGCTATACAATTTGAACAGGACTTGCAGCATGACTTTCAATGATGCCGATTTACCAAAATATTAACAAATAAACCACAGAGATATAGAACAGCATGTAGCGAGCTTCATCCTTAATAACTTTTCATCAATTTTTACCGTTTTTGTTGGGCGTTGCAGGATAAATCTTGACGTTGCAGGGGTGTTATTTTTAAGATAAATATACCTTATTGAAAAACTGTGGAGAAAAAAAAAGATGTATATATACTATCTTTACTATGTTTATTTAGCACATGATATATTTGCTTTGACATATAACCACAATAAACAGGCCGGCCATATTTATGAAGATGATTTTTATAGATGTTTTCTCTGCAGTTCTACTGGAAATATTTCTGATGATTTATGAGGAATAAAGATATTAATCTTCACTGAATATAACATTGACTGAATTTCTGTCACTTTATCAACTGACACAAAGCATTGTTGTTGATTAATGGAGCTACCGTAGCCAGCTGTTTCCACAGCTGGATATTCTGACTTTTTTTTTTTTTTGCACCTCGCTCTCTGATTCAGCCTCTTCCGCACTCTTTTGTATAAGGTTAAAATATTCATGTGATTTTTGCTCATAGTTGTCCATTAATGACATCAGCACTGGACAACTTCTTGATTCGCAGTACAATTGCCGCCAAAAAACGTCCATCAAAAGTGGGACAGTCAGTATTATCTTTTGCTGCAAATGGTGCAGTCGGCTGTTTGCAATGAACAGACAGTTAATTTACTTCTGCCCAAGAATTTATGAGGTTGCAGCAAACATAGTCTGCTGTTTGTAACCAAAATATTAAAAAGTTGTTTGCCAGATAAGACTTGTCATGTCCTTGAAAGACCTGAGTAATTACTGGATGATAAGTAAACGACTAACACATGCCAGAAATAATTAGAAGCCAAAAGATGAGCAAGCATGTTGCTTGTATTGTTGTTTAAATCCTGTTTTGGGGGGGATGTTGGTTAACGGCTGAATGGCATTTCGGGGAAAACTAAGCAGCACTCTGCTCACACAGAGCAATTGTTGTCATGGCTACAGTTTTAAAATCTGTTTAAAATTACAAAATGCACTATGGGGTAAATATTTCTGCCAGCGATACTGTATACTGACTCTGATAGCAACAATGGCTTAATCTACATACAGTAGGTTTCATTCTTTGGTGTTTTTACAAGAAACTTTTCTCTCATAACACCACTTTTTTTTTTTTAGATTTATGCAGATTGAATGTTTGTCAGAGGTGATGTGTTTAAACTGTGCTCAGTTTTGCATAAAAAAAGAATAGCTTAGCCGTGCTAAACTTAGCATGACATTTGAATGCTTCAGGGGGATTGGAAGCATACTCTGGTGATGTAAAAAATGTGAGTTGTGCAGGGAGACATTTCCTTGAATTTGATTACCTATTGAGAATTTCTTTATGCATTATGCATTACCCTGTGCGTGTTCTCCTACTGTATAGAGCTCTGTGTGGCTCTGTCACCTATTTCTCAGCACAGTGCTGCTGTTTCCTGTTGCTTAAAAGTTTCTGCGGTTCTAAGACAAAATAAATTGCGTATGTGTCATAATTACAGTGTCATAGCAGGTTAACATCGCTAGTGGAAATGAGTTAGGGGCTCTGCAACTAAACACGAGGACATCTGGTATTGGCTCAAACAGAAATTACAGAATTATTTTTTACAAGGGACACTCACTAAAGCTTCAGGGTTGAGTCTGATCTCACAGGCCTCCAGCTGGCCATGCAGCGTTATAGTATCTTTTACATAATGCACCTGTAGTGTTTCAGGGTCTTAACTGTTCTGTGCCTATCATGATCAGTTTAAATGTTTAAATTTCACCAGCTGTTGAATAAGTCATGTAGCAGGTCAGCACCGGTCAAGAAAGGTTTCACCGTCATTCTCTGCATCACTTGGACAAGCATGGAAAATATAATACGCAAAAAAAAAAGACTTCCTGATGATATGAGTCATTGTCTGGGTTTCACCTCCACACTTTCAGATCATAATCTAGCTGTACTCCCAGCCTGTGTGGATACTCCACTCTACTGCTGTCGCTCTACCCAAGCTCTAATATTCACAGCAATCACTTCCCATCTTCTAAATCTGTTCCTTACAGCACTACATCATGCCTCATTTACTGATTCCTCTGTAATTTCATACATTTCACACTCACATCGCGTCTCACATCTTTTAATGTCCAACAGTCCTTTTTTTATAAGCTTATTCTATTGCCACAGAATGAATCTGCATAATGTTTGTTGCTTTTGATTTCACTGATCAAGGAGAATGTTTCTAAACCTATTAGCATCCTGCACAGGATGCAAGGTAACTGTGAAGTATGACAAAAATGTACTTTTTTGTAACACCTCTTTATGTTTTTTTTTATTATGGACTATCCCAATGTCATTTTTAGCCACGCTAGAGGCACAGCTCTGGGGATGGAGTCCACTACTTTGGTTCAGACTGAAATATCTCAACAATACCTTTTATAGCTCAATGAACATTTAGTCAGTGGTGGGTAGAATAAACAAAAATAAGTCTCAAGTAAAAGTATAGTTACTTTATAAAAATATTTACTCAAGCAGAAGTAAAAGTATATAAAAATATCTACTTGACTAAGAGTTTAAAGGTATCTCCTAAACTATGCAGGTAGTGAGTAACTTCATTAGATGCAAAGCATTACATTAATGTACATCTTCCAAACTATCTTGTGAGTGAGAAACTTTTAGTATAGTGCATCTTTTGAAACCAATAACAATACTACATGAGTGTATTACAAAGTGTCGTCAAACAGGTAATCTCATCATCAATACAAATGCCATCATGCATGTGAGCTCGGCCCAGTGTAACGGAGTCGAAAGTACATATTTTATAACAAATATACTCAAGCAAGAGTAAAAAGTATTGTGCAAAACCACTAGTCTTAGAAGTGCAATTTATTTAAAAATAATAATTCTTAAGTATAGTAACAGAGTCATTTTTATGCCTTACTACCCACCTCTGCATTTAAGATGCTATTCAGGTTGACTGTTTCAAGCAATGATGTGTCTAGACTTCTACTTTTCTTTTATTTTCTGTTCTGTCTTTTCAGATTTCAGAATGGCTAAATCCAGCATCTCCCATCATGAATATAGAGACATTTACTGTTGTCACTCTGATTGTCTTACTCTAAGTTGTCTCAGCTTTAAATAATAACAACAATGTGACAAAGAACCAACAGGTTAAGTCTGTTAGTTTTTCCTTGTTTTCTCTAAGCTTCAATGATACTTTGCAGAGCCACGCACACTGCGTTAATGGCCACCTTAATGGAGTAACTGAGACCTCTGTTGTGTCATTTATAACAAAGAGCCCTAACTTACATGAAAGCAAGTGATTAAACCTCTGCATGGACACATAATCCTAACATCACTGGGCAAATAAATTATAAATAAATAGATATGTGTACAAATAAAAGCAAATGACAGTTGTTCAACATGAATCAGGCTCTATATCCTATTACCACCTCAATAGCTGTTGAAGACACGTCCAGCATCAAATCATTCTTCTTCATGTGGTGGTGTTGTGACACACGGTTCAAACTGATGTTTTGCATGCTTGTGGTTTGGCTCTTCTAAATGATTAGGGCAGCGTTAACCTGCTTCTGTTGCGGACTAATTGGCTGTTTTACAGACAGGCTGGTGTATATGTTTAAAGTCAGCTGTGTTGTTTTCCCTTGTTGTCCTACAGAGAGCAGTGTCCTGCAGAGTCCCGTCTTCACCAAGCAGCCTGGCAGCATCGTGTATCCTGTGGAGACTCTGGAGAAGAACAGGGAGGTGGTGTTCAGCTGTGAAGCCCAGGGAAGCCCACCTCCAATCTACCGGTGAGTGCGTGTGACTGCAGCGCTTCATCTGTCCTCCTCTGCACGCTGTTTCTTTCACATCAATGCTGCCGGCGTTTATATCACTGACAATCCAAACGTCCTTCAATTTGTGACAACCTGTCACTGGCAAATGTCTCCATCTGGTTTTTTTTTTTTTTAGCAATCCCTATTTGCACATTGGCAACTCTGAATTGATATAAGAGGGAACTGTTTCAAAACTTCAGTACCTGTAAATCCTGCAACATGACAAGACATACTGATGTTTTATATATTTAATTATAGTCAATAAAAAAAAAGATATATGTATCTTTTTATTGTCAATCCATCAATCAACTTCTACTGATAAGTATGTATTTTCCTGTTCCCATGAGCTCCAACTATGTTTTTGGACAACAACTGCAGCTGCATCATTGAATTGTGTTTTTAGATTATTCCACATATACCATCCTGGTGCCATAAATACTCAGTAGCGCACCAAATGTGTATTAATCTACAGCTGAAAGTAGTCCCCAAATTTGAACTCTGTTGACTTGTTGTCTGTACATACAGTGTTACAATGCAAACATCAACTGCTAGCAGCTAATGCAGGTTGGCGATTCTTCAAATTGCCTCACTCACTGACTCCATTGCAATAATACACTTTTGGTTACATAACCAAAAGCATGATAAGACTAGTAGTGCCAAAACATAAGACTTATTCATCAAAAATCAGTGACAGTCACATGAGTGACAAAACCAAAAAAAACAACAACAACAACATTTAATTTGTTTATGTGAATACGAGGCCTGCGGTGTCTAATTAACACTTTTGCCCCATGTCTTGCCATGTAAAAACAGAAAACTCTGTTTCTCATAAAGGTAAAAATGAAAATTAGACTGCGTAATGAACTGTCAAAAAGGTTTCACAGTCTTTAGGAGTGTTTAAACAGTACAATTCTCAACAGCATAGTAAGAATAAGTAATTACAGAATTATGGATTTGTAGCTTTCTCATGTGGTAGAAACTCACTCAAAAAACTGACATGTAAGTTATCAGCCGCAACAACAAAAGGATCACATATTGTTCTTTTGATCTTATTCTTTTCTAATCTGACAAAGCCTTGAAGCTGCGCCACTGACAGTGAATTAGACTCAGCTTTCACTTCGTAACAGCTACGAAGCAGAGAAAATGTCCACATCCTGTATATATATCGTGCCGGTTACCGTCATTGTGTCCCCAGATTCAATCTTCCATTCATCCTGAAGGAAATCCGCTCTAGGATTTGTCTCTTGATGCAGCAACAAGAGAGTCTTGACTTTGTTGTTTCTAGCTTTAGAAAAAGACTTGTTCATTCCTCACAAATCAAGGCTGAGCTGATCAGGATAATAGGAATGTATTACATGAATACTATTTTGTGGTGGATTTTTCCCTTCAAACCCCCTGCTGAAAACATGTCTCATCTATCCGTAGCCTAGGAATGTGCGTTAAGCTCTGCATGCGCACAGCTCAAACATCCTTTTCTGCTGCAGAGTTCAGAGAGCAGCTGTTTTTGCCGTCTCTTTATTTCTTCCTCACATGGACCATTAGTCTATTGAAAGAGTGCGGTGTTGTGCTGTGTTGTGTTGCGGCATCTCTGGCGAGTATGAGTTCAAATCAATCTTGTTTGCTCACTGAAATTGTTGCGGTGAGATTTGGAGGGATCGGCACATTTAGTACCAAGGATTGAGCCATTTTAGAGGATGACCTAATCAGCTGTTTCCCGTCGAGGTCTCTGTGCGTTCCTGTCAGAGCTGACAGCAGCTAAATCATGTTCAAAGTTCGTTAATTGCACGTCACACAGGAATAAACTGTGACTGTTAGAGCTGCAGTGTTTATGTTAAAATGCCACATGTCGGTGCTAATACTGAATGATTTAGTTTAGGGGGGGCTGTATTCATATAAATAATGTGCTACTGTAAGCAGTATAGTATATTTTTTTTCCATTATGAAACATATCTATTTTTAATCAAATCCCCACAGTCAACCCAATGAATAGTGGAAATACAACAAAACAATGAGACAATACAAGTCAGAAATCACTGAGCCATCTATATGATACGTATGTAAAACTGGTCTAAGTATCTGGGAAACACGTTTATGGACATTTATCCTTGACGGATACAGTATCTATATTCTGATGCGGCTATAAAGAGTGATTTCAGCTGAGTGTATTAGTGTGTATGATGATAGTGTGTTTCAATTTGTCAGACATTGATGTTTGTGGATGCATGTATATTTATTTACGTTCACTTTTTAATTAAACTGAAATAAATGTACATTAAATATATAAAGTAGTACACAGTAATATTTATTTTAGCAGTATAATTTTATAAATGAAAGCATCCGGCTTAAGAAAAGGAACAGAACGCCTAACATTCACAGCCTCATAAGCCAGATGGTGTGGTATTATGCCACTGTGTACACGGCCTGTTGTTACATGATTGCATAAAGCATGTGCCTAACAAATGGAACTGCTGTTGTGACCTGCTTGCCAGCATAAATCATTGTAAATAGAATTATTAAACGATCTAGTTTACATGTGTTTGATGTAATCCGTTGCTCCGTGCTTCCCGAAGGGAGAAGGATATGCGATGTCGTGATCTCGGGATGCTAAATTCGCCTCATTCTACTTCCTGTCGCCGTTTCTGCGCGGGTCACAATTTATCTGGTGTTATGCTTGAGTTTCATAGACATTGGAATATCTGTCTCTTAGTGGCTTTAAAGTTGTTATCTAATTGGCTTAAAGCAATAAGAGTTGTCAAAGGAAAAATTCAATTTGTCACAAGAGAACAATGGCAGCTTTGTTTGGGCGATTATCTTTAACTACCACTGTGTTTAACTGCCACACGCATACACAGTACATTTAGGGATACACAATATCTTCTTCCGACTGGCTAAATTCTTTATCCTTTTCAACGCAGAACATGACTACTCACTCAGACGCATTCACCAGGCTCAATTGGCTTTCTGTTTTTAGAAAAACACAGATAAAGTATTAAATCAAACAACCGTCAAAGGAAATCTTTTTTTTAACATTTGGTTTTCAAGCCGTCTAAAGATTTCTCTCAGTTTCTCCGAGCGATTACGGCTGTGCGTGTGTGTGTGTGTGTGAAAGGCTGCTTTCATGTTTGATGGGATCACTTTTCAGAAACAGAGGAAGCCACTATCTGAGCCCGGTTTCCGAGGTTTGCAGCGTCATTTCCTCCTCCTCTGTACGCTCTGCATTTTCATTCAAGTCGAAGGTGTTACTTGGCTGTAAAATATTTACGTTGATTTATTTATTTTTTTTGTTTTGTTTGTTCCACTTTGGCTGCAAATGAATCGCTGCTACAGTCCCGTGAGACGGCAGCCACCACCCCGTGGGCACTTCACTGTGTGTAGTAATAAGGCTCTTGAGAGTGTGTACTTACTTATGGCTGAACTGGAGAAGGGCCTTGAAAGACCGTTGTGATACACATTTTTTCTATTAAAAGAAAAAGTCGGCAGTGGCGCTTTGTGAATGCCGCAGTGCCCGGCCCACAAATATTTTTGCTGTTTATAAGACACTTCGGTACATGGGTAGGCGTGTAAGCCACACAGCCTGACATTGTTTTTCATGTACTGTAATCAGCTCCTACTTGTGTGCTTGTATTATACGATGATCCTTCACCCACCCCGAGTGGTAACAGCAGCGTACAGCTGACAATAGTTAGATTTTCTGCAACAAAATAAGCAAATTGCTTTATTCTGCAGTGTATATTATACTATAAAATATGTAATGCAGCAAGGAAATACCACCATGTTAATGCAACACAACACCAAATGTCAGTGTTTTCCAAGAAATGTGCTCATGCCCCATAGGCACCAAATTGGCACCAAAAGAGTTTAAGATAGCAGTGCACAAAACAGCTTTCTGTTTACTGTACAAAAGGGGGCTTTAGTAAAGTCCCCCTTTTTTTCACATCAAAGCAGCTTTCTTTTCCAAATGAAACAATATATACATGTTTTTCCGAGCTGAACCTGAAATCACTCTGAGAAAATAAAATAAAAATCAAAGAAGAGGGAAAGCTAAAACTTCTCCTTGCCTGTAATCAAATCCGCATTGTCCATTTTCCAATAAGATATAAAATGCTCTTTTCACACAATTATACCCTTCGTTGATCACCCTGAACACCAATGATAATCATGTGGACCCGTCTATTATGCACAAGTGTGTGAAGGCAAGGTTGCAGGCATTTGTTTTAATTGTTGCACCATAATGATTAAGCAGCATTTTTATATGGTCTGACTGGGGTCTAGGAAGATGGATGGCTGCAATGCTATCTATTCTCAGGGAGTCAAGTCCTTGGCACCATAGTGCTTCACTGCTGCTTAGATTAACACTAAACTGGAGGGCATGGTTTCTGGGCACTCTCCCTCTCTTTCCTGTTGAAAAAACAATCAAATGTACAAGTCACGTTCTTCCCCTTGTAGCCTGGAACGCTTCCATCGCCCCAGTCTACAACGTATTTATGTATTTACATGTTACTTTTTCCTCTTGTTTTTTTAGGTGGAAACTGAACGGCACAGAAATCAGTCCCAAATCTGGATCTCACTACAGCCTTTCTGGAGGCAACCTCAGAATCAGCCATCTGAACAAAGACCAAGATGCTGGAACGTATCAGTGCCTCGCCTCCAACTCTTTTGGGACCATCGTCAGCCGAGAGGCCAGTCTAACCTTTGCATGTGAGTTTTTTTTTTCCTGTTGGTCTATCTGTGAGCAGACTTTAGCGGCTACTGAGCTTCCACTGGAAAAGAGATGCAGGAGGGAAAAAACAGCGATGCCAGTGGCACTCGAGGATAGCATCACAGGTTCTGCTTGATAACATGATCAACATGGAGCATCTCTGGGGAGCTATTACTCTCTCTCTCTGAGAGGGTGCTGAGTGGAGTTTATTCTAAGTCATTGCTGTAGATCAAACATAAATCTACAAAAAGTGAAGTGAAAGTCAAAATAGAGTCTTTTTATGGTAAATAATTCAGCTGCCGTTAGTGATGATCCCTTATACCAGTGGTACAAGAAGTTTGTATAGCAATATACAAACAATAGAGAAATACTCAATTACAAATACAGGCCATGCATCAAAAATACTTAAAACTGTACTAATAAATGTTTTTATTATGACTTTGTTTAATGAGGAGGATATTATAAAGTATATTATATTATAAATTATAAAACACATTCCTCATATAATCTACAATACAATCAACACAATTCAAAGTTCTGAACTACTTTATAGTTTAATCTAAGATAAGCTTATTATATGTTTGTGTCAAATCTTAATCTATAATGATAAATAAACCTAATATGTAATAATTAGAATTACATTAATGGAGAAAAAATACAGTATCGCCCTCTTAAATGTAGTGGAGTTGAAGGCATAAAATTACTTCAATATTTGCATTTTATGTTAAGTACAAGTATCTCAAAATATTCTGCTTCTAATTTATTTACCAGCTAACACATAAAAAGGGTTTGTGGTGGCATATAGCATGTATATGGATTATGTGTGGTTTTAACTGACCTGTACTAAGTAAACAAATTTTTAAAAAACTTTTTTAAACATACATTTCATCACTGCAAAAAAAACAAAAGAGCACCTAAACAAAACTACAAGGCGCAGAGTCAGCACTGTCAGTTTTGCAGATTGGTTTATTAATGACTTTCTTCCTTTTTAACCGATTTCCGTACATCATGATGATGCATTGTTTGGTAGATCGTGATGAGTTTAGCTGACAGCCTCTGGACTTCATGTTCCTAAAGCGAGAGGAAGTCAATAAGTGACTACTGTATGTGCCAATTATCAGACAAGCATAAATGATGACATTAACAGCTGGTGAGTGATCGTCTGCTCAGATTAGATTCTGAATTTTAGCATTTGGGAACAAGGCCACCAATATGTCTCAGGTCATTTATTTGCTCCCCCGCACCAGTGGAAAGTCATACCACAATCTGATTCTGCTGGTGAATTTCCACTATGAGAGGATGACAGTTCCATCAATTGTTGGGCTCTGACCTTACCAGCCTTCAGCTGTTGTCACAGAGTCAGGGCGTACATGTATGACCGGGTGTCATCTGTCTTCTTTATTACTCGTGGTATAGCTTAATTAACTCCACAGCATGATTGAGTGGTGAAGGTTCAAGCGAATAATTTAAAGGGCAACTGGTATTGCTGGAGAGTGTCATGTCATTTTTTTCTTTATAGAAATTTAAGGGAACTAAAATAGATGCTTTCTTTTTTTTTTTTTTTTTCTTCTGCAGAAATATTCTGCTCCTATAATGCAGAGTCAAATACACAGCTGCAGCCTTTTGGTGCAAATAGCGTTTCAGCACCTATCCTATTTCTCAGGTGACCTTTTTGAAGTAATTAGTTTTACATGTAATTTGACTGTGATTTTGACACGAGACAGACTCTGAGGCTTACCCACACCTTTAATAAGCCCAGTGGTAATCGCAGCTGTCAGAGCCCAAATGGAAGTAATCATTTGAATCCATAAAAAAGCACATGTTCTACATGGAACTGAAAGGTCAAAACTCACAAGGTTTAAAGATTGCCAAATTTTTTGGTCTGCTTTTGCACTGTCTTGAAAGCATCTTAAACTTGGGTGTATGTCCGGTTGAATCAGACGAGATGTGATGCTGATGAGAGAACGGGAGGAATTTAAACAGGAACTTATATTTGGTTGACACATTGAGGAGTGGGATTGTTCAAATGTGTGATAGTACTGCTTTATTAGGAGGAAATTTAGATATAGATGCTATACCTCTTATATAAGATTTACTAAGTTCTAATCACTTCTAGCCAATGGAAATTTAGATTTACCATGAGACTGAACAACCAAGTATAAAGAAGTTAAAAAGTATTTCAGACTAACACTTTACAGATGAATATGTAGATATTCCTGTATAGTATAAAGGATAAGTGATCTCAAAACTGCTAGATTCTCCCTAAAAAAAAACAACATAATTAATTGTTGTGAATCACAATCATCAGAGTAAATGATATTTAATTTTGAGCCGGGTCTTTAAAATTGATAATGAAATCCTGATAGTGAGTCATTGGGATCAGGTGTTCCTGTTTTCATTGTGTTGTTCATGCCCTGCCTTCTAATTTAGTCATTTAGCTCTGGGTGTTGGGGATTTCTGCCTTTTTTTGTAATTAAATAGGTATCAGTGGTGTCTTAATCTTGTTCCTGGTGAGTAATCTTTCTAAAAGGCATTATTAGCGGTGTTTAAATTACAATGTATTGTCACAATAAGTTTCATTTTAGATGCGTGTAGAAGTCACATAGAGTTAGTTTAAAACTGTACCTTTCCATTTAAATGTAAATAGAACATTTTAGTTTATATAGCAAATACCCGTCACTGAATATAGATGACTTTTACAGAAGTCCTGAAACCAACCAACCAAACCGCACCAGCTGTGTGCACTGCTTTCTGAGTTTGAATGGTTATATATATTCTGTGGACAAGAGTAAACACGACGCACAATGAAACCCAGTTCTTCTGCAAAATGATATTCCTCAGTTAACATTTGTTAGTCTACATGCCCCACGACGCCTCCAAGGTTATTCCTCGAAAACTGGCGGGACTCCAAATGCTTCAGCATTCCTCTCCGTGTCACAAACTTTTGATGGATGATGCTACTCCTCGCGAGGGGTTGTGGCTGTCTACCTCCTGAGGCAAGGATAACTGATGGCCAGTGGGTGCTCCCACTCAATACCCGCTGCCCTTGATTAGTATGTCTATTGATTCCATATCAGTGATTATGTAAAAGATGTACACCCATAATTCACACTGATGAACAGGCTGTATATTCAATAACGGAGCGTAGGCCTCTTACATGGATGGCACTGAGAGCACTGCGCTTTGAATGCAGTGACGAGCTTATTCAATACATGACCAGAGATGTCAAGAAGGTCCAGCTCTCAGCTAAAAAAAAAAAAAAAAAAAAAGAATCTTGAAAATGGAGCTTGCCTTGAAACGTGTCCTGCTTTGCGTGGGAGTTTATATTCAGTTGCTTACAGAGTGTCTTCAGTGTCAGACAAGCTCATATTTTACCAAGCATATAGGGTTGAATATTCTTTATGTCACCAGAACAAGCTTTAAAGCCTTAAGGGGAAACATGAATACCTCATTTAAATGCAAATAAATCCTCTACACTCCCCTCAGCTGTTGTGATAATGCGGAGTGAGTAGCCTATATTGACTCAGTTAATGAGGTGTAAATAGCTAATGGGTGTACTCTAGCTTTTACTTTTTATCTGCAGTACGCTATCAAGATATCACTCTTGAGTATCTGCAATAACGTGTCATAACATACTCAGGATTGACTGTTTACTGCTTTCTAAGATACATAACCATCCACACCTGCAAGTACTTGTGAAAGTGTGTGTATAACACACCTGTCAACTTAATTCTTTCTGGGTAGATTTTAGATGACTGACAATGTTTTAATAACCATTTTACTGAAATCTTTTTGATTTTCCATGCATTTGTTGGTTTACACAATTTATTTATTTTTTCAGACCAATGAAAGTTCTCAAATTATTGGCAAAGTATATGTACATGAATGTATTTATTATATCATCTGTACTGTATGGATAAATTGTCATAATTTTATGATTATGCTAATCAGCTTGCATTGCATTCTCCCTTGAGTTGAGGGAAATATTTTTAACTGAACTGAATTGAATTATATAGTGCATTGTTGTTGAGTTCATAACCTGTTCAAACTGCAGCACCAAGATATGAAGAAGCAGAAGGAATTATCCTTTTGGATTACATCCTCTATCACACTGTAGGAACTGCACACACACACACACACACATATACACACATATTCACACACATACACCATCCACTGGAAGACAAAGAGCATCCTTAAGGAGTCGCAGGTTGTATTATGAAGCTCATGGTCATGGTTGGACAGGCTTGTTGAAATATGATAAGTTGTGCTGGCATTTGGAAAGCTCATATGTCTGGGATGTGATCATCATCCTAATCTGGATCATTGTTTGTAATGCCAGCCCAGGTTTACAATAATTGATGCTAATGGATCTAGATGGCACACCACGTTTACTTGCTCTGAGGCTATTAATCATTGTTAGCTGCTTCCCTTTTGAAAATTACACTGGCGCATTTTTTGTAAGCTCAGTGTTGAAAACATTGGAATGATTTTATATTTTTTTAATATGATTTTGAAAGGGCCTTACACTCTGGTTCTTTTATGTGCCAAATCTAATGGATTTGGTATTTGAGATCTGCCTTGCAGGCAAACTGTGTGCTTTTATGCTTCCTTTTGAACTCACAACCGACATGTGCACAGCTGTGTGTCTTCAGAAAAGCATATTTTTGGTCAAGCTCCCCCCCCGATTTGTCTGCCTGCATCTGAAGGCATTGGTATTGTAAATTGTGCTTTTCACTGCTATCCCTTTTCAAAACAATACTTCTTTTGCTTTTTTTTTTGGCTGTTGAGAGTGGATGGATGAATGGATAGAGAGGAGGGGTGTGTTGGATTTTTACCACTATTGCAACATGCTTTCAGCACGAGCGAGGCCATGTCTATGGATGTGGATTGGGACTATCAGTGGCTTTAGTGAAGTAGGCATTGCCACTTCACAAATCACAACAGCTTTGATCTCAGCCAAAAATAATACCAAAAAGAGATTTTTTTTTTTGGGAATAAATACAGTACCTTAGATGTCTCTTGCTCTTGTTCACTTTGTTCTATAGGCTCATATTTTGGGGAGGCTTGGGTGCTTTTATCTAACCTTCTATCGTGCCTTCAGATGAAAGTAAGTGGAGGGGATACTCAAAAAGAAAGCTTCTCTTGCCATTTTGTAGCTGCCAGGTTGTTCCTATAAGCCAGGATTTTGTCCTTCAAGTCAAGCTATGTTTGATTAAGAAACAACTGTCTTCCTATTTGTGTCTTTTTAACACGTCCTAGAGTGGACTACAGCCAACATAATTCATTATAACCAAGGGAGGCGAAGAAAAAGCCAAGCAGATATTTCAGCTGCAAGCTTTCATCAGTAATCTCTGATGAGCAATACCAGCCAGAGATAAAGCCTAATGACAACAGGGAAGTCAATTAGCCTTGCTACAACTATAATCGCCTTTGAGTGACAGTTAAGAGATAACCAGACAGCCAGCGTCCCTTAAAAAGCTACTGAAAATTAGCAATTTGCAAAAATATGACAATAAAAATAAGTTATTTACGCACAAAGGTCAGATTGGATTTTGCAAACATCATAAACCTACAAAAGAAGAAATAAATTCTCTTCAGACATCTTTGCTCTGTATCTTAAGTCTGATCTTTTTATGTACTTTTACAACCTGATCACCGCCTTGGCAGTGTTGGGCGACTGTTTTCACAGCCGAGGGGAATATAATTTGGAGGGACAGTGATTTGCAGAGTAAAAATGGCTGCAGACAGCGAATTTGTCATCCCATCTATGGACTGCACTCAGATGCTCAATTATTCTGGTGCTGAGACGCGCATGTTGTTTTTTTTTTTGTTTTTTTTTCCATGTAAGGAGCAGAGGGACAAACAAGTACATAAATCAAATGAGTGGATTTACATGTTATGAGCAATTTAATCTTGCACTTCTTTTCCCCACTTTGACTGCGGGTAAATAATTCACACTTGAGATGCTAGACATAAAAAAACAGACCTCCTAAAAGCTGAATTACTTAGTATAATGGAGGCAGGGGCATTAATGCAACATGTGTTTACCTGCCATTCAGACTGAAGCCTTTGAATGATAAATATGACGACGAGCACCTCAATATGTAGATTGGAAGTATTCATATATGACCCCTAAAACCCACTTCCTTCACACGACATATGTGAGCAGTTAAAATAATTATTTATCGAGCTTTTGTTTCATAGCAGATGATACAAGTAGAGTGATTTTTTTTTTTGTCATTTGAATCATTTTTATTGGCCAGAAGAGGTAAAACTATCTAGTATAATGCAAGGGGGGCCGGGAGGAAAGATTTGTGATATATGTTAAAAAATGTGCAGCAGAAATAAGCTCTTTCTTCTTTCCTATCTTGTTAATAATTTGACAATATCTCAGATTTATCTTTCAATCAGGTCTGTAGCCAGAAATTTTAACAATGCTGATGTTAGGAGTAAAAGTTCCCCTCATTACTACCAGCTCCCAAAGAAATATTGGATTAAATGAGAAAAAAAGTAAAAAAATTTAACATTTTTTTATAAATATAATTGTGCAGTGATATTTCCAGTAAATTGTATTTCCCTACAGGCTAAAGTCTAAAAGCTGCTTCAATGTCCTCTCCACACTTAGAAAAATATAATTATGGTGGGAAAAATACAGAACCCCCTTTTAATTAAAAAGAAAAGTGGAGTGGAACTAAAGTTGAATGAATCTGTTTCATGTGGGGGGAAAAAATATACAGCGCTGTCAGGATTCAGTTTTCAGACAGCAAGATGAAATGCGCAGATTTTTAACAGGTTAAAAAAGAGAGACGGGATGTGCTCATCAAGTAAACATGTCAGTCACAACCGAAGTAAAGAGACATAGGACTATCTTGTTCTCAGGTTCAGGAGAAGCAGGTGTATATTTTGTATTTAAAAAAAAAAAACCTGGATCGTGGGATGTTTTGCAAATTCACCCAACAAAATTTAAATTGGCTTACAAAGGTAAATTGCTCATGACAGAACAACTATTGATCTAGTTGATGCCATACAGACCTGCTCATTAAAACTGCATTCATATTACACCACTAGATCAAACTACCCTCCCCCAGTCTCTTTCTTCTTCTTCTCTCTGTCAGTTTTCTTCTTAAAAAGCTTTCGGATCATTCATTCATTGTCACACACCTGCGCTGCCTCTGCACAATCACAAACAGTTCTTGATGAAACCCTCTGCAGCGCAGTGACTCGCTCTCTGTTCAGCTGGTGGCAACCGGAACACAAACATCACCGGTTACAAATGGCCGCCCGGTCTGAGCAGGTGCAACGTGAACCTCTGCTTTACTTTGTGACACTCCTTCGGTGGTGGACTCCTACAACTTTGTTTTGACGTGAATGTGAAGTAATCTATAGTGTCCTCTGCACATATGCTTTTTTTCAGCTCCTGAGCTCCACCTGTATTATCAATAAATGAAAACAGGCTTGAAGATTGGTGGTCCTGCTTAAAAATGGAGGTAGATCCAACCAATTGACCCTCAATCTTATAAAAAATTATTAGGAGTTGCTCTCTTAATAGGGCTTAAGAGTCTCTAATAGCTATTATTTAAACTCTGCTTGTGGGTTAAGAATAGATTTATGTTTAAACTAATAATTAAAGGCTGCTTCTTAATTGACTTGTCTTGCAGCCAATATGACATATATTAACTGACCTTATAGTCCTCTTCATAAATCAATGAGCCCAATAATTTTACATTTAGATCGCTTGGCGCTGAACTAATCAGTAATCTCATTTGAAAGTGGATTGGTCTGCAAAGAGAGCAAGTCATGTCTGCGTTGCAGCTCACATTGACTTGGGAATATGCTGCACGCTATAGAGCAAGGTTTATTAAGGTTAATTAATCCAATTTGGAAAATATGTATGGTTTAAAAGTCTTTATCACCTGTCTTTATATGTTCATATCTACTAGTCCGTTCTTTAGTTGGAAAACACGTGTATGGATGCACTAAGAGCAGACCATCCTCAAAGTAAGATTTAAATACAAAAACAAATATTAAAATATGGGAATATCTGAAACAATTAAATCAGAATCCAAGTGTATTTTGGACGTGCAGAATTTTGAGTCATATTGTTTAAGACAGTGTACTATTACTGATGCACAAACTGCAGTGATTGATGCATGTTTTCCTGCTATTTTGTTCAAATGCCTCTACAGCATCGTATTAAATCACATGAACGGTTGTTTTTAAATAGGAACATATTGATCCCTCTCTCACACGACATATCAGTGCAGACATGAAGCCTCCGTGTGATGCGTGAATGATATTTACTGAGCTCTGCCACGATATACGCCATTAGGTGCAGAGGGATCGCTGGAAGTGGTTATGACCTGTTATTGTTTCCATCAATTGTCATGTGAAAATGAGTTCAGTATAACAGTGCTTTTGGTATCGAAACCGGAGCAGGAAAAGCTTTGTAATGTTCAGTGGTGGTGGGCGTGATGAATGAAAGGTAACCTGATTACCACCAGAGCTATTAAAATCCCTCATGTGTGACCCGCCACGGCTAAACCGTCTCTGCTTAACAGCAGGCCTGCAGATTGCTTCAGTTTGCCTCATATTAGTTAGTGGGTGTGTGTCACTATTGATTTTAATTTCTTATTAATATTTTTTTTATATATATATATATATATATATATATATAATGCATTTAGCTCATGCAAGACTTGCATTTATTTGCAAAATACATTTACTAGTGCAGGGTACAGTAATAGCCCTGATTCTTTTCATTTTCTCCTTCTATGAAGTGTGTCCAGATGCGATGGGCAACTAATGTCAACAAGAATGCAGAAGAATTATATTTCATTCGATGTCTTGTGTATATTTTTATCTAAACTAAAATATTCTGTTAAGATTTCATATGCTTTTCAGTTTTGGAGTCTATCTTGAGTCACATCAGCTCTTCTTCCATGAGGCTTAACAACTTAGGGGTTTTGTAGCTTTTAAACAGATTTTAAAAAAAAGGAGAACATCAGTTTAAATTGTTTTGATGATTTCATGTTTTGATGTTGCAATTAAATTATAGTTTGTTAGGTTTGCTTGAGAACGTACCAAGAAGACACAGTTTACTGCATATTTACAGCAAACAATGTCGTCGTGGTGATAAATGGTAAATTATTTTAACAACAGAAACGGAAAGTGGGAAGAAAATGCAAATGCTTATTCCCTCCGAGGAACCTTTAAAAAAATCAGACAGTTATTACTACACTGATGTATTTGATTTTTAAAATGAAATTTCCACCCAGACTTTATCATTTTTAAACAGTATTTTCCCATGAACACCATTAACTTCCCTTATGGTATCTATTAATCCATAAAAAAACTGAACATAACAAGCCTCGCATACAGAGTCAACACTAAAAGGTCAACAGTGATATAGACAGGCTGGCTGCTCTTTTGGTTACTAAGACACACACAAAAAATACATTTTCAGAGGAAAGAAAGATTTTATAAGATTGCATTGAACTAATAATTTTAAAAGGAAAAATAAATGTGTATAAATGTGTAAATGTTATGACACTGACAAAACAACGGCAACTCAAGTTCCTCCCACTGGATTGTTCTGCGTGTGTACCGTGAGTTCTTTTGCTTTATTCTTACATATTTTTAAAAGTCTGTTTGGATCATCCCCCGTACATATACGACTCTTATTCATCTTTTCAACATTCATGTATTCTACCTACACTTCTTTCCATAAAACTCTAAACTTTAAAAACTTGTTCAGCAGTTGCTGCTGTCGATAAAAGTCCCCGATGAGGCCCTTTAATTCACTTCTTTTTGATACTTGTGGCGCCATCACAATGAGTCTTTGATATCAGAAATATACACAAACACACAGAGGGGGTGATTTGGCCTGAGGGGAAGCCAAAGGCTGTTTACCACCCTAAGATCTGTTGCTGCACGAGGTTTAGCAATTCCTAAGATTTTTATTTTATTTTTTTTTGTATTTGAAAGACATTACTTACAATAGCAAAGCAGCAGCAGAGGGGACCATATAGTTTGTTTATAGCACTGCAGTGGTTCAGTGGTTTGCACTGCTGTCTTGCACACATTGAGAATTTGAACTTTGACCTTTAGAGTTTACACGTCATGTATTCGTGAGGGCTAACCCTCAGTTTTCTTCTCTGGTACTGTGCGAGTGTGTGGTATGTTTATCTGTGTGAACTCTATAATAAACTGACAGCCTGTAGTGTGTTTTCCTGTCTGCTGCACTCTGCTTTAGGCGCCATAGACTGTGTCCTTGAATAGAAGTAAGATGGCATGGGGGTATTTTACTAACTGCTTTTTCCCCCCTTTTTTTTTCAGACTTGGAAAACTTCAGGACGCACAGACGAAGCTCTGTATCAGTCCGTGAAGGTCAAGGAGTGGTTCTGCTCTGCGGCTCTCCGCCACATTCTGGAGGTAAAACATTGCATTATTAACTCTTCAGTCCAGTTGGCAAGAAAAAACTAAACTAATAGAATGAGGTTGCAATGTTTGAAATGTTTCTCAGATGGCTATTTATAGTTCGAAGTTTGTACTTTTTTTGTTTGGACTGATGCTGTTTAAGATCCAGCTGTTTCTGTGGCACTTTCTGACTTGGTAATCAACACCCTACATCTGTCGCTATGGGGTAGTACACGATTTCCTAATGACTCTTAGAATCTGATGCGTTGCCTAGGTGTGATCAGTCTTGGTTAGGCCACAGGAAGTGTGACACCCTCGCTGTCACAACCTGCAGATAAATCGGCTTTGATTAAAGAATTCATTTTTTGAGCTGATTTCAACATACGATGAATTAAGCTGTTGTAACCCTGTTTATCAATGTTTGTCCTCAAGCAAAGGGCAAATAATTCCTAAATGTGACGCTAAAACCAGAAGAAGTTTTGCTTATTGTGGAGTGGAAACAGATACATTAGAAAAATACACAAGTCACTTATTACCATGTTGTGTCTCTATTGTTTAATTCATACAAAAAATATATATATATATATTTTATTTTATTTTTTTGCAGAGCCGGTATTTTCCAGGTTAGCCGCTTCCAGAAGCAATGCTAAGCTAACAGCTTGTGCCATGTGGCTAAATTTAAATTAAGTTAAAACTTCTAGTAAAGTTCTTCATATTTACAGCGTAATTGCAGCAGATGTGTCCTTTCTTAGCTTCATCTCTTACTGAAACCATCAAACGCAGCACCTGCTTGGATTACATTCCCCCATCTGACAGCTAGTTAGCAGATATCACTGATTCATGCATTGCTCAGTGGTGGTAAAAATGCTGCTAGGCTGGAGTTGATTGTAATTGTTTTTAGAGCTTGTATCCTTTTGGGGTTTTACCTGGTAAAAGCTTGGCAATCTTAGTGGCAATCTGGATTTTTAGATTTCTTTGCAAAATAGTCTGGCTGACACGCTGGTGTTTGATTGTTCTCTGTGCTGCAGAATTTGAACAGTCGCTTTGCAGACTCTTTTCATATCTGCCAATTTGTGCTGAAGTAATCCAATTAAAGTTTTTTTTTTGTTTTTTTTTAAGACCAACAGGGAAATGATTTCAACATATAGGCATCTTCAGACACATGAAAAGCCTCCTCAAGACGTTTGTCTCTTCGGTAACATATAAAGCCAACACAGGCTGTCAATTAGAAGTTTATTTTAACTAGTTATATCTCTCCACTGTAGTAGAAGCTACTGTCAACGTTTCATTCAACTGGATAAACTAACTGGTCACTCGGTTGTTACAAACAGATGCATTAAACATAATTGATGATGTTTTATACCAAGTGTATAGACCAAGGTGTTGATGGATCCTCTTTCTCTACTGTACATGTGATACATACTCCAGCTACACCCATCTATTCACCCACCAGAAAACAAAAAAATACAACTGAAACCAACAACAGACATCAAATCAAGATTCAACAGGCCGGGCTGTTGGCACTAAACACACAAATACACGTTCAGCCAAGCTGCTGGTCAGAGCATCAGAGTATTCAAATTGGCAACAATGAAAAGCAATCAATCATCAGGCAAAGAGCTAAGTGTATTTGCCAGCACTGCTTTGATTTTGTTGACCTGAAACGCTGCGGCTTTGGTGCTTCTGAAATGGCTCGTGCCTCTGCTGGTAGCGAGGAATACTGCTGCTCATCTGGCAGCATAGATTTGTTTCATTCATGCTGAAACCAAAGTAATTGCTTTGAAAATGTAGAATAAGCTATCTACTGACCATACAGTCCTGTCATTAGTCGGCAAATTGAAGTTTTAAGTTTATGTGTTGAATTCATTTAAATGTAATTGGGCTGGAAAGGAAATAACCTGAATTAAAATGTCTTCCTCAACCAAATTAAACTCTGTGATTGTGCAACCTGTGAAAGTAATCAGTGCTTTTTTTTTTTTTTTTTTTTTTTTTACTGGTGTTCATTGGCATTTGGCCAAACTGTCTCATCACATTTGCTGTGTGCATTTGATGCTTCTGTTATTGAACAGATTTTTATTTTTTTAGCAGGCAGTGTTTCTGCTGCGTTGTGAATACAGGCACTGTATTTTGACTCAATTTCACATACACTGACCTGCTGCTGTAAATACTCACTAAAGCACCGGATGTGTATTAATTCATGGCTCAAACTAGACCCCAACAAATCCTCTATATATTCCTGTTGAAGTAACAGGAAGAAAAAAAAAAGAAACTCTGTGACTTGAAATAATTTGATCATAGGATTTCTTACCTCTTACCTATAACTACATATTGTTTATAAATTGCTGACCATTTCTGAATGCAGTTTTATATATGTTGGGTTTTTTTGATGTATTTGATATATTTTTCCTCCTGTTCAGCCACTGGTTTCCCTTCATTACTGTGAGCTATGAAAATCAATTATCAGGCTCTTGAAACTTTTCTTGCAATGGATAATCCATTACGGTGAATGTCGGGTCTGCGTTCAATTAAGTTAGTTACACTATATCTAATGAGCAGTGTGGAGACTTTTCATATCAATCTGCATTTAAACTACATTTCCAAGCAAGAATAATGTACCTTGGGCAGAATGTGCTAGTTTTTGCTAATTGATACTGGTTTTTTTTTTTCAAATATTGCACAACAGTAAATGAAAGCCAAGTGAGTAAATTCATTTACATCTCCAAAATGCTAAATGATTAGCTATAACATATACACATGACTTGTTGTATATGCTTAAACAAAACCAAATGATACAGTGTGTGACTCTTTAACAGTGAACACTCTTCCAGTTCATATATGATGTTAATTTGTTTAAATGTACAGCCTGTGCCTATAATATCTAACCTATACTTTACTGACTGTGGCTTTACTACTGGAGGCAAGAAGTTAGAAAGCAGTTCTGTCATCAATCTCAGTTGATGTTATTATTGTATTGCAAATCTGTTTTGTCCTGTCAGAAGATATGCTGTATTGTATGTTTTCACATAAATTCACTGAAACTGGATGACAAATGAGGAAAAGGCCAACTACAACAACATGATATGAGAGAATGTGCCCAGGATATGAGAAAATATAAACAATCTGGAAATGGGAAAAAAAAGGGAAAGAGAAGTGATGATAATATAATCCAAATTTGTATGCATGAAATGTATTTTTCCTTGATTCTGAGGGCTATTTGACCCAAGGAGAAGACTTTCCTCCTAGTGGCAGTTCATGGGCCATTACAAGGTCTCATTCACAAGCCAATTTCCTTGCTTCTGAATACAGAATATTGGACGGTTTCGTGTTGCATGTTGTTGCTTTGAGCAGGTATAATAAAACACAGAAACCATGCCCCAAACCCTGAATACCAAACTGTATATGGAGAAATAAAACATGAAAAAAAGATGATGATGATACATATTCAGTGCTTGTGGGGCTCCGTTGCACGCTTAGACTTGGAGAAAATCATATGTTTAGTCATCTGCAGTCATATTTCATGACATTTCTTTGGCATGGAGGAGATGTATTTCAGCATGGCATCAACAGCCTGACAGCCAATAACAAGACAGTAATGACTGTCAGGTCATCTAAGCCACCTTCCCTTCCCTCATGAGGACCTCATTGCATTTTAATCAAATTCTGCATGTGGGTGGCACATTCAAGGAAAACCTTTGCACATTCCTGTTCAGTACCATATGCTTGCAGACCTTCCCATAGTCGGGGGACACTCGCTGTATGCCCTAAGGCTCTAGTGGGTTTCCACCTGCCAGAGGGGGCTCTCAGAGGACACATTATGCATGGCAGACAGCTGTCCTGCCCTCTATATATGCAGCATGGGTTTGTCCATGCAGAAAGATGTGTTCGGACAGAAGAAACAGCATGGGAAAATGGATGGCGATGGTGATAGAGAAATTTCAAGGGAATATGGAAAGTGTGAGAATGTCTCCTGCTAGTAGGGAGAGTGCACATCTGCTGTATAACCCAGGATTAACCATCATATGGTGGTGTGCATGAGTGTGTGTGTGTGTGTGTGTATTCAGTGCATGTGTGTATCTTTAGGCAGGTTATTCTGTGTCACTGAGCTGCATCTGTATACAAGAAAGATACTAATTCTCAAAATTATCATCCAAGCTATTTGGTGATAGTACATTATGCAACATAGAGGCGGGTGACAAATCATCGCCATGGAACTAGAGGCCACCGTGTTGTTTTCTTTCTTCAAACCTGTGGAAAGGGGAGATAACACATCTGCTGTCTGCGTTCTCTTGTTTGCACTGGCACACATTGTCCTGATGTGGATACGTTATGAATATTACACCTACTAAAGAAAGTTATATGAAGCTATATAGATACTAGAAATTTTATACAGGGTCTGAAAGGTGGGTGTGGATGGCAAGTGAACTAGTGCTCCAGATTAGATTTTTTTTTTGTTTGTTTTAAATAACTTAATACTTATTGATAGTGTTTCCCAGTAGCATTCTATATTGCCTTCCTTTTCTTTGCACCCTTGCTGAATTAAATAAAACACCTCTTCCCTTACATAAACATAGTAGGCATAATCAATAACAATTTCCATGTTTTGGCACAAAAAATTACAGAGATATTCCCTGAATTTCACTATTATTCCACTCTCTGGTCTCCAATATAACAATCGCAATACACATTTGCGTAGTGACGTGCGGTGAGGTTTATGAGGCTGGTGAGTCACTGATCCTCAGAACAAACATGGAAACATTTTATATTGTACGCGATTATTAAAGAGCCATATTTAACAAGTACTGTTGGTTTTAATGAAGTGGGCTCAAGTTTTTAGAGTTCAGTTTGAATGAGCCACAGACGTAGTGTTCACAGCTTTGTAAGTGTAAATTTACCATTTCAAAAAAGTGTCAGGGCTCCTTTTTTATCGTCTTTTTTGTTGCCTGTTCTTTTTCTATTTCCCGAACATAATGTGGAAATTAAAAAATAAATAAATAATAAAGACCTGACTAAAAGAATCGATTTTGTGAAAAAGAAAACAGCTGTGAAAAGGCAACATTCATTTTTATTATTGGCCATGTAGCAACAGTATTCAAATGACTTTCAATGTCAAATAAAATAAAAAAGTTCTCTTTTAAAGCACACATTGTTTGTTTTCAAGTTCTGACATATTAATATACTATAAAAATGAACATGTTTGTTGATGATACTGTATATGGTTCATATTTAGCTGTTTTGCCTCTTTTTTTTTCATCAGCGATTATTCTGCTATTAATCTGATTAGTAGACGACACATTTCACAATCTGCGTGAGTAATCTCCTCCTTTCACAATCCCTCTTCATGTGTCTGGGGACTTCAGCTCTCTGCAATAATATCACATGTCACTGTCATACCATCCATGCCTTCTCTCTAAAACCTGCACAATTTTGACATAATGTAGCACAGTTACCTTAGTGAAGAGAAACTAGTGACAAGCAGCCAGCAACATGACAGCAGCATGAAATGGGATGTGCTGTATTTTCAGAGAGTGACACACTCTCAGTTGATTGGAGTTTCTAATCATGTATGAAAAGGTCACAGAGGAGTCTGAGTGTAGGGGGCGCACATTTCCCGGAAGACATGTGTGAGTGACACGATCCTTAAATCTCCTTTAAGCTCCTTAAAGTTTACAGTACACATAGCTGTGTTTTTATTGTTGTATTTGAAGTGTGCGCAAGTGTGTGTGTGTAGGGGAGTTAAAAATAGTCGGAGAAGGAAAGGATGTGGAGCACAGGTTCACGTGTGTATGTTCATACATATGTGTGTATATATGTGTGTGAAGAACTTAATTCAAACATCCCTGTTTACTTTTCTTTATGGTCAGCAGTGTGTAAGCACATCCATCCTCTCTGCTGGGCTGCAGTCACACGTCATGTCCTCGGGCTCCCGGTGCCGCTACATAAACACAAACCCCTCGGTGCCCGTGGGGATTTCATCCCAGAAGAAATGCGATGTCACCTGCTGTGCAAGGGGAAAATAACAATTGTCGAAAACATGACAGCTTTGTCCACAGCACCCTAGCTCGCTTAGCAGAGCACCGGGCTGCAGCTTTGAGTTGAATCCATAACACCACATAGCTTACCGGCCTTTACAGCTGCGTTACTGTGTTCAGCTCACTTTTTGTAGACATTTCTCACCACTATCAATCTGTGTGTCACTCAACACACCAACCAGGTTCTTGTAGATGCTTGCTATCTTGGCTTTTATCGTTCAGCAACCGAACCAGTAATGTTTCACTGACAAATGCCAACGTGCGACAGAACCCAATTTAGCGCCCAAATATGGCATCAAAAGAAAACAAAACGGCCTTTAAAGGGTAATGATGTATTATAATGTAATCACCCATAAATCTTTTAGATTTCATTACGACTGTGTAGACTATTTTTCCTCATAAGTAAATAAGGTTATTGACTTGACCTGCAGCTTAATCACTGGAACCAGCTGTCTCACGTGTGCAGGACCATTGAGGATTTGTGTTGTCCCATACGTCCCAGTGCGCTCAGTTTTACCTGTTGAAAGAATGATGCAAGCCAGCGCCTGTGCTAAAGCTGCATCAGATGCATGGGGCATTCATGTTGCAATCTCATTCCTCCTCCTCAAGGAACTAAAGTTATGGTCATAACAGTTTGATTTCTCAGAGGCACGTGTCTCTGTGTTCCTTTGTGTTTTATTTTAAATTACAGTCGGCGATGAACATGCTGTACATTATACAGGTTACAGTACAAGTGATGGACATATTTTAATTAAGTGCAATTAGTTTCTTTTAGGCATAATTGTTGATCATCACCAGCCTTACAGACATGTTTCTCATGTATCTTGGATACTACCAATAACAATAACAATGCAAGGAACATATATGTAAGAATAAACCAATCAGTCCTCTCCCACCTTCACTTATCTCACCGCATGTATCATAGAAATCGAAAACACAGGGCATGCGTGGGTCACACCTTTTCTGCTACTGATTGGCACTCACATTTTTGCTCATGCATACACACTAGGGATGCATGATTATATCGTTATCAGCCAATAAATAAAATGAAATATCGGTATCGGCTCAATGAACATTTCTAGTGATAAGATTGCGCCTTAATTATGCCTTAACGCTTGATGCTTGACTAAATGCTCGACACCATGTCCCCAGCGTGAGGTTACATGATGTCGATCTCATCTCTTGCATCAAGTGTGAAAGAGGGTGAAACTATGTGTCTGCAGTGTGGAGGTTTGTGAAACTATGGAAATTCTAAAAATAAGATTTTATGCCCCTATTACCCATCCACCCACTGATGTTAATGTATGTAATGTCATATGTACAGTATGTAAAAAGCGCATAACACTCTTAACACCTTCATATGTAGATTTTTTTTTTTCCTTGAGTAACTTTAAGGTTTAAAAATGTGTTTTATTACAAACAGTACAGAGAGTATCACATTAGAAGTGGGCAGTATGACAATACATATAGAATACCACGACACAAATAAATTTGGCAGTAAAAATGCTGAAGGGATCAACCCTTCAGCATTTTCTGTGTGTGGGTGTATGAGGACATCGTGGGAACATGAATGTGCAAGACTGCTTTTGTGCTGTCTGGATTTACTGGATTTTGATATTATTTTTGCATCAATGCGACAAAATACTTTGAAAAGGTCTATTATCATTATCGTTACGTTACAATATAGAGAGACATAAACTGATATGGTGATAGAACGTGTTATCTGTATCTCCTACAATATATATTTTATCTATATATTTTGTATCGGCTTTTTTTTTTCATCATTTTGCTGCATCATTCCATCAAATTGAAATATTCTGGATGTCGTTTTATACACTAAACATATACACAGTGAAATATGTATGTGGATTTTAACAATATTTATACTACAACCAGTAGCAACCTTCTTCAGACCAATGGTTATAGCCAAAAAAAATTATATACAGGGTTTCTTCTATCATTCATTCATCTCAGCCTCCTTCACAAACTCATATCAGTATTATAGTTTTAACTAGTAAGAACAGTTCTGTGAACCCACCTAACGTGACCAGTGTCATCAGAGATCCTACCTGCTCTTACATTCAGCAGGAGGAAGAGGCTGAGTGCAGATCAGGCATGACGCATCCCGCCAGGCCAGATCGGAACACAAAGGCGTAGCAGGGTGCTGCGTCTACCTCACATCCACACACTCACTCTCCGTCTGACAGGCCAATGTCAGAGCATGCCAGAAATATATGGTAATTACCAACTGCAGAGTCCAAGGCAGAATAATGGATTAACACAACCTGGTTACAATGCAAGTCATATTTCTTTTTTTTTTTCTTTTTTTTTTTAAACTAAGCTGCTTCAAACGTGTTTGTTTCTTCCAAATGTGCAGTCCAGTTCCCCTCCTGTCTGTCACTGTGTATCAGAGGCAGCGAGAGGAGCTCGGCGGCTGTCAGCTTCTGTCTTTTTCAAAGCCAACTACATTAATGGGTTACAGGTGTGACCCAGCCGCGCACAATTACTGTGTTTAGTCGACCTAATGCTTCTGACCTCTATTTACTAATGGGGAGAGACCTTTAAGGGGTACTCAAGACTGAAATCATTTTTGTGTGTTTGCCCCGAGTACTTTTTTTTTATTTATTTTTGGGTTTTTTTAGATTGTGAGTGGCTTCTACCCGAGGCTTTGCGAGCTCGGAGCATGTGCATTCTGTCCGCTCCTGTAAAGTAAACAGTGGAACAGAGGATTCTTGGAGCCTGGAGCATATATGGGAGTTGTGCACTCAGTAACATGACATGGGATGACAGTAGTTTAACTGCAGAGGGAATGTCTGAGTTTCTTTCTCTGTTTCATTCTTTCAGTGGCAAGACATGAGCCTTTTAAAGATGCTCTACTCACTCAGGGAATGTGTAGAAATAGTGAATTTGCTCTCTCAGCTCACTTTTTAGGACTTTTCTCATGTGCAGTCTGTGTCAACGTTGTTTGGCTGCATTGCTCTGGAAATATTTTCAAAAAAAAAGTAGTTGATACATCAGCATTTGTCATGAATATACTGATAATCGTACTCAGAGAATTATTCAGTCTGGGAAAAGGACAAGTGTGGATCCTTTTGTTGTAAATTTGTGCATTTTGCAAAACCCACTTCTTTGTAATTGGGTGATTAAAAATGCATATTGTTTTCACAGTGTGCTTTTATATGTATTATTAATATCAAATGAGGAGGCAGCTGATGTTGACAATATATTATAATGCCAAACCATCCTGATGTATCGGTGAAGCTGCAGACACCCTTTTGTATTGACAGATGGCTGCCTTTGTTTGTTGGCATAAAATAATTTTTGTTGTTGTTCACCCTTGTCATAAACATTGTCTGTGTCCAAATGAATATGTATGTGTTTTAGCAGTAGGGGCAGGCCCCACTAGGGACAGTGTCAGTGGCTGGCTGTGCTCTGGGGCTGCAGCAGGAGGAAGAGAAGCAGAGCCTGCATTGTGTAGAAATTAATCACATTACAAGGCAAAAAAAAACCAAACAAACATGGCTGGTTCTTCAACTGCTGGCTGACGACACTGGCTGTAACAGATACAAGAAGGCTGCCAGTCCAAGCATCCGCAGTCATTTACTACGATTGTTCAGTTGTCTTCTGCTGTATGTTTTTACTACCTCAAATTAGCTGTGAGCTAAAGACGCGGTGTTACATGTTCATCATTTCATTGTCTCCGATGATGTCATATTTACTAAACAGGAGAAACCTCTGCAGCAAATTAGACAGACATGTACAGACTTGATTTAAACCCTACTGTTGAGTGGCAGCAATAATTAAATATAAGAATAAGTACATGCTGAGATGAAAGTGGCACTCGTGCTATAATTGTACACATAAGATATACATCATGTGAATATAGATGTATAAGGTCTTCTGAGGCTCTGGAACAAACTTTGTAAAGTTAAATTGAATTAAATACATGTATCATAATCGTACTTTGCTACTCTGATCTGTTGATGTGTATTGATGAGTTCAGCCAACACATTACAGTATGTCAAAGGAGAGACGGTCTGTTCTGTTTAACCGAGCTGTAATAAGTAAACTAAATGTACGTAGTTACTTTCCACCACTACATTAAAAGGCTACTTCCCTAAATGTCTCTTTTAATGTGTAAGTAGGACATAACTACAAAAGCAAAGCATAAAAAAAAGTCACAGTGTAGTGTCCTTTAAATATTCCATAATATATAACAGTTGATATTATTATATCCATATGATGACACTGAATATTTTAGTATTAGTCTTCATTTTAATTTGATTTAATGAAACTACCTGCTCACACCGTGAAGTAACATTTCCGCTGACAGTGTAAACACATAACTGCACGTGTGTCCATCCACTGGTTCCCCAAGGTGATAAAGAATTATCTTTTTTTCGCTGTCACGGAGGATAACGGGCCTACTTTGGGGTGATGGCCCACCGTCTTTGTCTTCCTGCTCCATCTTTACGTTACAGTATCACAAATCAGTCTGGTTGTAATCGTAACTGTGCAAGGAGCCGGGATATGTTTAACTTTCACATCTTGTTCGGGCTGTGAATATTCAGCGAGGCCTCTCCTTTGAAGCTCGTCCTATGTCTCCTTTTGTGACTGAAGCTGCTTTATTCACTGTGGCTTCTGCAAAGTGATCTGTAATCTAGAGGGGACCACCCTGAGCTCTTTGAGGACTTCTGCAGATATCTCTCTAATGGACCATGTTTTTGGAAAAATAAAATATATAATATAATATAAAATTTTAAAATAATATTAAAATATTTTTTTAGTCTCCTGTAGTGTGTCTAGTCTAGTGTGTGTTTGAAACTAATAGTGCTATATCACGATTATTGCATATTTTCAAATTTGAAAAGGTATGTGCTATATCAATTTTTTTAGATTTAAGACTAACTCAAATTGCTAATTTGAGCTTGTGCAAAGCCGGCTGTCAACACAGTACAAATAAGACAGATTTTCTACCATTTGTCTCACAGGGCAGTTGGGTTTTCTTCTGCAATTTGTCTTGGAGATGTCCCGTTTTTGTACCAGCGAGCCTTGTATAACCCATAAAATCAATGCCCTGGATGATTTTTTTTTGAAGACCGTTTGGCCAGCTGTGTGAGACATCTCATTATGTTTTCGCTCTCTGTGGTATTCTGCAGTTCCTGTTGTGCCATGCAGTCATATGGGCTTTAAACATAGAACAAGAGCAGGTGCAGTCATAGTCCAAAAGCACTGGAGAGGAAACAAACACAAACAACATGCCTTATCCTGCCTTGAAGTGTCCCTTGTCCCCACAGACCTCTGCTGCGCCATCACTCTGTGTTCTGCAGCTCCACACAGACACACACACACACAGCAGCCAAACCCTAAACCCAAGCCCCAAATAGTGCTGATCAATCGCCTCCATTGCCTCATGCACAGTACCCGCTCCTTTCAGCCAGCAGGAGTATGGCATCATGCTGTGATAAATGGCCAGGCAGCTACAGGAGGCAAAGGGAAAGGTTCTTCCAAGACTGTTTTTGTTTAATTGCTAGGCCAAGAAGTAGAGTTTGATTAAACTCAGCAGGAAAAATAACACACGCCTGTCAGTTACTGTACAGCAGCAGGTTACATCACAATGTTGAGATTTGATGAGTTGACATCAATATTGTGAAGAACTCGTACAGGAGTAGATCCCCTCTGAATAATATTACCTATATACTCCATTCAACACTGAAAGAGATATTGCGTTATAGGCATGTGTTGCATTTTTTTAAAATGTTGTATTAATTATATTGTGCTTTTAAATAACCTCATTTAAACACTGGTTTACTTGTAAATTGGATTATTTCAATCCAATAATTACTTAATTTAATTTACTGTAACAGGCATTAGATATTATTACAATTGCATAATTATTGTGACTTTATTAAATGCTCAATAATTGTATAGGCCATTGGGTTTTTCTAATTACTTCTCTTTATTAAAAATACCACATTTACTGTATGTCTCTGTAAGCTGTAAGCCCAGTGACCCAGATAACTGCAAGAACTAAATCTTCTGTCCTGACCCGTCTTCTTGATGAAGTTGCACAAGGTACACAAGCATTATAATGAGCTCAGTTAGCCGTGGCTGGCAGGTGTGCATTTTCCACATAGATCTCAAGACCTTAAAAATGTTTGTTTTTGCTCATTTTTGAAATACTTCAATACAATGATGAGACTATGGGGAAAGGTTGACATTTACAACAAGCAACAATGTTCATTGATTTTAGCAGATAGATACTTGCCCACTTGCAACATTTTGCATCATAACTGTTAATTGTTATTGCAACAGCCTGTCTTTACAACTCCTGTCAAATTAACCACTTTGATTCTCAACTGCGATCTCAACCACACACACAAGGCCATCGCTGCATCCATCTCAACATCGGAGGAAACACTGTGGTATCTTTATCAAGTGCTGATGCGTCCGTAGCGAGTTGAGGTAAACAGCTCTTATGCCCACTTTGAGGCCATCAGCAGACAGCAAGCAGAAATAGCTGAAGCAGAGGTTAATGGATGCTGGGTACGCCTTTCCCACTGATCACCCTTTCTAAGCATGGCGTCAGGAGAGCTTCTTAGACGAGTCCTCTAGTGCTATCCAGCCAGCGCCGGTGTTCACAATGATATTCAACCTGTCCCTGGCTCAATCTGTTATACCTATATGCTTCAAGAAGCCCTCCATCATTCTTGTACCCGAGAAAACAAGACCAGCTTCCTGAACGACTAGCGCCCGGTGGCACACAGTTCTGTAGTGATGAGTGATGCTGTAGTCCCTGTACGCACATGACTGCGTAGCCACTTTTGACTCCAACACCATCATCAAGTTTGCTGATGACGCAGCTGTGGAGGGCCTGATCACAGATAATGAAATGGAAACCTGGACCTGAAGGATGATAACCTAATCCTGAACAGCAGCAAGACAAAGGAGCTGATAGAGGATTTTGGGAAGACATGTCACTAACTTGACTGATCGATCTGCTCAAGTGAATCAAGGTCATAATGTGCACCTGTAATATGTAATGGGTATTGAATTATTTGCAATTTACTCAATGGTAATATTGTACTATTACTGAATCTCTACCAGTACTTCCTAAATAACTTGGAGCTAAGGATTTGATAGCATATAATAAGTTATATGAGTTATCATTTTAATGAGCCTGTATCGGATTGACTAGTTGCGTAATAGATCTGTAAACTTACTAACCAGTTATATAACAAATCATTCCTGATTACCAATAACTAACCCTTACTTTGCCATCGGTAGTTACTATGTTTCTGCTGTATACTACATACTGAGTTGTTACTAGTGGAACTTATTAATACTTTATGACTTTACCATTACAGACAGAGCATATGATTATATAAATAAAGATGATAGTAGGCAGTAGCTAGCTCCTTTATTGTACAATAAAGGCAAAATAAATTACAAAATTTGGTCAATAATTACTCAAAAGTTATGGCCGTAGCACAGGAGGTACAGTGGGACATCCACCAACCACAGGGTTGTCGGGTCGATTCTCCAGCTCCACCTGCTCAGGTGTCCTTGAACAAGACACTGAACCTTTCTATGTATGCAAATGCAAGGAAATGACAATAAAGGCTAACGGTTGAAAGACTGTAGCCCTGATTCTTCTTCTTCTCCTTAAAATGTTGTGTACCTTACAGTGCTTCTCATGATGGTCTTTATTAGAGATTGTTGTTGATTATCGTTGGCTATCTGGGGAACTGTAATTAGTTGTGTGAGCACATAGCCAGTGTCAACCGAATCCCTAGTTGTTTATGCAGACCACATGAAAAATGGCCATTTGAAATGAGTCGAGATAATTACATTTGTAACCACTCCCAGATCCCATTATCAATTTATCTTAGAGTGATAGAACCATTTTCACTACCCTCAGGAGGTCTAAAACGTATCAATGAACCATGCAACTAAAATATCTCAGAGCTCTCTACCCTGTTTTATGACTCCCTCCAAAAAAAAATATACAACAATAAAATGAAAACTCTCCTTTTTTCCTTTATCCACAGATCTAATATTTTCCTGGATCTTTAACGAGTACCCGACATTTGTGAAGCAAGATACTCGCCGCTTCATCTCCCAGGAGACAGGAAATCTGTACATCGCCAAAGTGGAGCCTTCAGATGTGGGCAACTACACCTGTGTGGTGACAAACACAGTCACAAAGACCCGAGTCCAGGGCCCACCCACTCCACTAGTGCTCCGCAGTGATGGTAAGCTCTGCTTGTAGAACTCACTTACTGCACTGACGGGGTAGCCAGTGGCGGCCCTCCCTGATAAGAGGGGGGAAAAATGTCAAATATATTTTTACAAATTCTGTTATAAATGTCGGTTTTACCCACTAGTGTGTGCCTACATGCAATGTAAATGATAAACAACATTTCCCACCTACTAACGTTAATTCACAAGTGAATTTCCACAGACAGAGTGAGATATTTATTTATCTACCCGTTTGCGAGACGGACAATGGAGGAGAAAATCTCCATTGGGCTCGGATCATTTGGTTTCTATAATTGCAACCCTGCTGAAAACGTGGACTGGTCCTTGGCACAAGAAACAAAAAGCCAAACTTGTTTTGCTTGTACGTGAAAGTAGGACAAGTGTTTTTAAGGAATACAAATGAAATTCAAAAGGTTAATTATCTCTTTCTTTGCTAATTTCAGCATGTCCTTTAATATGTGGATCTGATACTTCATGCTGGCCTTATCAAGGCACTGCAGAAGAAAAGGTCATGGTCAGCACGTGATCTAGTTGTAGGCTTGTGTCCCAGGAGCATAATCCTTACTATATCTAATACAGCAGAAGAAATATGAAGTTAAATGTAATTTTTTACTAGAAATGTCTTATATTTTGGGGGGTTTATAGCTGATCCTTTCTCCGCCTCTTATTAAACAACTTTATCCTTGTTATTAGAATGTACAGTATGAACTATTAGTAATAGTGGTAATGCTTATTTTAATATGCCCTTCTACATGCTTACATTTTGAAGTCTCCCTCCACTCAAAACTCTCGTTTTTCTTCTTGCTCCTTCAGTTGGATGTTTCACGGTGCAGAATGATGTATGTGCAGTTTGTTTTCACATTTATCTGCTGAAGGGGGAAAAGTTTCTCTCACCTTAAGTCTCACTTTAAGGTGTGGAACTATGGGCATGATTTGTGACATCAAAAATAGTTCAGAGTCAATCATAGTCCGATATTAAACTCGAGTGTGGAAACCTGAAGCTTCCAAGTGCACATACACTGAGACACTGGACTTTACAGTGAAGTAGGAGACATCTTTGTGTCCAGCTGATAAACTTATATGGTTATGTTTCAGTGAGGGAGAAGGAGTACTCTTGATGACATTTTATGAATATGCTGGTAATAGACGGGTAGTATTAAGTATATTTAAGCGTGACTTAATTATTTTTCATATGTTTATTTATATGTATATATGAACATATATATATAACTCATCATATAAAACATCATTACTGTCTTACAGTTACACAGCAGTTATGACGTGTGTGTTATATATCAATTAAACTGTTCATACACATTAGTGAATTATTCAGTGTTAAATCAAAACGACTAAAATGATGTACGTATCACGTGTGATATATGTTGACACGCAGATACACAGATAAAAATATCTTTATATTGGTTTACAACTACGCTATAGTGTATTGATTCTTTATATACTGCTAATAAGTGTTAAATAAGTGAAATGAGAGTAAAGTGTTATTCGTATTGGTATAGTATCAGAATAATATTAGTATCACAGGATCTTGGCAGCCACTGTTGAATCGAATGTTGGCACAGAAAGTAACGCAGGATATCACAAAGCACTCCCCTCATAATCACAGCCTTTCCCCAGTCAACCTTTGAATGCAACTATGTATCTCTGCTCTAGTAATATAGTAATATATATATATATATACATATATTTCTTATTGTAGCCTCTGGGGATCAGATGCTGACTAAAAAGCAAAGATGAGGCAGTTGTGAAATGTTATTAGTAGACGTCCTTTTAAATCATAACCTGAGTATCTGACATAAAACAAACACTGTGTCTGCTCTACATGTTAAAACATTACCAAAATGAAATTCAATGAAACAATATATATTTGAATACAGACAACCGAGCTGTCAACACACTAAGAGCTGTCACATATTTAGACGTTTAAGTTGTGAATGAATGGAAGGTAGGAAGTATTCTATGGAAATAAATAGAAATAGTCTCAAAATGTCTTTCATCATCAATCACTGAGTGCCAGACAGAATCGCTAATGGATGGTGTGATTTGAGGAATTGTTTCTTCTAGCAATTCCAGAGCAATTTTACTCCCTTTCTTCTTTCATTATACCTTTATTTCACTGAGGCGCCTGCGACGAGCAGCAAAAACATCAGCTGCACCTCACGGTCACAGGGGCTCAGGTAGGGGGTGCCGTAAACAGGTGTCCCCTACAAAAGGTTATGGTATGAGGCAATTACCATCCACTTCCACCTGTCTGCATGAGCGTGGGTGATAGTGCTGTGGATACATTGCAGTATGAGACAGTTGTGATAAGGATCTGAATTAGCTTTCACAGTCACTCAGGGAGCCATCCTGATAACACATGCCTCACCAAATCAGCAAGATGAAATTGGCCTGTTTCCTCCATCTCCAGAGCTATTTGTGCAACACAGCCTTGAATTACAGCAATGGGGGGAAACCTATTGTTACACCGGTGGATGAGAGTGGCTTAAAATACTGTGATTGTGCAGCCAGGCTGAGAGTTGGCACAGCCAGGAAGAATGAAAGTGCACCCAATTACAAATTCATTGATATAATTTAGCTTAGTGTCATTTCGGTGGAAGAATATAAAATAATAAAACATACAAAGACACTCCCATCTTGTTTCATGAATAAGTCTCTCCCGAAAGCTACAATGCCAGAGAGCCCACGTACCAGTCTTCTCCTTTATCCAGAGATTTTTTAGCATGCACAGCAGCAATATTATAATCCACCAGAGCTGCTTCACCAACAGTGAAAGGGATGCTTTGTAGACACAGTGGCAGTATCCGGGGGGATTTCATGGGCCCATTTTCTGGTTCATAGCTGTTAGCACTACAACAACATGAAACTCATCTGGATGTAAACGCTCAAACCGTCTACGGATTCCCAAAGTTGTTTTTCCCATTCAACCTCAGTGTGTTGCATGTCCACTGGAGAGCTGTGTTTCGGCTTCTTTTTTTTCTCATTATTTTCAATGGCAGAGCATTCTGTGACAGCTCTGAGAGCGGGGCGCGTTTTTCTGCCGCTCAGTTCACAAACATTTCAGCATATTTATAGTAAAAGAAGGGCTGTACTTGAAAGAGGTTTTCAGTAGTTGTGTAGCAACAGCAGAAACCACCTCGTGTGTTTTTTTTATTTTTATTATTATTTTCACTAACACTAGCGCTCATTTGCATTTCTCTTTCAGGTGTGATGGGTGAATATGAGCCAAAGATTGAAGTTCAGTTTCCAGAGGTTGTTCATGTTGCCAAAGGATCCACTGTAAAGCTGGAATGCTTCGCTCTGGGAAAGTAAGCCGACTCTCACTAGCATATAAAAGGAAAAATATTACTAGAAAAGTGCTGGGATATTTTTTTTTTTCGTGTCTTTCACCACTTTGATGCTATTCTCATGTGTTTCAAGCCAGGCTTCGCATCCGAGAAATTAGAGGACACATGTTGTGGTGTGAGAATCTTCAGTTAAAATAACAGGTTTTGTTCAGAGTGCAGGACAGAAATATGCCTGACATTGGCCTCAGTAACAGTTTTACTTTAACTCTTTCCAGTCTAGGGGTAATTCTTGCAGTTTTACATGCATTCACCAGGGAATGAAAGCCCCCATAAGCCTCTTAAACCTTTCATATGAATTTAACAGTGGTGCGGCGAAGGAAACTTTGATCCTTAAAATACCAAAGAAATGCCCTAAATGTCGCGCTCCTGTCTCACTTGCATTTTAAGGATTTAAGGATAATTGGATGTTAATTTAAGCACCATCTCCCCGCATCTTGCAAATTAAAGCAAATCTGAGGCATTAAATTCAAATAATTAAAGGACCTTGAGTTAATGTTGGGTTGTATGTATACAGATAATAGTGTAATTAAGGCATTTTAAAGCTCCTTTAAGGGCTGTTTGTTTGCTACTAATTGGGTTTGATTAATTTTTCATCTAAAATGATCATTAGTATATGGCATCAGTATTTTGCAGCACAAATTCAACTATAATTTTGTTTTATTGGTCTCTGACTAAAGTCTGGTGAATGTGCTGAAAGTTTAAATGTGGCAATTTTTTTGTCTGTATAATAATCAATAAAAGCAAATGTTTGAGAAAAAATAATTACTAGATTTACTGCACAAAATGCATCAGTGGCTTTTTCATTTTGTGTAAAGCTTAAAAACACATTTGGCAGAAGTCATTTACAAAAATTGCAAGCTGTGACTTCAGAAAGGGTAAACTTCTCTGTGTCTCCTCTCACTAGCCCGGTACCCTCTATAAACTGGAGGAGAGTGGACGGTGTACCTTTCCCCAGGAAAGTGGACATGAGGAAAGCCAGCGGCGTCCTGGAAATCCCATATTTCCAACAGGAAGATGCTGGCACTTATGAGTGTGTGGCGGAGAACTCCAGGGGAATGAACACGGTGAAAGGAAAGCTGTCTTTCTACGGTAGGTGATCCTGTCGTGCATGAATATTTTGACCAGCGTACACCACATCTGTCGGACCTGTTCAGACTGAGAGGCAGCGAAAGCAGACACAACTACAGTAGTAGTTATGAAGCAGTCAGCGGCCACGTGGCGTACATGAGGGAGGCTTGTTTTAACGACGCATCAGAATGATTAAAGGCTGTCAGCCATGATGCTTCTAATATTTTGATCCAGATTAAAGGAGTGATGGGGATAAGGCTGAGCCCTTGGATACGACCTTGTTGGTGAGCCATGTATTGGATTCCACCAGATGGCATCATGATTGACATCCAACTTGACTGGAGATCAAAGCCGTTCAATGTACTATACATAGACCAGTGACACATATGTCAGGGACATAATCTGCACGGCAGCATCTGGATCAACAGGAAGGGGGTTAGTAGCTCCACTCATTGTTAATGATAGTCCCGTAGTTGGACTCGCACCTATTTAGTTCAGATACTAGCAGTCATTATAACCACTGACTGGAATGTGTAGTCCACTTCATTTCAAAATTCAACTTCCATGATAATAGAGTATTTTCCTCAAGAATGGGTATTTTATTAACAATCTATTGGCTGCAGCTATATTTTGCTAATATTTGATTGTTTAAATTTGAATTTAAAATAATATAGTAGTAAATATTTGACATTTGGAAAACGTTATTCTTAAATTCATCAACGGTAAGTACGAATAGCATCTGCATGCAGCAGATACTATTCAAAACAAACCCAAAATAATTATAATATTAATAGTATTTTGGAGCATTTGTTGTGACAATGAAATTCCTGCCACATTTTTGGGTGAGACCGACACTGTTCCATGCTACATGAGTACTTTATTTTGTCAGTATTCACAAAACAATCAGCACACACAATGTACTCTGTTCTCCCGCCGTGCAGTACACACAGATAATGGAGGAGCTGCTCACAGCTGGAAAACTTCAATTATAATTGTGGATGGTGGTGAAACAGCTCCTGAAACACACCAGATAACAAAAAAATAACTTAAAGGTTTGAGGAAAACATTTAACTGTTTCTTTGATAAGTGTAATTGTCACATTTTATGTTGATGTCTGGCTAGTATGCAAGGGTTAAGTATTTAAGTAATATACCATTAAGATTAGCATATTCTATATAATATACTATGCATGGAGTCAGTGTCTGATTTTCTTTAATTGGTACCATTTTTGTGACTTATTATTAAAACTAAAAGGCGATATTGATATTATGAATCATGTTCGTCGATCCATAGAAATAAGTAAAAATGGCAAGTTAACTGGTATGATCTTACTAATTTAAAACTCTATACTAGAGCTGTTTACCTCCAACAATACCATGACATTTATATTTCTTTTTTCCGCTTGCTCTTTGAACAATCTATGGATTCACTTCTGGTTTTCCGCCTTTCAAGTTGTGCTGTGTCAGCTGTCAGAAACAACTCATTTGGTGAATTGAACAATTTGACATTATTTACAACAGTCTCAGGAAGCTCTCAGCCTCATTCACTAGAACAGGAGCACACTGTGATCCACTAAGGCTTGATTTGTCCTTTACAGGAGAGCTACCAGTCCGCTCTCATGCTGTCTGTAGCCAGGTGATAAAAATCTGTAATCTTATTTTGAAGTCCCCTTTGAATTAAGCCTTTGAGACATTCATCAGCAGTAAGCCAACGGGGCAATCGATAAATGGTATCTCTTGTATATCCATGCAAGCTACAGTGGGAAGAGCCAGGCATTGTGTTCGACAGTAAGAAAAGCAGGTGTTACTTTATGCTTGCTTCATGGTCATTGTTAAAACATTTGCACCCCTATTAATGCAAATTCTAGATGAAAAAAAAAAACGCTGCTTTTTCTGTCTTAAAACCACGCTGACACGAGAGCCCCCCCCCCCCCCCCCCCCCCCTAACGGATATGAAGGAGCTGTATTTCTAAAATGTTTTAAAACTTCAATTTTTTTCCGTCACTTCATCTCGTCTTGATGTATTTTAAAGAAATGTATTCATAAAATAGAATATGTATTAACTGAAACAGGAATTCATTAACTACGTTGAGGCTTTAGAATCACATTTGTGGTTTTAAGCTCAAGGTGAAATTAGATCAATTATATCTTAATGGAAAAGAAGTTCTTTTCACTTTGGGTATATTTAGCCACAGCCTTTCTCCCTAATAGTCATGATTCTGTATTAAAAAGCAGTTTTTAATGACAAATTCAAGCCAAAGACAAGTGGTTTTGTCAAACGTCTGTCCCTGAAAGTAAAGCTGGAAAAGTCATTGTCTTTTGACTGCCTGTTGATCAGCAGGAAAGTAAATGCAAAGCTGTGACAGGTTAGTTTCCTCGTTGGTTTCACATTTGTGGTTCTGTAGACTTACCGCTGCATTATCTCACAGTGATTTCACCGATAAGGTAAATTCCCATCCTTCCTCTGCTTTAGCCACTTGACGTTTGGCTCGATTGTATGCGTACTTGGCCCAGTGCAGGCAGAGATGGGCTGCCTTCTTTCATTTGGTAAGCGTTGACTGAGAGTCGATACGTTTGCAGCAGGTGACGGATATAGTGAGGGACCCTGACAGTGAGGAGAAAAAAAAAACAAAAAAAAATCCAACAACAATGCAGGCCTGAAATGTGCAATGGGTGGGGCAGATCAGTCAGGCTCTGATGGAGGATTGCAGTAGCGTAAATGGATGTGATGCTAAATAACTAGTGATTGTGAAATCTTACAGAGTTTCTATCATCTCTCTTAGTGAGTTCTTTTTTGAAAGCACATACAGGCACATACTGCATAGGCTGGATATGACTCGGAAATAGGTTTAAAAAAAATAATAATATCTACAAATATTTCTTTGATCTACTTGGATTTTGGTGCAGAGTATTTTCAGGTCTCCGACATAAATACACAAGAAAACAGAAATGCCCCCCTCTGGTTTCAACTTGCACTGTTTTTTTTTGTCTTTTCTCTGTGTTTCTGAACGCCCACATACAGTACATACACACACCGGCTTGCACATCGACTACATGCTGTAAGTTGTAATGCACAGGGATCCTGCAGGGATACATTCGCTGTCACTGGATTTCTCACTGTTTTATCCTGCTTCTCTCAAAAGCAAAATACTGTATTGCACCGGCCAATTAGAGCAGGATTTGTCTGGTTACTCAAAAGCCTCCACAAAGGTCAGTCCTTGAGAGTACTAGGTGAGGTCTGTGGAATGGAAAAGTGTGGTCAGCCATTACTCTTGTCCTGACACCGGCCTTGTGTGATATAGGATGATAGTAGTTTGACCTACACATCTTCCAGAATGTACAGAGCATTATGGAGAGAGCTTTACACATCTAGGTTTATGTACCCCTTTTTTTTGCTTAATCATTAACTAGCCTTGAGTTACTTGCATGACATAGCGACAATCAATTCTCCTCTTGTATAATTATACCATCATTTACTCAGATTGTATTGAATGGAGGGGTTTTATGGCACCAGCAGCCACCCTAATGTATATGGATCCGTTTTTCATCACATTTGTTCCAGTATAAGCACGCTAGGAAACACTGAGAGAAACCATGTGATGATTCGGCATAAACAAAAGGCAATAAATGAGTCCCGTCACCAAAAATCAAACAGACAGGACTGGAACCTGCTATCATTCCTGAAGTAATTGATGGGTCTTGTAATGCAAGACAAGAAGACAACTACTACAACTAAATTATGACCAGCTGATAAACATATAAATCATTTGTAAGTCATCTACCGCAAATTCAGTAAACCGTAAACGCAGCCTGACAGGCAAAATTCAGGGTAAAAAATATCTAAAGCACGAAGATCCTCTCCAGAAAGTTAAGTTATTATTAAAATCCCGACATCGTCAGGATGAACTCAGAGATATTTGTCATTTCAAAGTTTTAACTGCTTGAACTCAGTTTCCCACAACATACTGTTGTTCTTGTAACAGCGATGATGTCACAAATCATGATCGCAGGAACACACCATCAACTCACATGTGAGTGCAACAATAGGCAAAACATTATCGAGTATGTAGTGAGCACGTGATAATGGTTCAATGCGACTCAGATTACCATATCAATATTGTTACCAACTCCTCTTCTCTCTTTCATCTCGGTCCCAGCAGACCTGTTGCTTATTTCATTATACAGTAGCTACATAATTACTCTATTTTTATCATTTTTCTACATTTCCCAGCTCCTCCTCATCTCATTGAGAAACCACAAGATGTCCAGAAGCTCATTGATGACTCGTTGGTGTGGGAATGTAAAGCCACAGGGAAGCCGAAGCCTTCATTCAGGTGGATGAAAAATGGAGAGAACCTGGAGCCTGCAGAGGTGAGATCTGCCAAGTGCGAGCATCTCTTTAGAATTGAAGATAAAACTGCTTCCAAGGTTAGACTTATGGCAGCGGCTTTGGCACAGATGTTTCTCCTACACTCAGTGCTGCTGAATGAAGAATGTGAACAACCATGTAGTGTATATTTTCAAAGCTTTATTATGCTGCTTGTTCAGGCTTTAGTGACTAATTACCATACATTATCGTCTTTTTCATTACAACACAGCTCCTCCTGTGTTCGCAATACATTATGTGGTTCATTTCTGCGAAACAGCATTTATTTCAAGGGAATTAGCGTGTGTGTGTGTGTGTGTGTCTACTGTGCTTTACTTTGCTAAAAGACTAAACTGTAAACGGGCCAAGTATTCCATGCTAATCTGGAAAGCAGTGATGTAAGAGGTGCCCTAATCTTTTGTTAAATCTGTCTGTGGCGAGGAGAGATTTAACGTGCAGTTATTAATCCTGTGCCACTAAAGACGAAAAAGTGAGATTCTCTTTACAAACACTGCATGTCTTCCTTTCATTTTAGTTCCCTGCCCCCTCTGAGTTCCCATTATGGATATTATGATTAGAGATGAGCCTGCTGTGGCTCCAGACAGCTTTCTTGTACATCTAACTTTAACCGCAGCAGAACTCTGTTCTGTTGTTGCATTTGCAAAATTATGATTCAATATTCCTTCATTGTGTTGCATTATCATATTGGATCTTTTAGCCAGGTTGTTTGGGGGAATGATTGATTGGACACTCAGGCACAGCTTGCACCTGATAAATAAACAGGCGTTATGTTAATTTGCTTCATTATGCAAAAAAGGCGACAAACACACCGGAGGATATCGATCAGTACTTGAATGTTATACATGTCGCGGGAATGAACCCGTTCTGTTGTTATATTACTAGAGGCAACACTCTGCACAGCCTTTTTTTTTTCTTTTTTTTTCATAAAAAGCAGATTTGGCTTGCTATCAGGGAAGAATAATCAGCAATCTGTTTGGCTAACATTTTTATCAAAACATTTTATAAGGTAACACTCTTGTGTGTGTGTTGGCTAGAAAATAATTGTTGTTCTAATGGGCCATTGGCAGTTGATATTTGATATTTAAAAAAAAAAAAAAAGTTCAGTGTTCACTCCTATATTTTTCATTTTTAATATAATGCACATTTCCAAGTCTATATTTTTAATCTGGATCTCTACTGGGTATTTAACTCATTCTGACCCTTTATGTAGTTCTTCAGTTCAGCCTCTGTCTCCCTCCCCGATGAGCCCCACTCTGTTCTGATTTGCCAGTTTGGGAGGCTACATAAAGACACCATGAAACAAAACTATAAAATATGACAGTGGACAACACAAACAACACAGGGGAAAACCCTTAGCAACAAAAAACCCTTAGAAACAAAGAAAATGGAATAAACATTGCAAGCAAAGACCTGCCTTTTGACTTGCAGGGAGCGTTTTTACATACTTTAACCTCAAGTTTTGGAACCATATTTAACATGTTTGATATTATGACAGTTAATATAACCGTAAAACCAGAGAAAGCATATATCCCCTTTAAAATAAAAGCACGGTAAAAGGTAAAATTACTAACACACCTCGCCACACTCAGCCACACTGGATTCATAGCACTGAATGCATGATTAAAGGTTACAATGACTGTGTTGACTTTTGTGCGGCAGATTTCCTCTTAACAGAGATATAATAAATGGATATATTCAGAATCCATGGGTGAACGGATTCATCAGCCAAGGTGTTACATTGTTTGAAATGCCACCATTAGCCACAGTGGCTTAATGAGTGGAAGAAAGGAAAGGTCAATGATGTAAGGAGCAGAGGAAAGAGGAAGCACTGTTTGTTGTTATTTATTGCAAGTGAATCAATTGAGACCTTTCTGATTGCGTAGTTCACTGGAATATCTCAACAAACTCATTTCTACCAGCAGTTTTCTAACTTTGAAGAGCAGGCGTAGGTCCACACACACAATGTCAATGACCGCACAGCTCAGTGGATTTCTAGAGGGCTGTGACATACAGTATATAGCTGAGTATATGTGCATTCAATTATTCAGTGTCGGCCCCTGTAAAATATTTAAGGTCCCCAACTATTTTTAGTGTTTCCCTGTAATAATAGTAACTTTCAAATTGGTTTTACAAGTGCTGGGCTCTTTGTTGAACAGACAGTTAACATACTGCTGTTTCAGATGCAGACCTTACAGATTATAAGACGTGTGGTCTTTTTCCTTGATGGTGCTGTGTACCACCGCCCAGCATCGAAATAGCAATATTTTATTGGAATGCTCCATTTCTTGTGGCTGCTTTCGCCTTGAGGACCTCATTCTCTGCTGCTTTATTGACAATGGCTGGAGGATTAAGTGGCTGTGCAATTAAAGGGAAACTCCACCGTGAAACAGGATTTAGTCCGTTTAGAGGAGTATGGGACCACCATAGACATGGCGTACTGTAGCGCTCTTAAACCGAGGTTATTCTTGTTGCACCTCTAATGTCAAATCCTTTGAATTTCCAGGAACGAAGATGTGATTTTACTAAAAGTATTCATCAATTTAAGCGTTGTTTCGCATCACCTCAACAAAGACTTAGTCATTCTGAAGTAAAATAGCTGTTACCAGCAGTCAGACAGAAGCAGCGTACTTTTCTAAACCACCGAGTCATTTCTTAATGCCATCCATTCCTTATGTGTTATTGCAGTTTTGTATCAAATGAATCAACCCTGTGTTGTTGGCAAATGACATTGCCAATCATTTTCATTCAGCATAAGGCGTACAGATGGTCCCCCCAGGTCCCTGCATGAAAAACTGCTGATTGGAGAGGAACGTCATGGTTAATTAATAGCAGCCGTAAACGGGAGTGCTTTCCATGCACAGACTGATATACGCCACCGTTTCCCTCCCTTGCCAGGAGGGATATTCGCCCCTGCACATCCCGAGCCGCAGAAGCGTTATGGAAATTTAGTCTCAACCTGTTCAAACACAGGATTAGTTTGTGATCTTTCAGTGAGGACAGTCTATCTTTTCATGTGACAGTACCTTAATCCCCCGCAACTCAGACACCCCTATGGAAATGGGCTCTAATGACATTATGGGTGCGACCGAGGAAAACACAGGAGCTGAAGGGCACGAGGAGGCAGAACCTGACGCAGCTGCGCAGAGATATATGAAAACTACTCAAGGATTTAATACTGTATAGAGAAAGTGTTGAGGGAGGACCCAAGTTCACAAAGATGAACATATATTGAGTATTAAATGTCCAACAGATGCACTGATCCTACTGAGTTTTTAGTTCATCATGCCCAGCCATCCTTAAATAGATCTTAATTTGATGGCTCAGTGACGAGCAAGATTCCTCCTGCAGGCAGGCAAAAAAAGAAAAAAAAGAAAAAAAAGACAGTCCAAACAGATGAAGAGGTGGTACAGCATGACCATGTACACAGCACTTAGTATGTATAGGGCATACCTATCAGAAAAGCAATTTTCACAAGGCAGTATACCCTCAGATGTTACAATATTCCTTCCCCTCTTATCCCCTCCTCCTGCTGAAGGGGAAACAGGCCCTGTGGTGCAGTTGGAGATATAAATAGGGCATGGTTTTATTTCACTCTCATAAACATGCAGATTGATTAGGGTCATTTTCTGCTAGCCTGCCTCCATCCACCCAAGCCTTTCCCTCCATTAGTGATGAAAACCTAGATTTATTGCCACGTCTGTCACTTCCAGACCATAATTCACTGGCCCACTGGCTGGCTGTTTTTATGTAGATGAGCAGTGGGAATAAGGCATATTAAAAGCATGCGTCTCTATGTCCATAGGAGCGCATACAGGTTGGAAATGGAGCTTTGTCAATCAGTCGCCTGACCCTGTTGGACACAGGAATGTACCAGTGTGTGGCCGGAAACAAGCATGGCGAGGTCTACTCCAACGCAGAGCTCCGAGTTATAGGTAAGATGTTTGTTTGGCGTGTATTGGCATGTGCGTTGTCATGGAGATGTGCGTGCAAGCATAGATTTGTTTGTATGTTGTCTTCTCCCTCTGCTCTATAGTGCTGGCTGACCTCCAGCCTCCCTCTTATTGGCCACTAATTGAAAAGCATTAATTATAAGATGAATGTGTCCGTCTGACAGTGATGTATGCCAGAGCTGCTTTGTTCACCATACTCGCCCATCTGCCCTGTCAAGCCTGTCACTCTCCACTCTGGGCTGGCAGCAGCTCTCATTCACTATTCATCCTCCAGCATGTCTCATCCTGATCATGTTGCTGATTGGAATCAGGCTTAACGCAGCAGTGTGCACCGGTCATGCTAAAGGTGGAGATTCAAAAGAACAAGATGTCAAGGACACTGTCAGACAGTCGCACACATATTTTTAAAGTTGTGATGTGGCGAAAAGCTAAAGAACATGACCTTTCTGTCTCTTCTATAAAAAAAAAGTGACATAGATTCACATGTAGCCTAACTGAGAATAATAATAAGCTACATAAATCTTTTGAACTCTACATCAGTTGTGGCCTTTACTGTGTGGCTTTCTGAATACTAATTATTCAGTTTCTAACAAATTGAATCTACATGGCAATAAAGCAATATATTTATGAACATATATTTCGAAATGTTGATATAGGTACATATAAATAATCAGATAATTTGGAGGAAAAAAGATGCAGGGCTTTTACAAACACTTGGCTTTGTCTCAGCTGTTGCCCCAGATTTCTCTCACAACCAACTGAGGAGCCAAACGCTGGTGAAGGTAGGAGGAGATGTGCTCATCGAATGCAAGCCCAAGATGTCACCTTGGGGTGTGATCTCATGGCGAAAAGGCAGCGAACCACTCCGAGAAAGCAGCAGGTAACATAAACACTCAAACATTTTGTTCTGCTTTAACCCCCACTATGAGAACTGCTGGACTTTTCTGTGTGTGCCCTCATTAGTTTTCACTTGGTACAGATCCCTGGAGCTCAGATGTGATGCTTAGGAACTAAAACAGAAAGGTGCTACCAAATTGCATAATGGGAGATGTAGGATTGAGGGGATTTTTGGAGCTTGACTTGACTGAGTATACTGATACTAAAACTGCTTTCAAGCATACTGTACTTTGTAAAGGGATATTACACTTGTTTTTTTAAGCAAGTATTTTAGGCAAAGTAGTCAGCACAGAGGGAAATATTAAAGCATGACTTTTCATACAAAGCAACATATTCATTTTGGTAAAGTTTTATATAACAGTCTATTTTATCACATGGTTAGAACATTTTATGGATTTAAAAAAAAAAAGTGCATCAAAACGCTTTGAAAAATTTTTGATGCAGTCCTCAGATATGGTGAAAACACTTGCAGAACAGCTAAGAGAAAAAGCAGCAGGAAGCCCCACTGAGTAATGGTTAATGGGGTTTACCATATTTCATCTTTAGTGGTGGCCAAACAGACTGGCTGCTGAGTAAATTCAAAGTGCTAATGAAGTACTTTCCATCTCAGCAGGGATGATAAATGTTCCTGAAATCTAATTATTCAGCTTCTGACATGTTTTTGAGGAACACAGGGCAATCTTAGTGTCCTGCAACGACTGACCTCTGAGACGTAATATGTGCTAAATGTGATCAACTTGTGCCAGTGTGTGTGTGTGTGTGTGTGCGCACGCGTCTGTCTGAATGAAGTGTGAAGTCTGGCCCAGTAGCCTCATTGCAGACAGGGGTCACCCATTGGGTGTCACCACTCTAGCATGACTCCGCTCTGACAGCAGGACTGTGTGCACAGTGTCTTGCCAGGCTTTTGCATATATACAAAGCAGTGTTGTTGCTTGTCAAACAAAGTGGTGGGGAATTTGCATAGTGGTTCCGCTGCCGGTGCCCTTCACTCGCCCTGCGCCTCTTTCATCACACATTTCAACCTCACAGCACTTAGACCTTTTTGAACTTAGTTTAAAATTGATTTCATATTTGTCTTCGGCATGACACAAATTGATATCCTCAGTGATAAATGAAATGGCAGCATCTGTACCGCAGATAAAGAGATGCTTTGTTTTCCTGAAATAAAACGCACACTGCATATACATGTGCTTTAGTATTCTTACTTATTCCTAACTATAAATCACACAATGACCAATTGCCCAACAGCTGTGATAAATAATGAATAGTTCAACTTAAGTAATTTAAGTGTAATTAATAAATCACCCTAAATGATTGAATGTTTAAAATCGGGGTATTCTCTTTGTTGCTGCTGTAGCTGGAAGGTGGATTTACTGCAGACGCTTAGCTTAGTCCCTCAGAGCACTCAGCGTGTTGTGACAATGATAACAATTAGCAGATGGAGTTCTTTGACACTATCTTTATTCTGTTTTGATGTTTGATGTTCGGAAATATGTTTTAACGTCTTTACTCGCACTAAATAAATGATATTTGCCTCAGACCACCTGTGCTGCTCCAATATTAAGAAGTACAGATTTGAAATTAAAATTCAACAGCCCCAGATGCATTACATTAAAAGGACATTTTTGCCATGATGCCGGTGTGTATTGGAAGCCTGGAAGTGGAGTTAACATTTTACAGAGCTTGAAAACACATGCCAGAGCCTTTAAATGTGCTGGCTCTCCTTTACTCTCTTTCTTATTATCTCCCTTTTCCTCTCATCTGTGACATACACACACATACACCCCTGTGCTGTATGCTGCACAGTAAAAATGTTTAGCATCTATTGTGGCGATCATTACGACAGTTGTCTTTGAAACTGATGCCCAATAATAGCTGTCTTGCCTGTAGGTCGACTACAATATTTAGTCTTATCCTGCTGGTTGTTTGTAAAACCATGAAACTTGAAAGCAGGACACTAACGCAAATGATGGAGAAAACAGCATCCTGGTTTCACACATGAACTGAGTGTTAGGTCTGTGTTTTATGTTTCTTCCTAGTTAATTGCATTAGTGTTTTTCTGTATATAAGAGAACTGTGTTTACACATATGTACAGTAATTGTGGATATCTGAGCAGCCCTGTTTGGTTGTGCACCTGTACTGAGACGTGCAAAAATCATAAGATGTAGCTATGAGCCCCTTTTTGTTGAAGATTAATTGCCTTAATTGCGTTAGCACTCCACAGTGGCTCCAGAGGAAAGGGAACTAGTGTCACCAGCTGGGTAATCCATCTTCATAGCAGCAGCCCCCTTTTTTTTTCTGCAGGAGACCGGTGGAGGGAGGGGGGGTGTCTTATCTACCCCAGACAACCCTGCAGGGACAAGGTTTAGATGACATCAGCTGGAACAAAGCAGCTGAGAACGCAGAGCAGAGCAGGTCTTGCTGATGAGTGTGTAAGTGGGCCGTGTCAGCCACGGAGAGCAGCCTAAAAAGCAAGCCATTTCAATATGTCACTAGCAGGGAGATATCAAGTTTGTAATGCCCCTCACACCAGGCACACTCAATCAACTGTCTTCTCACAAGCCACCGCAGGATGTGCTGACGTCCCAATGTTGCGCCCGCCATCTTTTAAAGACCTTGAGTATTTCTCTCTATTGGCTTTAACAGACATGCAAATATTTATGCTGGGTCTTCAATCCTTTGAAAAAGGTGTTTAAGCCTGGGTAGGGGGGCATTAAAGTACTTTGGGCGTGGCTGGGTCAACCCCCCCCCCTTGTTTCCACAGCACCCTGGCGCAGCAGCGCGTCTCTTCAACTGTGCGGAGGATACATGTTGCTTTGTGTGTGTTTCCGTGCAGATTTCAAAAGAAGAGGTTTGTGTGTATTATAATTGCTGAGGGGCGATGGTATTTCAAAAAACAAAGTGCACCTGGTAAACTGCTGCTCTGTCTAAATGCCAGTTGTTCTCCTGCTGTGTCCATAAGTGCAGGACAAAGCAGACATGTAAAACATCAAAAAACTAGTTTTATGTATTGATTCATTAATAAACGTTCCAATTACATATTGGTTTAAATACATTTAAAGGGTTTTCAGATTCAACAATGAACTCCAACTAATCATGTCAGTTGTGACATTCGGAAAGTGGAACACAATCTATGATGACAATGGTATTTATGTATTTTTTTCATTTTATATTTACTTTCTAGATTAAAATAATAAGAGAAAATCTAACATTTCTCCCTAAAACAGCTGCGGATACACTGAGGTGACAGCTGCTGTCTGTCTGTGAGACAAAAAAAGCATAGTAAAGATTGTATTGTTTATATTTTTTCTACAATAACACCAATTTGACTAGCTTTTGTTTAAATAGACGAGGTTACGTCTTGATGCATTTGTTAAAACTAAAATTAAAATATAAGAAAGCGACCATTGTTTTAGCGGCATGTTTGGCCAATGATCAAGACAGCCTTTATTGGTCGGTTTGGTGGTGTATAATGATAAAACAGAAAGCTAATCTTGTTGGGAAATCAGCGCTGCCTTAATCTCTCAGTACATTCATGGTGATTCAGTACAAACAAGCTGCATCTTTATCACACATTGCGAGTAAATCACTGCTTATTCAGACGGGACAGCCGTGCGTTACAGAAAACATTACAATTAGCAGGCTGAAGACTAGAAATGTTTACATCACTGTCCTCTGGCCAGATTTAAGACTTTCTAGCATCTCTGCTGTCGAGGACAGTGGCTGTGGTTAGGACATGATGTGCCCACAAGACTTCCTGAAAATAAGATGAAAGTTACAGGAGATACAGATGAGGAATGAAAACTAAGTCAACATGAGGTGAATCTATCTCAAATAAATTCAATGTAACAGGTTGAATTTAAGAAATTCCTGTTTAAGCTTAATTTATCAATGATGAAATATATTACCACATGTCATATATAGTAAACCTGACTAAGTGTATTTTGATTTAAAGAAACTTAAGTACTTAGGGAAATTATAGCATCTGAAAGTCATCATTTTTGATATCATACTGGTATGATGAGATCTGTATGAAACTGAAATACAACCAAACCATGCTTAAAAGACAGCTAGGCAAGATAAAAATAAAAACAGCTATCATTTTTGAGTTGTATATCTCAGTGCACAATAATTCCATGTTTAACATGTCCAAATTATACTTCATCCTTGTCATAAAGAAAACACTATCAAATCTCAAAGTGGCCACATTCGAGCAGTTTGACACACTAATGGGCCAGTGGTTTTCAAGTCTGTGCAATTTACTTTGAGAAATCAAATGCTGTTGGGTAATTGGCCCAAATGTCAGCCACTGCTTCCTCCCATATTTCTTTTTTCTTTTTTTCATTCATCACAAATTGAGCTCAGAACGTTGAAGATTATTTTTTTTTCTATGTTTTGCCTTTATTTGAGTGGAGAGAGACAGGAAACACAGGGAGAGTGAGCGAGGGGTATGACATGCAACAAGGGTTCTGCAGCTGGCAGTCGAACTGTGGATGTTGAGATTATGTGGTATGCATCTGAACCGTTAGGCCACCGAGGTGCTTCATGTACACTTTGAGGCCTCTTGATTTCTGTTTTTTGCTTCTGCCAACCTATTGACACACGCGTTGAAGAGCAAGTGTTGCACATGAATCAGTATCGCAGGTTATTGGACTCATTTCTTGCCTTCAGCTGATTTGAAATAATCTGCTAGATGCAGCAGGCAATTTGAGGGGAAATAAGCGGGGAGGCCATCCCCCTTTTTAGCAAAATGCCCCAAATGAATCCCCCTTATTAACGTGCCATCCCCGCTCTCTAGTAGCAGAGAGAGTGCAGGGGCAGAGGAGTTGTTTAGTTGAAGTCTACCTGACTCATTGATCCTTTCACTGGCTGTGGTATTCCTATAATATTTCTATGATCATGCTGCTGAAAATACCCCCAGAACAAGCCACGTCTGTAACAAAATATTTATATATACATATACCTCAGAGTGGAGCAGCGACTGTGACTGAGGAAATTAACCTGCACTGACCGCACCACACTCAGCTGCTACACTTACACAATTCGAGGGCAAGACAAGGCAAGTCTATTTGTACAGCACATTTCAACAACAAGGCAATTTAAAGTGCTTTACATAAAACAGAAAAAGGCATTAAGACAAATAATATCGAAGTCTATATGATAATCCTGCAGTCCTAAATTTGGCCCAACTGGCTAGGTGTGTTTATAGCTGCAAGTGGTGTCTGTTAATGTCTGAGCTGTAGGTGCAAACTTAAAACAAGTTTTTGAGTGGCTCATTGAGTTAAAGTGAAGACACAGGAGGATATGTGTATGTGGCTTGGATGTTGATTAGTCCATTAGTCTGTAGAGAGAGTAACACATGCTACAGCTGGGTTTGGCCAGATTCTATCTGTAGTCATGACCCAGTGGTACACTGTCCCTCGTGCATATTATACATCCCTCCTACATTGGCAGAGCAAATAAGCATGGCTGTCACGTAAATGAAGAGATGTCTCACAGAGTGATCTCCATTTATAGGCCCATCTGCTCTGCCAGACGCACTCCAGAAAGAATCAGTGTCAGGAGTACACCAAAACCCAGGAAGAGGCATAGCGGCGAACTTCACATTAATTTGCTTATCTCGTATCTTGCTCTTTTCACGATGCCTTTGTTCTGTTTCAACATTTTAATAAGACGAGTCTCATCAAATGTTTCAGGGCTTAATTTTATGAAGACTTGGAATTAATCAGCCCTGCGTGAAAACAGGTGTATTAATAAAGGTAGTGATTAAATGATCTGAGCGAATGGATGGCCCAGCACTGCTATTTCAGTCTCCTCATTCTTAGGCTGTATGCTGCTATACTTATTAAGAACATTGTTTATCATGTTTAAAATGTCACTTCACATTTTTCTCTAATTTCCTCATTTGACTCTAATTGAACATCTGCTAGTGAAGTGGAGTTCTGGCTCTCTGTGGAGGATAGCCGTGTGAGTGAGCAGTGCCAGACCTGAATACAGAGAGCTTATGTGTCCATAAGGACTTATTTCATTACGTTGCCTTGAGGAAAGGTTTACTACCTGACAAGCTGCTCTGGACAGCTGACTGGTGCTTTTCATTTTGTCTTTGCCTACACAGCTCCACCCAGGCTGGAGCTAAAAAAGCCACATGAATGAGTATGGTCCTCCTCACCTAAGACACCTAAGGATGGGAGCAAATCAAGGATTAGTGCTTTTCTGATCCTGGCAGCTGCAGACAACACCCGACACTATTCACTAGTGCTAGCATGCAGACATCCACATAGCAGATTCAATGTTTTATTTATTCAAACATGTCTCATTTGTTAAACATGTTAGAGATGCTCAGGAGTCATTTCATTGGTTGATTTAAACCAGTAGGGTAGCTTACCTGGGAAGCCAAAGACAAGTGTGAGCAATTTGAACATGGATGTGCAGCTAAGTAGCCCCCTCAGATATGGACTGATTGTATTTCTATTAATTGTCGGTAACAAGATGTCTTCTGCCTTGTCTTTTTTTCATGTTTGTGTCCAACCCTTGACCACTGGTCGCCCCAAAAGTCACTTCACTGCTGATGAATATGAATCACTAGTTTGATATATTCGTGGCTCTAAGCGAGGGCACTGCACCATCAGCGTTTGACACCCTGTGATCATCTGATACATTTGGATTAGATGAGAGTGGCCTATGATCTTCACATTTCTCACTGTAGTCGAGCTAGGGTGGCTTAAATGCATTTGCATGCCTATTAGAGACATCGTTTCCAGTGGGCTGGACAATAGAAGATGAGCAACATTAAATCAGCAACCATAACAAGGCCTTTCAAGCTTTGGATTTCCCCAAAATGTTGAAACTGTGTGCATTTTGCATTTTGATATTTTGTGTATAAAGATTTTTTTTTAGCCTTTGCAAAACCAAAAATACAAGAGAAAAATTCTAAAGAAGAATTAAACAGTATGTTGTTTGTTGTATGTTAGTAGGCCTAACTGGGATTATAGTTTTAAAAAAAAAAGCCCTGTTCACAATAGAACATCCATTCCAGCTGGTAAACTTGACAGTCACCAGCTAGAAATGAGAAGCCTGCCTTTGTCTACTTCTGTCTGAAATCAAGGACCCATTGTTCCAACGATTAATGAGAATTTCAAGTGGTTAACCCGCCCTGATTATCATTGTAAACTGCATATGTGCTTTGCCAGAACAGAAACCCAGGCAGGCAACAGTAACTAAGGGACCGAGGGGGAGTTTAGCGAATGGTCAATTGATTATTAGTTGTAAGCTTTACAGACTTGAATCTTGCAGATACATGCTGAGCTTGGGAAATATAATTTGTCTTTGCAAAGGTACTTTTAAATAAATTACAGTAGTAACGTCTTGCTACAGTATATGTAGGGACAAAGCCCTCTAGTTTTCAGTGGTGTTCAAAATTACATATAATGTTAATAATGCCATGTTGTTGCCATGATTATTTTACTTAACAATTTCATGTACGTTAGATACCTCTTTGATGTTTGGTCAGTGTGATTTACATCGAGGGACACATCCTTGATGGGCAGACTGTACATCAGTCGTTGCTTGTCAGTCATGATTATGGGCTTTCATTGATTTTGTGGTCGTATTTAGAGAATTTAGTAGATCAATTTACCTTCCAGCCAAAGTGACCATACACCCCCACTATATCACTCAGAGTATAGTCCTTGAGCTATTAAGATTTCATATAGTGCCATAAATTTCATAAATCTGCACCTAAATTAGCAGTTTCACCTCTTTCAAAGAGGAGGAGGGGATCATGTCGGGGATTGTAAAACATTTCTTCTGCAAAGAAACTGGTGCTGACTGACTAAAGTCAAATAAATATCAGACCACAGATAAAGTAAATTCTGAGATGTTTGCTGAGATTAGGTCAGAACCCTCTTTACCCACCTGATTCCCATGTACTGCTCGGTGGGATTATTTTTATCTGAGAGACTGTGGCTGATATCATTTTTCAAAGTGAGAATCCGCCAGCACAGCATGAGTAATCCATCTTGGTTCCTCTGACAATTTCCTGTGGAACATGTGTGTGCTCTTTATTCCTAAAGGGATACCTCAGCACATGAGATGAGATGAATATCTCTGGAAGGGAATAAACCAGGAGAGCAATTTGTGATTAAAGGAATCCTCTGGAAGTACATACACAAACCCCTCTGCGGCCCAGGCCAATAAACTCCCTCTCCTCGCAATGCAATTACCAACACAATCCCATTATGTTCCACCGGCACGAATTAAGATGTTCTCAATCAGCCTGCTTCGTCAAGACACCTTCCTATGAAAAAAAAAAGAAAAAAAAAAAGAAAAAAAACAGGTTTTACACATTTATTCTGAGAACGTTCATTTGCACTGAGGTCCTTAGACAATAGGTTATGTGTGTGTGTGTGTGAGTGAAAGAGAGAGAGAGAGAGAGAGAGAGAGAGAGAGAGAGAGAGAGAGAGAGAGAGAGAGAGTTGGAGTGTTTGTTATTGTTATTTCTTCATTATAGGCACTGATAACAAGTTGACAATATTTTCATGCCTGGGGACATTATGTGATTCTGAGCAGTTTCTCACTTTATTGTTGAAGAGACTAGATACCAAAATGTGTTGTACATTTAATTTATTTTATCTCAACATTATGAATATTGAGGCTTAACTTTTGTTATTTAATAAATAAATCTAGCGACCAATTCCTGTAATGGAGCGTCCAATATTCAAACAGTCTGACAAACTGTAATTAGGACTGTTATTGTTATAAGCAAGTGTGCAATTCCTGCTATGTCTATCAAAAGAAAAATACAAAATTCATCTTACCTGTTGACGCTATGGGGAAGAACTCACCACTTCCCTGCTTACATTATGGTATATACACAGGACTAGTAGTGGTAGTGTGCATTTCATAGAGTAAGGGATTAATACATGCATTGCAGCCCAGCACCTCTGTCCCCTGGCCATGTTTTTATAAAGCAACAATATTGCCACAGAAGCTTTAATGTTAGCCCGTGGCCTGAAGACAAGTGTCAATACACAGTGAATCAAAAGGAAAGTCATTTCGAATATTGCCTGCAACTTACTCCACTAGTAATGTAAATGAATAAAAAAAGAGCTCATAACCCTGCTTCCAGTTGAAGGGCTTGCCTTTGTTGAACGTTGGAGAATGAGTGCTTACTCTGTGTCAATCACTCTTAATCGTCTGCTAACTCTTGAAGCAAGGGCTCCCTGGAACAGTGGTCACAATAGCATTTGTTATATTGTTGAGCTTTGCTTTGATTGACACCTCCAAAAAAAATCCCTGTCAAGTGACATTTTTTTACACAATTGTTGGTAAATGTCTGCAAGCCACGGTACTTTCTTACAGCTCAAAGCCCGGTAAATTTAACCGTAATCGAGCTGCAATAACTTCTAATACTCCGGGAGTGATTTGTGCTCCTTTTTTTTGGTGTTTAATGTGATCAGGCAGAGCTCTGACACACTGGTCACCACCAAAAACACTGGCAGTGTCTCGTGTAGTTTTATTGTACAGCAGTCATTTATCTAGCTCTTCTTTTGGTCCTAGATGTTCCGGTGGCAGCTTCCTGTCTACATATTTGTGGAAAAATGAGTAATGATTGCTGTCAGGTCAGGGCTAAATTTAAAGTTAAATAGTGTCATGACACACTTAATAATTTTGAGGTCAAATTTCGTGTATGTGCATACAGGTAACACATTATATTAAACAGCTGTCAGATTTTGGTCAGATTTTATATCTGTGAGGCTGCACAGTATTACTGTACAATGCAATTTGAGCTATATAATAATGTTCACAAGTTCACAATGACAACATTGTAATAATAATGTTTACCATGTTAGCATGCTACATTTTCTAATTGTCAATAAACACAAATTACACCTGATGGGATTGTCAATGGTTTTGCGGGTATTGGACAAATGACATTTAACGTGTCATTACACTTCATCTTGTGGGGACCATGAATTTCATGGCAATTCATTCAATAGTTTTTCACATATTTCATGCAAATGAAAATGTCAACCTCATGGTGGCGCTAAATGGAAAGTCAAGAAATGGCCAAAGTCCTGAGGATTCCTCCTCTGGGGATGATACTGGAAGTAATCCTTCCAGTATTGTTTGAGATATTTTTAGTCCGGACCGAAGTGGTGGGGTGACCGACCAACATTGCCTCCTTGCTGGAGCATGGCACAAAAACACCTAGAAAAAATGACAAGAAAAATATGGTCTATGACCAGAATTAAGCTGGCATTTGGGCACCAGAATTATGACCAGGGGTTTAGAGGATTGACTCTATTGCGGCATTTAAATTTAGCTAGGCACAGATTTACATTTCAAATCACCTCAAAGTTAATCATCTCCTATCATACAGCCAATGCGGTAATGCTGGGATCATTCGCTGCAGGTAATGATCCATGTGACAAGATGAGAGTCATTGGTACAAGTCTGCGTACAGCAAAAATCAATATCAATTACACCTGTATCGGAGAATTGTCAAAAGTAAATGCCCAGGTGTCCCTGTTTCGCCAGTGTCAGCCGGTCGCCTTGACAACTGAAAGAACAACAACAACAACAACAACAGAAAATCAAGAGTGCACCTGTTTTGTAATCTCTAATTGACCATTAACCTTGATGTTGACAGCTTCACTAGAAACCAGAACTTTCTTTTTGTCATAATGCTGTGTGAAGCAGACATCTGAGAAGTTGTACAGCAGTTGCATTGCACCCGGCAGGTTTTAGCGTTCTGGGTCTATGCTGCACAGCTGGGCTTGATTTATGCAGCTGACAAGGCCGTTTCTCTCCAGCACAGCACACTGTGGGGAACCTAAGAGAGACAGCCTTTCAATTTATCTCAGACGGCCCCACCCCCCTATACACTTCAGGGTTTTTAAAGCAGCCGAGAGCATAGATCAACACCTGAAGTTAGGTCCCACCCTTTGTCCCGGCTCAGAGGATATGGTGACCTCGCCTCTTTCTCCGCACACTCACCACGTTGCAGCCTCCAGCACTGTTAGCAACACTGACGTTTTGATACAATTATGATTAGAAACATCACCTGCAGGTAGGTCGATGATGGTCAATCGGGGTCGGATATGGTAACGCAGACACACCTCACCTTATCTGTGAGCTTGCCGCGGCGGGAAAACACAATATCAAACACTTCCCCTGCAGCGCTCTTTGCACACTTACTTTTTTCCATTTCGTTAACTGGTATTTGGAAGTGAATGGCTGCTGCAGCGACGAGTCGAGCGAGCGGTACGTGCACTGAGGCAGTAATCTTTGTGTATAGAAGGCCTTAGCTGAGACTAATTATTTGGTGAAATCACCGTAAGCTTGTGACGATCTCTCTTCCTGTGGTCTCATGGCTGAGTAATTCCACTGATAGAATCTTAACCCCTATTTTCACAAGCCTGTTTTATTTACCCTGTTAATTAAGTAGAGGGGCATACAGGCCTCCACCCAGCAGTCATGCTACCAATCATTTATGGCATCTCAGAGTCACTAAGTATTCATGAATAGTCTTTCTTGGAAGTCTCAAATCACAGTCTGATCTGTGATTATGCATATTGTTTGCATGTTGAATTTTTATGAGTACAATCCAATTCTTCGACAGCATTAGCGAGTTACTGCGTTTATGTAGAAAGCGAGCTAACATGATTTCACCGCTCGAGCACGAGGCTCCTGCTGCTGCCATTAGTAACTCACTTTACATTCTGGGCCCACACTTAGTTCAAAGCCGCTGCTCTCGACTCACAATTTCCTTCTTCTTTTTTTATTTTTTTATTTTTTTATTTTTCGTGACTCATTATTTGGACTGTGACAGTTTTCTCTCACAATGTAGAATTTATCACGCAGATCAAAGACAAAATATGTCTGAATGAAACATCAAAACAAGGTTTTCAAGTGCCTTTTTTGATTGTGAGGAAGCTTACAAAAAGCAACGCCTGCATCTGTTAACCGCGTCTCAAAGAGAATGTAAGGAAATAACAAAAACAGCCTTTTTTACTTTGGAGCTGCTGATTTCCACTTCACAGTGCCGGTGATAGCTGCTCTGTGACTGATGTTATTTGTCTCTTTCATCTTGTCACCGAGCAGGGAGGATCAACACTGTATAGCCTCCTGTCCTCAGAGGCTTGATCTCACCCGAAAATACACACCTGTGTTTTTCAGGATTACACGAGTGCATTTGGCCGTCTTCGGCGTGTTCAAAATAATCGCCTCCTTTTAGGAGAATTATTGCCGTGTGCATTAAACCTGTGTGAGGCAGGGATGAAAGGAGTGGCACTTGTGTTCATCTCACCTGTGAATTATTGATACCCGCCCCTCCGCCGGCTTCTCTCGGGATGGAGGTGGGAAATGTCTCCTCACATAATGGGCACATCGCACAAACATGTTGTCTGGGCCGTGGCAGAGGAAAGAGAAGGCAGGAGCAGAAGTGAAACGTGTTAATAGTAAGCCTGATTCTCTTATTCGCCACTGACTTCCACTGCATTTGACCTCATCTGCTCTTCCATTAGCTTCAGACTAAAATGAAGAACACTTACACAGACAGCCGGTCTGCTCCTCTTTCTGAAAGGAAAGTGCTTTGCCAGTCTTCATATAAAGATTTTAAAAAAAAAAAGAGGAGACGATGCAGTGAATGGCTAAGAACAGTCTTGGCTCCACAGGAGGGCTACTGAGGATTTAACTCTCCATTGTACTCGCATGCAGCATCACTTGTTCACTCTCTGCAGAACCTCCTCTTACAAGATACATGGTGCACAAGTCACATGATAGCTGTTTTGTCTCTGAGGATAAGGGGATTGTGGATATACACAGCGCAGTGCACAAATGCAGGTATTTAGTTATGTTGAGGTATTGCTGTGAGCCTCGCGCTGGTTGACTTGAATTAGGTCAGAGCTCGTTCTAGTGAAAGTTCCCTGTTTTCCCATTTGTTTTTTTCTCTCACTGATTACAGAAAGTCCACTCATTAATTGATAGTAAATGTGTGTGTAATAAAGCCTTTAGTCCACATTTTCCTTAAAAATAACCTTAGACATCAGAGCGCCAGCAATGTAATGTAATGAATGTATAGTATTTGTTTTAATTGTACTTATCCAGCCCGGGTTTATGGTCAGTTGTGCGACTGCGGTGCCATTTAATAGGCCATTTTCTTCAAATGTACCACCCTCCAGGTTTGATGCCATTAAGTGTGGGCCATCCCACACGACAATGCGCTCCTCACGTAACTTATGGTCATTGTTGGCTACTTTGCATTCAGAGCGTTTCTCTCAGCCTGATATAAACCAAGAAGCCTCCATTTAGGCAGCACTGTGTGGTTTTTGGAAGTAGATTCACTTACACTAAGTGTCTCTGCGTTTTTGTTATCACATCCACCACCTTATAAAGACCCAAGGTAGACAATGAAACAGGAGAGGAAAATATAATACCGTGCCACACTGTATCAACTGCATTTCACAAGTACGTTCAGTTGCACACATCACTGGTGCAAACAAAAAATAACACCCCGCTCACATAATAGTGAAAGCCGATGAATTGTTTTGTGTGTGGTGTCAATTTTTAGACTTCTAGCACAGCTATTAAAATTCTCTCTGTTTGAGCTCAGGCTCGCATGCGACTGCGTTATCTTTCACTGTCACATAGTTGTGTTGAAACCATCCAAAGAAGAGGAGGAAGGAGTTTTAGATGATTTAAGGCAGTGGCAGTGCTGATGCATATGGTTGCACTGTTAATTAATGCAGTCATGTTATTGAATACAGAGCGGTGACGTTTTTATTGAGTTTTTATTACAGTTAAAGCAGTAAATATAGAGGGTCAAAGTAATAGCCAACAATCTGCCAGCTGAACAGTGTGTGTGTAAATATTACTATTATTTCTGGGAACGTTAAAGCGGCTATAATCATTTTTGTTTTATATTAAGGTGGATCACATGACAACACATACCGGTAGGTAAAAGGGATCACATGTCGGTACAAACCCACAGTGAAGTATCACTCTAGCCTATAACTGTACTGTTTGGATCACTCTCACCTCTTTCATAACACAGACAGCAAAATGTCATTGCACACTACGTTCCCAGCACTAAACAGGAGATATTTTAAAATTGGTGAACATATGTTTTTTTTTTCTGCTAAAGTGCAAGGTGTTTCCCTCAAGACCAAAATAGAGCTAATGAATGTTAATATTCCTCAGTATCTGCTGGATGTGTAAATAGGCAACTGTTTGCTGACAAGCGCCCCAAAACTATTTGGATTGGCTGTTTAATGCAGTCATGTAGTACTTACAGTACTTGAATACATTAATGACAGATAGATAAATGGTGCTTTACAGCAAGAGCAGTAAATACAAAAGGACATATAAATAGTCAACAATCAACTGCTTTTAAGAAAATTATTTCTAAAAACCTTAAAAGCTTAAATATTTCAGTTCTGATGCAAAAAAGGCTTCTCTGTGTCAACAGCTGCTCACTAACTTTGTCGGCCGTAAACCCAAAACAATGAGCTGAAAGACGCCAAAACGAGCCTGTTTGCTTTGCTCTGACTCTGACTCTGTTACGTAGGTGAACAGAGCAATTTGCAGGCCACACATCATTTTCCGCCCTCTCGCAATCAGGCCGACGTCGTTTCATATTTACAGTTTTGCTGATTCAGCAGAGCATTTCAGATAATTAGATTTCAATGTGCGTTGATGAGTCGGTCCACCCTTGATTTCCCATAGTACCTAGCTTTCAAGGGCACAATTTCCATTTTTGCTTGCTATTTAGAAAATGTCAAGTTTTGTTAAGGTCTTTTGACATTTTTGAAGCACTTGCGGCCTTTGTATAAAGGGCATGAAGCCACTGTTGTCCTAGATTTCTTGAAGTCATGTGCTGAGTTAATCGCCCCTGAAAATACAGTCCTATTTCTCATTGTTGTCATATGCAAAGAATCAAAACTTAATTAGAGTCACTGAGAAATGCCCAGAGTTAGTGACTTATCTTTGCCGCTATGTCAGCCCGATTGCCACACTGTTACATTTTTACAATGTGTGCATAGCAGCATGTTTTAATAACAATAGCGCAGGCTGATGTCGCGCCAATAAAAGCTTTTTTTTTAACACAATATTTGCTTCTTTTTTTTTTTTTTTTTTAACCACAGGGTTTCCATTCTGGAAAACGGTAACCTTCGCATATGGAACGCGACCAAATCCGATGGAAGCCTCTACACCTGTGTGGCAAGAAACCAGTTCGGTGTGGCAAGCAGCACAGGAAGTGTTATGGTTAAAGGTATTTCCTTTTTTCATCTTTATATTTCATCACTGTCTCGTTTGCAATTCACTTCAGTGAGGACCCAGGCCAGTAATATACACCTGAACACCTTTTTTTCCAAATGCGTGTTTTTCACTCTGACAGCACACCGCAGTCGCTTGATATTTCATTCTGCCCCTTAAAAAAAACTAACCTGGAGTATTCGATTTCATAAATAAAAAATGATTAAAGTCGTGAAGAAGGACACTGAGTTTTGAAGCATCTCGCCCTCTCCGTCTTAAGTCATTGAGGAATGGGGGAGGGGGCGGTGTGTGTGTGTGTGGGTGTGCTGTCATTACCGGAGAGACAGAAACACCTTGGTTGCCATGTCTGTTTGCAGAGGTGTTGAAAACATTCAGCTCACTGCCTCTGTGCCTCTGGTATTGTCAGAGGATGTGCTGTGTGAAAAAGGCCTAGTGTTGTTAGATCATTGGGGCTGGGGATTGCATTTCTGCTCTGGCGCTGTGACTTATTATACTTCATTAAAAATGAATGTGAGCTGCGTAAAAAGTGCTGTGCATTGAGAGGCTCTGTTCGGTGCACACTGCTGTGTTTTGTTTTTTTTCTTATTTCCACAGGGGATAGTGTTCTCACCTCCTCTAGTTCCTGGGGGACCTGCTGACATATTCAGTGAACTATACCCTCACTGTGACCCACTTTTCACAGAGGTTGCCTGATTCATTTGTGTTATTGTTATTTGTTCTGCCTTGACCTTCCTTGTCGGCTTGCTTGTGTAGCTTTATAGAATTATTGATCTTTACCATATTGGCCTTAGGGAAAAGAAAAGTTCATGCCTCATATTTCAAAAACCTTTCAGATCTTTTTTGACAAATCAGACAGCTGCATTCACTGCAAGCAGCATGTTCTGAGATAAGACAAACCCTGTGGGCAGGATCACGCGCTGCAAATTCACTCACAACCGTTATCCACCTGCCTAAGAGAGAGAATACAGTTCATTATAACCACACGTGGTCATGCAGCGCACGCTAATCGTTTGCCTGTGCCTGTACAAACCTTTCACCTGGTAGGGGATGAATTACATGGGTCCAAAAAAAACAAAAACAAAACAAAAAAATGATGCCTCTCAGTGCCGTTTTCCATCACTCTTCACAAGACAAATCTCTTTTTTTTTATTAAGGTTAGAACACAAATCTTCTTCTTCTTCTGTAGTTTATGATTTTTGCTCAAAGGTTCAATCCATTCAGTTATGTCGTGTCAACAGCACCGAGGTCTGTTAAAATATCAGTTGGATTTCTTTCCACCCAATCTTAGCCAAGTAGTTTCCATAGAAACCTAGATTAATTGACTTTTTTGCCCTACAGGCTAGTGTTTGAATACTTTGAGAAACATTGGTTAATGACAATGTGAATAACAGGAAGGGGAATGACCTGTATCTATACATTAAGTCTTTTTTTTTTTTTTTTTTTACCAGAAAGCACAACAGTTAATGGACTTTTTTTGTAACTGAACCAGCTCTGTCTTCTGTAAATCACTATCAAGGCATGTTTCCTTTTTCTGTTGAATTATAAAAGACAGATTTCATATATTATGAATGCTTGAAAGTCAGCAGCAGTCAAGGATGTGGGGAGAGCTCAGAGTGCACCTTACCGCTGATTTATGCTGATGCCTCACTCTGCCTACCATTGACTCTGCCTTTCCACAAAAATAATCAGTAACCTTTGCATAATTGAAGTAAAGAAAATTAACAATATAAGATGTCAGTGTATTTGTCACATGTAGGGTTAACTGCTGTGAGGTTTTAAACATAGAGCTCGATTGAACTGAACTGAAAAGCACAGCATTGCTACACTGTGCCAGTTACACATTTCACACCGTCCTTTTCCCATTTATCAAATGAGAATGGTAGAGAAACCCCCAGCCAATCAGCATGCAAGGTGGTGGGGAAGAAGCTGTGTGTGGTGGTGGGACTTGAAACCTGCCCCCTCTCTCTGTGTAGGTTCAGGCTGATGGCCTATATGTGCTTTCAAATCAAGCTGGAAGGAAAAAAACCATCTATGTCCTCTCAGCATAAATAGACGGCGCCGTTATCCACTTATTACTCGTGTGAAAGGGAATACGGGTTGTATTTGACACCCTCTCTCACCTGCTTCTTTTCCCTCATCATATGTTAAAAGCTGTATTCTGCAGCTGATGTACAAATGTTCCTCTGTGTGATCTCGTGCCTTTCTGTCACAATCGATATTGTTTGGAAAATGGGATGGGGTAATTTACATGCGGTATTTGATTGAGGATTGGAAACCTGTTTAGCGGGGAGAAATTTGTGTTGTGGGAGCAGCCCTTATGGGAGATGACAGTAGTTTATTCAAATTGACTTTGGTGATATGAATGCTGAAAAATACCTGTCAAAAAGCATTCAGCGTCTCCTGCTGTGAATAAGCCACCTAGCAAACAGGGCAGGAGCAGTCACCACAGATGAGCCCTGTTAATGTCCCCATTATACCAACACTGGGGGGGATATTAGCAGATTAATTGCACTTGATTATAGATGTGCTCTGTGAATTTTGATTACACTCGAGATGAGCCGTTGCAATTAGGGTTTGCCTGCGATCATTACAGATGGTCAGTGAATTCAAAACTTCAGAGATCATAGTGTGTTCACTTCTGTTCGCTTCTGTAGGCAATCCATCAACACTGATGAAATATGTTCTCCAAGTGGTCACTATCATGTTCAGTGATTCCGCTGTATTCAAGGCTCTTTTTTTTTTTAGTCATGTTACCAATGGATAGCCATAAAATTGTGTCAATCCATTTATGTTCTCCAGATGATGAACCCTAATAACTTTTCATCTAGCGCCATCATCAGGTCAATTTGATGTATCCAATAATTTGATTTAGGACCTATTACTGCAATAGTAATCCAAATTACCATCAGCCTGAAGTATGCTTTGTGTTTCGTGCTAAAGCTACAGATATTAGCATGCTAACCGCTAAAATGAACCGGTGAACATAATAAACATATGTGGTAAATATGAGCACGTTTGAGTTATTTCCATTCCAACTGTTTTTATGCACATTTTAAATTTTGACATTAAAACAGACAAGGAGAAACGTTGTAACAGAGTGCAGTGCAAACAGACTCGGTGAATAAATCAAAACATACATGAATATGACACTGAAGAGGTGACAAATAATGTCAGACACAAATATGTGATGTACCTTAAAAATGATACAGTACATGAAACACATATAAATGCTATATTTCCAATTCCACATAATTTTCCAGAAATTGGAAGTTTGACTGGCGCCTTTTTGATTATGTGATCGGGTTGCATTTTCTTCTTCTGCAATGGTATAATGGCACTGGACTAGAGAATTAGCGCCACCAACTGCTTTTGGCTTCAACTGCAGTCTGCTTTGATGAGCACAACTCTTAATATTTGCACATTTACTGCAATGAAACATGCTTTGATTCATACTTTCCTTCGCAATATTTTAGGAAACTCGGTTAAAATTGAAACAACATTTAGATGGAAACCTGCTTTTGTGAGGAATGGACTTAAAAATCCAGTTTTATACCAAGCTCTTCCATCCATGTTTAATGAGTAGCCATCTGTCTGATCACCAGCAGGTTACTGCAGATGTGCCACTGCGCAGCATATGAGTGTTTAGAGTATCTTGTTTGTACCTCTTGAGTGATTTACACAAGGTTTGCCCCCAATTGAAGTTTGTCCTTGAGAGACCTTTGATTTGTTCTTCAAAAAAAATAAGTGCCATTCAAAAAAGCACGTCTGAGGAGCTTCTGATGTGCTGATAAAAGCATAGGCTACTCCTTGATTTGAAAAAAGCAATGGGAGGGAAAAACAGCGAGTAGAATGATTTCTTTCTATAACGGTCACAGCACTTTTGTTCCAAAATGACCTGAGAGATTACACTGAGGATTGAAGAGCTTTCTCAGCAGCGTGGAATGCGATGCAAAATGTTACAGTAATTTACCTTTGTAAATAGATGGTGCAAACCTTAGCCACGATGTGTGCCATCAGATGTTGTCAATCCTTTTAAGAAAAGACTTTTGACCTTCCTGTGAAAAAACCATTTCCTTCAGAAGTTTTTGTTTGTCTTGAACCTGCGTGCTGTCGGATCACAGTTTGAAGGACTTAGAGGGTGAGATGTGAGGCTTTGCTCCTGTAAATTTGTTTTCAAAATCCCTGGATCACGCTCTTCGATACCCTCCTCGATGCATTATTCAAGCTCACATCACTCACCTTGTGTGAAAAACTAGTATATATACAAGGATAATACGCGCTCACACATTACAGCCTTCGACTATTAAAGCTGGGAGGGATTCTCCGTGGTGGTGGGGGCGGTGATTGTGAGCATTATTCATGAATGGTGAAACTGGCCATGTGGGGTATGTCAGTGCGCTTAAGAGAGGAGCTGGGAGTCATTTAGTAACCATTAGCCTGCTCTGTTTTCTGGTCACCCATATGTTATTGTTGCACAGTGTCTCCACTGTGAGCCAGTGTCAGTAAGTCATCTGTTTGGCTACATTAAGTGTCTGGATGTGCCAACACTTTGATTTCTTTTGCCTTACAATGTGATTGTGATTGTTGTTGCTGTTTGATGTTAGTAGCCCAACTTTATGTTGCTTAAAAAAAATAGAAAAAACCCCCTAAAATTATTGTAATTATTAACTAATCTTGGTGGTTCAGCTAAAAATTCTCCGAGACCTTTTTTTTTTTAACATTCAAATTCCACTTTGTACCTGAATGCAATTCCCATGGAGACTCTTTTTATGAAATAATCAACTTTGATGGTTTGTTCACATGTTCCTGACAAATTATCTCTTGCAGTTGTGAGGGTAAATTTTGTAATACTGAACGTGAAAACTTTATGACATTGACACATATATATATATATATATACCACCGCATAATGTCGTTTCAGGAGTAGGTCAACATTAGTGGTTGTCTTAGAAAAGCATGTGACATTTTAAATTTATCAATGAAATTACTTTACTAACAACTTACTGTGCTTACCAGTATTGTCTGTGTAGCCACTGTAGTTTATTTAGATCCAGTCCCACATACAGTGTACTGCTGTAAATACTCACTAGCTGTAGCAAAGAATCACCCCCCAAAAATGTACTATTTACTCCTGTTTGCTGATAAAATCTACAGGCACCTGCTAGAAAATTGTTCAGCCTTTTTAAAAAAAATAAAATAAAAGTTTTTAAGATTTTTATAAATACATGATGACACATATGGGTTTTACATACATGTTTAATTTAAAGAGTATGGTCTAGACCTGCTCGATATGTAACGTGTCGCGAGACAACTGTTGTTGTGATTTGGCAGCTATATAATTAAAGTTGACTTGACTTTAAGTACATTCATTTGTATTAAACACCATGACATTTAACAGTTGTGGAAAGAGCAATTTTCATGTGCTGATTGAAATTTTCAGCGTCTCCAGTGGAAACACGTCAGCACCGGTTTGACCCAGTTCAGCGGCACTTCGTGAGGTGCCACCTGCTCTGTGTCAGCACGTTAACGCTCTCTCTCCCTTGTCTCTGATTGACCCTGCTAAGTGAGTGGGTTACTATCCTTGAGTTTACCGTGGCAGTTGGTAACAAGGCATTATACAAGATAGAAATCAATCAAATTATGCTCAAGAACCCAGTGTGTGGTTGTGTAACCAACCTTGGTTGTCCATATAATCTTTCACAAATGATGACAGAGGAGAGTAATAAGGGAGCATATTCCCACCGTCATTGTCACAGAGAATCCCAGGAGGCAGGAAGAGACCAGGTAGCACAAACCGCAACGAAAAGAGGCCAAAGCAGCAACCCCAACAGAAAAATAATAAAGCAAATAAATGTTTATGGTATGTTACCATATTGCAGCGATAAAGGAATAAAACATTCTTGACTGTAGATCTGTGTAAGTATTTCCCTGCAGATCCTTCCTGAGCCTTTTGTCATTTAGAGTAACCGTCCTACCACGAAAACCACAGCAAAATAGTTGTGACATTTTTTTTTAGAGAAGGGTTACTTACCTTTTATATATATTTTTTAGATTTTCTATTTCCTTCTTGCACTTGTTTTAGAAACAGAGTAGACACAGTCCCTTAAATACCACAATTTTATTGTGTGTATGACAAAACCTCCCAGTTGATAACATTCTGGCCTGATATCAGAAAAATGACCAGATAAATCACATTGAGAGCGCGTGGTGGTGTGTGTGTGCGCGTGTGTGTGTCAGGGAGGTGAGGGGAGGGAATGGGCCAATGCAATGAAAGTATCGAATTCACTCTGGATGAAGACTGCACTGCCGGCACTTTCTACATGAATCTATGCCTGTCCAGGGATCATTTGCCATGGTTAATTTAGTCTGTGTGCTCAGAGTGGCAATTTCAACTAAGTAATCACAGCACCCCCAAGAGGGAGACTGGTGTTGTACATTCTCAGAACAAAGCTTCCCTCTTTCATTCTGCCTCTCTCATGTCCTTCCACCTTTCTCCTCTGTTGCTCACACACAAGTGCAGATAAGGGACGCTTGCCCTATTCCCATGTGATGCCATTGTAATGCACTGCAGGCTTGAAAGGAGAGTGGCTACAACAGCAAGAAGTGCTCACTGGTGTTTACTGTTTGCCTAGCAGTGCGTTTTGGGAGTTTTGGACCAATCTGGGGGAGTTCCAGAGTGAAGGCTGAGCTGACAGTGACACATGGAGGCTTCTCTAGATGCAGGAGACACACGTCCCCACAGAGACGAGCTCAGGCCAAAACTAATACCAGTTATTGTAGCTGTTCGCCCTAGTTTGCCGTGTGCTCTGTCCTCTATATCATTCTATTAACTGAGTCTGACATATCCATAAGGATGATGGAAGGGCTTGGCTTTTTGCAAAGCCATTTCCTGCCTGGAAAAAGGGGAACAGGACCACGTTTGATCAAATGTGCATGAATGTGACTGTGTGTTTCAGAGCCGACCATCATCACCAGCCTGCCGTCCACGCTGGACGTTAGCGTGGGGGAGAGCGTGGTCCTGCCCTGTCAAGTAAGCCACGACCCGTCCCTGGAGCTCAAGTTCACCTGGTTCTTCAACGAGCAGCTCATCCGCTTTGGGAGCCACGGTGGATTTTTTGAAAAAGTGGGCGGCGTAAGTGAATAATCCCTCATGGTTTCTAAGAACCTGCAAGGCTATCAGGCCTCTGATTTATCAACAAACTGTCATGTTGTGGGAGCTGTATGAACAATAGTTTCCTGTTCAGAAAGGGATATATGCCAGATGTGTTTATATAGTGCAAAATTAAATGTTTGATGTCTGTGGTGAATACAGGCAATATTTCACACGAGAAACTGTTATCAATACAGGATTTAATAATTATTTATCAGCCAGTCAGGATCTACAGAGCTGTTTTTTTTTTAAAAACGTAATGCATTTTCCATATGCAGCCATCAGTCTGCACCTCTGTCAGCTGTCACTAAGTCCCACATTGACCCATCTAAACTGATCATCTAAGCATTGATCATAAAGCATGACAAACATTTGCAATAATCAGCCTTAAATGCATTGTAACGTTGCCTTATCTCAAAACAGGTATTTATTCCTCACCAGTTTCTGTTTACAACAGTCCACCGTCTGATTAGACTCTGACCAGATCACAACATGCAAATCACTAATTATGCACTCTTGAGTGCTCGAGCATTTTCCACGCTTCACTTCTGCGATTCGTGCAACACCTCATGTTGATCTGCCCGTGAACTCTCAGTCATTCCAGACTTGATGCTTTCACAACCCGCGTGTGCGTATCTCACAATGATGTCGCTTAGAAACACGTGTAATGTCACCGCTTTTCCACCTTGTTTTTTTGTTTTTTTTAGACTTGCCCTGACAGCATAAATATTCATTAAGAAACAAACACTATCATAGTGTTTTGAAGAATTGTATTAGTGTCATTGTGCTCTTATTAAAATCTGCTACATAAAAGACATTGATTTTTTTTTTCAACCCCTTCAGAGATTTCATTGAATACAGGTCAAGAGGTGACTGAAGATTCATTGGTACATCAATATTATACTTCTTCTTCTTCTTCGTCTAGCAGGGTCGTAATAAATTCAGCCGCAGTGCAGAGGGAATGTTTGTATCAAGTGTATTATTTATGGATAGAAAATTGCTGGCTGTGGTTTATTTTAAAGTGAAATTTACATACACACCCTGCAACCAGTCTTCATCAGCCGCCGTATACTAAAAGGAGCTAACATCGCAGCATGTGATACGCGGACTCGTATTTTTTGTGATTCAAGGCTCCTTAAAATGAAAATAATGCAGCACTGAGATGTGCTTCTTTCTTTCTCTTAAAAAAAAACAAAAAAAAAACATAATTTACAATCTTGTCTTCCTAATAAATTATTGTATATCTACACTTACACTATTTAGCTAGCAGCTAAAGGTTCTTACTGCCACACACATCTTTCCATCATGTACAATTTATAACAGAACCTGCTCTGTACTGTGATGAAATGATAATGTAGGGGTGGAAATTGCAATCAGAAATGGACTAAAAGGCTCCCTTAAAGAACTAACTATTAGACTAACCATTAGGCTGCTCTATGCCACAGTAAAGCTATTTTTGTACTTTTCAGTAATTATAGTAATGCACTAAATGCTCCATTGCAGAGAGGTATGCGTGTGTGTGTGTGTTTTAGAATATGGAAAAAAATTGGCCACAGAAAGTTATGGATTTACTTTTCAAGATACACGTACATATACATGAGAATGAGCTTCCTGTTCCCATGTGGCTGGAAAGCAAGTATTGTTCTTGTATTTCAAAAACTGGAGACATACCATGTTGCTTATAGACCTGTGTGTGTGTGTGTGTGTGTGTGTGTGTGTGTGTGTGTGTGTGTGTGTGTGTGTGTGTGTGTGTGTGTGTGTGTGTGTGTGTGTGTGTGTGTGCGTGCGTGCGTGCGTGCGTGTGTGTGAATAACAGCAACATTCGGCAGGAGACATTATGGTTCGAAACATCCAGCTGAGGCATGCAGGGAAGTATACGTGTGCCGTGCAAACAAAGGTGGACAGCATTTCCATTGCTGTTGACTTGGTTGTCAGAGGTAAGTCACAACAGTGAACATCCGTTCTGCCTTCGCTTACAATACGGACAGACAGGCTTCAATTCAAAATGACTACTGACCAGTTCTTTCAGCTACTGTACCTGAACAGTTAAATAATTCATCTGCTGCTGAAGACGGTGGAGGTTTGTGGTGATTCATGTTTACTGAGACTGGTTGTGCCTCACTGATGAGGAAATGAAGGGAGAGGGTGAAAAGAGAGGCAAATAGGAATTTATCTCTTCAAGGTTTAAAGTAAAATTTACTGTCTAATTAGACCAAATAGCTCCCAAAGGTTTCACACTGAACTGACTTCGCTACAGTAGCCGCAGGTGCTAAAACCACCGTGACTCTCTCTACCATCTTTCCATCTCTTTCTGATTTACATTTCCTCCCCCATCTCCATTCCTCCTCCTCCTCCTCCCCCTCTTCCTCCTTCCTCCTCCTCCCCCGTCTGTCTGTCTCTATCTTTCTCTCTTCTTTCCTGCCTGGCTATGCCATCTATCAGGTCCTCCGGGGCCCCCCACCAGCATCCATGTAGAAGAAATCACTGATACCACAGCCTCTCTGTCCTGGAGGCCTGGTCCTGATAATCACAGTCCAATTACGGCATACGCCATCCAGGCCAGGACACCATTTTCCCTCGGGTGGCAGGCTGTCACCACAGGTAAGCTTTCTCCAACCAGCCGTGGCCTCTTCCAATCACATTGAGGGGGCCGCTCTTTATTCTGCCTCGCCTGTGAGAATATTGGAGGTGTAATTTTTACCCCACCACCAAATGGTGCGCAATTGTAGCGTGACCATTGACCGCCATTTTATCGGACTCCTGGGAACCTTGAAACATGGATCTTGTCCTGATGATGAAGCTTGTTGCCAAGGCTGTAATTTGATAGTGTAGTTAAGTGATAGCACCGACGGATAGTGAGTGTAATTTTTTCCAACATCCTCTCTAATGGGGCCCTTAGCATTCACGGATGATTGGTATAATGTGCATTAATGCTGTACAGTATACCTTTCTCTATTGATATTTTTGTAAATTAAGGACACTTTTGTCCAAGATAGTTTTACTGGCCTCATTGATTTACCAAACCAGGGTCATATTTTTACACCAGAATTACATTATGACCTTGTGGGTAGGTAGCAACAGAAGAACGAACTCATCCATAACTCCAGTTGACACGTGTTGCATTAAAAAGTAAAAAAAAATATTATTGGTACATTAATAATCAGCGTGTTTCTTTGTATGTGATTCTTTTGTATTGTTTTCTTGTTTTTCTTGAGTTAGTCTATGCATTATCCGTGTCCTTGTGAGGGATTACAGCTGTCCTAAGCACTGTACCTGTGGTGGAGTCCTGCCAGGCCTGTCAGCCTAGAGGACAGTCTGCTGAAGATACTAAACTGGCACACACACACACTTTGTTTCTGAAGGGGCCACTGTGTGTTTTATTCCAGTTCCTGAGGCGGTGGGGGGCCATCGACTGACGGCTACAGTAATAGACTTGAACCCTTGGGTGGAGTATGAGTTTCGAGTACTGGCAAGCAACACCATCGGGACCGGCGAACCCAGCAAACCATCCATACAAGCAAGGACAAAGGGGACCTGTATGTACTGCATGAGCAGAACAAACTTTATACTCCTAACACAAATGTATGGCATGTTTGTTTTTTCCCCTGTCAACATAATTTACTTATGTTTAAAGAGAATAGTTCTACATTGTTGGGAAATACGTTTGGATACCACTCTTATATCTGTACCTTAAATATGAATCTGGAGCCAGAAGCACGTTAGCTTAGCTTAGCATAAAGACCGAGGGAGCTAACCTGAGCAACACATTGTAGACAGTTTCTACCACACAACCCCCATGTGAAACCAGAATTGGGCATTTTGATACTTGTACGCATTAAACAAAGAAGTATAACATTAATGAATGAGTTTTAGACGTGCTGTAGGTGGATTTTCGTGTGTTAGAATAGAGCCAGGCTAGCTGTTTCCAGTCTTTATGCTAGGATAAGCTAACAGCCTCGTAGCCACATATTTAACGTAGAGACAGAGGGTGGCATTGAGCTTCTCATCTATCTCTTATAAAGAAAGTATATTCCCCAAAATATTTGCCTTCAACAACCTTATTTAGTACACAGTCGTGCCACAAGAAAACTGAAATTCTGTTCAAATTTCAGCTGTAGAGAAAAATACTGTAGAAATCCGCCTAAGAGAGCTGGACTCGCCAAGGTTAGATCTTTTATGTATCATCTGGTATGAAATCACATTGCAGACTGGCCACATCTGCAAACACAACTCAGCTGTGATAAGTTTGCTGATAACTTAGAGGATTTCATATCCGTCTGAAAGTTACCCCTCTCTCTCTCTCTCTGCCGTACGAGAGTACCAACATGGAAAATGATTACATGTGCCTTTTCCCCGTCGTGTGAAGTCAGCAGGGCTAAGCTGATCTGTCTTCTTCCTCCAGCACCGAAGGTCACACCAGCTAATGTGAGCGGAGGCGGTGGCAGTCGCTCCGAATTAGTCATCACATGGGAGGTAAGCAAGCCTGTTCAGGACCTACTCACCCATAGAGGAGGGAGCCAGACGTCATTATTCTCTAAGGATCTGGGCTTTTGTTTCATTAATAACAGCTGAACGGCTTAATGTATGGCATTTCATTTTTTAAGAACAGAGAGGCAATAACTACTGCTGTCACCCTCGGGGAGAGAAAAATGCTTTTGAGGTTTCAATAAGATAATTAAACTGAATAGTTCCTTCAAAGTCCCAACTTTACTCAGATTGTTTGCCTTAACGTTTATTCTTTCTTTGTATTTTCTTTCTACAAAGCGTTCGCATATCAGGCCAGCTCCCAAAGCTTGTATTTATTCAGACTGCTCAAAATCATCAGCCCCTGCTGTGAAACGTTTCACAGAATCAGTGTTGATGTTTCAATATGCAAGAGTTCAGTTAAAGTCTAACTTCTTGCTTAACAAAGCAGCTATTTTGCCTCAGCCCTGAAAAAATAAATTCTTGAGGCATTTTTTTTCCTTTTGACATAAAAGCGGCGAAGGAGTTTTGCATTTTTAATTTTTAACTTTTGCTTGAACAAAAAGGGGTATGCTCTAAATTTATATTCGTATAATTACTGTCACCTCGAGCCAAATTCAAGAAACCAAGGTGAAGAAACAAGAATAAAACAGACCAACAGAGGCTGCAGTTTTCTTTACACAAAAAGCACTGGACAGCAGCTAACAACATGCTGATGATATCGTTTCTTTCAGAGCCTTTCAAGATGGTGTGATTTTTATCTTGAGGGTGGCGCCAGATTAAAAGGCCATTATTAAAAAAGAAATTTAGCCTAAAGAGGCTGGCTGATGTCACTATCATGAGTGGGGGCTAAAAATAAAAAAGGAATAAATAAAGTGCTTTCTGTATGAGCGTGTGTCTTTTTAGTAGACAGGAGTGAGGAGGGCTGGTTTATCCACTAGAATGAAGTAAGCAGAGTATGAGGCATGTTATCAGTCTGGACCACAGCTGAGTTTATGGTATCATGCTGAGTGCACTGTACTGTGTAATGGATGTGTCCGGTAATGCTTCTTGTGTGCACAGGATGTTATATTTGAAGAAAAGCATTGAAGCCTGTCTTTTCTCTTGGTTTCTTACTCAAAGTTCATTTTATTGACTAAGATGAAGTGGGAGTTTTAAATTGATACATATTGCTTTTATGCACTAAAATGGTGTTAAAATATATATATATATATATATATATATATTTTTTTTTTAGTTTGCGGGTGTTTAGACCATGTTTTCCTTTTCTTTAGCCTGTTCCCGAGGAGCTGCAGAATGGACCAGGGTTCGGCTACGTTGTGGCTTTTCGACCCCACGGTGCCACAGGCTGGATGCAGGCTGCAGTGCCGTCCCCCGAAGCATCCAGATACGTCTTCAAAAACGAGAGCATCCAACCCTTCTCACCTTTCCACGTGAAGGTCGGGGTTTACAACAATGAGGGCGAAGGCCCTTTTGGACCTGTTACCACTATCTACTCTGCTGAGGAAGGTGCGCATGATCTTACACACAACATGTTATTGATTAACTCTACTGGCTCGGCTACAATTAATGCATGACTAGATCCGTTCAGGCTCTGAACAGCAGCAGCAGTGATCTTGCAGCCGTCCTTCTTCTATCAGCTCTTGCAGGCGTCGTCCCCACGTTTCCCTCCCTCTGTTGTTCTCATGAAAGAAATAGCTTTGGAACAGTTTTTACTGTCCCCACTTTGAGGGGGTCATCAAAGCTAAGTGTTACTTCTAAAATCATTTGAGTCTTTCTACATTAACTCCAGAGCCTGGCCGAGCACCCACGAGGGTCCGCGCCAAGAGCCTCTCTGCATCCGAGATTGATGTTTCGTGGAAAGCGTTGCCCTGGAATGCCAGCAAGAAAAGAGTGCTGGGCTATGAGGTGAGCCTGAATGAAAGAGGTTGTTTGTGTGTGTGTTTGCACTGGATGCAAATCTGTTTTTGTGTGTGTGTGTGTGTGTGTGTGTAGGTACGAGGAAGCACATGGCAACTAATGCTGCTGAATCTTGTTCTTTTCTATTATTGATGAGTGTTTCAGGCTTGTGCACCTTGGGCATAGGAGATAATAGCTTTCTGCATGCATAATGGTCCAGCCTAGTCCCATGCCTGTGGGTTTAGTTGTGTTTCTCTTGTTGCTTACCTAAGTAACTGTAACCACCCTGATTAGCGTACTGATGCAATTCTCTAAAGGATAAAATGTTTAGCTTCTTATCCACACAACAAAGCTGTTTCAGACACTGGCTTGCGCTCAGTTATTTGTCATTTTAATTCTGCTCATTATTGACATCCAAGATTTAACAAAGGCGCTGTTTTCATCCACAGATCGCATAAAGGAACAGAATTATAAATTGTTGACCGCTCAAAGTCAACATAGGAGCAGGGCCTGAGCAAACTGTTTCTGTGAGGAAAAAGCGAATTATATTTGTGCTGTCAAGCGTGCTAGCTATTTCAGCCCTGACAAACAGGGCGACAAAGAAAATCTGTTATCAGTGGAAGTTGATGGCGGGGGATTTCTGAGGATTCTCTATCCCGTCTTCTTATTTTTTTCCCTTTGCATAGTTGACCTGCTCTCTCCTTACCCCATAACTTAAACCATGACATGTGTCTGATAAACACAACGGAGGCAAGGTAGCTCATGCTGAGCAAAAGCAAACGGTACATGGTCACATGTTGCTTGCAGGTTCACATCTTTCATCCAGTTGTGTTCACATCTCCCTGTTTTCCAGTTTCCACTTCATTGTCAGGATGTAACGGAAAGCTTTTAAGGTGTCTGCGGTTCTGCCCTGTTGATTTTCAGCTGAGGTACTGGAGTAGAAGTGAAAGGGAAGACACGGCCAGCGTGCAAAGGACTGTAGGAAATCAAACATCCACTATTATCCACGGGGTGAAAGGCAGCACTACATATTACATTTCAGTGAGGGCGTATAATACTGCAGGAACAGGGCCCCCCAGCTCCACTGTCAACGTTACCACCAAAAAACCACGTAAGTATAACTACTGTACTGGTCCCTTTCTGCCAGTGTTCAGCTTTTGTTTGAGGTGAACAATGCTTTTGTCCTCCCCTCAGCACCCAGTCAGCCGCCGGTTAAAGTGATGTGGAACACATCAAACTCCAAGATCATATTGAACTGGGAGCAGGTCAAAGCGCTTGAGAATGAGTCAGAGGTCACCGGTTACAAAGTAAGCACCCAGTCGCTTGGTTTTATCTGAAAACTGTGTTCTGTAACTGACTTTTGACTTGACTCGTGTAATCCCTCTTTAGGTGCTGTACAAGAAGAACCGCCACAGCCGGCCTAATGTCATGGAGACCAACACAACCTCTGTAGAGCTCGCCCTGCCCACTGACGAGGATTATATCATCCAGATCAAGCCATTTGGAGAGGGTGGGGAAGGCAGCAGTAGCAGGCAGATCACCATCCCAAGGGTACCAGGTCAGTGGAGAGCTGCAGTAGTTAGTGCCTCCCTCATGGCTGAGCTGAATAATCCAATCCCCTGCTGCTGTCTTGCCAGAACAGATTAGTTATCATCATCTCAAGGAACAGAGAGAGTGCTACACACAGACGTTTGTGTAAATATGGCCTCTGTGTGACACCATAGTAGGTGTTGCATGAAAAGTCAAGCAATTTTTCTTTTAGAGATTACTGAGAATTAATATCAAGCATTTTTTGAAGTTAATGTATTCAGCCCGTTATTACTAACTGGAGAGGCGGTTGATTAAAAAAAATAAAAAAATGAAATGGCAGAAAGTCAGGTTTCTTTTTTTTTCCACAGCAAAGATCAGACTGACGGTCCCATTCTTTTCAATACCTTTTCAGGCCCCAATGCAGTCGGCTCAGCATCCAAGGTCTCCACTCTATCAGCCCTCAGTACAATAGCACTGTCTTTTACAGCGCGGACATCTTTATGACAAACAGCTCCCAGCAGACGTTACATCTGAGGTGGTGGAGACAGCTCTACGGCGAAACGCAAACACAGCCCACTCTGGTGTAACTACATCCATTCATTTAGATTTTAGAGGCAGAAGGAAGATGCTGAAAAAAAAACGAATACATAAAAAAAAAAAAAAAAAAAAAAAATCACGCCACTGAGTTGACGGGGAAGGAGTCCCCTTCAGCACCCAGTAAGGCTAAGTAAAGGAGATTGACCGGATGTCGTGACTATGTTGTTACCAAAGCAGCTTTCATAAGAAAAATAAAGAGGAAAATGTCTTATGCATCTTTTTGTATGATATGTTGAGCTTTTATAGATTTTTTTTTTTCTTAATGAATTTGAAGTAAGTGTGGGTTTATTGTGTCGAGTGCATGGCAAACAACATCAAATGATCCTTTCTGGAGGTTAAGAATGTGATTTGACAGCGAACCCTGTGTCTTGTTAACTAAGATAAGTCTTGTAACTTTGGTTCTAACAGACCAGAGTCTTTTTTTTTCTTTTTATTGAACTAACTATTAACTGTCATCTGTTACATATCTGCGATTTTGTTTCTGCAATATTTAAAAAAATGTTTCACTCTAATGGCTGCATCGACATGTTTATCATTTTTGGGGTTTTTTACCCGGTATGTGAAGAGAGAAAATTAGCACCTAAAATCCTCTGTCAAAATAACACATGCTAATGATTTACCTTGCTGCTAAAGCGTTAGCGTTAGCGTAAACTGGGTGATGCTAGCTAAATGTGATTCAAGGTGGATTTTGAGATTTTCTCTTAAAATGTTTGCAGAAAATGCAGAATAAAAACAAATATAATTTTCACCGGATAATGCTAATTAGTGCTAACTATGTCAAGGATAGGTTTGGACATTTTTCAGGTATGTCACAGTACAATATTCATATACCATATGTGTATTGAAAGTAGCCCCTCGTTCTGTGCATAAAGGTCTTCGAAAGTTCAGTTTAAGCTAATATCAGTAGTCTGAATTAGCCAGATCAAGTGGGTATTTTCTTTATAGTACATTTCCTCCGTGTGCTTCTCCAAATAGTGTTTCAATAGTGAGCTGCACCAAACGGATACGTCCTGGTTGTGTGTAGGTTTTCGCTCGACAACCAAGAAAAAGATAGCTGCTTGATTCATCCGCTAATTCAGACTGCTGACTGACACTGCTTCACATTGCTGAACTCACAGAACGATGAAGGAAGGCATCACTTCACAGCCAGTACCTCTTTCTGCATAAATACGGTATGTGACTATTGTATTAAGATGAGTTTGAACTCTTTCAAACCTATACATCAACAGACCGGATGGTTTAGCGTTTAGCATGTCACGATTTCGGTGCCAGTCCTCTGGGGTAAGGAGATCAAGAACTCTCAAAAAGGTCAGTGAGATCCTTAAAGCCATCCACGTGATAGTTGCTGACCGTGTAACCACAAATCGCAGCATGCTGTTTTTGGAGAGCGTCTCCCCTGGGTTCCTCTATCTTGGTCGTTGAACTGCACTTGGTGACTGAACCCTCGCGGCTGTCTCATGCGCCTCATTCTTTCGGTTAGCCCTGTGTGTAGAGCTATTCTTTGCCTTCTGTGTGCCTCATCATATTTTCAAAATCCTCAGGTCCTTAAAGAGCCTTAACTTATGTATATCAAAAACATTAGAAACGTAGAACTATGAAGCAGCCGCGGTGATGTTTACTTGCTGCTGTGTCGATAGATACTGTATGTTGTCAGGATCGGGGAGGGGTGGGTGGGCATCCTTTGTGTCAATGCTGAGGTTACTGAGGTTAGTTTGAATGGCAATCTGCTGTTTCGCATGGGATATTTGGCAATATATGAGGCCTGGTGCATTTTTATACAGTAGGTGTGTATTCTTAATAAAAGACACTGCTGCTGATCTTTTCCTTTTTTCCCCCATAGTCTCCTGATGCCATGTGGGACTGCTGTGGTGCAGAGGTACAGTGCAGTCTATACGTAGCTTGTAATCCAGTTGCGTAGTTTGTAGTACTTTGAAGCGAAGTGTACTGTCGGCTACTGGGTCTTGCTCTGAATCATGCATCAAGAATGTGTAAAATAATGTTTTGTACACTTCAAATCATTTATACAAAAGAACCTTTCTAAAGAGATGATTTACTTGGTTTTTATGTAATAACTCTGTTTCATACTGTAGCTAACTGTTGCTCAGCATGACCGTATTTTGTCCTCTCTTCTGTCTATCTGCAAACTGACTGAATGGCTTTAGAAACATGCAAGGTTCATCTGATTGGTCTGTGTATACTGTACCTGTACCCTGAGATCTGAACCACCATCGGCCCTGTGTGTGTGCTTTTGTCTCAGTCAGCCCCTTTGACATGTACTGGGTCTACTGTCCATGTACGCTCTACTTGAGGGTTTCCTCTGTTGCTGTTTGTTGTTTATACTGTGTTAATAAAGATTATTGATTTATAGAACAATGTCAAACTCTGTTGGTCCATCCCGCAATACATATAGACCTATTTGACATATACTCTACTGTCCATGTACTGACATATAGACATATTCTACATCTGGCCTCAGCAAACATTTTTAAATGGCATTTGTTTAGAATAAATTGAATTTAATGACAGGAAATATGGATTACAAAAATAAATAATCGCCTCTCGTTAAAGGAAGGGGAGGTTGTTAATTGGCATTTCAAAATAAAGCAGCAGAAGATATGCTGACTTTTAGTCCCTATGGCTCACACTTCGAAAACAACGCTAGATAATTAATTTCCCATAATGCAATAGATTCTCACTCTTATAGACCCTCCATGCTTGAAAAATCCCCACATCTTTCACACTCTGTGTCCTAAATTTATAATGCAGGCTTTTTGTTAAAAAGACACAATCTCCCTTGATGACTAAATAGGGATAGAGGTTGAGGCAGTACATCTTCCATGGGAATAATATATGCTGAAAGTCAATGGCATATTCTATTAATTTGAGTGTCCATTGAGTTGAGTGAGAGTGCCACAGAAAATGCACTAGGTGGTGCTAACAGCACACAAATAGTTTGTCTGCATCCCAGTCCTATATATACCGAATTTGGCCGCAAGATGGCAAAGCATAACAAGTTACATTTCCTGTTTTACTACAATAACAATACCTCGATTCATCTGATATTACAAAAAGCCCTTTATTACATATAATGAATTATTATTGTCTGAAATATTCAAGCCATATAATTAAGTAAACAAAATGGAAAACATAGATAACCTTTCAAAGTAAAATCCCTCTCCCCTCCCTTCAGAATCAGAGACAGTGTTTGAATCATACTGAGACATTTATTTATGCATGTATGTTTTTTTTCCATTTAGACTGAAAGCATAATACAGCAAATACACACCACCAAGCACTAGGGGAATGTAGAGCAAAAGGCAGTGGAGAATTGAAGGTGGAGGCAAAACAACTGAGCAGTTTGACGCTCTTCACAGGGAAAGAAAAAAGGTTGTATCCATGTATTATGCTGGCTTCTACTTTAATAGGACCAATAAATGTTTTCATCTCATTGAAGATTCAGTTCCCGTTAAGAAAGACTTTCCGTTTGCAGCGCTCGATGTCACATCCTTTACATGACAATATTTCACTTTCAAGACAGCTCCTTCTCACCTTGGACTCAGAGGAGAGGTCATTTCTACATCTGTCTCATGGCGATTAACAGCACTTTTAGTTTGCAGATAACTGTGACTCTTCCTCCCATAAACGCAGCTCCAAACATAAGGCACCCAGTCATGTGACATTTCTATTGCACCATCCTTGGGAATTTTCTTTACTGTCTCATCTTGTTAACCGCCACCTGAAAAAAAACTTTCCTGCTCCTGTCAATTTCTACTTACTTTACAGGATAATAGACATAATAATATATAGATACAGGCCTTCCATCCTTCAATTCACCACCTCACCCACAGTACACAACGTCTCTCCTGATGCCTACAGTCGTTTCTCTTCCATCAGTAGTGTGTCCAATACTACAGCAAAGACAGGTAATTTGAGTTTTCCCAACGGTTTACAGTATATGTGCAGCTAATATAACAAACAAGTGCCTTCACAACTGTCCAGTGTCATACGACCAGATGAAATAAAATAGAGCAAACTAGAGCATACAAGTCATCGGGAATTGGGAATCTCTTGTTTCCACACAGACATATCAACAGCAGGATGACAGGTTCAAGTCGGGGCATGGGCGGATTAGACAACAAGGGTGACAAAAGCCATGGTCACAAGTGTTGGAAGGCTGCTTTGAATTTCACTAACTGTGTTGTAGGTTTTGGTTACGCTTTGTTACGCATGAGAGTTCACAGTTTTCTCCCTTTAGAGGACAGAGATTAAGAATAATGGCTGCTTATTGCAAATCTCACAAGCAGTGCGCTTCACTGCTTCGGTTGACGGTAGCATGAAGTTAACAATGACAGCACGGGTTAGGCTCCATCGGAGGGTTTCTTACGTATGATAAGCAATGCATAGTATAGTTTTAAAGGTCATCCAGGATATAGGTTATGTGACAGCCAACAGGTTTTGTGAAGAGAGAGACGGCATTTCTGCATGTCACACTAGTGTGTGTTGGCTTTGTCTGAATGGGAAACAGGGAGGAAAAGCACAGGCCTCACATTCACCACTCCTATAAATACAATTACAGACTCATACACCATAACATAAAGAGTTAATCCAACAGAAAACAATAAAGTACCCATGTTATTCTTGTGATTTTTAACCTTTCAGGAAGTGTTTGTGATCGTGCACATATGACTCAACTGACTGGCTATTTAAAGCTGCTATAGTTCCATTTTATATCACAAATTAATCAAAAGACTAGATGTGATGCCGGTTACAGTTTCTAGTCTTTCAGCTCATTGTTTTGGATTTCCAGCCTGAAACTTTACTCTCACAGCTACATGTTCAGCACCAAAGTGCAAATAAAGTTAGCAGCGGGCTGATAAACATAGTGGAGCATTTAGCAGCTAAAGAATCAAATAATTTCCTCAGCAGCTAATAGAGACCAAAACAGGAGTGTGACTATTGGACATTCACCAGAAATATAGTTTCAAATGAATGGCAATGTTGCTTTATATCTGCTGGATATAGACATCTGTTTGCTAACAGTTTGACATGACAACTTTATTAGGTGATAATATGTCAATGTTTACCCCAAAGTGGTCAGAAAATAAATTCTAGCTGGTTAAAGTACAGCATATGATGCTGATACTGACAGCCAGATATTTCAGGCACAACTAAACTCAAGATACTGCATTTCTCTTCATTGCATCACAGCTTCACAATTTGCCAAATGTTTCTTGAAATGTTTCTGGTTTTAATTAACTGTAGTATTTCCAGTGAAATGCAGCACCGAGCAAAGTAACAGAATAAAAAAATGAAGGTCTTTCACAAGTCAGATCATTTCTGAGCCAAACAGGGACGTCAACATGCTCAGGTGTGAACCTGAAGACTGAAATGTCAAAGATCACAAGAATAACATACAAACTCTGTTTCATGATGAAAGTCAGTAAAATCAAGTAAGAAAAACATATCATCACATTTCTGAAACCTATTAGATAAAACATTATTTATATTAAATTTGCTCTAAAAAAATCTGTGCCCAGAACATGTGACCACTATTTCTGTATTATGATGGCGAGCTGACAATACAAATTAAAACTGTCACAGTTAAGGTTGGGGGTGGGTGGGTGTGGGATGGAACGAGGATAGTGGGACCAAAGCAGTGTTCCAGTTGTCCACTGAAGTGTTACACGACAAAACAGTCTTTATGTTCTACAGTAGAGTCCGTCGACATCATGTGTCCACACTCGTTGGCCCAATAATCTTTAAAGTTTCTCCAAAAGGTGCTCAGTCCCATCATTTCCACACTTCTTATCGGATTTCAGATGTGGGTGTGTCCGCATAGTTTTATCTTTTTTTTTCTCATTCCCTCTGCTATTTTTTTTAATTGAATCATGCAGATTATAATCATCTGATATTATACATATTTCATAAACAAGCAAACACTGGACATAAATTAGATCCTCTATAGATAAAAATGTAAAAAGCTAATAAGACAGCTGTTGATTATACTGAAGGTGTCATGGCCAGGAGGTGGCAGCAACAAGCAAAAAGGCTGCTTCTTGCCACTTGGCACCAACCTCCCCCACCCCAACTCCCACCCCCACCAGCACTGTCCCCATTCTTTCATCCAACCCTACTCTGCTCTTATATATTCTTTCTATGTATGACAATAGCACAGGGAAGATATTTAGGACCCTAAAAAAAGAAATGAAGAGTTATTGAGGGGAGGATATTGGGCCTGGAGGGGCAGGGAGTTAAAAATGCATTGATTCAAATGATCCTCGTTCAAGAGTCAAAATGTGTTAAATGAGTTAAATAATATACAAGTAAAGTTTCAGACAAATGACTCTAAGAGGTAAATTCGAAGAGTAACAGCTGTGACCGGGTTTCACTTTCAATCTTACATCACGCCACCTGAATAAACCAAACATAAATCATCTGATAGAAGACATTTCCTGTTCCATAAGAAGGTGAAGGGCTGGGATGGGCCGGGTCGGGTCAGAGGCCAGAGTGACAGTCGGTTTGTCTAAAGGGACAGGAGTGGAGGTCTACTGCTTCATGGAGTGCAGTCTGTTCTTGTGTCGGTGTGTACACAGTGAGGGTAGAGAGTCCTCTTATCAGGTTGGTGGCATACTGCAGGGCGGGGCAGGAGACACACTCCTGTCCCCCGTCTCAGAAGCCACCATGACCAATCAGGACTGCAACGAAAAACAACACAGATCTGTTTCAAATGCTGCACCGGAAAACATATAAAACGTGAAGAAGCTTGAGAAATGGTCTAATGAGTCAAATAAAAGTAGGACTCGAAAGCTTTGTATAACAAAGATCACTTTCACTGTGATTCTTCAGTGCTGACTGCAGTGACTCCTCAGTCCTTAATGTGGTTAATGTAAACATCAGGAAGAATCACACAAAACATCAGAACATTTGATTGTATTCGCACTGAATTCATCATGCCATGAACTTTTTCATGTAAGTGTGTGTATCGGGACAGTTCTTGTTTCTTCTTTTATCAGCTTATCATCATTTCCAAAAGCTGGAAAGCAATCACTGCCAACTGACTTAGGAGATCTCTAGAGCTGTCTTAAATAATGTGGCAGCAAAAATCAAGTCTGAGGAATGTTTAATAAATATTGGCCCAGTTCATCAGCTAAGTAACCTACAGTCATGACGTACCTCTGCTTTGTGCTCCAGCTCTTCAGTGGGAGACTCTGTTTCCCTGATAACCACTGCTTTTGTCACCAGCATGTCAGGATGCTGCTGCTTGGCCTCTTGGATTGCCATGGCGAGGGCCTGGGGACATGAAATATCAAGGCAATGAGTCAACTTCACATATTATCTGCCAGTGCCTTATGACTTATACAGTGCTAGTGTTCAGTAGTACTCCTTCTGACCTGATGTTGGTCCACATCATCATCTCCTGTGATTATAATCCTTTTCTCAATTCTGGTCTCTGAGTAGCCTCCTTTCACAGTCTGCAAAGTACATAAGGTGAGAAACAGGCTCAATGAATGGTGAAGAAGTCAATCCTGAGAATTAAAGATGCAGCAAATACGTATTGTTTAGAATGTAGTGGAGTAAAAATGAATCCCTGTTGTTTTACACTTTTGCTCTTAGCAACAGCGGCATAGTATTTATTTGACAACGTGATAGAAAATTATGTAATTTTTATGTGGTGGTCTACTTTTCAAGCATGTCAATAAGGGATGATTAGAAATAGTTTAGGAAGTGTGCACCATACGATACCTATGTGGTTGGCTGACTCCAAGCTCCAGTCATTAAACTGTAACCATGGAAACCAGTAGGACGTTACCTTGGTAACTTGGGTTGTGGTTGCTGAGGTGACGCTCTCTGCTGTGATGGTCAGCGGGGACACAACAGACTCCCTCCCCTGGGTGCCTGCTTTTACCTACACAGCACATTCACCAGAGAGTTATTCTGTGCTCACACATACAGATACAAATGCCAACAAACACACATGCTCATACATAACATGTATTGTTGTCTCAAAGAGGGGTTTTAAGCTTCTGTACGTTGTATCAATTGATTTAAATGACACAGACTCAAAGTCCTGACTGACTCAAGTTCAAATTACACTGAAAAGAACATAAGCTACTAGATTAGATCTATGCAAATAGTAAGCTCAAAGGAGAAGGGACTACCAGTGCGTTGGAGAAATAACCCTTGGATAACATGCACCCTAAAGGTATGGAATGAAATAATTAATCAACAGGGTTGAAATCTTCAAATGGTTTGTTCTCTGACCCAGACTTCATGCCCAGTAAATATGACAGGGACATTTTCAAAAGCTTGACTGGAAATGGCCTTACTGCATATTGTACTTAAATCAAAGTATGGTTTTGACCTTCCAGGAGCACGAGGTTCATTTTAATCTGCAGAATCAGGTTAATTTGGGGTATTCTATTGACAAGAAATCTCCAAAAGTCAACAGCACAATATGACAAGAAATCCTTGATATTTTTTTTTAAAAAAGCCTATGAAGGATCTGCAGACAGCAATTGCTAATGATTGGGAGCATTTAGCTGGAAAAATGTGGTTCGATTCTCCTGTGCTCCAGCTCAAAAGACTAACTACTGTAATCAGACTGTCTCCTCGGGGTCCTATGGAGGTGCTGTGGCAAATGACTTTCACATTTTCTAGAATTGTCCCTCTATTGCTCCATTTTGAAATGTAATTAGCTAACTAGCCAGCCTACTGAGGTCAGTGGTGCACTTTTCCCTTTGTTCAACAAACTAAGGTGCAGAACAAGATGTGTGTTCAAGTTTGAAAAGCTAATGTGGGTTGTTGTTCAGAGTCTGTCGCTCTAGTGTTGTGTAGCAGGATGCTATCAGGCTCAGTGTGACCTTCTGCTCTGTCTATGATTGAATATCATGTTATTTGATTTGCTGTATCAGAATAAGGTCTAAACATAGAGAGAACAGTATTTTATCAAATTAATGCATAGCTAGGGAGCACCATCATTAAATCAAATAATTTAAAATATACATTTCTCCCCTTTTTTGATCAACACAGGACAAGTTATACATGAGGAAAATGTCAGGCCCTAATTTCAGTTGGACTTGTAAATAGGGAGCACTGCAATGACCTACGAACAATGAATAATGTTTAAAATAACACATTTACAGGAATAGTAACAAAATGAGAGCATTAGGAAAATGTATGTACATCTAAATGTTCTTAGGACATAACAACTGCTGGCTTAGTTTCCCAAATCTGAATCATTGACATGACATCAAATGCCACATCCTGTGAACATGTGGCATGTGTTATGACAGACACCTTTTTTTCTAAGCTAAAAAAGAAGACATCAGCAGCACAATGGCTAAAGTTTCTTATTCTGCCACCACACTCACATACTGTCACACTGATGTATTTCCTCTGTAATGATACTTACAGGGGAGCCATTTTCTTTAAGAGCAGTAGGAGTCTCTTGCAGGCTGACGACTCCATAGTTCTGAAGGAGAGAGAAACAATCTTTAATAATATAATAATCTAAGGAGGTATAGAAATGCATTAGGTGATCTTATAGAGAAACATTACAGTAATCAGCATATTGATAAGGGAACCACACAGAAAACTCCATCTACTTTAAGAGATACAAAAGCAATATAGAACTGTACGGTATTTCAAAGTAGGGGGGATTCACAAAATACAGATTTTAAAGATGCTATGATATTTCAAATTTCTGTCCTAAATAAGGGTCAATAGTGGATTCTACAATTTCCATAATGCAACCAGTATGATCTTTTCTTTAGACTCAAAGAAAATGTCCACATTTTTTTGAAATGTATCACAAACCCCGAGGATGGACTATTTCCTCACACTCACACAAAGCTCCTCCAGAGCCACAGAAGACATTATAAAACAAATTTCACAGTGTACAGGTGTAATTTAATCTTAATAAAGCCTGATTTGCAGTTAGGTGTTCCAGTACAAAGTCTTAGTATTGTACTATGCATGCAGGCTCATTGACACAGCTCACTGGAACAACCAAATGGAACAGAGCCACGGTTAATGTTATTATTTGGAGCTGCGCTGTGTGCTAATATGTAGAAGTCAGTACACACAGTGGAGTATTTAGATAAAGATAAAAGGAGCAGGAATATTTGGCTTTCAATTATCAGATTGCTAAAACATGACTTCTTCAGTTGTTCCATGTCTTCTGGATGTGTAAACACGTCCACCAAAAGATCTGCAAGTGACAATTCCAAGTGGCGAAAACAAATTACGTAATGATTATTTAAAAGTAACTCTATTCAACAAGAAGTCTTTAAAACATATGATTTGATGATGATGATGATTATCTCAATCTTTATTTAAAGTCGGTGACAATGCTTTGCCTTAATAACCTGTCAAAGGTTTTGTATTGTATTTCATAGCAGTGTCTGACAATCAAACCAGTAGCAGTGTGAGTATACTTGATGAATTGTTTTTGAAGGCAATCCTCAAGCTGAACAAATTCATTTCAGTACAGTCTAGTGGGAATGCTACCAAAGCCTGTCACTGACATGTAGACAGCTGGCACAGAGTCGCAGGCCGAGCCTTTGTGCTGTTGTTGAGGTACTAGACAGATATGACTCTATCTCCCTCTGCTGGTACAACAATGTCAGTGTCTACCTATAGATGACGTCATTCTGGATTTGCTGCAGATACACACACACACTACCGTGTCTTACCCTGACAGCTTTGAAAATTCGACTCAACACAGAGCTGGCACTTCAAAAGGCACCATCTCTACATTACTGCCTGAGTTCATCCACACCATTAGCTGAATGGCTAAAGAGCCCAGCATTTTAATAAGACACCTGTGGGAAAGGAGATGAATGGGATTCCCATCTGGTTTCATCATTGTCATTAATACACTGTCATGTCATCTGTGTCTGGGGAATACGGCTTTCACATCACCGAAGAAGAAGAAAATGCTTCTTCTAATCAAGACTGACTCCAGATTTCTGGATATTAAATTCCTAATTGCTAGTTTATTTGTTGGGTGACTGATGGGATTGATCGTATAGTGAGTATTGTCTCTGACTTAACCCTTTCTACCAATACTGTCGTTAAAATGTATCAGCAGTAGTGTATAAAATATAACACAGAGAAAAGGTATGAAATGATAAAGTCAACATTGTACACAAAATTAAAGAATATAAAAATACATATTAAAAACAGTTTGACACTTTGGGAATTAACAGTAATAATATTTGCTTTCTTGCTGAGAGTTAGACGAGTACATATGTATATATATATAAATATAAAGCTATAGCCAGCTAGCTTAGCATGGCATAAAGACTGAAAACAGGTAAACAGCTAGCCTGTCGCTGTCTGAAGGTAAGAAAAGCCACCTACTAGCACCTCGCTCCCTAATTAACATAGTAGCTAACATTGTTTTACTTTTGGGATTAAACCAATAAAATATTTATCATTTAAAGTGCTAATATGTTGAAGTCAACAAACGGATTCAGTAATGTATATACAGCAATATCTATCTAGCTTGCTAACATTAGCTAACATTAGCCACCATAAGCTATTGGAGGAATATTAATAGAAGAAGAATAATATAGGAATTATTTCTTCTTTCAAAAGCTTTCACAATTTTTACATTAACAATGGGTCACATGGTTATGATTATATCCCTAGTTAACATGGTATATGTTTGGCAAAAATAATATGAAAACCAAACATCACTTTCTGAAGAAAGTCACTGCACCCAGCCAAAAGGAAGTAAATGTTACACTTTGTTTTCTGTACAGATCAAACAAACCAGATATGCCTTCATTAATGAGGTTCTTGTAGATAGATTTTGTAGATTGTGTTACCCTTTGCACAGAGCAGGTTAGCAGTTTCCTGTTTTCAGTCTTTATGCTAAGCTGAACTAACACTGGCAGTAGATTTATATTAAACAGATATGAGAGGATTATCTATCTTCTCATCTAACTCTCAGCAAGACAGCAAAGAAGTGTATGATGCAAAATTACTGATAAAATCCACAGTAACATATTGTACATGACACTTATTTAATCGTCTTATTGTTGCTTTACCTGTGGTGAGACATCCATGATGTTGGCGTTGACTTCTGATCCATTTGTATGCGTCTCTGTCTTGCTATCAGCCCTCTTGAGCATTTGCACCATACTCACAGCGCCGGGGTCTCTCTTTGCCACAGGAGGCTGTGTAAAATGCAAACACCACGGTCAGACAACATCAAGTACCAAATTGTTTGTTTTTTTTCACAGCGAGAACACAGATGATGTTGGAAAGATTTAGACACATTGTTTATGAGCAGCATATTTTTAAAGCAAAGCATCTTCATTCTGTAAACTAAATTAAAAAAACAAAAACAAAGTCTGAAATAAATGAAATTTATTATGTTGTTTTGTTTGATGACAGCATGCAAATGATGATGCAAAGACAGTGAAACTCAAAGAAACATTTAGGCAATTAAAAAATAAAATGAATGAAATATTCAGAAAAGAAAAAAAATACATGGAATAAAACAAATCAAGAAAGGTAAAAACGTGGACAACAAAATTAAATATAACTGCAATTTTAACATAATCAGAAAAAAAATAGAATAAGAAAATTAAAATAAGAACTGAATGCGCTGGTAGTATACTTAGTCCAGCCAGGCAGGGTGAATCCAGTATGTGATGGTGATGAGGGATGATTACATTCATCTGTCTACCTCATGATGCATGCCCTCCTCTGGAAGCTTCTCCTCTATGGGAGACTTGTCCCGGGAGCCCATTAGACGTGCAGAGTAGAACCTGGAGGTCTCCTCAAAGTCCTCCCGGCCCACCTCAGGCTGTCGCTCCCTCTCTCCCAGCTCTGACATGCCTTTAGAAAAGTCCTCCATGCCGGAGTGGAGGTCTGTGATGACGGTAAAGTCGACCTCAGCCTCCAGACTGGACGTGGAGCTGACTGTCATGCTGGAGCACTTGCGTTCGATGCCTAAGTGGGTTTCCCTCATGCAGGCCACGGTGTCCCGCTCCTGCTCCTCCTCTGAGGCTACGCTCTGCTGGGGCCTCCTGTCACCAAGCTCCTTCTGGTGCAGGTACAGATAGAGGATCACTACTCTGAGGTTACATAACTTCAGACAGATGGTGAAGACGACATGGAATGAGATGGAAGTATGATCCTTATGTTTGAAGGCAGTGTGTATGCCAGGATTTGTCGAGGATCAAAAATCAAATCCACTGTACATGCAGTGTATCGTGAACATAAACATAAAGTAGAAAATCACAGAGCATGCAATCCTGTCGAAATGAACAGACTGCAGAATGATGAATGGGTTTGAATTACAACACTGGCTCCAAACTTGTGGGTTGGGACAAGTTGCTTCTATTTTGTGAATTACTAGAACCTATGAAGGTAAAAATGCAGTAACTACATAGTTGGTCAATTTGAGTTATGACCAGAATCTGTTTGATGTCTTTTTTACTGTTAAAAATTATTATGTCATTATGACGTACTGCTTTTTAAATGTGCAGTTACAACAAAACCAAGATAAAAAAACAAACTGCAGCAACTGCACATTTTAGCCAACCATGGCTAGCCTTAGCAGAAGCTAATTTAAATTTACTTTACTTATTTAGTTTTTATATAGCTGAAAAATACATATTTCATTTTGATTAACACTTTGGCAATTTAATTTATATTTATTTTATTCCAAATAACTAAAATAAGTCAGTATTGAAATCCAGTGATGATGGAGAAAATAATGGTGAAACGGTAACTAGCTTAGCAGAGCTCAGCTGCCATTTCATCTGTTTATTGTGTGATTTTGTGTGTTTATCTTTAAATTATTAAAATAACAACTAGACACCAATAGCAAAACTGAGATGTATTTAATCAGAATAAGCCGTTAACTATAATCCAAATAGGGTTTATGGACAAGAAAGCTGAAAGAACACATTTTGTTTGGATACTGCAGTTTCTCAGAGCTTTCCAGTTTATCCAAAGGCGATTTCCATGCAGTATCTGGGGGGGTTTTTTGGCAATGAAATAAAGGCATTCAAATCTTACTGTCTGTTACTTTACATTTTTCAGAGGTACTGCTCTCTGCTTTTGTAGGCAACAGGCCCCAAAAAGCATTCAAATAAATGACCCAAGATGAGGTCCTGTGTTAGCCGATTGAAATAATTTCACTCAATAATTAATGTATTCCAAATTCACTTGCTGATTAAATAAAAGTTAAAACTGGATCATGCCATGCAATAGTCAAGTGTAGGGGATTCTGCTGTCAACCCAAACATTTATTTCAAGCTCTTATCATGTTGATGGATGAGAGCAGCTGAGGAGCTGGGGAAAAGTCACATATTTCATCCTTTATAGCTTTTGGCTATTTTTTTTTATGTCAGGAGAAAGTGGTGCAGTCAGTCATGAGGCATGCACTTTACCCATAAGCGAGAGGAAAAAAGATGACGGGTGGAGCATATGAAGAATGGGTGAAATACAAATGAACAACCTTGAAATCAGCAAACGGCACTTCATAAATGGAAGGAGTAGAAACAGGCTCCTGCAAGGGGAAGCAGACGAAAGAGCACAAAGAACATCTAAAGGTTAGCACGAGCTGAAACTACACTGACAGGCCACCACACAAACAGACATCCTAACAGCAGAGCTTGACTGAGGCCTGAAAATATGAGATCAGTATGTTCTGAGCTCAAAATATTTCAGTCCAAACCTAAACTGGGATCCTGGCGTACTGCTCTGATCGAGTCCAAATCTGAGTATAGGCAAACACTGTTAAGTAGCTACTAAATCAGTATTTTTGTAATGTCTTTTAAATAACTCAAATCCCAAGTTTAGGTGAGAAATTCAGCCAGACCCAATCTAAGACCACTGGGTCTGTTCAGATCCAATCAGGTCCAGATGGATACAGGCACAAATTTCAAGCGCTACTCAGAGGACAGAAAAGAGGTGAGCTTACTGCAACAAAAACAACATCTACAGCCAGGTTTCATTGTTAGAATTAGCAGAGGCAGGACAAGAGAATCATGCGGTTTGTATAACGAGCAGGTTTTCAGCATAGCAGCAGCCACTCATTAACCAACTGAGAAAGTGATGTAACACTATGCACGAATTTCAACGAGTGAGCACTCAAATAATATTGTTAAATGTCCAATAAAAGGTGCCGCAGTGCATTTCACATGTCTGTCAAAATGACTGCGCACGCGGGTCCGATGTTTGAAAGAACACCTAATATTTTCCCACAGTCCCTGAGTTCAATCTGATCTTGATATGATTGCCACTCGTCAGTGAGGTCGTTCGCACACTCAGCGCTAACACAGCACCTCTCCTCGTGAGTTGTTTAATGCAATATATGCAAGAGCTTGACTCAGATGAAAAAGTGGGAAATGATGAAAGCTGTCATGTCTACTCACTTCAAATTCCTTTCATTCCAGTGCCAAACGCGTGCAAGCTCCTAATGATACAGTGAAATGAATGCAGCAAATCTGAGCTGCGGCTGCTCACTGCCTGCTGTGGGGTTTCACAGTTAGAGGAACTGTATGTGTTATGCGTAATTTCCTATTATCTGTGCCCGAAACAATTCGATACTCCATTTGTCTCTAATTTTGGGAGATAACAGCTGACTGTGATGAAGTAATGAATGACACTACTTTTCACACTTTACTCTGTAAATGAGAGATTTGTAGTATTACTTTGAAAATGGCATCAAGATGTGCAAAAAACATCAGAGTGATGATAATATGTGAGCTCACAAGTTAGAGAGGAGTGAAGACAAAGCAACAACAATAAGGTATTGAGTTTTAGATTCTTTTTTTTTTACTTTCACAGTCAGTGGTGTACTGTATAGAGTTTCCAAAAAGTGTGGTGCAGGTTTAGTACAATGGGATAAATTGGACTGCCATGTAGGAGTAAAGTTTTTTTTTTAAAGGCAAATGCACTGACTGATTTTATTTTATTTTTCTGCCACCAAGACAGAGCAAAAGTACCACTCCACCTGCTCTTCATACGGGCACATACAGTAAAGATGGATGAGTGTTTCAAGTCATTGAAAACGTAGAAAGTAAGAAAAATGGCGTGCGAGTCTGTCTGAAGCTCATGCGATGCTTTAATTCCAATGACTGAATAGCAGATGCCAAGCAGAGTTACCGAGTGTCTCTTCTTGGCAGTGTCCAGGCTCGGCTCCCTGCCGGCATTTCGGCTGTTCCGCAGTATTAGTCCAGACTCCCTGGCCTTCTGTGTTTTCACTGGGGGGGCCGGAGGAGCCATTTTGGGAAGCGCTGAAATCTTTGAGCTGAACGACTGACTCTCGGTTGCTCCTCCTCCAGACTGATAGCTATCATCAGGTTGTTCTGTTTTCGCGATGCCTTCCAGATCTGATGTGAATGCTGGATGAAAAGCGGTAACGTCAGTCCAGTTCATGTCTGAAGATCCTTCTGGTGAGCCGACCGACCAGCGGTACTCTCTTCTGATGGATCGAGTGGGTTCGTCCTGATCTGACCTGTCCCTTTCATCCTTAGATACGCTCTTAGCCCGCTCAGGCTTAAGAGGGACGATCCTGGTGATTTCTGACTGGTAGCTGCCCGACAGCCGGTGGAGAGACGTCCTCTGACCTCTGTCTCCCAGGACACCCTCAATGTCCTCTCCCCCAGAACTGCTAATCTTTCTCTCGTGTGTCCTGACCTGTCTAAGTTTTACCTCTGCTAGCTCTTTGTTGTCAATAAGACTCAACCCTCTTACCTTCATCACACACTCCCCTTTAACACCTGCTAATGAAGTATCGTGTTCTACCTTTCCAGGTCCATTCACTGAGCCTAAATCTATATCTGCTTGCCCAGCCTGGCTCACTTTTCTCTCTGGCTGCTCTGTTTCTTGAGTGGAGATCTCCCTGTTCTCTCCGATTGATATATTCTCCTGTTTGCTGTCTTCATAAACACTGACAGACTGATCCTTTCCTGATCCCTGATCATTTTTTATCATCACCAACGATGATGATTCACTATGATTTCCTGTTTCAGACGGTGTTTCTGGACTGTTGTCCGAATCTGAGCTCTTGTTTTCTTCTTCAGAAGAATTGCTGCCTGCTTTACTGTAGGTAAACTCTGCAGGCATTCCCAGGTTTAAGCTCTGGGGCCTCCTCTTTTTTCTTGGTTTAGAAGCTGAGCTTTCCTTTATCTGGCACAAGCCCCGGGCCACATCATTGTTTGCCTCGGGGTCTGAGGCTTGAGATGATGTACTTTGAGATTTGTCTTGAAACAAGTCTGCATTCTCAGATAATTGAATCACAAAACGACTTTTGTTAGTTGGCCAAGGCTCAGAGCATATATCAGTCTCTCTGGACGATTTTGTTGATGGAAATTCATCAATATGGCTTTTCATTTCTTTTCTGTCAGACCCTGTTACCTCGATATGGATCATCTTGGCAACGTCTATCTCTTTTTCCAGCTCCTTTTTCTCCCATGAAGGATCAGATGTGAGAGATTTGTTCAGTTCTTCAGCCTTCCAGTCATGTTGATAAGTTTCTTGTTTTTCAATCAATACCCACTCCTCACAGCCCTACATGTTGGTATAGATTAAACACAGTTAGACATGCCAAGCACAGCTACTGCAGATAATGAAATCTCCACAATCATTTCAATGGTGAAGCTTGGATAAACATGCATTTGTATTTACAAAATAATATGTACGATATGTGATTGTATTTTCGTAAATAAGAGATCAAAGACATATGAATGTCAGTAATGCACAGTAGGCAGTATATTTAACCGAACCACAAATGCTATAAATACGAAAAAGGGAAGAGTGAGAGATGTGCAACCTCAGGTGAAGCCACCAGAGTCTTCTGAACGAAACCCTCAACAGACAGGCTGTTAAGAGGGTCCTTTCCCACCGCTCGGCCCACCGACTGGCCGACACGAGGCAGAAGAGAGAGGTTAAAAGAGAAAGAAGAACAGCCATTAGAGCTCAGACTAAAAATGAGAAAGTAGAAAGACGCACAACAAACCATTTCATGCATTCATTCTTTCAACAGCAGAAAGAATCAGTGCTAACAGGAGTTGTTATTCTGAAGAAAACTTTTAAGGAAGTTCAAACTAAAATCATGCAATCCTGTGTACATCCAGAAAACCAAATCAGACATTTGCAATGCAAATTTTTTTTTTCTGTAACTACATCAAAGTGTTGAGTTATACTGAATCTCTTACAAACACTCAAGCACCAAGACTTTCCCAGCATTCAACTGTCAGTCAAACAGAGTAATACACCCCCCCCCCCCCCTTTCCTGGAATAAGACACACGGCAGATGAGACAATGTTTGACTTTCTATGGGCATAATCTGATTGTCCCAGTCAGCAGATGAGAGATTGTCTTAAAACCAGCAAAGACAGAGCTATACAATCTGAAAACTGCAATCCTGCTGCTTATCTTCAATAGCCTATTTACCAAAATGTGATCAAAGCTCAAGAGCATCCGTGATCTGGCATAAAGAAAACTGTCTCTGTTGGGCAATTAAGGAAAAAAGATAACTGATAATTACTGTATTTATCAAGTGCTTCACACTGAGAAAATCTCAAAAACATATTGAAACTAATCTCGTCAAGATGTCTCCTTCTGTGCTACTTGTCAGTCATCTTCAAGTACCACTGAGATATTGTCTGAATTATTGTGGTACACCAGAGATAGGCGGAATACACTTCATTATACACACATCCTAAAATAAACTGCAGGTTTGTATGTTTCGTTCCTGTGAGCAGTAATATCTTTGCACAGGAGATACCTGTTTGAACAGCCTGTAGGACAAAAAAAAATGTTATAACCAAAACTAGTTTCACCTCTGCTCTTTTGTCTACAGTCATAAAGGTGCGCTGTATCTTCAGGTTATTTAAAGACAATGACAGGAGAACACAAACACTTTGCAAGCCAAGTGTCTCCATGTGACACACAGTAAATATGATCTATTTTGCCTCGAGGCAAGCAGCAAAAAAGAGAAATTCATCATGACAGCAGTCAGACTGGAACATCAATGCTCTTTAATGGAACGTCAAGCTTCAAAGTTCACTGGATTTTCAGATATTGACCACTGTGGACCTTAAACCCCGCCCCCCTACTTAAACCCCAACTCACAGCCTTCTTCTCTGGTGTGCCGGTTGGGGAGGTCCCTGACAGACGCTTCTCGCGGTTCATCAGCTTGCTGTTGGGCTCCCTCAAGGCTCTCTTCAGCTCGTTGATACTGGCCTGGTGCTTCAGTAAGACGTCCTGTGACTTATCCAGAAACTAGAGGGAAAGGTATGGAAGGAGAAAAAACAGAAAGAGAAAAGAGGCGTGCATTAGCTGGATTTTTCATTAGTTGTGCACACCATCAACACATCACACGTTGCATCATATGAATGACTGAACAGGCCATGAGATAATAAAGCAAATACACAGATGAGGATGCAATTCAAATTGATTGAGCTTATGTTAACAATGCTAGTGTTTTCCCAATCCGTGCAGTAGTAGCGCATGGAGAAATTACATTGAAGTTGCTACTGGAGCGAGCCCACAGAAAACAAAGAACAGATAAATTTACAACTTAATTAGTTTAATACGCAGCTTTGTTTGTTAATTAAAATTCTACATTGATTTAGTTTTTGTTTGGTTGTTTCAAAAAATAACTGCAAAAGATTAAACCAGATTTCCAGCAAAGAGACATTACCCCTCTAAACTACCTTACCCCTCTGTGTAATGATGAAAAGGTTTTTTTTACTGTTTAAGTTTGCTAATTTATTTATTTTCACAAATAAAATCTGCAGTGTGTTTTTAAGCTTCGATGATTTGCATTGTAGCTTTTCTATGAACCATTTTGATACATTTTAGTAGATCTCTATTTATAGATAATAGAAGATAGAATAAAGAATGTGTACTTCTGAGTATTTCCACCACTGAATAGAATAGAATATCCCAAAATACATCTTAATAGGCACTTGGGAAGAGAGGTATTTCTGAGACTTTTCAAAGCTAAATCTTAAAAGTAGCTAGATGTGTCAAATCTCCTTAAAAAATAATCTAAAAATACTCCTTGATCCAAGGCAGTAGATGCAGGCAAATCTCAACCTGTAAGAACCCTTGAAGAACAGCAGCAAACACACTAAAAAAGTACAAGGGCTAAAGACAGGAACCTGTACCTCCTGTTTGTGCCGAGGAGTAGTCTCCTGGTCCAACTGAGAGAGCTGAGTTGGGGCAGGAGAATGGGCAAGCACGACAGAGGTCAGAGGTGAAGAGTGCAGGAACAAGGTGCAGAGACAGGATGGTAGAAGGAAAGTCAATAAGGGAGACAGACAGACAGACAGACTGGACGACTAGATTTTAGCCACTTGTTACCATGCCAAGACAAAGTTGATCATTTGGAAATGATTTGAAAATGCACCTCGGTAGACATTTTGTAATTGGACAGATATTGATATGGCATGCAAATATACTGTAGTGCCAAAATAAAAGCAATCCAGACAGTTTCAGTTTCTAAAGCTTTTTTTTTTTTTTGCATGACACATTGTGAAAACCTTGTCCCGCTGTATCAATCACTGTCTGTCAAATGTTTCCTGTGATTCTTAAATATGATAAATACATCTAGAAACAACCTTTGCAATCTTTTTTTATCATGTGCTGCCGTTTTTCTGTGTTAATAGTGTTGTGATAATAGTCTTGATTGCTACAAATAGACAAATACAGTGAGAGCGAGATACAACTAGACAGATGTATACCTATTTGGAGCAAGTAAAAAAAAGGATGGATGGACAAAGACAGGTATACAAATAAACAGAGAACTAAATCACCAGACACCAAATACCTCCTGTTTACTGTCAACTGGTGATCCAGCCTCCTCCTTTTGGTCAGCAAGAGTTAAGAAAAGAAAAAGGATGTTAGGAACAGAGGAAGAGAAGCTCTTAGCAGGATGTTAGCAGTGCAGTGTAAGCATATAAACCTGAGTGAATAGGAGTGAAAGGAGAAGAGTTAGTTAAATGCTAAATCCAGCAAAGCCACCACAGCGTTATGTCCACGCTGGATAAGCCTCAACTGCACTGAGAAGCTTGTATTGCACCTATTTACTTCAGCACTCCTACAGTTACTGCGATCCGCCCTGTCTTCAAATTGACTAAACCTCTGTTCTCATACTATTATGATCCACACATTTGCATCTTCGCTGATTTTATATGTTAAAACCAACTTTGGCATGATGGAAATTCATGAAGACAGTTCATCATACCATGATTTCCTTCTTTTTGCTTGGAGAGATATTGCCGTCGTAGTCTTGCTCTTGGTTTTTGTCCTCCTCGTCCTGCTCTAAACTTGGCTCCAGCTCCGTCTCCTGCTCATCCACAGAGGGGCTGTGGAGACGACGATGTTCACTGACGCTGCGATGGGAGAGGCCATCGTGGTTCTCACACATGGCTGATACCGGCCGTGAGAACTCTGCTGGTAACAAGAGCTCAATTATTAAAAGAGTTCAAATTTGTGGCTTTGTAAAAGCAGTAGTTTGACATTTTGGGAAATTGACTTATTAGCTTTCTTGCCAAGAGTTACATGAGAAGATATGAAGCGTTAGGTTTGGCTAAGTTAGCGGCCAGCTCGGACCGGGAACAGCTCACTAATTAAGCTAATTAAATCTCCTGGCTCCAGCTACATATTATATTATTGTACAGACATGAGTGTGGTATCGATCTTCTTATCTAACTCTTTGCAATAAAGCAAAAACAAAAAAAAACCCCAACATATTTCCAAATTATCAGTGTTCTTACCTCCATCCAAGCTCCTGGAGAGCAGGTACCTCTTGCTGGTGGATCGCTCAAAGTGCGGAGCAGGGCGGTCTATAAGAGCGCTGGCCTGTCTGGTTTGAGCCTGTGTCCTACCACTGTATCGAAACTTTGAACCCATCACCAGGAAGCCCTTAGGAGGAGGCTCAGGACACACCAACCTGGGAAAACAAACAACATCATCAGCAAACGTGTTTGATCATGTAATAAAATCAGATAGACAATGACAGTATGGCTAGTGATGGATTTGGAAATTTCAAGTCTATTTCAATCTAGCTTCTACGTGGCTGTCACATGAGGTGGAACTTAAACATAATACCATTTGGGGTGTAGTGTATGTTTAAGAAAGCACTGTACTATTAACTAATTTAATGTGGTGATGTGATGAAGCTGTAGACATGGAAATGTTGTTGTTGTTTGACCTGATAGGTGTTGAACGGAAAACCTTCCAACCATAAAAGCGGATCAATTCTTACCGGAAGAAGGTGTGATGTTCGATGCAGACCTTCCACAGCCTCTTGGCAGCTCTGTGGTTGGGAAGCTTAAACCCGATAGTACTTTCAAACTGCTCGTACTGGAGGGTGGAGACAACAGGGAGAAATGTGAAAAGAAGAAAATGTGAGCACAGCAGTAGGTGAGGTTCCTCTGTTTTGCTGAAGGCCACTTCAGTACTTCTCAGCAGACCACAGTTTAAGGCAACCTTATATATTCATAAAAAATGAAGTACAAATAGTACATCTCATACCAGCCTGAACACTGAACCCAATCAACAAAGCAGCCATTGCTTTGTGCTGGTATAAACACTACAACTGAAATACTGTATATAAGTCAAAACATAAGCACATTTAGAATATGGATTGTGTTTTCAAACAAGCCCACCACTGCAAACTGGACAATATGAACAAGATCAAGACAGAAGAAGGATAAAAACCAATGTTCAGACACTGGGAGTAAAAAAAAGCAGGAAAAGTATTTCATGGCTCTATATTTACACTCTTTATCCCTCTATTCTGGCTGTAGCTGCAGCTGCAACAGCTCTGTTAAAAGGGCTCTTTATTTTGCAGATCACAGGTTCACTGTGCAGCTCTGTCACTTGACTGGGCATGGCCCAGACAGCCTGTCACACTGAGGCTCAGCATGTAGGATAAGCTGCAGTGCTGCACAGAACAACGACGAGGGCCAGAATATAGACCCTGGACGAGCAGAGGAGCAAAGCTGGAGGTATAACGTAAAAGATTTTACAGCCGACAACTCAGCGAAACTGACCAAGATTATGTCTTAAAGGAAGGTATTTTGGGAAATATGCTTATTCACTTTCTCACAGAGAGTTGGATGAGAAGAATGATACCACTACCATATTTGTCTATTACATATGAAGCTGCTTAGCTTAGCATAAAGACCAGAAGCAAGGGGAAACAGCTTGCCTGGCTTAGCCCAAAGGTAACAAAATCCACTTACCAGCATCTCTACAACTCACTAATGAACATGTTATATGTCTTTTGTTTAAGCCGTACAAAAACCAAAGTGTAAACATTACAAGTTGTGGTTTAAGAGAGATTTCGTTGAGGACTATTTCTTGTCTTGGTGATGCGACTCTCTGGAGACATCACTGTGGGATTTCCAGGCAAAGCAAAACTTCTTATGTTAAGGCTGCTGGCTGCACCTTCATGTTTACTATACAGGAATAAGAGTTGTAATCATCTATCCTATCTTCATCTAATGCTCAGCAAGAAAAAAGATATGCATATTTCCCAGAATGTCTAATTATTACTTTGAGAGAGTACAAAACACTCACATATTTTAAGCTATACACCCATAAATTGTAATGCAGGTTTTCTGTCATACATTTGTAGTCTTTAAGCCCAAGCCCAGATAACAAGCATGACATCACCAGGTTTATTTTCCCAGATTTGACAACTCCTGCTCCTGAAGAGCTCCCCTAGAGCAACTCAGAAGACATTATACGACTGTTTTTACATGCCACTAACCATGGCTGGTAAATGGCCTTTGATATAAAAAATAGATGGAGTGCTCCTTTAATTATCCATCACTATACTGCGTACCTCTCCGGGTCGTATCTTGATGTAGAAGTTGCTCCTCTTATAGGAGATCTTAAGAATCTTTGGCCAGGCAAAGCGGTTGATCCTCAGCCTATCACGGTAAATCAGCAGGCCGTTGGCACACACACCCAGCATTATGTCAATCCCTTCAGAATCCTGCAGTGGAAAAAGGACAACAAAGAAGCAGAAATTATTCATGAGCATCCCCGTGACCCACTTTCATGTAAATGAAAATAACTTTAGAAACAGCCAACCTTAGCGTGATGGAGGTCCACGCCATACATGGACAGTTTCTTTGCATTCTCCAAGAAGTTAATTTCCGCCTCTGCTGGAGTCATACCCCTGTGAGGCAGAATAACAATATCTGTAACCAACATCAACATCTCAAATAATAAACACGTAATCCTAAACAGTGGGAGCAGAATTATCTCTGTAACATATATATTCAACAACTATTCAACAAGCATCATAAACGATGCCAAATCAGAGCGTGGTTAAAGATCCTTAAACTGAGAAAATGTTCTTGCACTGGCAACACTCATACTGTGTACGTCTCAATGACAGATGGTACAGCAATGTTATGGCATATATCAGCCATATGCATGATGGAGTGTGTTAACACAAGGGAAAACTCCTCAGCCAAATCATCCCAAGAGATTTGTGGATATATGAACATGACAACTGATCTTAAAAAAAAACGGCGTGTCCAGTAATACTTGTAGTTTCGATGGAGCTCCATCACCCTTTCTTCCAGCTCGCGAGTCTGATTAGGTGCAAAGTGAAAATCGCTGACGTAGTCGGAGCCGTGGTCGTCCTGGTCGTAGTCACCCAGCTCGGCTTGAACTGTGTAGGAACCCAGGAGGGCGTGAGTGACAAATGAGCATGGCAGTCGACCTGACAGCATGTCATCTCTCAGCTGCAGACACAGGTAGTATCTGTCAGAAGAGACAAAAGGGGGAGGAGAGGACGGTGTCGGCAGTCAAATAAGCCTGAGCCAAGGCAAGCTCTAACAACTATTCAGCACAGTTAATCCATGGCAGTTAGTAACATTCCAGGTCTAATCCTGGAAAATGAGGGAGGAATTTGGTTTGCTTTGACACGAGGGCAAATATGCCATGTAAATTGTTACAATATTTTTATGTAAACACATATTTAGGAACATATAAAAGACAAATCATCTGCACAACTGACATGTTCAAGCAATTTCTCCTTTGATTAACTCTGACAGCACAGCCAGACAGAGGAGTTGAGGAAAACTGTTTATATTTTACAAGAGTGTGTGGTGAAGATGAATTCTACCTGGTAATATCTTCGGTGAGCTGAGAGGGGTCTGGAGGGTAGAACTTGACAGAGAAAGCAAAGTGCCACGGAGAGTCTGAAAAGTGAATTACCATGTTAGTCTTTGCAAAATTGTATACGAATGTAATTAGAAGTAGATGATGGAATTGTATTGTATCTATCAGGTTAACAAAGACCTTTGGATTAGTTTGTACGTCAACAAATCTAATTTTATGACATTACTAATTAAATTTTTTGAAATATTTATTGTCTTAGCTGCTTGGGAAAGACACTCACTGCGCATCTGCTTCTTGATCTCTTTGGAGGGATCCAACCAGTTCTGAAAGACAGAAGGCAGAATTCACACAGGGCAGACTGGAAACATGGCTAATGTGCACCCCGGTGTCACATTATGCTCTAATTGCCATCAATGTTTCTAATGGAAGCCTCTCCATATTGTTAAATAAAGAAACTGAGCCCTCCCCTGCTGAGCTGTTCGATTGTGCGGGAGAACACATTTAATTTAAGCATCTGTTTCTTTATTGTGTTGCAAAAATCACTGCCAGCCAGTTACCTGTCTGATCCTATCACATATGATTTCAGTGTGAACTGCTTCGCCAGTAGGGGCACCTTTTTTCTTCAAATTAAGTTAGTACAATTCATCCTCTGGGGGCCATGAATGTCTGTAGAAACTCTCAGCAATACATCAATAGCTGTCAAAATATTTCCTTCAAAACTCCTTCAAAATATTTCCTCACTCCACTCTCTCTTTTCCCAGGCCTCACGATATTTTAATGACTTACAGAGTTCATCTTAGTGTTACACTAAGAGCATGTTAATGCTACTACCCACTCTGTGGAAATTCAGCATTTGCACAAACACAAACAGGTTTAAAACAGGTGTAAAACTGTTGTTGGCCATTCAAAAATCACGAAAACTGTGCAGCATTTAATATGACGTCATTATACAGACTTTCTCTCAGCGCTCCCAACTTTGACTGACTTCCACCATCCGTGGTGCAGACAGATGACAGAGATCTGCACTAAGCTGCACAGCGGCTGCTCATGTTTGTTATTGTCGGAGTCAGTTGGGATGCTGAAATCACATCTTTCAGAGTGAAATCAAGAGCATGAAAGGTTGATACAGCACAGAGCAATCCTGTGGCCATGGTGGGCATATTTGACATATTTGAGCTGTGCCTTCACACACACACACAAACACACACTCAGATACACAGGAACAAATACACATACTACTCCAGTGTTTAATCAGGCTGCTAAAGACTTTAATGAGCATCCTGAATGTATCTTATATCAGCCAAGGCCAAAAAAAGCACTCAATTAGTAAGGCGTTCTCTGCTGCTTTGCTTTTCTTTCTTTGCAGAAGGAACTTTTAATCACTCACTGCTCAAAGTTTCGCTCTTGCTTTTTTACGCCTTAGTTCATTAAGCAATCACACAGAATAAATGTTCTCCCGAAGAGTAAAGATTTAGTCCACTCTCTTCCACCTGAGACAAGAAAAAAGGGCATCTGAAATGACATTTCAATTCTCAGGCTTGTTTGGTGTACCAATCATAATCTCAAGCTACGCTTTGATAAATATGTCCTTTGATGAGTCTGTCATATTGGTCTCAGCTGTTGCCTTACCTACACTCAAAGGGAGAAGATATTTTAACCTCAACGCCTGTTTACCTCCGTGACACTCCAGTTAACTTGTCCGCGTGCGCCAAGATCATGCTCCCAGCCATCACACGTGCATCAAGTCACGACATGTGAGTTTACAAAGCATGCACCAGCTGATGATTGTGACATAGGATAAATGCTCCAGATGTGTCTTCTATCTTTCTTATCTTCAAAAGGCAGGAGGTTCCTCTGTATCCTGTTGTGCAATCACATACCTGCCCTTAGGGAGGTTTGCATCAGTCAAAACCCCAAACCCACATCTACAAAAGAGCTTTCTTCATGTGAGCTGACAGCGAGGACCCATCAGTTCAGTGTCAATTACATAATTATATGTTCATAAGTCTGGTTTGTGCACACTGACAAGTCAACAAATATCAGAGGGAAATATCTACAGACCTTGTATTTGAAATATCAAAATGTGAGATGATTGGAGTTTAATATATGCACACATTTATCAGAAGGAGAAATGATTTAACCTCAGAGGACAGACCAAAGAAACAAAGAACCACAGTGTTGCAGTAACGACGGACTAAACCATACAGGGAGTGATAAAGGGGGTAAGATAATGCTATAACTTGCCTATAGCTACAGTATAGACTAAATCAAGTAATCAAGAAAGAATGAAAGACAAAAATAAGTCATAAAACTTTTCTCATTATTTCTCTGTTCTCTGTTTTCCCGATAAACAGTGGCTCTTGACTTCGGTCCATGGAGGTTTATCTCAACCAGTGAGATTATTTCTGGCTCCAGAACTGCTTCTGAGAAAAATGTGTATAATTAAATTTATAATATGCATTTTGCAAAGAGTAGATGGGGTTTTTTTTTCATCTTTTCTCAAACTGCACAAGTGTTTCAATTGTCTGTTGTCCAGACTGAGAGTGAAAATTTCCATTTTCCATTCATCTTTGAATGATGGATAGAGCACCCCTGAGAGAGCCGGCCTAGCCGACAAGTGAGAGGAATACAGATCATTCCGTGACCCGCACAGTATTCGATGCACTGAAAATGTCCCACAATGTTATTGTGGTACAAAATTCACTGACCTTCTGAGTGTCCGTCTCAGCAAAGGTCAAACCAAAGTAGTCTTTCTCCAACAGGTTGAGGTGCTCACACACCGTGTCCATCAGGGTCTGTCCTTTGGAATGTTTCTGCAAAGACAAACATACATTACACAGCTGAGGTAAAAAGGTAAATAATGAAGAAGAAAAGATCCTCTTCTATGTTTCTTAAGTACCATATCTTAAGTACTACCTGCACTTCATTTTTATTTTGCAAAAATTTGGCTCATCAATATCTGATGCTATTAGACAGCTGTGCTTGTAAAGATTGCTTTCCTGTTCTCTGGTTCTGCACACAATACAACAGCTCAGCCATTTAATGTTGTGTCACAGTCTGTGTGCAACACTTGACAGTGAAAATGGATTGTGAATTGCTGGGGAAGATTGGTCTTTATATTGTAGGCAGAGATTTCCTCCACTATTGACAAGAGTTCAAGGTGAGCCTTTTTTAGCAACATTTTTCTTTCAGATTCAAGTGACAAGTTCATGTTTTCACATTACGCATCCTAATATTTTCTCATAGTGCTGCAGGAGCTTTAAACTGTAATGAAAATGGGAGTAGTAAGAAATAGTTTACCAAAATTAGGAGGTGGAGATGAAAACAAACGGTGGTAGCTGTTATTTAGCCACTTTTTAAGTCTTCTATTCTGCATTTACTCATGATAAATGAAAAACTGACATAAAGTAAAAGTCAAGTTATATCCACTTCTCAGGTAACATGTGTGTGTGGCTCATTAGCATAGCATGTTTTTTTCCTTATTTCCAATATTGTAACGTGTAAGTGATCATCATCAATTTACGCATTGGCTCATGTGCTAGTAGTTAATGTATTGTTAATGTTTAGACCTAACACTGAGTCGCACATGTACAATAATATACTCTCACACACACGGTGCTTCCTCTCCCTGAGCCTAGTTTGTGAGAAGATGGAGCGTGCGGTTGCCAGGGAAACAGATGCAGTATTATGTCTCCACTGTCTTGTTTCTTAATATCTCAAGGCTAGGGTTTGTAAAAGTGTTTCTCCTTTGTCTCATTATAGGAAACGTAACTAAAGAAATCATCATGTGGAATCTTAATAATCCACAACTGAGGTGATCCAGTCTATTCACTCTGGAGCACACTGGAGCACACTGGAGCAGTTAAATACCCTAACCAGCTGTACAATAATGAGCTCAGCGCTGCCACCTGAAAGGACATGGGGAAAACCCAAGACAGAATCTTGGCAGTGTAAAATAACCAGCATGAAACACTCAATTCCGCCCAAAATAGGCCCGTTTTACCTACCCAGCCAGCCTTGACCATGCACAGTCAGCCGGATTATACCCCAGTGAGCAGAGGGGGAGGGTATGTGAGAGAAGCGGGTGAGGGCGCGGTGCCTTCTCTCCTGCGCAAGGACCACGGGGAGGCTCAGCCATGCATCCATGACAAGAGACTTAATTATCCCATGAATGCGGCACCTCCTCCAGGGAGAGCACTCAAAAGTGTGGCCTGCCTTCTTCGCAATACTGTTATTAAAAGCTCCTGGAGACTGAGGGAGGTTCGGATATGGCAGGCAAGAAGTCCCACCCCGGCAATTAAAGACAGGAAGCAAGAGCAAGCCCGTCCATGACCTGGAGGTCTGAGGCTCTTACCAAACTAGGATTTTTTAAAAACATAGGCTGACAGGAGCCTTCTTTGTACTTCCCTCTCAGGCAATGACTGGCAGTGCTGTGGGGTCTGGCAAATATTCAGGAAGAGCACTTAAGACACAAAAGCTTTCATAACCATGATGCAAACTATTGTTGTGGTGTGGAAGAGGCTCAACGGTATTTCGGGATATTTTCACAGTGTTGGGAGAGAGGTTGGTGCAGGCAAAGCATTTATGCATAAGTATCCTAAGGGGTGGCTCATAATAACATTGCTCTTCTATTTTCTCCTTGGTTGCACCTGGCTTGCGACCATGTAATACCTATAGACTTCCTAACACCCTGTTAGCGGCCTGTGCTGAGGGCTTTCACTGGACAAAAGGAAGATTTTTATATAATCAATGCCAAAAATCTGAGTTTCAGTATCAATACCAAACACAGTATATCAAACCACTGAATGATTCATTGTTAAAGGGCCACTCCACTGATTTTACGCATAAAATCCAATCAATTTCTTATAAGCAGTACTGCTCAGCTCATGAAAACAGCCGTATAATGTGTATAATTGTGTGGCTCAGAGGGGAGCTGCCAAGAAAATGGCCTTAATGATGTGAACATGTTCTATCAGATTGATATAACTTGAGATGTCAAATTTTAACAGGACGTCTGTATTATGAACTTGGGGGACAGAGTTTGAAAGGTATAGGCATTTGCAGGGAAGGGACGTTGCAACAAAAGATGCTATTGTGTTGTATTATGGGAATTGTTGGATGCAAATGAAAATGAAAATGAACTTTCTCTAATGAGCCCACCATCCTAATGAACAAGCAATGCTAAATTACTGGAGATGCTAAATTACTTTTAAAGTAAAGAACTTTGTGTAGACCAAATATAGTCTGAGCTAGAAAAGTTTCCTGATGTTTCCAAGGTCAAGATTGAACTTTTAATTTGCTCAGAGAAATTTAAATTGGAACATCTACATTTCCAAGATGACTGGGAAAGTCCATCTGCTCAGGAGGATTGTGTGACACGCTTGAAAATGCGCCAGAGCAGATATTGTTCTTTGCTTTGTCAATTTCTTTAATTTAAATGACTAATATTTATATTGATATATTAAAACAAAGCCCACAGGAACAACTTTGGGCTGTGAGATGATTTTACATAGTGGCCACACCCACACAGCCATAATTGCCACACAATCGTGAGAATAGGAAAGCTGTTGTTCAGCCCAACATTTCTATCTTGGTAAAAGGGCATATAATACATTTCTCTAGCAGTAGTCATGCTCCACATAACAGCATTGTTGCGTGGTTCAAATCAGATTTCAAATATCTACACTCTCTCTATATTAGTGGCATAAAATCTATTTATTGACCTTGTGGTGGGATTTATTTGTCAAATACTAGGTTTCAATACTTTTCAACACTATTTGACACTCCGATCCAATAGACACATTTTGACACCCGGCCCCACCTATGAGCATGTATAGTATGTCTGCAGTCCCATACCGCATCAGACAGGAGTCTTGTTGAAGAGATACGAGTACTGGAGCATGACACAGCCAGATAACTACAAACTGGCCCAGACGGAAGCCTGATTTAACTCTGTCATCTCAGGTACAGAGGTATAGCGGTGCCAGACAGACGCATCATGCCCTGGATTTGAATATCTAAATAAATTCTTAGTGAGATAAATCAAAAGTTGAACCTAAAGCTATATCTTAAAATATCGCTGCCAAGTCATCTTGGCAGTTAAGTAACAGAATATTAATTCCTTTGACCACAACACTGCGAATATTATTTTAGAAGGAAAATTAAAACCTGTTCTGGCAGAGTTATATGCTGCTACAAGTTCCAACTTATGGTTTCTGTGTGTTTATCTATAGTAATGAACTTACATCTATCTCTTAAGCAGTGCCTTCTGTTTCCTTTCACAGCAAGTGACTGCTGGAATAATGACAACAGATATCTTACGCAGGATGAAGACTTTTTCATTTCTCTCTTTTATTCTCTTTGCCTGTTTTATCCGCTCTGTGCAGCACCATACAACACACACAACTGCTCACAGAGGGAAATAACGACATGGGGAGAAAAAAGATGTCACTTTTAAACAGTTTTGTTCAAAGCTGATTGCTTCCACAAATTGTTTTCCATGGTGCTTACCTCAACTTCTCCCTGGTACTCGGTTGAGTCCAGCAGAGTCACTTTGAAAGGGGCAGTTTTAAGTCGTTTGGAGCCTTTCTGAGGAGATTTGAGATTCTTGTTAGGGGACGTCTTCTCAGACATGTCATCTGTTTCTCTGTGTTCATCCAGATGCTTAGAGTTCTGTTCCTTTATATAATGAAGAAAACAACAAAAAAAACAAACAAAGGCAGTCAAATGACAGTGATGGATTTCATCTTTCAATCCTGATACCTGCATGAATATTTGTGACAGTACTTTGAAGTATCGAAGTGCCACATAATGAAATTCCTAGCAAATAGACACTTTTTAGCGTCAATTAAAATACCAATAGTGTCACATTACATTATCCCTCCTGGACAAACATCATGTTTGGTTGCAGTGCCCTGAGTGAAAATCAATGGTAGAGAATCAGCATTGGTGCTTTTAATAGATATTGGATTTTAGGCACTGTGTCCAGTCTGTGGAAGTCAGCTAATTGAAATACTCTTACATCTGCTTTAAACTGCACCGGCTCCCAGTTATTAGACTAATCACTGACACTGACAAAACATAAATCTGAAATAAAAGTCATAAGTGCAACTATCACTGTATTTCAAGAGAGAGTCTCTACTTTCTGTGCAACAAAGACATAAAGACTCTGTTTGAGACGAGGCAAAACTGTTGCAATATCAAGAAATAATGTAAGTTAATGAATCCGGTAAAAAAAAAAAAAAAAACGTCTGTGTCAATATCATTATCTACAGGCCCAAAGGCTTGTTTTCCAGGAGGTGATATGAACAAATGAGCCCTATTTCTTCTACGGTATAATGATTCCCTCAGCTTGTGGGAACAGCAGGTCAGGAGTAGAAATTTAGAAAGCAGATCAAACTCCTACATTAGATTTTAAATTAAAAGCTAACATTTCCTATAATTTCCTATCTTTTTACTTTAGACAAGCACTGCGAGGTCTGTGACTTTAGCAGTAATCCGTGAGTACATTTAGGCATTGCCGACCTGTTTGGCCATCTTGCTGTCCGAGGCTGAGTCCTGCATGTCTGTCGCTGGCCCCCTGCCTTCTGGGAAGACTCCTATCTCGCTTTCTTCACCTCCGACTCGGGGCCTGCCGCTGTCGCTTCAGCAAAGTAACACCAACCTGAGCAGAAATAAGAACACAGCAAATATTTTTTCTCAGCCACGTAGAGACATCGCTTCAGAATGTCATGCCAAAAGCGTTTTATTAAGATGACAGCAGGAACTGCAGCTGCAAAAAAAAACCAAAAAAACATGAACATGAACATGAATGAATTCACCCAAAAATTCACCTGGCCATCAAGAACATTTACTTTAATTATAAAATCCCTTAATGAGCCAGATAATGATGAACCAAGACAACCTCTGGCACTAAGATGATGATTACCAATAAAAAAATATGAATTTGTGATTAAGCTACCGTCACTCCTCATGACAATCAACGGTGCATTGCTTCAAAAAAACTGTCAGTCTGTATCACGCCATGGTGCAATGGACTGTGTAGCTGCCTAAAGGGCACATCATGTAGTTGAATGTGTTCTTTGATTTTCATAATAAAGCACCCATTATGTTACAATACAAAGCTGCTATTAATAATCGATTACACAAAGGTGCGCACAGTGTAATATTACAGTGTAGACAGGTGCTTTGTTAGAGCTGTGTGGGTTTGTTATGCATCATCAGTATTGAGTTATTTTGTGATCAAGTGCTGTAATTTTCTTTTTGCTTCATCTGCTTCCACATCAGCTACCAGCTCAGTCAGTACACTCACTTCAAGCTTTTAACCATTTATTGCAACAATTTGGATGTTAGTTTGGCACCGGGGCTCTCCTTAATGCGATACACACGAATAGATCTGAGTTTGCTAACGAACACATATTAAAAATAATATTAATAAATATTAAAAAATAACACAATTAACAACTAAATGCATAATGATGCTGGGGAGGTGGAGAGAGTTAAATCAATGATGCAGGGCTCAGTGTTTGCAGACTGCATGAGTGCAATATATATTTTTATATTGTTTATATTGAGAGAAATAGGTTGTTGACATATGTGATTAGAGGGTTTACGGAATAATATTTAATGACTTCTGACTGGCTGAGCAACCACAAGAGTCAATTTCTACATTTTCCTGGAAATCAGTTGAAGCGTGTTGCAGCCTACAGGTGTGGGTGAGAGAACAATAACAGCAGCAGGAGTGAAAAGTAGAGTGCAGTCAGTTTTGTCAGTTAAGAAAGGCGTGTATTGTAAACATGTCTAAACAGTGGCTCACTACTTCTATTCACCATGTTATCATTAAAACGCTATCAGTCTTCTCATCTGACTCTATGCGTTAAAACCTAAAATGACAACAATTCTTATACATGTAGTAAATTCTTCATGTATGGCATGGAGCACATCTAGATTATGATTATTATTATTATATTTTGTCTTACAGAAAACAACTGTAACGTAGATAATGTTTCTGTTTAGCAGATTTGTCAAAGATCTGTTTTGTTTTGTGTTGCGTTACTATTAGCCAGGTAGGTTTAGAAATGACCCGTGGTGATGTAAGGACTGCACACTTCAATAAGATGTTTTAAAAATCTCTGCACATTGCATCCATTTGCATGATTATGAAAGACCAGAGATGTGTGTTTGAGAAAGAAGAATCTTTTCTGTGTCAGATTTTGTTTGTAGAGAGTAGAAAAGGAGACGTAGCAGCAATTATTTTGTTCACATTGTCACATTTTGTGTAATAATTTATGTTCTTTTTGTTGTTTCAGCTGTGTAGCTGTATATTCGATGTCTCATGAGTTACTTTAATGTGCATGACACAAAAATAAAAATCACATAAGATAATTTCCCCATTGAGGGAACAATAAAGTATCTCTTCTTCTTCTCCAAAGTTTTTATACACACTCAGTAGAGTCCACAGTGGATGATGCTTATGGCCCTGAAACATGTTCTTCTGTGACCTCTTATAACAGGACAACATGGTATATAATGTGCGAGCATATCCACAGTGGAATCTGATATGCTCAACATAAACCCTATGTATTATAGCGTTCCCCTGACAATACCCCAGGACCTTGTCTATAATCCAGTCTCTTTATGACCCTGGAGGTTTCTGCCCCCACAAGCAGCAAATCACATCACCATAATGCACCTGGGGGCAGTCGTGGCTGAGGCAGGAACACAACCGGTTCACACCGGTTCAGAGAAGATACAACCCCCTTCAGACTCCCAGCCGGGGAAGGTCTTGACATATAGAACATGGTTAAAGGAGTGTGAACACCCCCCTCCCACACACACACACACACACACACACCCCCTCCTCTGCTGTGCTATCACAACTTTCCCATTACTTGCAATCACAGTGATTTGGCAGAAATGAATTCCCCTCCCCAGGGACAAAAGTGAAGCGTGGAGTTGTAGGTCCGCTCAGGGCCTCATTTCCCCCCTCACTGTCTCATCCAGCTGGGCACTGAGCTATAAGTTTCTCTATCAATTTCCCCTCACTGGCTGAATCATCATATGGCTGCCAAGTAAATGCCCTGATTGGATTGGAAAAACGCCATCGGATGTTTCTGATGGTGCAGGAAGCAAATACTCAGCGCTGCCGTGTCTTTGCGTTACCACATTCGCCTCCCGGTCCGATTCAGTCAAGCTGAAAATGACGAGCCTCTCCCCTGTGTGTGTGTGTGTTACAGGTGTGCACTTTCTCATTTGGTCCAAGTCAAACAGAAGCTAATGTCCCAACTCACTTAACATCCATCTGGCCTACACGACACAATGCCTTCATTTACAGCCGTCTGTCAAAGTGAACCTGTCTCAGTTGTGCTGTATTCACACCAACAAATTATCTGAAAACAGCAGCGGCCTCTGTTCCCAACCGTGGACACGTTTCACTGCGATTCTGAACACATTATATACAGACAACCATGATGCATTTTCTAACCATGCACAAATCAATAGTTCATGTTGCTTTGAAGTTACCAATAATGAAATAGGCTTTGAGGACACATACGCATGAGAATACAAATCAAATAATACAAAGTTAGTTATGGTAAATGGGGTCCCTTATTGAGACATCTTCTCATGAAATCAGATTAATTGCCAAATTAACACAGATTGATGTCACAGCGCGAGGCAGTGGAGCCCTGTGAGTGCATTCATTTCCTGTAATGCACCATTACCCACAATCGCTCCCGTCAACCTGGCGACCCGAGACCTCTGCAGAAAAGAAGGAAGCACCGTACAGCGCAGAAATACATGGTGTGTTTTCTTTGTTGTTCACTGACAATGTCTCCGTTTGATATCTGCCATCAGTAATAATAATTCATCACAGACAAAAGCATGTTGTTTTCTTGGAGGGTTATGAAACACTAACAGGCCCAGCCTTCTTCTTGTTTCTCCTGCCTCTTTCTCTTCATCCTCATCAGTGGTGCGCTTTTATCTAAGAAAGGCAAGTGGATGGAGAACGAGAGCGGGAGCACGCATGTCTGTGGAAGAGTACTGGCTCAGCTCCGAGATGCAGTTGCCATGGTAACAGCATAGAGTACTCCTTTTTTTTTTGTTTTCATAGCTGATCATCTCCCTCAGAGGAATGACAGAAAAACAGAAAGACAAACTGAATAAGGAGGAAAGATGAGAGGCCAAAAGATGAGGCGACGTGAAAGACGGAGGGATCAAGGATAAACAGATAAGATAAGAGGGAGGGAATGAGCTGATGTGGCATCGCGACTCAAAGGAAAGTCACGCAGTAGCCTCCCCTAAGGTTAGCGGTGGAGGATCTGCACACACCGTGTCTCGTCACAGAGGGAGAGATGCAGGCCGCAGCTGCAAATCCTCCTCTATCTTCTATCTAGCTAGCTACCTGCTCCTCATCTCAGCCCTCACACAGCACAATCATCACTATTTGGCCAACATACAACTCTAATCCAATTGTACAATCCATGGACCTGCTCTGTGGTCTTAATCACATCTATCCATTAGTATGCACTGAGTGCACGATGCAGAGTTATATAGAGCACTGCCCAACCAAAAGAGAACGACAGCTGTTTTTCATAAAATATAATTACGTAAACAGAATTGTCTGCAATATAGTCATCATGTGCACTGCTAACAGTAATATATCCAAACAGTTCACTCCACCAGAAATCTCAACCTCATGGTGGCACTGAGGGAACAGAAAGGGGATCACAAATGGACATTTACATTCCACTAATCAGCAACTGCTCCTGTTTTGTAACTCTATAGCATTGGCCTTTCGTGTGTTTTGTTACGGGCAGCAAAATCTGAACATCTCATCAAGTTGTCAACATCTCTGGCACTTCCTACTAGAAAGCAGTAATGCTTCTGTCTGGCATGTGTCAGCAGCAATAGATATGTCAGTGAGAGGTCATAAAGTCACTCAGAGACAAGGATGCTGCTCTCATTCGCCAACATTACACAAAAACACACGGTCTGTCATACACACTGACAACTACAGTGTAACACAAAGGGGAGTCATTCAAGTGTTGCCGCGAGAACGCTTTTTTTTTTTTTTTACAAAAGCCAATGTATTATGGTATGCTGTCTGTTTTTCCACTCGAGTTATATTGTGCTCCTAAGATGACAATGGAGTCCTCATACCTCTTGTAGCTGGAGTGCCTCTGCGAATAGATGATGACAGACAAAGGCCTGAGTAAAAAAGACTAAAGTAAAAGGCAACTACGTGACTCGTCAAGCTTCACATTCCTGCAGCACATCTGAAATCATCCTCCACATACTAATAACACGTGTTAAGCTTCCTTCCAGCAGACTATAGGTATCTGAGTGCAAACTTTGGCACTTGGCTTAATTAAAAGGTTGTGCTTGTTTTTTAGATGAATTTCAACACACGTAGCTGCACATAAAGAACAGCATTACCAGGAGCCAGCAGCAGGCAGGTATAAATTGCTGCGGAGGCATCATTCTGTCACAGTGTGTGACTCTAATGGAAGCTGACCTTTGCCGTGCTGCGCTTGTGACCACTGGCGCATGCATGCACCAGGAGGGACACCTCACAGCTGACGGGTCTGTCCCTGGAGCAGCCAGACGTGATGCACCGGAGGGACTGTAAATGCAAAGTTTATCCTCAAACCTCCTCTATCATCTCCTCTCTAATAGCTGATACTGTGATAAATGAGAAAAAGCAGCATAGCTAAAGGGAAACAGCATGGTAAGGGGAGTTTAGAGCAGGGAAATGAGGACATGGGTGTGGGAGCACATAGGCGGTTGAACAGGCATCGTCATGAACCTTGAGGGCAGAGAGACACACAGCAAAGTCAAGCCAAGGCAAAGCTTGTTGGCTTGTAGCGCTGTGCTAAAATATTTGAACCACAACTATGACAGCCATGATACTTTTCAGGCATTACTCTTCAGTTGGTCGTTTTTGAGATATTCCATTTTGTCCACAGGCTATAATTGTCAAAGTTGCTTTTAAAACAGTCCTCCAGCATTTTTTGTTTTTTTTTCTCACCGCCCACTTTTTCTCTGAATTTCATGGCCAGAAATCGTCTTCGTCAAATGGAAATAATGCTTTATACTGACAATGAGAAAAAAAAACCCCAAAAAGATAGATAAATACAATGAGTTGCATATAAATTATATAATATATAATCTCTGGCACAATATTTTGAGATGAAAGCATACATAGGTGCCTCCTGTTTTATCAGTTGCTGTCAAAAAGTGCTGTCACATTTCTGAAAGGTCAGCGTGTAATCGTCTCGGCGTGAAGCCTCCACTGTGATCAAGTTAATGACTGACTGTCACAACGGTTGCACTTCCCAAACCAGATTCTTCACCACTATAATCTCTGAGTGGGAACATTATTTCCTGCAGCAGAGAACCACAATTACAGCTGTTTTTGCCTTTCAGTAAAGTGCTGATGACAAAACAACAAACAGGTCAGTGCAGTTCGGATAATGTTTCAGTGTCGTTTTAGCCTACTCGCAAGCGTTTTCACTGTTCAGTGCAGCTGACTTGAACGTAATTTGATCACAAAAACAGATAAACATGTTTTGGACAAACACATCCTTATATTGCCAATATCAGTATATCCAGTATATATATATATGAAGACATCAGTTAAAGTCTCTTCCATTATTCTTTTAATCTTTCTATTCAGTTCAAAGCTGTAACACAAGACACTTCAGCATCCTACAACTCACCAGATTCCCAGACAAGTTGCTGTTTGCTCTCCGCGAGATGAGGACAAGCTCGACGATGGCGTAGTTCAAATCACGCTGTCAATACGTCCGCATCTCTTGACAATTTCAAGCAGAACTCATGTGATGACCAAAACTGCTTCAAGTTTTGCCTCAGCATGGTGCGCACAGTTAGTCTCACCCTCGTTTTCCCTTTTCCCTTTGAAGCAACACACAAACACGCACGCACACAAACACGCACGCACGCACACACACACACATCCTCCCACACAACTCTCACTTTCCCTTTGATTTCACTCACTGCAGTTGGCCTATATTAATTTATTTTTCTTTTTGTTCTTATGTGTAAATTCCATATTTATTCAAACACTTCTTTGAGTTTTCAGTTTTTTTTTCATGTGTTAACGAGCCTCTGGTTTTTCCAAATTGTTGCAATGCACTGTTTTGGATTGTTTACTGTGCTTTGTTACTATGCTTCTTTTTATACAGAAATAAATCAACAGCCTTGCAATCAATTTGAATGTAGACTGTGATTGCAGGAGCATGTGTTTACACTGCAGTGAAAAATCTATAAGCCACTTTTGGACATGCATCTGACAAGTGGCTCCTTGTCTGATTTATTATTACATTAAAGTCATGGCAGCAGAATTGTTACTCATTAATTATTAATTTATTGCAGCTCTCTTATTAAGACATGTATTACATTACATTCTTATTAGACATTAAAGCATCTAATATATGTGTATTTAACGTTTTGCTGCTGTAGCCTTAATATTAACTAATAAAGTTTTCAGGTCTGTCTAAAACTTTCCCATGGCCCATTTGACCTGTTGTTTATATAAAAATAGTGATTTGTGGTGCACCAGGGGTTTGAGGCACACAAAACCACAAAATCTGGTTCAAATAAAAAAAAAACAAAAAAAACAAAAACAAGGGAGCTTTGTTGCATGCCATTTGCTTCATTCATGCCTGAATAAAGCCATAACATTTACATTTAACATTTACAAAAACGACAGCTACTGTATGTCTAAATGACAAAAAGTGATTACTTTAACAGATAGATGAAGACGACATGTCTGGAAAAAGGCGTTAGCTCCACCTCTCATTCTTAAACTCTGGTAAACTCACTGAGTTGGCATAATCCAGTGGACTACTTTCATTAAATCGATAGCGTTTTCATTCGTTCACTTCACTGCACTGTTCCTGGATGTCTTCTGCAGCGCACACACACACACATCAGTTTGGAATCTGCGTCTCTCCTGTCCATAGTAACAGTGTCTGTTGTGAAATCCATCCCTTCCAGCCGGGAAGTTGCAAGTCTTGCCTCATGACCCTGTTGTAAGCACTGACACAATACCTGCTTTGTTTCCCACAGTGTTAGTCTGGCTAGTGCAAGGCTCAGATTAGTTTTCCTTTTTAGGGGAAAACTGATCTACACACTGGGTTTCTTTAAAATGTGCTCTGCTTTAAACGAGAGACTCATTTTGGTCAATTTCCAGTGGCAAGGTGTGCATTTCAGGAGAGTGTTTCTAGATGAAAAAAAAAGACACACGTTGGTCTTTTGTGATGTTTTCTTCATGCATTTTTTAAATATATATTCAAGGTCAATCTGTGTCCCAAATCTCTAAAACTATACGTTTTGTTTATTGAAGATTTCAGGGCTGTATCTGTCCTCACAAGCCACGTGTCAACCTGCATATGCATAATATTATGCTAATGGTCATGCTCAACTGCGTTTGTCCTCTGCGGGAATGAATCCAGAGAGGACAACACAGCCACAAGCTTCGGTTATCTACCAGAGGAAGGACACAACTAACTGCTTCCCAACACTGAGCTGCCACTTACACACACACAGAGCACTCACCTCGAAGGTGGTTTTTCCAATTTCTTTTCACCCTTGCAAGTCATAGAGAACGCCATAAATCTACAGGAAAATGGTGGGTGTCGGGAGCCTTCACGGCAGGACTCATCTCTTCACAGGTCGCCTTGAGTTATAGTCATACTCTTCTACTGTATTTATCTCAGGGGATCAAGATGGATCAGCAGGCAACACACAGGAGCCACTGTTGGGATTCCCATGAACAAGCCTGCAGCAGTTTTTTTAACCCTCCCATTGAATTTGGGTTGGTGCAGAATTCCTAGAATATGTCAAAACTACACTGTATTACACAATACAGAGAATTACATCACTTACAGAGTAGAGACTGTAGAGCCTTATTCAGCACAAAACTTTTGGATTGACATTCAATGCAATGTAGCTTAAATGCGTTCTTTAATTTAACAGTAGCATTATATATCACCAATAATTTCCTAAAATGTAACACAGTAACTTTTACTCAGAGTAGATTTTAACTGATTTAGTTTTAGTTTTATCAAAGTACATTATTACACAAGTTATTTTACTTGAGTATAATATTGTGGTACTCCTTCCATCTCTAATTACAACAGTGACACTTTTAAAGTGACCTTTCTGAGGTAAATGAATTATTATGAGAGGCGGTTATTCAGCTCAGAAAGATTTTTTCTCCCCTTTGTAGCATGAAAAGGAAAGATAATAAGTACAATTTTCATCTTTCATTAACAGTCACTGCATTGTGCTCTGATGGGACCAATTCATAAAATTGAAGAGGTTTAGTCGACATATGTTATTCTGGCACAAATGGGCCTCCTGCTAGTCCCCAGCGGTTCCAGCTGAACACATCATGCCGCTGCCCTGCTAGCTGGAGCTAATGGTTAATGTTGCTGCTTTAAGTGCATCAGCATGGCTGGCATGCTGCAGATGCAGACTGTCGCCACAAAAAAAAAGGCAATGGCTAGAGTGTGCAAGTCAGTGTGTGAGTGTTTGTTTGCTTGCCTACGTACACAAACACACACACACACATACCACACAAAGCCCCAGCTTTTCCATCATCCGAGGAGAGCAGCACGCACTCCAAAATATTTTTGGCTGCGGGCCGATTCACGTCTTCTCCATGCCAGGCTGCAGGGAATGAGCTGTGGCATAGCTACCTAAGGCACTTCCACATGCATGCAAAATACCGCGGCGCTGCGATGGCGAGAGGAGAGAACACGAAAGGAAGACGGGAGAGGAGGCAACATGTGCAGTGTCTCTGTCACAAAATTTTCTGGACTAAGCCACAACCAAGAGATTATTTCACACAAGACACTATGGCAACGCAGCCTGCAGCATCACCCACTGTCCCTGTCATGGCCCATTTGAAGCTCGCTCCCCCCGGTGCCCATGGGAGAAGGTGGCACGTGGCCACACCATATGGCATTCTATGTGACGGGCTGCAGCGCTCTGTAGGAGAGCTGAGCTATGAAAGGAAGAATTCTGTCAGTGGGGCTAAGTAATGTCTCTGTGATCCGGGAGCTTTCCAAACAGGAGACCCTTCGCCATACTGCACCTTTACCAGGTCGCTCAAACAAGCAAAAGCCATGTAACAGATGGCAACTCAAGATCTTGACTGCAGATGAACACACAGGGTCTAGAAGTACGCCCATTTGAAGCAGTTCTCTCTCTCTCTCTCTTTCTGTTCCCCCTGATGCCCTTTGCGATCAGATAGGCCTGGAATAATAAGCAGTTAGCCTGTTATCTGCTAACAGCTCCATTACAGCACGCAGATAAAGCTGCATAGATCTCAGCAGGTGCAACGCAGCAGCAGCGCTCTGTAATAACAGTGGAAGCCGTCACAGTGACATGTAATTATCATGTGCTGAGGTTGAGACCAGAAGAAAATCATCACAATGTCAGGACCTAAAATTAGCTTCAGCATCCTTAGCATTTATATTAAGGTTGTAGTGATAAGCTTGCCATGATGGGTGACTCCGTTGTCAACGGCTCATACTGGATGTCGTTTTGTATCTCTGTCTTACTCTCTGAACTCTATCTTACATGATGTAAAAGAACCAGGCAGGAAAGAAGCTGCAGACTATATATATATATATATATATATTAAGCAAAGCGTTAACTTGCAGATGGCCCATATGTAATGAAGTCTTTTCAGGGTTTTTGGTGTGCTGATATTTTCACAGAAATCTAAATGTCAGCAAACAAAAGAGTGAGCACACCACAGATGTGTCTAGGGAGATGCATTTGATCGGTGAAAAAAATAAACGATTGAAACCAAATGAGGACAGTAACAATAAATGAAGACACAGCGTCAGAAATGAAAGCGGGGCGAGAGCAACAATGTCTCAAGAAATCTCAGAATGTCCCTAAAGTCGAAGAAAATAATGTTATATTTTCATTCAATTCATTTAATTTCCATTCCTGTCTCTAACATGCACGCACACAAACAGTACTGTTGATGACACTACTTAAATTACTGAAGAAAGTTAAAAATGGAAAATAGACTAACTTGGTGTTGAAAAGGTGAATAAGAAGACTCTTTTCCTCATCCAAATATAGCCTTGAGCAGCTATGAGCTAATCATGACTTTGTTAAAGGAAGCGGACAGATGGAAAGTATTAAGTTCAGTGTCGCCAAACAAACAAGCGTCATCAATTTTCTTATGGTAAGTAACATTAATGCTAACACTAGGATACTTTATAATGTCTTTGGTCTGGCATGTTAGCTAACATCAGTGTTAGCAACGATAAAACAAGTCGGCAGTAAATGTTAGCTAACACATTACAGCTTGCATTATTTTTTACATTTACATTTATTTTATAAGTGTAAGTGAAAAAACAGAGAATATTTTTTAAATTGCCCCCAAAATTTTGTAAATGCCCAATTTTTTAGACAGTGGGGGCAACTTTTGCCAAATATTGTTGTTGTTTTTTTTTACATTTCCTACACTGTGATGAAAACATCTAAATATTTCTTAAAAAGCCAACAGGCAGGAGACATTCAGTGAACCTTTGTTATGTCAGATCATGTTGTTTCTATCTTTTTAAAAATGTCTCCTGTATACATAACAGATAAGGATATATGATACATGTAAATACATGTGGTAATCAGTGTCTCTTTGCAACTGATTTTAACTCTTCTGCTACTTAAAAATATGCATATCTTTTGGTTAAAAAAATAAAAGGTAATATATGATACAAATTCACACCAAAGTAATGCAGGTTGCAATATATTCATCTCAGGGCCTTAACTTTAAATGTTTTTGTTTGTTTGTTGTTTTGGCCTCATGATGCCTTGCACCAACCATTGTCAACACTGCACACCCCAGGGAAACATGGAAGGACACTACCATCGCTTGCATTCTGCTATGTTAGAGTCGCACAGGATAAGTCAGAAAGAGAAACTGAATCTAATTAAACATTACCTAGCCCAGCTGGTTCTTCAGTAAACCATGCATCCAAATCCTGCCCCTTTGAACAACTGAAATGGCCGGTTTATAAAGAGAGAGCAGAAAGTGTGTGTGTGTGTGTGTGTCAGTGTAGCTGGATATGCGTGCAAGCGTTTGTTCTTTGCCACACACACACTCGTTGCTGCTGTCGATCTATCCCCCTCAAAGTGCCCTCCGCTCCTTGTCCTTAAAAAGCAACACAGAGAGCGGGCTCTGAGCACCCCGCAGCCCCGCAGCACTGTGCAACATCTGTGGCACAATCTGTCAGCGGGGGGCTCAGCATTTATGCCACAAGGTTACACAGAAACACACTGAAGTCAGAGGACAGGAGACATAACGAGCTGTGCCCGTGGACAGCTGACGCAGAATATCCTCTGACTTAAAATGATGTGACAATTAAGTGATCTTTCCAGATGCATGTTCAACATTTAGGAATTAGAATAAATGTTAACAAACATTTAACAGAGAAAATGTTTTAAAGGAAGTGTGGTTTTGTCAATGATGTGGTTATTAGCTGCTAATCCTACTTTAAAGCTGTAAGTGGTATTTTAAGAATCAATTCATAAATCATTCATTTACTAAATGGCAATGACAAAAAAAAAAATTAGAAAAGACTAAATTCCTTACTGTTGAGAAGCTGCTGAGAACTAATCGATTACTGTCATTCAATTAATCTGCTGCTGCAGGGACAGAGCTGATGTGCTTCTGTTGTGTTTCACGGTCGACTAAACTGTGCATTTTGGGATTTTTCTCAACACGGCCTCTGAGATGCAAAACAATGGGTATTGTATAGTATGGCTGCCAGGAGACAGTTCCACATCTCATTGAGATGCTTCCTCTCGTCTCTTTTTGCTTCACGACCGGGAAAAAAAAAAAAGCAAATTGAAGATGAGATTGACTCTGAAGCCCATTTATTTTCTCCTCCAGATATGCAGCCCGTTTGTAAAGGAGAGAAAGACAGAGGCTGTTTTGTTTTCGGCCTTCTCGAATTCAAAGTAAATGCACTATTGATGCACTCAGGCTTCTACTGACTTGATGTTTTCTAATCAAGATGAGAAAGCTGAAGAACCCATTTAGACTGAATCAAGACTCTAATAAAGTCTAAAAGAAAAAAAAATGTAGTTACATTAAGACGGACAAAAAGAATCCAGTGCATTGTGGTGATAAATAGACGTCTTAAAAATTAAATGAGGATTTGGTTCTTAGGGAAAGAGACCTCGCACAGTTTTCAGCTGGCACGTTAAAGTGGTATTCATCAGAACTGTGTAAAATGTGCGCAGTACAGCAGACGTGTGGCTCATGGAAGGCACTAGGAAGGGGGAAAGCAACAACTGTGCTGTTGTTATGACGGTGAAGAAGTGTTTTCACTCCATCCTGTTAAACACAAGCTCCTGCAGTTTCTAGACTTCTCAGCTTCAGATCTACAACCAGAGACCTCGGAGCTGGTTTACCTGCAACGATCTGACACAGATTCTGCAGGTTGTTGCCACAATGTTTCACTAAAAACAAGATTTGAGTTGTATATGATATGACTTATATCTTATTATAACAGTCAAACCATCAAAGTTAGTATCTCACAGTTACTTTAATGGTAGATGAAGGCTAATCGTTATAAGAGTTGGAAAAACAAACAGCACTCCAGGGAGTCTTGTTTAAATACGCTGGCTGCTGAAACACAATGTGTGCTAACGCTGCTGAAAGAACAAAATGGTTTTTTTTTTATCATGTTTCAAACATGATTCTAATAAAATGTCAATAATTAAAAACTAATAATAATAATTATAATGTTAACATGTGATATTGTCCCAGTGGATAATCTGCTTTCTAGTTTAAAATACTGAAATGAAACAACATATTTGACCCCATCTAATGAGCTGCAACATTATGCCCACATTCAACTGCAGAATTAACACTTTAGCTGACACCTGTTTTGTTCCGCTTTAACCCTGATGCATCCTCGATCTTTTGGGTAAGCTTTTACTAACCTGCTTAGAGATTCTCCTCATGTTCTGCAGTGTTATATGTTCACTTGATGAACCTGACAAGTAAAGACGAAAAGGGCAGAATCTCCCCAGAATTCAGATCACAATCCCTTTTTTTTTTTTTGAAGGATTTCAGAGCTGCCTTAAGTCTCTTTCCTGCATTCACTACCGAGACAGGCGCAGCACAACCTCTTTCCAAATAATCTAGTCCTATTCAGACCATGTTTCACTCCCCCATTGCCACGTGTTATTATACGTACAAAGCGGTGCTCTGTTGTGTCACACTTTACAGTCTAAGGAGTAGATAGACAACATTCCTAGTATAAACCCAGAGGGAGAAACAGCTCACTGACACAGTTACACAATATGAAGTTACTGCAGAGTTTGAGTGGAGTTCACACTGGGACACCGAGCAGACTCCTCACTGCCTCCACGCATTCCCGAGGATTCCCACCGGAAGATTACACACACACACATAAACACACACGTAAACCAGGTTCTTAAATTAAAACAACTACAACAAATTCTGACTTTGTTCACTTGAGGAAACAAACACACACATCAGTGTGGGGGCGTACACACATTTGGATTGACATGACCTTGTTGCTGCAAATTATACACACACACAGGCATACACACTCATCAGCCACTGCACTGTGTTTATATGACAGCATGAATGTTCATCCTATCTCTGCTTTCCTCCCACTAAGGGCATGCCAAGAGCCACTGCAGCATAGGAAACTGTCGGCGTGTGTGTGCGGGAGTGTGTGTGCGTGCTTGTTGGCGCGCGGGTGGAGGTGTCCGCCCTGTCTTCCTTCCTGATGTGATTTGTAATGAGTATCAAATCCTGCATGAAAGTCAATGATAAAGTAAAAAAGCAGAAAACACAATATACAGTATAAAAGCTGCCATACTGTGCAGGTAAACAGATGGCAAAATTTGAGGGCCACATGCGGTTAGTGCTGGCAAATGTGTCGATCGGCAATAAAATCTTCCACCTCTTACATTTTCCATGACAATAATGTTTGATTAAAATAAAAGCTACGAGCCTTACAATAAGACCATAAAGTGTGCTAGTTCATCTTCAAGCAAAACAGCGCCTACAGTCTACAGGTCCAAAGGCTGGTTAAATATTGACATTGGTTTACCTGGGTGCGTCCTTGCATATTTACAAGATCTTGTATGTACACTGGTAGGCGCCACTACAACACAAACATCTACCACTGAAAATGTTTTATAGATCAGAAGAATATCAGAATCCGAAAATACACAGGCCAACCGAGATGAAATAAGATGGCGTTACGGCAGTCAAGCAGAGACTGTGCAGACGGTTTTTGTCTGTATTGTTCAGACAAAAACAACAAAAATGTCAAAATCTAATATTTGAAAGTGAGTCTCGACTCAATGAAAAGTCTGAACAAATGTATTAATATGCAGCTTAAGGTTTATGTGAAACAAAGATAAATTATGGATTCTCAGCTCCTGTAGATGCATCAAAACATGAAAGACCTGACTTGATGCACGTCTTTAAAGGACCAAGAGACACAAACTGCCAGGCACAATACGTGTATCTAAGCAGTTCTGTTTTAAGTGTATTTACACACACACACACACACACACACACACACACAGTCTAAAACGCACCAGGTCTGATTTGTTACCTACTGAAGCCAAAAATCACATTCAGTTCAATTAGGCTGATCTGAAGGTGGGTGTTTCTCTAATTCACCACAAACTGTGCCCTCGGCTTAAATCTGAGCCTCACATCACTGTTTGTCATCTCGGAGACCCTCGCAAATCAATAGCAGAAAGCATTATCCATTTAATATGCTTGTCCTGAGCCAGGGTTATAATTAGAACCTTTAATAAAAACAAGACAGTTAAAAAATATATCAATCTGTGCTAAACAAGGGGTGACGTGGAACCTGAGTGGATGAATAATTGAGGAGAGGAGGGTATGAAAGCTGCAAGCATACTACCCAGAATTCCTCTCGACCACCAAACCCTCTTTATCTCCCTCTTTATCAATAATCTTCAAGAATACTCTGCAGCACAAATGACTACATATCATGTGATGCAATTGTCACTGTTCAGGTCCCATATGTGTGCAGTGACGTGCTACATTCATACAGATGTTTGCCTCTGTTTATTAGAAGTTATCAGAGGATATTGGAATAAACAGCTTCTTCGCTGGTTATGATTCCCCTCCTTATTCCCATGAGAACGCTCTTGAATAATGTATTCATCTACTTAAAGGCAACTTCTGTGTCCTCTTTAAGACATGAACAGCTGCCCTGTGACACCTCTACAGAAGAAGAGGCTAGAAGGAATAATGCAGCTAATGATGGATGAAGGGGATCTTTTTATGCCCTTTTTTGCCATCAAATAAAATTAGAGTGTTTTATTTGGTTGGCTGTTCATATCTATTATGCTGTGCAAGCCATATTAGATATGTGAACTCAACTGACAACCACGTTTGAAAGAGGCAAGCATGGAGTAACAATATTAAAAGGTCTAATGTGTTAGTACCAATGCATCTGCACGCTCTCGGTTTGGTCTTCAGTTAACATGGACTCACTTTATCACTTCTTTATAAGTAACCCTCTATAAGAGACTTATAAATGATAAATGGTTTTATTAATGGATAATAAATCACTGACTAATGCTTTACAGATCAATTATAAGACATTAATGAGAGCAGTTTTTGCCTTGCCAGGTTGTGAAAAAAACATGTTCCATCAATTCTGCGGTTGTAAACGTTAACAATGTCATTAATGTCAAGGGTTTCTCACTTTCTAGTAAGTCATCAGCAAACATTAGTAAGTCATCTGATGTAGAGACGTTGACAGGCGGTTTTTTACAACAGCTCATCAAGTCTGCAGTTGTAAATGTTAATACATAGTTAATAAATGGGCTGTCGTCCAAATGCCCTGCAGCCCTATTCCAAAAGGTCAAAGGTCAAAGGTCAAAAGGTCCATTGGGATCTAACTAATGAGCTCATAACTGACATATAAGAACCATTAATAAAGCAAGTTATCAATACTTTATAATGAGTGTCTTTTTAGAAGATGGTACTAGTCTTTGAATGCTGTTTTTTTCTCATTTTCAAACTGGTTAGTTTAAGAAAGGTTAACCTCTAGGTAACTTAGCTAGTTATCTACAGAAAAACTGATAAATGTACTGCTGCTCACATTGAGCAGGATATAAAATAAACTATGATGTACTTACAAGTTTCACGTGGAGATTACAGTACAACTGCTGCTCACTTTGCACCAGCTGTCGGTCACTAACACTCACCAACTACTAATGAGCTAGCTGCTAGCTGCTAGCTTACTGTCTGAAAACTAGCAGCTAACACTATTGTTATTGCTTCTATGCCACTGTCTGTCGTTTCAAACTTGTAAATGGTACACTGCTGTTTTTTTCTTGACAAAACCACATTTATCAAAGCATAAATAAAACACAACCTTACTAAAGCATAGTAACCAGACTGCCAGGGTTTCATTTTGTAGCTTGGCTAACGTTAGCTCACAGAATTAACATATTTATTACCAGCCTTTGAAAGATGACAACAATGGCCTTTCACTTACTGCTGCCATGTCCTTCAGGAGAGACTCATGACTCACTACAATGACTCCTTAAACTGACAGCCGTCTATGTTCAGACTCAAATGTGTCACAAGACAGTTTTTGGTAGACAGATTAGGAATAAAACTGCTTTAAATTTGATGTCCTTCCTTCCTTAATTGGTGTTGATGTGATTGGTTTTTTTTTTAATTAATATTGCACTGCACTTCTGCCAAGTGTAAAGTGGATGTAAAGATTCCATGATTGCACATATTATATATAATATTTATGACATTTATGGCACAAGAGGAAAATATGTCCAGCAAACAGGTTCAGAGATCGACACTCGAATGCTGACTCAGTCCATGACCTTGTATTCATGCTCAGTGCACATCTCTATCAGCGCAATCAACACAGCGGCAAGCAGGACACCAGCGAACAAAAGCTAACTGTAAGTCAGCAGGACATAGTAGAAGCCGTACAGCGAGAGGAGGCAGCAGCACACCAAACAAAAACACCTTTCTCCATTTCTCTCCATCTTCCTTTCAAGGGATATCTGGCAGGCTGCCGCCTCTTGAAATAAGAGAGGCTGAATGTGCTGACACAGCACTCTGTAGGTAAATGGCTGTCTGTGCTAGTGGACACTCACTCTATTACACACACACACACACACAAACACTCCCCTATGGAGACAAAACAATACTCAGCACTGAGTCCTTCAGTGTTTTTGGTGTATATTATTGAGACTGCCTGAGAGAAATGTAAAATATAATCACCTAAGTGGACATTTTCCCCCAAACCATGACTTTTTTAGACTGTTCTCCAGGCACTGTCTAATGACAATATAATGATTATTTCCTTCTGATAACAGCTAACATCAAATGTCAGTCTAATACTTACAATAATGAACCATTATCTTACAATTGTACCTATATAGATTGTTATGACTACCGCTGCATTTCTTAAGAGACACCATTACAATGCAATGTGAAGAGATACTCAAACAGCTAAAAGGTTGGCAGTCTGTAAAATGCTAAAGTGCCTTAATCCATTTTAAAGGACTGCCATCTAATCAAAAACGAGTTTCATTAGTTTTAGTGTCACATGAGAGTCTGAATTGTATCAGTCAGAGAAGAAGAGTAAAGGCACAAAACTCAATGCAATATTGACTTTCAAGTAGAATTTACTAACACATAGCGCTCTGAAAGCTTATGTTTGATTTCACAGTCACATCCAGAGGCCTCAGGGTGAATGTGTGCAGACTGGAATAGTTAAAGGAAACGTCAGTCAGGCTCCGGACAGACTGCAAGACTGTTTGCAAAAATCCAACAAATGCAACAGCTGAAAACATGAAATCAATGACTACTCAGCAAATCTCAGACTAAGGTCAATTTGACAGCTGGTTGACGAACTATTACAACAAGCAAAGTATTGAAAAATGTACACTTACAGAGCCAACAGAGACGGAGAACCAACTGAAATACCTAAATAGCGGTGGAAACATTGGATTGAAGCCTTCAGGGTCGGGAAGTGACTGTTTGTCACCATTTGATATATTCAGTCATTAGCTCACTCGTCAGCTCAAATGTCAACAGCATGGCTGAATGTTAAAGGACAGGACAATCTTCTAATGCAGTGGTCCCCAACCCCTGGGCTGCGGACTGGTACCGGTCATGGTCATTTAAAGTAGTTTAGGAGTTATTTCAGCCACTTGGGGACAGAAAATATGACACATATGACATTTATGACCTTAAAAAGTCCAATACTCGAACTGTTAGCTCTACTTTAATCTACTAACTCTACTGTTTCTTAGCTAAATCTTCCACTATGGTCACCCACTAATTGCAGATCTTGTGTTTGTGGTGGGCAAGTAGTGTGTTTGTTAAAGCTTTTTTTCTCTGAAAATAGCTGGTCTTTTAATATTCATTATTAATTTATTGAATTTATTGTGGTTTGACATTGGCACTGATGTATCTGACTGAACTGTCTAAACCTGGCATAGATTATATATATATTGCCAGACATAGAGGATTCAAGCTTCTGCAAGACTGAATGAAAATTATATTATTAAGCAATGAGTGTGTTTTCACAACAGCAGATTTCTGAGACATTAAAACATGTGAAACTTGTTGGTTCTTGCACAGATTGTTTATTTGACTGTGACTGTAGCTCTACAGTAACGCTGCCAGGTGTACAAAAAAAAAACTCAAATGTTTTCTGCTTTACACTTGCATTAATTACTAATTATGTACAGAATTGAAAACCTTGTATGGTCTATTACTTGCACTTATGTTTCAGAAGATGACTTTAAAATCAATTATATGTTTATAAATCTGAAAGCGAGGTGGTTTTACCTCTCCAAAAACAGTTTCGGAGAACAATAATCTTTGATAGCACACACACACACACACACACACACACACACTGCAACTTTCCGAAAAAAAAAACTTCAGAAGCAAGAAATTCACAGATATAATTATATGCATTAGATGAATAGCTCGTCCATTAATTTTGTCCTCAACGCTGCTCAAAGGCAAGAACAGCAGAAATCAGCACTAATAGAGCGCTTTAATTCCCCTCTATCACCAATCATATGAATTACAACATTTAATGTGCTGCAGACTGAATGTACTTTCCATCTCCAGACATTAAATATTCATACAAACACAACAAACCCACACTGGACAGGAGTTGCTGAAAAATGGATAATCACCCTACACCATGAAATATGAAAAATATGAAATTATAATAAGTATGAATTATGAACGCGGGCATGACGAGCAATGATGAAGGAATAAACGACGTCCATGAACTAACACAGAGAGGTGGACGCCCTGCTGAGTTCATTCATCTTCCATGTTAAAAGGTCCACGGTCCTGTGTCTTAAAGTGAGGCGTCAGTGATCCAACTCAAATATCACGCAGTCCATTCAGATCACACTAGACCCATTTAATTTGCCGTTTGTTCACAAATGAATTAAACTACATGACAGCGCGTTGTCATCTTGTCTGAGGTCACGACTATGTGGCCGTTATAATTACCAGCCAAAGGCTAGAGAGGCATCGGCACAAAGCCTGTTGGCTCCATTCGAAGGCACAGAACTGCAAACTGTTTTGTACTGACCACAGACAGAAACAAATCATAGTTACAGTGGAACCAAAAACACATTAGCCATCAACAAAGGAATATTTCATTTCTACGAGGCAAAGATAATTGATTTTCTTGAATGTCGGATGTGGACAATACACCATGTGACTGAATAATACTGTATGAGGAGCTGCTTTTAAAACAAATTATGTGTTTAAATTTTCTTCAGTTGATTCCTACATATTCATTTAACAGGAACACCAGTTTAAAAGGTTGGATCATCTAATATCCGAGGAGCAATCTGCATGCAATATAGACCTATCGAGAATTACAAACGGGCCTCAGTAGCACTGCTGTTTCTTCCATTCTCCTGCTTCAATTAAACAGTGGAATCCTGTTTGCACATCGCTTCTGTCATGTGAGACGTATTCACTTTCATATGCTAGCTGTGTATAGAAGTGAATCATTCATCAGTAAACTACCTCGTCATTAGGAACCAGAAAACTGGAGGCAGGCATTGAGAGAGGGGGATACTGTAGAAGAGCACAGAGAAACTACTTATGACATGCTTTTTCCTTTCCTCCAGTGCCACCAATAAATAATTAAACCCCAATCTATCCCCAGTAAGAAATAATCTCTGTCATCGTCAAAAACTGACACAATATCTAAGTATTTCATAACACCTAACAAAGGAGCAGCATGGAGTAGCACATTTTTTGTTTTCATAAAGGGAGTGAGTAAGCATTTGGCTACATGTACCATAGTTTTCTAGTGAGACAGCTGATCAGCTGCACTGTATCAACACCATCTCCACCCTCCACCTGCTCTGAGCTTCTGCTGGTCTTTCTCGATTGAATCACGTCATTAGTATCCCGACTTTATATTATCATTTCTATTCTGAGTTTGGCAATCTTCACAACAAATTCCACCACTGAAGCAGAGCTGTTGTTCTCTCTTTCACACAGAGTTTTGGGGTTTCAACTAAATGCTCTTACATTAGTCTGCCTGCTGCTCCCTCTTCGGAGTAGTGGGTCTATTTAAAGTCTACAGGCCAATCTCACGACTGCATGTGAATATGAATAAGGGTTACATAAACAATGAAAAAGTAGGACTTCCCGATGAAAGATGTTTTTAGCACCATCACTAAAGTACGTTTTTTCACAAAGAAGCTGAATATGAAGTATTTCTTTAATAAGTGAGAAATGGTCTCCTAAACATGAAATATTAAAAAAAGTGAATGTTATAAATGTGAATTATGAATATGGTTTTAAAGCAGAGTATTCTAGGTTTAAGTGATGAAAAAAAAAAAAAGCAATATGAAGGATTGAAAGCTGATGGTCCTGCCCTGCTCCACTCATCCATGCACATTTGTTATTGTGCTCATGCAGCTGTAGCCACAACGAGGGAGCATCGATCCCAGTGAAATGTCAAATCATTGAGGCTGTGTTTGAGTGATTTAATTTGCTTCGTTTGTTTGTCTATTTGAAAATTCTGACGACAAGAGTGCAATCCATCCTACGAGGCTATGTGGAGGCAGATGCGAGAACAACTGCACAAAGTCTGCGGATTATAGATTATAGATCATTTTGCAGGAATTAACGTCTATCTATTTACAGCGTCGAATTACATTTAATAACACGTCTGTAACATTCATGTCTGTCAGTGCTGTGCAGCCTGTATGGTAAATTAAAGGCTACAACAAGCTGCCAGTTAGGTTATCTTAGCATAGACTGGAGACAAAGTGGCAAAATCCCCCAGCACATCTAAAGCTATTAATTCACATGTTGCTTCTTTAAACAAAAACTGAAGTGAAAAAAATGACGTGGTTTGCCCCGCCTTCATGTCTTTATGCTAAGCTAAGATAACTGCCGGCTGGCTATAACGTCCTATTTGTCCTACTTGAATGAGAGTGGTATTGATTTTTTCATTTAGCTGTCTGCAAGAAAATGAATAAGCACCTTTACCAAATTTAAACTATTTCTTCAATCTCCACTGGTCCAGGAAAACGTACAGGCTGCCCTTCAGTTTTCAATTTTTTGAGTTTTGGGGCAACTGAGCCAACTTTACCTGAGAATCAGGTCAGGCCTGGAAGATAATCAGTGAAACTCATCATGGCTAAAATAAGGGCATCTACACACCTTTTATTCACCATATTCCTGAGTAATAGTGAGCTGCGATGACTCACTATTAGGTGTAGAGGCAGAATCAGGTTCACTCTCAGGCTAAATAGTAAGTGACCAGAAGCAGCGACTTATCAATCGTTAAACAAAGTCTAAAACTGTAAACAAATATTTGCGTGGACTGCTTTTGTTAAGTGTGAAAGAGTTTGGAGAGGGAACTGTGAAATTAAATTAAACACTTGGTTTAGGTTTGTTGTATTCCAATATCTCTTCACAGTTTTGTTCTGTGGAAACCAAGCCCTCTGAAATAGAGTTATTCTTTTTTGGGGTAAAACTCACAAATAATTTCTTTTTATTTATGTACAACTAAAGGACCAAATGTGCATATCTGGGGGGAAAAAAACTGCCTGCTACCAAGGAACAGCAAAACGAAGAGTACATAATCCCAGCAATGTTGTGACTGTGCACCATTTCACTCCCACATTTTCCTGTCTGTTACGCAACATGTGCCAATGCAAACCACTTTACAAGTGAAATGTTTATGGCAAGAGCTTCCCACTCTCTGTTCAGAGAAAGAAATGAGAGTGAAGACAAAAACGTCTGAGGCTGATTCTGAAGCTTTTATTGTTCATAGATTTGAATTTCCTCAAATTATTTCCAACAATTTTCTCATCGCATATTTGCAAGCGAGCACGAAGTCTTCTAAACCACCTGCAAACCTTTACATAAGACATATACAATAATAATATCATATAGAAAAAAAAAACCCACTAAACTGACATATCATGGATAAGAGCTGGAAAATTGTTGTATTGTTGTGCTCTGATGGGTTTATTTCAAATCACACCCAGCAAAGTGGGTGACAGAGATGTACGTGGAAGAAAACAGTCCTCCGTATAATGGACGGTTTCCTGCTCCAAGTCACGCCAATGTTTGAGCAATTACATCAAATCCCTGAAGAATGTGATCAAATCCCTCTTGTCATTAGAGTCCCATTACATGGAAATACATCACATTATACAGCATAACAACAAAGTCCAATCAGTCACTACAGGAAACGTGACTTCCATGCTGGGATTTTGGCTAGCCTCTAAACGTAGGCAAGGGATTCTTATAATGTCATTTTTACATTTACATTTCTTACTGCAAAAGTAACTGACAAATAGTTATTGCTACCAATGTATGCGATTTAATGTATTTATTTTCTGTCAATAACCGGCTAAAAGGTGGGTGTCAGTCCAGAAATAGCAAGCAAAGTAGCTAATCTATAGCTGCTTCTTTGTTTCAAGGGCCTGAGTGTTTATTTATTGGACAATTCAATGTTTAAGTATATTCTTATATACAGTAAAGGAGCTTGTAAAAGTTTGTGTATTTTCTGAATTGGAAATTTAAAATAATTTATACCTGTTTTTGCTAGCTTTACGGACGTACAGTAGCAAGGAAGATATACCTAATACCTAGCTAATACCAATTTAGCTAGCTCTTGGGCTGTTGTAATGGGGGATAAGCAGTATTTTTACATTATTTAAGTATATAAGTATATTCACATATATATTTATAGGGTGTAAGTTAGACAGTGAAAATCAGCATTTTGCGTGTTTGCGAACCGCTAATGAAAATAAAATATTAATAATAATGAAAATATAGACCTGTGTTTCTGTTTTTAACGCGTTTCACTGATCTTAACAGGCCTGCTGTAGCATCAGAAACTGTTATTGTCGTGTGTTATGCCTGGCAGTTCTGTCAATCAAAAGATGAGGCCTATAATATAGTTATTGACGATCGCTCGCCAATACCTGTCGCCTCTAGTGATGCACTGATGACATTGCCATAAGGTCATCTGTGTGGACCTTTTTAGCACTGGCACTCACTTCTTAAATATACCAAGATCTCGTGTGTCTTAAGCAAAATATGAACTGCGTCGTGTTGAGGTTGTCGTGTCTATCCTGAATCTTGACCAGGTCAACAGTAGATGCAGATCAGAGAAGACTGAACCACACGTCACCCTCAGCTCAGAGTGAAAATAGAGACGCAGTGGGCCAGTCCCCGGCTCCCGACTACTGTTTGTATAGAGCCATTCATCTCCTTATTAGGATCAGTGCTGTAGCTGAAAAGAAGCTACAGGAGCTCTCTGTGTTATTGGTGTCAGTGTCAGAGGATTTGCAAAGATACAGTAGTGAAAGGAGTTCAATGCTGTTTGTTTAAGTACAGACAGGGACAGGCACAGAGAGAGACTAAGGCTGAAAACCACTCAAGAACATTTTCGAGTTGTCTTTTAAACTTTTTCTGGGCTGCTACCGAGTACTACTACTACGGAGAACAAGTGTGGTTTGCTAAATGGCAGCTGAAAGCCAACACCAAGCATCTTAATCTGTGGACTGGAGTGTTTGGCAGCATTATGTGCTGCTAGCGTTAAGTGTCTGGTGAGACTGCAGCATGAAAACTGCTACCAGAGGGACATCAATCATGGCATGAATTATAAAGGAGCCTCTCATTATCGCTGCCAACATAAAAACATAACAGGAAAAAAAAAATCAATGCATGACAGAAAATTCATGAATGATCAGTACATGCAGAGTGAAACATTTTATGCCAGCCAGTGGAGGGGGGAAAAAAAAAAAACGTGGAACAATTAGAGAAAAGCCTGCAGTTGAAAAAGCATCACAGAGGGAACCGCTGATACCAAAACAATGAGTGGTTTCCGTTGGCGACGAGTGGCATTACAACTCTGGAGTGCAGGTTGGGAAGAGAAGTGAGAATGTTGCACAGGGTTGTGATAACACTACAAAACCCATTAGTGATCACAAAGCAAGCACACAGCAATGTGAAGCAGGAGGGAAACCGACCCGAAATACAACAGCATTACAGTTCCTCTGTTTTGTAGAAACTGCTGATGCTTTAGTAGTTGATCCACTCTCAACAAGTCCACCTAACCCTGCAGCAGCGAAATCAGCTATGATTGTAAATCAACAGCTTTATTAATGAGGTGAGAGGACACTTATTGGCATACTGAGGATGAGGAACAAGGCAGTAAAGAGAAACCACAGAGCGTGCAGCTGATTCAGCTATAATGGATATTCAGTGCATCCCTAGAAGATTACAATTACCTCATAGTGAGCTAAAAATAGGAACTACAAGGATAACACCAATGCCCATCCACGCAGTGCTATAAGTCATGTATACTTTCCACCACTTCTGATGTTAAAAGTGTACCACTTTAAATGGACATGGTCTCTGAACAGCATTGCATACAGTTACTTTCAACAAAGATGATCTAATAATACAACATTTTCAACATTTACACAACTTATATGTTCTGCCACGTAGTCCAGATTGCCTATGCACGTGTGTGTGTGTGTGTGTGTGTGTGTGTGTGTGTGTACAGTAAAATTGATGCACCACTGTTCTCCAAACACAACAAGGAATTGACAAGGAACAAGGAAGTTGGTGCAACAAACCAAAACACATGAACCACACAAAAAAACACACCATGTGTCATGCGTATGTGAGTATACAAAGTGTGGCGTAATTGACTGCAGCTATTCCTGGATTTGCTTTCCAACCTGTCTGACAAGTTTAGAAGCCCAAAGGGACTGAGAGTCGTCTGTGTATGGCGTCTCACAGACCACTGCAACAAACGCAACCCTCAACGAACGCATCACTCAGTCTCATTACTGCGAAATATCCAGCAAGCCACCTAAGTCTGCATATGCTCACTACACCCACCTGCTTCACATTTGGTGCACAATCATCTCTCAGTCTAATTACCAGTGAAATATAATGTCGAGGTCAGAGTGTACCCACCTTCCTCAGTAGAGCTGCACATCTCGTTAACCACAAAGCAGCAGCAAGCATTTTTAATCACAGTACAGCTACCATGGGACCATCGTCCGCAGAAGCCACGTTTTGCTTGAGCAACTTCACTTCACTACACCTGAAACATGCAACATGCAAAGTAATCATGTAAATATATCATCTTCTGCAAATGAACTCTGCAGCTGTAAATAAGATATTGTTGTGATCTGTTTTCTCCTTCTTCTTTGCAGTTCTAATCTCTCCTAATCCTCTTTTTTTGTGTCTTGTTTCATGTGTTTATGTATTTGTGTATTGATGTATTTATGTAAGGTCAATTTTTTTTTTCCTCAATGCACCAGCTTTCTACATTGTGTGCGACTCATGCAATCATGCACTGTAATCATCAGGGATCTGCACACAGATCAACAATGGAATTAGCCTTCCTCTACAACTGGTGACTGTGAAGGCTGTAATTAACGATTGCCAAGTGTAAAGTGGCCAAAAGAAAACAATGGTTGCTGGCTTGGTTTGTTGGAAGAGGCCAAAATAGCTGGAGAAAGAAAGTATTTCCACAGCAGACCACAATGAAGGCAGAATAAACAGCCCAAAAGAAGCGGCAACTATTCCCTTCACCACATGATCCAGCTTCGCCTGAAATATACTGTATATTCTGCCTTACAGCTGGGAGGCAAAAATGAGGGGTATTATGGGCATCGTTGCACCAGATCAAAGCCAGACAACAACATGATGAGTCTCATCTTTGAGAGGCAGGGGATTTGTTCAAAGAAGGCGGCAGTCGAGAGGGAGCGAGTGAGATGTGCGTACTATAGGTATGCAAAGGACGAGGGGAAAAAGAAAAAAAAATGGAGAACCTGCTGACTCACTGCAATCATCAGGCTGAGGCAAGCTGAGCTGCTGCTGCTGCTGCTGCTGCTCGGGGTAAAACTCCCTGCATCCCCTTCAGAAGGACAAAGCAATGCTTTTCATCAGCTGTGAAAAGCTGTATGACTAAAAGTGGGAAACAGAATGGTGAAATAAAACTCGTCTCGTGGCATGAAATAGCTTCTTTCTCTTTTCGCACCTCTAGAGTGCAGACAGATTGATGAAAAAAGGAAATAAATCATCTAAAGCTGTGAGTAAAAAAAAAAAAACAAAGCTAGAAATAAAGCCCTGATCAGAGGGACAGCAACAAGATTGCAACTCTGAGAAGGTTTGAGAAGAGAAGGAGGAAGAGGGGCAAACCACGACACACTATTATAGATCCCACAGTGAAACAATATGATGCTGAAGTCTGCGGCGTAACAAGATTTTGACAAGGCTGCAGCGGATGCAGCGTCCCGGTGAGAGTTAATTTGCCATAAAACAAATGCACACAACCATAGCGATTACTGTGTGCTGGATTCAGCTGTGGTAATGTGGTGTTATCCTCTTTTGCTTTTTCCAAACAAGGCTGATCAAAGAGCATGTAAAACAGAGCGAGATCATGTCTCTGTGTGCATATGGAGTAAACAAGCACAAAGCTGCAGTGCACTATGCCACTACGCCGGTAGTACTGCAATCACCGCTTTATCAGCTACCAATCAATGACACAGTGTTGCTCATCACTTATCAGGTATTAGTTACACGGTGTGTGTAAACAAAGTTTGAGTTGCGTATGGTTTGTTGTAAATATTTATTTCCAAAAATTCTGACCATGCTCACATACTTGTATCTTTAAGAGGGCCAGTTGGAGTCTTAAAGGGGCACTCCAACGATTTTACACATAAATGTCAGTTTACTCGTCAAAAAGAGTATTACTCAGCTTGTAAAAACAGCTGTGTCTTCTGTGGTTTTTTTGTTTTGTTTTTTGTTTTTTTTTTGTAAAATTTGAGAAAAACCCTTAATGATGTCATTTGAGTTTGGCCCGAGACTTTAAATACTGTGTAATAAACTGGTGGCTTGGAGCTTGACAAATGAGCTCATTTCACAAGCAGGGAAGGTCTGAAAAATGATAAAATGTAGGAATGTTTTTGAAGCCTGCCTTAAGCTAGCAACTAAAAGTCAGGATATTTTAGACTTTGCAGCACCAATTTCTTTCCTTTTTTAATCTGTTTCTCGCAAGTGATCCCGTTTTTATGGTAGCGTAACAGTAAATTACTGGAGTAGCCCTTTAAGCTTTCAGTCTTGGTTAATTTGGCAAGCCGTGTTGTTACTGGTGGTAACAGCAAATGAATTTTCATGAAACATGCTCATTTCAAATATGAAACATGCGTCTACCACTGGGCTAAGTAGGTTTATTGTGCCACATTTTAATAAGAATACAGTCAGTATTTCAACCATTATGATGAATATGAACCAATAATGAAATGTTGTCTTCCAGAATAAAGGAAATACACACATGCACCAGCTTTTGTCCCGCATCATGTATATGCATGCATTGTTTCATTTGAATCCCTTGTGTTTCGGGAGGCAATTGAAATGCTGCACAGGAAAGGCACCGTTGGTGAAAATGACTACAGTATACAGAGAGGAAGCTTACAGAATGCAACACATTAAATGTCTATTGCTGAGAAAATGTCAGCCATAAATACTATGAAAAAAAAATGGGGTTATATAACAACAATCCTGGATTATAACTCACGTTTAGGTCAAAAGATGGGGTTAGGTACGTAGTTGTGATGATGGGAATGCATTACATCAATAAAGGGGCCTCACGAGTATAGAAGTACCAACCCGTGTGTGTGTGTGTGTGTGTGTGTGTGTGTGTGTGTGTGTGTGATTGGTCACTGGAGTTCAGCAGGCAGGAAGAGACGTGACCACACTTAAGCTACAAAAACATGGCGGGTCAAAGAACATTCAGCTGGGCCAACAGCAATGACAGCCAAGCACAGGTCGCACACACACAAACACACACACACACACACACAGAGATACACTACCTGCTGCATGCCTTTGGATCATTGGCAACATCAGGTTGCCCCCACACGATTATGCACACGATATATACAAACTAAACAATGACTCAAGGAAGATGTTCACCTGAAATATTCTTCCTCCGTGATATTGTTTCATACAGAGAAGCTACTAACTGCTCATTTTTTTTCTGACAGATAAGTCAATAACTTGCAAGTTTGCCTCCAATGAGACACAGAGGAGAGGAGGGCTGCTTCAGCCTCATACATGCTCATTTGAATTGCAAATGGTGGTGGGCAGCATGCTGGGCTGTGAAATCCCAGCAGCACTCTCAGGCATCTGAACTCAGGCAAAAAACACTGACATGTACACGCTAAGTACTTTGTGTACACATACGCGCCAGTAAAAACAAAAAAGACACACAGAATCTTTGCATATTATGCGTCTGAACTCTGTATGATCATAAATTCATGTCTACGTACTGATGAGAAAACAATGTGCTGAGATGAGGTAATGGCTCCCTGGCAGTTAGGGGACAGAAGAAGCATTAGGTGATGCTCAGAGCGAGGCTGGCGGGCAGGCTGACTATGCAAGGCTGACACAGCAGGCACAGGAGTGTGTCTGATGCTAATGATGCGGATGCTGTGTGACAGCAGGTCTGCTAGCTGAGGCTGACAGCGTGTGCAGCCTGGAGGAAGAGTATGACGAAGTATCCCAAGCCCACATGGACAGCAACAGGAAGCAGACCACTCTGCACACTGCAGAGGAAGTGAGCCAATGCTATGACTTAACAAACCAATACAATAAGAAATGTGATATGATAAGAAGCCAGCCCGAGCATTTGCTGCAACATTCCTCTTCAATACTGTAAATCCATGCAAGTGGTGAAAGCCAAAGGGACCAAAGCTGAGGTCATTTCCGTACATGGAAGTGACTGAGCATGCAGGCAAAAACAGGCAAGAGTGCTGCTTCACCTGTGCAGCCAAACACCTCCGCTCAGCTAAAGTCTGTCCCAACAGAAGACAGACTGGAAAAGAGCAAGTAAACATGTCAGTGTGTGTGTGTGTGTGTGTGTGTGTGTGTGTGTGTGTGTGTGTGTGTAGCTATTGCATAATTAGTGATGGGTGTGTTTAGGAATACACTGTCCAAGCCAATGGTAGATCCAGTTTGCCTTGACACAAGCTGAAACAGCTGATCTGTGAAGCAGCGCACAACTTGGGCATGAGATGAGAGAAATCAACAACGACAACCGAGGCCGTGCCGTGCCGTGCCGTGCTGTGATACAAGAACATGATATATATATATATATAAAGTGTCTGTCGATTCAGCGTAGAATAAATACTAGAGGTTATATGACTGCATGCTTCCAGGTTTGCAGGATTAATGTCAACACTGACTTGCGCCTGCTTCCTATTATTTCCACAGTATTATTACATTCCCGGTAGAGGTCGGCAAGCAAGCGGGTAAAGTCCATATAAAATATTGCGGGTCTATTGAACAGCAGCAGCGTGAATAAATCCCTTTTTACTGCAGCAGCTAAAAGCAACAAAGACAATATAACAAAGACTCACTGACATGACGCATAATATGGCCAAGGCGAACACGCTCGGAAAAAAACGTTCAACATTCAACAAATCGTTTGAGAAAGACTTAACACAACCAAGCCGAGGGGGAGGAGGGGGGTATTAATATTTCAACATACCCTCCTGTCAGACGGACATCCAGGGGAGGACCATGGATGGTGCGCACCGTGGGGGTCAATCCTGCTCCTGCAGCCGCTCCGTGTTTATTCCCCGGTATGAGGGAAAGAGAGAGTGTGTGTGTGTGTGTGTGTCGGTGTTTTGCCGGTGAAAAGCCTAATGAGAGAAGGAGGAGGAGGAGGAGAGAGAAAGAGGGAGGGACACTGTCAGATGCAGGGAGGCAGGAGGGAGGAAGACACGCACACGCGTAAGGAGGCGACCGGTCCGTGTGTGCAGGAGGAAACCACGCGTGTCATCCCTGGGAACATGTCCGTCTCTGTCAACAAGTACTCAAATAACAAACAACAAAAACAAAAATAACAAACGAACACGCGAGAAAGGATGCCAACACGGTGTCATAATCCTTTATTGTAACAGTAAATGAGAGAGATGCACTATAAACATATATTTGGATTGTTAGTGAGCAAGTAAAGATGTTTAATGTCAACAGTGAAAGCCTCAGCGCTGCATCAGATGAGTTGCTGTTATTTCTCCCAGTGTCGTCAGGATGCCACAATCCCTTTGATTTCATCACCGAGTCCGCTGCTGTAACACCAGCACAGCCTCAAATCCTTCACCTTTGCATACAGAGATGATGGGATTTATCAGCAGAAAGGGCAGTGCGCCCTGAGTCACCCACTGTTGTACACAGACATAATGGGAACCCGTCTGTGAAAAAGCAATAATAAGGAGGTATCAGCTCTCTATTGTGCCTGCTAAATTAACAAGGTACTATTTTGGAAGGTGAGTTTGATATAATTAATCAGCGATGAGGGGGGTTGCCGTTGCTGATTTGATTAATCATTGTCAGCAAGGCTATAATGCTGTGATATTCTAATAAAGATGATAATAGTATCACAGTATAATATTACCAAAGCCCCTTTACAGGATAGAAACATACCAATAACTACAAAGTCATAGAAGAATAGCATAATGATTATTTTCATATCTAACAATGCATGCATATCTATTGCCAACACTGAGGGCAAAGGGCAACATACCACAGGCCCCAAAGACTCCAGGTTTACTGTCTACTTCAGGTTTATTTGAGAATATGATCTAATAAAGCACACTATCAGCTGACATAATCATGTCCTTAAAACGTCTCCTGATTTATTATCTCGTCTTAAATCTCTAGTTTTAACATGTTCATGCTTTGGATATTCCTACATTCATGTGTTTAAAGTGGCTATAATCAAGAGTTTTATATTAATAATGGATCACATGACTTATATGTATGTATACATAGAGAATTGATACCTAACCCTAGAGCCCCAGTTGCATTTATTTTGACCCCTGAGCGGATTAATCCAGCCATGTTCATTGCTCAGAATTTCATAGCTTGGTGGCAAATGTGAGTCAACCTAAAGTGAAGGTATTAGGCAACCACAAGCTTCCACAGCTGCTTCAGTGGACTCTGAAGTCTCTGAAGAATAAACAAGACTCTTCCAAAACATCCCTTATTTGGTGATTTGATAATGGTAGAAGATGACGCTGTCCGATAAAAAAAAAAAAAAAAAAGTCAGATTAAACACATTTTAATTAGATCGAGATGTGGTGATGGTGGCGGCCGCAACAAAATATGATTATTTTTAAACTCGTTAAATCCTATGTTATGTTTCTCCCACTCATTTCTTCAGGTTTTTTTCCTTTAATTTGTTTTTATATGATTGCATCATTCCAGATCTGCATCATTCAGTAAAATGTTTGTTGAGCCTTATGGTGCATGAGACATAAATTATTACGCTTTTTTAAAAATTGTTCTGACTCAGGGTTTCAACATTAGGACAAACTGAGCACGGCAAAACTCTGATGTTTCTGCTGATTTTATGGATGTCAAGAGCCACTTGTGTCTGACGCTTGTTATTGATAGTGCTTCTGCCTCAAGTGCACACAGGAACCGTGCAAGAATTCAAAAAGCCACAGCATGCTTAAGTTGCTCCATTCCCGTTTAGTCCTGGCTGTTTGTCAAAGCTATCAGGATCTGTATGCACAATTCAACAGGTTTTACAAGCCAACGGGAATGAAATTACACTCATTAATTGATCTGTGCTCCTCTTAAAACATATATTTCAATTACAGGTGCTTCAAATCCAGTCAGTTTAATATTGAATCATTTCTATCTCGCGTGGAGGAGCTGGAGGTGTAGATAGATAATAACCGGGACTAGGAGGAGGAAAGTGAGACAAGCTTATTTTCATCTAGGTGTCTGATTGACCATTAATATGCATTAGTACTGTACTGTGTTCACGGTGCCAGTCCTCTAGTCATAATTTCATTATCCACACCGGCTGAGTGAGCAGAGTGTCAGGTCAGGAGACGCTCAGTGCAGCTGGGTTGAGTTCAACCAACTACTCTGATATCTCATTTACAACATGCATGCTGGACACCGTTTTAAATGGGAGATGTGTTTATTGTTTAATTTACACCCTGCTCTGCTTTTCATTTAAAGTATATATGAAAGATACTCACACATCATGGTTAAGATGTCAATTTTTTTTTTATAAATAATTCAAAACATTAATAAAATATCGTGCAGATATTATATGACTGCATGTTACATTTCCACGGCCTGCGTCTACATCTGGGCTAGGCTAAAACAAACTCTATACGCATACAAGACGACGCAACTCTGGGCTTTAAACCGGCTCCAATGCAAACACACACATCGCTACTTCCATCTTTATATACCGGCTATGGTCTGAACTTAATTCTTGTGGGTGTGGAAGTCTTATAAAACACCAATTAGACCACAATGAAGCAGTAAAAGCTCCTGAAACCCACATAAATGTAATAATTTTGTCATCAACTACTCTGTATACTGCATTTCAGTGATGCTAAAGTGTGAACTAGTTGTCTTTTTATGACTCCATCAGAAGCAGAAATACTTTACCTTCAGGCAAACACTCGCTTGTGGCAGGACAGTGGATGCAGTGCAGACAAAGAAAAAAAACAGCTGAAACCATGAAAATCCCAGTTACACATTATCTGTTGTTATTAGACATTTAATGTATCTGATAGATAATCTATGTGAGATCGTTCAGATGGGCTTTTTGAACCCTGCTTGCACCTGCCGTTAGCTGCAGGCTGCTAATCAAAGACACGACGAGGACTCTCTGAGAAGCAAAGAGGACGGTTTCCTGGTGGGATATGCTGCTGCTGCTGCCAGTGGTGTTTTAAAATAGGACAGAAGATCATAATTATTTCATTTACTTCTTCTCCCTTCCCACCTGCACAGTTTTCTATCCCAGCATGCACTTGGCGGAAGACTGAGAAACACTGGTTATTCCACCACATTACGAATACGAAGAGGCATACGCTCACGTTCACACTGATGGAGCCTTCAATCTAACATTTGTAAAATATACCGATAATATTGAAGGTCAACTTTAAAACTAAAAGAGTTTACAGAAGACGACTGTAACCGGCAATCTGACATTTTCAAACAATTTGTTTGACTGCTTTAATGTGGTCACAGGTGTGTGATTGTACAACGGCTTCAAAGGCGGCTCAGCCAACCATAATCAAGGACCGATCTGTTTAACAAGTACGTTTGAGAGGGTAAAACCTGTCCAAAAAGGGATGTTTAAGGACATACTGTATGGCTGTGGGTGTTCAAATCTCATCTACTCTTTAAAAGAGTTTTCCCATTTTGGTGCTGGCCAGATAGAGCCTATGAAGCACTCTAAACTGTAGAGGCACATGTCTGATGCATATTGATGAGGAACGAACCAGGATGCAGCCATGCAGTAATGATATTTGGAAGTAATGAACACAATTTTTAAAAGTCATGCTTTACTTCTGTATTTTTTTTGACATAGTTCATTTAAATTTCAAGATCAGGATGTGGACTTGACTTGGGATAAGACGTGAGAGTTACTTGTGACTTTGCACAACAGTGACCTCATCCCTCCTCTTACTAGGATCTTTGTTATATGTTATTACTCTCTCCTCGGCCTGTTTTTATTCATCTGATTTGGCCAAAATAGAATTCAATTTTTTGGTGTCTCACATAGCCGCCACTTTTCAGTTTCTCTCAGAAAACGCTTTTTTTGTTCAGCTTTTTATTACTTTTTATGCACTCCTTGCTGTGCACTACTCACTGACGCGGCGTACCACGTTGGAACAACATTATCTCTATAGTACATTTACTCCATTTGAACAGTAACTATTTAGTAATGCCAATAAAATAGCTCTGTTTAGCACCTGGCAAGATATCCCATTCTTTTTTTCTTTTTTTTTTCTATTATTCTCACCGCTCCCATTTAGCACATAGCCCATCTGTTTATGTAAAACAGTTATATCCCAAATAATTTTCCTCCCAATGTGACAAAGTCTGGTGTGAAATGATAAAGTGGGCCCGTCCAAGTGATTTACAGTGTTTTTGAAAAGACTAAGAGGAGAGCTCCAGCATCCTGTCTCATCCCTGTCAGATCCTTTTTCCCCACTGTCCCCCCGTTGCTATCTGTTGGCCAGGAGTCAGGACATGGCTATTTCCTTCTCCTCATTTGTTCCACCACAATATGACCTTGTCTTTGCTGATGGAAGATACTGTGGCTAAAACGTGAACTGGAAAAGTTCCATTTCAATTCCAGTAGGGTGAAAATGACAACAAGCAAACTATTAATGTGGCTAAGTGTTCAAATTTTGTTTTTATTTGTAAAGATGCCTTTATGCTTGTGCATGCAGTGTTTGACGAGTTTCAAATATCCAAAAAAAAAAGGAGGTTGATACCCATACTATGTCAAAATGATTGATGGCAACATTTAAAACAGATGAGAATTTTTTTTTAGACCTTTAGAGGAAGCCCTTGACTGATAAGAATGATGACACGTCCTCACTATTTCATAGATAATAAATAATGACCTTCAAGACATTTTTAAAGAGATCCAGAGTGTTTTGGTTTTAAACGTAATGGTTTTGTTTAAAAAATGTACCCCGAAATTTAACATTGCGCCATCTGACGTTGTTAAAATTGATGCTGCATTACCAGAGATATCCTCTGCTTTATTCCGTTCATCCTTCTGTTCTATCATAAACTAGCATTACCCACAATGCAACTTGACTCGATTCACTCGATGGTACAGATTTGGTCGTGTTAAGTGGCTAATGGCCCGAAGCTGCAAGCATCAAGCAGAGATGAGAAGCGGGCTACAGAGGTCTGGTAACTTAATTTCTTTCTTGCTCTAGTGTTATTTATTTCACACAGCTCCCTCTTGGAGCCACAAAAAGCTTTACACAACCTTTTTTCACATATAAAGTAGTACTCCACAACACCTGTAAACACACCTCGATGTGTAAAATCGATGGAGTTGTTCCCGTTCAAGGAAATGAAAATTTAACTTTTGCATCGCTAGTCTATCCACAGTCTGCAGTAAAGAAAATGTTGATGAATCATACAGAGTTTGCTCTGAGATGCCCAAGTGTTGATTTCCTAATTATTTTGGGGGGCTAAACAATATTTTTTATTCCTGCATTAGCTGTAGCTTTACCCTACAGTAACTGTGGAGCATCAGAGGTCATAGGTGAACCAGCCTGTCATGCTCCGTCATGCGTGTGTGTGTGTGGACAGCTCCAATGATTGCAGATGGCAGCACAGCTCCCTCACAGCTGCACAGGAAACCAGTCATGGTATACTGAACCTGTGACCCCTGCCCACATCCGGTTACCACAATAAAATAACAACAGCCTACCGACACTGATCACCACTCTGCAGGGACATAATGAAGCACCAGAAACAACTCTCAGAATATTTCAGATTTAGGTAGATAATGAAAATAAAAGAATACCTGAGCTGAGTGCTTTCAGAGAAGTGACATTAATTTCCTTAAAACAGATGTTTAAAAAAAAAATGTTATATCCACATTTAACATTGTATGTTTGGTATGACGTCACATAAGAATAAAAGATCTGAATTAACAATGCTATACACACGTACACGTGTGTACATGTATCTCTCTGTTCAGCTTATATAATTGCAGATACTGTTAACCCTCAGCGTACTCAGTGACTGATGGATGGAAATAAGTGGCTCGATGATTCATGTGTTGGCAAAAACCTCAAATGCGGCTCCATCCCCAAGAAGTGTACACAGATAAACCAGGAGGAATTATGACTCTATTTCTGCTGCACGACATCTGAAATGAACTCAGAGTCCTTCTTAGTGTTAATTCTCTCTGTATTTGCACCCAGGCTCATATCAGGAACTCAGTGGTAATGCTTTATGTAATGAATGTACTAATTATCCTTCAATTTAAGGTTTATTAACGGCTTCCTCGTTTGAATCATAGCTCAGCAAAGACTAGTTTAATACATCAAATTAAGGGGGAGGAGGGGGAGGCTTTTCATTATCAGAAAACAATTTCATTCCAGTTTTTTTTTTATGATGAGGGCCTCACAGTAGCATTTGTATGGTGTTTAACAGCTTTTGTTCATCTACATCAATGTCTTTTTAAAAGTTTCCACACCATTACGCTAAAATAGGAGATAAACAGGGTATAGCGGAGAATCTAATATCTGAGATCAAAAGCCATACATGTCTTACAGTAGATTTAAGAAGCCTTAGCGTGTGTGTTATTGAGCATGAAGCCCCGTGGTCACAAGAAAGCCTCCACTCTGCCTCCCTTTCTGCAAAAACTCAAACACATTTCAGAGCTCATTGAACTTTCACACACACGATAAATGGATAAAACAACTGTACAAACCATGAATACAAAAAAAATAAATACATGTCCCACCTTACTTTTGCTGCTTCACCGGCTCATTTAGCAGCCTTTGCAGAAACAGTGCAGAGCAGTAAGTCAAATACTGCTCTCTTATCATATAACAATGACTTAAAACAAACTTGACACACATTTTAAAATCTTATATAACACAGCAGTGCAGTAGCGGACATGCTTCCAGTGAAGTCCTCTATGGAAATAATTTTACAGCTTGCAGTGTTTTGGCCATAGAGGGAGGACTAACAGTGTATGGAGCAGAGGGTATGGATGGATGCCCGGGTCCCACAGCTGCATGGTGCTGAGGCATAGACAGCCCTTCTCTCCGGGGCACATTGCTCCTTTTATGCCCAACACACTGAAGCATTGATCTGAGACTCCCTCATCTCCGCTGCACCAACTTCAGCAGAGCTCAGCGGACACAATATCTGACAATATCTCATATGCAAAAATTCATTCGCTTAACAGCCCTGTCAACATCACAGAGAATCAATAGGGGCGCACAAAGCACGAGATGAAAAGTTTAAAATTCACTGTATCTGTGCAGTGATTATATAGACTTAATGAAATATAAATTTACCTTTATTAGTATGGAATACCTGCCTGATGGATTTACACACCACTGAACATCTGCAACAAGTATTTTATTAGATATGGACATCTCTAAACTGTGTTCAGACTGAAAATGATGCAAATTATCACCTTGCATTTTTAAAGCAATTTCGAAACCCTAACCCTATTTACTCTACAGATCCTCTTCTGCTCTACAGGTTTTACAGCATCTTTTTGTTTCAATTGGTTCGGTATCATGGGTCACAACTTCACTCTCTGGTCTCTTCTCACCAATCTCGTTTCTAGAAAACGTTGCAATAAAGTCAGTGGATGTTACCTGCCCAGCACCAAACAGCAGACAAAGTGGAGCAGTTAACAGGTATGAAAGATCCACACAGCTGAGAGTTGGTGGAGTCCAGAAAGACTAAAGGGAGAGTAAATATTGTACTTACATTTAGCATATGGCACAAACAGGCCTCTAAATGAATGGCAATGGCTCCATGTCTGCTGGATGTGTAAATAAGCAACTTTTAATGTGATAATATCAATGTTTTGTTTCTTATCTTGTTCCAGTGCCTCCAAGTGACCAGTAATGGAGCTTTAAGTAAGAAGTCAAATATTATTATTATTCACTGCAAGTCGAAGCCACTTTTAACTTGTGCTGTTGTGTCTTCACCATCAACTCATGTATTGATTTTATACGCGATCACGCCAACTCTAAATCTTTCCTTCTCCACTCAGCCCAAACACAGTTTAAAGCCACAATGGGTAGAATTTGAGAATTTCAGACTTTGGCACCACCCAGTGGTCGTATTGGATTGGCTCCAACCTGGGATGCTGACGTGAATAAGCTTAAAGCGACACACACACACTTGTCCAATTTTTTTAGAAATCTAAAATTTGTCATGTTTAAAGATGCTACAGGCACATAAACATAAACAATATACAGGATATTGCAAAAAATATATTTGATTTTGGATTTTATTACACATTTTTATTACTACTATACTACAAACTGACTTAGTAATGTCAATTAAACAGCAATATCTATGTAAAGTTCACTAACAAACACCAGCTGAAGGCTGAAGATAAGGGGACATAATGTGGAGCCTTGCAACCAGGTCATGGATTAAAATTAAAACTATGAAATCTGAAAGTTAGTCAATTCTGTACAGGGCAGGGTTATTTCAAACTGTTTCTAATTGTTAAAAAAAAACATTAAAAAAAAAACAATCCACCCCCACCAGTCTCTCTTTCTTTACGTCTCACTCTGCTGGCACAGATTTGCCTGATTGATATTCACTGCAGTGCTCTGCTAGCTGATGCACTGACCAGTTTACAACCTCAGTGGGAGGAAGCCTGTCAATATGAGGCCGAGGCTCTTTTTATAATTATGAAAGTCAAATTTTCTGATTCTACTATTTGCTGTCCCTGCATCATGACCTACCTACAGTAGGTCACCGTGGTGTCTAGTTAATTCCGAATTAGTACCACCGCCAAGAGAAAATCACACAGAGAAAATCTGTTTCCTGCTAATGTGACAAAATGTACAGCGAGTGTTCAAATATTTACTGACCTACATGGTGCGAGAGAAACATGCATTTTAAATATACCACATATGTGCATTATAAAATATACAATACATTCAGCACTCATACCCTTTAAAAGGCGCTCTTTATATATGTGATTGAGACTGATAAGAAATATTGGTGCAGAATTATTACAGGATCCTGTGGCCATTAAGGTAATAACGTTGAACAGAAGTTATACAATATTAAAGAGAACAGAGCGCTCATTATTATCTTAGCACTAGCTGCAAGTCCCTAAGGGCATTATGGATGGAGTGGTGGGTGGATGGATGGATGGATGGATGTTGCTGAAGTAGCGGAAAATGTGCCAACATCTGTATATTGAGTGAAAAGGAAAACAGGAAATGAAGATTTGTATCAATTCTCCTGCACAGAAGTGAGCAGACAATCTGCTTAGAGAGAAACAGCTCCACCCATGTTCAAACTGTACCTTTGGTATTGTTGGGTGTAAATCTATCAGAGACCTGGGTGGTAATCATGAGCGTCATGTGTGTAGTTTACTGATGCCCCACTGCATAATTTGAGGATACAGTTTAAATTAATTGTCCTTGCAATTTGGAGTCATTAATGTAGAAGGGTTACAAAAGGTGGTACACAACTAGAAACTATTTATTTAACCATATCCCAGTGTTCACCTCAGGTTACTCATTAGTCAAACATCAATCATGTAATCAAACATAGAAATACAGCACAAATGATGTGTCTTTCTGTATCTCATTCCTGCAGGGAAGATGTTATATCGGTCGTATAAGGTGAAACATTTACTGTTTTCCTTTACATATAGTTGTGGCTTTATATGACTTTATGCGATTTGTTTTAGTGTGAATTGAATGTAAACACGCAACACAGAAAGGCTTCATGTGTTTTGATATAAGTAGGAAGGATGTCCTTGAGGCTCTTCCATCCTCAAGGAAAGAGTGATGAATTTGCCCACAGTGTGACCACAGGTTGCTTAGACCATCTGTATCATCATTACTTGACCGCCAGAGCGTTTCCAGAGTCTTATGTCCTTGGTTCACCTTTATAACAGATTCATGGCAAGAAAGAAATACCCAGCGTAATACTTTTTTTTTTTCGAGCTGACCCAGCTGACAAGTGCTAAATATTTTTCACCGTGCCTCAGCTGCTGTCAATATTTCATTTTATGAATCGCTCAAATTTCAACATTTGCAGCTGGTTTGGCAGCAAACTGTAGCCTCAAACAGGCACAAATACAATTCACTCTATAAACTCACTTCTTACTTTATTTGTATATATTGATATCTGGAAAACAAGAAAATACTTTTTTGAAATAATCTGTTTTTCCTGTTGGTATATGTCGATATTTTTTAACTGGGTACACAAGCCAACAGGTTACTGTGGATATGAGTTTTGCATCCAGTGAGGGATACTGTTTTACAATTCGATGCTGAAAAAACTCAACGCTATGATCTTGTGATGATGAAAAATGTACTAAGCTTATGAAAATGAAAAGGATCTTTGTTTGAAGAATAGTGTGGAAAGGCCTGAGGACCATGAAAACCAAATATTATGGGGATTTTCTCAGCAGATCCTAGAAAAGCCAACAACAGTTGTGGTTGTTTTTTTTAAATCACATTGTATCAAAACACTTCACTATTAAAGGGGCCTACCAGCTCTGCTGAGTGAAGCAGTGTTGCCGCCACTCAAGCAGATTTGATGCTCAGGACTTAAATATTGACACAATTTGTTGCCATACTGCCTTCTACCTCAAGGAGGCGGGACTGCACTACCTTTCTGTGTTTGAGAAAAAATAATAAAATAAAAAAAAAAAACATATCAAAACTGATTCAGGAAGCTTGACCTTTGTATCCGAGATGAAATTAAAAGCCACAATGTTAAGTAAGAATTGAAAAATATTGTTATATGTTGATCCATAGTTTAAAAATTTAATAAACATACATGATTAAATTGCAACAGAACAGATTGCTGTACCAACACTGATTTTCAGTGATCGTTTACTAGGACGAACCTCACTGCTCTTCATAGCGGCGGTGTTTACATGAGTTAAACTTACTGGTAAAGACAAAAAGGAAACAGGCTCTCTCTGTTGTAGCTGTGACTGCTTGGAGGCTTCGAGGATGCAGGTGAACTGTGTGTGAACTCAGTCATGAACACAGTCATATGAATCAGTTTTATGGTAATATTTCTGATATAGAAACGCTGCCGCTCGAGTTCTCACTAAGACCAAGAAAGTGTATGATATCACTCCAGTTCTCAGATCTCTACATTGACTTCCTGTCTGTCAAAAATATATTTCTGGTCTCCTGCTACGTTATGAACCATCCAGACCTCAAATTCAAAATCAAGTTTCTTCTGATTAACATCTCACATTGCACTGTTTTTTTGTTTTTTTTTAATTTAACTCTTTTTTATTATTATATTTAAATGTCTTTTTATATTCCCTTTATAGCTTTTAAATTCTGTCTCGATATCTTGATGCCTTTTATGTTTTATGTAAAGCATTTTAAATTGCCTTGTTGTTGAACTGTACTATACATGTAAAGTACGTGCAGAGTGTCACATATGACACTTCTTCCTGTTCTGTGTCCTGACAACACGTCAACAGATACACAGAGCTGATACTTTACACATCTGATCAACAAATTCAAATCTACATTAATAATCCACACTTTTTGTTCATAATTTAAATTTGCCAGCATACATGTATATATTAGTTTGTTGTTTTGTTTGTTGGTATTTGAACATTTTGTTGCTCTTTTACTGCTTTTTAATTATTTTTATTTTATTTTATTGGCAGAGATATATTGTTCTTGCTGAACCCTACTTCTGCAACGGCCTTACATTCCTGGCAACTGCTGACATTTAATTTAATTTAATCTAATCTTAAATAACATCAAATATTATGTTTGCCCTGCTCGCTGGTACTACGTCCAAAGTACTGCTTTCATTTTTCATTGTTAGTTTGTACTTGGCTGCATATCGGACCTGCCAGCGGCTCTATGAGTAGCAATTAAATGAGCAGAGATAGTAATTAGTATAATTACTAAACCGAGAAGCGGTTAACAGTGGATCATGTCAGAATTGTATCAAAACCCCAGTCAGAGTGCAGTAGGTGTCTATACAGAGAAACATATAAATAACATGTGACAGTGTAACTGGTTATCAGAATGTTTTATCTTACTTTAAACCCTGAACTTCACTATAAGAATCACTGTTGACAGACAAGCATTGCTGTCTCAGGTCATTCGAAGTTGTGGATAAAATGTTTTGTGCACTTCAGGCCACTGGATGTCACTAAAACTCTTATAACAGCTGCATCAGGTAAGGTAATTCCTTTCTTCTTTTTTTTTTATTAGCCTCCAGCCAAAATTGTAGTTCCAGGAGCTAACTCCACCTCAAAAATGTGAATTTAGTTGAACTACTTACAAACTAGTGCAAAATGCAGTTAAACTACACCCCATCACTGCTCACATCTGAAACGCTCTCTTTAATTTTTTTCCTTTGCTTGTCACACAAAATTTGTTTATGACGCCCCGATCACACATCAGAAAAAATGAAAATGACCCTGAAGTGCAAGATGCTGAAATTAAATAAAACACATTTACTGTCTACAGTCTTCTAATTTCCTGAATACTTTTCTCACTTACTCAACCAATAAAACTATAACCCATTTTACAAATGCAACATACTCACATATAAAACAAACACGTTTGCCAAATCATCAACCACACACTGAAAAACATCTATAACCAACCTTCCACCAAGAAAAATGGTCAAAATTAAAGCCCACTGAAACCTTTTTCCTGCTGCGACACTGTAGCGTCTATAAATACAACAAAGAGACTAGACATCACAAAGTGATTCAACTTCACAGTCTGCGATAAAGAGATCATCATGTGCTGTCTGTTTTGTTTTTTTAATAATAATAATGTGTTCTGATTGAACATGAGTTGTTTGTGTCTGCAGGAAGAATTTGCTTATTGTGTGTGAAATGAACTGCTGTGCCCTGTAGTGTGTTGGTAAAGTTGACTGTGTGATGAGTTCTGAAGATGGAAAAAAAATAAATAAATACATATATAATAATGAAAACAAATGTGCCATCAATAATGAGGTCTACTATAAGTACACTCTGTTCTGTCCCGGGGGGTGTGGGGGAGGGGGGGTTGTTTTCTATTACCACTTTGCTTTGTGCGCACGACACAGAGACAAATTCTGAAGTAATAAATAAACCACTCTATGCACTGGGTTGGTGATAAGTGTCCATATCCAACAAAAAATGGACATTTGTAGCAGCAAACTGCACATTACTCCACTTTAATATACTGACACATATGTGTTATTTAAAGGTTGGCTTAAGGAATGAACTCCAATGCTTGCTTTACTACTCTTGAAGTAGAACTACAGGGAAGTCTTGAATTTTCCAGCACCAGCACAAGACAAATATGTAAAGGCACAATCTCTCTCTTTTTTTTTTTTTTGTTATGCAAACACTGAGATATGTAAGCCATTTCTCCAACACTGTTAGTCCTTTGTGATTTTGGATATATAAGATTTTGAAATATTTAAAAAAACACGTTTGCCTGTTGTTGCTTTATCTGGGCTAGTTTCTGCTACTAAATTCAGTTGCTGATTGAGTAAGTGAATTACACACCACGTGCCTCTCTTCCTCTTTCATTCTGACTTGTCACAGTCAGACTGACGAGAGACATAAACAGCGTAAGCTGCTGCTTCAGGTAAGAGTCCTCAAAGTTTTAGAACGATAGAAGTTCAAAACGTAACTCTGTAAAGGTGGACTGCAGAGATAAACTGGTGGTTAGTCTGGTGGGAAAGACCGTGCTGTGCTCAGCTTATTTTGTCAAATACTGTGTCTGTGTGGATGTGTATGCAAGAGCTGACCTGAATAATGCAGATAGTGCAAAATATTCGATATGTTTAGTCTTTTCATTAAGTGCTTTGATTGTGTGGATCAGTGTATTGTACAAGATTATCTGTGATTGTTGAAGACATTTAGATGTTAAAAATAGTGTTAAGAAAGAGGTTTCTAGTATTTAGTGTTTTTTGGTGTGTATTTACTTGCTTTGGCAGAATTAAGTGAACATGTCTTGGAACAAAGTAAGAAATTATGAGTGTTTTTGGTTTTTACGGTGGTGAACTATGGTGATAAGCAGCTCTGGTTTTATACCTACAGTTTGGTTGTTGAAACACCCTTGTGAGTTTTCACAGCTAGTCACATGTTCATATTCAACATGGACAATAACTGGGTCGACTGGACCTTTCATCCCAGTGTAATTAAATAAAACAGCTTGTCTGCTGACTTATCAGCAGCCATGTGATTTCATCTACAACACTGACACTCAGTTCTTTTACAAATCTGAACTGAAGCAGGAATCTCTGGGGCCCTTAAAGTGATCTTCAGTGTTTCAAGGACTGTTGACATTAATTAACAAAATTCAAGACAATAGCTTGAGAACAATCCTGACAAAATAGGAAGCTTTCATTTATTATTGTCTTTAAAATCCTTGCAAAACAGCAAACATGTCAAAGAACAAACAAAAAAAAAGAAAAAAGTAGAAACCCTGCCTGGTTTATGGTGCCACATTCATAAAAAATGATTATCTTTCCTTTTTCATATTTTTAGCCAAGATGTTCCTGTGCTGTTGGCTGGCTCTGGTGGCTTTCATCCCTGCGACCCTAAGCATCAATCCTGGAGTAAAGGTCAAACTAACAGAAAAAGGCCTTGAATATGGTAAGGCTTCCAGCAAATGTTTCCTCTTTCAGTTGAAAACACCAACATCTCCAGAATTTCATCGTCAGATCTTCTTGACTTTTGCAGGCAGACAACTGGGGATGCTTTCCATCCAGAAGAAACTCAAAACCATCAAAGTCCCAGATATGTCTGGGACACAGAGTGTATCTCCCATTGGCAAAGTCCAATACAGCTTGTCAAAGTAAGGCACCTGTTTGTTCACCTCTCTTGTACAAACAGTTTTCTTTTTTTTTACATGTACCTTTACAAGAATGTTGTTTCTTCCAGTATGCAAATAGTGAATGTAGGATTACCGAAGTCTGCAATTGATCTAGTGCCGGGGACTGGTGTCAAACTGTCTATTAGTAACGCCTTCTTCAGTCTGCATGGAAACTGGAGGGTCAAATACCTCAGAGTAATGTGAGTAAGAAAAGATATCTCCCTTATACTTTAAAAAAAACAACAACAAAAAATTCTGCTGCAGAGGTGACGCCTCTCTCTTAACAGAAAAGATCACGGCTCTTTTGATCTGGATGTGAATGGAGTCACCATCACTACGAGCATTGCCGTCAAGAGCGATGAGACAGGCCGACCTACGGTCAGTAGTGTCAGCTGCCAGGCTGCTGTCGGCAGCGCAAGCATCAAATTCCACGGCGGAGCCAGGTGAAATAAATCCTGCTGTTGAGCTCATGAGAGAATGAACAGATTTACTTATTATTATTGACATGAATGAGAATTATGGTTCCTGTTTTGTTTCAGCTGGCTGTACAATCTCTTCAAAAGCTTTGTTGATAAAGGGTTACGCAATGCACTGGAAAAACAGGTGAGGGATTATATTCACAGAGTATGTGTGACCCTTTGGAGGGGCCCCACCCCTAGGTTGGGAACCACTGGACTAAACTAGCTAACTGAGTAAATGTAGCTGATGATACTTCTGTACTTGAACTTAATGCAGGACTTTTGCTTATTAAGTTCATTTTTACTTATGTTAAGCATCTGCATGCGCTATGGAATTGGAGTACCTCTGTTGTTTATTGTTGCAGATGTGTCCTCAGGTGGCTGATGCAGTATCTGAATTGAACCCTCAGTTGAAAACTCTCAATGGTAAAACACTCGTTTGTGTCAAACATTTGGAGGTTTCATGAATGTTGAATATTATGAGTGACTTTCTACCTGCCTGCAGTTGTAGCCCAGGTGGACAAGTATGCAGAGATTGAATACTCCATGGTGTCATCGCCCGCCGTTTCAAACTCTTCAATAGACTTTAGCTTGAAGGTAAAGAATTTGACTTTTATATATATATATACTATTCAACATTTTAGGATCTGAAGGCTCCATGTGATTATAAAAAAATCTGATTATTATAATCTGTCTCCTCCGTTTTACTTTAGGGTGTATTTTACAACATTGGGAAGCATCAGGAGCCTCCGTTCTCCCCCGCAGCCTTTTCCCTGCCTCCCCAGATCAACGACATGTTGTACATCGGCGTGTCTGCCTTCACCACCAACTCTGCAGCCTTCGTCTACAACAAAGCTGGCGCCCTGAGCCTATACATTACTGATGACATGGTGAGCTGCATCCTCCAGACGCTCAACGAGTCTATTTTCATGATTTCACACTGTTCACACAACCATTTCTTAATCTGTCACAACAGATCCCGCAAAGCTCTCCCATCCGACTCAACACCAGAACATTCGGAGCCTTCATCCCGCAGGTGACACGACTACACGCATCACACTCAAAACATTTTTTTTAACAAAACATACATTTCATGGCTGTTTGTCAGCTGATATCTTGGTGCTTTTTCAGATCGCCAAACGTTTCCCAGGTCTTATGATGAAACTACTGGTGAAGACGATGAAAAGTCCAGTGGTCACTTTTGAACCCGACAACGTAACTGTTCAAGCCACTGCCACCGTGACTGCCTACGCTATCCAACCCAACGCCACACTTTCCCCTCTCTTTGTCCTGAACTTGGTATGTTGGCATGATTAACAGAGCACTGAAAATGCCATTGAGTGGTTTAGGAAAACATTAAGTGAAACCTTTCTGACAATATCCTCTTCCTACAGGAGACCAGTGTCAGCGCCCGAGTGTTTGTAAGTGGAATGAGGCTGGCTGGAGCCGTCACCCTCAACAAGTGAGTCACTCAAAAAAAAAAAAAAAAATCACTTGTTGCTTTCAGAGGAGAAAATGGGGTCCTTGTGAAGATGAACATCACAGTAATTTTGCCTTATTTGCACAGGATGGATCTGACCTTGGGGATAAGTTATGTGGGAGAGTTTCAGGTGAGAGCTGCCCTCTAATACCTCTTTCAGACCATCGACGAGGGTTATTTGACCAATGTTCACACCTCAAAACAAGTTAGTCAAAACTGTTGAATCCCAGGTCATGCTAATTCAGACAGGACCTGGGTCACAACCTGGGAGAGATGCATAACAATGAGCAATCCTAGTGGAGACGTTTATGTTAAAAATCAACCTTTGTTAGACCCTTGTCCGACCGATCTCTCAAGGTGGGTCAGACAAGCCCAGTGGGGCAATGTGGCTGACCCTGTCAAACACAAAATCAGCGTGTGCATAACCCTGGTTGGACCTCGGTCTGAAAGTGGTACAACACGAGTCACAGTATGTACAATCAGTAGCAACTTTACAACCCAACCCTAACCTACAGGTCAGATCGCTCGACAGCATCCTTCAAATGGTCCTGAAAGTGGTGGTGATACCCAAACTGAACGGTGAGTTCTCAAGGAAGATTTATGTTAGGAGGCTGCTGCATGATCTTTCATTTCCTTTCTAATCCTTCTTCCTTTTAATCCTGTGTTATACTTTATTTCCTTTTTATGGTATATCTTTTTTATTTAAAACCCCTGCTAATATTATCACTAAAATGTTTGCCACATTGGATTTTTGTGACTAGATTATCTAAATTTATGAATTTTACTTTATAGTTCAACTTGCAAAGGGATACCCTCTTCCCACATTTGGAAAAATGAAGCTTGTGAACACTCAGCTTAAAGTCCTGAAGGTCAGAGATGTGACATTTTCTACAGTACTACATGTTTTGAGCTAGCTGTACCCTGTACTTGGTAGAAACACATTTAATATCTAATTGATCAACAGAATTCGTCATCTCAACACTGTTATTAAATGCTGCTGTTGTGTTTTATTTTTTAGGACTACATGCTGATTGGGACAGATGTTCAGTTTATGGGTTGACTAGACGTTTTGGGAACTCATAGGATTCATTTCCACACTGGAGGCACAATCACAGCAAGAGTATAACTACCTGACCTGTCAAATTTCAAAAAGAACTGGATGATGTACAAGAATGTATTTTCTACAAGCCTGAGAAATACAGATTTCCAGTTTGCATTTGAAACTGAGGACATCCCCTCAGATTTTTTACCACTTCTGTAGTTTTGATATCACTTCTCTTTAGTTAAATGGATAAATATGAATTCAGTTCATCTTTTCTAAAATGTAGATGAGGGCAGTAACAGAGTTACTGCAGTCCAGGGGTTTGCTGTTGTCACCATAATCCTCTTTTTTTTTAAATAACATGTTTATTCCAAAGCAGATCACAGCAATTTCTGTTGCCGACTTGAGGCAAATTCTTTCTTGGAGTTTTCTGACTTTGTAGCTCACTGTGCGCTTCTTAAAATGTGCTGATCCACAACATTTGTACTGCAGTTTGGGTAATCCCACAAAAAAAATGCAATGCCATCAATAAAGCATCCCTGCTAACGGCAAAACAAATACATAGAATTTAAATACGTTGCACGAGTCCAATATGACCAGGATTTTCCAGTTTCCACATGTCAGACAAGAGAAGAAGGAGGAGTGCCAGTTTTTGGGATTATTTATAAATAAAGAGTTTGTTTCCTGTGGTGTCACCTGTGTCAATCAAGGGAATGTTTTGATCCATGGTTGTGTCTGAGTTCATCAACTTGCTGCCTGGGCAAAGTCTCACAGCGCGTCGTAGTGCCTCTCAGGGAGCTGTGACTGAGAGCTTCACCTCTCAGGCTCTGGGAGTTAGCTGACAATATCTACAAGGAACAAAAAAAAACAAATAACTGAATTAATAAATACGAGATATCAGAGTAATGTTCTTGACTATGTTTAAAACAGAACAGTTTTTGTTAAAAAAAAAAAAAAAAAAACATCTTACGGAAAATAATATAGAGTATACTGTATACATACATGTATAATGTGTTGACTCTATAGCTAACCCACCTTCACCAGAACATAGTCTCCAGCGCTGATCAGTGCAGTGTTGGATTCTGCAGGCTGAACAGCAACATCCTCTTTGGGGAAAATCACTTTCGTATTGCCATCAGTTCTCCCGCACAGGTCCTTGGCAGATCTTCTACTTTCCTGGGTAGAAATGCAAAACAGAAATGAGCAGTTTTGCCTGGCAACAGGTTACAGCAACCCGATACAAAAGGTTCAGTACTAATACCGATGATAAAGATACAACACTGATTTGGAGGAAAATAAACTAGTGTTATGCCCTCTGCTCCTGTTTGGGATGAAAACTTATATAGGTATAATGTCCATCTATCCATTTTCTAAACAATGTTGAATATGTAGTAGGTATATAATAGGTATGAATATTATATATAAAATTAACAACAATCCTGAATGTTGAGCCCTGTATGCCATTCATGTGTGCAGTACTCACTCCCTCCACCAGGACAAGCTGTGTGCTGCCGATGAGAGCAGCGTTGACCCTCGCTGCTTCCTCTCTGAACACGCTGATACACTCCTGCAGCCTCTGCTGCTTCACCTCTGCGGGCACGTCATCCTGTAGCCGGTGGAAGGCGTGGGTTTTCTGAATAGGACAATCATATGAGAGCAGTTGAAACAAACTTTTTGAACTAGATAATTTCTGGGTAAACTGGAAAGAACACTTGGAAAATAACAGATGGATTTAAGGCTAAAGTCCAGATAACATACATCACACACATAACACACACATCATAAATCGACAAGGACTCACCTTTCTCATACTGTAGGCGAAAAGGAATCCCACATTGTAGCCCACTTCCCTTATCAGAGACAGAGTCTGCTGGTGGTCCTCATCCGTCTCACCACAGAAGCCTGAGATGAAGTCACTGCTGAGACTCACCTCTGACACACACACAGACAGACAAACATGTGATTCATGTTTAACACAAACCACACTACTCGAGTTTCAGAATAATTGTGTTTAGATTCCTACCTGGGATAATTCTCTTAACGTTCTGCACAAGATCAAGATAGGCCTCTCTTGTGTAGCTGTGAAGCGTATGTGAAATGACACTTATTTAATAAGAACATCTAGTCACATTATTAGAAACTGTTGCAAATAATCACAAACTGAATCACTTGAAAGGGTAGAAAAGCCTTGTGGCCCCTTACCCCCGGCGCATGGCTTTGAGGACCTGGCTGCTGCCACTCTGGGCTGGAAGGTGGACTTGCTTACAAACGTTCCCTCGCTCTGCAATTAGATGCAAAACCTGTAAAAACCAAACACACAAGCCAGGGTTGAGCCACGTTAACATAAGGAATTATGTACACAGACACATAGAAAGGAGGGCTGCGTACAATCACAATTGATTTTTTTTATGCTAAATGTAATCAAACATCTATATTTGAGTGTTTTCAGAAGCCACGTACATAAGCTTCCATGTAACAAGAATTGTATCATGTATCATGTACCTCATCAGGAAAATCCTTGGGGTGTGGGGAAGTGAATCTGATCCTCATATCAAGATCGATTTGTGACACTTTGTCCAGCAGGTCGGAGAAGCGCAGACCTCCCTGTTTGCTTCGGTACACGGTGTTAAAGCCACGGCTCAGCTTGGTCGGGTCTGTGCCACAGAACTGTTCTTCTGACGTATCTCTGTAGCTGTTCACGTTCTGACCCAACAGTGTCACCTCCTTCACACCCTGACAGGACACGCAAACACACACACACACACACACACACACACACACACACACACACACACACACACACACACACACACACACACACACACACACACGTCAACAAGTCCAAAACACTACTTACTACGCATTACTAGATGTGCATGCATCTACCAGTTAAAAATAAGGATATGAGTTTAAGTGGTTGAAGTTATAACTTACCTGGTCAGAGAGCATACGAACTTCCTCAAGAATGGAGCTGACAGGTCGACTCCTCTCCCTCCCTCGGGTGAAGGGAACAATGCAATAACTGCACATGTTGTCACAGCCCCGCATGATGGAGCTGCCAGGACATAGGGTGCATAAATGTGAAGAATCAGCAATTGCTGTAGAAAATGAGACTAACAGTAGGAGGTGTGGGAGGTGAGTAACTCCTTCAAAAACCACAGCTGCTCAGGAAGCAACTTACACAAAAGCACTGTGTCCCTGAGGTGCATGGTGGACAGGCATGATGTCAGCGTAGGTCTCCTCTAGCGATAGTAACACATTGCTTGCCTGATGACCTCCGTCAGCTACAGTCAAGAGGCGGGGAAGGTCCCGGTAGGCGTCAGGACCGGCAAGAACATCTACAAGCTTCTCCCGCTCCAAAAGCTCCGTCTTTAGCCTCTCTGCCATGCAACCTGGACAAACACACGCGTTCATACATCACTGTAGCGTCTGTAAGACAGTTCAGTTAGTGTGTGCATCAGTAAGGTAACATACCTAAAATCCCAATTTTCATTGGTGTGGGGCTCTTTAAGCGCTTCTTCTTCATGGCTGTCAGTTGTTGTAATCTATTCCAAATAGTTTGTTCAGCTTTTTCTCTGTCAAGAGAAGAGTTTATGTCTCATTGTTAGTTCATTACTGTTAGTGAGATGTGTTGTACATTCTGAAGGCAATTCTTTACTATCTGTAACATGTTCTTACCTTATGGAGCATGTTACCAGAAGGACAACATCCGCCTGCAAGCACAAAGACACTTTTTTAAGTTAACCGTGTTGCCAGAAGTGATTTTAAAATGGTCAAATATAAATAGAGCTCAGCTGTACCTTATTTAAGTCACCTGTGCGGTTATATCCCTTCTTCTGGAGAATGGACCAAGCTATCTCTGTGTCGTTCACATTCATCTGACATCCATAGGTTTCAAAATACACTGTAACAAGACAGAGCACCTGTTTAACATTTATCCCAAACAACCAAATCAACTTTTCTGATAAATTTTAGGCATGCAAACTAACCTTTCCTTGAATTTCCCATCTCCAAGTCTTCAGATAGATAACCGTGTTTGTCATGTTGTTCTCCGTCTGCAACGTACGTCTGTTTAACTGAAGATCCTTTGATGAAATCCTGAAAACTTGGACCAGAGGATATCTGAGTCTTAAATTTATCTAACGTTGCCCTCCTCTCTCCTGAAGTGACACCACTGTTGGCTAAATGACAACAGTATCTGGGCTGTAAACACCTGACAGGTATCCACTGCTGAGGAGCGGAAAACAAAGCTTTTAAAATCCTGAGCTGTTCCATGTTTGGTTAGCTAGCTGCTAACTCACGTCAAGAGCAAACACTCGGTACCTGTCGTACCTTAGCGCTTATTAACCTCGGCAGCTTTACACTGTAGCTGCTAGCACTAGTTAGCTACCATGCCGTTTGTTTTCTTACTTATTAAGTTACCGTCTGAGTGTGACTGTAACTACACGGAGTAGCTTTTAAGTTAATGTCATTCAAGCACTCATGTCGTGTGCCCAAGATGTCTTAGTGTCAAGAGGACAATCCTCTTTCCAAAGTAACGTCACATAAATCCGCAATTTAAAAAAAGAAAAAAACGTTAACTGTCAAAAACGTTATTTTTGGCTTCGGTGGAAATAAAATTACCTCTGTAGGATATAATATAGCAGATAATCCAGCTGTGGTGTAACATGTGTGTTTGACGTCAAACGCCATTAAACTGCACGTGCGTTAAATAAAAGCAAAAATATCTTTTTCTTTTAATATCTGTAAGAAATATCTGAACTTAAGACGTTAGACAAACATTGTCTGGTTTAGTCCTCACGGTCATGTCAGGAAAAAGGATGATTCAGTACCTCACAGAGGCTGCTCGACGAGGACGGAAGTACAAGACACAGAACCATCTTGCTTCTTGACTGTCCGTTAGTCAAAAGAATCCCCTCCTGTACGTCCAACTTTACTGTCCGTCTATTTAAAAAAAGAGAATCTCGACTGGAAACAAACATAAATACAACCCAGCTGATCTGAACGCAAACAACTGTCGGATACAGATAAAGTTAACACTTAATTTACGGGTTATGGTCCCAAACTCGGGTCCAAGGACGCCCAAGATGTGATTTCAGTTACTTCACTTAATACATGTTCACAGTGACAGAATAACATTCTCACTCTCCTGAGTGATTCCTACATTTATGCTACACACACACACACACACACACACACATGCAAAACAATGCCTGCTGCAGTAATTACATCTTAATGAAACAATGGTCAACTGTGTTCTGTTTTTTCTGTTTGTTGTCTTATTTCACACTATGGACAATATTAGACATTTATAAATATAATGTTTATTAATACTGGTTTGCTTTGGGTTTTAGTTTTTTCCATCAAGTTTTGAACCCAATCTTGTCCTTGCAAGACAGTCCATTTTGAATCATTTGCATAATGGATGTATAAACAGTGTATGGTTTATACACATCTTTTTCATTATATTATATGATATTATGTAACAAACCATTGTTGAAATACTTAAACACTGCACTGTATACTGTACTGATATACATACTTTTTATTTTTATGATGGCAATAAACCAAAGCAGGAATTTCAATGTGAATTTAAAATAAATATAAAAAAAAAAAAAAACAGAGAGAGAGAGAGGAAGAGCATTCAGAGAGCTCATGTCTAGGAGTGAGAGAGAGAGTGAGATCATGTGTGACGTGGGAGTGACTAGGAGCTACAGGTCGAGTATAAACTGACCATGGATACAGGGATGACAAACAGTAGTGTTCCAGCGTTGCTTCTGTCCAGTGTTTCCTGGCAGTGAGAGATGATGAGAGAGGAAGACAGAGCATAAAGAGGAACTGCAGGGACGCTTAGAGTTCACACACAACATCAAGGTAACTCTGACAACACAGTGTACATGTATTGTGTGTGTGTGTCTACATTTAATATCTGTGCTTTGATCGTTTTAGAACATGTTCAATGAAGTTTGGATATTTTCCATCACTGGATACATCTCTGCCTTTGTTGCAACTTCTGCAGAGCAGTGAGTCTATTTGGAGGGAAGCATTTTTTCCCCCCAAATATGATTTCTATTCCTGTCATTTATTTCCAGCTGTCCATTCTTCTCCAGGATCTAGTTGTGATGATGATGATGATGGAGAAAGCTGTACTGCTGCTGTTTTGTTGCCTGGTCATGTCTTTATCAGGCTCCCCACTATACCCATCCATTAGGTAGGATTTATTTAAAAAAATAATCTTCAAATCTTGTTTCTTTCCATTACTGATTTCTAGGAGTGTTCGAGAAGTTATTAAAAATAGTTTATGGTTAATTCAGCTGTTCAGAATTCACATAGAATCCAGACAAATTACAAAACAAACAGTGAATACACTCCATAGGTTATCCGTATCATTAAATGCTGCTAAGCTTTAAAGGAACAGCTGAAAAGGTTCGAGAGCCTCATCAGGTAATATAGAAAACATAAAGTTACAACACGTGTAACAAGATACAGAACATAACTCTGATCTGACAGACAACGAATTGCTCCGTCAGGTTTATAAAGAACGCTCGTATCCGTGCTCGTAGCATATGATGTTTTTGAACCTCTCACTGCTTACTTTGCATGTCATAGCTGTGCCCTCGGCACTTGTTATGCTAAGAAGGGTCAAGATGTCTGGATTAATCACCGAGTTACATTCACACAGCATCTTAATCACAGTGTCCGCTGCCAGATCAGCACAACATGTCATTTCACAAGGACTAGAACATTTTGCAGTTAGACGGAGGATATTTACTTTGTCTTAAATGAATCCTTATCAACAAAACTCTGTGTTGCTACTGAATCAGTTTCTGCTCTGGCAGACATTTACATATCAGTGTGTGTAGATATTTGAATATGAAGTTCATTTAGTGTATTGGGATATTTCTCAGGTTTGGCCAGAGGGATACATCCATCCTGATGACATCTTCTCTAAAGAATCCAGCAGAGCAACTGGAGGAAGACACGGGTCCTCACAGAGAGCGAGCAGAGTTACGGTCAGCACGTTAGTACTGACTGAGTGGCTATTGCTTAAAGGGTCAGTTGACCCAAATCACCCAGGGACAAACTTTTCCTCTGTGAAGATACTTTGGGTTTTTTAAATTTCTGCCTCCACCCCAGTATAATGGAGTTAAATGAAGTTATATTTGTGGCGCTCAACAGCTTTGAAAATATATATTTTCAAAAACAAAAAAATAAAATAAAGCTAAAACTGCATGATTAGATACTACAAGGGGTAAGATGAACTGACCCTTTAACCTGGACAGCTGCGGACTGTAGCATGTCCACACAAAGATAAATATCACAGTTGCCATGTCTTTATCTGAAAGCTGCTCAGTAATACTGTTGTTTAATAAAACCTGACTGATGTAAATTGGATTTTGTCCACCGCCTGATTTTAGCTCGGGACGCCACGCTGATGCCATCTTTACAAACAGTTACAGGAAAGTCCTGGGCCAAATCTCTGCCAGGAAGTTCCTCCAGACAATCATGGGCAAACGTCTCGGGTATGTAGCACAGGAGGAATGACCTCACTCCAATTGTGTGTAAAATCCAGCAGGAGCAACACTGAGTGCTCTTAGTGTACCCAGTGTAACACAATGAAACATGAACGGTTGGTGTGTTTTTTTGTTGTTTTTTTCCCTCAGAGATGAAAGTGAGAGCTATATGAAGCGTCAGTCAGATATCTATGAAGGGACATATAAAGAAGATCTGACGTCCATCCAGAGCAATCAGAGATACAGAGGAGTGCACAGGGATGTCATGAGGCCGAGGTAAATACAGTCCCTTAAAACCCCTAATACACCCTGAGAAAACCAGAGCTCCAATAAAATCCTAATCTGACTTTTAGCATTTCACTAACCTGAGACTTCATTCTTTACAGACTGCTGAGTTGAGACGATGAGAGAAAATGAAGGCAGCCAGCACTCCTCACCACTGCACTTTTCAAAACCATCACTGCTTGTTTTCTTATACCTCCTTCGACCTGTTCATCACAGATGCAAATCATATATTCTTTTTTTTTTTTTTTTCTTAATTCCCATTAAAGCTGTAAAGAAAACCTACAGCCCAGTTCATGACTGTGGAAACAATGGTTCTTGTTGCAGGACATTGCTATTGTACAAGCTGCCTCAATGACCTGGTCTATTATGGCTAATGTAGGGTTAAAGCAAGACTTTTAAAGAAGAACCATAACCCATTCTCGGTCTTACAAATGAAAAGTTGGATTCATAAGCTGTAAAACACCTTTGCTCAGTATAATACCCTGAGTGGTTTTTGTGCTACAGCCGTACGTGGTCTGGAATGACCAGTAGCTTATAGTGGCAAACTTAGCTAGATATTTGTGTATAATAGGCATGACTGAGTCAGTCTGCTCACCTTATGATTCAACTTGTGCTACTGCATTTAACATTATGCTGTGATTAATACTCGATTCTGGTCAATTACAGCAGTTATTTCTTTATAACAGACTTCTACAATGAATAACAGAAATTAAATCCTTTTAAAATCAACATTCTGGGTCAAATTACTGATTTCGATTGTAGTAAGTAGCTGTGCAGTAAGCAGGTTAATATACAGGGTGTGGGGTCATTATTGTGTGAAAAATTGAAGTCCCTTTAAGTAAATAATCTGAATACGTCTTCCTCCACAGGGTCTATGAATAGGAAACACAAGATGTAAACAATATTCTAAAACTGCAGTGTGTTTTTCCTCTACATAACAAAGACAACAAACATTTCACCTCGATTTCTTTATTTCCTCTTCTTCATTACAAAAAACAGCATATTCTCAAATTGCCCATATTTTATTATTAACAAATTTTTTTTGGGGGGGGACGCAATCTCTGTATCAAATGGGACACCGCCGCTGTTCCTACACATTAGATTCATTAAACAGGTCAACACACTGGCATAGTGAGTCAAGATGAATGGTTCAGTGCTGCTGCCAGTGGTTTATTTATTCAGCTGAACAACAGCTCAACATGCTGAGGAACAACTTCTGTTATGAGGTGAAGGGTATTAAGTGACAACAAAGAGGAATGTACAAAAAAAAAAAAAGAACACAAATCAACCCAATTTCCATCAAGAAACCACAAATAAAAATCCAAGCTCACTTAGCAAACACTGGCATGTTGGACAATAAGAAAACAAATCTCACAGGACGATGAAGTGCAATGATCAGCTTTACAGCCCTCAGTAGAACAATCTGTCAGTGACGCTTGTCCGGTCTCTGGGAGAGGCCGTGATATCTTAAATTCTTCCTTTTGGCAACACAGACAAACTGCATGTAAAAACTGTTGATTGGATTCTTGAACTGCCATGCCATTTTTTTTTTAAGTCTGATTTGATGAATCGTTGACTCCTTGGAAACAAAAAATGAGCTTCGTCAGCGTCTTCTTTGAATTTTCTTGCTCTTATTTTTTCTGAAGTCTGTGGAAGAGACAAAAAAAGTTATTAGTTATTTAAAAAACAAACAAAAAAACATTCCTCTTCACCATCATACCACACTGGTTTTAACACTTGATCAGTAACAAGTCATGTAAAGGGGCTGATCATGCATTTTAATAAGCACCCTTCCACAACAAACAAGAACACGAGGAGGATTTCTCATGAGAAATGTCCAAGATTGGAACAATGCACACTTTGGTTCATGAACACCACTCAAACACAACGGTACAACCAGAACCATGGGTATTAGACCACAACAGAGGGATTACCAAAGTGCAGGTATGGCCATGATTGTAATGATCATGGAGGGATGAGTGAGTACAAATACACGAGAACACGCAGAGTCAGAATGAGTGAGCACCACACAGCCATGCACGCTGCCAGCCATTATGGAGATGCACTTGTGGATGCAATCCATGAGGATGCCCTTACTTCAGCCTGGAAGCACGACCGACTCATTTGTTACAAATGGGGGCTTTATCGTAGGCTCCTATACTTTGCCAACCTACTACTTTGCTCTGCGGCAATCCTGAAAGAGGAGTAAAGAGACAGCGAGGTGTGGATAGATGGGGTTAAAAAAATGGGACAGAGACTAGCAGGAAAGAAGGAAAACAAAGTGCTCACTAAAAAAATATGACATTTGGGATCATCATTAATTGCAGTTTTCTACTTGCTTAAAAGGGTTAAATGGGCTGTGGTAAGAGCAAGAAGAGTCATCAGTTACTCTGAGATAAACGTGAACAATTACAAAGTGATGTCTTGAGTCAGTGTCACAGGCGACAAATTGCTCAATCTGGCTTTCTGAGGGCTCTACATACTGATGGTGTGAAGAAATTGCCCGTTCAGATCATCACTCTTACAGGTTTTGCTGGCAGAGAGCCTGGCATTGACCAACTGAGGAGCTGGATATAGAATAGGCACTTTTCCTCAGCTTTGGGGCTAAGAACTACCGAGAGGCACCAGAGCCTTAGTCATCTCTTTCACTCTGGGATTAAGCACTCTCTATGAACCATTTGTGCCGGGCACCATCGGGAGACATACCTCTTCACTGCTTTCTGGGCCAGCATGCGGTTCCCAGCGAGGAAAGTGATGCCACCGATAATCGCCAGGTACTTCAGAGTCTGGAACATGTTCAGGTGGGTCCAGTAGACGTACATCAGGCCCAGCATGGCTGAAATGAAACAACCAAAGATTAACATACAAACAAAAAAATCATTATCGATTAATCTTTCAAACATTTTCTCAATTAAATCGATGTTGCTCGGTCTGAAAGACGTTAATACAAAACTTATTACTGTATTTTTTTGGACTAAAATCAAACATTGAACATGAAGAATTTGTTGGATTTGTGGAAAAGGAATATACTGAAAAAGCGAGTGTAGTGTTTTTTTGATCGTAAATGAGTTGAATAAAGTTCGACTTATCTGATTATCTTGACGCCTTACAGTCTGAAAAATACTGTAATAAATTCTCTAAACAGCTGGCAATTAATTGATTAATCATTGCAGCTCTAAACACAATTGTGAACTACCAAGATATACAGTTTAACAGGACATACTGCGTGTATGTCAGTGGTTTTTCATGCATTAAGGACAGGCCAAGGGTGCTAGAAGATGCATTTCCATTTTGTTTTTTTGGGAAATAAAATGAACACATCCAGAGAGATATTGAATTTCAAGAACTTCAAGCGATCAAGTGATTTAAATAAAAATAAAAATGAAGGGATGCCATGGTTCAAAAAAGTTTGACGCAAAAGTGGAGGGAGGGGTCAGGGTGTTTGATCATCACTAGATAGGGTGGACATTTCATATTGACATTTAAATATGTGGAATTTCATGAATAATGCATCACTAAATTGAATTATGACTATTCACAGTGTCGCCCCCACAGTCATTAGTGTGATTCATTAATCATCTTGAACAACAGCAGATGAATAGTAGATGAAGATGCTGTAAAAACAATCATATCTGAGATAAACATTTCATTTCAGAGATGGGGACTAACCTGCATGTCCAATATGGAACAGAACGGTGCTGGGAGAGAAGCTAAAGTTGGAGGTGTTGGCGCCGAGCTTAATCCACTACAGAAGAGAGGAGGAATAAAAGACAATGTTATTGTTATCCTCTGAGAGAGCTGTTGAACAAAAGCACTGAAAAATTGTTTACCACCTCACACACAAAGCACTCGGAGTACATCTGAGTCTACTGCAACAATAACTATTACTCAGCACCGCAAACGTCAGGAAAAACAAGCACACCATTGCTTTTGTGATTGTAAATTAAAACAAGCATTATATTAATGGGGTGCTGGAGCCTCATTCACTGTGTACGAAGGCTGAAGAGCTGAAGCGCTTTTCTGGGGAGGGAAAACTGGACCACTGTGCATCCAACAATATCAACAAAGCTTACACAGGTTTTTATATTTCATACAAAATTTGCAATATTACCAGAATTAGCAGAAGCAGGAAGGGAGACAGGATGAGTGCAGTGAAGGTGTTGGAAACCACCGTGGGAGGTTTCTTCTCTGGTTCCCTGAATAAGTGCTGCAGAGATAAGACAAGATTTACACTGCTGGATTGTTATGTTACTGCACTGTGCAGTAAATGTGATATAATAAGGAACTACAGTAGTATTACCTGGATCTCTGGTTTGGGTATGTAAAGAGTCTTGGGCTGAATGGCAGCTGGAGCCTCCTCATCGACAAACTTCAGCAAAACATCAGCCTTTGAAAGAAATACAACTCCACGTCAGAGTTCAATATGAGTGGCTGCTTGTTACATCAGTAAATATTAATCACTGCAAAGTCTGAACAGACACTCACCACGTTCCACAAGATGGGATTCTCCAAGGTAGCATCCCCAACAATGAGGTGCAGGGAATAGGTACCGGAGATGGAGTCAAACTCGGATTTCCGCTCAGCTGTGTCCAACTCAAACTTGTACAGATTCTTGCTGTCGGGTTCGGCCACAAACACAACCTCTTGGCCAGTTTTCTGATTGTGCAGTCGAACAAAAGTCTGTGACAGAGACAGAGAGAGGAAATAGGTTTTAATTTTAAGCACTGGTCACAGTGGCTGGCTGTTTTCATGGTTGTTCTAACCGCATTTATAACAGTACGGTTTGATGGGCACAAAAGTGATTACAAAAGCATGAAATCAGCAACAATGGACACATTTTACCCCCAAGCTGACGCGTTCATGCCCGACCCAGATTACATACCTGGTGAGGGGTAAGTTCGACTCCAGTGTTGACATCAACCAGCTGGAAGGACATGGCAAAGTTTTGGTGGCTGTCTGCTGTGAAGGGGGTCTTGGCTTTGGAGGGATAGTCCACCCTGGACCATTAGAAAACAACATTTAGTGATGCAACTAGGGCTCAGTAAAAGGGCTGCTCCTATTAAACTTGTTTCTAACCTGGTGGTCTTTGTGCCGATGCTCTGGTCCTTATCCACCACAGAGAGGTCCATGTTTGTAACAGCCACCTCAGTGGACACCTTCACTTTAAGCTACAGGTGAAGAGAGTCAGAACATAAAACAAAGCCCAACAAAGTGCAACATAACATCCCTCACTGCCATTATTGTGATGATCAACTATGTAGGCAGTTAACTTCTGGTGAATACCTTAAATTATATGTGACCCGTTTAACTTAAACTCACCTCAACATGATTGGCAACCAGTCGGCTATCCCCCTTTACTGCAACAGTGAACTGATAATATCCACTGGCTGGCTGGCTGGACATAAAGTTTAGTTCAAAGACGCCGCTGAAAAGCAAGAAAAAAAAACCCTGTTTCATTATATACACCCCAAAAGTTGTACCGAACATTTTCAAGTCGTGGGGTAAGGCCAGCACTAATTTCACTATGATACATACTCATTAAGTGTGAAGGGTGCTTGGCTGAGTATGACGCTCTTGGAGGCCACAGCATGCGCAGATTCCACAAGAACGTTGGCTGAGGCCAGAGGTTGAGATAAGACATCAGTAACAAGGAGCTGCGAATCAGACAGAGAGACAGCGTCACTATGAATGAGGCGATTCTAAACTGTGCACAGGAGTGTGGCTCAGCTGACATCCAACATCTGTACCTGCAGGGTTGGCTGGCTGTGGGATACTGTGGCTGGCCCCTGAGCGCTGACAATGACCGGCACATGGAAGCGGTTGCTGGAGAGGGCGGCGGCGGCACTTGCCACGCTGAAGGCCTCAGCCAGAGAATCCCAGGACTTCTTGCTGAAGATGGAGTTCACCAGCTGGATGACTTGGTCCTGTGGGGAGAATTTATATATTTTAGACATATGTTAAGAAATTTTACAAGCTAGAATAAAACCTGAGAGGTAGAAATCATACCACCTTGAGGGGGGGCTCCATATCCACATGATCTGACAGGGAATAAGCAGCAGTCACGAACATGGCAGTTGCCTCCAGTCCCTCTTCAAACTGGAGGTAGATGCCACCGAGATCATCCAAACGAGCTGTCAGATCCTGACAAGAAATATATCAAACAATGTGAAAAAAAATATCCATTTTGTCATTGTCTTGAGTCAAAGAACAGTGACACAGCACCATCTGGTGGAAGTGAAGGAGCTCACCTCAATTTCCTCCAGTATTCCTCCAAGTTCTGCCTGCTGGGAGAGGCGTGCTGCAGTTTGCAGAGCTGAGGTGATACTGTCCAAAGAGTACATGCATTTGTTAATGTGTTATATGACCCTCACCTCTGCACAGAATGTTGCTGCACTCCCCAACCAACCCAACTTACGCAATAACATTGTCCTCCTTGTTGATGCGAGCTGTCAGGGCGCCTACAACTTCTTGGGATGCCAGAGGGAGCCCCAGAGAGTGAAGAGCACTCACAGCCCGTTGAATCTGACTCATGGTCGAGTCTTCACTAACTGCAGCCAGAAGAATGTCACGAGTTTCATTGGACACAGGGATCTAAGGAATGAATAAAAATCTCACATTACCTGTTTGGTACTCAAGAGGGCAGGGTTCAATGTTAATGTTTTTTGTGGGTCAGAAATCCACTTACCCGAAGTTTAATTTGCCCCTATACAAACTGTTTTATTTATTAGCGGCTATCAAGTAACAACAAAGATGTTGTAGCCTACCCAAGTTTTGGCTGGCCAACAGCATTTACCAAAATTCTCTGATGCGTGCAAGTAGAGGGGGCTATGCTGTGTGCCCGAGAACGAGAATATAAATTATGTTTCCACAATGATCAAAAAAAGGGCCTAACATATATATATATATATATATATATACACACTTTTTTTTTTTTTTAACCACTTGCCCGATCAGACGAGTGGGTGCCAATTAGGCAAGCCTTATTGTTGAACCATGAGGGGTTTACATATACTAGTATTAGTGTCAAACTCATCAATGTCATTTTCTTACTATGAATGTGTAAGATTGTTTTAATATGTCTGCTGATTATTGTAATATATACTTTTTTTTTAACACGGACCTCCAACACCATGTTTTAATATAAAGACTGAAACAGACCAAAGTGTGAATCGTGTTTTTTCATACCTCACATCCTGATATAGCTTGACTGGTCTCAGCAGCAAAGAAGAGTGAGTCAACACTAGTGGGATCAAGCTGGGACTTCAGAAACTGGCATACGTCCTGCAAACACAAAGACATTTTATTACGTTAAATGCAATATACAGAGTTAACATAAGAATGAAAGAGAGAGTAAAATCTTCAGGAGTTCAGTTTTCTCGCAGTATAATCACATATAACTCGGTCATTTTCTTACCTTGTGATCGGGAACAGTCGCTCCAAGCTTGCTCAGACCAATAACCGAGTAGTATGCAGACTCCAGATCTGTAAAGTGTTGGCCCAGGAAGTTTTGCAGTCGGGCCACATCGGACAGGGAAAGGTAGTGAGTCGGTGTGAGCGCCTGAGCTCCAGAAAGAGCCAGACCGAGGAGGAACAACCCGAGCAGCCCTGCGGAAACACGGCAGAGACAAGCTAAGGTGTTAGCTAGTCGAACAGTGTTGTTACCACAGTGAGTTGGAAACAACTAAAAACATATTTTACAACACACAAATATCTTTCACGACGATATAACATTATATTCATTCATTTACGCGCTGGCTCGTTCATTAACGTTAGCTACGAGGCGAACGTGCTAACGTCAGTAGGAAGCAGCACACTGCATGTATTTCTGTCACTATTTCCATAATAGGTAACACCATAATAACATATACAACGTAAAATGCACGAGACACACTGAAAAATATAATTACATTAACGGTTAATGTATGAATTCACTTACTAGACCGGTCCATGTCTTGCAGTTCTAATGCAGCGTCACCAAAACCGACGTTTGCTTCCGGTGTCTCAGAAGCTGAGCGACCACGTCATGAATTCTGCATTTCAAAACAAAAGCACGACAGCGCGTATTTCCAGGGTAGCTGTTATAATCAATAAGCCCTAGAAGATCCAGGTAAGATCTTGCATTCATTAATTCATAATTTAATGCACTGATAATGTACATGCAGGCCATGACATGTCCTTTAAAATAAAAATAAAATTATATATTTAATGTCCTATGGTCTCTTGGTCAGGTTTATTGTTATAAAGTAGCCAATAAGATTTAATCACATCAAACTTTTTACCTTTAATGTCACTATAAATTAAGCTAATGTCATGTTCTTTTACCATTATTAGTGTTAATTAGTATGCAACAGCATAGTTAATGATAAAATGGTGTTCATAACTTCTATACATTGTCTTCCTTGCAGAAAGAAATGAGCTTATTTATAACCAAAGGTAGGCTACATACAGTGTTATTTTAATAATAATTTATAAGTACTAAAAAACAGGTTAATGGAAAATCGGACAAAATGACAAATCGAACAGCACAAATAGCAGCATGTTGAATTAAATACTTGGTGGACATATAATTGTTTTATTTAAATTCTTAGCAAAAAGTTGTATGAAGTAAAAAACATACAACACCAAATATTTACATAGTGCCAATAACATGTTATGTATGCCCTTGCAACCAACTGTGCACCATCCATTCATGCAACCATCACATTTCACCTATTGTATTTAAATACAACATGAAATCCCCTTTTACCCCGTAGCATTCATCAATTTGCTGACTTTCTATAAGTAGTAAGTCACTTGAACAGATCACTGATATATGCAGCAGTCAGTTATATTTCAAGCCTAATGTCAAATGTCTACTGTACTGCGAGCCCTCACCCTGCACATCATTACAACACACATATGCTCAACAGATCTTACAGAGACAATGTTCACTTAACATTAACATGGATCCCTCATCCTGAAATGCATTATTGATTTAACCTGACTTACTTACACAACTCAGTTTTAGATATGGAGGTGCTACCTGAGTTTACACTTTACAACTTTAAAAAACTGTTTAATTACACAATGTCACTGATAGCAAAGTTATAAAGCGTGATTTGTTTTCAATTTAACATTAATTACTCTTTTCAAAGATGTTGAAATGACAACAATACAATGACATGTAATTTAATTTTTTTTTTGCTCTCCAGGCCTCACAAGAGGCCTTTAGAATGAGACTAAATCTAAAAGCACTTCTCTCAAATTGTCCCTGCTAAAGTTATTGATAGAGCTATACTGTAAAAGGTTTTAATTGCTAATGACTTGTTCAAAAACTGTATTAGATCTACAGGACATGAACAGTTCAATGTACAACAGCAGAAAGAAGAAACAACAACAGCAAGAAAATGTTCTCTGTGTAACATGTAAAGATGAGACATCTCAGGACAAAATCAGCGCTCTGTTGGGAGCGTGAGATTTTAGCGAGCGAAGGTAGCGTCTTGCTTTCTCTGTCATTATAAGCTGGTCTTTAGTTTGTCCACATACAACAGTCTCCCATTCCTTTGACATCTGAAGAGGACAAAGAAATCACAGTAGAATTAGGTCAAAGTAAGAAGAGCTATGTAAAATAAAAACTGATGAGGCTATTTAGTCATTTTAAGGTTATAAAAAGGTAGAACTTACAGGAGTTGGGGGGACCGTGTTGGGAAATATGGCACTGTCACTGGGCCCCAGAAGGAAACCCTGATCCAAAATATTTTCATGGCCCTTACTGTAAAATGACGAGGAGTTCAAAGAAACCATAACAGGTTCTTCCTGTGAGCAAAAAAGAAGGAACAAGAGCAGAAATGTATTATGTGTCAAACCTACAGACAGACTACAGTAGCACATTTAAACACTCTTTACCTTGATGCTGTGTTTGGCTTCAGTCTTGCATTTGCGTTTGGATTTAGGCATCACCTGGCAATCAATGACATCGAGGGCCAATGACTTCCGCACTTTCTTCATAGGAGGACGATGCTGACAATAAAAACAACAAAATGGATCAGGATCTGCGTAAATAGCTTCAGAAAAAAATGTCAATATATAATTTCTGTCTGTCTGCGCTAGGATTCTAGTGTGGAAGCTAAACGTGTTGTTAAATGGCAGATAGTGGTAGACTTGGAATATCTGGGTGGGGGAAGTGAATCAACAAGGGATTTCACACTCTTGTGATGCTCTTGTGCAGCTGCCTACTGACCAACAGAAGACTGTTGTTGTAACGCTTCACTCCAAGGTGTGAAGTTGTGAGCGTGAATCAGAGGGAGGGGAGCCGAAAAACAGTAAGTACTCAATGTTCCCAAGCAGTCCAACACTTAAAGATACACCTTCTTGTTTTGTTTTAACAAACATAAACTTGACTTGATTACAAGCACAAACTATTAGTTAAACATGTGAGAAAAGGTAACATTTTCCTGCTCTTTTTTGTATACCAATGATCCCGGACCTTAGATCTGGGCAAGCTGCTGTTGCTCAACTAGCTTTTGTAATTCAGTACAATGTCTCATTCAGGGAAAAAATGCTGTTGTTGAGGTTTACTATCTATACTCTAAGATAAATCAGTACCAATTACAGTATTTGCTTTCAGAATAAAGTCCTTTGGGGTTAATTTTACAGGAAATGGTCAGGAAATATGTATATATATTTTTAGGTTTTTTTTTTAATTTCCCAGTTTTTGGGATTAATAAAGTATATCTATCTATCTATCATCTAATTAAAGGCCATCAGAAATAGAAACATTAAATAAAGAATATTACACATTTTTATAATTTTGTTATTCCTACTTCCCTGTTTACTTTGGCCCTCTTTGATGCAATACATAATAAATGTAAATGTTAAAGTAAACCTTTAACAGAGGTTAAACAATTAAAATACATGTATTAAAGCCTCATAGTTACAGTTGTTTTGCGTCTTTGCTCAGGCGGAGTTGAGCGTACAACAACCAAGTCAATCCCAGCGTCTCTCAGGATGACCTCGTTTATGTCGTCTTCGAGGTTAGGGGTCTGAGGCTGTGAAAACAAATAAGAAAACACCGTTAATGCAGTGCTGATAACTTGTTGCTTTTCACAGACAGTCAGAGACTCACCAGAGGTTGCAGAGGACCGTACTTCTCCATGGCATTTTTGAACGGTGTGGGAGTCCGTGGTGTCGTACAGAGCTCAGATTTGTGGTTGGGTGTAACAAATCTGCATGGAAACAAAAATGTGAACAATGAGACTCAAAATTATACCAATTGTGCACCAACTATCAGATATGAGTAAAGGACTACTTACACTGAGTTTTCCTTCTGAGTGAGAGGGGTTTTGTCTCGCTGCAGAGGCGTTGTAACGATGGCTTTCTGGCTGCACACTGGCGTGGATGTAAGGGACGGGTTCTCCAGGTCGTGACTGTCCAGTTTGGTCCACATGTTGAGGAACTGAAACAACACTTGTTAATTAAAAGTGCTACTATTATAAGCAGTGCCATAATCTGTGCTACAGGATTAGCTGAGTGGGCTCACTTGAGATGGAGAAAAGGGTAAGATTTTGACAGGGGTGCTCTTTGGAGTCATTGAGTTATTGGCATCAGGAGACCAGGCGATGCGTCTCCGGCTTCGGCGGTTGAGTATTGAGGGCGGCGTGACCCCTCCGGGAGAGATGGGGATGAGTTCTCCCTTGCTGCCTTTGCTCAATTCCTGCAAGGTGCTGCCCTCCAGACGGAACTGGTGGCGCTCGGGGCTCGGGCTGTCTTCAGGCAGGTCGAAGGCTGCTAGATTGCACCAGCCATCAAGGTCCTGTGTACATAAGACATATAAAAAATTATATAACCAGCCACTGCTTTGAAATGATAGAAAGGGTCATAAAAACGGCAACTAAATATTTCTGAATTCAATGTTAACTACTCATTAGAAGCGATCAATATGAAAAAAAAACAGCACAAATTAACTGTTCGCTATGTCAAAAAAATATTTGTTGACAACAAACACAAGACTAACTGTTAGATATTGTGGACACGTACCCCATCCACCATGTCCAGTACTTCCTTCAGTGCTGGACCAGTAGGAGAGAGAAAGCCGGAGCTGTCCACCACCCAGCTGGTACAGTTCATCTCTCCTGCTGTGTCTGCTTCAGTCTTGGGGCTTAAACTCTCATTTGGAGAGGGGACAGACTGTGAAGGACCTGCCTCGCTGGGGACGGCTTTAACACAGGCTGAGACTGGAGTTTCCTGCAACTTGTGGAAAAAGTAAACTTGTATGACTACACTGACACTAAAAGCATGATTACTGTTGTGTAATACAGATAATCTTTCTGTGGACTTCATTTTTAATTAACAAATCAGTTGACATAGATTAATGTATTGAACGTTTTTAGATTGTGATTTTGTTATTTTTAATTGATGTGATTGGTTGCTTACTGAAGGTAGCGTTTTCTGCTCTGGGTCCTTATCTGCATCATCCTGAGAGCAACTGGGGATCTGTGTCATCAGAAAACATAATTTTTAACACATACAGCTCAATTCTGTATCCATCTTAGAGAAGAACATCACAGAAAGATAGCCCACCTGCACATCTTTATTAACACGGGCCGAAAGCTCTTCACGTTCATTTGGCTTAAAGACCTCCCCGGCATAGAAGCCCATCTCTAACTTGCGCTTGATGGTTGAATTCCAGTGATTCTTCACTGCATTATCCGTCCTGTGTGTAAATGGAGGAGGCAAAGCGTCAATCACAAAACCAACCCACAAAAATCAATTTTTGACATTTTCAAAATCATCATTATGCATTTACCTTCCAGGGAGCAGCTTCGCAATCTCAGCCCAGCGGTTTCCGAGCAGGTGGTGAGCTTTGTAAATGATGAGGTCCTCCTCGGCTGTCCACGATGACTTCTTCACATTGGGATTGAGGTGGTTGTGCCAGCGCTCTCTACACTGCTTCCCCAGCCTGCCCTTCAGATGTTTGGCTACAACAGCCCACTGTTTGTTGCCATAGAGATTTACAAGCTCTATAACCTGAGGAATTAGGTGGAAATTTGAGGGGGTAGTTTGCATCTAAAAACACAACTTATTTTCACTAATAATATGAGATACACTGAACTTAGTGAGTCAAATTTCAAAAACTTTGATTGCTCGCTAACGAGTCACCTACCTTCTCATCTTCCTCTTTGGTCCAAGGACCTTTAACCAGTTCTGGGTCCAGGATCTTATACCAGCGGTGCTGACACTGATATTCAGTGTGATTCTAAACAAAACAGGTAGGAACAAATAAGAAGCTTAAAAAAAACACTAAATGAGATTTCTGTTGACATCAAATAGCCAATGAGGACCTACAGCAGAAGAGGTAATCAAACTCACTGGTATGAGGCTGGCAATGTATTTCCAATCACTCTGCCCCACTTTCTGAACCAAAGCCTTGAGCTTGTCATCCTGTAAGCAAACAAGTAAGCATGTTTACATTCTGTCTCCCATAGAGCTGTGATTTCTTTGACTGAGTCAGGGGGGCACTCAGAGGACATCCAAATCACTGGGACAAGTCATGACAGTCACCTCTTCTTGTGTCCATTTCACCTTCACTTTCCCACCGTCTCTCTGTTCTGCCACATCAGAGTCAGTGTCTTGATGCATGGCCTCCTCTCCATCCTCACTGAGAAACAAAACAGCTGTGATGTGCACCAATAGAGCTGACAGTGAACAGAAACTAACAACTGGCCCGCCCTGGTAGCCTGCAGAGGACAACTTGATAATCTGGTTTAGTTGTATGTTTAGCTGCTATCTCATAACGATATATGGCAGAGTTGGAGTAAATAAATGGTTAATATGAATCAATAAATAGAATGTCTGAAGTGAAATTAAATGCTGCACCCAGTTAATTATGACTGTCCGGGAAAAGGGCGGCACAGACGAGAGTCCCGTGAAGTACTCAAAAGTCACAGGGTCAGGTCAAAATTAAACGTCTTTACATTAACTAGCTGGATGCCTTAACTGTGTTAAGTTCTCACATTTAATATGTTGGTCAAAACAGTGCTGCTAAAGCTCTACAGTTCGTTTAGATAACAAAGATCGACATCTTACCCGCGCGGCCACCAGGACATTTCCCTCTCTGTTTCTGTTGTTTACGTTCAGACTGTGGTTTGTCCTGCCGTCGCTGCACGTCATGTGCACGTATATTCGGTGTTATATTGTTGTTATTCTCGTGTCTGTTGTCTTTGTGAAGAAGTCAGCGGTGGTGGAGGAGGCTCGCTGCTGCTGTGTTGAATGTTAAAGTCGCAGCTGTAGCGAGGAGCCTGCTGTGTCCGCGCTCTGGATTTCTATCTCCCGCCCTTCCCCAGCGTAGACCCGGAGAGTGACGTATACATGCGCACTACATATGCGCACAGGGTCAAGTAGCAGGAGAAAATACTTCCGGTGGGGCCTTCAAAATAAAATCTTTAATGCGGTGCACCCTTCAAATACCAATTTCAATCAAAATCTATCATATATCGTGTTAAAATATGTCTATTCAATATAGAGACAAGCGAAATCCTGCACACTGCTACAATTATTACATAAATATGAGGGAAATTAAATTATATGAGGAAAAGACAAACAAAAAGAAATATTATAATAATGTTAACACAATTACCATTTGTAAATATTAAACGTAATTATTAATAATTGTCAATGCTCCTCATTTTGAGCTTTCACTATTTCATGACAAAATAGAAAAATAGAAAACAAAACTTATTGTGGTTTTAACTAAAATGTGTCCACACCTGATTTACGTGGAGCCTGTATGCTGCCCCACCTCCTCCTGACTGATGACTTGCTCAGACTCCAGCTGGGTCAATTAACAAGTAGTTTCAACAGTTTAAAACCCACCTGGAATGCAGTTGGTACTCATTGGCTCACAGAAACAATGGAGAAGGCAGTTGTCATTAAAGGTAATGAAATATTTATTTTTCTGAATGTAAATTCATTCATTCATTAAAGTCTGATCCAAATGTATGTATCATTTTACCTTCTAGATATGAATAGCTTTGAGTGTTCATCTCCATCAGAGCTTGACAAGAAGTTTTTTGGGGAACTAAGTCTGCTGTCTGCTTTGTCACTGGAACAACTTTCGACATCAAGAGCATCAAATGACACAGTAGCTGATGGATCTAATGCTAGGCTGTCCATCCTGGCTTCTCTCTGCCTGCCATCAGACCCAATTTCTCCCACTCAAGTGTTTTCATTGAACAGCTTGAACCCCCAAGAGACTGACGGTTGTCACCTGGCTGTGCCTTTACAGGGAAAGTCTTCCACTCCCCAGGTACTCCTTCACAAGCAAAAAAAGGATACTTGTTTTGACCAGTCATACAGTGATCTTGCAGCCTCTCAAATGTCCTGGGATGTGTCTCTGATTAAATCAGAGAGCCCCAAACTCTGCATGGAGTCAAGCACACAGGAGCCAATGTGGAGTCCAAAACTCCAGTCTAAACAACGTTCACCAGCTGAAGTTTCTCCTTGACGTCCCCCCTACAGGCACTTGACATGGAAGTTTACAGCCGTAAACTACCTGCACCCATCATGCATCACAGATGAATGAAAGTGCAAATGTAAGCAGTAACATGCTCAGTTTAGTTAACTTTTTGTCACTATCTGCAAATGTTCTAGCTGTCTACTTTTTGTTTTTTCTTACAGATCCATCTGTGGATGCATGCAGAGAACTGTCTTGAACACTTTTTAAAAAATGACTAATATTTAAATAAAAGGATCAATGACTTTATTTGCTTAAGTGTATTTACAGTTTTACATTCTTCACAATGGAATATAAAGATTAGTCTGTTTGAGTCATCCCAGTACTGTGTTGATACTGCATTGTCCAACAACTGTAACAGTCCTTTTTGCTACAGAATGTACTTGTCTACTTGATCATGGTACAGTATTTTAAAGGGAGTGATTAATCAGTGACCAGGAGTGAATTGTGCCTCTGTGTCGATATCATGCTCCTGTGAGAGAAGAATCTGATTTTAGACAAGGCCTTTAATGCATAATAAACTTGTAGATTTAAAAGTTCTTACCTGATTGAGTTTCTTGAACTCTACAACCTGGAAGAAAATGTGCTCCAAGATGTGCTTGGCATCCCTCTGATCTTTATCCAATTTGGGAGTCACCCCCAGAATTTCACCACATTTCCGCACATAGAACTCAAGATCATCGTCTGTACCTGGGAGCAGAACCGGTTTAAAAAAATAAATGGCTTAAACAGTCTAAACCTAACTAGTTAATCAATTTACTTAGTAACATACTGATCTTACATTTATTTGTGAGCTGAGCTAGGCGCACTTTCTCAGAGGAGAATGTTTCATCTAGATCAAACAAGTCCAACATGGGTGGAGGCAAATCACTTAAGGCAGGTGGAAAAACCTAGAAGAAGAATAAAGTCCACACTTGTGGGTTTAAACTTATGGAGATAAAAACAATGTTTGTTCATGTAACATTGCATTTGCATATGACTAGAAATGTATGTATGGATTTACACTTTCCAGGACAGACTTACAGCAGGTTGAAGCTGAGGCAGAGGGGTCTCAAACTGTGGCGTGATCAGCTGAAGCGGCTCATCTTTGACATTAAGCTGCTTGTAAGCACTGCAGAAAACACATCTTTTAGCTATGAGGAAAAACTAGAGCAGTGACGGGCAGATTATGTTCTTGAATATATTTTGCATTCTCACCTGATAACTTGGGGTAAAGTGTCAGTTGACAAATTGAATAAAGACATATCAAAGAGAGAGGTGAAGTCCCTTGGGTTTTCATCACCTTCTTGTAAGCACACTCTAAGCTGTTCTGACAGGCACCCTGTGTCTGGCAACATGGTGTAATCTGTGATCTAGGGAACAAAAAACGAATGAGGTGGATGCCAGCTAATTTAGTAATGCTATTATCCTGTGAAGTAATGTCTATACCTCTGGGTCTTCTGCATCAATCTGATTCAGCTGAATATTATCAGTCATGAGCCACTGGAGCACCACATCCTGGAATGAAACAGTACGACAGCATGTTGAGCATAAATACTCCAGCTCAAATTCCACAAGATAAAGTATACTTTTTATGCATCATCTTTAAATGTCGACTGTACTCACCATGATTTTACTGTTCTCCTCTTTGTCTAAGTACTGGTCACTGAACATGTGGCAAGAACCCAGAACCACCAGTTTTCCAGCCTCCTTAATCAGACATGAGACATCTTTCAACATCACTTCACAAGTATACATGCACAGGTACTGTGGTCTAAAAATAAATATGAAAAACATCTTGTGCCTCTGACCTTTCCTTGATAGAAAGCCAAGACAGGCCTGTTGAGGGGGAAGCAGACTGAGCCAGTTGAAAGAACAGCAACAGCAGGCTTCATCACACTCAGTGTGGCACCATATGGGTAAACAAATGTGAGAGCTCTGCACAAATAAAGACAGAAAATCTTGTGTTCAAAACCACAGCAAAAAAATACTAAATGCAGCAGTCAGTGTAGTAAATAGGAATGTGAAGGCAAATAATTTACTGCGCATTGTTTCCAATATTTTCATCTTCAGTTATTCCTGTGATCACTTTTCCAGCAGCGCGACTGATCTCTCTAAACAAAAAAGACGAAAACATGTTGGCGTTGATGTGCATCAGCATACAGGATAATTAATTTTAAAGTAGTAACCCATTATAATTCCAGTCAAAATAATGACTGAATGAAATGTGTATGTGAATGAGAAACACAATACATATTGTAACAACTAACCTGTTCAATACACCATTGGAAACAAGCGCCTCCTTTGGATGGAAGTACTTGTAATACACATTTCTCACAACTGCATCTGTAGTGTTGACAGAGAACACATGATTCAATAAAACAAACACACAACAATTGCATAAATGATTTGAAGTGTCATTTGCTCAGATTTAATTACCGCACCATTGTTGACCATTATTCCAAACTCCTCCAGGAGAAAGTTGATATTGGTGTCATATTTCATTTCCCCTCCTTCACCGAGCATGACAAGGATATTTCCTCCTCCGTCCAGGTAGTGCTTCAATATCTCCAGCTGAAATCAAATGAGACAAAAGTGTGAAAACATGAGTGCAGAATTTAAAAGCAACATAGTACAAATACATTGTAGCTGGCAAGTTGTTACATGGAAATAAACATGGTTTAGCATATATATACAATGGTATTTTTATATATAAAATTTACTTTGATACATCACCTCTGATGCTGTGAACTTCTCCCTTGGCCCCGCAGTTATCCACAACTTGACACCCTTCAACTTCTCCACAGACAGCTCTTCCTTCATACTAGGGGAGACAGCACTTCTTTAGCAACTGAGGTATTTCTCAATAGTGCTACAAAAAATTATGAAAATGTAATAACTCTAGAAAACGTAAGTAGCCCTAAACAACAGAAACAGGTCAGTGTTGCACCACAAACACACACACTACCTTTGGATTTTCCATTGAGCCCGGAGTCTCTTCTGCATGGATTTGTATCCACTGTTTGCAGTAAACAGCTCTCGTTTTGAAGCATTGAAGACCACAGTGTTGTGCTGTTCTTTCTCCATTCCTTATTAGCTTCACTCACCACGGTAGACTCTCGGGTGCATTCATAAAGCTAAAAACAGAGTTAGATCTCTTTTAATTTGCTATGAAGTGTGTTTTAGACATTATTACTATTTTAGCTAGTTGTGGATTAGATTAGCAGCACGGCTATTCGCTGATTATAATCGAAATTCCAGCCAGTATTAAGTTGGAAACGTTATGCTAGCTGGTTACTTAAGTAACAAGTTAAACATCCATCGTCGTAACGTTACGTTACAATACTGTTAGCAAGCATAGCTAAGGAACTAGCTATAAGTTTTTCAGAACTTAATGTTATTATTAGCCGCGTAGCAGCTGGGTGTCATTACCTTACATTAACGTCCAATACTCGCTATTAATGTTTCTCTTCTTTATTAACCTTTTCCCTATAACATGAATTCCCACCTGTGATGCTGTTATTATCTTACATTCACAGTTTAGCGTTGCCAAGCGATCTGAGCAGTGATGCATTATGGGGGAGAGTGGTAACCGTGGTAACTGTGGTAACCGCAAAGCAAGCGGCACTGGGGTAAACGATGTAGCCCACTAACTACAGTAGCTTTTGTGTTGTAGCTTTCAACATCTCACGGTATTCAATGGGAAAAGTGGGAATTGCAATTTTATCAAATACAGTTAAAAATACTTGTATGGGCTAAATCATTATTTAGCTCACTTATCCTCATAAGGTTTGAATATTTGAGAGTCCTTGTTGTTTAAGTATAAGCATTAAAAAACACTAAAATGTAATTTTGATTTTTTTCAACTGGAAAAAGGTGAATTGTTAAAATTGTTTAAAGCATACATGAAGCAGTTGAAATTCTATTAGCGGGATAATATATGAATAATAATAATAATATGTATTATAAGAAGGTTGTTTGTAACATCTTTGAGCTGCTTAAAAAACATGTTTGGACATACATTTCATCTGACAAACAATAAAACAAACAACAAGCATGCATCCATTATTACCTCTGTATTATTTATTGTCAGGAAATAAATTACATGTTTCTATGTTCATAATAAAACAGTCATGAACTCATGTTATATTTCTATGTTTGTGTCTTAAAATTAAATATAATTTCTATAATTAGAATATACACAACATAAATATTAGAAAGATCTTATGAGTGTGCCTATAGTTTGCTGGCTTCTGGGGCTGGTTTCACTCGCAGGACGCCCTCCTGGGAACAGGAGGCAGCCAGCACCCCGTCTCTTCTCCACAGTCGCCCTTGAACCAGTCCCCTACTGCTCCCTGGAAGACACAAAAGACACGTTAGGCTAAGACGGGATGCACAAAAGTGTAATTTGTGTCCAAGATTAAATTGAAATGGTTTGACTTTAACGTGTCAACTGGATATGTTAAAGTATCCTGCTCTCAATGAGGATATAGACTTCACATGTCTATATGTACATTTATACACTTTAGTCCCAAGTGTAATCCAATTTGTAAATTGGTAAATTTAAAAAGTTCCAATATTCCTAAGGTTATTGTTTAGCAAATGAACTGAGAAGGAATGTATCGCCTGCATCAAACATGACAATGAACAACAAACCATTGTGAAAGCATCTGTGGCTAAAAATAAATAAATAAATAAATAAGCAGCCATTGTATGAATACATATAATTGTGCATCTGTGTAGCAAGTGTGAACTCCATTGCTTTGCAGTGCTGAACAAACTAAGTACAACAGCTGGGAAGTGAACGACATACTAACCTGCCCACGGGCTCTCACACTCATACAACATCCACTCATCACTGCGGAAAGTGCTGTGGAACCACATGGCGTGGTCCAGTGAGGCAGAGAACTGGGCCCTGTAGTCGGGATAAGGCAGCAGTGCAGTTCCCAGAAACGCATAGTCAGACACATAAGCCGCAACACAGCAATGCAACTTCATGTTGCCTTCACCTACACAAACACACAAATAAAATGCATCAACAAATTATGCTTATATGATTATATACATATACCGTATGTGCAGAAGGCAGTATGATTAATCAAGTGCATTTTACCAATATATCCTCGCGCTCGCACCCAAAACATCTTCCTCGGCTCAGTTGCAGCAAGCTTGTAAAAGTGTGGTGGATTGACTGGCTTTATTTCAATGGGAATCTCATTAGCCAGCAGTTTGTTAAGGCCTTGTTTGGCATTCTCTGCCAGGTCTGGTTTACTGTAAAATAATAAAAGGGAATACAGATCATGAGTTTTAAACTAGAGATTTATTAAATCAAGTGCCCCCGTTAAAACTTAAGAACTCTCTCATCTAGTAAACACTTGACCTGTAACTTGTCTATAGTGATGTCCATTCAGATGCAACCAGCTATGTAGTATACCTTAGATGCGTTTCAGTTTAAATGGCAATTTATGCAGTTTACAGTTAGAGGTGAATATTCAATTATACTAACCTAACTAACTGATGCTGTTTGCTGTGATTGAGTCTATAAATTTTGCTCTTGCTCTTCTGCCATCATGGGTCTCACATCTACAGTGTGTATAACATCAGTGCTTCTCTGCATGGCTGGAATTCAATGTAGATCTTAAATGACAAATACTTATTTATATATTTGATGACTTCCAGTACAAAAGTTTCAGTACAGTGTTCAACATGCACACTATTTCTGGAAAACAACCATTAATCTAACCCACTCAAATATCATCTTCTGTTAGTACTTTCATGTCTATTCAAGTTCCCTGCTAGCATTGCTTTGTCACTAAAATAAAAAAAAATAATTCATTCTACCTGAGATAAAGCTGGATAAGCTGCTCTACAGTTAGGAGGTCATCAGGCTGAGGCACCACCGGCATGGTGAACTGGTGCTGCAGGGGACTCGGCTGCAGCAAGTGGAAGGACGCTTGGCAGATCAGTATAGGTTTTCCATGCTGGATGGCTTTAACAGAGCGCACCGTGAAACTGCGACCATCTCTTGTGCGGTCCACATGGTACAGCACTGGAACCTTAGGATCCCCTGAAAAAGAAAACAAAAGACAGCTGTGGGCAAACAGTACCTGGGACTCTCTGTGGCCAATTATGGTAGATGATTTACATTCTCGCTAACAAAGATCATTAACAGTCGCATTAACAGTAAACCTTTTTAATTTTTGGTCCAACGCCGGAAATCACGCTACATCTTACCTGCTCTGACAAAGTAGCAGTGGAGAGAGTGGACATAGAGATCGTCATTGACAGATTTGGCAGCAGCCACCAGGGCCTGGCCGACTATTTGACCCCCAAACAAACGTTGAGTGCGGGGCACCCAGTGGTGTGTCCCTCTGGGGAAAAATAATGACAACTTAAAACACATGTAATGCAGTCTCACTAGATGATGCTCATGTAGCAACAAAAAAAAAAGGTAGGCTCCATTGTGGCCATACACCCTTGTGGAGTGAATATTTTTGAGGTTGTAGTTAATGGTGCTGTTGTTCACACCAATAATCCAGGTGGCTGTAATGCACCAAGACATGCGACTGTTCAACAAAGGCAGGGGGGGTAGAAGACTGAAAGCCTGAAACTTGGATGCAAACACTGATATAACTTAACTCTGCAAATGTTTTATGATGAAATAATAACATTCAACACTTCCAGGATGAATACACAATGTGTTGTGGTGAGTAGCATTAAATCAACAAAACTCACTGTGTATACACCCTGGAGGTCTAACATTTGTCTTTTAAACATTTCTATGCAACAGTTTCAAACCTACGTTGTGTTTAGTAAAACTAAAGCTGAGATCCACTCATGAAGAAATTACTATAGAAACTATATCTTTACGAGCCCGGTCTTATTTTATATCTTTTAATTAATTAATTAATTCATTCGTGACATTTCTGTGAAACCAAAGTGACAGACTTCAGACTGCTACCTGTACAAGTCTGCGTCGAGTTTCTCCAGGTTCAAAACGCTGGTGACCAGGATGCTTCTGAGGTCCTGAGTGTCCGGAGGAGCAGAGCTGTCCGACCCTCCATCTTCAGCAGATTTCAGTGACCCAGAACCACCCGAATTAGCATTTATACGTGTTGACCCACTAGCATCACGGCTAGCGTCTAATTCTTTTTCTGCCATGTTTGTTTATCAGCTTCCTCTCTGTTCAGCGCACATAATTTACTACATCCGCTTGGTGGGACCCGTCCGTCTCTCTACACCGCATATGTCAAACTCAAGGCATTTTACATGGCCAACGAGAGGTTAAAGAAAAGTTGTATGATTGACTTAAAACAAGTCTATGCTGTTTTAAAGCGTGCGTTGGCCATACACTACATTTCCCATAATGCATGTCGATGATGTTAACGGCAATATGGCGGTTTCCCGCCACTAGATCGCAGTGTTTCCACATCAGTACAGCTACTTTCCCAACGAGAGTTATTGGGAAATATTGAAATGTCCCTGAAGAGGAAAGTCGATGGAATGCAGATACATGTTTGAGCTTCAAGGAAAAAAACGGTATGTCTTTTGTGTTATGAGGAAGAAAAGTACAATCCACGTCGACATATTGACACCAAACGCGGAGCTAAGGGTGCTAAAGTTAGCCTCCAAGAAAAACAACAGATTGTCCCAAGACGTGGAAGGCAAACTGCGATTTAAAGTTAATTACATATGCTACTTTCTACATGTAGCAATGTATTTAGTGTGTTTACAGGTTTATGTGTTCATACAGACAGATGTTTACTGTCTCTACTACCTCTAATCATACTACACATTCATGTAATAACAGAGCAACATTTATTTTACATCTATACAAATGCATATGTAATATTTTGAACTTGAATAAGTAATAAATACAGAAACAGCTATTTACCAATATAAGGAGTTGATATATTTATTTTACGCTACATTTATACTGTTTTACAGTTACATCTGGTCATTTGTGGGGAACTATTATGTTGAGGTGACATCCTGCTCTACGGTAGAAATGACAGACCTCTGTGCTGCGTTACGTTAACCGACCTTAACGTTTGTTTGTTTTGTAAAACGAAAACGTACAATTTGAAAGACACTTTAAATAAAACATAAATCTCACCATCATGTCGTTTGTCCAATTAAGTTTTAGAGTGCGAGTCTTCTTCGCCTTATTCTGGCGCACCAGGTCGTAATAGACTCATTACTGCCCCATGAGGCCAATTTCACACTCAAAAACAAACTCAGACAAGCAACACAACGATTTATGATTTATCATAAGTGCTTTCAAACGGTACTCTTAGCTTTTATAAAAGAAAATACTTTAAAGCATCCTTCCTAAATAATGTGGGTCTGATGTGATTTTTCCACATTAAAAGTATAATTTATCATGTCAAAATCTTTAAACTAGCATATGCTCCTCCTTCCTTATTAAAATATAGAATATGAACATCATTTCTTCCACTTCATTGTAAAGTCCAGTGTCTCAGTGTATTTGCACCAGAGGTTTCAAGTTTCCACATCACACTTGTGTGAGTTGAATATTTGACCAGGATTTGCTCCAAACTAGTTGTGATGTCACAAATCATGTGTCACAAATCATGCCCGTAGGCCCACTCATAAAAGTCCAAAAGTAAATTTTCCACTTTCAGCAGATGAATGTGAAAACAGCTTTCTGTTGTCAAACTCTGCACATACATCATTCTGCACGGTGACGCTCAAACATCAGGAACAAGTCAAACAAAGGAAACTGTATTTTTTATTTATGATATGGCCTGAGCCTTCATTAGGACCTGACTATAGCAGAGGTCAGCAAGCTGCAGCTGACTCACACCAATAACTTTGACAAACCGGCCAAGCCTCTTCTTATTGGCTTAGATTCAGGTTCCCAAACCAGGCCACAATACAGAAGAAGAGAAGAGACGCAATGAAACGTCTATAGAACAGAGTCATTATTGTATATATATATAGTGCACACATGTTAAAAAAATTGTTGTTGAGTTGTTGTTGGCCCTTTTTAGAAATTGCATCTACGTTTGGTTGGACTCTATTTTATTTTACTTTATTTTCTTCAATATGTCAGTTTTGGGTTTGGTGCTGACTTTCTTCCTTGGTTTTAGACACACTCAACTCAAGAAAAGACTCCTTACGCCATGGCACAAAGTCATCAATTACTGGTCCATGACCTACTTCCTCTCCTTCCTGGAGGCTAAATATACCAGAATCATCAGCAAACTTTATAATGTGTCTCTGAGACAACTTGTTTAAAAGAAGGAGCGATTCACTCAGTTTTTACTTTTGCAGACCATTGAACCAAAGTGTTATTTGCATTTTTCTATATAAATAATCTAAATTTTTCACATAATTATCATATTCTTCCTCAGCGACACAAGTGTAACATCCACTAAACATAAAAGTTCAAGTCTCCCAGGACCTTGATCAGTCAATCTCAGTGAGTGAAACAGTCATCATTTTAAACAACTTTACAGTGTCCCAGTGATTCTGTTCTAATGTTATATTTTTAAGTTATAAGATTTTTTGTGATGTATGTGTGTGCTTTTACAGGATTATTAGTAGGCTCTTGCTTTGGTTAATTAAAAAAATAAATAACTTGGGACTCAGGTGAAGGTTGAAGAAATACAGAGGGATCTGAGAAATGCTAAGGTTCAGGAAAGAAGGCTGAGTGCATCTACATGCACACCATGTATATGCATAACCTGGTTCCTAATTGGCTTTTTACAAGTACACATGTGCATAAAAATAGACTGCAGACATAAAAAGCACAGCGCAGAGTGGCTGGATGGAAGGAGAAATCATTAGGGTTTCAACTTCTTATTCTAGTTCTCCTTTTTCATTCATGACACAACTATTTTTGTCGCTTTCCACATGAACAGCTGAGTGCAACACTAAAACTGCCTTTCTAAGAGAGTCTGTCTGAAAATATGTGCCGTTATACCCACGTCTTAACGATATCGCATCTCCCCCACCCCCCCCCCCCCCCCCCCTCTCTGTGACACACTTATCCTATAAATACACAGAATAATGCATCCCTGTATTTAATGGATAAAGCTGTTAGTTTTCTACACTTTTGTCAAGAAATCTAACAGGCAGTGCCAAAACAACAATCAACTCTTCCTGCTTACAAATATTTTGAGCGCATCCAAAGTCCGATTTAGCTTTTCCCTTAGACCTCTGTTGTTGTTGAAAACACAGTTCCTTCACTATGAAGACTTTGTTCACATTAGTTTGTTTAGACACGGCTCCAGTGACTAATAACAGCGATCATGTTTTCAGTCTCTGGAGAGTAGTTCCGTGTAAGGCAGACAACACTGTGCTTGCTCACAGATTTGTAAAATGTGTCTATCAGCAACATGTCTTTAATGAAACAGCATTCCCATATAGTATGGATAATCCACAAAACACACTATCAAGGGTTTTCATATAGGAACTACTATTTCCAGATTGTAGTATAGTATAGAAAGTGTGTTAAAGATAAAGGGTTTCCTGCTCTGTGTGTAGGTAGTGAACCATAGAAATGCATATTTCAGGTATACAGTTATTCAGCTTTATTAGCTGCAGGCCTTGGACTCCCACACGTGTTGTCAGTAGCGGCACCACTTTTCACTATGTTGATGTACAACATGTTGCGCATCAGCAACAGTAGGGAACCCCATCTAAATGAGGTGCAGATGGCACTTAAGGTGGCTTAGTCTTAGCCAACCATCTGATGTTCAAACAGCAGCAGGCAGTTAGGCGGATGCAGCTGTAACACTTGCATTGACAGTGAACTGTACTGAAGTGTACTAGATGGTAAAGCAGCAGTAATAATATGATATTTTATAAGTATATATCAGCCAACATACACAAATTCTTGTAATACAGATTACAGATGGAAACAAGAACAAAACACTTCACATTTAATATTTCTACCCACTTAAAATGATAAGTTTACCAGGATTTATATCTAAAGCAAAAAATGTAACAGCAATGATCTCTTTTGTGATTCACTAAACAAAACTGCAGCCTGTTCAGAGTCCCTCCCCTTAGGCTTTCACTGCATCATCGAATCAATTTCAAAAACGTACTGCATGTCTATAAATGATTAATTGCTTACCCCAAAGATACATCTGTAACATTCTTTTAAGATGTAAAACATCTACCTGTTAGGTCATCTGGAGCAAATGTGCATCCTTTTCTTAAGTAAGCTGCATTTAGTTGCTGAGTCATTTCAGGGAAGCCGTGCTGTTGGGACTATAGGGTGTAGTATTTATTTCACAGCACGGATCATGTCCCAGAGCAGTGAGAAAACATATGTTGCAGGCTCAGGCACTGATTCATATTATATCCTTTTTTAATTTCAGATGTTAGAGTTGGTTTTGTTTTACAATGTCCTGTGGTCATTTTGACAGGGATTTTTAATTAGATATTATATACTAATGTATCACAAAAACAGGCCTGTTACAGACGGTAGTTTGACTTTCAAGGGATCTTCGAATGGCCTGTATGAACAGGAGGAATGATTATAGCAAATAAAAGTAGTTTCAGTGTTCATTTGGTCACATTTATGTTGTTTTATGGCTGACTTGAAAATTTGTGAACCCATCCTTTAAATTTCTCATTATTACTGATTTAAATATTTTCACATTCAATTTTGTCTCAGGCTAATATTTGCATTCCTTCACCAATTTCCTTCATTCTGCTGAAGGTTTTTTTTTAACAATTAAAGCTCCTTGAGGATATAAAGGTAGTGATAATGCTAGTAAAAAGCACACAGTTGAGCACAAAATAAGTAAACCACCCCTACATACTTTCTCACTCTGGCAACCCTGTATCTTTAGGTGCTATGTTTAGTTTTTGAACGGTACTCTAAACTAATGGAAGTTAAAAAAAAAAAAAAAAAAAAAAACAATTCTCAGGGGGTTTTCACCTATTCGTTTGATTTATCACAATCCAGTGGCAAAAAGACAGAAAGTCCTAATTTTTACCAAAAGGCCATCAATCTAACGCTGCCTTTACGGGCTGCAGGACATCATATTTTCACAGTTCTCTCTCGTATGAGACTAAAAAGTCCATACAATTGTGCCAGCCTTGCTCATACCTTGGTTGGCATAAGTTGGTATGGAAAATCATCTCTGTCTGCTACACAAACATCATACAGAAGAAGCTTCTTTCCAATATCAGTGTCAGTTTAGGTTTATAAAACGGGGGTTTACGAGCAGCACGCGAAGGCGGCATGATGCTACGCGCGTAATGGATTTCCCCAGCACTGCTCCTTATCGGGGACCAGGAGCTGCAGCAGCAGCAGCAGCAGCAGTCCAGCCACTTAAAATCTGCTCCACCACTTGATGCCGGTGACCTTGGCAGACGGTGGTTAGCGTCTCTCAGCTTTGTCTTGAGCTTTTCTATCCACCATGGCATCATCGGACGGGCTGGATGAGGACTGCGTGTTGCAGCGGGGAAGATCTCAGAGTGACCCGAGCAGCATCACCGAGGTCCGCTTGGGTGAAGCGCACAGAGCAGGTAAAGAGGAAATGGGGGGGCCTGTAACGTGTGTTGGACATCTGTCATCTGCTCATTAGTTTGTGATTTTTAGCATGTGGTTGGACAGGAAACGGTTTCGGGGCTCGCCTTCAGCCCGTTCATCTCACCAGCAATGATCCCGTTGAATTTGTATGCAACAAACGAAGGTTGTGTTGTAAACGTGCGTCATTTACTATATATATACTCTCTGCACTGCTGTGCTGTCGGCCTCATGTGAAACGGCTCTAAAGATAATATCTTTCACATAATGAAATGTCCAACTGGTGTCATACCAGTCAAGATACTGTTGACCCTATTTTTCCAGTATATATTAATTATAGCTTAATAATGGCATGCAGTAATATGCTGATTATTAGTCATTTGCATACCCATATGCTTAATAACCATACTGGCAGTGGTTTACAGTATTACCTCCTGTCTTTCCCACCAAGCTGTCACCTACTCATTGCCCAGTTTATTCCCCTCTACATAATCAAGCTGTGACTGGCAACCCTAATCAAAACTGTTGTCCATTACTTGCAGATGATGCCATTAGTGCAAAGAAAATCAACACGCCAAAACTGCATGTCCTCTTATGTATTTGTAACGATCCAATCCTTGTATGTGTGAGGTGGGTTTTTTTTACAGCAAGATTGACTGTAAAACTCGCCATCACACATGGACTGCAGTATGTTGAGCTGAAGCTGATGAGAGTGCTGGTTGTGTATTTGGCTGTTTCCATGGTGATCCAAATGGCAGAAGGCAGCACTTGGCTCTCCAACTGTGAGCCGACATGGTGTTTGTCTGCTCCACTTACTGGTCGTGTTTTGTGGGTGTGTGATGTACAGCAGCCAGCCATTCAAAGTGAAATGCCACTTAGACTGTGCATTGTGTTTATCTGTGAGATGGGATTCACGTTTCCACCGGGGATTCGCAGTGCAGGCGTTCACTGTTGCTCAATTGCTACCGAGCAGCACTCTTAAAATATACTGTTTTGAAAGGTATTGAACGGTGGATCGATATGAAAATATGATAAATCACTCATTTTGACTTGCAGGCCCTTGATGTAGCTGTCTGCCAGCCATCATCGCCCACGTACTGTAGAACAGAGTGGCAGCAGAAAAAGTGATGAGTTGAACAGAGAAGATGATACAGTAGAGCTGTTGGGGCTCAGTTACTAAAGCATAGTCTGATGTGGAGGGAGTTATAGTACAGTATATGAGACATATATACGCATTCTTCCTCATATTATAGCACACGTTCATTTCCACTTGTGTGTGATGTTAGAGTCTGTTTGAACATCAGGTCATTTCACAGGGCCATCTATCTTTAGATATGAGGGCCACAGTAATGCCACAGAGACGATCTTCAACTTCTCTTGCCATCGGCGGATATTGTTGTATCCGTGCCCGCAGTTTTGCATCCAGTGCCTGTCACGTTGTCATGGTTGTTATGGTTACATAACAGCGTTGGTGTATGTGAAACTCTGAGACGGCCCTGGCTGGACGGCCCTGTTGTATACCATTCATTACGGAACGTCAAATTCACCCAGATCTCCCTAAAGCAGATTTCATCCAAAGCTGACATTTCCTGTGCGCCGTCAGGCAGACAGAGCTCGGGCAATGCAGCAGTGAAAACCCGCCTGTCTTCCCCCACCCCTCCACCTCCTCTGTGCATTGCTAACCCTTTCGTAGCCCTGGCACCCGTACTGCGGCTTTGATCCTGCCACTTGAAGAACCATCTCCATTAAAGTGGAGAAAAGGAGGAGTGACAGATCACTGATGGTGGCATTATCATGGCACCCAGCTGGGCAATGTCACAGTGAATCAGCTCCACAATAAACTAGACTTAATATACAAATAACTTATTTTTTTTCCCCTTTGCAATGCTTTTATGATGCTGTAGGAAATAAATAAGTAATTCTGTGTACACCCAAAACAGAGGAATCACTTTGTGCTGAGAGTGAGTACTAACTTAATGCTTTCAAATCAGATTCTCATGCTGCTCATTTTGATGCCATATAAAGCACACGGAGCACTGAGGACATGACTACATGTTTCGCAGAACTCACCACCTGACTGCCTGTCCTCTACCAGCTACTGTGGAGACAGCAGACTGGGCACAAAACAATGTGCTATGGATAAGAAATATATACATTTTTTTCATTTGCAGCCAGTCATAAGACACACACATACACATACAGGTTACATCATTTGCTCGGCTGTAGGTGATGCAGAAGAATAAGTGTGGCCAAAACATTATAGCCCAAAGGTGGAACCTGTGCTGCATTCAGATCTTGGCATAGCCAGATATTCATTACTTTCATCAGGAGAAAGATGGTGTCGGGGCACTGAACCGTCCTGCACACAGAACTTAGCAAAATGGCTCCAATTTTCCCAACGTTCGCAGTCTGCTGTTAGTGAAGGTGTGTGATTTTGAAAAATGCAATGCAAAATGGGTGTATCCACTTTAGCTTGTGCACTTATAGTGCCAAATTGTTTCATCAAGCAATAACTTTATGATAATCATACAATATCTACCCAATTAATGGGTTTGGATTTCAGGTCACTCACAGTTGTAATCTATATCTAGTATGTAATATGTCGTTTTCAGCCAAGTATAATCGTGGATAAATAAAATTAAAGCAGCACTAATCAATGTTTTTACATTAACATTATAAGATTTTCAGTTAAATCAATATCTATCGGTGAATGAGGTAACCCAATGGTGGCTGAGCCCTTGCATTTGCAGTATTATGATTATTATGAACTGTCAAGTGAGGTTCAAAACACCTGCAATTACCGCTTATCACCATATGGTGCTGCCAGAGAGAATGACAATCAAAAATGACTCATGTGAAAGGGCTAGCTTGAGTAATGAACCTTCCCCTCAGCTCTATGGAGCATTTTAGCATCATTTAACTCATTGTGTTGGTTTTACAGCCTGCAACGTTTTTGTCTTAATTCACTGTTCATACCAGCGCTGTTTCTACAATCTAACCACAGCAAGCAGCTCTTTTAGGTTAAAAAAACTCTGATAAACTCACTGTTCGCTAAAAGCTCACATCAATTAATGTACGCTTAAAGCCCCAAGCATGACAAACTTATATGTAAGAATAAACAAAGGGTGAACGGTAAAACTATTTACTTCCAATCTACCAGCGAGGCATTGGCAGCAGTTCAGGAACCCTCAGTTTCATGTCCAGATAAATTGATTTACCGGTACATAAACTTGCTAACGTGTTGGCTTGTTTACAACCAGTATGATCATCTGATTGCTCACGTTTTTTGTCCTGTCAATATTTACCAAAAAGGTACTTTGGCAAAGAGAAGGCTTCTACAGTATAGTTGTGATGTTGGAGTGTTGTTGCTTCAGTTCAGGCTAAAGTTTGAACACAGCATCAAACTGTGGGTATTTTTTTGATGCACATATAGAAATGACTGAGGTACACTGTCAGTCCCTAGTGCTGTCTTTAGCCTGCAGGAGTCTCTTCTGTTGCTACCCTCATCTCCATCTTCGAGCTGGGGCTGTTGTACTAATCTCACATGCTGCTCCAACATCAAAGGCTTTCTCCCTGGACTCCTCCACCATCCTCCAACCCCCACCCCCCTCCCTCTCCGCCCCACCTGCACCTCTCAGCTACTGATAGGCCTCGGTCTAGTCCTCACATTCACTCAGAGGAGGTGGAGGGGGGCCAGATGAGGAGATTAGGATTCCTTTCATTTGAATCAGAGTGCCTCATGTTTTATTTATCAGAAAGCATATGCATTCAATGGATTGAACAGAGAGAATAGCAAACCTGGCACCTGGCAGCTCACTCCTACATATATATATATATATATATATGTTTAGCTCAGCATCTCAGACATGAGTCATATCACAGCAACTGCAATTTGAGATGAGATGGGATGAAATGTGTGCGTAGCTGGTGATAGAAAAGCAATAAAGCAATGTCACTTCTATTGTACACACATGTCTCTATGGAAATGACAGCTGTAAAACATTTGGCTATATGCCATGTCACAAAGTAGTATTACCACCACCGACTGGGAGCTCACTAAAGATGTATCCTAGTGTCTGTTAAAGTACCATGCCAGAATGAGAAGGTAACAATCCTGCAACTAACAAGACTAAGGGTCTAGTCTACGGCCTTGCTAGCAGCCCAATGAGGCCATTCCCAGGGACAGTGATGCTTTGAGCTAAATGTTACTTTTATCATGCTAACATTCTCAACATGACAATGGTTAACCTGCTTAATTCAGTGTGTTCAGTGTGATTTACCATGTTAATAATTGCTAATTGGCACAAAACAAAGTAAAGCTGTCATGGGACAGCCATTAGTGTTTCCAGTTATTTGAAATGATGAATGAAATTTTCACTTAATGGTGGTGCTAGACAAAAAAAAAAAATCGACAGAGCATCAAGGTTGTTATAGTTAATCCTGAGGTAGACATGAACATGTGTTGGAGGATAGGCTAATGCCTTTGGTCCAACTGAAACAGATGAAGTGTTTGACTGTGAACTGCTTGTATCAAAAAAGACAGGTACAGAAGCACAAAGTCAATCCTCCATACTTTCTCACTTCTAACAATATCCATAACTTAACTACCTATCCACAGTGGGAAGTACTTTTTTAATTTTAGGTATTGTATATGTATTTGAAGGCAATGTGAGTTTAGTTACACATAATTCAACTGACAATTAAGCTAACATTGGCTAGTCCTTCGAACTTCTGAATTTTACCTAATGCCAGTCAAGTTGGATTTATTTAAATCATTTAGTATGTGGTTTCTTTAACACCCATCAACACTACACGAATGTATATGTAGCTAGTTTTTTACTTGACCAGCAACATTATGTTAATGCAACTTAAAATCCTGAGTGGAGAAACTCTGAACTGCTAGTGGAAGTGACACACTTCATGCCAGGGGACTCTACTCTCCTCCCATTGCCTTGCAGAACTGGGGTCCCAAAATGTGAGGTTTGTAGCTGGACCCTCTTGAAAATACCAAGCAGAGATGAGACTGGAGTATATGTATGTGTCTTCCTCTTGCACGTACACTGATGCATACAGCAACAGAGGTCCTAAATGCTGCTAAATGGGGTCAAGAGCAGTTTAAAGGTGAAACACTAGGTGGAACTGTCACCGGGGAGCTAAATGAGGTAAGCAGTCACTGTCAGGTGAGTCCAGTACTGCAGTCAGCTGATCTCTCACAAATAATAGGGACAAATGGTTTGTCCAAGGTCATGCTGCATATAAAGTGGGAATGGATAGACACTCAAGATTACTCGGCATTATACTATAGTGCAAGGTTTAGGATGAGTTGGACTTGAGTGAGACGGGGATGAACACTGCAGGCAGCATTAGATTAAGCTTTGAAATCGTTTGAAATTCAATCACGAGGAGGTTAAAACATACGACTCGACATAGAAAATCAAGCTTTGCTTAACTTCATGCCCCTCTCTGGGTATTTTTAGAGCTGATGCAACTCCTCAGAATTTTTTTTTTTTTTTGGATCTCATGTCTATTTCAAAAGTGGAACATCTGTAAGCAGTGATGTGACATGGACAGCACGGCAGTGATTAACGTGGAGCATTGCAGAAATGATGTGACTCTAATCTAAAGGCTATAAATGAAAATGTGACTTTGCTGAGACGGTAATAGGTTGTTCCATTAGTGAGTTTTACCCTTGAGTCTTTGGTGCAGCATTGATTCTTTTTTATTAGTTGGCCAAGACACAGTGGCACAGTAGCTAATTCAAAAGCACCTCATTTTATTTGTGCCAACTCATCTCTCATGGTATTATGCACTATGCAGAGACGTCCCTGGGTCCCACTGATTTCACGGCCCCCGGAGAGCTGCACGGCAGGCAGAGCAAAATATGACGTCATTCTCTCCCGATGTAATGAAAGGACACAAATGCCACTATGTGGGAGACTGTCAAGCTGTAGCAAGGATTTTAGAAATACTGAAGAGCACAAATTCATTTTTAACCACCCCTAACCAAACATTTTAAATTATTTTTTTAAAATAAGGAGGACCATCCTTAAAGCTACAATGATAGCATGGCTAAAATATGCAGTAAAATATACATTTGTGTCAGTTGCCTATGTTGTATATATCCAGCAGATAATGAGCAAGATTAGCATTCATTTTCATGTCATGTTTTTGGCTACCTCACAATTATAAGTCCAATATTCACTCTCCTTTTAGCCCTGTTTTTGGTCTCCACCACCTCCTGAAGAAAATATTTGGCTCTGAATAAGCTTCACTATGTTCATTAGCTATTCGCTACCATTGTCTGTTGGTGCTGCTTCAGTAGCGTGCTGATGGTTTTGGAGCTTTTGTGCCGCCCTCTGCAGTGGGTTAAAGATATCGGTAAGATAAAAAAGGTAAACCTGTGAACTGTACTAAGCAAAACAACAAGCTGAAAGATGCTAAAATGCTCTGTAGATGGCTAGTGTCATACTGACATTAGCTCTGTGTGGAAAAGCACTCTGATTCATCCACAACAGAGAGCTCAACAAAACAATGCAGGGACGTCCAGCAAAAAAGTTGAACCGGACTCAACTTTCACTGCAGCGCAATGCAATGTAATGCAATGCTCATGTAGGCCAATCACATACATACAAACACACATTCCTGGTGGATTACTTTGTAACGTGAAGTATTCGACTGTTAACCTTGTGATCATAGTTGTAAAATCCTCTCTGTGAGTATTACAAACAGCTGTGCAGTGTTTTAGCATGTGATAAGCCTTTTAATGTATTAATATGTGGCTCCAATTGGACTTCTTGGATTATATTTCATTGTCTCACCGGTACCTTTAACACCACGCCCCTGCCAACGTTTCCCCTCGCATTGTGTTAACGCAGGGCTGATTTTGAACAGGAATTGCAGGGTTACATGAATCTCTTTCACATTACACATAGTCATGTGATCCATTTTTAATATAACATACATCTTTTTAAGCTTTGGAGTGACTCTGCCATCTACGTGAATCAGGATTGAATTGTCTGATAGCACAGGATGTAATTAACATAATAATAATAATGTGCTAATTCTGTTTTTAAGCTAGGTTTTCCCTTTCAGAGTAACGAAAATAAGATGATTATAGATAGATAGTCTTTGTCCCCCATGTACAGACACAGCACAAACAGAAATAATGAAATGTACTACCCCTCCCCCACTACACACACACTGTCCCCCTCCCCCAATAACTAAACAACAAGCATGTCACACATACAGTAGGATGTACACATACTGCTCTGGTGTGTTCAAGTTCAGTACAGGCAAAATTAAAAACAGTGATGGTGAAGCCATGCCCAAAGAGATGAAAGACCTATCCACAGCCAACTTACTGTTTTCACTCCCAACAGAGCTTTGCTTTTATGCTCCATTGTGCTCTCTGTGTCCATGATTTGTACTTGAGCAACACAGTCTGTATGCATTTATAGATCTTGTTCTCCGTGTATACCCTTTTGGTTTTGTGCCTCGTTGGACTTAATATGCTAGAGCTGCAGTCACATGTTTGTAGTAACAGTGCGTGCTCCTGAGGATGGATATGCACACGTCATAATATGCTTTATTTTAAGGAGGAAAAATGGTGTGACTTTGTGTGTCAAGACAGGAAGCAGAGGCTGAAATCTACCCAGCGACGAGGCATATTGGAAGGGAAGATGCTTGACTTAAGCAGTCAGCTCTTTACACATAATGTATCTTTTATGAATGTTTCATGTGTTGACCTAATTCTTTTCAGAGCCGAGTAAAAGCAATGTGCTGCACACACGAGAACACACCACAGTATCCAGCTGATCCTTCAGACATCTTCATCCCACAACAAGGGGATAGGAAGGGCCGGACAAATAGAAACAGAGCTGTGATATGATGACTTGGACAGCCTTGGAAGAATAGAGGCTCTGTAGACCACCCCGATTCAGTTATTTTGGGTCTTCTTTTTTTTTTTTAAATCGACCCTGCATCCCACAGAGATGGGGAATAGAAAAAAAGCTTAGAGAGGGCTTTATCACAAAGAGATACTTTTCTCTCAGTGACAGATGTAATTAAAGCAAACGCTTAAGCCCAGAGCAGAAATGGAGAGACTCTGACAGACTTGAATCTCTCAGCAGTATAAAAAGAAGGAGGCAGAGGAGAAGAACGGGTGGGGGCAGCAGCTGCAAAAAATCAGTCTGCCAGAATTGAACGTGTCTTCGAGTGTGCATCTCCCTTTAGAATTAGGTCCTAAAAAGTAAAAATCAGCGCTATTAATCGGCAGCAAACTGCTGTCTTGTTGTGATTAGTGCCTACAATGAGAAATATATACAATTGCACAAAGTTGCTCCATATCGTCTTTTTCCGTTTGGAGCCAGGACATTCCACATAAGAAGCACAGGGTGTTGCCTTTCACACACATGTTGCAAACACGCCCTGCTATCTCAGACCAAGGCTAATGCTAGCTGACTTGGGCTAACAGGGTATCGTAATCAAGTAACGTTAAACTATGAACTATGAAGCTATATAGAGCCAGGAGACATTAGATTACCGTAGCATAATTAACTTGGCAAGTATATTTCCCCAAATGTTAAACTAGTCCTTTAATCAAGTAGTTTTTATCTCCACGACTAAAAAAAAACCTTACAATTACAGTGGCAGATACAAAAAGGAGTGAAAGTTTTCTGAATGGCCACTATAGAAGACAGTAAAAAAAAAAGCTGGCAGTTATAGAACAGGAAGAGATATGATACAGATGGCGATAAAAGTGCATACTTCAAGACAGTCCTCGAAAGCATTTATGGTGCTGCGCTTGTTTTTGTGTGGAGAATTTAAAAAAAGAAAAATCACACCTGCCAGTTACTGTGTGAAGTGGTGTTCCTGTTGTTGACTGTCAGTTACAGAATAACTGTGTTTGACAATCCAACAAGCACTCTGTTTGAAACATACTGACCCCCTCATGGTTGTATGTAATAGCTTTTGAAGGCAATGAAAGATGATACGGTCTGTTGTGCAGTTTGGAGGACTTGTTGAAAGTTAATCACCAACAATTTTGATTATCGATGGATTGTTCAAGACAAACATTTGCCGGTTGCTGCTAATCAAGTGTATCTGTTTTATATGGTTGTAAATAGAATATATTTGGGTTTAGGACTGTTTGACTAACATCACCTTTCTGGGAAGTTGCCATTGCCATTTCAATATTCATATTTTATAGACTAAAAAATAAATTGATGAGACAAAACCTTTTTTTATCTGCAGATACTGAAACTAATTGATAATTTCAGCCTTGAAACAAATCCTTTTACTAAGTCCAGGCAGCACCAAGTCCGACTTGAGAAACCTGGCCTCCTCCCAACCTTGAAACATCCCCTTCTGTGGAATCCCAAAGACTATTTAGTTTCCGCTCACACACTCCACACTGTCGAGGCTGTGCCTTCCCCACTGCTACAGTCTCCTATCTGTCACTGTGACACTGCATTGGCTCGTATGCTGTGGCTGTACCTGATGAATGATTCAGCAGATTTAAAAGGGGAACAGTACTGGAGTCAGGCAGCAGTGAGGTTTTATGAACGTAACATTTTTACACTTTTTTTGAAGCACGATGCAGAGCCTGTTTAGGTGTTTAATGCCTGACTTGACATTCTGGGTGAACTGTGGATTGCAGCTTTAATGTTTATTTGAATGTAACCCACAGGACTGCACATATTAAATTATGATGACAGCTTGCTTTCAACGGATATCTATTATGTATTTTTATTGATAGAACACAACAGACATTCAACCTGATGATTTGACATTTGCTGTGTCTGATAAGGTTAAAGAGGTTGTTAGCATAAACAGTTGTAGCCACCATATATGATCAGATACCTTTAAAAAAAAAGGGCCACTCAGCATTTCATTCAGACAAACGACAATAAAAGAGCAGAAATGTGATCCGTGAGGTCAGACATGCAGAGTAAACGCTGTTATATTACTGAAGGTTTGGAAGTGAATCAGATATTATAGAATTATAATATAATGACTCAAATACTACCTTAGTATACAGTATGTGTAGTTGTGTCCAACAATGTATTTCAGAGCAGATGATACAAAATAAAACAAACAAACAGAACAATAACATTATACCAACATGGAAAATGAATCTGAAACCGCAGGCAGTAAAGTTAATAGGATCACAATAAGATATGTCAGCAAAGGACAAACATATAGGCATGACAAGCAAGTAAATGAATGCAGAACGGAACGAGCTATTAAATAACAGTAGACGTTTCCTGCAAGCGGGCGGAATATTACACAACAGCAATAACAACAATCAGCGTGTCCTGATCTTCAAACGTTACTTTATGCTTCTGTGGCATTTCTTTCAAAAAGGAAATGTGCTTGTTAAGCACACACATTATATAATGTTTGTGCTTGTTAAGCACAAACATTATATAATGTGTGTGCTAGATTTTTTTTTTTTTTCTCGTTTTATAATTTTAGATGCTCAGTTAGTGTCTCCGAACATTATATTTACAAGGAGTGTTTATTTTGGTTCTTAGTAGATGTTAACATCTTATATTTAATGCTTAGTACTGAATTTAAACCACTACTGCAGAACTATAACTTATAATACAGTATGTTTAATAAAAAACAAAGTCTCTGCAAAGGAATTGTGGACTACATGTTTGATTATTAATATAGTTTTTTGTCAGGCTATGATTCAGTAACACAGAAGCTCTCTCATCACTGACAACGTGGCCATTTTGCAGTTGAGGTTTGCAATTTATTGTAAAAATGCTTTGCCTCAAATTGTTCCACAAATTAACCCCCCATAACTGCAGCTTTGAGCTGTTATTCTGCTGATGCAGAGCATGTTTCTCCATTTTCCATCATCTCCCCAGTGTCCGTACACACTCATATAGCCCTTTCCTCCCCCACAAACACACACACACACACACACATGCAAAAAGCCATACACTCACATGCTGCCACCACACATCAGGTACAGTGTACCGTCATTGAAATGTAAACTTTTTTTAAACCTTGTATTTAGAAGATTTACTAGATTTTTTTTGTTAAGCTATAGCCTGTATTTCCCCCATTTATTCTAAATGAAGCGTGTATACGACTCAGATGGACTCATTTTGTTCCGCTTTGACCAACTGTGTGGATGAACACGATCAGCTAATGGAAACGCTGATGCTCCGTCTGGATATGGGGAATTCATTATTACTAGTAGTGTTACATCACCTTGTTTCATATAATATTACCAGACTACAAGCTGCAGCGTTGCTCAGTCAATTCTGTTGAACAGAAGATATGATTATATGTTTTAGGCCCCACAACAGAGTTTTTATTGTTGCTAAGTGGCTGATGTTCAGTAAAAGTTATTCAAACTTGGGAGCACATTATTCCTTCCATAAGTTTATGCACATGTTTACGTTGCTTTAACATTTGTTGCATGCAATCACAGCCCCCCCCCCCCCATATTATATTAATATTTCCTATCTGTTTATATTATATGAATCACATCATCACTGCATCACTGCAGTCGCTCCAGATTCCTTCAGTTGGCAAGCTTGAGTTTTGAGGTGTCAGTTTTTTTTATTTATTTTTTTATGAACGGATCACAATTTGTGTGCGCAACCTTTTGGCATGTCTTCCACCCTCGACCGTATTAAATGAAGCCTTGTGAATAATGAATGAGATTCATGTTGACTGCGCAGCCTACACGTTTGTTTATATGCTTTGCTTACTGCTCGAATGTCCCAGAGGAGAAATCCAGTCATTGACTTTTATCATCTGCGATGCAGCTCAGGCTTTCCTGCTGTTAATGTTCGAGTGGCCCTCTAGAAAATCGATCTGTAACCACAAAGGCTTTTGTTTACACACAAGTGATGTTGTCTGAATAATTGATGATTAGTTTCCTGTACAGATGGAGTGTATGCATGTAGAGGAAAAAATATATAAAAATAGGTTTTTAAAAAGTATGTTTGCCTTTTGCTTTTGCTGCTGGAAAAAAAACCCTAAACACTACTAGACCAAATAAAAACTAAAAGCAGTAGTTTGCAATGATCTGAGTGTATTTCTTCTTCAGCTGTGATATTTTCGGTGGTATCATTTTCTGACCCAAATTAGCTGCCTGATTTGTTTATGCTTACATTTTTAGGCGATATTGTGAAACTTCCACTTATCTGATACTTATGTCGAAACAATGCGAAGCAATTTTATTTCTATTTTGTCTTTTTTTTTCTACATATGTTAAAACACATGAAAACGAGCTTCTTGTCTACAAGTTAAAAGTCCTGCATTCAGCATCCCACTTGAGTAAAAGTAAAAGGCTACCATTCACAAAGTTTTATTAATTCATGAAGTATCACAAAAGTAAAAGTACCATAATGTTGCTGCTATATTGAACTACTTTGTTTGGTAGTTTAATCCAGTGGTTCTCAACCTAGGGGTCGGGCCCCTCCAGTGGATCATAAAATACATTTGAGGGACTGAGTGATGATTAATGTGGGAGGAACGATATGAAAAGTAAACAGAACTACCAGATAAATTGCAGTGGACTAAAAAGTACAATATTTCCTTCTGTGGAGTGAAAGCACCTTGTATATACAAATATTACAGTGATAACTTGCATTGTGCCAAAATATATGTAAACTGTCCTCTGTGTGTATGCGTTGGATCAGCTGTTAACCCGTGTGTGTGTGTGCCCGTAGCCTCTACTACTAGTAGAGGATGAGTGTGTAGTGTGTGATTGTATAGTTGCCCTCCTCCTCCCGCCCAGAGGGGCGGGGTCCACAAGGAACATCCACACTAGCCGCAGCTGCAGATGTAACCCCGGTCGCTCATACTTTGTTTATGCTGACTTTAATCTCTCCTCCGGTCGCCGTTAAACTAGCTTTAAAAAAAAAAATTTAAAAAAATTAACACCGTTTTTAAAGCAGGTATTGCAACGTTTATTTCTTAAAATACATCCCGGCTGTGGAACCATCAGTCTAAGGTCGGTGTGAGCCCGAGAAGGACCGGAGAGCCGTGGATCATATGATATGACATGTAAGTTTAAATGATGAAACAATTCACTTTACGATAAATATTATATTGATTTATGGGCAATACGCGGGGAAACATAACATGTATTTGCTCTAAACATGCGATGATGATGCGATGATGATGCGACGTGCCTGCAGGGGACTTGTAGTGTCTTGAGTTTATGACCATATGGTACTCAGTACTTCAACCTATGACATGATAATATTACAAGAATATTCCCATAGTGACTTGTACTTTAGTGTGATATCACTGTGATGAACCTCTTCAATTATGAGACATTTTATAAATATATATATATAGTTACATAATGTGCTCAAAACATGAAGGGTCTTCAGTATTTTTTCCTGTTATACTCAGGACAGCAGATGATGTGAGTGATGAGGAGGTTGTAACTCTGCAGCTGCTCTGTGTTTGGCATCTTCAGCAGTTGCAAACCTTTTACTTTAAGATACTGCAAGCTTTAAAGTATCATTATTTTGGCCATTCATTTTATTTACGCTGCTCTCTTTTCCAGCATTTGCGGAAAGACGTGTTATTTTTCACTATCTACTGTATTACCACCTGTATAAATATTTCATTGTAACTTGCAAATTAAAAATACAGAGGCCGTCTGACTTACATTATGCATTATTACACGCCGGGCCGTGATTGGTCGCAACTCTCCGTCTTTCTGTGTAGCAACAGCCTTCCCCCTACACCCAGCAACTCCCTATTCCTCACGCCGTGGTGATTCTCTGCCTCCGAGGGGCTTTTCTGCAGCATCCAGCGTGGTAACCATGGCAACGGCAGCCTGACCCTGGGTGTGCTGCGACAGTTACCACATGCTTGACCTGAATTCCTCACCACATCCCAGGCGGGCAAACGTGACTTGGGCAGCTGACCTGCTTCTCATTGTCTGCGGTCAAGCAGGTCTGGGTGTCAATAAGAGCCAAGACGCCAATATGCTGCTTGTTCATGGATCAATACACTCTGTTATGTTTGGCCTTGTGTTGGTAGTGGAGTCTGTATGTTTGTAATGTTATCTCTAGTGCAGCAGTAGCAGGTCCATGATGGGTGAAAATGAATCTGAAGCCTCTGTGGGCAGATGAAACAGAGTCTCTTGCATAAGTCTGTGAACAACCTGTGGGAACATCTTAATGTTAAGCAAATGCTGACACAGCGATGCCTTGTTTCTATAACTGAAACTGAAAGTTGAGATGACATACCTGGCTGCTGTCTGCATCAGTTTGTCAGTTTTTCTGATATTGTGACTTTTTTTTTTTTCTTGGGTTGCCGTTAAAAGTTGGCGGCACCATCACATACCTGCCAGGTTTATGATCTGTAACTGTGGGGTTTTTTTTTCTATATAAATCACAGTACATTTCATTTTGTCTTCGTGTTATGTAACTGGGGGTAGTGACTGAGTGTGTGTAATTCATTTCTTAAGGGATAAATGAACAGATGTTGTGGATTTAGATGCTGCTTACTAAAAATGAAAGTGTTCATGGAGCGATCCTTGCACAACCCACAGCTCAACTGTAGGCTCCCTGAGGTGTCATCTTGTTGTCGGAGCCAGACTGTGTAGGAGTGCCTATTTCTGTCCTTTCTCCAAGGAACCCCTCTCTCTCTCTCTCTCTCTCTCTCTGTCTCCCTCTCTCTCTCTCTCTCTCAGTGCGGCATAGCTGAAGTCAGCCTCTCTGGTTCTCTGCCTGTCTGTCCATCACTGCGATTGCTCCTCTACAGCTTAACCTGCAGACTTAACAGTGCTTCAAGAAGTCATAGTACCAGCTAAAAGGGATACCCATTGATTAACAGTCACTGTCTATAGAGAGAAATCACAGCTTCTGCACACAGTTGGTCGATTCATGGATCAGTTGATCAACAAAAAAATGCCATATTGAAACAAGCAAACAGTGTCAGGACATGTACACACCGCACATGTAAGATTTTTACAACTCACTACTTGATGATGCCAAATTGTGCAACAGATTCAAGCTGTACGCAGTCTAAAATAGTGTAAAATCAGCAGGGATTGCAGGCTGCAGATGTCTGCATTGACCTTACAACAGGCATTTGTTGTGAAGCTGATTTTATTTATCCTGTGTGCCTTTCAAAATGTCTTTTTAAAAGCCATTCATTGTCTCCATGTTCAGGGCCAGGAAGGTCTGGCTGCCCTGAGATCATGTGAGTCACACAGAAACAATGCGATTCTCTGTCTTCTCCCAGCCGCTCACTTCATCTCAGAAATTAGACTGGAATCAATACAGCATTTACAGCCAGTGACCCACATTCACTGCTCTCACATGATGGAGTGTCAGTAGTATTCAGCCTATTGTGTTACAAGGGATTTTAAGAAATTCCCTCAGTCCTCAACATGCTGGAGCACTGATTGATGTCACTAATGCCTGTGTTCAAAATGGATTTTGTTGTCTGTGGCCTATTTTAAAGCAGCTCTGTCTATTTTTGTGTTGTAGATGTGATGGACCAGCAGAGGGCGCTGCATTCGGGTTGCCTGGTCTCAGGGGTTCGTACGCCTCCTGTGCGACGCAACAGCAAGCTGGCCAGCCTGGGACGCATCTTCAAGCCCTGGAAATGGAGGAAAAAGAAAAACGAGAAGCTGAAGCCCTCGGCAAGTGAGTGTGACATAGAGACCTGTGCCTCCATCAGAGGAGGTGAACATTGGGCGGTTTGCATGAGTGGTGAACAGAAAACATGAGATTATTTTTGCAAATAGACCCGGGCTGTTGCACATTTTATTGTCCATGCTATCCACTGGACCTATTTCATAAATTGTTTGTGTTGTTTAGCGGTGGACAAGAAGGCAGCTGTACGACAGAAGAGAGATGACCTTGTCAGGAGGAACCCTGGGGAGACGGAAACAGGTGCAAAATGAAAGATGAAAACACACACGCGCGCACACACACACAGACACACATATGACTCCAGGCTGATTACAGCTCACTTGTTTTGCCACATGATGCCCAATGAAGACTCATTCATGTCCTCTTCCACTGTGCACTGTATGCAGAGTCAGATCTTGCTTGTGGGGGTAACAGTGAAGATCCAGACACCCCGACACACTCAGACGGTGAGGACAGAGATGAGGAGCCCATGGCACCTCTGGCCAGCACCACTGAAGACCTGAGCAGCGATTTAGAAGCCTCAACAGGTAGAATACAGTTATGTGGCTTCATAGAAAATATAGAAGTCCACAAAGCACAGGATCTGATATTCTGTTAGATTTAAGGGTTAAAGCTGTAATATGCAATTACACATTTTAACAGTAAAAAGAGATATCTGGGTAAAGCTGCGCTTATCAATATTTATATATAAACAATAGATCAAATGACTATGTGTAATGTGAAAGGGGTCTCTGGTGGTGACCCACAGAGTCATCACCAAACTCTAAAGTGCATTTAGCAACTTTTAGCTCAATGTTTTTTGACATGGCTCCAAATTCTTTCTGAGGTGCAGTTTTATTGGCAACAGATGTAGTTTGAAACATGTCTCTGATGGTCCACCAGGTGGAGACAGAGACTTCAGGAAAAAAAGTCAAACCTTAGCATTACCGTTGCTGTTGCTGCATTTCAGTACAAGATGTGACGGAAGATTCAATGACAGTGGGAGATCCCAATCAGAGTGAAGACGGCGAAGATGACCGCACCTCACTGAGCGACCCAAGTGACGAGCAGTCGATAGGGAAGGTGGAGGCCGTTGAAGGTAAACAGGAAGTGGCAGTAGCTCAGCCTCAGAGACGGGCCAGCACCCCTCCTCCACCCAACCTGCCTGTCAAACTGCTCACCAGACTGGGCAGCCTTGATGGTGAGTTTAGCAGGATAACAGTGATGGAAAGCCTCACTGATTTGCAGCGGTTTGTCACTTTGATGATTTTCCTTCCCAGGTGCTCCTCCAGTGCCAGTGAAAAAGTCTCCAGCCACCTTACCGAGGAACTTCACACTTCCCAAAGACCCTCATGGGTCTTTGTTGAGAGGCAGGATCTCCACACCATCTGGGTCCCCCCACCTTGGGGTGCTACACCCTCAGCTGCCCCCTAGCTGCATCATTGAGGAACTGCACCGCGCCCTGGCCACCAAACACAGACAGGACAGGTATAACTTGAAGTGTTCAGTAATAAAAAATTAGAAAATTACACATGTTGTCACATGTTCTGATATCCCAAGAAGACATCTTTTGTTCACCAGTCCAAAACCTGAACATATTCAATTTAAAATGATATAAAACACAGAAAAGCAGCAAATATACAGCATGTAGCTATTTGGTCTTTTTTTTTTTTTTTTACTGGATTTTGGAAACATGCAGAGAACATTAGCAGCCATCACATGATGGGTTTTCTTGTTTTTGGATCGATCGTGAGCATTTTAACACTCATCATCAGCCTTTAATTAAGTTGTAAGTAACAGTCTTGTCATGTGATTGTATGACCTCAGTTTCCAGGCGAAGGAGGTGCGCTCATCTCCGAAACGTCGACTGGATGGCCGTCTGTCCCGCACGTCCAGCACAGAGAAGGAACCTGCCGGCGAGCCGGAGAGCAAGAAAGAGTCCGATGAGAACAAAGAGAACTGGCGTCTGGATGAATACTTGAGCGACCAGGACAGCTGGAACGAGTCTGTGATCTCTGGTAGGTCTGCTGACAGTGGACATGTGGCTCAGTATTTGTGTTTTACTATTATCTGCCTCTTAACATACAAAGCCAACAAAATCTGGGAACTCTGTCAGTGGATAACATTGCTGATATTTGTTTACATTGAGATGCACAACAGGGAGATTTGCAGCCATGACGGATAGCTGACTTACCGGTGTTAAGTTTCAGCGGCCCGTCAACATCTGCTGCGGTGGCCTAATTCTTGGCTATTCATGTGGGTCATTGGTGCTCGGGCCGCCTGCGGTTAACGTGTCTGACTGTGAGGGGAAAAAAAACGTTAAAAGGGTAGACCGCGGAATTATGACGGATGCGACAGATGTGCACGCCACCAGCACATCAGCACATGGGTGACGTGACGTGATGGGTGATGCAGCAGAATGAAACAAATAGATTTCCAACATGTTTACATTCTGTTGTGGAGATTTGTCTCAAGAATTTACAGGAATGTTGTTTAAATTTGATAAATCTGACAAGAGCAGGTCAGGTAGGAACTAGTGTGTGAGATCGCAAGAGGCCTGTGGACAGCGGACAGCCTGTAGGAAGGTTTTTGCATCTAACATTTACCTTCAAACTAAGCATCCTCATCATGAAGCATGGCGATCGCAGCATCCATCATGCTGTAGTGAAATGTCTCACTAGCCAGGCCCTGAAGGTGGAGGACATCAGGAATGCAGCAAAACCAAAGACATCCTGGAGTAAAACTTGCTGCAGTCTGCAAAAGAACTGCAGCAAGTGGGAGAAGATTTACAGTATTTTCCAACCAGCTAACCCCCAAACACGAATACAAAGGAATGAGTTAAAAACTTAGAAAAGCCCAGACCTCCATCCAATCCAGAATCTGTGGCTGAACTGGAAAATTGTTGTTCCCTGCATATATTCCTCATGCAACTTGACCGAGCATGAGGAGTTTTGCAAAGAAGAATGAGGGAAACTTGCAGACTTATCCACATCGACTCAGGGTTGGAAAAAGTTGAATCAATTCAATTCAGTGTTATTCAAAATTATACAATAAATATAAAACACGAGAATGTGTGAGGAGGGTGAACTTTTATATTTATACATAAATAACATTTAACCCATTATAAGACAGAAAAGGTGCATACTTGAACATTTTGAAATAAGTATGTAGGTATGTGTTTAATTAAAAAGGAGTTATTTAACACAGTTGTATCTCAGGTTTTACGAGAACGCTTCAAAAGCACGCTGTGTGGCGATTAGCATCAGCTCAGCGGGCTCAGGCTGAAAAAATGTGTCTAGGAGCTTGAAAACCACTGTGTCGTTAACCTTAATGTTTGTGCCCAACAACAACAACAGGGACCCTTCCACGGCGGATGAGGAAGGAGCTGCTGGCTGTGAAGCTTCGTAACCGACCCAGCAAGCAGGAGCTGGAGGACCGCAACATCTTCCCTGTCCGCAGCGACCAGGAGCGGCAAGAAATCCGCCAGCAGATAGAGATGAAGCTCGCCAAGTGAGTCGCTCTGTGTGGACTCAGATCAACTCGCCGTCAGCTCCCCCCCCATCAGCCCCCCCACCCTCCTCTACCCCATGTATGTGTTTTTCATCACTCAACATCACTGTTGTCCGCTTGCCTGTTTCCCTTCCACCATCCACCAACAAAGGCTTAAACTCACTGTGAATCAGACAGAAGGGCAACCCCACCTTAAGTAAGTTTATCTGCCATGTTAGTCAGAGTTTGGCAGCAAGACCCAAGAAATAGACAGTCCCAGCAGGAAACTGCTCTGTAGCTCTGTAGTTAAAGTGGCTATAAATGACATTTTTTTTATAATAAGAGTGTATCAAATGACAATGTGTAATGTCAGAGGCATCATTCATAGTGATGAAACTGCGACCTGCAGCTCCTCGCAGCTCTACAGAGTTTTATAGTGAGTTCCAGCTCATTGTTTAGCTGTCTGGCTACAACTTTACGGTTTCGGCTCACTCTCAACTCTCTCATAGTTTAGTTTTCTGCCACAGCGGGCAGCTGTTACTTAGAGAGAAAGCTCTAAAAATTCACTGTACTTGCTCAACAGATGCAGTTATCTGTAGACTAGCTGGTGAACATAGTGGAGCATTTAGCAGTTAAAGAGCCAGATATTTCCCCCAGGAGTTGATAGAGAGCAAAAACAGAGCTTAAAAAAGAGAGTGATTTTAGCTTTTCTAGTTTTCTTTTTCACCAGCTCCTAAGGGAAACAACTGACTCTTTAGCTGCTAAATGCTCCGATATGTTAACCGGCTAACTTCTGCTGTTTGATGCTCTCAACTATTTAGCTGAAAACAGCGGCCTGCTGTAGCTGGAAACAGGGTTGAAGAGAATAGTAACACTGAAACAAAAAGGTCTTAAAACCGAAAACAATAAAAGTCCGTACGTACCTATCTACGTAGAACGGATATTATTTTGACACCACGTACTATCATGTACGCTGATAATTTACATCATAAAGATTTATGTTGGCCTAAAGAAAATTATATAAAGCCTCTTCTGGGTCATGGGTAAAGGGCGTTCGCTACCACGTAATCCGGGCACATTTCTTTCACATTGTGTTACCGGGCTATTAGCTACATCTAGCTAAATCCAGTGCAATCCATTACAACAGCCCTGCAATTAATCCTACCTTTGCAAAGTTGATCCGTTCATGCAGAGACTCTGAGGTGTAGATGGTCATTCAGGAGGTTGTATTCTGTTGAATATGTATTGCATTATATTGATGCAGGCAAAATATCAGTATGTCTTCTAATCACATTACAAGCATTCAGAATAATAAGAAGAAGAGGAAGGTTTTTTTTTTTACTCCTATCACTCATATTTCATCTTTTGTTTCTTACAGTGCTTCATGTCACCTTTGAACTCTGCGTGCATGATATGTTGCTTCCTCTCCTTCTCTTCTTCTCTCTCTCAAACTTAAATTGCGATGCATGTTGTTCAAGTTGCAATCAAGTCATTCCTGGTTCATTGCAGAAAAATGTTATGATTGGTATTAATAGTCGCAGCAAAGATTTTTGTTAAACGGCTGTTCTGCTTTTCTCGGATGTGGTTTTTCTGGGTCAGGTGGTCTGATTTTTTTTTGGAGTGTGGAACAGGATTTTCTGAAAGGCAGAGGAGGAATGCGTAATCGTATTTGTCGTGTTATGTAAAAAGACAATAGGCTGTTATTATGGGGACTTTAATAGGATTAACAATCAAATCAGGTTGTTTGTTTTTTTTTAGTGAATAATACAGTGGCAGGGTGTGCTAGAAGGCTTATGCAATGCTCAGAGTGGGAAAAAGGAGGGTTCACTCCTCTCTTAAAAATGTAGTCACAACACTAAATGTATTGTTTGGACATACATTAATTTTATACTGAAGCAAAACGGCCGCCTTCTTCATTGAAACTGATGAGCGTCCGGTGTGGGTGCAGGACAGTGAAACGTGCTTTGTGCTATAGCTGTCAGCACGTTACCTTTGCTAAACCACGCAGCTGTGATAATAGCCTGTTAGCGAGATGTTAACACCTTACTGTGTGCTAAATGCTGCTAAGGTGCAGTCACAAAGCCTCCCCTTTATTAAAAAAAAAAAAATATATATATATATATATATATATAGCTACGTAGGCTTTGCAGACACTCCAGTAATGTTTTGTTACTGTTTACAACTGACACAATATTTAGGTGAGGTTAGGTCATAAGTGGCCCACTTCCACGTTAAGAGCCACTTTATTGTGGGATGTACTCAACTGGTCCTTGTTGCTGGATACTATTTGATATATATATCATTCAACATGGCACTTCTTTAAAGCTGCTCTAATCCACATTTTTGCATCAACAATGGGTAAAATCACTATCTGTAATGTGAAAGTGATGAAGACACACAATCCTCACCCAAACCCGACTATCTATCCAGCACCAGATATTAGACTTTAAGAGTAGGTGGTAAACTGGGGGATATTGGAGCATTTATCAGATTTTTCCTCAGGAGTTAGTGGAGACCATAATAGAGCTAAAAGTAGAGTGAAAATTGTTGTTACATTCACCAGGTGGCCAGACACATTTATCCGAAGATGCTTGTAGTTGTTGTTCTGTGTCTCCTGCATGTGTTACTAAGTCATTGTTTGCTAACAGGGTTGCCATATCAACCTCATGAGGTGATAATATACAGCACCAAAGTGGCCAATAAATCAGTTACTATAGGTTGAAGTTGGCTGTACAGTGAAAAATACTATTTAACAATAGTTGTATGTGCCAGTTTAGAAATGAAGGTGTAAAACTAGTTTGAAAAAAATCTATTTGTTGTTGCCATGGTATTTGGTAAGTATAATAAAGACTTATTTAGTGGGAAGTCACTCTCATAAATTAAATAAATGGACCAGGAGTTGTTGTCCTCTGATCTGCCTTTTTTTCGAGGAACATCGGGTGCATTCAGTTCCTAGTAAAATGCTTGCTTCAGGATGTTGTCTTCCCTGGATTTGAGGAGGAATTCACATATGCACAGATTAAAACTGGATATGGCAGTAATAATATCCTCCCTCCTTTGTTTTTCTTCCCTACTGGCAAGAGAAAATGCTTTCTTTCAGCATGAAGTGCAACTTGAAACTGTGAATATTTTTCTTTTGCGGTCTGTCCATTTAAAGTGCTGTAGTGTTGTAGAGAGTCAAAGTATTTTTAATCTTATTAATGAGACACAGCCTTAATAAATTAGGGTGTATATATATATATATGGTATTTGTAATGTGGTGTGCGTCTTGTGAAAACAAAACGTAACCCAAATTTATGTTTTCCTGACATTGCTGAGTCTCAACTGTCCACAAACAATAGACTTTTTCAGAGCTCCATGCCTTTATTGTGAGGACTTTTAAGGGTTTTTCTATGCTAGACTACAGAAGAGCTCACTATAAATGTCATCACTGGAGAGCTCACTGAACAGAAATCACAGAGGGAAGACATATTGATGTGGGTTTTTTTTTTTCCCCCACAGAGAGTGGTGCAGAGTCGTCAAATCAAAGTTATTGAATTGTAAGAAGTTCAGTTCAAGTCAGTCAGCCTTTCATCATCCACGGAGCAGCTCCAGAAAGTGACACATCACACATCATCACAGATGATTTCCTTCATTTGACTGTTCATGCTCACACATACTGAAAATTTCTGTAGCAGAAAGGTCACCATTGGAGTCAGCAAACTCCAGGGAAATTGAATCCCTGGGTGTCCTGGGTGTGGTTTCATTACATTCCCAGTACCATCACAGTTCACAGCAGCTAATTAGAGAGATGAAGACTTTGAGCCAAGAGAGAGAGAGAGTGAGAGATGGTTTCCTGCTCGACCACAATGAGAAGGAAACGGGGCAGCAAGTTTTTGATGAGCCCTAATTAATTTACAGCTAAGCCTTTTTGCTCTCCGCTTTGTAATTTAACTGTGAGATGAGTAAAGCATGGTAACATTCACATTGGCTAAATAATACTGCCCATGAGCTTCTCTGAGCCTGGCATCACGCTTCTCCATGTGCCTTTTTCCCTACGCCCTCGCCCCAGGCATTTCACAGCTGTGTGTCAATCTGGAAAGCCAGAGTAGCTGCGTGTGCGTGTGATGTATGCGACGTTATCATAAACCAAGTCTGTTCCAACACGCTTTGATCCATGTGAGCTTCTCCGTTTGCGTATTGATAAATTCCAGCAAGTAATTGCAGAATAGCAAGAAGCATGATGCATAATGAACTTAATTACTGAACATGCCAGTAAGGATGTTGGAGCACTTTGGCTTGTAGTCTGCAGGAGGCATAAAGTGAGACAAAGCTACACCCCACACACACACTATGAACTGCTTATGTAAAGTGAACTCCTGATTACTCTTGCATAATAAAAACAGGAAGAGATCAATTATGTGTCATAAGGGGTGACAGTGGAATGCTGGGATATGAATAACGAGTACACAGTGTTAAGGACAGAGGTCAGAGCATCTGATCTGTTGTGAGCCAACCCTGTTGGTTATACAGTTCACTCATTGTGTTACATTACTGCAGTGATTAATTTACTACAGCATTGGTGCCACGCTGTACTTAAAGAGAGATTATCTGAAAATGATTAACAACAGTTATTGAGATAGCAACATAGACAAATATTGTAAATTAGACAAATGGTATTGTCAGTACTTCCCATAAAATAACTAAAAACAATGAACTAATCCTTACTAACAAGTGAGAGACTGATATATCTTATTCTTCTGTGCCACAGCGCTTCAAAAACTATTAAAAATGCACAAATGAGCCACATTGTTGCACTGGATATGGCAGTCCCTTTTAATATCTAATCAGTAACGGTAATAGCAATTGTAAATATCACGCAGTACCATCAGGGAGGCACCTGATCAGTCCCAAATATAACACACACACACATAAAACAAGAGAGAGAGTGAGAGAGAGAGATATGTGTTTTATGTTATCAGCAAAAAAAACTATAAAGTGCATTTAGCATGAGCAGCTGTAGCCATCGTGGGCGAAAAAGCATGAAAACAAATACATATTTGTAGAAAATCCAAGAAAAGACATTGCTCTAATGGAGTCAGTAGTAGTAGTGTAATAGCAATCAGCACACAAAATGAGCTGTAAATATAAAATTCATCAGCTTTAATAAGACACTAGTAAATTAGTTTACAACACAGATTCAGATATTTGATTCTGTGCCGCAGAACGTAGAATCATGCAAACACTAAAAACTTTGGGTGGGTGACACCATGGAGCCAGGTCCCGAGCTAGACGCTGTGTTTGCAGCCTGGTGCCGCCGCAGCACTGAGCTCTGTGACTGACGGCAGGACTGGCTGGCCTACAAGAGTCGTCCACATCAACTGAGTCAGAGCCGTGGACAGCTGAAGCATGCCATTGTCTGGGGTGATGGCACCATGTGCTCGTCTGCCAGCGTCTCTGTCCTGCTGACCACATGGTCTGTCAGAGGACATGACGAGCCCCTCCTGGCAGCTTGCACAACAACAACAACAAAAAGCCGAAGGGACCCTCTCCCATGAACCCTCTCTAAACATCCATCCTGTACCAGTGATTGTGTACACATTGAATGAATCATACTGAATCTGTCGCACTGAATGGGTTGTGCTGAATCGAACAGAGCAGTGTTTGTGGAGGTGGCTGGCACGCTGTGTCCTGTCTGAAGCACTCATGGCAGTGTGTGAATGCTGTGAAGGGCCTTGGGTGGCGCAGCTGTTTGTACAACATCAGGAACAGAACAGCCTTCATCGCGGACAGAGAACAATCAGTAATTCTCACCTTGACTCTAGTGCAGAGCAGCGGGAGACATGCCAGGCAACGTGATGCCGAGGCATTCATCTGAGTTACCACCTTAGTCTGCAGTCAACATCAGCTGAAAATAAGTTGATTACATTTTGCTTTCATCCAATCAGATTCATTGGTCAACTTCAGCAGAAATGCATCGCTCTTTGCCTCAGTGCCTGCCTTTTTTTAAACTTCTACTTTGGGGCTGTCGGAAAAATACATTTAAAAGTTGATCTGAAGCTTATATGAGGCTTCAGCGGTCGGAGTTAATCATATCAAGTGGATATCTGACGCATTTACAGACTTGTTAGCGTCAAATTCCCTCTGTGTTTCCTCGGACAGTGTTTCCCTTTTGGAGCTGCGGTGGAAGTAGGCTATAGCAGCTTATTAAAAAGACTAATGCTGAAAGATATCGATTTATGTTTTATCATCATATGCCATATACAGCTGTATATGCCATTGATGCAAACTGACCTGAGATAAACCTCACTATTCACTTTCGTCTTAGCATCTGGTTATTGAAGGAACCCATCATCATTATAATTTGCAGGAGATATTGTAATGAGCCTCACAAAGGCTACATTTCCTCATTAGTGCACTGCAGTGACATTCTTTGGTTTATCTCGAATACAGACACTTGTGTTCTTAAAGTTCATTCAATACAAAGGTATAAAAAAAAAGGACCTTAAATTTTTTTTAATTTTGTTAAACATTTCCTCCAAATAAAAAGTTGTAGATTGATGGTGCAGCCTTCTGAAAACTTGACTGTAAATAATAAAAAAAAGAACAAATGTTAAAACACATTAAAAATAATTCTAATTTTTTTATCTAATCCTCACAGAAACCCACTATGCAGTGCTCTTCATTGGTGTAGTGACACATCCATTGATATATACTGAAGAGGACGTGGCATGTTTCATTGATTTACATTACTTAAGCGTGGCTCTCTGCAGCAGAATGCAGAACAGTGGGCTGGCCTGGGATAGCAGAAGGGAACCCTCTGCATCTAAATATAGCTCTCGCTGGCAAAATATTGCCGCAGCAGCCATAATCAATGTCCTACCTACGTCACAGCTCAGCTTGTCTTCCTTCCTCCCTTTTCCTGGGTGATGGCGAGATTATATTTCCTCTCCCTCGTTCCCCTCTGATTGAACCGTCCTCACTCGCCTGCAGGGCTCTGCAGGCACAGTTTACTGCAATGAACTACATCTCCATCCCTGTGCTCTGTTATGTTAAACAAAGCTTTAATGCAGGCATCCTCTGCTCATCATTATATAAATATGAAGACCTTCCTTAATACGGCTGAGATTTTGCTGCACTAATAAAAAAAAGAGAGATTAGATTAGATACTGAGATTGAAGTAAATGAAGCCAGTTTATTTAACCACAAAACACGAAATAGACCATTTTAAGACATTGGGAGTATTCTTCTAATGTCAATACAACCACAGCTATATTTTCAACTGTCATCCAGCTACATAAATGTCACGCAAAACTTTTCATATAAATATAGGAAGTAAAAAATTGATGCAAAGAATTATTACAGGTTGCAATGTGAGAAGAGGAGCGAGCTTCCCTCACACTCACAATGGTCATTAATTAAAGCTGCAGCAGCAGCAGCTTCCATCATATCGTTACTCTTTAACTCACCGCCGTTCATTCTCTTTCTGCACTTTGCTTTCTGCTTCCTACCACATATCAGATGACAAATATTCCATTAGCATTGTAGCTGATAAGAGTCATATCTTAAAGGGGGCATAATCTGCACATTTTCAGGTCTATATTTATATTCTGGGGCTCTGTGTGTGATTTGCAGTTTAAAAACTCTCAGTTCAGCCTCTGTCTGAAACAGGCCATTTAGCTCTTGTCTTATTAATTATTAATAATAAGCCCAATCGGTTCTGATTGGCCAGCTCTTGGAAACTGTTCTTCGGTCAACTTCCAGCAGCTCAGGAGGCTATGTAAACAAACAACAGTACTTATTTTTCTTATTCTTTACTCGAAATATATATATAAACTTCTATATGTGAGTGACCAACACAAACAACCTGTGGAAGTAGAGGTAACATTGTATGTGTTCAGAGCAGGCTTGTTTTGACTTGTCGGGATCATAATTTTTACATATTCACTATTTTTGTAATTTTGACCATGTTGAATATAGACATATAACAGTCATAAAAGTCACAAAAAGCATACGCCCCCTTTAATAAAGCCATAAGGAATATTTATGTAACACCACTTAGACTTACAGATAGATTAATCAAACAATAGACTTTATGAAAAAGGTTTTTTTTTTATCAGGCAATTAAGTGTAAGTGTCAACTTTGAGATCTCAGTCCTGATAACCACTTAAACTAAACAGGTATAAGACACGTAATCCTGGTTCGGATGTTATCAGACTTCTATCCTTATAGCTGGGTTACAGCTACAAAGATAAAAAAAACAGCCTTTTAAGATAAACAAGAATACCTGTCTGGTTGTATGTCTGGAAATTGTACACACACATATATCGTATATGGAAGTCCAAAGGTTGAAGAACGAAAGCCACAGTTTCACACAAATAGTTGCAGCCAGCAGTGTTTGTGCTTTTGTTTGTGAAAGAGATTAGCTTGTCTAGACATATAGAATAAAGCCAGGTAAGCGTTTTGACTGGAGCTCACTAATGTAACAAGATTATGAAAATCGTGTTCATGAATTCATGAATTAGATGCATATCAGTCATCCGTTTTTTTTAAACAGTTTTTACTTGAGTTTTTTTTTTTGGCAATACAAATGTGCTGTTGGCTAATTTTGCTCTGCAAGAAACCTCTTCAGCCATACTTCACTAATAAGATTATTTCTGCTCCCAGGTTTGCTCTCACGTCTCTGTAACAGAACCTCCAGTCAGCAAGTCTGTTCATTTTGGGTTATTACGTGGCAGAAATTTGACAGGAGCGATGTAAAGGAAGAGAAAGGCAGAGGAAGGGAAGACACTGATGGTGATGACAGGAGCCTACTCAGTATTTGCCTCAGTCTGTGGAGCCATTGAGGAACCAATAATTGGATATTTGTGGCAGATGGACCAATTTCTGCTGACACCACATGTCACTGTTGTGAATCAGGATAGAGCAGCTAACCACAGCTGCTGTCCAGGACCACTATAAATAACCCAGTATTGAATGGACCACGCGGCAGCTGACTGCAAGACATTGATATTAGCATTTAGAAATACCACTGCGAGATTGGGTGTCACTCTGAACTCGCAAGTAGAAAAGTTAGCGAAAAAATTTATTTTCCATTTTATGGCTAATGAGCGCTCCACAAAAACCCTAAAACACACACACACACAAGTGTCAAAACCGAGAGGAGGATGAGGGCTGTATTGATCATTTCACCGACTTCAAAATAACAGTTTTCTTAGACATGACCTTTAATCTCTTTTTCATTCACGCTCTTTAAAAATGATATTACTGCGAACTGCATTCAACACGATAGCAGTTTCCAAGCAACCAATGCTGTCAGCTGGCGACCGGCCGCTCTTCCGTGCGGAGCTGCAGAGAATATTTTCAGTTTCATAATCTTTTTGAATCTAGATGAAATATTAATGACTGCTCTTTTCGGGCTTCCCTCCCTCTTTTTTTTTTACCAAGGCAAGAGATCGCTTTTACAAAATCCAGAAAAGTCTGAGTACTCAGCTTCTACAACAGTGTAGAGACTTTTCAAAAGCTTATTTGGGGCAGAAAACTGTATTACTATAAGGGATGTCTGCACAGTGTAATTGATGCATAAACCATCTTAGACCAGCAGTCCAGACACAATACTTATTGGAAAGAAAAGTAACTTTTTATCACCCATCTAAATTAAAGTAATAGCTGCTGCCATTTTGACCCTTCCTTCCATCTGCAGACACTTATTTTCTTTCTTTTATATAACTGCTGTGTCCATGTTTGTGTGTGCAAGTGTGCGTTTGACCTACAAAACTTAAGGGTTTTGTTAACTGAAGCATATTCACTGCTCAGGGGTGTAGAGTGTTACATTGGCTGTCCTCTGTCTTCCTGGATACTTTTCTCAAGAAGGAAACTATTGTAAGCTATGGACGTACATTACTGCCGCCATGACAAAATACATTTGCTCAGAAAGAAAATGGCAATAACAGTATAATTTTCATGCTATAATGCAATTTATGTGTTATTACTACTAATGATAATTAGGGTTTTTTTTCGATATTGCTACATATTTCTGACTATATATTTATATAGTCAGAAATATAGTTATACAGTTCTTTTTGGATGGTTTCCTTATTGTGTCTTAAAAGGACCTTAAAATCTTTACTTTAAGTGACAAACCTGTAGCTGTAACACTTTCTTTACCTGTAGGTGGCAACATTAACATATGTACATATGTACGCCTTTTTTTTTGTATATGTGTGATAAGAATATTTTGTAACAACACGACTGATCATAACCCTTGGTTGCAGATGTTGATTACAAATATCTGACTCTCTGACCGAGCCACTTTATCGTTCGACAGTAAATGAGAGCACATCCGCAGTCAGCTGAGGGTTGAAACAATGAAGACAGTGTAGAGTTTTTTGCCTCTGCGGTTTCACACGAGGACATTTCTCTCAGGATGTGCCTCTCCGCTTTCTATTTGTGCCTCTACAGTGAGCAGCATCACAGCCAGGCATCAATCCAATTACAGGACCGGAGTTGGCAGATAATGTAAATGAGGAGACGTAAGCGCCGGATGACACAGCCTGCACATATATGGCACTACGTGAAAACCTCAAATTACATGTTGTCACTGCATTAGACCATCCCTGCCCTACATGCAGTAATTAACATTATGCAATAGCTGCGAGTACCCACTTATTAAAATGTCAAAAGTCTCAAAGCCTCTGCCCACTCAGTGAACACTATTGTTTTTCTCCCCGTACTAAACCTTCCCCTCATGCCAATTTAGGGTCAGATCACCAGTGATCAGAGATGCGACCCATGTGACATATGTGGCTAATTCTGTTGCTTGTCACTGCTCCATTTCTCAGGCTATAAATAAACAGATACAGTAGAGGGTGAAGGCGGGTCGGTATTTGTTCTACCAGTCTGGGCATTGTCCAACTCCAGTATTGATTCTGGCTTCCCAGTTGACTGTAAGAGTGTTCATTATGCAAACAGAATCACACATTGATTTTTAAATAGGTTAGATCCGCTATGTTGACTAATAGATGTCCATTGTTTTCGATAATCAATATTTACTCTGTTATTTCAGGACAGTTGTACTTTGATAAGGTAAGACACTCAACTCATTCTCAGATTTTTTTGAATATTGATAGGCAATACTTTTGCACGTAATGGACATGTAGCTCCGCTTACAGAGCCAGATGAAGTTCCGCTGTGTGAAAGTGTATGTGTGGTAACCTATAGAGTTGGAGGCCGACGATGCTATTTGAAGTTGCCTCCTCCACACTGTGCTCCCAGCAGGCTGTTTGAGAGCCAGACACGATCCCCCGCTTGATCTGTGGACCCGAGCTAAAGGGCAAAGCCTTGGAGACAAACAAATGGCTAGATAAAGAATTTATTCTTGGTTTCATGTTTGAGTCTTTGAATGTGTCCCATTCATCTAGCATCAATAGCGCAGCGAGCCTTTGAAGAGAGCGAGTTTTAAACAGTGGTTTTAAAGTGCTCAGTGGTTTACTGAGCATTTCTGTAACTGTTGAGATATATTAGTGTATGATGGGTGCAGTGGAGTGTCCAAACGTTGTTTTTCTCCAAGTCACGGTCTTGCATATCATATTCATGACCTAATAACAGGAAGACATCCAGGTCAACGCTTACAGACAACCAAGTGCTGGCATCAAAGTTACATAAACGTTAAGGTTCTGGTAGGCTAGGGTTAAAGAGGCTTCTCTTGATTATTCCTGAAAACTACCTCCCCCAGCTGCCCTCTGCGCCTCCCTGTATCCAAGGCTCTCTCAGACTCCACATCCGCCCGTGGCGCTCCTGTCCTCGGGCTCTATCACTGAAGGGAAGGAGCGAGGAAATTAGGATACACCTCAGTGGGCAGTAGCAGGCCACCGCCCGGCCCGTGGTGCCTGACTCATCCCGTTCTCCTCCACTTTTCATGGGCTGACATTCCCATCAGCCCTTGCTCTTACAGGCAGCTCATTTCTTTGACATGCTGGTGAGTTCTCCAACAAACGAGGAGCTTTTACCTCTGACCAAGCAGAGTGGGGGAGTACTTGTGAAGTGCAAATCGCTGCAGGAGGCTGTGACTAAAAAGGCCCATTAGGATTGTTTTGCAAAATAGCAACAGTCTGACTCATATGTGTTTCTATGGCAGTGTTTTTGGATGATTGCCTTAAATCCACAGCAAGTCTTCGAATATAAAGTAGTACATGCGATACATCTTTTTTGGGTTAAAGTGTACAGCTGTACAGATTTGATTCACTTTGTGAAGTGAGGCAAATGCTATTGACCTGAATGTTTTCTACTGCAGACCACACATCCTACTATAGCTCTGCTCCATTTAGCACGTCAACCCCCCCCCCCTCAGCTTTCAATATTGCCATGTCTGTGATTGTGTTTGTAAGCCCTCAGTGGTCCCAGTCACAGCTGAAACCATCACAGGACAGCTGGCTTATTTTAGATCTGCACTCAAGGTGCTCTCCACCCTGTCATTGGTCTTGGGGCTGTGGACTAACTGTTCTGGCTTATAAAAGGTTTTCCAAATTTTTTCCCTGAACTTTATCCATACCATAGTTGCCATGTGCAAATACTGTAGAAAATAAAACATTGGCATGGTACTAATGGTACTAATAAACCAAAGGATATAATCATAACATGCTTAGGTTTTGTCTGAGTTGTTTTGTGGAAGATGATACATAATCTTAAAACCTATGCAAAGCCATTGTAAAGCCTTGATGCCTTGATGGCAAAAGCGTTTGCTGGGTACAGTAAGTACTTCTGAGATGATGATGATGCCAGTTTGCCCTGCTGTTCGACTTAAAAAGGGTCTGTCCACCTTAATAATTTGGAGGTTGAGGGTTGTCCTGCTCTGAAGAAGACACAGTGTTCCTAGTAAATATAATGTCCTTTTTTTCTGTCAGCACTTCAAGCTACTGAGCTGGTCAGAACAACATCTGATCTAATTTTCTGCTCTCCTCTGCTGTGTATTGTCCCCGCTGCTGGTGTGAATCATACCTTCAGCTTGGTTAGAGTATGACTCCGTTGTGGTCTGATCCTTTTCTTGTTCATTATGAAAGTGGATTTTATGATCTCCCGCCTTTTACAAGTGAGTCGTGTCAGATTATCTTTGTTTAAACTCATTTATTCAAGGAGGGGTGTTTTTGCTTTGGGCCTCGGGACTGCCTAGTCAGTTATCAAGTGCCTTGCTCGAGGCTTTAACTTTTTTCTTTTTTTTACTTCTCCTACTGATATTTTTCAGGTTGGGCAGAAAATAGAAATATAAAGCACAATATAATGTCTTCTAATGCAACAGCTTACTTTTTGGAATCTGAGGCTGCCTTGACAGTTGTGTGGCAAATTTAGTGTCAGTGAGTCTGGATGGGGGAAGAGTGGAGAGTCATGCGTGGAATCCTAAAATTCAGGCGATGTGAAATGCTGAGTGACATAGGCTAAATCTGGTTTTGCGAAACCAGAATCCTGTTAAACATGTAGGCTGCATACAGCTAAGAGACACTAGTTTATGGGACTGAAGCATCAGCAACAGTCCCGTGTTTGTTTTCATCTCATCTGCGTCCACACAACATTTATACCATCATGTTACATAACTTACAGTCAGTTAGTTGATAGGTTTTGATCAGTCTCTTATCAAAAATATTAAACATTTGCTGGTTATAAGTTCTTAAATGTGTGGATCTTTTGGTTTCATAAAATACATTTATTTCCATCATTGATTAATCTGCTGATTATTGTCTTGATTAATCGTCAAGTAAAAAATACACATATCCATTTCTCCCAAGAGCTCAAGAATGATGCCTTCAGGTGTCTTGTTTTGTCCGAAGATATTCAGCTTACTGTACTATAATGTACAATGAAAAAAAAACATGAAATCATCATTTGAAATCATTTGAAAAGCTGTAAAAGTAAAACAATTAGTTGACTATTAAAAATTTTTTTGGACTGTTGACAATAAGCATTTTGAAGACATATTTTCTGACATTTATAGACTGACTGGAAAAAGTAACTGACAGATCATGAACATAATCAGCAATCTCAGCCCTAGTTTCTGTATAGAGAAGCCATTAAATATTTAGGCCATCTCCATCCTGCTCTCCTGCTCTGCTGTTATCAGATGCTGCTGCTCAGTGATGTGGATATTATTAGTTTGTTTTCTCAGAGCAAGTTTACCAAAACATTGTGAATTTGTGACAATAGAAAGAAAAACTGAAAAAAAAAGTGTTTGGGTGGGTTTACCCCGCCTACAAGCCTGCCCACACACACACACACACACACACACAGAGAGAGAGACAGATTCCCTTTGCTGCAGCAGGGTTTGTGTTTGTTTTGTGTGTGTGTGTGTGTGTGTGTGATGGGAATCTCCTCCTCAGTCCCACCCCTTCATATCAGAATAGTGCATGTGGTAAAAAGGAGGCAGGCTGTGCTGCATCTCTCCACTCAGCTCAGAGCGCTCAGCATCCTCCGCCCCACCGGGACTATAAGCGACGCTCCTCTCTAAACTTCCCATCTCGGAAACATTCAATCCGAGCTGTTTTTCAGGGGGAAACTCTCCCCTATTTCTTCACTGGACTGGCTTTGACGCGCGATATAAAACGCGTATCCTGACTTTTTCTTTCCCGATGTGGAGCCTTAATTGTTACAACATCAACACAAGCCGCTGTTTGGACTCGAGGTGGGACGCGGTGTTTGCTTTTTGGATGTGCGGATCTTGGCGCTCTGCACACCGGCTCAAGCATCCAAAGTGCTAGTAGAGGAGTTGGACTGAAAAGACTGTTTGTGCCAAAGCGGGGATTGGAGAGAGAAACGCGGGATCAACATGGTCCAAAACGTAATTCTGGTGTTTTTCCGCAGGAGACTGAGCCAGAGGCCGGCGGTGGAGGAGCTGGAGAGCCGGAACATACTGAAGCGTGAGTACTGATGGAGGCTGAAAACGCCAAATCCAAGAATGGTTATCATTATGTTTATCTCTGAGCAAACACCAGAAAACAGTTTAGATATTAATATTCATGTCAGGCTTTTCTGAGTTTCTATTGACTTATATATAGTTATTATCTTTAATATTTCTGTAGTGGCAGATGTTGTGATGTGGGTGAAGTATTTCCAAATAGGACACCCACACTGTTTCAATTACTATCAAGCCTTTTAAAAAATATTACTTTGTTTTGTAAGTAATCTCCTTTTTGCATAAAGTATTAGTCTATTAATCAATATAAATATTAATGGATGACACAAATAGCAACATTTTGAATTATTTTAATAAACAGTTTTTAGTTTTAGAGTAAATTTTTTAAGCAAAAGCTTCAAACATTGTAACTTCTCAAAAAAATGTGAAGGTTTTCATTTTTTTTCCAGTCATTGCAAATTGAATGACGAAAAATGTAATATGAAGACGTGAGCTTGGGCTCAGAAAAACCGTGATGGACACTTTTCTTATAGTCTGTTAACCAAATTAATTTGTAACATAATCAGATTAATCAATAATAATAATAATAACAAAAAAAATGATGATCAATAGTTTAGGCCATATTTTGGTATACACCATGACCAAACATCTCCCAAATGACTGTAGTATTATATATACTCTGTCAATCATACAGTAGTAGGTGCTAAATTGATTATAATCCTATTAGTATCACTCTTAAGGCTCTTGTATCTCTCATTTGAATCATTTGAATCTTCTGTCTTTCACTGTTCGGGCAAAGCCAGCGTTTTATTCAGAACAATAGTCCTCTGCAGGGAGAAGGTGTCACTTTAAACAATGTAAACTGTGAAACTAGTCTCTGTCCTGGAAATACAGAACAATTATGAAACGTCTATGTGAGGAATGAAGTCCCACATTTGTCCTGAGTTGTGTCTCCCGGTGGAGACGGACCACCTGTGATCCTCTGAGCAGCTGTCTTGTTTCGTCACACGCCTCCTTTACCATCAGGACACTGAACCTGATCCTCAACACACCGTTTAACACAATATCCCAACAACCACACATTCAAGTCTCACTAAAAGCATTGAGTGAAAGAATAAAAAATCACGTGTTCCTGTTACACTGCGTTCATCCAGAGAGTGAAATGCACTTAGACAGTGACAGGTGACAGCTTACTTTTAAGCTGCCAAACTAGTTCAACAGCTCATTTTGGAGGGGGGGTTTTTTGGGAATAAAGAGAGATTAAAAACAAATAAAGTGTCATCTAGTGATCTCTCTGTTACATCTAATTTCTCATCAATTTCAAAGATAAATCCTATTAGTGCTCTAATCTGCTCCTGTCTCGCTCGCTAACTCAGCACCGATCCTGATCGTGAGGAGGATCAGACATATTTGCTCTGTTAATCAGACTTTCATCTACTGTCCAGTCCCGTCGCATCTCCCAAAAGTCAAATATATTTCTGATTAAAGTCTTTCCGATTTGATCTCCTATCCACATAGTAAAAACAGTAAACTGATGCTGTTCGCTTGTGTTTTGGTTATAATATTTGTCCTTTTTTCTCGTGTTCACAGAAAGAAATGACCAGACGGAGCAGGAGGAGCGGAGGGAAATCAAACAGCGGCTCAACAGAAAGGTAGGCATTTTCAATTTCTCTAAAAAATTTCATCAATTTAATCCCATATTTGGGCAGCACACATGCTCTCACAGGGGGCTGTCAGCCAGTCAAAACAGAACCTTAATACCTTATCCCGCTGTTGGTTTTCATGTGTAGATTCTATCTACCACTGATCTCTTCGGTGACTGAATGCAACGATAAGCTGACTGAGAGCTTCCAATTACAGCTATGTTTATTTTCCAGCTGAACCAGCGGCCGACAGTAGACGAGTTGCGGGACAGAAAGATCCTCATCCGTTTCAGTGACTATGTGGAAGTGGCCAAAGCTCAGGACTATGACAGGAGAGCTGACAAACCCTGGACACGACTGTCAGCTGCTGATAAGGTATTTTTAGGACAGCATCCTGATCAGCTTCACTGCTTTTTAAAAATATTACAATAGTATAAATATTTGATTCAGTATCCATATATCCTGGTCATCTGTTGTGAAATCAACTTGTACCTTCCTTACTTTTCTAATATAACCTCCCAGTTGCTGTGTGCTGTTTAAAGATGTGTGTTAATGTTTCTTTTTTCATAAAACCCAGTTAAGCTTTCATCATCCGCACATAAACAACAGATGTTTTACCATTTTAATAACATCCCGATCGGAGTTGCACCACCTGAGCGACTGCATCGATTTATGAAAGGGGCGCACCTGGGCTCACACTTGATGCTGCTTCTGTTCCCGCAGGCAGCGATACGGAAGGAGCTGAACGAGTTCAAAAGTAATGAGATGGAAGTTCATTCGTCAAGCAAGCATCTGACAAGGTCAGCGTGAGTTATGATGTTTGCTCTTTTTATTGTTTGCTTTGCTCGTCGGGAGATGATGTGTTCTAAGAGGGTCAATGTGACATTGCACAAAGATTCAAAGGTTGCATTATCCAACGGTTTTAGATCAGTGAGTACACACTCTGCAGGGTAGGGCCAAATTTAGCTGCGTTCAACCCTCTTGAGATGAAGAAGTTGCACCCTTTTGAACCACCTCTCCACTATAATGAATGTCCGCACATATTTAGCTTACGTTTTGCTTGTAGCTAAAAAAAGATAATTCCTGAATTGGCGGAGGTTCTGCCTACGCAAGACCCCATTTTTGAGGAGATGCCATTGGCTGCTTTTAGGAGCACTGTCCATTGCAGCTAATAATAGAACTCATGATTGATGAATGTGAATATTTTAGCCCACGCTCACACTTTCCCCTCTTTTTTTTTCCCCTCTGCAGGTTCCACCGGCCTTAGCAAGGTTTCTTCTGTGAAGAGTTGCTGATATTTGGTTCTGTCAGTGAAGACCTTGCACAGAGTCTTCCAGCGCCCTGGCCCACAGTCAGTGGGTGTCCTGATATTTGGGTCCAGCGAACCTTGGAGGCTATGTCTCTAGAGATGGAGCTGCGAGCAGACGAAGGGACGCATGCCGTAAGCTCCACTTCTGCTCAGAGGAACGGCTCCTTAAACCTTACTTCACCTTGTCGGAGGAGCAGGCAGAATTAGACAAGCAAAGAAGAAGAAGAAGCAGCAAAGACATTTTTTTTAATGTAAACAGACTCTTTTGAAAGACGCCCTTTTTTTCGACGCCACGGGGGGAAACGTGCATGTGACCGAGTCAACCTGTCCCACTCCAGTATCAGTAGTCACATCCCAGTGCTGTGTCTGAGTCTCACTGATTCAGTTGATGATGCGTTTCATATCGACAGTGTAAATGTTCTTGAACAGAAACCTTGAGTCTGTGTACGAGACAAAAATCCCTTTGTAAGCACTATTTATTGTCTGCACAATACAGGTTTTCAATTTGTAAGAAACTTTTGTTTGTCTCGTGGTGTTTGGTGTGTTTTTTTTAAAAATCGTATATGAATATCACGGCATAATGTATGAGATTTAAAAAAAAAAAAAAAAAGTGATTTGGAAATTAGGGTGATAATTGCCCTCTGCGTGTCATAAATGGGTTGTAATCCCTTCAGATTATTTAAAAAAAATCATTTGTGTGCTCTAGTAAGCCGATAATGAAATTGTAGTGAAGTTCACCTTGTGTCAGATCAAGCAGCAATTAGCTCCCAAACTGCAGCCAGCGATCTGTTTCTGTTCATAATGCGTCATTTGTCAAACATTAAGCAGGTTAGTTAGGTTAAATTTCCCTCATGAAAACAAGTTCACCTGATTGCATTTGTCCAATTTGGAGCGAGTTGATGATCTAATAACTGTAACAATGAGAGAAACAAGCCATTGTGTCAGATTTGGCATCACACTTCTCCCTGAACTCCTGATTATTCCCAGACAAAGACATTAAAATGATCTGTGATGTAGGTGCATGCAAGGTCACTGAAAAGCCTCTTTCAGAAGGTAGAAGCCTCTTACATGATATTATTATTATTATTTTTTTAATAAAAGCAATGGTTAACGCCTCTGTCAGGCAGGTTCAGATTGGCCGTGTAGTTTTTAGCTTCACACGTTATGTGAGTCACAGCTTCCATCCTGGCTCTGGTGGAGGAGCAGATGGCAGCTCCAGTTTAAATGGTACTGTACTCCAAGACCGCTCGCTGTCTGTAGTAATGAAACACAGAGCCACTGCGGCTGATAGTGGCCAGTCCGGCCTACAACAGGCCTGCTAACCTGTGGAGACGTGTGGGAGGAAGGGATGCTCTCATGGGTGTGAGGGGGATATCCTGACTTCCGGGTATCCCTCAGATGGGTGAAGACCAAAGGTGAGCGTGCGCGCTGAACATATGCTCTACAGTTTTTAGCCAACTGTAAGTGTGACGACTCTCTGGTTTTAAAAATAGATTTAGGATTATAAATCACATATGAATCAGTCATACGCTTGGGACTAACAATGAACAAATATAACAAGTAACTTTTATTCTAAAACGCACAGGCTGTAATGGAGTTTTAATGACATCACTCATAATCACTGGAACCCATAATGATGCCTCAGGTTTTTACATTTCAATCCCGGCCAAACCTCTGAGCAAACGTCACCACTGAGCATCATTGTTGGCTCCTAATATGGTGGCTTCTTATATAACTACCTGCAACAAGCGCAAGATGACAACCCCAAATAAAGGCACAGTGCTGGTAGGCTGCATAGATGTGTGCCCCAACAAAACACTGGTCTATGCAAATAAGCACCAAAAAATAAACCTAGGGAGGATTAAAGGAAGGGGTGTGGTTTCATTTCTGATGCAACTGTTAATGGTTTAGTAAAAAAACAAAAGTGTCAATAAGATGCTTCAGCACTAAGTTTGCTTTTGCTGTACTGTGGTGGCTGTGCTACAGTTCTAATGTAATTGCTAAGAAATGCCTTTATCCACTGTACAGTATAATAGCCCAGAACACATTTCTTTATGAAAAGCAACTGTAGAATGTTGGATTTCTAACAAATTAATTGATTGATTACAAATGTTTCTAAAGGTAGATAAAGTTTTGCAGAATGATTAGGAATCAGTGATGGGATGATGTGATAAAGACAAAAGTAACTCATAAGTCATAAAGCATGAAACCACACACAGTAGTGATTTATTTTAACAATGATACTGTCACTTTAAGAGTCCCATCAGCGTATGGAAGCGTGAATCATGAGGAGGAAAAAGAGGAGAAAATGTTCAAATAAAACACACCCGAAATGCTCTCATGTTCAATAATGTTCAAATGAACATGTATGGAAGTTAAATAGCGCCATGTGGGCCAAATCTGGACCTCATATGAATCAAATAAATATGACCTCATAACATCTTATAAACCTACAAGATGACTAACACAGGTACATAACATGATTTAGCCTGTCTGACCACAACAGATTTGTGTCAATAACAGCACTTTGCTTCAGACGTAAATAAAACAGGCCACTGATTATTGTGTATGCATAAGATAGCAAGTATATTTTTAGTCTCATGGTTGCATGTTTATGTTTAAGAGTCTCTTTCTTGCCAAAAGTGTGTTAACATAAACTGCTGTGACTCTGTTAAAATCTCACTACTGGAAATTATGATATCCAGATACAAACCTAAAGTTTTTTTTCGTTTTTTTTATGAATCCATTTGAATCCCAAGAAATAAACGTATAATAAAACATATTAAAATATATTGGTGTGTTTTAACCATGTCTCTACATTGCCGGACATCCAATAAACAGTGCTGAAAAATACTTTCCCATTTTTAACCTATTTGATGACCCTGATGTAGGATCTTTGAAATTTGTACAATGATGCCATCTAGTGGCTCTTAGTGCAACATCCGCCCCAAAATTACAGATGAATTAATCAGCATATCTGGAGTGCCAACTGGTATAGCTGCCATCTCAAGACCAACATGTACATGCACTTTTTTTTTTTTGCACTTTTTTTTCACGTCATGACAAAATTTCTCCAGTAGTTGTTTTTTTTTCACCTCATAAATGTAAATTATATTTACATTCCTACTTAAGAACTTTAAGTTCAAAATTAAAATCTACATACAATCTCTTGCTCTGTATGTTTTTTTTTTGCAGAAAGCTCTTATTACTTTTAAAGCACGCCATACAGCTGCAGTGACCAATGCCTCCTATGAGCCACACATCGCAGCCTGCCAGGCAGCTCTCTGGAATCTGGACTCATATCAGTGGAAACTTTTTTGGGCGAAAGGTCAGCACTGACTAAATGATCTAAAGGAGCCGTTCACAGTGCAACAGATAAACTAACACTGCTCCCTGTAATCCTGCTCCAATAACAAAACAAGCTCCTGAAAAATGGGGTCAAGCCTGTTCGTGGAGGTCATAGAGGAAAAGTAAACACTGACAACTAACAGCTGCTCAGGCTGCCAATAGATCCTGTCGACTGTCGATATTGAGCAAATTTAACTTACCCAGCAGGAACAGAAACCCTTCCATGATTTCAACCAATCTGGGATATTTTAAAGGGCCACTCCACTGATTTTACACATGCAGTTAAGTTACCATCAGGGTTATCTTGGCTTTATTATGGGATATGTAACCCCAACTTTCCATGAATGTAATACTAAACTGATGGTGAACCACAAATGTGTGGTAAAGCTAACCAGATGCTGGTGTGTCACTGTTCCCATAACAGCGTACAATATATTAGAAGCTGTTGTGTGATGAAGAATACCATTAGCTTTATTATCTTTACTAAAAACACATGTAATATTCTTGCAGATGCATAATAAGTTAAGCAAAACATCAGTAATAGTTACCGGACGTTTTGCTTGTTGCCATCAGTGTCTCTGAAGTGGACACTCAGGTAAAATGCAGCATGCTATCCTCACACTCCCTTGGTACAGTCACCTTGTAGCTGTGGCATGACAGTTTGTAATTGCACCCATTGTTGTTGTCCCAATTATTAGATCCGTTTACACGAAAGCAGATGGCGAATTCCAAAATGGCTCCTGGCTGCAAAATGAAGGGTGGCACAGGCAGACGAAATCTAAAGATATCCGTTTCTGGAACATTGCATTCTCTGCGGTACCCACTTGATACCCAGGATGCTGCTGTATCAGAGCATGTTCTCCAGTTGGTGAAAGAGTAGTGCACTGTGACCTTTTTCTCATAAGCTAAATTAAGTACTTGTATAGTGCCTGTTATCCCCAGCTCTGAACACAGGACCTTCTCCAGGCACACACTCTGGGTGTGCAGACACTTTAGGAAGTCTGGATGAGCGCCCATATTTTCAGGGAAACAAGGTTTGAAGTAAGGCAGGGACAACTCCAGTGACTTCCCGAAGGCCAATTCGGAGCTCATCAGTAGTCTGAACATGACATGTTGAGGTATCAGAGGATGTTCTTTAACTTTGAAGACCTTCACTTCCTCTAACTCAAGCCCCAGTGAGTCCACAAAGCGTACCTGCAGGCTCCTGATCTCTTTCTTCCTCTCTGCAGACGATGGAAGAGACTGAGCTCGTTTCCTCATGATAGTTTTAGTTGGAGAATCGCAGACCAAGCTTTGCTTCAAATCAGGTTGCTTTACAGCAGGAGTTCTTGGACCTGGAGGACGGATTCGAACTGCGGCTGGTTGAGGCTTGGGATCATAAATGTCCCGAAGACGGATGGTGGTGGTTTTAATGGCAGGTACGTTGCTGGAGCCTCTCATGAACTGAAGCTGACTCTGAGTCTTCTCACCAGAACCTTTGTGTTGCCATTTCTCACAAGCGCCATCCATGTTTGTCACATAAACACTCTTTGAAAAATAAACCAACAAATGCGTAACCTGATCATTCAGCTTTCACACTGCAAATGCAAATATCCTGTGACAATCACTACTTTTTATGACAAATCAGCAGCTATTTGACAATCAATATTTGACATCAACCACATGCTTGGAAATCCCCCCCAAAAAAAAATGCTAATGTCGCTGCGTGCTAAACATAATTGAGAAGCATAAAACCTTTACAGCTGTGATGTCTTGTGTTGTTGTCCAGCTGGCTTCTTGCATTTACTGTCTGGATGGATTCATTTGCTATGAACCCAACTGTAGCAGATAATCTAGTCCAAAGACGGCAATGCAACCTTTTCCTACAAAGCCATCAGCGACTGCAATGACATTTAGGTCTGGAGGACAAACTAATCTATGGCTCCTTCCCTTTTGAGCTCAGCCCTTGACATATAACATGAAACCTCAACTGCGCATGGGAGGAGTTGAGTGAATATTTATAGCAGGTAGTCTGAGGATTCCTGCAGTTGCTTCGTTATAGTTACTGGCATGAATCTCCGAGTTTTTACAGGGTAAAAGTCAGGAGAAACATACTGTCACAGTGGACTGTTTGAAAAATGCCCAGAAAGTTAGAAAACCAATGTGTGTTGTGATGCAATCCATATCTCTGTGTTGTTGCTGAAATTGTGACATTGTATGGTCATGTTTAAATGTCTGTATGTTGTTTTATATTGTTTTGCATTATATTTACTCCTTACTTATGGTACAACCTGGAAATGGACACATCTTAAGCTTCAGAAATATTTTTATATTATGTACTATTAACATTGAGGAACTTTATGTTTTGTGAAAGGGGTATATACACTCACCGGCCACTTTATTAGGTACACCATGCTAGTAACGGGTTGGACCCCCTTTTGCCTTTAGAACTGCCTCAATTCAGAACTGCCTCTATTCTTCAAGAAACCAGTGATTCCAGCTTTATGACACGGCGCATTATACTGCTGAAAGTAGCCATCAGAAGTTGGGTACATTGTGGTCGTAAAGGGATGGACATGGTCAGCAACAATACTCAGGTAGGCTGTGGCGTTGTAACGATGCTCAATTGGTACCAAGGGGCCCAAAGAGTGCCAAGAAAATATTCCCCACACCATTACACCACCACCACCAGCCTGAACCATTGATACAAGGCAGGATGGATCCATGCTTTCATGTTGTTGACGGCAAATTCTGACCCTACCATCCGAATGTCGCAGCAGACATCGAGACTCATCAGACCAGGCAACGTTTTTCCAATCTTCTATTGTCCAATTTCGATGAGCTTGTGTAAATTGTAGCCTCAGTTTCCTGTTCTTAGCTGAAAGGAGTGGCAGAGAGAGAGAGAGAGAGAGACAGAGAGAGAGAGGGGAATAGGGTATATGATGAATGGATGAATAAGAGTTCATCTGGACATAGTGACATATTGTTTTCTATTTTATATCAATTTCTCTAAGAACATACCAGGTACCATGGTGAAATGATATTGACTATTACATGTCAGGTTGACCTTACATGCAATAACTGACTTTGCTGTCTCCGTCTTACAATGAATGATAGAAGAGCTGACTATAGAAGAGCAGTGTCAGGCTACTAGAATTAGTCACGATTAAACAAAAGAAGTTTAAACTGTCCCCAATAATCAGCTGCATAACAGAGATAAGAACCGTGGTCACTGACATACCAACCAGGTCAGGGTGACAGACTGAAAGAAACAGTATTGGGCTCTTCCAGTTGGCAGCAGTTTGGTTTGTATGAGCACAGGAAGCAGCAGCACCCAGCAGCAGCAGCAGTCCTGACAAGATGGAGGTGGAGGAGCTTCACTGTTCCTCCAGAGAGTTGTCCAGTATGATCTGCTTACAGGTGCTGCCTTCCTACCTGCTGGCCGGGCTGGGCATGGTGACGGCCGGCATGCTGCTGGACCAGGTACAGGTCAGTCACATCGGTACAGAAAGTAGTAAAAGGTGAGAATGATAACAGCAATGCTCAGTAAATCAGTCAATCGACTGATTTACTGAGCATTGCTGTTATCATCAGTTGATTGGCAGAAGATTAATCAGCAACTTTTTTAAATGATCGATTAATTCTCATGATTAATGAGCTCGCTAAATGATCTATTAGTGCATTTCAAGTAAAAATCCAAACATTCGCTGGTTCCAGCCTCTCAAACGTAAGAGTTAGTTATACTCGATTAATCGATCAAAAATAACTGTTAGCTGCAGCCCAACTTCAAATTCCTCGCTTTAAAAATCTAAACATGTCAGTTTAATTAAACATATGACAAACAAAAAGCATCAAATCTTCACACATGACTAAAATGACGAACTGAGCTTTTCTGTCGGTTGACTAATCAATAGATGAACAAATTATTTCAGCTCTATTCTGCATCAAAGGCAAAAACATGGACATCTTCAAACTATTTTACTACAGCAGTCTTACATGAATATAATATAAGTGTCAGGAAGGCTGGTAAAATCCAACAAGGTAACTATATGTGGCTTTGAATGTCACAGTAACCTGGTGGGTCTATAAAGTGACCTTGCCCCATGGGAGCAAATAAACTGGTCCTGGCAGTAAGGTACGGGTACATATTAATCTATAATAGGATGTAAGCAGCGGTGGAAGAAGTACTTTACTTCGAGTAACAATACCACAATGTAAAAATACTATATTACAAGTTAATGATATATTGAACACATTTAATATATAATTTAGTGTGTAACCCTTTAATGTTCTGCTTTGATACTAGTACTAGTAATTACTAAAAAAAAACATTGATCATTATTATTACTCAAGCATTTTGTGTGGAGAGGGGCTCAAAAGTGTATCGTTCGTTCATTCATTCATTCATTCATTCATTCATTCATTCATTCATTCATTCATTCATTCATTCATTCACTCATTCATTCATTCATTCATTCATTTGTCAGCACAGTGATTAGTGATTAAGCCCACCTGGCAACATACCTGTCCCCTCTAAATGAGGAACACACTGTATACACTGATGAAGGCTGAATGGCTGACAATGTTTTGTGACAAATGAACGATTGAATCAAATAAATCGTACACTTTTGAGTGTGACCCTCTAATGTAAATGAGGAAATGAAAGAAGAAAAAAATATACAAATATGAATTCACTTTGGACTTTTCTCTAATCTTTGCATTTCTGTTACATATTTGAGAGCAAAAAAGTTTGTGAACTGCTGGTTTCACTTTAACAATGTATGAAATTTAAACATGAACCATATGTTATTTCATGTAAAAGTTCAATCTGAAAAGTAATTAAGTGATGTAGAATATGATTTGAAGCACATTGTAAAAACAAACAGGTAATTACCGTAACCTGTTATGTAAACCTTTCAGCTTGTTACCTAATTCTAAAATTTATTCTGAGAGCTTTTGTCTGGTGAAAAATGAGGCCCCCATTTGGACAGAAGGCAATTCACACTTTATGTTTATATCTAATTTACTACTGCTGCGGTAAATTATCACTAACATTGAGATATGCTGCCAGAAGCTGTAACTTGCTGCTACAGTATTTGTACCGAGGCCAATACAAGCATTAAATCAGGAGTAATGACAGCTTCAGGAATTAGAGAAAGTGTTTAGTGTTGCTTCATTTGTACATATTGTTGACTGTAGTGACCTGAGTTCAGATTCTGCCTGGAAACCCTGAGGCATCTTATTCTTTCTCACCTTGTGTTACTTGTGGTTTTTCACTATCAAAAATATGACAAAGTGAGACAAGTCTCTGCTTAATTTACAGACTCTCACAGCTCTCACAATCTCCAAATTGCAGCTAGAAATCAGAAGGGGGAGCTGCAGAAAGCACAGCACCCATTTATCCCAAGGACACTTTCAGCTGAGTCATTGTCATTGTGTGTGTGTGTGTGGTCCAGGTAGTCCTCCTTTACACATTTATGTTGAGGTTTAAGGTTAGACATGTGACAGTTTGTAGACGTGTGTGTGTGTGTGTGTGTGTGTGTGTGTGTCTGTGTGTGTGTGTGTGTGAGAGAGACAGAGAGAGAGGCTATTTCCTATTGTATCTTTGTGCCAGATCATAGCAAAAGCTTATGTAATATGGAGTAGCAGATGATGTAAGAAAGACAGAAAGAGAAATTCAGACAAATGTGTGACGTAGATCTCTGAGAGACAAAAAAGTCCAGTTAGTGACAGCCTGTGTTTCCTCCAATCAAGGAGGATAAACTGTGTCCTTTCCAGGCAGCAGCAGCACCACATGTCAGTGACAGGTACAGCACCTGCTGCTGCTCAGAGTGCGTCACACACTTATAGTGAGGACATTGAACAGCAGGGATAGGAGGAGCTATCAAAGAGGCGGAGGCGGGGGGTTACTGCAGCATCCTCTGAACTGATCTAAAAAGAAACCAGGAGCAAGAGGAAAACTGAAGAGTCCTGATACAGTCTAGTCACCTTGCTTATACACAGACATCTGCAGCATCAACCTTCCCATCCTCACACACACAAACACACACAGTCCATCTCATCTATCCCTTCACCAGAGAGCACTGTCACGACGTATCCATCCGTCTGGAGTCAGAGGGAACCCCCGGCAGCGGCACAACAATCACCGTCTCTCTTCAGTCAAGCCTTCGACGTCACACCACCCAACAGCGTCCCTTCACACAGCCTCGCAGCTTGGACGGACATCCAGGCACCCCCTGATCGAAATGAGGAAGGGACTCCAGAACGGTCAAGCTCACGCAGAGTATCAGTACAGCGAGGAGACGGAGAGGGAGGTGTGGAGGGAGAAGGAGGAGAAGGAGAAGGAGCAGCAGCACAGGAGAGCTGAGAAGAAGCTGTTGGCCTTCTGGATGTCCTTGTCCCACAGGACCTGGAGCCTCTTTTGGCCCCGTGAGAGACCGGCCTTTCAGCGCTCTGCCTCAGCTGCCCGGCTGCTCAAGAGTGAGGCGTGAGGAGGGAGAGGGTGTGTGTGTGGCTGGTATGTGTGTGTGCGTGTGTGTCATGTAGGTCTGTCAGTAGTAGAGTGTCAGAAGATGCCTCACAGACCTGCTGTCAAGTGGACCTGTGTGTGTGTGTGTGTGTGTGTGTGTGTGTGTGTGTCTAATATGTGTGTGTGTGTCCTCCATTCAAGTGGCTGAAAGCAGCTGGTTCCACTCCTCTGCTTAGCCCACCATTTGAGTAAAGGTACTTTGTGTGGCTGCCGTGCCAGTGCTGGGTTGCCAGGTGAAGCTTGTTGACCCCTTCTTTAGCAGTTTTTGGTCAAATTAATTTAAGGATAACTGATTCTACAAACCGCACAAACATCACCTTTCACTTTTGAGAGACACGCATGAGGAGAGACTTGGTAACAGTTGACGAAGGAAACATTTTTCTCTTGCTGGCTAGTGTTCCCTCAGTAGAAATGGATCATGGCATCGACTGATTAAACGCAAAGCTTGGAGGCTGATTTTTTTTGCGGCCATCCGGCCTACCTACACCTACACCTACACCAGAGACTTTCCAGGCAGTAATGGGTTAACAGGAATCAGTCATGGTGGTGACCCATCTATCACTGGAACTGCGTTTCCAGGGGAAGAAGCTGAGGGGCTTCACATGCAAACTGACCCGCTCGGCCCACGGCTTCCTACCAGAGAGCTCATGGATCATTGCAGCCCAGGTGATGCTGCCGTACCTGGTGTCCGGCATGGGCATGGTAGCAGCCGGGATAATCATGGATATAGTGCAAGTATGGAAAAAGCAAAGTGTGTGTGTGTGTGTGTGTGTGTGAGAGAGAGAGAGAGAGAGAGAGAGAGAGAGAGATTGATTATATGATTGTAAACACCTACTATGTCAGATGAAGCTTGAATTATATGTGTGATAATACCTGGCCTTCTCACAGTAAAGTAGATACAGTATCAGCACAGAAGCAAGTAGAACAAGAGCCAGCTAATAGCGCTCTCTCCCCCATTTAACCTCTTGTAAATATCCTACCAGCAGCACAACATGGCTTGACATGTCTAAATTATGCAGCAGGTCAGCCAGCCCAAAGTTGAATCATGAAAAGCCAACAGATCAGATTTCATGGAAGATACATGGAAACACATCCACTTAACAAGTCATTCAGCACTCACTGGTAACAACAATTCACTGCATGTGAGAGATATCAAGTAGATTTAGCCATTGAGAGTGTGTGGTTTTTTTTTATGCAGTAAAAAAAAGAAGTGTTTTAATCCTCATGAGGTCATGTAGTGTGTTGGCAAATGTTTCAGCAACTAAATCAATTTACTCAGCACTGAAAATAAGAAAATATTGACCTCAGTTGTTCTTTTATTTTCTTAAAGAAAAAAATGTTACAATACTAGAATAATGTCCAGTTGGCTGGGAACAGACAGGACGTTAAGAGACCACTATGGTGTTTTTCAGCATTGGGACGTGTTCAAGGAGATTTCAGAGGTGTTTATCTTGGTGCCAGCCCTGGTGGGGCTGAAGGGCAATCTGGAGATGACACTGGCATCCAGACTGTCAACAGCAGTGAGTGGAAACACACTCAGACACATGCTGAAAGAGATGATGACAGATATTTTAATGCAGACTATAAAAGTCTTAATATATAACTAATTTTTTGACAGTTTTTAGTAAGTTTTTGACATGTTACGTCTTTAAAAATATGATCCTATAATACTGTTTTTCAGCTTTCTGACATCAGTGAACCGAGGTTTCACACATAAGATGGAGAACTGTACACCAGGAATTAGACTGTATTTGTAATGTTACGTTGGCAACTTGGACTATCAGTGGAAATTTATTTTTTTCTATTCTTAACACATGAAAGAAAAGATGTTTAGCGTAGATGATTACGTGAACCTGTTTCTGCCCTCAGGCCAACACAGGACAGATGGATGAGCCTCAACAGCAGTGGAGGATGGTGTGTTGTAATCTGGCTCTTATTCAGGTGACACACTGTTCCACCTCACACACTCCACGCTAATAACACACTTCATCGCTTTGGTCCGTCTCTGCAGTCTTCAAGCGAGAATAGCAGTTATAATTAGAGATAAGATATTGGAGCTTAAAAATAAAATTAAAGTTGGAGTTAAGTTATATTGTACATATTCTGTGTTAGAGACATTTTACTAAACTTTTTAAATCAATGGTATTTGTCTTTTTTTAATCAGGGATAATCTAAGATCATACTCTATATGTCCTAAAAATGTCCTACAGGGTTAAAGACACATATAAAAGTAAAGGAAAAGGCCCTATATGTTGCCATAACTCAAATAAAAACAATAGCTTTATCAGTGTATTGAATTATTTTGTGCAGTTGTAAATATAGTTGAGAACAATGCAGACAGAAATAAATAACATAATTTGTTTTGTTATGCTGTGCTGTGATCAATATCAGAATTTCTGGAAATCCATTTTCAAAGTTGGATACACAAAATGCAAGTGGAAGTATAGTTTTAAGAGCGAGAGATGAACAAATCTATCTTCCTAACTTTAATATCTCCACATGTAAATAATTGGCCTTAAAAAAAAGTATATCTGAACAGGAAGATACACTGCTTCTGAAAGAAGGATTTTAAGATAAGAACATAATAAGTTGCCTCAATATTATCTGTCTAACGCACTTCTAAAGTCACAGCGGTGTGGAATAAGACTTGTAACGGAGGGGCAGTCTTGTGAGTAGTTCTCATTTTGAAATAGAAAGAGACTGAAGGAGCGGAGATAAGATTAAATTACTGCTCTCCTGTTGAGATTCTCTGTGATGACTTTTATGTTTCATTTCTTTCACGTTGGCAGAATTGAAATGAGGACACTATTGAGGCTATTTTCTTACTGTAGCTAGTTTTTGTGCATTTTTTCCCTGGTTTTCTATTTTACAATTATTATTTATTTTTACCGACTTTCTCTTAATGTTTTGTCCTCTTGCTTTCTCTTCTGAGACAGACAGATAGAAGAATACAGATGGATTGGTAGACAGATAATATGTATATGTACTACGCACTCATATTTACGCTGTGTCCTTCATGTCCAGGTCCAGGCCACAGTCGTAGGTTTCCTGGCAGCAGTTGCAGCAGTGGGTCTTGGGGGTCTAACCAGGGGGAGAGTGGATGTTATCCAGGCTGCCATCCTGTGTGCCAGCAGCGTCACCACTGCTTTCATCGCTGCACTGTCTCTAGGTCAGACAAAGGCACAAACCGTTGCATAGGAACGAACGCACGATAGAGTAGATATAGAGGACAGTAGAGTTTATTACATGAGTATGTTTTTTAACCTTTATGTCAAGTTTTCGTCTTGTGCTTTGGCAGGCCTGGTAATGGTGGCAGTGATCGTCGGCTCCAGGAAAGTTGGCATCAACCCGGATAATGTAGCCACGCCCATTGCCGCCAGCCTCGGAGACCTCATCACTCTGTCTTTGCTCGCTGGGGTCAGCAGCGTCTTCTTCTGTAACAGAGGTCAGAGGTTCAGTACGCAGTATGTCTACACGTGTGGCATGTCAGGAAAGAGAGTAAACCATAATTTAAATCAGTTTAATACAGATTAGAGTTGAGATTATGAAGATTCATATAACTGCATATCAGTAGATCACTAAATCTGCACTGCACTGCACTAAATCTAAGCAGACTCTGAGTATGTCTATGTAATTGTGATACAGCCAGAAGAGGGCAGCAATGTCCAGCCTTTAATTCTTGCTTCTTCCAAGGTTTCTTGTTTTCTTGCCACACTTCTGTCGCATTGTTTGTCTTTCTATTTCTATTCACCATCTTTTTTTTAATCCAACAATTTGACAGATGTGTTCTGGTTTATGTTGCTCTGCAGACATGTGGTACCTGCCTCCTGTGGTGTGCGGCTTCTTCCTGCTTCTAATCCCAGTATGGGTAATTATTGCACGTCAGTCTCAACCAATCAGAGAAGTACTAAAATCAGGATGGCAACCAGTCATTTTGGCCATGTCCATCAGCAGGTGAGCCGACTTTTCACATTTTCACAACACTTGATGCTTTTTATTTCTCCTTTGATCACAAAATAGTTTAATGCCATAAAATGTGTCTATTTCATTTCAGTAGATTAGTAAAGTTAAGGAATCTAAAGCGTTTTAAACCTACACTTGTATTGCTGTCTTCTTCCCAGTATTGGTGGTCTGATTTTGGATAAGACAGTGAGCAATCCAAACTTCGAAGGTATGGCGGTGTTTACTCCGGTCATCAATGGTGAGCAGAAAAAATAATCAGAGCTATTGCACAAACATTGGACATAGCTAGTCCAACAATTTGGAACGTACTGAAAAAGAAAGAAACTACTATAGAGTACATTCCAATTATGAAACAAATGTCCTTATATTTACGACTAACTATATTCTAAGTCTTTGTATATTATAATATATTTGTATTACCTGCATACTGTATAAATGCTACATAAAGGGGGTTAAAGTAAAGTGTTACTCTCCGTTTTCAGTCTCATGCCATATCAGTCAGTTATTTAGTCTTGGGGTGTGCCCCAAAGAAGCTCTTCAGATGCAAATAAAATTAATTTAATATATTAAATATCAATATAGGAAAGAAATGTGAACGATTCAGTTGAAAAAGTCAGTCTATAATTAACCCAAGCATAAAACATGGAGCTCTCAGAGATTTCCCTACTTAAATGAAACTTTACAGCTAAAACCTCATTCAGAGTGAAACTAAATCTTATGAAGTTAAGAACATAATTGTGTTTTCCTGAACGAGTAGAGCTCGGATTTGGAGTTATAGTGTTTCCACACTCCTAATCTTTATAGAATGACATTAAAGCTTCATAATTAGCTTTGATATTTACAATATAAAACCCTTCTGCCAGCTGATGTCATGTGGAAATTGTTGGAACATGCAGACGCCCAGCAGCTGATCCTCATTATTCATGAATCCTGGTGTCTCCACACCCTTACAAATGAAGCAATAACAGCAGTAAAGGGAAAGCATCACTTTTAGAATGGCTCTAAATCTGAGCTATTGTTAATTTATGAGGTATTAAAGTGAGCTATTAAGGAAACCTCAGAGCTGCGTAAAGTTGCCAGATCTTCTCTGACAGAAGCTTGTTGACCACATAGTGGCATACTAAGTAGAGACTTAACAATGGTCTTTACATAAACCACAAGCCTGCTCAGAATGCCAAGTATGCATTCACTGGTTCCCGTTTCTGCAGCATCTCTGCCAGCCTCGGCGCTACCAAAGACCTCTCCTGCATGTATTGCCATCCTAGGACAGGAAGTACATTTGCATTCCAATTAAGCGCTCTCTCTCTCTCTCTCTCGCTCTCTCTCTCTCTTCTCCCGTCCTGTTGACTTGTTTTATCTAACTGGTTTGTGTGCTGCAGGAGAAAGCAGTGAGATTGCCTTTTACAAAACAGGAGTATTAATCATGTATGAGGTATTAAAGTGAGCGTGGCTGCTTTGGCCTGTCAAAGATTATAAGATAACCATGTCAACATTATGCAGGTTGAAAGTATGTTGAATTGTACATTGCGGAATAAATATGACTAATAAAATTAATGATATTAAAACATGATGTTAAGGCAAAAAAAAAAAAAGATATAAATGAAAAGCATGTTTTGTCACCTTCTGCCAACAAAACCAGCTTCCACACTGCTGTTTTCAGTCTAACTTTGAAATGTGACATTTTATTTTTTATTTTTTTTTATCATCTCATCAACAGTTTATTATGGAATGAATCAATGCTACACATTATAAGTATTGATATAAATACTTGTCCTTGTCCGTGCAGGTGTAGGGGGAAATCTGGTGGCCATCCAAGCCAGTAGGATGTCTACTTACCTTCACTACTGGAGCGCTCCTGGAGCTCTTCCTTTCAAAATGAGCACGCACTGTCCTGGACCCTGTGCTACGTTCTGCTCCTCAGGTCAGAAAGACAAAAAAGGTGGAAGCTCTTCAAAGTTGAGTAATCGGATTTAATACACACTTGTACACAAATCTTGTTTCTTTCTTTTCTACATTTATCCAGATGTGAACTCCAAATCAGCTAGAGTCTTGGTCATCCTCGTCATCCCCGGTCACCTCCTGTTCCTGTACACCATCCACCTCCTGCACGGAAGCCACACCGCCATGACGCACACCTTTATCATCTGCTACCTGTCTGCAGCTCTGCTTCAGGTCAGATAACCAGATGCAGGTTTTTGCTGCACATACTGCCAGAAAATAAAACTGTACACCTTACACAATACAAATTTAGCCTCCTATCAGTCTGAGATACATTTATTTGAAAAGTATCCTGGTGTTGTCATTATCCAGGTGGTGATTCTGCTCTACATGGCCAGCCTGATGGTGCGTTGGCTGTGGCGAAAGGGACTGGACCCAGACAACTTCTCCATCCCTTACCTCACAGCTCTGGGTGACCTGCTGGGGACTGGCTTCTTGGCTCTGACCTTCAGACTGATTCTGCCAATCAGCTCCACCCGGGCCGGAGTTTGACACAGGCTCCCTGAACGTACTGTTGTCTATATGCAAGTCTGGCTGAAACTACACTTCAAAGCTGGCTGGGTAAAAAAGATCCAGGAGTAGAAAGGGAGAGATAATAGAGTATGGTTAAGAAAGTGTAGACTTTAATTGCACTTTGGTCTCCGTATTTGCCAGCTCACTGTGGATAATAGTTGTACACTGTTCCCCTGAAGTTTCATCGTTCTCAAAATAAACACCACCCAGCTTAGCTCTGTAGAAACATCCATCTAAACTGGATGCAACAAGTGGGAATACTGTAGAGCCACATCTGTACACCTATTGTCTGCTCTTTAACGATTGTATTAAGGCAATAATAATATATCATTGAGTGTAAATGTATATTCATATATATATATCAGATGCTGCACTGTCTGGATGAATGTTAGATATGGTCGTGTTTATTTTATGTAGATTTGTGCCTTTTAAACCGTGATAAGCCTTCAGTTCTATGTGTTCCTATGAAAGGTTAAAAACTCTTGTTTAGTGTTGCCAAATTTCTACTGGATGATATTTTACTTGTGCCACTGAATCTAGTCTGTCGTACCAAACTGTCTCAATGTTAGTATTTGTTCCAGGTATGAACAGATATGCCTTTGTGTTATTTGTGTACAAATGATTTAGTATGCATCTCTCTGAGGCCTTCTCACTTGTTTGATATGCACTTTTAGAAAGATCCTTGTCTTCACTGATCGGTTTCCTGAAACGGCATCCAAAGATAGTAAGAATCCTATTTTCACAGCGACATCAAGCTTGACTGGACTTAGCGCTATCACACTTCCAGATGACATCTCTGTCATTTAAATAAAAGGGACTGATGTGTAGTGCTAGTCATTATTGCTGTATTGTGAAGGAGATTTGTACAGGAGTGTGTCAAGAATCAAGATTGTTGCTTTCAAAATTGCTAGGCATTAATAACTCAAACCAATAAACAAATTCTTGCTGCAATGCATTTATTTGAAAATTGTGAGAGAAACTACAGACGAGCGACAAATTAAAGAAAAAACCTGAATGCTTGACACCTACAGTGAGAGGATGCGGTGGCTGATATGCTGTGGGGGGCATTTCGCTGGCACAGTTTGGGTCCTCCTGTCCCCTTAGAGCGTCACTGCAAATCATTATGTTGTTTTGAGTGATCACCTTTATCCTATGATGAAATGTTTCTATCCAGATGGGCGTGGTCTCTTTCTGGATGACAATGCCTCCATCCATAGGGCACGAGGGGTCGCTGAATTGTTCATGTATGAAAATGAATCATGATATGGCTTTCACAGTCACCAGATCTCAACCCAACTGAACACATATGGGAGATACCACCATCATCATATCACCACCATCATCAAAACACCAAACGAGGGGAATATCTTTTAGAAGACTAGTGTTCATCCATTCAGTACAGTTCACTGACTTGTAGAATCAATGCCAAGGCGCATTGATTGGTAGGTGGTGGCCCAACACCTTACCGAGACACTTTAAGTTAGTTATTCCTTTAATTTGTCACCAGTCTGTATATCTATTTTGGTTTGTCTGACTTTGCATTGTCAGAAATAACACAATAAATAAAGACAATAGTTACACAACAGTCTCTTCCTACAGTACAAAAAACAAACAGTCACAGTTACAAAAAGCTGTCATTATCCTGACAGTCAAAATAAGGAAGGCACATACTGTACATTTGGAGACATTCACTGTCCAAATGCAATGTAAATACTTTTATTGTGCTACGGCTTCCTCTGGATATAGAGATTAAATTTGTCGTGCAAATTAAATTTTTGAAACAGACAACAATCAAACTGAACCAGAAATTAAATGGCATTTCACAAATTCAAAACAGTGACCCACTGGTTTACTGATTACAGTGAAATATAATCTGCCTTCTTGTTATAAAACGATCCTCTCCGACGTGTTTCCTGTGTGTGCACAAAAGTTCTTCAGCCTAATGTTCTGTCTGTAAAAATTATGAAAGTGTTTTAAAGTAATCAGAATATATTTTTCTGTGCTTTTTTTCCCCTCTAAAGGAGTATTTGTGGTGTCTGTAATAAAAGTTTACAGAGAGATGAACATCTTAAAAATAAACTGTATTGTTACAAGAGTCCAGCCTCCAGAAGTTCAAGTTGAGTCCGTGGATGAGTGACGTCCCAGCTTCATCTAAACTTGAGGTATGCTGGCACTGAGTAGTTAAAGAGCAGGAAGTCCATGCGGTAGAGGTTGTACAGCTTTTTCTGGTAGAAGGGGCTGATGTTGTGGAAGAACTGGGCTGCCATGTCTCCTGTAGTCCTGGTGCTCTTGGACGAGGCGGGGAAGCTGACCTGGTCCTCCACCCCGGCCAGCTGCAGCACGTAGCGGGAGTCCTGCTCCAGCGTCTCGTACTTTCCCACCACGTCGTAGTGAATGAGGCAGGGGTGGCACAGCGAGTGCACCCGCTCCCAGTGCTCGTTGAAGGGCTCCTCTCGCTGGGTGGCTGGGTCCACGAGATAATACACAAACTCCTCGAAGGAGACGTCGTTGCCTCGCTCCAGAGCTTCTGGCTGTGGGTCCAACCTGTGCCGCTGCACTATCTTTGTGCCGTATCGTTTATGGAAAGCTGTGTTGTAGCTCCGTGTGAACTTGTTGCGGTATGCAGACACCAGTCGCTCGAAGGGCTCACGTACAAAGACAAATTTCAAGTAGGAGCGCAGGCGTTGGTTGATCTGGGAGGTGGAGTACTCTGACAGGGTGCGGAGGTTTCCCGGGATGTGAGCCTCGTTGGCTGGTATCTCCAGTGGGTCTTGGCGGGACCCGGCGACGCCCGTCAGAACCATGAGCACACGCTTCCAGTTGGTGCAGGCCACTTTGGGCACGTAGCAGTACAGCAAGCCATGCTGGTCGTCCACGATGACGTGCTTCAGGTCCTCGGGGATGAGGACTCTGCGTTTGCGGGTGTAGGAGTGGCAGGCTTCTTCTACCAGCTCCCGCCGGCCCTGATGGATCGCCTGCACTGCTGACTCAACCTACAGGGGAAAAGCAACAAAAGCAAAATTAAAACAAAAACTTTTCATAAGTAATAAAACCAAAAGCTCTCACTATCATTAATCAACCTTTAAAGCATCTTTCCAGTTTAGGCAACTTGGTTCTTATATTCATAGTTTTCACTCTTTAGTGAAGCACCCAGTTTGTTCACAACCGAGGACAGTACAGCACTTTAACTACAGCGGTGATCTCGGTGTGACACGTGGGGTTGTAGTCGGACAGAATATGAGCAATACCACAGACCTTCTTAAGCATTTATGTCAACATTTTTATTTCTAGGAAATAAGCCAGAAGTAGTGGATACCCTGCAAACTCTCTATAACCAAGACTGAGTTCTCTGAGTGTGAGAAATATATTTAAAAATACCTCTGCTCTGGAGGTCTCAATCATGCTCGATGCTCTACCATCTGCATACTGCCTAATAGAATTTCAGGTCATCCAGTTCAGTTTGGCTTCCTCGTGGCACAAACGTCTTATTTACTACTTTCATTTACTCAACTTGGCTCACCACTGCAGTGCAGTGGTCTAAGACTCTCAGTTTGACGGTATGTGTGGCTCTCTGTGTTTCTTGGCAAACACTGGAACATCAAGGATAGACCAAAGACTGTAGAGCCAACACTGACCCTTCTCTCAGCAGAATTTTGTGTACTGTACATATACAACACCTTCTTTCCACCTTGGACTTGAATCCCCTGATGTGATTGATGATTTAGTACAGTCTGTGAGGATATTAAAATAGCCACTGTGACGCACCACAAGGCCACAAAATTACCTTAGTGTGTTGGGTAAATATGCACATATGTCAAATATTGCAAGAAGCTGCACTTTTCAAATGGACTAGATTTAACTAACCTGTTTTATAGTACGATTTGAAATTAGATTAATGAAGACTTCAATAAAGAAGCTGTTTTATGGCACAAAGGCAGTTCATATGAGGCAATGTACACAAAAATCACTTCTAAGAGTTATATGGTTTTTCAGTATTAATAATGAGTTAAATGAGTATGTGTAATGTGAAAAAGATCACTCGTAGTGATGAACCACACAGAGAATTATTGCCCACCGTTAAAACATTTTAGCCTCTTTTAGCACAGGACGAGATATTTTCCTCAGAAGCTGGTAGAGACAAAAAAACGAGCTAACAGGAGAGTCAAATAGTCAATATATGTAAAGTGGGCAGAAACATGACTTCAAATAAATGCTAATGTTGCTCCATGTCTGCTGGTTGGTTATGCATTCACCATATCAGCTTTATAAAGGTGATAACTGCTGTGTTAACAGCTTGATCTGTTAACCCCCACCAAATCAATTAATGCTTTAATCTTTAAGCTTAATATCAGTCAAGATTATCTGGGGTACTGAGAGTTGTTCTTAATGTATAATGTTAATGTATTTTAATGTTTATTTTCTCTAAATCTTTGACTGTAGATGATGGTTTGGGCTATGTAACATAGTTTCCTCTAGAGTGACAGATGAGCACAATTTGTTTGATCTAAATATATTTTGGGCTTCCTGAAACATTAGCAGAGGAGCCTGAAGACGTCGATCACTAATCGCTTCTTCATTACAATATGATACCGTTTATCAATCCAATCCAAACTGCTCATTACTCGTCACAAGATTAAATCAATTTAATATTTCCAGACTTTAGCAACTGGACAAGGTGCCAGAGCATTATCCCCCATTTCCATCACTTTCACCTAATTACCTGCTGCACAATAGAAGAATGAAATATACACGAGTAAAGGAAGACAAAAGCGTTCATACACTGTATTTACATATGTAAAATTGATCTTTCTATTAATCCTGTTCATTGCCAGTTTCCATCCTGGCATCTTAGTGGCTTCCTGCTGTTGGGGAAGCATTTAAGTGAAAAGGAACAAAGAAAATATCACAAGCAATTAAAAGTTAATGATGTCTGCTGGAGCTGGTTTGTTTTCTGGCATGTGCAACGTCCTTCTCCCTACAGGGAGATTTAACTGGAAACAGCTGTTACAAGACTGCTTTTACAGCACTTTGTTCCTGAGACAAGTACACCTCTAACCTTGGGAACCTAGGGAGATAAAGTGACACACTCAGGGCTGTCTATCGGAGAAAAGCCCCTTCACAAGTGACACTATTGTATTTGATATTACTGTGAGAAGTCCAGGGTGGAAAGACTATAGAGCAAAGGAGTGATTGCTAGACAGTGGTCAGATCTCTGTGTTATTATAGGCTCCAAGTACTTTATTCTCTCACCAATTTGTCCTTGAGCGTTCAGTTATTACATTTCTTGACAGACAGCAGTAACATGTAATTTCACAGAGGACAGCTGTCCATCATCAGCACATAATCACAAAGTAATACTCTTGTTTACATGCTAATGCAACTAAAAGCCAATCAGGCGCTACAAGGTGATCTAACAAGGATTTCTGGCTAGAATTTAAAAAAAAACAACAAAAAAACAATTACAACATAGTTAAACACAAAAAAGAAACGTTGCTCAAAACATTTGTTGATATGTCAAGATGTCTTTAGAGTTATACATGTAATTTCCCGCAGTTAGTTTGGACAGAGGTTGGCTGATCAGAATTTTGATGGATACAGACGCTGATACTCCTCACATAATATATAGGGCTGCAATTAATCTGTGATTATTTTTCGAATAATATTTTAGTCGTTTGGTCAATAAAATGTCAGAAAATGGTGAAACTTGTCAATCACCGTTTCCCAAAGTGTTTGCCGTCTGACGCAGCCAGCACAAACCCAGTCACAGTCAGAAGAGATGAGGGGTATAACTAAGAAGATACAGACAGGAGACATTTCATTTATTATTCATCTCTCCTATCCGTTTGTTCCTGCTCAGGTTCACGTGGCTGAGTGGAGACATGACGTGCACATTTTAAGGGTCAGTGTCTCAATTAAGAAAAATCCCCATCGCACTAATTCACTAAATCCTGTCCCCGAGCAGTGAATGTGTGCGATATTATAGCTGAGCAACTGTAACTAACTATACACAGCAGGCCTGGGTTGGGTTAAGATTTGGATTTCTCCACATTTTGAAGCAGGGCTGCAGTAAGAACAATACTATGTGTTTTAAATCACTTGGAGTGTGACGTCTTTCTTTTTTTTTTATTTTTTTTAACCTTTTCAAAACCAAAAACACAAAAGCAAAAGTGCAAGTAATGTATTATACACTGTGTCTGAAAAGATGACAGCAACCTGTTGTTTCTAAGTTATCACCATAAAGTTTATGTGTGCTGTGTGAGAATGGAAAGTCTGACATCTGGCAGCAGTAACTAAGGGACAGTTACGGTCAATTACACAAAAACAGGAAAACTGCTGCTTTCAAACAAGCTTTGTAAAAAAGATTCTCTCTGTTACTAAATGTTCAAACAGATACAGACACAGTGTCCAACAGGTAAATTGGAAAAACAATGACAGCGTTGACCATGAATGCAACACAGGGGACAGACTAAATAATGTATACTTAATTAACTGAAGTCATTTATGCCACCACAGGAAACATCTGAAAGACAGGGTCTTATTTGTATGCCATTATCAAGTAATTGTTTCAGATTATCACTTTATCAAAAAGAAAACAACAACATTCATTTCAGATTGTGACATGTACAGATGGTGACATTGCTGAGCCAAAATAGCTCAGCTGGAAGGCCAAAAACCACATCAGGAATCACTTTTGTTTGTGTCACATACATTCAATATTAAATCAACCATAACAGTTCAGAAAAATATGACTTATGTATGACTACAGCTGTCCTTTTAAGTGATGCCGAGTACAGCCTGCACTTTCTTTCCCAATACTGCCAATTAAAAAGATACATTTCATGCTGTTATTGCTTCACACATCCAACTTATTTCATATTTCTACACCTTTCCACGCACACACACACACACACACACACACACACACGCACGCACGCACGCACTTCTTCAAGATTCAGTGGGAGCAACATATGGAAAACAGGATCGGAAACTGTCCATCCGTCACTGCCTTTGCCAGATGTGAATTCATAAATGACAGTGAGTCATACAATAGGACAAAATGCACGAATCAGTCTGGATAAATACTTTATCAGTGTGTGAAGAAAGGCACCTGGTAAAAGGTCTACTGACCTGGTCACCATCATAAAGCGCCTGTAGAGGACTCCTTCGTGACTTCTGCCCGCTGCTTCTTTCACTGACCGGCTCTGAGGCTGGGGAAACATGTGACAGAGAGCTTTTATATGGAGCAGAGAAAAAGGGGAAAAGTCTGTAGAGTTAAAGCTATCTGATGACTTATGACAACAACACTAGAAAAGAGACCTAAAACAGCAGAAATATAGAGAGCCAAGTTGAGAAACACTAAGAATTATAAATAATACTGTGTGGTGACACAAATGTGAATTTTATTGGTTTGTTACACCGCAGCTTTATCTGCTCTGCTGCTCTTGTAATGGTAAATAAAAATACTCTGGCAGTCCAGAGCATATAATTTTCTATATTTAAAAAGTTACTTTTTCAGACTTTGTGGGCTGAAGGGAAGTAAAAACAGTCTCAGAGAAGGTCTGGTTATGCTGAGAAGCCTTGCAGGGTACAAGCTTGAGCTATAGTTTTACAAGGATGAGATTTCACTCCGGCATCACATTACACAGCTTTCACAGGGTCGGAGCCACAGTACACAGTTTCACCACCTGAAGCTAGAATGTCATTTAGTGAATCTGTGGCCTCTTGTAGTGGTGATGTGGCACTGCAGCAACTTTACTGCAACTTAAAGCTTCTCAAATCAGGTTCACGTTAAATGTAAATTAAACTAAATGTGACATTGATCTGTAAGACCGAAATCAAATGCCTTGTCTCTTGATTTTTTTTTTTTTTTGTAGAAAATACACTTTGCTTCTTTACCGAAAGTTACACGAGACCATTGATGCCACTTTCAGCAGTGAGTCGCTATGCTAAGCTAAGCTAACCGTCCTCTGGCTGTAGCTTCATATTTAACAGACAGATATGGGATCTGTAACACTCAGTAAAAAAGCACAATGTCCTTTAAAGCACATATTTGTGTGACAGGAGGGGCTTTTATTTCTATGTGTTGACTCTTAGTTTTCTTTTCCACTTTGTGCAGTTACATTTGGAGTCGTTAGTCACCAGAGTGGAGTACAGGACTCACCAGAGTGGAGTACAGGACTCACCAGAGTGGAGTACAGGACTCACATTGAGAGTCCTGTACTCATTGACTAGTCTCTGACTCACTGACACACTTTGGAACAATAGCAGTCTTTACAAAAATTTACAGAGGCTCTGTGAACATCTCCACGGGATCTCTGGAAACTGCCTCGCTGCAGTGGGATCTATTGTAGCTTTGTGGATACAGCTGCTTTATACATTTAGATAACAAGTTAAACCATAACACTTGAAATACTTCACACTGCTGAAACCCTAACTTGTTCTTGCTTGTTCTGCTCTGTGTGTTTCATACATGTGGAAAAGAGGCAGTATATTAGTATATTGGCACACTCCGCTGGCTTCATTCATCATGGACTTTGGATAATTGTCATATCCACAACATGTGGCCGCAAGGACAACAGAGACTTCACTGAAGACGTCGCAGAGGTTGAGATCAACATGCATTGCCAATGCATAAAGAATGAAATGACAACTCTTATCTCGCTGAGGGAAAAAAAGGTTTTCATTGGAGTAAACATCTGCAAACAAAACCCTGAAGCTGCAAGATGAAAACCTGCAGAGAAAAAAACATGTTGTGATTATTCCTCGATTGGAATTTACGGGAGATGTTGATGCAACCTATGAATAAGAGATAATTCCTTGAAAAAAAATGGACTTCTTGCATTTCTACTGAATTTTGTGATCAATTATTTTGATGACATTCTGGACATTTAAATCCTAAAATATGCAGCCAGGTCTCGAAATACTTAATCTCATCATTAATCAAAAAGTGGGATTGAAACCCTACAAATATTTCATATTTAAAGTGCGCTGTCTGACAGGATTTAGTTCATTATAGACATCTGTTTCAACTGCTTAGTTCACAAATCTTCAGTCCACTACTACATCACTACTGTCCATCTGCAGTGTCATCATTCAAACTAATGCAAAGGCGCCCTTAGCTTAAGTGAATTCATAATGCGTTCAGACGGCTTTATCTGAGGATCCATATATTCTCTACATTTTATGCTGTTCAGAATTGCTTAGATGGCAACATGTATCATGTGTATGGAACTGATGCTAACTAACGTTCATTTGTTGAGCAGTAAATTCTCAGGGAGTCTTGTGAAACCGTTTCTGCTTACAACTGCAGCAAGACAAATGTTTTATCATGCAGGTACATTCTCTTTATTTCTCTCTTGTGTGTAATTGCAGCTGTAATTATCACAGGGGACAGATTCCATATAAGTTACTTACCTCAAACTCCCTACTGACGTGTTCACAATTGGGAGCAGTAAAGATTATATTCATTTATGCAACATCTGGCAAAAATTCCACTTGTCTTCTTGAGATCAAATCTGCCCAAGACGCATGAAGTGACTAACAGTGTTTTTAAACCAATAGTTTGTTTTATCTGGTCTGAATTGATTTTTCCCAACCACATCTCGTAAAGTGCACCTGTTGAGCTCAGATTTACAGAGTACGACACGTAGTTGGGTCAGATTGGGGTAGGATCACGCTCGAACCGCAAACAAACTGCTCCAGAATATGTTTGTGAGCGGACTGAGACCGATTCCTCAAAAGGGTTTTGTAAGTGCTGCGTTCAGATCTGCCTAAGAGAATTGCACCAATGATGAAATCATCTAGAGACCAATTCAACTGGACCAAACAATGCAGGATCACCACTGTGAATAATTATCATTCAGTGTGCAGTAAAACAGCTAAAAACATCAAATGAGCTGATATAATGAAGGTGAGGAGGTGTAGATCAGTTTGACAGAGCAGTGTCCAAGTCTCACTGGGGGATTTTATATCAGAGACAAGTGGATTTTGGTAAGAAAACTGTATAAAACACTTGGAAGAGACCTTTTTATGACATTTTTATTACAATAACATTATCACAGCATGTCCATCTGCTGCCCAACAGCTGCAAGTGACAGATGCGTCATCGTCCTCTCTATTAGAGGATTCACGTCTGCCAAAATGCCAAATGATGCCTTATTGCTGGAATGAACAGAATCAGAGATGCTACTCCCAGAGAGAGGTCTTGTCCTCTGCTTTGAGCTACTGAGGTAAGGGGAACATTCATCTACAGCACACCGGTTTATCTGACCTGTTTTCCAAACACATTACCACTTTCTTATGGAAACTACCAGTGACTCAGGAACACATTTCCAACATGACCACTCCCTAAGCCATCTTTCTCGAGTCAGCAGATGGTAACGTCTGAAATAATTTAGGAAATGGCAAATACCTGGCAGACTGTGAGTGTTTCAGCATCAAGCTGAGATGGGCTGAAAGAGTGCATTGTGTGTCATCACTCCCCTGCTAATGCGGTATCACATCAGCGGGCAAGGACATTTACAATCAACATTTCGTCTGTATTTAAAAACAGATGTAAAATATCTGCAAATTCAAGTTTTAGAATTGACTTGAGCCAAACAGCTGGATATCGGCGGATGCAGAGAGCGGGGAAACACTGTTGAAATTCTTCCACCCATAGAAGAGATTCGCTGACTCCACCTGAAGACCATTTAAAGGAAGCAGTCCTGTTGCTTTAACCCTGTCTAGACCCATAACTGCAGAGCCTTCTCTTCTGCATTCCTCCCCGCTCATACAGAACCAAGGGCTTAGGCAATGCAAAATATAGAAAGGCCAATGTGTGTTCCTCCTGTCCAGGCCATAAACGGAGCTCTGTGTTAAGGTCCCACTGGGAAAACTGGGGGCCCCCTCATCCCCTCCATGGCCACTCCTGCCAAAGAGTAGCTTTACTGAAAGACACACTGTACAAGGGAAAGCCTGATCCTTTTCGGCCACAAATGTGTGTGTTTAAAGGGTGTCAGTGCAAATGCGGAGGCATGTGGGTGGTGTAGTGTCTATTTATCGAGTCTTAGAAGAATGTATGCAGATGTGAGCTATGAGAGTCTCATGTGGATTTGTGTTGTGAAACATTTGTTGAGTGACTGAAATGTTAATTTTGGTATGCAGCTGCATGTCTCAGAAATACTGTATTTAAAACGTGGAAGTGCACAGATCCACTAGTAATGATGAAAAATAAAATATACAAGAAAATAAAATGTTGTGCACTGATATATTCAGCATTATGATAAGCAGATGTTCTGCTCTTCTGGATCCTCTGCAGTGCATTAATTAGAGAGTTGTTTGCCTGCTTTAAGTTCTTCATATTCAACACTGTCACATGTCCGCCATGTGTTTCATTCAGGGAATATTGCTTAATTTTTTGTAACTCCATGCTGTCCGCATGCTAAAAAGTCCACAATGACAATATTAGATAGATAGATAAGATACTTTATTAATCCCACAACGGGGAAATTTACTTGCCACAGCAGCGGAAGGAGGGAAAGAAAACACAGTCTACATATTTACAGAAAAATTTACAGAAAAAAAGAAGGTGCCCTGTTCCGTTGGTAAACATAAGGTAATGATTACATTCAGCGATTCCCATCAAAACACCTCATACATCTTTGAGGCATAGCAATTTCATAAAACAATTTGTTAGGCCATTTTTAAAGCCGTCCCAAAAAAAAAAACAAAAAAAAACAAGGCAAAACAATGTGTCTAGATGACAAAATGAGGGATCACCAAAGTTGAACCCATGCTGAATGTCAACGCGCCAAATGTCATGGCAATCCATCCAAAGCTTGTTGAGACTAGTCACTCTGTAATATCAAAAAGGTCAACTACTTGTTGTTGCTACAGGAGTGAGTGAGTCAGGTGATCACCAAAGTCATCAAGATTAATAACACAGAATCCACCCATGCAATAGTTGTTGAGACATTTCACACAAAACTAAAAACAAACCTCCCTATCCAATCACTTGGAGAATTATGGCTCGGCTCCTGCAGCTCTGGGAACATGCAGCTGGCCTGAAGGAGAACAGGTTGGAATAACAGGGTCACCCTGACCCGTCATCAGGGAGCCATGGATGACAGCAGTTTGGAGACAGTACTGGCAACTGCATATCATATAAAAGACCAGATCACACACTGTTCCTTTGTGGATCCTGGACTTTGGATAATTGTCATATCCATAAACCTTTATGGATTTTTTTTTAAGGAGAGGCACTGGTAATGGCCTGACTCTTTTAACCCCTCAAGACTTCCAGTGCCATGTCCAAAAGCCATCCTGGGGCTAATTTGTTTAGTGCACTACAGGTGTTCCAGTGAAGCTGGAGTACTGAACAGTTAATTTTTATGACTCATGTCCTCAAGTCAAGCCCAGACAAGGAAGGTATGAGGTGGCGGTACCTCTTGAGTGCAGGGATAATGACAGCTGCCCCAAGGCCCCAATGAGAATCTGAGGGTCTGCTTGTAATTAAATAGTTAGAAGTAGCTACCTGATAGCCATCATCTCACATCTGTATCTGTAAATGTTACTCGCAACATATAAATCAGTGTGTTTTATGTTCAGGGGGATGTGCTGGACAATATCATGACAATGCTATAAAATATAACATATATAACATGCCACATTCCAGACCATGATGCACTGCAAAGCTTTATTTCTCTTCAGTCCTGCTGCTTGTGTAGTACAGACACCACACACTGCATTAAATGACCATTGTGACAAGTCATTTCTTCCAAAACAGAGTCATAAAAAACTATGTAGTTCTCAAAAAAAAAAAAAAAAAAAAGTGACATAAATCTGGCAGAGCTGAGACAATTTCGCTGACATCCTAAACTAATCATCCAAACTAACCTCCTTAGAGATTTTTAAAACTCAAGTTTGCCAGCAACTTTTCGGGAAAAGCTGGGATAATGGTTAAAAAACACAGATGTTTCAACTGCTATTTCCATCCACTGGGTCTATGACAGTGCAGCATACGCAACATATATAGTACAGCCACTTTGCATCCATGTAATTATCCTAAATTTAGATAAGTGTGCTGTGAATCCTGTGTGTAAAAGCGCCCAATTCAAAAACAAGACAATTTTGCATTGTAACTCTCACTTGGCAGAACCTTATTTTGTTATGTTGCTGCCCTCTTGAAGCTTTATATAGTCTTTGTTAAAACAATATGACCTTTACCCCAGAGAGGAGCCACAGAGGGTAGGTATAGCTGATCTAAATGCATATAAGACAGACCGACATAAGATGCATTCTACATTCAGATGGTTTTTTAAGTGCTCATACAAACTACACGTTTGTGTGTATATATGCTGCGTTTCCTAGTTTGTATGAAGCCTCAGAAATAAACACTACAACAATCTAATTTAACCCATGAGCAGAATATGGACAGTATATCAAGATGTGAAGTAGGGCCAGCAGCAGACTCTGAACAACAATAGTGGAAAGTGTTAAAGATAAAACTTATAGAGCTTGTTGCCACTGCAACTGTTGTTGATTTTAACATTAATAAAAAATGTTTCGCTATGTTGACATTGTGCAAAACTGGACGACGTTCTCAAAGGAGGCTTTTATTTGACAGTTGTTCAAAGTTCAGAGACAAGAAACAAGAGCGAGCAAGTAGCATGCAATGCAGTAAAGGTCCATGGCCAAAATCAAACCACAGGCATTGCAGTTATGTGGTATGTGTCTTAACCGATAGGCTACCAGGGTGTCCCTATACTTTTTAATCTTCTAAGGTGTGGCATGTTATTTATGCAGATGTGAGTAAAAAAAAACAAAAAAAACAAACCTTAGCTGGGAGACTTTGGATCCAACATTTAAAACTTTGAAAACTTTGAATCAATATAAATCAGGGTTTGAGGGAATCACATGATTCGGCATCTTCATAGTGCTGACCTTTTGAGGAAACTGAGAACTAGAAATCCTCGAGTGAAGAAAGCTACTCCTATATTAGCTGTGCCTCTCCGACTAATTAAAGACATGCGACACAGACTACAGTCATAACAAATGCGTGGATGTTACAGACACCTGAGCTCCAGTTAACTGTGTTAACCGCTAGCTTACTGTCCACTTAGTGAACAGATGTTACTAACTGGTAGTTGGCTAACTGGAAGTTAATAAGTCACAATCAATGGCAGCCACTTCAGAAGCAGCAAGTAGTCACTAAGTCACTGGGCGTCCAGGATTGACTGTTTCATGAGGATGCATAAATGAATGAATGCTGCTGTGTCCCTTCCTGGTTTGACCAGCAGTTAGAGTGACTTCATTTTTGTCATCTTGGTGCATAATAGCACTTAGTCACGGCAGATATTTTGACTTCTTATAGTAGGAAAAAGAAAATACTGGCTTTGCTTTTTTTTTTTTTACACAGAAACAATCAGAATCGCAGAGAAAGAGTTTTTTTTTTTTCATTCATTCATTTCATTTTCACTGCAAGAGATTCAAATAACCGGTCTCCACACGAAGCAGGTCTTTTTGTAGAGACAGTCTTTGTCTCATGTCACACATCACACACATCCAGAACTAAGTGACCTCTCTCTTAAAAACCCAAACGCTCCTACAGTTTGGGTTATATAGGCTAAGCTTTTTTGGCTCAGGATATAACTGGACATGTCTGAATGAGGCCATTGTATGTGGCAGAGAGAGAGAACCTGGAAGAAGTGGAAACAGATCTCAGCGAGGGCCAAACCCCAGCCAACTGCAAGCTCTCCCAGGCTTCCTCCACGTAGCAGAGGAAATTACTCCACGAACCGGTTCGGTAATGAAATTGTTATATACAGTAGTACATATAGTCGTATACAGACACAGGGTAAGAGTACAGAGGGGCGATCGTGGTGGTAGGGAGGACTTACTGTAGTGGCTCAGTATGAAAATGATCAATAACACACAGAAATGATTTTGATATGCTGCGAATTTAGATCAAAAGCAACTTCTACATTAAAGCACATCTAACTGTATCAGTTTATTATCAATGTGTCTGATTATCAAGACACATGAACACAACATGAGCAAACCTTATATAAACACAATGAGACCAGCTGGGTTGCTGCAGTGTAGACTATCAACAACAGGCTATACATGGGACTTCAGTTTCTACATAATCCTGTGTCTGAATAGTCAGTCTATATGTAAACTGTGTTGTATTTGTACTTATGTATCAGTGAGCTTTAAGAAAGTTCAAGATGACTCCTTTTGCTAGAATACGTCTAGTATATTTATACAATTGTACCTACATTTTAAAAACAGACGATAAACAATAAAAATCTAAATATTAAATACTACACAATTCATTTCTGCTCACCTGGCCTCAGGTTGCTGTTAAAGTAGAAGATGACCATAATGAAACATCCCAGAATCAAGGCGAAAACCATCCGAATGACTTTAGGTTTCCTCATCCTGAGTCTTTGGAAACGACCGAGCAGGCGAGCCGAGTCCTGCCGGTGTTCACGCGACGAGAGGCTGTTCGGTGAGCTGACGGCGGCGTCTACTTTATCACGGCTAGGAGCATCCATCCGGCTCGCTGACATGTGCTGCTGCTGCTTATCTTTCTGCGGTACATCCTCGCATGTCCAGTCAGAAACGGAAAAATGAGACGTGCGGCAGACCCCGGCGGTCCGCCGTGTCTTTAACGTTACCGTAGCCTTACTGTGCGTTGGTTCAGAGGAAGTGGAACAGGCTGCATTACTGTCAGTGTAGTCCGAGCAAAGGTCGCCGGTCTGTTTGTGTAAAAGGGGGGTTACATGCCCACACGGCGTCTTTCTAAGCGTTTGGTTGCCTCATTAACCCGTCTCTCCCCAAAAGAACGTCTGCAACGTTTCAACAAACAATAAACCGCCGTCGAGCTGGAGTTCCGGTTAGAAATTTCAAAGTAAAACTCCCATACTGGGGCTTCAGGTAACGTCCTTGTGGTCAGACTAAATCAGCGGAACATGTAATCTTATAAAGTGCCCTCTCTCTTAAAACAAACAACAAAAATAGACCCTCTATAGAAGTGGTTCTCAAAGTGGGATGTAATAAAACATCTAAAAGCAAAAAGCCTATCAGATGGTGGAACCTGGGACAAAATCTTATCAAATGGGGGTTTAATGTGTGTCAGTTTAGGGGTCCTTCAGATGAAAAAGTTTGAGAACCACTGCTTTATAGATACACCAGTTTGTTAATTGAGGGTTGTAGACATCTAAATCCAACACTTTTATTATATCTATTTACTTTTTTTGCTTTTATTTTTGAAAATCCGTCATTTTCCCGGTTGTCTCTGGTTCTCTTTAGACAGATTATAGTGTCGCAAAAAACATCCAGGTGTGTGTAAAACAAAAACATGTCCAATTGATGGATTGATCTGTAATACAATACTGTTGATTTCTCCTCATCTTCTCAACACTACTTCAATAGTCACCAATAATCACTGTCTTATCAAACCTGGGATGGACTTTAGCGTCTGTGCAGGAGCAACCATTCAGCATGAACACAAACAAAAGAGAAACAAGAGAAAAGGTCACTATAAACTCACTATTGAACACAGTGGAAGGGTAAAGTATAGAATATTACAATTATTATCTCTATTTTCTGTTTATTTTTATTACAGTTTTATCCATATATGGTAATCTGTATGATATGCAGTACTGTACAAGTTCTGAGTTAGGTCAAATCATTATTGTTGTGGATGATATGTGAAATATTAAAAGGTATACTTAGTAGTAGTAGTAGTATGGAATAAATTTGTGCTGCAGATATTCTTGGTGATTTCCCCCAACAAATAAATTAATAAAACTCAAGACATGATGATGCACTTATGGTATAATTTATTGAAATATTTGTTAGATGTTATCTGCACTACACAATCTTACATATGTCATAGTTCAATCCCATAAATCTCTGTGAAGCCATGCTGAGTCTCTGCTATAACCTGCACTCCAGGATTAAACAGGATATTCTGCTCATTCACGCTTGCCAGGGTAAAGAAAGAAGAAAAGAAAAGCTGGATGAACAAGTTTCAATCAAACCATAATCTCTTGATCGACTTTGGAACTTTGGCTCTTGCACACTGTGTCCGGCATCAGTAATTATGGGAGTAGGATAAACAAAGTTTCTCAAATTAAATACAGAAATGCTTTTGACACACATCCTATTTCCTGCAGTGGAGACATCATGGGGAGTGTAACCTTCACAGGACAGAGCACATGACTGCAGTTTAATCTGACATGTGATACGACTGCTCCCATCATGAACCCTCAGGTTCAGGGGGGTAAACCAGTTGTTGTCCTGTCGCTCCATCTAACCCAGAAAAAGGACCCCTGCAGTTTTAGCTAATTAGAGCAGAGACTTCCAGCAGAGTTGCTTTTCACATTTGACCTTCTCCACATACCTTGTGTCCATTTTTCCAAGGCATCATGGGTCAGATGCTTGGAGAAGTCAGGATGGGTTAGGAGCCACGCGACTGATCAAACCCCCGGTCTGATGGCAAGACCGTGTGAAGCCTGTCAATGTTTACTGTCTGAGAAAGGAATGATGGGTAACCATCAGAGGGTTGGGACTGGCTGTGGATCTTGCACACACACTCCCCCTGCCACTGACCAATCAGGCAAGAAGTGTCATGGAAGGGGGAGTCAGTACGTGGTCAAAGGTTACAGCAGCTGGCATGGCACGGGAACACTTGGAGCTTCTCGTTGCTGCAGAAGTTTTCTTAACTGAACCGATCCATGAAATGCTGCAGGAGAAACAATCCAACAAACCAATGATGCGTAGAATGTGAGAAGAATATATGATTGGTAACATCTAGAAAATCATCAAATAACACAACAGCATTTTGAGTAAATTGTAAAAACAGTTGTATAATTTATTTTGTGTCTCTGGACTAAGCTTTCTTTATCCCCAAAATAGAAACAGAACAACAGTATATCTTCAATATGCAGAATTAGTCCATTGGTTCATTAAAATGTAAATAAGGCAGTTCAGTCTGGTGCCACTGCTATCTGCCTACATAGCCACCTGCCGTGTGTTGTCTAAAGAGTCAAATAGTTCTTCTAATCTTGGTTACGCCATCAACGCTACTCAGTGTCTGTCTGACCTTCTTCTGCTATCTTCACCCATCCCACACTGCTGCTCTGTGTCAGGAGCAGAGGAGACAGTGTCTTCTTTGGTTGGATATTTATTGCGGCCTTACTCTGATCCCAAAACTTATGCTTTACTCAGTATAACTAAAATATTAACCCATAAAGATGGAAAATTCTCTAACATGTAGCATACTGTGGAGACAAAAAATATTTCTAACAGAAAGTATTTGTTACAAATGTGAGATGTAGTGTTCAAAAATATGGTTGTTCACCAGGCATGAAGGCTCAAACACAACTGCATTATGTGTGCACCTCTGGAGTCGTCTTTTAATAAACATACACCACATTTATTTTGATGTTGTGCATTTCATTGGCTTTAGCTTAAGTAGCAGCGAGTAAAGTAACTCAGTATATTTACTCAAATGCTGTACTAGGAATGTTAAATATTTTCTATTTAATGCTACTTTATACTAGAACTTTATATTTGAGAGACAAATATCCACTCAGAATTCTTGTCTTTAGGTTTTTAAGGGAAATATTAAATGCTATAATATTGGTGTGGAGGAGTATAGGATGTATCATATCAGAACTGTAGAATATTTTGGGAAGAACCACTAACCCAGTGGTTATGGTTTTATTCTGGTTTAATCAGGCTCACTAACCAGCCACATATATATATCTGTCACTCAAGAGCCAGACAAAACATGCACATGGTAGCTGCAGCATTAAATGTGCAGACAGGTTGGTCACCTTTGGATAAAGAAGAAAGCAAAATGAGGTGGTGAATCTGTGGGAGGAGCGCAAGACAGTGCACACTGTTGGCAGCAATTATCTGGAGAACAACACCATCGTGTGGCCTCTTGGTGTTAATAAAATCACTACTGGAAACTCTTCCCCACCGTGTTATGAATTAAATCTACTTAAAATATCTCTAATTGGTAATATGCTGATACATCTGTATCAGCAGCCCTATTTATATTTCTGATTGTAATTTATCTTATCTGCTTTATTCAAATATAGTAATCAGGTAGGAATTATAACTCCTGTGTTTATGAAGGTATTTGGGGAAATGAGTAAGACATACACACACACACACACACACACATGCATACAGATATGATATGGAACCCTAATTTGCATATGGAACATCAGAATTCCATTCCTTCTAGTTACATCACAGCTGCAACATTTACATATAGTTATGTCTTGGCAGTTCTCAGACACTCAACATAATTTCAGTGGTCCATAAAACAGGTTTAACAAGTTTCACTCGATGTTTTCTCCACAACAGAGATGTCTACCTAAAAGGTTTTTCACCCGGACATCCACCGACAGCCCACAGACAGTGATGAAAGTGGTTTCATCCTGGAAGACGTGAGTTTACATCCTACTTTCAAGTTCATTGTGTCCTGGTAAGTTTTTTCACTCTTTGGACTTTCTAAATGTCCTAGATTTACCGAGGCATTGCTAATAAGCCACCGCTGAGTGAAACTTCCAGTATATAATAATTCATTATGACAGATACTTAACTGTACAAGATTTAAATCAACTTTGAAGGGAAAAAATGTCCTTCTTTAACAGTCTGTACCACCCATTAATCCAGGTTTGAGCTCAAACAATTTGAGCAGGTACAGTGCTGTTTTTATACATTATAAAACAACACAACATAACACAAAATCATCTGATTTCACACAAAAATTGTTATACAAGGTTTTGGCATTTGATCTGGCTGCACAATTCTTATGTAAAGGATCAGGCTGAATGAAGAAGAAGATAATGAAACAGAGGAGGTTATCACCATGGTATAAGAACAACCCCAGGTTTCTCTTCAGCATTGTAGCCAGGCTAACAGAGAACCACAGCTCTATTGAACCATTTTTTCTTTGAGGTCTAACTAGTAATGACTTCATGAGCTTCTTTAATGACCTCTTGCCCTCAACAGCAAATCTGGAAACAGCTGTAAAACCTGATATATATTTAGACTGCTTTTCTCCCATCAACCTTCAACAAATAACTTCAATAATTTCTTCATCTAAGCCGTCAACCTGTCTCTTACCCGTCTCCCCATCCCAACCAGGTTGCTTAAGGATGTATTATCTCTAGTTAGCCCTTATTTATTGGATACGATTAATCTGTCTTCATTATCAGGATGTGTACCACAGTCCTTTAAAATAGCTGTAATTAAACCTCTTCTTAAAAAGCTGACTCTAGATCAAGAGGTTTTAGCCAATTACAGACTGATAAACCTTTCATTCCTGAGAAAGCCGTAGCCAATCAGTTGCGTGACTTTCTCCATACAAAACAGTTTATTTGAGGATTTTCAGTCAGGATTTAGAGTGAATCATAGCACAGAGACCACACTAGTTAAAGTTACAAATGACAGGACTCATATCTGTACTTGTCCTATTAGATCTTAGTGCCGCATTTGACACCATCAGATTCTTTTACAGAGACTGGAATATCAAATTGGCATCAAAGGAACCGCATAACAATCAAAGTCAAAAGGTGGTAGTGAAGAAAAGAAAAGGTTTATTTATAACAAACACAAAGATACTCAAGTGGGGTAGGACAAGGTGATTGTGCCAAAGAAATAAAGAAAGAAATTAATATAACAAAAGTAGGACTGTCTTCTCTGGAGATACAGAAAGGAAACACAAACAAAATGCTTAACTGACTAACTAACAAAAGACTTCTCAGAACAGTACAAAAGGGGCACAACCAATAATCCTAGGGAATTAACAAAAACAATGCCTACGTGTGTGGGGAATGTACAGGGTACCCCAACTTACCTAGTCCCAAGCAAAAACAACCTCCCACCACCTCTAACAACTCTATAAAATTGACAAACAAGATCAGCACAAGCACAAGTGGGAAAAAGAGAGCAAAGAGGGAGAAGGCCGGCGACATCCTCCATTTGCAGTGGCAGCCTGCCTTCACAGGTAAGAAGTGTTTCTGCTGCAATCATCTAGTAAAAAAAAAAACACACACAGGGAAGGGGGAGGAGAAACACACCTCTTGTGGCCAGGCACGTAACACCCCCACCTATATAAGTCCAAATGTAATGTTTGGAATCAAGCTTATAGTACCTGGTACTCACAGGAAGTCTCCCATCCACATTCTACCCAGCACTACCCTGCTTAGTTTCTAAGATCAGGCATGTTCACCACAATACAACTACAACACCATACCACTACAATGCATGTGATAAGGCATCAGCCAGGACATTCTCAGATCCCTTTTTATGACAGATGGTGGGGTTGTAAGGACCAACGCATCAGACGTTGGTTATGATTTTGTATCCTGGAGAGAAACACGAGAGGATTATGATCCGTGAAAACCTGAACGGGCTTCACACTGGACCCGAGATATACTTCAAAATGTTGCAGAGCAGATAGCAGTGCAAGAGCTTCCTTTTCGATGGCAGAATAGTTCAATAGATGTTTGCTGAACTTTCGCGAAAAGTAACTCACAGGATGAGCAATGCCCTGGTAGTCCTCTTGCAGCAGAACAGCCCCACCACCAACCCACTGGCATCAACTTCAAGCTGGAAGGGCAAAGAGAAATCCAGTGCAGACAGAACAGGAGTGCAACATAGTAGACTTTTCAGACTCTCAAAAGACTGTTGACACTCACTGGACCAACTGAATGGTTTTGAGGGACTGGTTAAGTTTCTGCAGAACCTACGGTAGTATCCAGCAATTCTAAGGAAATAGCGCAACTCTCTCCTGGTGGTAGGTAGGGGAAACTCTGTAATGGCAGAGATCTTTGCATCCACAGGACGCACCCGTATTCGGCCAACTTGCTGACCAAGATAAAGCACAGTGCTTTTTCCAAATTCACATTTGGCGAGGTTGAGTGTAAGAGAGGCACTGGACAGGCGGGCGAAAACTTCCCTTAATGTAGTTATGTGACTTAGCCAGTCATCTGAATATACAACAATGTCGTCAAGGTATACTCTGCAGTGTGAAACACCTCCCAGTACCTTACTTACAAGCCTCTGAAAAGTAGCAGGTGCGTTGCACAGACCGAAGGGCATCACAGTGTACTGGAGGAAACTGTCAGGGGTCACAAAAGCTGAAATCTCAGAGGCACGTGCAGTTAAAGGAAGCTGTCAGTATCCATGTAGAGTTTACTGACAAAGTGTGCTGGACCGATCTCATCAATGCACTCATCAATAAGAGGTAATGGATGGGCATCAGGAACAGTTACAGCATTTACCTTGCGAAAGTCAGTACAGAATCTCGGACTCCCATCAGACTTTGTATCCAGAAGGCAAGGGGAACTCCATGGATTGGAAGTTTGTACTGCAAATCCATTCTGGAAAAGATAGTCAACCTCTTTCTTCATAATTTCCCTCTTAGTGGGATTAACCCGGTAGGCATGCTGTTTTATCGGGACTGGGTTTGTCAGAACAATGTCATGAGTGATAACAGAGGTTTGAGAGGGAATGTCATGGAACAAAACAAGGAAATCACAGATGAGTTTCTCAACATCACAACACTGGGTATCAGAGAGATGTGACAAGTAGTGAGACAAGTACCTCAGTATTACTGAGCCTTGCCCCCTGTGGTGTAGCAGTATGCATCACCAACTCATCATCTTCATCAAGAGTGCTCACCTTTGAGATGGAAGCCATAGGTGAGACAGCAGTCTGCACATGTTGATCTGAGGGTGACCTCTCTGGAGTCTCTCTGGAGCAGTGTTGTTTCATCATGTTGACGTGACACCTTCTGGACCGCCGCCTGTGGTCAGGAGTTTTGATGATGTAGTGTGTGTCACTGAGTTTTTTTCTCTACGACGTAATGACCAGAAAACGTATTCGAGAGAGTAGAGCCAATAACAGGCAAGAGGAATAGAACTTTGTCACCTGGTTGAAACGAGTGGGCCCTCGCTCTTTGATCAAAACGTTTCTTCATCTTCACTTGGGAAGATGTCAGGGCATCCCTAGCCAAGGAGCAGGCTAGCTGGAGGCGATCCTTGAGTTTGGCAACATAATATGGGATACTTGCGACTCCTTTCTCTGGTGTGGCCAGCTGCTCTTTAAGGACCTTCAAAGGACCCCTGACCTAATGTCCAAACACTAGCTCAGCAGGACTGAAACCTAGTGACTCCTGTACAGCCTCACGGGTGGCAAACAAAACAAATGGGACACCCTCATCCCAATCCTTCTGAGACACTAACGAGTTATGCACAAACATGCATTTAAAAATTCACAATTTTTGTAAATAATTGAACCAGACCACCATGCACAATTGTCAACTTTATTCAAAAATACATACAAAAAACCTTAAGCAAAGTCAAAATCATTTAAAAGTAATTCACTTCATTTATTCCACTCATGACCACTACACGTTCATTCACCATTCTCTGCAGGGCTCTCCTGATTGTTGTCATCGTTGTCTGATTTTTCATCATCTAGGAAAGATGAGAATGATTAGTGGGGAATAGGAACATACATTTTCTGGTTCTATTGAGAATATGACATAGGGCACCTGAATATCTAAACCTTGAATTAGATTGAAAGAGTACAAACAATGCAAGTATGACAACTGAAAATGTCCTTATTTACTCACTCTCAAGTGTCTGCTGTAGTTCTTGTATGGTACTGAGTAGCACATGAAACTGCTTCTTCCTCAACTCCAACTGAACGGGACAAAATGGAGATTAAAAAATGAAATTAAGACACCACTTCAAATAAAAAAAGATTACAGGTTTCACAATGAAATATTATATATTTGGCTTTACCTTTGCATCCACATTCTCCTTGATGTGAGACAGCTGCTGAAGTTCTTTGTCAAGCGCCTCCAACTGTCTGTAAGAACATCATCTGATTATTATAACAGCCATAACTGCTCTGACATGTAGAGTGGAACAACTCATTATTGGAATGAAAGAAATGACAAAGGCAAACTTACTTTAGAGTTTCATGACGATCTGGGTGTTGCTGGATAACCTTAGCCAGAGCGTCGTACTCTGTAAGGAAAGAAGAGGAGCACAAACAGGGAATGTGAAAGAGAACCATCAGAGTGAGCAGAAAAATCAAACTAACTCAACTCATCTGTCTGAACCAATCTGGAGCACACAAGACAATATTTTACAACTATTCTTACCTTGGCGGTTCTTTCGTACTCTCTTTGCTCTCAGAATTTCCTTTTTGCATTCGGCTATCTTCTCATGTGCCGATGTGATATTTTGTTCTACAATGTGGACAACAAGGTGATGATAAAGGTTTTACTGCGTTTCATCTTGGTTAACACATACGGACTGATTCTGACAGCCATGTTCATTTTAACACAAAAAGTATTAAATACATGAACATGGATATAATTGGACACTGAATGAGGAAAGTGTGTCCAAACTTTTGACTGCTACATTTTCAGAAATTATGAAAATACAGAATTGAACGCGTGTGAGTTGTAAATGTCGATGGTCTTTAAAAATAAAATAAAATATACATTTCTACCTATATTGGTGTAGATTTTCTCATAATTTTCCATTTCCCGAAGATTCATGTCATAAACCATCAAAGTCTTCCCCATGGAGAATTCACACTGGGCCAGTGTGCCCAGCATCCTCTGGTATTGTGTGAACCTGAACAAAATTACAAGACGGTTTATGAGTTAAAGCAAATTCCTCCTCGTACATCATTTTATGAGAATACTCCAGGTCCAAGGCCGGGACCTGCAGAGCCCACTCACCCTTCCTCCGGGCTCCCAGGAGAGTTGCACCATTTGGTGAAACTCTTCAGCAGCACATTGATCCGGCGGTCATCTCCAGCTCCGTCCCCGTCGATAAGAAGACGCTTCCGAATAACTTCATCTACAACAGAACCGAAAGCGGGAGACAAACAGCATTTCAGATGCAGCAGGCAAACTAAAGAGCCGCTGAGCTAACCGGTAGCTAGCAAAGCTACTGTGCATTAGCTGTTTTCAAAACAAGCTTCGTCTATGTGTAGCATTGGTTCGTCTTTGACTATGTGGCTGAAACATATAGATACTTTAAGAGCTTCGACACTCATTTCTACTCAAGAATTTGATTTGAGAGTTGAAATAAATAAATCAAACAGTTACTTGCCATCTGTAACAGCTCCCATGTCTATACCATGGATGTATTAGCTGAATAAACTTTATTGAAAAACAGGAAATCAACAAAGCAAGCCGCTCATGCCCGCCTCTGCTTCCGATGACAGATGGCGGTGATTGGCCAAAAAGCGAACACGGTTTAAAAAAAAAAAAAGAAGAAGAAGGGGCATTTTATTAAAAGAGTATTTAAAGTTAATGACATGCAATTGTACCAGTGTCTCTTGTATGTTTTTTTTTTTTTGTTTGTTTGTTTGTTTGTCTGTTTTTTTTTTTGAAAGTTTTGCCCGACTAGTCCATGGATATATATAACGAGAACTCGTCAGAGTGTGCGTACGTGCGTGCGTGCATGCGTCTTAACGCAGTGACGTCGTCTTCCCAGAATGCAGTCTGGTAAACAGACATGGAAGCACCAGGTGAAGACCTCCACATAGGCTGAGCACTGCACTCGCTCTTTCCCACAGTCTTCTATCTCCTTCTCCCAGTGCATCCAACTGATTTACACCTGCCTGGTGTTACGTCTACACCCACAGCATCCAGAGGCTTGGTAAGAGTGAACTTGTTGTCGATCCGGGCCAACGGCTGATGACTTCTGCCTGCTTCCTCGCTAACGCTAGTCATGGCTGGCTACAGGTTTCAGCTAGTAGGCTAATGTAGTAACGCTTGTGCCAGGCACAGAGCCACACTGGCCTGTTTTCATTACACATCTCCCGTCTGACATAATGTATATTTTCGCACATCGTATTTATAATGAATTCAGTTTTCTTGTAGTTTATCTTACAAAATAAAATGTTGCTCTCCGCTAGCTAGTGTTTTGTCAGCTCAGAGAGTTGCTCTGTCAACTTGTGCACCTGGTGTTCAATGACAGTAGTGATTTGTTTCTGAAGAAATTACATTACATGGCATCTACAAAACCCTGGTTTTGTAGAGCCCAAAATCACAATTTAATTCAGGTTAAATCACGAATACTGCCATGTTTAAAGTGCTAAATAGGAGAAGGAGAGAGACTATATTTGTTTGGCAGAACAGAGTTATACATGGAAAGCTTTGTTGAGACATTATCATGTTGTTATTGTTTTTCAAACGTCTATTGTCCAAATTACTTGTAAGCTGATTTTCATTAAAACTAAAAAATAGACTTGTTAAAGTTCTGCCCTTACATTCATGAGGGGTTTTATTTGATAACTACACTGAACATCAATTGATACAGTATGCCATATTGTGATATACTGTATATCTGTATTGAAAAAGTATCCTTAATATCGTGACATTGTTTACAGGACGCAACCCATTTTTAATTTTTCTACATCTGCATGAGGACAGATGCCGTTCAGCAACAATCCTAAAAGCACTCCGTGGTTTAGACTTGTCTTGATGTTCTATATTTACTCTCATATAAGCAGTGCAGTTTGCATGTATTTGGATGTTGACATGTTTTGTTTGTTTGTTTGTTTTTTTCCCCCCATAAATTAAGCAATGACTATTAGGTCAAATTCAGTTATAGTGGTGTTTGATAACATTCAAGTTGTAGCCAATACAAATCCCCTATTTAGACAGTACTGATTGGGCTGAACACGTGCACGTATAATTGAGCAATTATTAATGTTATTAGTTTGCATCTGTTATTGTCAAGTCAGATTGTGTGTCATGACAGAGGTCTATTGGATACTCTTTAGCTACATACTGTGGCTTCAGACTGAGGGGTTTGATTCTGGATGTATCATATTACTTCCATGTGACATGTGCCCAACATAGCTTCAAGAATTTCCAAGTTGTCTGGTCATTATTTCTTACTCTTTCCATAGATGAGTTACAGTTAAAATATTTAGGTTCAAGTGCATTGACTTGGACTTGGAGATGTACTTATTTCTCTATTATGGCCTTTGGTTGTCTATGAAATGTCTACTAATCATTGCAGCCCTTTCATGCAGTTGTAGCATACAACATCTAAAAAATGTTGAGGTTGAGTTTATTTTGTTGAACAGTTTTTGAAGTAATACGGTAAGCAAATTTAAACAAAATTAAAGTACATTGTTGTAATTCATACACAGCAGTTATCACTGCTAGGCTCCAGACAGCTTTTAAGTGGTTTATATATATATTCTACTCTGAATGTGTGTTCTTTATGATTTTTCCACCAAAAAAACATTATCTCATTAAACATTCCAGAATCTGTGAATATGCAAATATATTTCATTTTTAATATTGGACGTGTCTCCTGCTTTACTGAAACGTTCATTCTCAGTGTATGTGCAGGATGCAAGTTTTCATATGCCTCTTGTATAAGTTGCATACTGGCCCATGATTGGCTCCAAACTAGTTGGCTACCTTTTATGAATATATTACTGTATGTATTGTGCTTTTGTTCATTTAAAATGACAAAGGTATGGTAATCAAAAATAATTATTAAAAGGGTATAGTCTCAGTCTTTAAAAAGGATTGCTGGAGTGTATTAACTGCATAGTTGTGAAGAACTCCATGATAAGGCAGAGTGAGGACGGTGTTACCTTCCAAACACAGTCCTACAATTCCCTATTCACTGATTAAAACACAATAAAACAAAGAACCTGATACTGACTCATCTTCCCTCAATGTGTGTGTCTGTGTGTCTCTAGATTTCCTCTCCAGTGTGTGTGGCAGCCAGTAATCACCCTAACTGATGAGGATCGGCTGATTTGGTTAAAAATAAGTTCCTATTTCTTATTTGACAAGGTAAGATCATCAATCATCTTGTTATGACTGGACTGCATTATATTGTACAGGGGTCTCTGTTTTTCTGATCATTAAATGTATATTAGATTGGTTTGTACATCTGACGTAAAACTGACATACTTGAGTTTGCTGTTATTTGCAATGTCACCGCTTTTAATCACACATCTAAAAGACATTTGAGGAGACCCTGTGATTTCTATTTGTTAAGGATTAAGAATTTGTGATGTTTTTTTAAAGAGCTGCTACATATCTGGTCCCATCCCGGAGCAAACGTCACTGCTATTCAATGTAGATGGAGGAATAGTAAGTTATTAATGAAATGGTTTGCTAGTGTAGGTTAGCACTGGACTGTCAATGATAGAAAGGCCTTGGCTAGCCTTCAAACAACCAATGAGTTTCTAATTTGTGAGGAGGCTATACTACATACACATGCCATCAACTGTGTCCCACAATGGCATCTTTTAAGTAATTGATTTAATATAGATTTAATATATATCTGTGTTGACGCTACGTGATAAATATTATGACTAGAAAATAATAAGGTGCTTAAAGCTGAAATGCTTAACATGTACTTGTTGAGTTTGCTTACCTAGTTGTCATTGACCAAACGGGTACCTTGAACATGGCTGTACAGTACTGTGCAAAAGTTTGAAGCACTTAAAGTAAAATGAAGATGCTTTAAAAAATAATGTCATGAATAGTTCTTATTTATCAATTAAAGGTCCAATATACAACATTCAGCCCCACTAGATGTCGCACTAGCACCAGCACCTCAGATCTGTAGTTTGTGATGTGGCCTTCATCTTCAAATCACTCAAATAAATATTTGGTGTGACCACGTGTTGCCTTTTTAGAACAGCATCAATTCTCCTTGGTACACACAATTTTTTCAGGTCGGAGAACTTGCAACAGTTATTGTGTTGATTTAGGCTTCTCAGCTGCTTCCGTCTCTTCATGTAATCTCAAACGGACTCCAAGATGTTGAGATAAAAGTCTGGGGGGCAAAACCACCTGTTGCAGGACTTCTTGTTGTTCTTGTTGATGAAGATGGTTCTCTATGACACTGGCTGTATGTTTGGGGTCGTCGTCATGCTGCAGAATAAATTTGGGACCAATCAGAAACCTTTCTGATGGTATTCTGTGATGGGTAAGAATCTAAACATAGAAAGTTACTAAAACTTTTGCACAGTACTGTATATTCGACTCAGTTACCAGATTTAGATTTGTTGGGTCCAGTAACTGATAAAGATGATGACGGATTGTAAACCCAAATCCAAGCTTCGAGCCATCTGTTCAGAAACCTTTCAGTAATGTCAAAGTATCATTGTTTTTCTGCGGTCTACATTTCAATCATTTTTAACTATTGCTGCCACTCATCATCACAAAGAAATTCAGAGACTCAATGTCCTCACAGTATGAACTGATAGAGCTAGATTAGACGTCAGAGCAGAAGAAATAAAAACTGAGTTTGTGTGAGACACTGACATTGTAGGTTCTTAATTTTTATTTCTTATTTGAACATTTAATGTTGGTCTAAACAGCCAAGCTTTTGAACTTCAAACCAGCATAAAGGGTCCACGGTAATTTATGCTCAAGGTTCTTCGGGGTACATGCCAACTGGAAATGCATTCAGCATTTCTGCTTTCTATTAAGTGCATTCTTTTTTTTTAAGACAACCACCATTTGGTGTAGAAGGCTGCTTAAATTAAACTATGCTGTCAAACTAAAAGGCGCGTTTTGAAATTCTTGAGAATATCAAATGATTTGAGATAGAAAAGAAAAATGGTTTAATATAACCAAGCACCAAATCTTTAATATAAAATAAAAAAATGAAGACTAGAAATGCTTTTGCTATTTGTAAGACAGACCAGTTAGTGAGTTACTCTATGACAAGAATCAGTTATCACTATACTAAGTTTTGTCTTTGTCAAATTAAAGAGCTTTCCATTTCTTGATTTTTCTGGCTTGAATATGTGCATCTTTTTCACACACAAACATTTCATTTTGAATGTGAAAATACAGAAAACCTAATTAACTAGTATGTTATTCTATTGTCTGTTTTCATTAACAGTAACATCTACTGATGTCTGAAGTCTAACTTTAATGCAATAAAAAATACTGATCCATCATCCCATAAAGATCAAAACCAAGTTATCTTTAGATGGATATGGTTTCTCTATTGTGTGTAAGGCCTTTGCATTAAAGTAAACATCTATACACAAAATGTAATGTATATTACTTAGACACTAATGGTAAATCCATTTATTGATTAGTTATTGATTAAAACATTTTGTCATGCACATTCCCTGTAGAATGGTTAAGTTATGAATGAGAAACAAATCTATGGACTCCAGACAAGACAAACATTTTATGTAAGTAGTCATTAGTTTTTAACATGTTTAACTTGTTCACATGCCCAGGTGCTGTTGTTCTAATGTTACAAGACATATATCATATCATATCTCTGGATATGGAACATGTTGTCCCTTTACAGTGCCATCACAAAATTATGATCATTCAAAAGACGATGATTTAAAAGAGACTGTGAAACCTAAGCAGCAGTAATGTAGTTTGCTAGTAACGCTGCCAACAGTTGCATTCTATTAAAGAGCCCCTCCAGACAGAGTTAAAGACACATAAAAATACTCTGCTTTAAATAATGTGTGTCTGATATGGTTTTTCCACAAAAAAAGTTCAATTGTCTAGTTGGAAATTATTAAAATCGTCTACTTTTTCTCCCTCATTAAAAATCCAGTATCTACGAATGTCAATATTTTTCATTCAAAAAGTTTTAACCGCTGGACAGAAGATGTCCATTATGTATATGCTTTGTTCTTCGTCAGACACAGAGGTATCAAAATATATTTAACAAGAAATGTTTAACCACCATGCCAAGCAGTCAAACGTGTGTGTAAAAACAGGTGAAAGCTAAAGCTAAGTCGTCAGGGAGGCGACCTGAGACCGACCAATTCATTCGCTATCCTGCATGTGTTGCGTATGCTTTACATTTGTTACGTGTGAAGTGGCCACACACATAGGTTGTTGTTTTGTTTTTGTTTTGGAGAGGCGGGGGGTGGAAGGTGGGTGGGGGGGCAACACACGGGTTTGCTCGTGTTAATCAGTGAAAAAGTCCTCCTATCCCGAGCGCGAGCTGCGCTGACTCTTGTGTTGTTACATTGTAGCGGAAAGAATGTCGGAAAGGGCCGAGGATGACGTCAGGGGGGAGCAGCGCCGAGCGGCCAGGCAGCAGCTGAAGCAGCAGCAGATCCAGCGGGGAGAAGGCTCCACAGCAATGGCGACTGTTGCGGAGCGGAGATCCTTGCCTAGTCCAGAAATAATGCTGGGGCAGCCTTGGAGCAAGTGGGCCGACGCCGCCAAACTCCACGGTAACGACGGTGAGTCTCCCAGCGTAACGAATGTGCGCGTGGAAGCTAGGTAGAGCGCGACAGTTGCCAGTCCTGTTTTTTTTTTTTTTTTTTTTTTTTTTTTGGCCGATTGCATGCAGTTTTCGGTGGAATACGAAGAAACGCTACTGGTAGCAACAGCACAGGCAGGCGAGCAAGTGCAACTATTTATTTGTCTCTGTGTCTGGTCGCCTCGTTTTCAGGTGCTGAATCGGAGGAAAGTTTCAAAGACTTCGGGAAAAATCGAGAAGCCATGCGTTTGTGCAGAGAAGGTGAGTGTTTTTTTTTTTTACTGTCTAGGGCCAAAGGTGTATTTTGGTTCCTGGGGTTTACACACATACACACACACATATACATACACACACACATGGATTCAAGCTCTTTACACTCGCCATTCGACCAAAATTTAAACTGTTGTACAGTCAATTCAAGCGCGTCTTGAATTGACTGTACAACCGGATATAATTAGTGAAACATGTGTCTCTCATCTGTGTGCTAGTTGACATTTACATCTGTCCCTAAAATAACTTGCATGGTAACTTGGACTGGCTGTAGTTGAGCATGTTCCCAAACATAGTAATAATAACGTTGTCATTTTGTGTTTGGACTATGCATTAATTGTATCATTGTTAGCAACAGCACCCACATTTTTTTCCATTTTACATAAGAAGCCTCCTCCACCATATTTAATATACCCCACAACTCCCCCCCATAAGACAAAAGCAAGGGGAGCCACTCAATCTGAAAGTTGATGAGGAAATAAACTTGTATATAGATATAATAGATATGATTGTTGAAACATTGGGGTGTTTTGTAAAAGTTTCCCCTAAATCATAGCTCTGTTTAAATTAGAAGAGGTCATACGATGGCATGCCCCTATATCATGTGCTGCCTCAACACAAAACATGACCAACAGTGTTGTTGTTGGGTTTTAAACATTTAAATTAAAAAAAATATTGCAAGGAAATGCTGAAAGTTTTGATGTCTTTTAAACTAATTTCCCACTAATGAGCATAGCTTTAAATTATCTAATTCATTCAGGCCTGACAAACGTTAGCATCAGAATATACATTTTTTTTTAAATCAACCAGACTACTATTAACAGTGTGATAGTGTGGTTATGTCCCCGCTTTTAACTATGATGTAAGCGTATGGATTATTCCAGGATGTTTCTCTAATGCTCAGACCTAAAATAAGGTAGATTTAGCTGTTAATGTTTTCTGAATGTTACTCTGTTTTTATTCTGTAATAAGCAGTAGTAGGGAAAGGTGCAATCATGACAGAATAAAGAGAAAGGACATCATCTAACATAAAATCATCAATGTCGGTATCAGAATCAGAACACTTATTGCCAAGTTAGTTTTTTTTTTAAACTTACAAGGAATTTGTTTTGTTGTTATTGGTGCTCAACAAACAAAACAAAGGAAAAACAAACAGGACGATAACCATACTAAATATATACAAATGTAAAATATATGTACATCTCTGATGTTTATGAGCTTGTTACTGCTGAAAGAGCGTCAGACATTTTCGCAAAAAACACAATTAACAAACAAAACAAAGAGCACCAACACACTGAGACGGCCATCTGCGGTGCCATCACACGTAGTAATGTGTAATAATAATAATAATAACTTTTTAGTAAACATTACTTTGCTTCTGAGCCACAGAATGACAATTTTATTTTTGGCTACATCTCGATTAACATTAGCAGAGCAAACGTGTAAACAAAAGTGTATACCCGTAAAAACATTTATTTTTCTTTTCGGTACATTTCATCCACAGCTACTTTTGATCATTTTGCAGTGTGTATTTTTAGCCCTTGCTAAAGGACATATGTGCTGGGCATGTAAAATGTGACCTTGCTGTTGCGGGATGGTCATTGGAGCTACTCGGACACCAAGATTAAGATACGTCATTTTCTATTCCAAAAATCAAGGTGAAGGTGAATTGAGTTAAGAGAGAAAATAATCTTATTCTCTGTTGTTGTCTGTGACAGGCAGAGAAAGAGGATCATCTTCAGAAACATTACTAATTACATCCAACAACACAGCGATTAGCTTTCAGTTACTCTCTTTTTACTCTCTCAATGTGTCGTAAAGGAAAGACTTAGTTGCAGACTTCTTGTCAGGGCACTTATCTTATGTTGCATTTGCATCAGTCAACATTGTGGCCTGTGTGCATATTCTAAGACCATTGCACAATTTCAGTAACAAATGTCCCACAAGCTCCCAGCGACAAGACAAATACTACAGAACACATAATATTTAATGTGGTGACTTGACTTTTGGACATATTGTCTGCTTTATGAATGTGTTTTGATATTGACGTATCTCCAGGTCTGGAAAATAATTTTCATAGGAAGGCAGAGACGACGTGGTTATTTTAAATTCACTTGACGTGCAACTGGCTTGAAACATGTCTCTATCATGTAGCAGCGTCTGTCGGTGACTGTTGTTTGTGTCACGGGGCTGATCAACACATGCTGTCCGTGGCAGAAGTGTATGAGTTCATAGAATGATATTCGTGTGTGTGTGTGTGTGTGTGTGTGAGAGAGAGAGAGAGTGTAGTAGGGGTATTACAAGTGGATGACTACACCTCTCCACAATGACTCACCACCAGATTCCTCCTGTGGTGTCACCGCCATCCTAAAACACATAGGCATTTAACACGCATAGATTGTAAAAATGTACAGCAATTAATAGCTGACGAATTAACTCGTCATCTATCTCGCTTTTTATAAATTCATAGTAGCATCGTCACAGTTGGGGCAGCTGGGAAATGTAGTGCCAGTGTCATCCACAGGTCACACTCGGCCGGCATGTGTGCTGCTCAAAGGCAGCCAGAGCTGCTACTATTCCACCTAGATCATTCATCACTGCCATGGATGAGGATGCTGAAATTAACTGGACTCTCACTCTCGTCCTCTGTTTCGTGCTTGCAGGCTTGCTTTCTCCTCATCGAGCGCAGGTCCTCTGCTCACTCTCTTTGTCTCGCCGAGGCTTTGGCCTGCTTCTCTGCTCTGTTTCTCTCTCTGTTTTTTTTTTTTTTTTTCCCTCTGCCGCACTCATTTCTTGGCTTTGCTCTGTTGTTCTGTCGTTTTCCCCTCCGCATTGACTTCCTTTCTCACTCTATCATTTTTATCTCCTCCTCACACAAGAAAAAAAATGGATTTTGAATGGGGCAGACAAAGTGGTGTTAGACCACTTTTCAAGTCGGGCCATTTTAGCGGTACAGTTCAGTCAGTGCCAATGTGCTGAAGGCAGAGTCTGGTCGGGCTGCTTTTATAGTTGAGCAAACTGTTTGGAGAACGCTCCAAGTGAACAACACCAGTAGTTTGGGAATGAGTTCACTTTTGACCTTGCTATTGATCCAGTGAGGAAATGTGGTTGGCTTGTTTGACTCCACAGTTCTTCTTCTTATTTCAGTGAAGGAATTGAGAGCAGGTAGAGTTGTCATGGAGAGTACAAAGAAAAGAGAGTGGTCTCTTTCATGATAACGCTGCCTCCATCCATAGTGCATAAGGTGTTATTGGATGGTTTGATTTGTATGAAAGTTATGACAATCAAATGCTATGGCCTCTGCAGTCACCAGCTCTCAACCCAACTGAACACCTATGTGGCATTTTGTTTGTAGTGTTCATCTCTCCCAGTACAGTTCAGAGACTTGTAGACCCAATGCCAATGTGTACTAAAGCTGTTCTGGCATCATGTAGTGGCCCAACACCTTACTAAGACACTGTTATACCCAGGATGTTGGCCAGAACTTTCAGGCCGGCCTCCAACCTTTGCTCTACTGGGTTGCATTTCTGCGACTGCCAATCAGTGAATTTTACCCTCCACATAAAGTTTCTCCTCTCGTTCTCTTCTGGAGAGCAGCTAGACCCCTGATTGTACACATCAGCAGTTTGGTTTCCAACTCAAGTTCTATATAATTTACATGCCTTTGTCCATTAAGTGAAGACATTTGCCTTCTCTCTGTGGCCGACCCCAGTCGCTGTGAAAAAGTCTTTTCACTCCGCTGCTGTTGAAGGAGACACTTAGCGAAGTGGCTTCAGACAATTGACACACATTAAGTATCATCAGGCTTGTCAATTCATCCACACAAGACTGCTACTGACCTCTGAGAGGGAACCCGGCAGGTAGACTGTTTTATATGGTGTTTGCCTAATGGCCCTCATCCCTTTCCGACTCGGCCAGTGATGTTTGGAGAACACTTGACGGCCTTGGAGGAGGATGTATTCGAGAGGGCCTCCACTTCTCTACTCTTGTATCCTCTCCTCTGCTCATCTCGTCATAACGCCCCAGGCAATCTCTTAATTAGCCTTCTTAATTAGGTGGTTTCTGGTTCTCTGCGCCAGGGTAAATTTTGATCACATTCTGGTGAGGAGCAGCACTTCCCTCTTATTTTCCTCAGAGTATCGTGTAATACGAGAGGCTCGGTTCACATTATTGGGTTGGTAGACATGCTGGAGCTGGAGACATCCTGTTCATGTACCTTGGCACTTGTGCATCTTGTGCTTTTCAAGATGGAAAAACTCAGATCTCCGTGTCCCACAGGAAGAAAAAAAAGAAACATTGAAATCAGCCATTTTTGTCCTAGTTACTCTTCATTTTAGTGAGTCATGGAAGGAGGCACAGTGCTGCTGTATGAGTTGTCAAATGTTTTGCTTGCTTGCGTGCGCGCGTGCGTTCACATTTTAATTATTACTCCATAATATCTATTTATAGGCATTGCAGTATTGGTATTTCAGTACATCTCACTGTAACATTCGACTTCCAAAACTTTACAGGCTGCGATGAACACCAACATATCAGTTTTGATTTTAGTTATTTTTAAACCGTTGTGTTATCTAATAATACCGCATAAAACTGATGTTTACAGAAATTAAATTCTAAAACCTGAATATTGAATAAGATAAAGCTAGTTTTGATCAAAACAATAATAATAATACAAACAATAATAAAAATAATAAATATAATAGACAATATTTGAAGGTCAGCATCTACCAAGCAGTTAGTTCGTAGAACGCAGGATGAATGTAGGTTAGTTATGATGATGATGATGATGATGATGGTGGTGATAAAATTTGTGATTGAGAGAAGGTTTGACAGTAAATATCACAGATATCACAGAGTTTTGTGTGTGAAGATTGCCAGATGGGGAGCATGAAAGAGATTGAGAGAAATTACCCGTTAGAAGGGCAACACCATATCACTCCTATTATTTATTAATATCAGTCACAAATCAAATTGTGTTAATGCAGTGTGTGTGTGTGTGTGGGAAAAATGCTCTTTAACAGCAGGTAACCTTTGGATTGCTTGCTCGACTGGTTCTTATTACTGGAACATGTTCTCCACAATGAATGGGGACTAATACTCAGAAGTGATCTTTATTTACATGTGCAGACTTTGCTTGTTAGTTTTCCTTGAGCGAACTCCTCTGCTCCTCTGATGTCTGAATTCTGCTCAGGGCATAGCCAAAGACTATTTTCTTTTTTTGTGTGTTGTGACACGCAAAATGATCATGCTATCATCATCATACTAAACTGGAATTATCTCGAGCTATTACGGGGTTATGACAACAAATGACAGATATTTCAGTGTTGAATCAACGTCTGCTGCTAACTGGGGCACCAGGTGAGCTCTCATTGATTTATGCCCTGTCTGATTGGTTCTTCCTCTGTGCACAGACATGCCTATATTTGGCCAGTGTCCCGCACAGGACGACTTCTACCTGGTGATGTGCAGCCACTGCGGTCAAGTAGTCAAGCCCCAAGCCTTCCAAGCACACTATGGTAAGTCTCATGCAAACACTGTGCAGTGCTCAGTTTAATGTTTTTTCATTTTATTAATAACCCAATACAAGAACTGTAAGTAGTAAGTAGTTTTCAACATCTGTAGGAACTGCTTGACCTCTATACTACTGTAAGGCCATTAACACACTCTGCAGTATTACTTGTGTTCCCCCACCGGTTTTCCTCCTCAACACAGTAACCTGAGAGAGGGGCACCACAGACTTTTATTTATTTATTTATTTATTTATTTGATCCTCTGTCTCACTAGTGTGTGTGTGTGTGTGTGTGTATATATATATGTGTGTTAACAATTCCCTTGTCAATATTTGATGTGGCTTTCGGTCTTCTCAGAAATGTGCTATTTTTACATCCAGTGCAGATTATATTTCTGAGTTTCTTAATTCTTTAGGAATGTGTGTGTGTGTTTGTGTGTGTTTGTATGTGTCAGTGGATAGTTAAACTGAATCTTTGACTCCACTGCTAAAGTAAATAGGTGAATTATAGACCTGTGAATAGTGATTGCATCACTGTGGATATCATGTAAACCTGACAGTGTTCATTGTGTTAATTCGCTTAAGTGTACAAATGCCCACAGGCGCTGAAAGAAATGAGCCGCCTGTTAGCTCCCAAACTCATTTCCTCGAAATGAAGGTTGCATGTAGAGAGCGACGCCTATCATGTCTTACCATGACGGGCTGCCGAGTTAAAATATGAATTTATTGTGGACAACGTCGGACATAAATCAAGTTGGTTTATGTTACCTTGTTATTGCTCATTGGGATTCAGTACAGGAATCACAAAGTTAAATATCATGTTTTTTAGCATTCGCCTCTTTCAACTTTTTATGTCTAAAGTTTGGATTTATTTTTACTCGCTGAAGGATTCCTAGCGCTATTTGTTCTCCCTGAAGTGTGACAACAATTACAGTTGTCAAGGTCAGCCACAAGAGGGAGGCGTAACAGCACACGGCTCGTAGAGCAACTGTCCTTGCTATTGTGTCAACGGCTTTCAGTGAAAGGACTCCTTCCACTCTGCTTAACAGTAATAGTCTGATAGACTAGGCCAGACTGTTGTGGATGTACTACAGCGTCCAGTCAAGTTTTCATACCTGCCTGGTCATACAATGGAAGAGCATTACAGAATCTATGAAGTAAAACAATACTTCCCAGTAGGTGGCTTTTGTACATTTTTAACTGGGCGCTGTTATTGGTATAAGTCCAGACTTACCCTTTAATAATTATAATTGTTACACCCATTTACCATTGAGCAACCAATGGTGGTTCCCTTGACTTCCATGCAGTTCACTTCAACGCTCGGTTGAATTCTGTGGCTGTTCTACTACACGTGGCCGTACATAGTAGGAGTCTTCTCGCTGTGCTTTTTCTTCCCCTCTTCCTCCCTCTGATGCCATTACAGGAAGACTCCATGTTGCGCTAACACAGGGCAAAGGCAGTGATCTCAGCACCATCGAGATGGTCTCGATGTGATTTTTTTTTTTTTTTTTTTTTAGCGTGCTTCTTTGAGCCCATCTGTCTCCCGTTAGGTGTTTGTGCTTCTCGGCTGAGGCTGATCACAGCAGGGGTGACACTCACCGCAGAACGGGAAGCTGCCAGCTATGTTCAGACACACATTTACAAATCATGCACCTTGAGCCTAGATTCTAAGAAAACTGACCACTAATATTAGAGGCCTAAATATATATAAGCTATTATTATTATTCTTACACATATATTTTACAGAAGCTATGCCATGCTAGAACATGAGCATGTAGTCTCTAGAGATGGTAGTAAGTCTGTCAAACTTGTGCGTTGATTTTATTTTTATTTTTTTTCCTCCCACAGCTAGGGATTCCCCTCAGCACTGAGCCAACTGTTTGACAGTGTGAAAGAGGACGTTAAGGCTCCTATTATTCCTTGTGTCTGTTGGTTTTTTTTTTTCTCCCCACGCTTTTCTTGACTCATCTTTTATTTCCCTCACACTGCCACTGGTGTTGGCTCTCTTTTCTCAGTGTTAGTACTTTTTGGACAGAGCACTGAGTGTCACGCTGAGGTCTCCTGGTGTGAGTTTGTGTGCGGGGTGCGCTGTTGACTGTGACCGGGACAGGACAAGTTGTTCAGCTGCTAAGAAGAGGGAGGGTAGATATCTGGAGTGTGTCATGAATGGGTGTGTAGAGGGAGGCCCTTGGGTGAAAAGAGGGCACTAAAAGCATTTTTTTTCTCCTCTCCTTTTGAAAGGGAAGTTGGAAGGTGCGCGCACGCGTGCGCTCACGCGTGCGTGTTAGGATCCCCTCCACCGTTTCTGCACAAACATGCGTTTTTTTGCAGCTCACCTGCTGAGACTATGCTTGACCTACAGCCAGCTTTCCATCTACACCATGCAGTTAGCCCTAAATAAGGTTAGCTAGCTGGGCCCACACCTTGCACTGTGGCTAGCTGCCGACACAGATGCTTTCTATCAAAACCTGAAGCCGTATCCTCTTACATTCACTTTATGTTCACTTGTATTTTTATCCGCATTTTGTTCTTTGCCGTGTTGTTCCTCTGCTAAAGTGTTGACAACAAGAAGGTCAAGTCTATCTTCACTCACTCATTTCTCCTCAGTAGGTATCTCTGTATGTATGTATGTCGCACTCTCTCTCCACTTATGGTCAGAGCAGAAGTAGTGTTGGTCTGTCCATGTGACGCCTCTGTGACCCTGCATGCCGAGTATATCTGTTAGAGAGCGCCTATCGCGCCAGGATTCAAGACTTTGGTGAATTTTAAAAAGTGCTCTCACGAGGTTGCTATTTTGCTTTTGTCTTTTTGTTTCTGTTGTGGCAGTTAATGAACTCAATGAAATGAGTTTATGTTGTGGAGAAATGAGTCTATCTAGTGGAACAGCAGTGGAAATGTCAATGAAATAATTGTCAGTGTGCAATTTTATTGTTGTACGCTGTGACTAGAAACAACTGGATTAGAGCTTCCTTTGAAAACCCGATGCTTATATCATAATTGCAGGTTTTTGGAAACCATGGTGCACTTAATCTTTTTTTTTTTTTTTTTTTTTTTTAAGGAAAAGATTTAGTTTTGGATGCATTCTTTCGTTCTTCTATTTTTGACTTGCCATCCACCACTCAGTATCATCCTAACCTTTTCTGCTGTCATACTGCCTTTTATCAGTTTGCACAGTAGCAGTTCTAAGAAGCTCAGGCAGGAAATTAAGCTCTTGACCTGCTGGCTGAATCTATTTCTGGATGAGCTAGCATGGATGACAAATACTTCCTATTTGTTGTTGAGGTAACTTCTCAGATTTCAATGTTCCTGTGTGTTTTGAGTTTTGTCGTGGCTTGAATATTGCCACATTTAAGCATATAGATTAGTTATATTGTTCGAACAAAGCTTTGGAAAAGCTTTAATAATATGATAATGTAAGTATTTTGAATATTATGTCTTAATGCCAGCCTGCTTTGTACTGTTGATACAGAGAGAAGACACAGTTCAGCCAGCAAACCAGCCTCCACCTCGCCCTTCCCTGTGTCGGGCAGGAGCCGGAGTAGTGGGAGCGGGCTTGGGTCTGGACTGGGCTTGGGGTCTATAGCTGGAGTGGCGAGTGGAGGGATCCTCAGCCGACCTTCCACTGCTGGAACCAGCTTATCCTCCTCTTCAACGTCCTCCTCCAATCCCAAACTCCTCAAACAAGCCAAAGATAAGCTGCCAGGCATTCAGCGAAGACCTCCCTTCCCTTCCTTCGGGATTCTCCAGCCAGATAAAATGTAAGTTTGACAAAGTAACATTTAGCAGTATTATGTGGTGCTACGGTTGCACAATATGGAGATTTCGCTCACCCATACAATGCTAGAGATGAGTGAATTACCACAATTTTAGTTCTAACTTGTATAATTAAGGTGTACCAAATGAAAATTAACAACTGCAACTTTATTGACAGCTGTCATCAATAAATTTACTGTACTGTTAGCTGTTATTATAACTATTAATAATGGACAGCTGGTGAGCAGAGATCTCTGAACCTCCCAGTTATACACACATCATGTCATTGTTTTATATGTATCAATCTGGGAGCTCTGAATCTGGACTTCCAGGATTTCAAGTTTCCATCACACTGTACAACACAATATAATTCGAAAAGTCTCACAACTCTTAAAGGTTTCTCTTCATATCACATGAAGTCACATCACAGAAAGTCATAAAAACAACCTATTTTGATTTCTAACCCTTGAAGAATAATGGATCATTAGATTTATGTTTTGTCCTCCCAGCCCCATCCATATTTGCACATTTGTCTCTTATCATGCTTTTCTCACTGGCTCATTGTTTCTAACTCTCGGCTTCCTCCTTGCTACCCTCTTCATTTCTGTGACCTTCTCTTCCAGCCTCACCCCGGCTGTCAAGGTGGAGAAGATGCATCTGAATGTGGACTCGTCAGCCAAATTGGTGCAGGCCCCCTCTGCCCCTGCCACAACCTCATCCTCCTCTACATCGTCCTCTAGCACCACTGTGAGCTCCAACTCTACCACCATCACCACCTCCTCCTCATCAGCCCTTAAACCAGGCCTTAACTGTCCCTCCATACCAAAGCCTCCCCTACTGGCCCCAGGTCAGATCCCCAACGGCAAGGGCCACCTGTCAGTTCTCTCGGACAAGAAGCAGGACAGCAGTAGCAGTGCCAGTAGCAGACGCCACCTTAACAAGAAAGTGGCAGGTCAGCTGGACACACACACAAACACATAGGACACAAAATGTATTTTGCCTGTGCCTAAGATGATTTTTCTCTAATCTAGTTTCATAAAGGAAACTGATACTTTAAGTCATAAAAAGTAACTTACAGTGAAGCAAAAGTTAACAGAGCAGTTCATTCTTCACAGTGTATGTAACCTACATAACGGTTTTCTTCTCCCCATCTCCTCTCCTGTGCCTTCAGAACGGGAGTTCAATGCAGACATCCACTGTGGCGTTATGGATGTGACAGCGCGAAAACCATGCACAAGATCTCTAACATGCAAGGTAACCATTCTGTTTCCTGCGCTGCGAACTTTATGGATTTATGGAATTGCATCATGTGTCATTAAATGCATCAGGCTGGTTCTATTTTGTAGTTCTGTTACAAATCCAACAAAAAGACCACCTTTGCCTGTTTCTCAATGCTTTTTGACTTTCCTACCCAGTGAATAGCTATCAGCCTCAAGTCTATTCATAACATATACTTTTTTTTTTTTAAAGGACGGTTATGACTATTGTAAGCAGTCACATATTCGTAATCCCTGAATGTCATGTATGAATTAGAATAAAAATAATAGAAGTCAACATTGGCAAGCAGATCCTCTTCTCAATAATAATAATAATAATTAGTATTATTCTGAACTACGGCCTTTCCAATGTCTCCACCAGACACATTCCTTAAGCCAGCGGAGGGCGGTGCCAGGGCGGAGGAAGCGCTTTGACACATTGCTGGCAGAGCACAAGAACAGAGCAAGGGAGCGGGAAAAGGACAAGGAGAGAGAACTCCACCAACCCCATTCACAGCAAAACCCCCCTCTCAGGGAACCACATCCCTCCTCCCACCTCGCCACTGCCCATGACGCCCACCAGATGGCTCATGGCAACGGCCCCGCCCCAGACGCCACTAAGCCTTTGCCAACCCCCAAGCCCAAATTTCACAGCCCTGGTCTTCCACGGTGAGTGCTGCTCAAGAATCATTCTTGTGTTTTGTTTAAACTTTTATGTGTCTATTATATGCAATGACACCAGACAAACTAGCTGTCGTCAAGTTCGGCAGATAAGATAATGAAAATGACCTGACACACTCTCTCTGTCCATCAGACTGAACAGCAGTCACGGCGGTAGTACCCCTGCAGACCCTGCAATAGTCCATGAGTCACCACACCACCCACAAACTGCCCCCGATGTTTTTTCACGACCCTCCAGCGATGAAGGAGAGAATGAGGAACGGGAGGAGAACGCTGACAAACTGGACTGTCACTATTCAGGTTATCACCCTCGACCGGCAGCTGTAAGTCTACAGTCACTTGTCTAATCAAGAATTTATCCATATTGTCAAAACTTTTAAGCACTGGTTATACAACACCATTGTATGTTTATATAAAGTTCACAGTTGATTCCCCTTTTTCTGTTCCTAGTACTGTACCTTTGGAAGTCGACTGTTTGGGAGAGGCTGTTACTCCTTTGACCGGCGATGGGACAGAGTGCGATGTGCCCTAACCTCAATGATGGAAAAGCATGTCAACTCTCAGATGTGGAAGTAAGACTGCCTTGCTCAGATTTGGTTTTCATCCCTTTGTGATGTGATGCGTACACCACTGAGGATCATAATAATTTTCCACGTTTCTACTGCAGTCAGCATTTCAGATTTGTTAGCAAATATAGCTAATAAATGTTGTTCTTCCTTGTTGCAGGAAAATCCCCTTGGCCTTGGAGAACACCTCCTCTGTTGCACCTGCCCATAGGACAAGCACAAATTCCCACGGTAGCACTCCCTCTTCAGGCTTCCTGGGCCCCCCTGCCACTTTGTCCCAGACTCCCTACAGCCACTCCTATGAGGGCAAGTCAGTGCTGTCCTATGGGACCACCTTAAATGCCCGCAGCTCCCCACAGGGCGGGGCTGAGAACCCAGCCTACGGCACCACGCAGGCCCGACAAGTGTCTTCGTCGCCGCAGATGCCTTCAGCCCACTCGTCCTCTTCTTCTTCAGCTCCTTCCCTAGCCTCAGGCCGGGCACTTAAGTCCCGTTCCTCCAGCAGCAGCACTACCAAGTCATCATCGTCCTTCAGACCCAAGGAGATCTCATCTGGCACCACACCTGTCATCCCCAATTCAACTGGTGGGGGCAGCAGCGGAGCCAACAGTAGCAGCACTAGCTTCAGCTCGGGGAAGAAGAGGAAGATCAGCTCCATCCTCTCTTCATCCCATAGCTCTACTGAAACATCCTCTTCTAATGCCAACTACTCTTCCTCCTCCTCCTCTTTCAAGAAGAACTGTGCAAATGCTGGCAGCTCAGGGAGCACCTACCACCACAGCTCACTAGGTCCTTCATCATCATCGTCACTGTCCTCCTCCCACAGCGGAGTCCACAGTGTGGGGCTTAACTGTGGTCCCACTGTGCGGACCAACTCACTTAGTCTCAAGGCTGAGCCGTCTGGAGGTTCGGCAGGTGGCTCCTCGGGGCCGTCAGCACGAGGTCCTCCCTCAGGCAGCCCTGCAGAGTCCATCAAGCGCATGAGTGTGGTGATGAACAGCAGTGACTCCACCCTTTCCCTGGGGCCTTTTGTCCACCACCAGTCCTCATCCGACCACCATACCAGCTTCAGCCACCACTCCTCAGATGGGCGCCTTGAGGGCAAGAAGCGGAAAAGCTCTCCAGCTTCCAGTGGCATTAATAGTGGAGGTGGGGGAGGAGGGCTTGGAGGAGGAGGAGGAGGAGGAGGGGGACCAGGTAGACCCAAGGTGGCCAAGTCTCCTGCCATCAACAACATCCACGGGAAGCATGGGCGGAGCATTCCAGGGACGCCAGGGTTGCCCAACAACTCCCATTTACATCAGGTGAGTTTTGAAGTCTTTACCAGTCAGGGAAGATTTTAATGACAGTAAAGAACTTGTGTTTACATGACAAATAAATGTCTGTTTTAAATGTTTCTCATACTTCAAAATGCCATACTAACAGAAACAATGGCGACAAGTTGAATTTGACCAATTGGCATATATCCTATTGTGTATGGTACTTTTACTTTTACTTACTTTTTGGAAATTTTTAACTTTAGTTGATTCAAAGTTAGTCCTTTCCATTAACTGATATTTTGTCTTTCTCTTGTACTTCGTGAACATAATTCAGCTCATGAATGAAGAGGATATATACATATATATTAAAGAAAGGGAAATATAACATTGTGAATGGCACTAGCACAACCCCCTTGTGCTTGCTTAAAATTTAGTAGAATTAGTTACTGGTTGAGAGTAGTTAGTTGTTTACTGAAGATGGATGTCTTTACAACTATTTTATTTTTCTCTCCCTTACCCAGCCAAAGGCTCGTCCCTGACAGCGGTGTCCGGCTTCTGTGTATGGAACTGGCAGACGGACGGGGAATAGTCCGGAGCAGCCGGCGTACTGCTCTGGACTGCACGAGGCCTTCTAAAATTAAACCCACATTACTCTCAGCTTCCCACAATCCTCAGGGTGGAGATGATCTGGACTGCCCAGTGAAGTCAATGTGGTCCTTACTATTTCTCCCAAAGCCATGTGTGTGGGGGAGGGACAGTGGTACTGCATAGGGATAAGTCAAAACGCGGAGTGCCAGGGGTCTAATGAGTGAGCCATGGACCTCCCATGCGTTGTTGTCCCAGTATTCTGAGAGGTCTTCCTGTCTGGTTGGAAGTAGGAGGAACGATAGCGACAGCCATGGGTCTCTTGAGCTCATTAGGTTCAGGTGAAGGGCCGGCGCAGGCTCTGCCGCGTCATGCCGCCATGGCACTGAGCAACTCGGGAGACAACAAGCCGATTCTCTTCCGTGTTTGCTGACGAATGAGTGTGTGAATGTGCGTGCGTGTACGAGTATTTTTCTCATGTCAGATTCTGCTGGACTACTGGAATTTCCAACTTAAATACACCCCCAGCGCCTGATCTCAGAAGCCTTGGAAGGAGAGCAGGAGGAGCAGCAAACTGTTACTTGCAACACCTTAAACAACACACAATCACCTTGTTGTTTCACCTTTCTGTTAGTCTGACTCTCTGGTGACACGTCGAGTAACCTCAGGTTACACGAGTCGGTAGGGATCTGGTCAATTCTTTTATTACCCAGAATAATTATGCAAGTGTTACCTTTTTATGATTTCCTATGAGCTTTTTACACTGAACTACCAAGAGTCTAGATGTGGTGAAAACAGTAGTGCTTTCAAAATGTGAAAAGGACACCTGATGTGCCCATTCGATTGAATCTTTTGTCAGATAGTTTGGTCGTGAGGACACTTGTTTATCTGAATCTTTTCATTGTGCAAAACGATAGCCACAGTAGACCAACCCCCAACTGTGAACAGCACTAAATAACTTCTTTCTCCACAGGCACTGCTTAGCTGTCCACAAAGCTAGCCAAACGTTGCTATCAGCTTTGCCAACTACTTTATTTTTTAACTAAAATGTGGGCAGTCTTGCCCATGAAGCAGTGATGGTGCATTGCCTGTGTGGATATCAAGAAAATCTGTGCAAACCATATTAATGCCACAACCTTTTTTTCTCTAATATTCTGAGAGAATTACTTTGTACCCATACAGCTGTGTGAAATCCACAACTGTTTGTGGGTAGATGTGAATTGTAATGTTTTTTTGTTTTTTTTTTGTTTGTTTTTTTTCCTACATAGGGAATCAGGTATGGTACGTCTTAACTGGAGCAAACTTTATGCACGTCAGCTGTCTTCTGTGGGTATGATTGTCCCTCCAATGTGTAACCACTACCCAAGCTCTGGATGTTAAACGTTTTAAATGCCTCACACTATGTTGGTGTGGGGTCGCGAACAATTTGTCACAGTAGAATGATGGATAGCCAGGCATTATACTCTATTCCTTTGTCAAAATGGAGTCTTAAATCAGGCAATACTCTCCCATCTTGTTGGGACATGTGCTTATTTTGAGTGATCTCGAGTGGGTTTTATGGTGCGAGATTCATGCAGATGGCTTCACAGGAATTATTGAAACTTTTGGCAACACCTGTTGATTTATGGAACCTCCACTGATGTCAGTTAGTGTGAAAAGTAAAGGAGACAGTTTTCTTTAAAAAAAAAAAAAAAAACCCAACAAAAAAAAAAAAATCCCTTAATTTACCCTTTTTCCCTTGTAGCCTATGTATCAAAACAAGTATTTAAGTATCCCTATTTGAGAATACATATTTTGTTAACAAATTGTACATAGTGAAATATGTATTTTTGCACAGGCATTTTTTCATACACGCTGAATTTTTTGGTACAATTTAAGAAGTCATTATTTATTTAGTAAACAAGATGAAAAGTCAAGAGAACTTGATCATTTGAAGTGGTTCACTGCCAAGTCGATATAATGCAATATATGTAGAAGCTGGAGCATCTCATGAATCATGTACTGAGATCATTTAAGGAACAAAGGTGAAGTGTTGCCACTGTAGCATGTGTCTGTATGACAGAGGATACCTTTATTCACTTTTCAAGGTCTCAATCACATGTGCTTTTACAATACATTTTACGTTGCCTATGAACCAACACAACAACAAAAAAGTTACTATGTGACCCAATTAGCCTGTGATTTTGAAAAAAAATGTCCTGCAGGCTTGAAGCTGTGCCCGTTGTCTGACCAATTTCCACGGGCTCCTCAGTCATACACTTTGTAGATGGTGTACCTTAAACACATTTCATGATTGAAACACTTATGCTCTTTTTATAAGGCTGAAGGGACTTAAGCAATCACCGCAAGGAAGAGGAACACTTCAAACAGTTCAGCTGCTTGCACCATCATTGCCAAACAAGTAATTTGAAACAGCTTTTAAAGAAAGAGTTTGCAGCTTTTAAAAGAAATATCAAATTAAGAAAGTGCCTGAATTTGTTTCACCCTGACTGTTTGAGGACAGTATTGTTTGGGTTGTTTTTACCTTACTTGAATGTTTGGAGTGTTTAGGGAGTTTGCTTTTAAATCTGCCTATGAACCCTAAATGTGGTCAAACCGGAGCTTGTCAGCTGCCCAGTATCAAACACTTAAGTGTTGTATGTTTTCTTTGGGGAGGGTGGAGGTTTATCAAAGTTTTCCAGACAAGATGTTGAGATTTTCAGTACTCATCAGCGTGGGGCTTAAACCCCTTCTGGTTTACTGGGAGTTCGACATTAAAACATTCAATTAAGTGTTTTTGTTTACCCTCAAACTCCACTGACATCTCGTCATCGTTTCCAGTCGATGGAAACATTGCGAGGTTTTTCTTTTGTTTTTTTACTAGCACCATAGACTTGGAATGTGAAAGTGAAAGTATACAGCTTGTGTCTGGGAGGAAAAAATAAATCCACCATTCATACTATGTAAAAGCGTGTATAGATTTTTTTTTTTTGTATACCCTATCAAAATCATTTTCAGCTGGACTTATGTATTGGCTGCTATGTAATTCATGAACAAAACATAGGCTAGAATTAATATTTAAAGAAAAAAAAAGATTGTATAGTATATTTGTTTTGTAACAAGTTTCTGTAAATAAAATAATTTATACTGCTATTTATATGAAATTATGTCTCTGCCTCTTTCCTGAAATAAATGAAGACAAATGCAACAGTTAAATTTTTATTATATACACAATATAAGAATCACTTTGCCAGACAAAGTACAGGTGTGGGGTATACCAAGAAGAAAAATGCAAAGTGGACACTTGCTGTAATGAAAATATGCCATGGTGGTTACATGTTGATGACTCTTGACAACTTCTGGACTCTGTTGAGCAGCAAGTCACCCTTCTTAATGGTTTCCTGGTACTGCCAGTTTTTGCTATCAGGTCTGTGGAAAAGCACAGGACAATATTTAGAGTTGTTGCTGCTTCTCATTATTCAGCTACTTCCTGGAAGTACAGAGGTTTGAAAAATTGTAATGTTACCTATTGGTTTCCACAATCTCATTCACTTTATCGATTTTGCAGTGGAGACGGCCAGCGGCTATGAATCTGGACAGTTCCCTGAGGGAGGAGAAGAGATAACATGATGCTTCCCTAAAACTTTGACCTAAGCACATGGTAAGAAAGAAAATGTACATTTAATACACTACATACATATACTTAATGTTCCCAGGAGGCTTTAATACAGTTTAAATGGTCAGTAAATACAGATCTGAGTTCCAATATAACGATGCTGAACCAATCTGCATTGAACAATTGAATTTATCACTTGACTTTATCCGATAGAACCACGAACATGCAGCTGGGAATTTTGCAGCGCTGTTGAGGTTCAACTAGAATACAACCATCTTTTTCAGCGCAGCCTTTACTACTACAGAGAACATGGCTTTGGTATCCAGACACTTACTGGTCGATGAACTCTGTGCTGACACCAAAGGCCTCAGCCATGTAGCCCAGGGTGAGGGAGCGGTAGGACTCTAGCAGCTGGCTGTAGGCCTGGATCCTCATCTCCCTCACATAGTAGCGGTAGTGTGGTGCAAAGAGCCAGTCCTTTTTCATCTCCTGCTCCACAGTGGCTGCAACGCAATTTAAAAAAAAGACACTTTCTTAGTCTTTATTAAAAAGATGTGTGGCAAGAACATAGGCGCCATCCAGAAAATACAGTACTCTACAAGTGACCAGATTAATTAAATGTTGTATAATAATTATTCTTTCTTTCTTTCTTTCTTTCTTTTTAGACCAGTGAAAGAAAAGGCTTCCTCACCCAGAGACTGGAAGAAGACAGAGTAGCGGCACTCATACAGCGAGAAGAGATACTGGCGAACAGTAGGCAAACTGTGCAGCACCTCTAAGATCTCTGCTCCCTTTATTACCTGTAGAGGAACACATTTAAAAACATTTAGCAGCAGTCGTTCTGCCAACTGTGAGTCAAAAAACAAACTTTACACAAGTTATGAAGTGATGTGATATAGTGATAAAGCAATTAGTCAATCTACTGCCTTTTTCTTTTTAACTGCAACCGCTCTTGGAATCAAATAAAAATCGATCACGAATACAAAACACATGCTTCATCAATAGCTTCTTTAGAGTAAATTAACTCTGACTCCTTGTCACCTTTTCACGGAGGTCAGGCCTTTTGAGGGCGATCATGCAGACGTAGACTGTGTAGGTGACAAACGTCTTGTAGTCCATCAGCTCGTAGGAAGTAAAGGTGGATACTGTGTCGAGGAAGAGCTCAGCAGCTTGCTTGAAGTCCCTGATGGCAACACAGTACAGACCCTGGTAGACCTTCAGACGGTTCCTCCTGTCCCAGTCTCCCCCCTCTTCAATAAGACTGCGGAAAGAAGAGATGTGCAGGAAGGGGAATAATAAGTATTTAACGGATATACAGATATAGATACAGAGACCGTTGTTGGAGTTGTTTGCAGAACAATAGATCTTTTACGTCTTGGCTTTCTCCGAGTTGCGTGTGATGAGGTCGCTATCCATGTAGAAGAGGCCGATCCTCAGCAGGTAGAAGACGATGTCGAGTCTGTGACCCAAAGCCACTGTCTTGTCATAGGTCTTCCTGAAGGCTGTTAGGGCGCCCTCCTGTGGAAGCACAAGATAAAGGCAAACACTGTCGATCAATCAAATCAAATTTGTATCCATGCAAACCCCCTCCATACATCTTAAGCTAATGGTGAATTGTTTTGAACAGGTTAGAGTGAAAACAGTATGAGTATGTAGTCTGCTGTTGAGCTTGGTTTGGCATGAATCTTAAAATTAGATAAATTCTTGTAATATTAGCAACTGGCTGAGACAACAGCCCCCTCCTCTCACGTACCTGCAGCAGTACATCACATCAGCAGCAGGAGGGAGGAGGACAGGATGAAGGATGACTGTTCTTCATTGTTTCTAAACTTCACTCAGTATTCTGATGTCAGAATTATTATTTATTTCACTGACATTTTATATTTGTTTCCAGTGAGATATTATTGTGTTTATATAGTGACTTTATTGTGAACACTACAGTTGTTGCTGTAGAAATAGTATTTTAACATCTATCCTTATTATCCACTATCAGTGGCTGCAATATGCAGTGGTCATAAAACCAAAGGCCGTAATCTAATACTTTCAAATGACAAAGTGCCAAAATTTTAATTTTTTAAATTAGAACGAAAAAAGCAGAACTCAAGGGTAGTGCAGCATCTGCATGGTCCAAACATGCACGAACGCACAGTTTTTTGATTTAATAACTAAATAATTACCTCAGTAAATCAGTTTCTGCCAGATTAAATCACATATGGCAGAAATTTTTTTTACAGAATGAAGACAAATATTTTGATATTTTTAATACTTTTTGAGCAGTGGATATGCATAAAAGGCTGCATTTATTTTAATTACCAGCTATGTTTCATAATGTATTACAACAAGGACAAGCAAAAAGCCGTCTACAGGCTTAAGCCATTGTCACCACTTTCCTTTGGACAGAAATTCATCTATGAATGATATCTATCTATCTGCCAAAGTGAGTAGAAACATAAACTTGCCACATATTTAGCAACAGGCCAGTGTTTACTTACCTACTTGGTGAAGCTACAGTAACACAGTGTGATGACTGAGGAGGACTAACCTTGTCTCCAATCCTGATCAGATATTCTGCTTTGGCCATCATAGCGTCTCGTATCTCGCTCTCTCCCAGGTTCTTCTCTGCGTCCTCCAACACATCGTCCAGACGTTTCAGCTCCTCCTCGTTGGCCTTCTTCATTTTACTCAGCAGGTCGGTGTCCAGCTGCCACTTCAGATCCTTACACAGACCCTCATAATACGGAGCCATGTCTGGAGCACAGGGAAGACGAGGCAAGTTAAAAAAACCCACACACTTTATGTCTTAAAATTATGACCCAGAGACGTTGAAGTCGGCTTAGTGATAAATATAAAGCTACATAAACACAACAAAAAGCGAAAACATGATGGCTTTAACCTTCTACTTTGAGGCTAATTTTAACAAACAACCCTTATTGAGTTTGCTTGTCGTCAGCTAACTCACTTGAACGTCTGCTAATAAACTTAGCTTAGCAGGCTAATTTTCCTGCGATGCTCGTCGAGTAAAAGTGAAGTGAATCGTTTTATTTTATCATATTTTAATACAGTAATGCAGCCAGTACATTATCTATGTGCATACAGTGATGTGTGTATGCGTCGTGCAGGTAATGAGCAGGCGTGCTATCGTTACGAACTGAAATGCTAACTCACTGTTAGCTTTGATAGCGTCCATGAGCTCTGTCTTCACTTTAACATCCTGCCGGTGACCGTCCATTGTGAGCAGAAACTTCAGCTGGGCTATCCTCAGGTCAGGGTTCTTGGGCAGACCCTCCTCCTCCAGATTCTCTAGCGGCATTTTTTAGTTTAAAGTATACAAGCAAAGACGCAAACTAAAGGCTTTCTTTGTGTGGGCAGAAATAAACCAGCTAGTCAACGATGACTACAGAAAACACTGTGGTGTGTTGCTTCCGCCGGACTGTCAGTCAGAGAGAGCAGAAAAAGAGCGGAGACATCCGGATTAAAGTGCCGCTTACTGCCCCCTGCTGGTCATGACTGGGACCAAAAGCTGTACGTAAAGTGAAAAACCAAAAAATAAATGATAAAAACAATAAAAGCAAGAAAGCAAAAGCACATCTTATCTTATCTCCTTATATCTTTATTTACCTAAATTTATTTGCCCTCAAATATTTACTTATGTACTCGTTTATTATTGTTTTTTAAAGATATTTCTGGAGTGAAATATATGCTGAAAGAAAGCTTGATCATACCGACTGTAATGCACAGCAAAATCAGTCCAGTCAACAGGACACACGGTGGCTGTGTGATTGCTGGATTTCTGGTTAGGAAGTGTTAATGATAACCAGTTGGAAATACTTAACAGAGTCCATGCAGTCTGGACATGCTGTAGGTACTGTAAGGTCCATGCCAGTAAAGACACAATGGAAACTGTGCTGCAGCAGCTGGTAGGCTTTTACTGAATTCTACTGAATTTGTTTGATAAAAGTCAGTGTAGTTTTTTTTCATTATATATGTATAAGTGTTCATAGAACAGTTTACGTCATAAAAAAATATTTTTGTTAAACCTTATTTAAATGTTGCTGTTTTTCTGCATAGTCCAAACATTATGTTTTGCCTCAAACAATTGTCTATCAACAAGGAAAATTGCCAAGAAAAAATATGTAACAGTTGACGTCTGCTTAAAAGCATTTTGTAGAGCATGTAACGGGTTGTTTTTCAGTTCATCTGAGCTCAGTGACTCATCCAAACCACATTTTTAGCTGAGTCATTCCAGTCTGTTGAGTTATTTTGTAAACCATTCATTCAACACAAAAAAACCCCAGAAGAAAGCACGTATAGAGAGTCATATACATCTATATCATCTATATAGCTTACATGAATTTACCAATTATAATACCACCATCAGTCCGTTACTAAATATATTAACTGAGATCATGAGAGCAGTAGTTATTTTCATATTGTTAAATGTTGTTGCATGAGTTGTTTAACTGATCATTGCAACCCAGGAAAAGCTTCCAGATTCCCTGTAGTCTATAGCTGCTTAAATTGGAGCACTTCATTGATAACCCCGAAATTATAGACTAAAGTCGTAGTCTAAATTATTAAAATCCAGGATTGGCGTGTAAAGTGACTTTGTACATATATCAAGAAAATATCTAGAATCAATTAAATGAACTTAAAACTCTTGGTGTGAGTAAAACATAGCATCTACAATGCTGATTCTAAAGAGGACAATCACATTATACAAATCAAGGATTATGAAATAAATAAAAATGTGCTTTTGCTAATTATGTTAAACATTTCACATAGAAGGTATCCTGTCCTGTTTCTACTATAGTCCTCTTCTCTCTGTCTTGTAGATTCGTGGGAACGCTCTATTCCTTATCATTATTTTGGGAATTGGAGGAAGCTTTCAATCTGGATACCATAACACTGGCCTGAGTTCTCCCTCACCGGTGAGAGACGTCACCTTGTAACTTCACCTTTCTATCGTTTTCGAGCTCACTAACTCTAGAAATTCAAACACACCTTCACCTCTCGTCATTGAACGAAAGCAGAGAGAGCATGAGGAGCAAACTTTTCTTTTCTCATTCCTCACTAAGTAAATAAATAAAGTAAAATAAAATGTCCTCCCTTAAATCTGTCACTGCAGTACATACAGCAATTCATCAACAGCAGCTGGTATGACAGATACAAAGAGCCTCCACCTCAACAGACGGTCACAATCATCTGGTCTCTTATCGTCTCCATGTACGCTGTCGGGGGACTCTTCGGCGCCGTCAGTGTCAAATTTATCTCAGGCATGTTTGGAAGGTGAGTAAGAGACAGTAAATGCAAAGTAAGGTGTTAATTAATTATTCATATACGGAGGGATATGTGTTCCTTCATCAGAAAAAAGGCAATGATTGGCAACAGCTTTATTGCCATTGTTGCAGCAGGGATCATGCTGACAAGTAAAGGGGCCAAATCATATGAAATGATCATTGTAGCAAGAATCCTATATGGCTACTCAGCAGGTAAGTCCATATTCTGTGACAAACATAATACACCACGCATAAATACCTGAAAACCTTCACCTGACCTCCACCTCTCACGACCTGCAGGTTTGGGGGCGAGCACCCATTTGATGTACCTTGGTGAGATTTCACCCAGAAAAATAAGAGGCATAGTGACTCTCACCTCGGCAACCTTCACATCACTCGGCAAATTGTCTGGACAGTTTTTTGGACTGAGGTATGTACTTATTGTCTGCATGTTGAGGAAAGTAAAGCTCATCCTATTTCATTGACAAAATGTCCTTTAGATTTAGACAAGGAGAAGCAAGGGATTTTTAAGCTTCGATACATACTGCGAGTGGATTGTGCCAAAAGAGCTTTCAATTCAATCTAAAGAAGTAGTGATCTTCTACACAAAACAAAACAAAACATGGAAATTAAAGTGTACTGTATTTTCTCAGTGAGATCCTTGGTCGTGAGGAGCTGTGGAACATCGTCCTTTGTGTCCCTGCATGTTTCTCTGTGCTTCAGGTTCTAGTGTTGCCTTTTCTTCCTGAGGCTCCCAGATACCTGTTCATAGAGAAAGGTGATGTTAAGGCTTGCAAAAAAGGTTGGTATATTTCCTCATATTCATATTACACTGCTGAAAAATACTCCCGGAAAAATTCATCAAGCAAGATTTGAACATCAAGTCATAAGTGTCAAAAAGCCTCTAGTGTAGTCATAGTTGAAGTAAAGGTATCAAAGGCACAGAGTTTTAAACTGTTAAGAAGCCCATTAACTGGCATGCCACAAAATATACAAAGTGCATTAATTCATTATACAGGAAATGTGAAATATATGTCACATTTGTAGGTACTGCTGTGTAATGTCTTTCCTTCTAATTAATCTTTAATCTTTAATCTCATTCCAGCTCTCCAGAGTCTGTGGGGCCAAGGTGACTTCAAACAGGAGATGGACGAGATGTTGGCTGAGCAGGCAGCCATTGAAGCAGCCCCACCCAAAAACACTCTGCAGCTCCTGAGGGACAAGACTGTCCGATGGCAGCTCATCACCATGTCCACGATCTACTGCTGTAACCAGTTATCAGGCATGTCTGCGGTGAGGATGGCCACAAAATACAACAGATAAAAATGCAAATACAAAAAATTTAAAAATTACATTGTAGCCTCTCAAAAACAACAACAACAACAACAAAACAATGCTTCTCTGCTTAATTCCCAGATCAGTATTTTTTCTTTTGACATCTTTCGGAAGGCAGGTATACCTAGAGACCAGATCCGTTACGTCACTCTTGGTCTTGGAGTATCTGAAATCCTCACCTCATTGTGCTGTGTGAGTCACGCCCTCAGCATACATCTGAGCTCTTTAATTCCAGACCTTCACTTCACTCATGGTACAGGCCGTCTTTTCTTCACATGCTCTCTCGGTACAGATATTTTTCTATTTTACCACCTGGCAGTGTTGTAATTGAGTCACTAAATCTCGAGTAAAGTCTGAGTTTATCGAGGTTGCATGAGGGTAAGCACATGAATCTGCATGATAGAGAGACTGTAAGAGACTTTTTGGTCAGTTTGGTTTGGTAGTTCAGCTATTTAAACTGCTACCACTTGTTGGCCGCTACTACGACCAGTTACAGAGGCAGCAGTTCCATCATTACTTCTATCTTTCTTTCCCACAGGGTCTGCTGATTGATCACATAGGGAGGAGGCTGTTGTTCTGGGGGGGTTATGGTCTCATGTCTGCCTGCTGGGTGTTGATCACTGTCACGCTCAACCTGAAGGTAAACCTTTGAATATTGCTGTGTGTCCAGTCATGCAGATCATTTTTTGAAACTAGTTGTGGTTCATGGTCAGTGCCTCAAACCTGACCCCCCCCCCCCCCCCCCCCCCCCCCCCCCCCCCCCACACACACACACACAGAGGTAACAGTTTTAGTTTAATTTGCACATGTTTTGAAATATCCAAAGCTGAAAAGATGGAAATGGACTTTTTTTTTTTTTTTAAATCAGTGACAAGATACTTTCCCAAGAACAATCTGCTATTAGTCTGGTTAATCCACAAATTTAACTGTGAACAATTTTCACCGGAACTACCTTCTATTAAAGAAATAGTCCACAAATTAAATTCTATTCACCTCTGTGCTATCACGTCGAATGCAGACACCTCGGAAACTGTTATCTCAAAGCTTTAGCAGATAAAAACAAAAACTATCTGCATAGCTTGACACTAATTAAGTGCATATCTCAAAATTATTCCTTCCATATCTGCAATTTTGCTAATGAACCCTATAAAGTCTGTAAAGTAATATGAACCATTGTCTTCATGCAGGCTTCTAGCTATTGGGCTTCATACATTACCACTGGTTTGATCATCCTCTTCATCATGTCCTTCTGCGGAGGACCTGGTATATGCTTTACAGTATACACATGAATGGAAATTCAGCACCACACACACTTGTCTAATAGATCGCTGAGAATTAATTCAGTCGTCTGTGTCGTCTCTGCGGTTCATCCAGCGGGAGCAACAGCTGCTCTCAACAGCGAGATTTTCATCCAGTCCAACCAACTGGCAGCATTTGTCCTCATGGGGATCCAGCGCTGGTTTCTATTTGCTGTGCTGGGCCTAGTCTTCCCGTTCCTTATTGTGAGGACAAACCAACCTAAAATAAGCAAACAAATTACACAAGTTTACACTGTAAAAACTGAAAATCCTAAAGATTAAGAGGATATTCATTAACAGTATAGATTCTTTGTTGATATACGGTATCTTTGCATTTAGTTGTACCAACAATTTTCATGTTATTACAATTTAAATTTATGATAAGATGGATATCTTTTAGCAAATGCAGTAGATGTTTTAATACAATTAGACTATGTGTCATGTTAAAAGATGAAGCTTGTTGTGATGCTTTGTTGTCCATTTGGTCTGTCCCAGAATGCCCTGGACTCGTACTGCTTTGTGATCTTCGCCTGTATGTGCCTGCTGGGTTGTCTTTATACCTTCTTCCTCCTGCCCGAGACTAAAGGAAAGACGCTGCTGGAGATCGCAGATGAGTTTAAAGCCATCACTGTCTGTGGGAAATTCTTCTTAGAGGAAAACAGAGTAGAAACCAAGTTATGAGGAAGTCCTGATACAGTACAGACTGCTTTAGATTAACGGAGGACTCATGGGTGACCAAAGAGACAACATTTATGCTTTGTGTATTATTGTAGTTTTTTTGCAAATACATCAGCCAATAAATACTGTATATGGAGGAATATAGTTGAACATGGGAGGTATTTTATTTCTTGTCTTTGTCCATAAACAGGTCACTTCTAACACCAATTTATTATCATTCACTTATTTCTGTAATTCTTAATGTATCTTGTTCCACAGTAGTTGGATTTTTTAAATCATCCCACAGTAACACCAACATTAACACCCAGCACAGCAAATAACTGGTGAAATCAAAAGTTACTCTATGCTTTCACACCCACTGAATGATGAACAAGTCTCATAGGACGTAAATGTTTGTGAAGTCCAGGTTGTGGTGAATCTTCTGATATATAATATGCGGGGGTCACCCAAAAAATAAGGGTGTGGTTTTAAAAAAGACTTCTGTGTTTATCTTGACTGAGGCAGGTGGTGTTGGAGACTATATCTTTCTGCATTAAATGTAAAGTAAGTGGTCTACTTTTGTGGTCATAATTACATTACTCAGGGGAGAAATAAATGGTTAGATGTACACAATATCACACTCGTTATCACAATATAACTTTGCTATGGACTAAAAATGGTGAAATATCCTTTTACACACCTTTTGGTTTTTAGTACTTGTGGGCCCGCCGTTACACACCTTTTGGTTTTTTGGTTTTTGTATTTAAATGGAAAATCTCAGCTTTTTTTAGTGTAAATTGGGAAGTCTTAATGACACCTTATATTGAAATTGACCCGACTAGAGGATTAAGTAGAATGAACTGTTTACTTTTGCAGTCCTGGCTAGTCCTTATATCCATTCTGTGTTATTTTATAGTCACCAGAATAATGGCATAGATGATAAACAGAAGTAAAAAATTAATTAATTTTGTGCAATCACAATCACACAGAAAAGCACTCTGGTTTATTATATATTATAATGTATTATAGATATTATATTAGGTATATTATATATGTCTCAGTGGCCTCAGTTCACTGACATAGCTGTAATGGCTAAGTTACATCAACAGATGGCGATGTTTATCTTCTGAAGAGATACACCAGGGCTGCCAACACTCATTAAGCCCCCAAAGCATACTCACACAAAACAATAACTGTAACCATAGCAACCATGGCAAATGAGTTTAAATTGGTGCTTTCACAGGTCCAGGCTCATGGATCCTTTGCTACACATGACTGAGCAGAGTTTGCTTGACTTTTGTTACTCTTTGTAAAAATGCATTTTAGCATTTCCGCACGAGCACCAGTACTTATAGATATAAATGTAAGTAGCCTACCATCCACCTATGTTGACACCCTATCCAGCCTCTTAACAATGTGTCTGGATATTATTTGATATTTTGTATTTAATGGAAAAATTGAGGGTCTAACATCAAAAGACCCTGCTCTGGGTCATACTTTTGAAAGCAGCATTTTACTATGCCTAACGGACTTTTATATCTTTCACTAAGACTTAGGCAAAAAGTAAAATCCTCCTCCAGTGGTGAACGCATGCATAAAAAAGAAAAGGTGAAATGAGGGCCATTATTTCTCTCTCTCTCTCTCTCTCTCTCTCTCTCTCTCTCTCTCTGCCTGGCAACACTTAGCTCACAAGCAGCACTGCAAATCAGAGAGGAGTGAACATGGTTGGATGTATCACAGATTAAATGAGTCACTGTTTCATGAGTCTTAAAGTGCAGATTGGTCTACTTAGATGAATTCGAGACATGCAGTAATTGTGCTGATTTCTCCAGTGACCAGGCCTACACGCGCTGCTCTGTGTATGCCATGTGAATATGATTAATAAATGAAATGATGTCACTTAGAGCACAGACTGCACAACAGTTCCACCTGATTAAATTGTCCATTGTGTCGGAAGATTATCTACTTTGTCTAAGTAGTAAGAGAATGAGTAGCAGATGCCAGGGGAATTAGCAGATCACACTGACACTAGTCAGTTGCCCTTTCTTAACGAAGGCTCATTCAACATGAGTCTGTGCCTGTAGTTACATTACTGTAGTTACGTAAAAAAGCAATTGAACTGTTTATTTATTTGTACATCAAGTTTATGTCGAGTAATTAACACACGTGGCAGCATGATTCAGCCTGGATGGTCATTTTGTTACCATTATACATACTATTTGAATCACTTGACACCATTTGAGATGCCGGCTGTGTTTCAAACATCTGCGACTAGCCCCGTATCAAACCATACACAGTCCAGCCATATACACGGTTTTGACTTTGTCTTGTTTGCCTGATGCTCCATATTGTTGTTTACTTTTTCAGTAAGTAAAATACACTCATATTTTTAGTTATACCTTGTTTGTCATCCCCACAATCTGCTAAGAGGTGACCCCCAATGTTGACACCTCACTAAATATAGCAAGCAGTAGCTGAAAACCATTGTATGTATGTATGTAACTACTAATGAAGATATGATCACCCTAAAATACAATACAATTAATAATTTAATAACCCTCTCCACTCAAAAATGTCTTCTTTTTTTGTTCACTTAGCTGTTCACTGTGAGGTAGTGTTTGTACATTCAAAGCTATTCAATAGGGGGGAAAAGAAATTTGATGCAATTTTAGGAAAGGGGACAAATGTTATTTGTAGGTCTTGGAAAGTCTTGGAAAAATACAGCACTGTGAAGTTCACATTACAGAACTTGTCTCATTTACAGCTGGAGGAACAATCAGTCCATCCGTCATCTCTGCTAAACAGACAGACAGAAAGTGAGTGAAATAGACAGATATAGAGAGAGAAACAGAGAGACAGAAAGAGAGAGGAGGGTGGGGGCAAAGAAAGAGAAAAAAAGAAAGGAAAGGGCAGGAATAAAGGGAATATTCACAGCAGACAGTCAAGTGATTTGATAGGAAACTTAGAGACAAATCAGATGAATGGAGTCCTGCATTAAATGTATCTAACTGTGGCGATTTCGTACAGGTGGCGCACAGATGGTACCCCTCCTGGAAACCGAGCTTGTTAATGAGTCACAGCGAGGAGGGGCGGAGCAGGTTGATATCATGAACCTGTCAAAGCCCTCTGGCATCACAGCATCAAGGTACCCATCATTCCACTCTCTATTATGGCGAGGTGCCCCTGAGGGTTGTTGGGTCTGCGGATTAACGCAAACCTAGCAGCATTTCACAGTGCTACGTGTCAAACGGAGCAAACACTTGAAATTAAATGTTATTATTTTCTCTAGTAAAGGCCAGTGGAAGGTCAAAGGTCATGCTTAAGTAGGTGAAAATGCATTTTGAGATTAGAGGGTTTAGTCAAGGTCTACAAGTCTATTACTGGAGGGGAGAGGAGAGGAGAGGAGAGGAGAGGAGAGGAGAGGAGAGGAACTGTCACACAATATTAACACATCTACATCAAGAGAGGAGTGAGCCTCTCACACAGGACGTTGTAACTAAATTGCTAAAACAGAGGGTGTTCTGTGAAGGAGGGCGATCAAGGAGGAAAATCCCCTGCTGCCCTCATGACCCTACGTGTGAGCCATATGTCAGAATCACACTTTAGGGAAGATAAAAAGATTCCCAAACACTAAATCTTTAGATGTTTAATCTCTGTTCACCTTGAAAAGGTGATTTTCATTCATCTAAATGTCAGATATCAGTACAGGTCAGGTAAAACTGTGATAGCTGTGTTTTGGTGCATTCTTCGTGTGGTAATTGAACACACATGATGAGGCTGAAGGAGAGGAGACTGCTGGTAAGGCCTCAGTCAGTCCTGTCATGCGTCTCCTATTTACCAGCCCAGTCAGTGTGTGTGTCTGTTTATGTGTGTGTGTGTGTGTGTGTGTGGAAGGAGAGTGTGTACGTAGTTGCGTGCCTATGAGAGCAAGCTGCTTGTGTGTATGTGTGTGATAACACACCATCGGCATTCTTCATTTATAAATAATTGAATCCGGCTATTTTAGTTCGCTCAGAGCGCAGCTGTAATTTGCAGCCGTTCTGCTCTTAAGGACCGGTAATTATGGCTTTTAGAGTCTCCCAAAACAACTCAAACAGCTTCAACTCATGACAGCTGTGCATCTGGGCCTTCACACACACACACACACACACACTAACATGTGTGACTGTTAATTAAGCTGGTACATTTTCCAAATTAAGTAGATTTTAAAACACAGGTAATACACACTGTGTTGAATCCCACATGGTAAAAATGGGCTCAGATGGAAAGATTTGTGAATTCTTTTTAAGCCGTAAATGCACAATCTCAGCGCAGATATGATAATGGTGATATCATTTTACAAAATAATTAAGGTATGATGACTTTTTTCAGTGTCATAAAGGAAATTGGTCTAATCCAATTGACAAAAAAACAAAACAAAAACAAAAACTAAATGTTGTACAGAGGGAGATTAAAGATGCAGCAATGTAAGCAGCATGTAAATAAGTAGTTGTCTTTTTTGTATGCATTTGACTAAACCTACAGTTTCCCTCCACTCAAAAATGAGTTTTTGATTATTGTTACTTTACTTGGACGTTTTAATTTCATTGTGCACAATACTGTAGATCCAGAGTTTGACATTAGAAGGTTGCTTTCATATTCAAAGGTTCTCTGTGCTCACTCAAAATCTGAGTTTTCATTTTTGAAATGAAACACATTTGCATATTCATATATTCAGGATTTTTAAATTAGGGAGAAGGAGGATATGCCATTTTAAGGATTTGAACAAGGTATTTGAACTTTTTGGTGGAAAAAAAACACAATTTATAATTCTGTCTGGAAGGGAGGCTTCTGTCTATTTTCACATTGGCACCTGATTTACTCGTTGTTTATCAGACAGACACATACCTCAGAGTTAATGAAAGCATGGCAGTCGGTTCTGCAGACAATGGCTACTCTGTCAGGCCTTAATAAACCAGAGTACAGTAAATGTAATTCAGTGGAGGATGACTGCAGAAGGAATAAATAGATATAAGCAACATTAGCTAAAATGCCTCCACCTGTTGGGTAATATAACAATCTGCGGTACAGTGTTGTCAACATGTTGCCCATGTTGTGATATTAGTTATAAGAAAATCTAAAAGGCTAGTTTTATTTTCCTGGATCCGGATCCTGAATTAACTTCCAAAATGCTTATTCATTAGTCTGAGAACATATTTAAAAACACCCTACAGGGAATAACGCTGAACTCACTTTCCACACAACAATAGTAATTATTATTTTAGTAATTATTTGTTCATAATTTAGACAGCTCTCATGATTTATATAGATATACAATTTTATAAAATAAAATAAAAAGTTTACCAATTTGTTTTATTTATTTATTTTTAATTACACAATACAAAAAGGACGGTTGCTTCACTTTCACTGAGTCAAAGTAGGTGGGTTTTTTTTGGAACAAAAAGTGTCATTTTCATTATTTGGACAGAAAATTAGCTTTCTATCATTAAAGGAAACAATAAAACCTTTTTTTTTTCATTGACAATGTCAACAGACTGTTTGCTCTTTGTGCTGCAAGTTAATCCTGGTGGTACCTAAACACTCGTGTTTTTTTTTTTATTTGCTGTCAGAGCACGTCTGACAATATGACTAGATGTCACAACTGGAAGCATCCATGCAAACTCGAGGATTATCCCCTTGCCATCCGTTACATTGAATATGGCACAACCCTGGAAGCATATGGCTGCAATCTGTGGCACCCCTCACTGTACAGCCTCCATTTGCTTTTAATTAAACACATGGAGAAGCCACACACACACACACACACACACACACACACTGGGGTAAGGCACAGCAAGAGACTAGTAAAAAAAACAAACTGATATTAGGCTATGTTAATAATGATGTAAGGAAGGCTCGTGTGTCAAGAACAATAATAGACACATTACTGAGGACAGAGGCTAGTGTGTTTTATTGTACGTCTCATTTCACTTGGAGACAATGATTGCAGTGAGACACATTCCAACTTTCAGCTGATGTGACTAGCAGTGTGCACAAGTTGTAGTTTGAAGACTTACTAACAGCAGGGGAAAGTCCACATTTACAGACCAAGCCATCAGCAGTCTGACATAATGCATCTCACGTGTTTACACAGCTGGTTTTACCGTATCATGGCTGACTAAATGAGGACTCTTTTTCCTCCCGGTTTGGGAGTTATCCGAGTATCCCAGAGTAAACATGAAAACTGAAGCACACGCCTTGGAAGTTGAGGTTAGGTGAAGTAAACATACTAATGTGCCAACCATGTCAACAGCATTAGCGCTTCGACGCCTCTAATCAAGAGATTGGCGTTCACACACCTTGCTCCAAACATATGTGTGTATATTTGTGTGGATTAGGGGGGCTAGTGGCAGTAATCCCCTGACCACATGGACGTCAGAGGCAATCCAATTTACAGTATGACACGTCTCAACGTGCAGAGATAAAACCTGTTTTACTGTACATGCCAATAAATACACCCCAAACTTAGTGACTAGCTAGTTTCAAACTAGTGATTTATAAAACCAGGTTGCACCTTAAGGAACCGTGCACCCAAATTCAATCAAAATCAACTGTAATGCAAAGAGGAAGTCACTACAGTATCACAAGCTGTACTGTAGCTGCTAGATGTAACAGCTTTATGGAATCAAATGATATATTAAACTGCCAATTCTTTGCAGGCATGACTGTTTTTATTTATATATGCATGGAGAAATATGTATCAGATTTAATAGTATTCGTACAGTTTGAAGAGTAGAAAACATCTGATCACGCTAACTTAACCATAACACATGTTGATCTTTTTTTATTTATGCTATTAGCATTATGTTTCATAATTTGAGATATGATCCGTTTTGTGAAATGTAAATTAAAACTTGCTCTGTTTAATTTGTTTATTACACATCATTTTAATCAAGTGTAAGCAATATCTTCCTCCTTTACCCTTCACTTCTATATGAAGCTAATCAGTTAGTTCAGTTAGATAAATAAGTTAACACCTGGCAGTTTCTGTATACATACTGTATTAAGTATGAACTGATCTCTACGTAAGAACAAACTATGTTTGTGTGGTGCAACTTATTATAATTTAGTGATATCTAAATCTCCACTTAAGTTATGAATAGAGCGAACTTCATGACCGTGTGTGCAACCGGCTTCAGATTTTACACCTAAAATCCTGGATTCAATTGTCAGGAGTTCCCAACTTTTTAGGGCAGATGTAATAAACCTGAGGTTCAGTAGAACACTGTGTATCTGCAGCATAATTGAACTGTTTGATTTCAATGTGACTGCACTCATTACCATCCAAGTTTACATTAACAATCCAGTAGAGGGTAACTCTCTAATCAACCTCTACACCACATTATCATGCATTTATGCATTAAACAGATGGAGAAGGTGACTGTTATACACACTAGTCCAGACAAGACATATGTTGTCATTCTCTGGAGGAAAAACTCCAGATGTCAGTCAAATCACTCACTGAAATACTCTTTTATTCCAAATGCAGGACCAGGTCAGCCAAATAAAACATGCATAAATTGTTTTTTGCCATTTTCTATCTCTACATTATAGATATTTAATACATAAATGATTCTATCCATACAAAATATAAAAATATGTGAGGCCTCATTTACAACCATATTTACACTGACTTCCTTAACTTAAGTGAAATTATTAATTCATTTATCTATGTACATACTATGAACTGGATACAATAGTACAGTATATCCTATATCTAAATCACATTGCATGAAAAAGCTACTGTACGAAAACAGACTACCTTGCACACTTGTTTGCTGCATTGAAGTGATGATAAAAAAAAAAATTGCACATTAGCTTTTGATAAATGTTGTGACTTGAAAGAACTGCGCATGTAAATGTTAGCCTTAATACTCAGGGAATATTCTGAAACATTAAAATGAACAAACATGCAAACACTGGTGCTTTTTCACTGTTTACCGACTGTAATTCACCACTGACATTCAATTACATGATATTCAACACTCAACAACACTGAATAAATGGACTGGGTGTTTGTTTGTTTGTTTTTTTGTTCCAGATCGAGGATGTTAGTGTACACAAGCTGAATAATGAGTCATATATCAAATGTCAGAATGTTAGGAAATAATGCAGTTCTTGCTTTTTCTGCGTTTGCGAGTATGCACCTGCCCGCTGCGGTTGGGTCCTCCTATCCCTGTGTTGTACTTATGGACGAGCTCCTGGTTGCTGAGGTAGCGCAGCTGGATGGGTCTTGGGATTGGCTCACCCAGGAAGTAACCTTCATCCTCTGACTCGGATGATGAAGAGCAGGTGGAGCACCAGTCATCATCATCATAATCACCCCAGGAGTACTGGTTCAAGCCTGTGCGCCGGCTGGCCCCGGGGTTCTGAAGCGTCAGGTCTGAAGTGGTCCTGGGGCACTGCCTGAAGGGTTGGGGCTGGTATCTTCCCCCTCCTCCACCTATTCCAAACTGATCCCTGGCGCTCCTTGGTGGTGGGAAACGGTCATAATCCTCACGGACACGCAGCTGTGGTCTTTCTTGAAGTCTCGGCCTCCGCTCTGCCACCAAATTGAGAGCGTTTTCCGAACGAGAACGCCGGGATCTCCGAGACCGATGGTGGTGGTGGTGACGGCGCCTTTGGGGAGTCTCCTCTGGGGCATCTATTTGGATACTTGCTCCCCTTCCACCTACTCCTCCTACACCACCTGACACCCTGCGCTCACTGATGGGTGGCAGGCGAGCGGCGTTGGCACTGCTCACCAAACTAACCCTATCCTCTTCCTGGAAGGTGAAGCCAGGTGGTAAATGAGTCATGCCCATACCCACACCCATGCCTGAGGGGTCGCAGTACTGCACCTGGTACTGGGAGGACCTCGGGGGATCCATTTCCATGTAGGGCTGATTGGCTGTGAGGCTGTGAAGAGACTCAGAGCTACGAAACTGCACTGAGGAGTTGAGGGTACCCATGTTGCTTTTCTCTGACACATTCATTCCAGAGTCTTTGCTCAGGTCTGGCATGGAGAAACGAGAAAGGTGCTCCTGACGCTTTCCTCCATCTGCTGAGTTGCCTGTAAGAAATAGAGTTGAATTCAGGTTAACTTCACCTTTTATCGATTGGATCCCACTGCAGCTAGAGAAAACGTTTTAAAAAAAACAGAGGTCTGATTACTACAACACCTACCTGTTGTATTGGACAGGGCCAGGGACTCCATGGATCCTCTTGGGGTCTGCTCTAGAGGGGTCAGTTGCTCAGTGAAGTTAAGTGCATTGATGGGGTTCCTGCTTCTTGCCACCTGAGTCGGTGCCGGAGGCCCTGCATCTCTGTCCCGGTCCCTCTGGAAGCCGTGCAGACTGATCGAGCGCTTGTCTGAGGTGAAGCCGTTGTTGTGCTGAGAGCAATGAGACACCTCAGTGAAGCTCTTTTGGGTCCTCAGCTTGGGTGGATAGTACTCTTCTGGACCTGGCTGTTTGAACCAAGTCTCATTCAGAGAGTGGCCCTTCATTGCTGAGACAGGTGGTCTCTTTAACCCTCCGGTCTCCTTGATCCTGTGATCCTGCTGTTGATTTTTCTGTCCAGTGCAGGCGGGGTTATAGGAAGTCCTGACATTGCACTGGCTGAGAAGCTGGAGAGGGGTGGGGTTCTCACTTGGGTCTGTTTGAGATTCATAATTGTAACCATCACCTGCTTGTTTCTGGTTCTGCCAGGCAGGTGGCTCACGAGTCAAACTGGGGGTTTGGCTGGAGAGACTCAGAAGATCCATTTGTAAAGACAGTGGGTCCACTTCCCCTGAAAATCTCTCTGCCTGAACTCCACCACTCTTTCCCGCCTTGGAGCTGCGTCTGGACTCTCTGGTGGAGCGAGCACTTTGGAAGGCTGAGTCAGAGGAGTCTGAGCCATTGGGCTCCTCCCCTAGACTGCAGGAGCGGGAGCAGAAAATTTGACCCTGCTTGGGTAGGAAGGGGCGACCTAGCAGGGAGCGTTTACAGCGTGCGCAGCAAAAACAGCCCTCTGTGGCATGCCAGTGCTGCCCATCATACGTCATCTGACCTTGGTCAATGCCTACCGGAAAGATAAGCAGCACATTAATTCACAGGGTTTACATAAAACCCTGGGATGCATAATTATAATGCAAATAAAAAGCACGGTGTCAAAGAGCTTGAAATTAAAAATCTAAACATGCAGTTTAAGTAAAAATAAAAGCATATTACACGTTGCTTGTTGAGTGAGAAAATGGAGTTAGAGGCTGGAGTTAACTGTGCTTGGGGGTTTGCCTAGCATTGAATAAACATATTGCATTTTGAGCGTGTTTGCAATTTTCGAAGGGGGAAAGAAAACCAGCTATTTGGTAATGGCTACCATCTGGTTCGAGCTTGTTTTCTGATGGTTTCAATTTATAATCACTTGTGTTTTTTAGCCAAATACTTTTCTATATCCTGTCTGACAAATAATTACAAAGCAAATTTGTTGAGCGGTGTGTGCCAAAATCACACCTGGGCATCCTTTTGGGACACACAAGCACACACACAAACACCCACACCTTAACAGGAGGTGGCATGAGGCCAAAAGGTGTTAATATTAAGCTTTTCTGCTGAACAATATCGCAGTTTCTTTGCTCAGTGAATTTGCATCAAACACAACACTGTTCCCAGGTTGTGAGATGATTATGTTTGTATTTTATGGCATACTATGCAGGATTTTCCTAAAAAAAAATATGTATAGACTTATACAAAAGTAATCCCTCTCAAACATCACTTAAGACACTAGAAGTGTGTGGTGTTGCACTTATCTGCGGAGACTATGTCTTCTGCCTGTATTCTCTTATTTTCTTATATTGTGTTCGGGACATTTTTGGATTTCAACCTTTGGGTAGTGGGTGTGTAGCCCCCAGCCAATAACAACACACGGGTGTGAGATTGAGACTCGTAGCTTAGTGACCAGGTTACATCATAGTCTCTGTCTCTCTCCTCTGCTCTGCTCAGTTTCTGTGTCATGGATATATAAAGAGGTGCAGGACTGTGTGTCTGCTTGAATTAGGGTGGGACTGAACTACATGTAGAGCAGAGAGGCCACAGCGTACTGGATGAAGGTCTGCATTCACACAAAATGCAGCAATACGGCACTTTTCGCAGGGTCTGGCGGGGGTGTGGTTGTATTTATTTGTGCACTACAATGTAACCGCCGTGAAACAATCACAAAGTTGTAAAAATTTAAAAAAAATTTACTACTGTAATTAACTGCTTTGTTCTCACTAGCACTGCTCGTTCTCTTCATTCTCTCTCTAGCTTGCTCGACCACTGTTGCTCATGGAGCCGGGGAGGAGAGACCAACTTTGAAGGCTGTGCTTACAAACACCAACCAACAAATCCTGCATAGTATACCTTTAAGTGACAATTTGATGCACGTGTATTTGATGGAAACAGATCCTGAAGGTGGAATGTCATTTGATACGGTCATGTCATTGGTCCAGGTTGGTTTCACGCTGCATGAATTATACTGTACATATTTCTGTACTCTATAAACTGAGGTCTCTATGGCCCTGCGCAAAGTGGCTTTGCCTTCAATGCATGACCATGGATGACATCATTCAGTGATAAACTGCTAAAAACCAGGCCACATCCTTTCTACCTTTAATCTCTTTCTCCTCTGTGTTACTCCATGTATCTCCATGTATCTAGCATTATCATATTCTTTTTTTGTAATGATTCCTTTGCATGGCCTGATGGTGATTAATGCAGTTTGTATTAACGGTGACGGGTGCCGGGTAGCAGTGCAGCATACCAATATGTTCCCCACAGGAGTCGCAGTACTCGGCATAGAGGGACTCGAAGCAGGAGCAGCAATAGGGTCGTCCCTCCTTCATGATGTAACGCTGGCCCCCCAGTACTGTCTCACACTCAAAACAGCAGAAGTGCTTCATGTGCCAGTGACGCCCCTCTGCCTCAGTGCACTCATCCGCCAAGATGATCTAGGAAGGGAGAGATAAGAAAGTATCGTTTATCACCAGTCCTTGGAGGTAAAACCCCAGTTGGGTTATTACTGTGCGCTGAATGACAGGACAAAGGCTCAGGTTTCCCTCCCTTTCCCTCCTTACCACCATCTTCTCCTGTGCAGCTTAGTACATTTAGATCATCCTCTTTGTCACTGAATTGTGTAGGAGGTTAATGTGTGTGGGGAGTTGGTGAAACTTATATGGTGCATTTACTTTTAATTACACCGATGTTAAAACACAGGGGTGCTTCTTAAGTACCGATAGTGACCTTGTCCCCATTTAGATAAAGAGAATAAGTCAGTGTAAATGGTTGGGAGACCAAGATACTGAGGGCTGACCCCATTACACTGGAAAAGAACCTTGAATGTGTTAAACTGTGACAGTGTGTGTCGCGGCAAAGTCCGTGAGCATCATATGACAGCAGTTTGGCATATGCGCCGAATGTGTGCATGTAAATACTTTATAAATAGCGCTACAGTCGCCGTCCCACATTACAGTCACAGTATGTTCAAGTAGGTGATATATGTATCCGTTAACACATGATCATCCATGTGCAGGCATATGCATGCGCATGTGACTGGTGTCTACCTCATCGCAGGCAGTGCAGCGCGGCTTCAGTCTCTCAGCATGGTGACGGCCGCAGTAGATCTTCCCGTCCTGGTAAAAGTAGATGAGGTCCACCAGGAGCTCGTTGCACATGCTGCACACGAAGCAGGCAGGGTGCCAACACATGCCATGACCGGCCCTGGATGCAAACACGGCGATGTCGCCACCGTTTATTTGGCCGCCACACTAAAAGGAGATGGAAGAAGGGCATTTTTGAGAAAATTGTCACTATTTTTTACTACTTTTTGCTCTCTCTACAGACACCTAATACACAGGTTAATGGGTGATGACTCATTGGGAGAATGTATGTATACGGGAGGCCAGCCATAGGTTAGCCTGCCCAGCTGGGGAACTACAGCTGAAACTATTATTCAATTAATCAAATAGTTTATTGGCATAAAATTCATTTGCAACACTGGAGGTGAGTGCTTCCGATGAGGAATGTTCATTTGAATGAAGAGAGGAACACAGTATCCAGTTTTCTTAAAGCATCCATGGTTCAAAGGTCCCATGAAATAGTATCATTACTCCTTAATTTGATGGAATTCCTTTTGAATCAAGCCGTTTGTGCAGAACATTAGACAGTTAGGGTTGAGTCTGCAATGTGAACCAATTCACTATCAGTTATAGAGAAAAGGTTGGTGATTTGAAAGTAGGGCAGAGAGGTTGGATTTTTTTTATTTACAGCGAGTAGTGCAACATAAGGCCACCACCGATGCACAAGATTCCAGGAAGTTCAAGTATACATATCCTGAGATCTTTAACAAGGTCAGGATTGGTAATAATGGCTGATAATGATCCAGTGTATCAGGTGAATGCATAGCTATTTGTAACACAGTTCTGCATTAAGACTAAATTGAGAACACAAGGGTCTGTTTAATGCGTGTGGCACGGGACGACAAGCGCAGACAGACAGGGGAAATTGAGTGGCTGCTGGAGGACATTGGCGGGGCAAAGGGGAAGAATAAAAATGGAGAGATATATGGGAGAATAAAAAGCAGGGAGAGATCAGCATGGAGGTGGAAAGGTGGAAAGATAAACGACAGGGAGTGCTAAGAAGACGGGGGAAAGGTCAGGTAGGCAAAGTAGATTTAGAGGGTTGGGAAAAATGAAGAGTGAGAGTTACAATCAGGTTATCTAACTGGAACACAACCTCCTGCTGCAAGGAGGCTAAGGGAGGTTGGGGAATTCAATCAATACACTCAACAATCTGCTCCTTCGTGTGCGCGTGTGTGTGTCTGTGTGTGCTATAGCTGTCTCCTGAGCAAACGTGAAACACAAGCTGTAAAGCAGCTATACACTCGGGGCACCAACACAACAAAGTAGCTCCACTTAGACAGAGCCTGTTGTACACAGTAACAAATAGCTAGCGGATGCTGAAGTGTGCTAGTTTGTTGTTAAAAGGAGACTTTCCATTGCACTCTGTAGTCCCATAAGGTCACTACAACAGAGTATGTGTAGACAAACAGTAAATATTTGATGAGACACCGGGCACTGCTGGAAGATTTGGGGCCATTTTAAACTGTTACTCAGTTCTCTGAGGCATTATGCAAGTCTATATTTTATGACAAACAAATACTAGGATTGTTTGAGTGTGACAACTCATATGGCAGCAGGGGAAAAAAAATGACACATGACACACATAAAGAGACAAAGACACACAAACACACATACAAGAGCAAGACTTCCACAATGCATTGAGGTGAGATTGACAAGGTCGCTACCATGTTATAAAAGCAGACTATTGTGTCTCTGCCCTTTCATATGTCAACATAAAGCACCTCTCATACATCATAACAAAAGCCTGAAATACCAGCAGACTGGTCAGTATGTCTGTCCCACGTTTCATTGCTTTCATTCCACTGGCCACATGACACTCCTTTGATCTTTACACACTTAATTCACTCTTGTCATGGGACGTGTTGCAGAAATGACATTTAGTAAAGGAACAGCGGGCTACTTTCAGGTCATCTTTGATCTTGTTATAGCTCCTTCCTGCAGAGGGAACCATCCATAAGTTATGTTTTCGATATTTCGATATATAGTTAGCTACCTGCTCGCAGATGGCTCCCGTCATTGTCACAGGGAATGGCCGGACGTTGCCACGGCCCAGGTTTTCTCGTTTCCGTTGGTTACTGAAGAGCTTCAGTTCTCGCTTCTCCTCGTCATCCAGACTGTTACAGTAGCGTACCTGAACACAAACACGCACACACACACACATTTGTTACGTTTTTTTAGCAATACATCATTGTCAAATTAGTCAGTGGTTCTGTGAAGTGTAATCATTTCTAACATTAAAGGATAAGGCCGGCAGTATTCCATATTTATGTTTTTTTATATGACTGAACTGAATTTGAAACCAATGAATCACCAATGAAGTGATTTAGACCTGCTGAATGATGCTCAGTGATAGTACCACTTGTTCATGATAATCATACTACTATCTTAATAGTTGTAATACTTTATTGATGGAAAAAAGTTTAACAGACTGCTACACACACACACACACACTTCACTATCTCATTCCCACCCATTAAGAAGACAAAGTCCATTTTGTGTCTGTCACCTCCCTGCTCCCTCTTATCTCTGTATTGCCCTGAAGGAGGGGAGGAAGGGAGAGATAGATGGCTGGATGGAGGTGATGGGGGAGGAGTGCAGTTTGGACTCTTACCTCATTGTCGTGGGGCGGTAGCTGATGAAGCAGCTGTTTGATGCGGTATTTCTCTCCTGGGCTGTTCACATAGGGCACCTTGTCCTCAGGCAGGGAGCTGTAGTACTGATGAACCTGTCAAAGAGAACAGAGGATGAATTAGGAGCTTAAACAAACCTGAAGTATTGCTGCCAATAATGATCTTTATTATCGATTAATCACTCAATTATTATTTTTGAATAATCAATTAAGTATGAGAAAAAAAAACTACAAATCCTTAAATTGAAGAAGGTGGCATTTTATTTGTTAAATTAAACAACATGATTGCACCAAGACCTAAAAGTAGGAGTGACACACACACACACTTAAAAATGACTTTGATTTATGGCCCACCAGCAGAGACTTAATGGAACCTCACTTCTCCATCTCTACACATCGACATGGGAATATATTACTGACCTGTCAAATGTGCACTCACTCTGGCACATGTACACACACAAGGGGAAACAAGTGATTAACACTTATGCATGTAGCGGTGTGTGTGTGTGTGTGTGTGTGTGTGTGTGTGTGCAACAGCAGGATTAATGCTTATCTGGCCATTCCAAATTACTTGGACATTCTTTACATATCAGAGGCAGACAATGAATGCTATCACCGTGTTATTTATTGCAGTCTTTCTATTGCACTGTAACAGGGGGGCAGGGTGTAACAGAGGTCAGGCAGTCATACATGAATGTGAGCGGGGTGGGAGGCACGAAAGCTACAGGATCTTTAAAGGGAGTTTTGAAGACAAAGGTCAAATAAAGAGAAGAGGAGGTGTGGAGGGGAAAATAAAGACAGAATGAAAACGTTAACGACAGAGAGAGTGCAAGATGAAGTAAAGAGAACAAGAAAATCAAATAAGCTTTTAAAAAAAAAAAGAAAGAGTAGAAGATAAAGCAAAGACCTGCAGAATGTAAAGAGAGAAAACACGATCGATACCTGCTGCCTGAGTCACAGCAATCTTAATAACCTATCTGTCTGTTAAATGGATCTACTGACTAGAGGCCATCAGCTTTGTCCTTGGCAATAACACACAGTCTGTCCCACAGATTAACAACAATAATGCAGTATATATATTGACTTAAAAACAACACCTGCCCAACCTTTACAACATTAAAATCATATCTCTTTAACAAATCTCATATCTCAAAGTTTAACTGTCCTGCAGCTGTAGAGTCATATTCTGTATCAAGGGCAGCGTGTAGTTTGTATTTCCTGTAAGTAGCGTTATACATGCATGTTTATGGTTGGGATGAATTTATAGCAGGAGCCTCTTGTTCTAAGTGTAACCTAATTCCTTCTGCTCTGCTTTTGCTGGCTTTCACCGGTGTTGGCGAGCGATGCAGGATCTGTGTCCAGCAGCACAGCTCAGGACACCTGGGGGTAGGGGGGGGTTGGGGGGTAGGGAGCTATTGTCCATGACTAACTGTGGTCAAGCACCGATAAATCACACAGCACCTATATGCACATGAGGAGAAACACACATATGCTACCACATGCACACACACACACATACGTCTAATGATAAATTATGAAACACACTTCCAACAACAACAACAGGGTTACAATCTGGAGGTGAAAGGCACACTGCCCTGAGGAAAAAGAAAAAGAGAAGGATACACACACGCATGCACACAAGCAGAACATAATGGACACACGATTGCAGCGAGAGCCAGGAAGAGCAGCTTGTGATAATAACTGTAATCGAAAGCAGGCGAAACTAAAGACAGGGCAGAATTTGGAACTGTACTAAAATGAGTGTTTTCAAAAGCTTAAGCAAATGGTAGGACTTTGCAAACTGAGTGACAAGAGTGATCGCTTCACACAGCTGGTTTCTATTGCTGTTAATGAAGCAGAGAGCCAGAGGAAAAGACACCACCAGGCACCAGTCCTCACATTCTCTCAACGAGCCACTTTCCAGTGGTTAGTGGACACAGATATTATACTGTTGAGAACACACTGGTAGCAAAGGCCAAACATGGTGGGAAAGATGGTGTGTTTTCATAGAGAACGGAGGAGATATAATTGCAGTGTTTTCATTCTGTGTCCGTCGTCGCTCATTGCGTCATTGGGATGCACAAAAGCCTGAGATGGGTTTAGCATGAAATATAAGATTATTTTCAAATGCAGGTGTCATTCTACCAAGAGGCTGCGGCCATGGTAGTGGAGAGGCTCACTATAGCAATGCTAACATACAGGTGTTAAGCATATAATGTTTACCATTGTCATTCCATCTAATAGTAGATGAGACATCACTCAAAACCACAAATACCTGCTGGCGGTGCGAGAGCGACAAATAGGATTCATCGTCCAGGGTCCATGGATATCTGTACAAAATGTTGTGTTAATCCATCGAATAGTTATTGAAATATTTCTTTCTTTCTTTGGACTGACTGACCAACGTTTGGGAGTTTTTCTGATTTTCAACTGAAAAGTGCTCAGTGTTTCTCACAATCTAACTCTCATTCACAGCTGCCGGCTGTAATCAGGTCCAGTCGGCGGCTGACAGCTTTTATAGTCCTTAAACTCAGATTGGTATGGTTTTAATTGTCCATTCTGGTGCAGGTCAAACTGCCCTCAGGTATCTTTCAGGCTGGGTCTTTGTTGTTTGAAAAGTTAATGTATTCACATCCGAGCTGCGGGACCATTTGAGAACATGGAAAGATCTCTTGCTTGCATGAATAACTCTGAACTGAATTTCTATTGAAATATCGCATATGTGAACGGTTTGAAAAAGCATACTTCATGTTTAACTGCAAATTAAAATCAGATCTTGGTAGATGCTGAGCAGAGTCTGCACATTATACTGCAGCTATGTGATGGTTAAAAAAACAAAACAAAAAACACACACACCAGTTACAGACCACTGCTGAGTAACATTCTTGGCCTTGACAAGCTGTGACTTGGCAACATGCAAGAATTTTATTTGAGAAGGATGGAGAGCGGAGAGCACGGGGAGACAAAGGGAGAGAGAATACTGGTAGGCCCTCCTTCACACTCAAGCTCAATAATATCTCCAACACACTCAATAATTAAAGAGTCTGTATGTCAGTAATATATTAGTGAAATGCAGTTGATGTTGAGATGGTCCTTTATTTTCCGTAAATATGCTGAAAGAAGTCCACAGATGCACGCACGCACATGCATGACCCAACTAAATGCTGATGTTTCTGACTTATCCCTCATAATCCCTATGTTACATCTGATTGAATACTGTAGCCTGGCCTGAAACCTCTTGTTACAGAGTGGTGACTTTACACTACTGCTAACTGCTAGCAGACTCATACAGAGCATCGCCTCCCTATGGAGAAACCTAAACCCACTGTTAAGATCCTGGAGATTAGCTTTGTGTTTACCATCTCCCTTGCTTCTCACTCTGTCTCTACCTCGTGTGGACAAAGTGTCGGACGATGAAAAGTCCCAACATCAGACTTACTTCTGCTTTACTACGAGAGGCCACACAATGTGTTTCCATAAGCCTGAATGACTTGGATAGAACAGAAACTTCTATAGCTAAGGACTCCACATGAAACTTGATTTTCGTCATCAAAGCCGAAAAATAGCAATAAATCAGTTTTGGTTTAGCATTGTGCTGTTGTGATGCAGCGCAGCCCATTTACCGTAATGGCCTGCCTGCTCCTGAGGTCATATCGCCACTAGACGAGAAGCTAATTGACTTCAGGGTTAAGACGCGTGACCCTGGAGGGGGATGAAAAATAGCTGCACTCAGTCCTCGGAGGTGAAAAACAGGGGGCCGAGCCAACTTTGTATTGACCGTTTCATTGCTCTCAGCTCATCAACAAAATGAAACCAGCTTCCATAAACACTTCTATTGTCCTATAAAACTGGAAACCCTCCCACATGTGCACGCCTATGGCTCAATGGAGTATTGTAAAAGAGGATTTACTTGGATGTGCACAGGGCCATTTAATATGTTTGTGTATTACACAGGCTTAGCTGAAGTGCTGTGAGGGTGATGAAACCTACTGTAAACATGTTTGCAGGCAGAGGGAATTGGAGATTAATTTGACTGTAGGAGCCACACAATCCTTGTTATCCATTTGCCCACAAAAAAAGGCAGAGGCTGCGTAACTGGTGAGTTATCATGTAGTGAGATGCATGTCTAATGGACCAGCAAGAATAAAAATCCTTAAGATCATTTATCTTAGAAAATGTCTGACCAAGGATCAACTTAACAGGACTGGCAAGAAAAGGACCGGCCTTCCATGGCCGCTTTCAGTACTTGGCAGTTTTTGATACTTAGTGCTATGGAAAAGTTTTGCTCGGCTACCCAGCCTTAGTACAGTGTGACTGCAATATGATCTGCGTCTGAGAGACCTCAATTGCAGATGCACTCTATTCTTCACACTTAATCTGTAAACTACAAACACCTGGCAGAAACTGCCTACAGCTGCCATCTGAAAAGTCCAGTTAAAGAGGTTTAAAAGTTTAATCTTTTTTTTTTCCATTGTTGAGCCATTTGATGGAAATGGAAACTTCCAATGTGAACGTGTTGTACCTGCTCAGGTTTGAGTCCTGGTGGTACCCAGGCATACTCCTCCAGGGCACAGCCGGAGTCATCGTCTGAGGTAGAATTCCTCTGGAAGTCGTACATCAGCTTGGTGACCGTCTTCTCCATTTCTACAGGCATGGCTGTCACTGCATGCTCCTCACGACGACACTTACAGTGCACACAGATCTTCCTAGCATGGATAAACAGAGAAATAACAGCCATTAGAATGATAGATGACAAAGAGTACCAACGCCACATGAGAGTACAATGTCATCAATGAGCACATTATAATAAATAAAGATTTAAGAGAATAAGAGTGTACGGCACATATCACCCCCCCACCCAGTTGTATGTCATACCCATCTTTCTCCTCCTGTCTCCCTGTACCGACTTGTGCCGTCTTGAAATATGCTGTTCAAAATTCAAAACGATTTGGTGTTTGAAAGACAGATTTGAACTCACAATATTTCAGAATCCACACCATTAGGGTGAAAACAAACTGTCGGTCTAATAAATCACTGTAAATAGAACTAGATAGGGTTTCAACAGAAACAAGACGTCATACTGAAGTTGCTGTTTGGGCCATTAATCACAGAAAATAAAAAACAACACATATTGCTTTTTTCAAAAGGAAAACAACCTGTGAAAAAAAAAAAAGTAAAATATTGTCCAACTTACTTGGTTGCTGGCATAATAAAGCCCCACTGAAAATTCTCAAAATGCTCAAAGCCAGATGGGGCCTCTTCCCATAAGGGATGTGAACTCCACATAGTTTAAAGGTCAAGGCTTCCCACTGCACTTCTCACAGTAAAATAGAGTGCCACAAATACAATGCTCAACAATCCTGAGATACCAAGAATGAGGATATAATCACAAACAGGCTATGGAAATGAGCAGAATCCAGCCAGTGACAGTGATGGAAAACAGCAAAAAAACCAAAACACACACTTCTCTATGTACAAGGTTAGCGCGAAACATTAGCAGATGCTAAGCCAAGACAGTGCTGCACTCTCATTAGTCAAGCGGACCCACCCAGCTGTAAAATAGAAAGTATCAATGTATGAATTTCCACAAAAAAAAGATGGTTGGGAGTGTTTGTCACTGACACTCCTCCTCCCTGCTCTTTCATCTCCAGGCGAGTCCAGGGAGCCATAAAGACAGTTGTTATATTTCATACACTCATGCAACTATTCTGCAGTGTTGTTTTAAGAAATAATGGGATTCACAGCCATGCATGACTCCTCGGAGAATGACACAGAAATGGTGAGACATCTCACAAAAAAAAAGCTGGAGCAGGATGTGGGTTAAATACCTCAGTGCATGGATTAAAATAAAAATATAGGCCACCTTCACTAGCTCCTGATGAAAAGGGAGGAGACACTGCACGCATACAGATTCCCGCGTCCTTGACAGCTGTAAGCTACCCGCACGAAGAGGAAACTCTGGGTGGCCAGAAGGTCGCATCCCACTAACCCTTGCTGCCCCTCAGGCGGCAAAAAACAGAGAGACAATCCCATTACCTTCCCAGACAGATGCCTGCCTGTCTGACAGACAGCCCTATGGAGGAGCTTAAGGACACTCAGGACGCCGTTTGACAAACTGACAGCTCGGTTGGCACAGGATCTGTTAGTGTAAAGTGCTTGGAGCGCAGACAGTACCGTGTGGAGCTCAGGCCTAGCCTCACCTTGTCTCTTGTTCAAAAGAGCACTTGTCCAAGGTTGAGTCTTGGTTAACAAAGCACTCCAGTGTATTTGGCTTAGCACTGATGGATTTTGATGAAAGAGCAGACACTGGAAATACTTGGAAACAACTTTTATCACTCCAAGTAAAACACACCACTGACATGCCTCAACTGGTCATATGACATGAAAAAGAAAAACACAAATATATAGGCCTAAAGTTAGATGAAATCTCCATCACCACTTAGGGTTACTTACCGTCCACCAGAAACCTATAAGTGTGTTGCTGTTAGTTCTGTCTTTGAACATCGTGCCCTGACCAGAAAGACCTCTGCAACTTCTGCTGTCATTGAGGAGGAGCAAGCTGCCGGATTCATAAACCGACTCCATGAACATTAGTGGCCAGATATGACTTTCATAAATATTGATGGTTATGATAAATGGAGCCGCATTTACAGCTCAGGCAGACAAAGTCATCAAGCAGCTGTCATGCAGACAGATCGTTAGGAGGGTGTTTGGAAATTCCCTGTCCCAGTGGCATAACACTATAGCCAGGGGCAACACAGCTTGGCTCATTTCAACCCAGCATCTTCACCAATTTAACACTGATTAACTGATTCTAACACACAATCACATGTACATACAAGAACACACTTGCTGCTTCGATAGAAGAATGAGAATGAGTTGGCATGCAAGATGATGGCACCGAAAAGGATTAAACACGTATATACATCTCTCTCCCTCTATTAACATGCTGCCAGGTGGTTGGCAGTTATTTCTACCTCGGGGTGAGGACATTTGAAGACAAGAGTATACAAATACCAAGAAGGAGCAGAGTGGACCTGGAGGAAAGCATTTCACACCGCATTCTTCTGTGAGGACACATCACAAACTCACACTTTACCTTCAAGTTTAACACCACAGAGACTGTAACGGACGGGGAAGCTTGCAACCTTTAGAGTGATGCACCTCTCCGACACTCTCTCTCTAAACCCAGATGTGTAATGACCTTCCGCGAGTGATTCACCTTGCAAACATTTGATCTCTCCTCTCCACATCAGCGCTGGCAGAGATACTGTAGGGCCTACGGGGGCCTGTTGCTCCTTCCCTCCCCTTCTACCCTCATGATTTACAACACGCTTCATGCACATGCTTGGGATTTCCCCTCCACTGAAACTAAATCCCAGAGCTTCCCCCTAATCTACATGATTTCAATTAGGAGAGATTTGGGGACTCTGGTAATACAAGTCAAGTATATCACAGACACTTCATAAATGACTGTGAGGTAAAGTGAAGGAAGAGGCTTTTTTTTTAACCCCCTGGGAGATGTAAAGGCTGACATATCACTGGCCAGTTGGAGTGTGTGGTTTGTTCAAACCTGGGGGGTATGTTGTTGATAGTAATTCCTGTGCCCATGTTGTCAGTGGACAATCATTCACCATCACGGGTTAATTATCATCGTCCCTGTTCCTCTGGATTAGCTCTGTAACCGGGGTAACTGGTTGTTTTAATACCTAACTAGTATCTGATAGGCCCTTTCACAGTCTTTGGCCAAACAAGTTGGAAAACTTGGATCAAATTTACACTCTTTGTAAATGTGCTTCAAAGCAGAGATATTGATATAACAAATACATGTTATTGATTAAAGATAAACAGTCAGGGAACTATCAGAAAGTTGATTTATAGAAATGATCTTTTCCTTGGCAAGAAAAGGTTAGAAGACTATTCAACCCGAGCTTTAGAAGAACATTCGATTTAACTTTATTCAAGAGCCAGTAGTAGAAGTGCAGCCGTGGAGGGTTTGTCTTATTCCCCATTCATTCCTGAGCAACTCCCCAAAACCGCTGCAGCTTTTCCATGGCATCAATCTAGATGGCCGGATTAAAATCCCATCTTTAAATGGCTGCACAAAGCGGAGGATGGAAGACAAGAGAGGAGAGCACAGAGGACAGAACAGCTGGGTGCACACTGCAGCCAAGTCGTCTTTTTTCTTCTTTTCTTTTCCTTGCCTCTGCTTTTGTTTTCTTTGGGAGAAGTTGGGGGGAAGAAGAGGACAGACTCTTTTCTCTTTAAATGTCCTTTTTTGATTGGTGGATTCAACGTTTCCGTTCAGTGTTTTGAAGCTGTTGCTGGAATTTTTTTTGTGGCTTTAATGAACAGATCTGTAGTCACAAAGTACAAAAATACAAAGTCTCTGTTGACTTCAGAGCCATTAGGATTTAATCACAGCCAAACATGACTGGAGGTGTTCCCGACAAGAATCAGGCTCGACAAAGACGTTTTCCATTAGTGGCCAATTAGTAAGAACCAGATGCAACGTGTCCTTGAGGACAGAGATTAGACCTGCATCCACCTGTCATAACAAATTATAGAGAGCCAAAGTCCTGTCCTTGTTTCCACCAGCCTCAACCAGATAATGGATATTCTCTAAAATATTATATAGTTCACTAGCATTTAACAATGACAGCTCCCTTTTTTTTAAGAGGGCTCCACCGATTTCACACATGATGTTCAATTTAAAAGTCACAAGGAGTATGAAAAAAACAAAAAAAAAAACAACCATGATGATGATGTCATCTGGGTTGTATCAGATTGATCTTGATACCATAACCCATCTATGAGTCTTTATGAGACTGCAATACTAAATTGCTGGAGTACCTTAAATAATGTTTTAGATTTTCAAAAAGAGTAATGAAGAAAATGCCAAAGCCCAAAGCTAGTGCAACAAGAGCTAACCAACAACTGGCATGAGACAACACAACTAGATAATCCTACCAGTAGGTAAAACACACACACACCAAAAAGTACACACACACACACGAAAGATCAAAAAAAAAATCAACTAGACAGCATTTGTAACTAAGAAGGACTTATAGATCTGTATGAGACTGAGCTTTTTTCCTCCCTCTGCTCCAGCGAGTAATTGACTATCATGATTTTCCCTACACTTTTTCTAAGAATTGAATGGTACGGGATTTTTGTGGCAAGCGGGAAGGAGAGAGAATTTTATGCAACATCAAACTGGGCCGCTTTTCAAGCAGAGATACACTATACTTGAGACTTGGATCACATTACTTATTCATTCAGCGTTGACTTGTTCCATAAAGTGACACTACTTTGGGTGGGAACAGAGGCAGCCATGGATGGGACGGGCTTCCAAGACAACCTCACACTGCAGACTTCAGAGCATACTCAGACGCTGGTAGCTGCAAGGCTTCCAGATTAATAGCCAATATATTGACCTGCAATATATATATATTTTTTAAGTACATGTAGCTTAAGAAACATTTAAGAAGAAAATGACACACTGAATCAAATCCAGGATTTTCTATTGGAATATTATGTTGGATTTTTGGACTGTGTCATTGGGGGAAAAAGCAGTAACCAATACAGCAGCACTGACATTTTTCCAGAGGCAGTTGTGCATGTCAGAAATAATAGTTGGGCTGTCAGTTCAGTTAATGCTTCTGCTGCTCTCTCAGACCTGTGGAGGCCAGTGATACTGCAGCCAGCTGCTGGAGTCACATTATTCATTATTCCCCTGTCAGTCCATTCATGTGCTAATCCAATGGACCTTTACACTGCTAAAAAAAAAAAGTAGCCATCTTAAACGGGTCAATTAGCATGTGTTAAGTCTTGTAATGTTACACTTGTTTTCCAAACTCCTACAAATAACCAGACAATTCTATCTTCACAGACTCAACCAATGGCAACACAATGAGACTTAACTGAAACAAGCTGACTTGCAGGAGAAAAAAAAAATCGTTTTTTCCCCCCTCAGAAGATAAATTCGTTTATTTACGAGGCAATCTGCAATCCATATGGTACAGAGGCTGCACAACAAACACGTTGTTGCTAGAGAGCGCACAGTAGCCTGACCATTGCGCTCCAGGGGTTGGGGTGGGGGATATAAACAGCAAGAACACGTCCATAGAGGGAGAAGCACAGTGCAAGTCCGGCAACTGCGTCTGCTTGTTGTGTCTTTATCCAAATAATAACCCGTTTTAAGTGGTGAGTGGGTGAAGCGTCAGTGTGAAGTCTTAAAAAAAACTCACTGACCTTTTAATTGGACTTCAAAATTCAGTCCAGTGAGTTTTATTTTATTTTAAGCAGATCTGTGACACCCTTACCCCTTCCATTACGCACTTAAAACCCCTAAAAGCTTCGTTGCGCCATCAAAACAGTCCCAAAAACAACCCAAACACGACCCGCTGCTTACCTTCTTACAAAGTGCGGCGGAGGGAAGCCATAACCCTGACCTCGGTGCTGGTTGCGGTTTCGGAGGTTTTAAAACACGTCTTCTTCATTGCAGGAGGGATTGTCACTCCACTCCAACGCTTTTGCCACGAAAACACTCCGCTCTCACCCGTGGTGTGGTGTGTCTGTACCCCTCCACTACATCTGTCCCCCTGCGTCTAAAAGCCTTTTGTCAACCCCCCTCCTGCACTCAGCAAACACATTCAGGAGTTCTGAGGAGGAGAAAGCGTTAACGAGGAGCCAACTTTAAGTGCGTAAAAACAAATCCCCCTTTTGCTGCAAAAGTCACAGATCCAAACAAGAGTGCAGATGCCGCAAGAAATGTTTTCAATCCCAAACGAATGAAACAAAAAGTCTCCTTTGGTAGTGAGGCGAAACACTGCTGCCGAGTCCGAGCGAGGATCCCAGAGGACTTTCGGTGCGTAAAAGCACGGAGCGCTGCAGCTTCTCCGCTCGCTGCTGACCGACCCAAAGAATAGCAGCGCTTTAATCCTTAACCGGTGTCAAGATGGTATAAATATCACCATCATTTCCGGTTTTCACCTTCAAAATAAAAAAAGCATGACGTCAGTAGCTTATTATTTTGGTTTAGATTGCATTCTACAAAATGTAGGCTACGTATTGATGAGATGCTATTTTATACACAATTGCCACATGTCACAAATTCTGGAGAAAAAAAAATATCATTATTTAATTTTTAAGTAAACAAATGAAAAGAATGAATTAAGTCCAGAATTATCTGTAAATGAATTCAGAGTTGGTTGCGAAAGATTACATGACAACTAAGCAAACACCTTCTGGCAGACCCTGAGACGCAATTGAAAGCTCTGGAAAAGGCTAGTTAGTGGACCGCGAGACTTTTATTTTTGTCAAACTACTGTTTCCAAGGTCAACTGTGAACTTTTTGTATTAAGTAAGTGGATCTTGAGTTAATTTTTTTTTACCCTAGTTTTATATGTTTAACATGCTTTATCATTGTTTTGTTACGGTATTTCTGCTTTTTTTTTTTTTTTTTGCTTATTGTAACTTCTTTCCAGCAGGGACTACATATGCAAAGCTAGCCTTTTACTAGGGCTAACTTTGGCAACAATATGTCCTGTAAAACCTACGTAACTTAAGTAAAATATTTTTATTTATTTTAACAATTTAAAAAATATTTAAAAAAATATTTCTATATAGCACACAATCAGCCAGTGGTCTTATATGTTTTACCACATTAATTTCAGGTCTTCAAATATTCCACATTTTATATTTCTAAAGCTTTTGTTTGAAGGCACAGTTACTTACTTCCTGTCTTAGTCTGGACCCTCTCTAGTTTGACACACGCGTGCGCGCACACACACACACACACACACACAGACACAGACACACAGACACAGAGAGAGAGAGAGAGAGAGAGAGAGAGAGAGACCCCTCTCTACATACTAATATCCTGGTGTGATGTCAGCAAGTCAGCGTCCCAACACTAGTGTAATTAGCAGCGTGAATGGCTGGTGCTCGGTCAGGATTTGCATGTGAATTAAACCACTTCCTTGAATCAACTGGCCAGGGGAAAGAAGAGCGAGAGAGAGGGTGGGAGAGCAGAGGGGAGCCGCAGGGCACTGACCTGCATGGGGGTATGGGGAGGTGAGCCCCTGTAAACAAAACTGCTGTTTAACATAAGAAATGGACATTAGCTGGAGAAAGGACAAAAGGCTTACAGACCGATGAAAATCCACTGAATGAAAAACAAATGTAAAGCCAATTTAGCTAAAACGAGTCTCCAAGTCGGTGAGTGTTTATAAGCCTAACTGGTTTTTGCTTCAACATTAATAAACAGAAGGCGTCAATTGACTCAAATCTTTAATGTTTTTTATTATTAAGTTATGACAAGTACAAAATACTTCCCACACAACTGATTAAACACTGCTGACCAGAACACAGTCAGACTGTGTAAATTAAGTTAAATCAGAGGGCCGATATGATCATCATGTGAAGGCAGTTAGCTCAGAGATTAGTAACATAAACACTTCCCTCATTGATTACCACCGTCTCAGCTAGCTAACCCCAACACTTGCATGGCAATAAGCTCAGTGTTGCCATCTCTCTTGTTCCTACAATGAGTGGTAGGAACAACATCCCACTGCCGCTCCTCATCTGCTCATTGTGTACAACACATAATGTGTCAAGAGAAAGGGAAAACATCCAAAGCCATAAAAAATTCTCTGGCAATCAAAGCTTAACAGATTTGTGGCAGATTTCAAAAAGGCAATGTGTAGAATGGATAGCATGGAAGTGGGTTAGAGAGTGATTAAATCAAGATCTGGGTATATTTTTTCCCAAAGTGCCCCAACTGTTGTGTGTTGGCCAAACACAGGTTATAAAAAAAAAAAAGTGGAAAGGAAAATAAAAATGCTTGCTTTGAAATAATGCCTGCAAAGCTGCACGGGGAAGAATTTTTGCTGCTGCTGCTGCAAACAATCTGAACCACCTCCTATTTCTTTTTTTTTTTTTTTGAGGACAGTACTGCAGTCTATTTTCTTCTTTCAGGAACTGCTCCTCTGGCTTCCCTGGAGTCAGACTAAAGCTCTGCTTTTCTTTTTAGTGAAAGCTGTCTTTCTGCCCTGGATTCTCCTCTCACACGTGGCGGGGCAACTCTTGCTAAGTCTCATACATAAGAACATATAATCGCGGCCTCTCTACAAACACAAGAATATCAATTACAGCTCAGGCTCTACTTACGGGCTATCCACAGGATTTTACAAGGAGCCCTAAGTGACGGTGTCATTTGCCTGCAGCAACCGCAGAATGGGTCAACTGGTGTGGGGCCAGCCATTTCCCCCAATAAGTCATTCCCTTTTCCTCAATAAACTGTTCCCTGACCTGCAGTGAGCCATGAGAGGACTGAATAAAAGCATAGAGGCCATCTTAGGGGACATACCACAGATAGCATTGCCTGCATGGACTCCTGGCATGCACAGAGAGCCTCTGCTTGATAAATTTAGACAGTGAGCTAAATAGGTTTACTCCCTTCTGAAGCATGTATAAAGTATATTGAGGCTTTTGTTTCTACCGAAGTACAGGATGAGCAATATTGTAAATACATGTTCCCCCCCCCCAGGGTCCAAGAGCCTATCTGAAGTAAGCAAAACAGTTGTACTGTCTCAAAGGACCTTCTCCTCCAAAAACATTATTCACGTCTTACCACGGAAGGAACTGATTTATATACTGTCCGATATGGTCAGAAGAACACTCCTGATAAATCAATGCCTTTATCTTGATTCGAGATGTAGCCAACATCTCAACATGGCCTCCCCATCTTTATTTCTCATCTGCTTTTTTAAGAACACCAGTCTCCACTCCTTTCATGTGGCAAATGCTGATGGCTATCACTCTAGAGTCAACACACAAGGCAGCTGGGACTAACCCCAACAGCTGATAGCCAAGGCATGTTGGGAGGGAGGGAGACTACTTCCTCTTCCATATATATATATATATATATATATATATATTTTCTTGCCAACACTGAAAAAGATTTCTCAAACAAATTTTAGATTACACAAAGTATTCACAAAGCCCTAAATCTGGTTCCCCAGCCAGCTGTGTTTCGGACCTTTAAAATGTATTGGTGGCAGCCATGATGTTGGGGGCAGGGTAATGTTTGTACACCATGTAAACCTTGTAATGTTCCTCAGCAACCAGATCTGTGCTGGGCAATTGAGAAGGGCAGTGAGCAGCAAGGGTTTGAGTGATATAGAAATGACCCAAACTAAGGGCCCTTGGTATTCTAATGGTTAAAATGCGTTAATGCAAAGTTCCCTGTTTGATTTCAGTGGGAGCTTTGTCTGTGTCTCTTTTAACTCTTTTTCTGACTGCTTCTATATTTTCTGCTAGTCAATAAAGGCAAAAATGTAAGAAGAAGAATCTTGAAAAAATTTGTCGTTATTGTTCTGTCAAAAGATCACAAGTATGTAAGTAAAATGCATACAGATTAGTTCACCAAACCACAAAGCAACACGTTGGTAACAAGTTGAAAATTACCTCAGTAAGTATTACGTGTCAGTATGCTTAAAACGAAGGCGTCTGAAACTCCTCACACACACATAATTCTGACATCAGAATTTCCTACACCAGATTTTAGGATGCAATGATTAATGTCAAAATGCTCATATCCAGGTCCATAAAAGCAGAATAGTCATTTAGTTGGTATAAAGTTTTTTTTGGAGACGCCACAGTCAGTGAGAACAGGGCCTTTTGGGAACGGGTGGTGTTTTTGAAAGCACACTACTGCCATGACCTGTTTTCTTTGGCTGAACTACTTTGCCCAGAAAGCAGATTTGGCGTGACATAAGACCGGGAGCTTACTATAGGTCCTCCAACCAAGGGCCTCTCTGTACCCATGTTCCAAGCAGATAAGTGGCCATTATTCATCCCGTGTTGAACATTAACTGGATTAATTCTGCACGGGTTGAGGGGTGAAATTGTATTTGTCCAAAGGGAGGGAAATGGCACGGAAATGAGGAGAGTAGCCAGCTTGACTGAAATTTTAATTAGCTTGGGGGTTCGTTAGCACACAAACTCGACTCTCGCTGCAGAGGCCTTGCTGATGCAGAGGCCTGGGTAAGCTATTAAGCCACAGAGGGGAAAACAGAGGGAGACAGTAAGGGTTTATCCCTAAAAAGAGAGAGAGAGAGAGAGGGAGAGGGAAAGAGTATGGACACTTAGTTTCACGCATAAAGGCCCAGGGCAAGGAGGTGACCTTGTGGAGTGACTCCTCAAGGGGACTGGAGCTATTTCTGCCCCTTCTGGCCCACTTACACAAGGGCTCTTCAGCACAGTGGAAAAACACACTCCTAGCCCTCCACCTCTGTCTGTCCATCAGACCATCCATCTCCACTGTAGACAGCGCTCTCCAGAGCGACGCAGCTTAATTTCCAGCTTTCTGTGCCCAACAACAGCGATTGCTTGAGCAATGAGCCTTTCTCTGCCATACTGTACATGTGGAATCTGATTCAAAACATAACTAGGTCATGTAGTTAAAAAAAAAAAAAAAAGTAAGAGGAAGGAATAGTTGTAGGAAGTAAAGAAATATTGTAGTGGATCCAGTGGGATATGACGAATGATAAATGAGTTTTGATATTATTCCCGTTTTCCGTGCCTGACAATTATAGACACAAAATCTAGATATCTGAGTGCTCAACCTTCCCATCTGTGCTGACAATTATGAAGCAATGTTGTGAAGTAATACACAAAATCTCTCATTTACCTTCAAGCAACACATAAAGCCACAGCAGTTACGAGGCAGAATGTGGCTCTATGAATGAACCACCCACCTCCTAACCTCCCACACACACGGCACCCTGCAGCCATTTTTCTGACTCAACTCTCTCATTCAGCCTCCACTGACGTTCCCTCTTCCTCACCTTGTCATCATGACCCAGATGAGTGGCATGCGCGTCGATGCCAATTTGCTGACTCTCCCTCTCAGTCTCTCTCAGCGCATGTTGCCTGCTTCATTCACTTCACTACGAATCGGCCATCAGCTCCATCAGCTAAACTCCTTTTGACTTTTATTTCTGGTGCTCTTTCTAACAAATCGCCTTCCAGCTCGCACCCGTGGCCACGACCACATGCCGACTCACCAGATGTTCCATCATTAATGATGAATATTAGCATACTCATTAGTTGGACCACAATTGCGGGATAGTTTTGATATATATATGAGCTTATTTTCAGAAGGCTATATAAAGCTATGCCAACACAAAAGCTTTTATGTGGAGTATGAGGGTTTGCATGCAGTGAAAAATCTTGGGTAAGACCAATAAATCCAGTTGGGGTTCAAAAGGCTAATTCAGGTATAAGCAGACACATGAGACTTAAGAGTGAAATAGAAGGTGAGGAATAAGGAGAGTTTTTGCAAAAAATATTTTACGCCTAGGTGGTGGTCTGCACTGCACTTTCTCTAGAGCTCTCCCGTAATGGTTTAAGCTCAAACTTTTAGTTAAATAAACTCCAACGCTCAGCTATGCCAGGTTTAAATATTTAGCTTCAGCAGACTTGTGGGTAGAGCAGCAACAGACGGGATCAGTCCATCAAACACGAGTTTGGCCTGAGGACATTTTGAGCCACTCTACATGGATGCAGCGCTGTGCTTATGTAAAACTGCACTATGAGTTTAGTTTGCAATTTGTTATCAACACAAATTCAGCTGGATGGAAGAAAGATTCTATCGGCACGCTAACTGGACGTCTTCACCACCATGAAAACCAGCCAGCGTTTATGCGTGTGGCTTCGGGGTAAAGTAATTAATGACAACAGAAAATACTTAAACACGAGTCGTGATAGTCAAAATGGAAATCTACAGTCATGTTTAATTTGATCTATTTATACTGTACCTACGGCCTAACTACAGGCAGCAGCATGTTTGTGGTGGGAGGAGCAGCGCTGGCATTATTCAAAGCTTTCTAGTCTTTCTACGGAGAAACATCTAATTAGCAGCTGAACTTGAAGCATGATTCACACTGATGACACTGCACACAAACAGATTGATCTGTGACCACAGATCGGTAGCAGGGGTGGGAGGGGTGTGGATATGGTGCCTCAATGAACCGCATCCTGATCTTTTAGAGACACGAGAAAATAACAAAACATAATCTGCACATTTTCTGTAATGTTCTAATAGAAAAAAAGCCCAAATCTGATCAACCTAATATCCTTTAAATCTCTCAAATCCTTCTCTGTAACATTAAATATTCATAATTCAAAATAATCAACAATCAAAGTTAAAGTTGACATTCTTGGATATTATTTTGTTAAGAGTTTAACGCTTAAAACACTTGCTTCATCTGTGAGGGTGTGGTTTGATCAGATTTGACAGACATGGCGTTTGTAACGTCATATTTTCACAGCTGAGACGTGCCTACTTCAAACCAGTGAGAAGATCTCAGATAAAACACATATTTCACATGTGAATATATATATATATCTCATTTCTCAGAGAAAATAGTGTCTCATTGGGTTTATATACAGCATGGTACTGTAGAAAGGAAGTAAATGAGTTGTGCGAAGAAAGAGATAATCTCTGGATGAGGTCATGTAGTAGTCAGATGAATCTGAAAGAATAAATAAGGAGATTAAACTCAATCTGATTTCACACTAAGTAAGTCACCTAAACTAACAGACCAGTAAAACCACAAACATATATTGTGAACGCTTACAAAGATTCATTAATATGTCTGTTTTGATCAAAGTGTTTCATCTTAAAATGATTCGTCCCAGTCAGGTTTAAACTATTTAATTTATCAACTATTTCATCTTGTTACACTGTTTACCCTAACAAAGGGGAAGATCACACACACACTAAACGCATCATGACCAGGCCACCGCTGACCTCTCTCCACAGGGTCCTGAAGTACTGGGGAGGTTATAGATTGGAGGAGAAATTGTAATTTCCAGGACGTGATGGACTCACGGTGTGGGCTGATAAACATGGTGAACCCTGGGCTTTATTGACTGATTGCTGCCGAGACTGTAGGCAGCAAACACACACACAAGGACAGATGAGAATAAGGAGAAGGCAGAGGTAGAGGAAAGAGTCACATTGAGCGATCTACACCCACCACTGCTATCGCATTTACACAAAATCCCATTAAACAATTTCTATCAAACCAAGGTCAAACTTTCAGAGTGAACACATCTCTATGCAAATACAGACTTTCAATGCACCACTTCTCATGGCTTTTAAAAAATATACTGAAGGCTTGTTTTGAAGCCTTAGCAAACTTATTTATAAAAGGTAGCGCCATCAAAGTCTCGATCCATCTTTTTCTTCCCTCACTATATTCCCCACTTACTGCTGCTCCCCTATGTCCCCTTTTTAAAGCATGGCCCATTAGGAAGCAGTGAAAGAGAGCCATGCCCTGAGAGAAACTAAATCACCCCGGCCCACTGCTGTTTACACCAGACCCGACCCGCTGCTTGAGCCGCTGTTTATTTGAACTGTGAACCTCCGTGCGAGGTGTGTGAAAGGAAAAGTGTAAGCGTATGTGTGTGTGTAAAGAAAATGAGAGAGCATGCCTACTGCAGAATCGAAAAAGGGGGGGGTGGGGGGGGTGGGGGGGTCCACACAAAACCCAGTGTCTCGCCCTCTGATTTCTTTCACACCTCTTTTAACACGCTTTTCACAGTGTATTCATTTGCCCCGTGGGCTCCTGGCGCTCCTCAGGTTCTCCAGGCCACAGACGGGCCTCTGTGCAGCCCGGTCAGCGCTGCACCACGCAGGCATATGGAGGCTGAAAACAGACCTCTTACACCCCCTATGGTGCTCCAGACACAATAATGTCCTTCTCCTGACCCACATATGACATCACAGCCTGGTTTATTACACATTCACATATGCTCACACACAAACAATCAGACAGAAAACTAAGACGCACACACACAAGCAAGAAGGCATGTAATTGAATGCCTGGTTCTGTATCGATGGACATTACCAATCAAAGCAGACTTCAACGCACACACACACACACATCTTGGGGGAACAGTAAAGTTAGTGTGGGATCAGTTAAAACTGTCCAAGGCAGGAGTTAAGGATAAGAAGACCTGAGCATCAATGAAGCCACTGTTTAAAAAGTGCAGACTGACTGGAAGAACGAAGAGGAATATGAAAAGCTGCCAAGTATTCAGACACGAGAACAAGGACACACACTGAGGAGACACACACATACACACACACACACACACACGAAATAATAACACAAACATACCAACAGACAAGCACAGAGAGCTGGACTTATTTAATTGCTGGGTGAATGTACTGAAAGACTCTGCATTTACTTATTGGTAGTATTTTAGCCGTTGCTCTTTCGGCTCCATTTATGTGTGGGTGGTTCTGAATCAGCAGCACAGACGTCACTGGCCATAAACATACCATGCATCCTTATGATCGCACCATCAAACCGACAATAAAGATGATATAACATCAATTTTTTGTGAGGCACAGGAGAAGAGATGAAAAGAGGCAGCCGAAGTTTGAGTTAAAAGGACGATAAATAATCATCAGTTCCCTCAAGAATATTCACACCAGTGAGCTGAAGGCCTTTTAAATCACTGAATTTTGATTATTTCATGGAAAATGAAAATACTGCAGTTGCCTCTGTTGCTGGACTCCACATGTGTCGCTGGCAGCGGTTGCATGTAAACAAACTTTTCAGCCAGACAGAAAAGTATAGAGAGATAGTGCAAACACATGATCAGGCGTGTGCCAAAATGCATGCGCCCAAGCTTGCACACACAAACACATCAGTGTTTTTACAAATCACGCTTCTCTGAAAAATTCATGTCCATTAGCAATGGTTTGCATGAAGGAAAGTGACATACTAATCTGTGAGAAAAAAAAGGCACTGTCGATATCCGCCATGTCTAATCACATCAGAGCACTGCTGCTCATGTACTGCTGCCTGTTCTGCTCCTCTCTGGTATCTGGGGCAGCGTATCAGCGAAGAGAACAAACTCTGGACAGGAAAGGCTGCTCTGTGTGTGTGTGTGTGTGTGTGTGTGTGCGTATGCATGCCAAGACTGTGCCAGCCACAAGACTGATGCTGGCGTCAGAATGAATCACATACACAGTCTGCTATTTCTTCCCTGCAGCACACCAAGAGGGTAGCCGGGAAAAAAGGAAAAAAGTCTGAGAAAAAAGTCTGATAGAGACAGAGTGAGAAAGAGATCATAAAAAGCAACATCAGTAGGTGATAGACGGGGCAAGAGAGGGAAACATAAAAGGAAGTGTGAAAAACAGGAGGGCTTATGAGACAAAGCTTGAGAGGGAAAACAATGAGGAGGAAAAAAAACACACATACGACAGGGAGGAGCACATGGTATCGCCAAGCTCATCCATCTGCAGACAAGCTACATGCCAATACATTCAAGCATTCTTCGGATCTGACCTATGGATTTGTCTAATTGCTGGTCCACCCCTCATTTGTATACAAACCTTCTGATCAGATTTTCAGTCTGATCCATCACACACTCTCAAGACACTTTCTGCAGTCTTTAAGCCTGTTTCAGCCCCTTTAGGTTAATCTGATGGCAATTTAACACGATGGCCTCATGTCTGAATAAGCTCCTGGGTCACTTTCACATATAAGTCACAACAGCAAACTCACAAGGTCAAACAATATGACACAAGTCAGAATTGAATGCCATCACATTAATATGATTTTCCCCCCTAATGTTTATTTGTATAGAAACAAGTATATAGCATGAACATATGCCATATACCAAAGCCAAATACCATTTATAGCCTCAGCTAGTTTGTAATGCCCATCCCTAGATGGGCCTATAAAACACATAAAAGTCAACAGTATGAAACTGCACAAGACTCAACAATACATACACATACATTACAACACAGAACTCAACAAGTACATACAAAGCAGCATAAATGCATATAAAGATACCATAAAAGTTTCATAAAACAACAAGCACCAGATTACTACATGACTGATCCCCATTTAAAAGTGGTTTCAGTTTGAGTTTAAAATGTTACCAGTCATGATCCATTTTGAGTTCTGTGGGTAAAGATTTCCACATGTTGATCCCTGAACAGAAGAAGCCATCTAAGTGAGGACTTACGAAAGGGCATCTTACAACTCCCAACAGATGCACCTTGTTACTGAGCCAGAAGCCCTGAGGTACCACCAGGTCACTCAGCACCTGAGGAGCCTGGTTATTTATAAAAATATCAAAACTTATTTTATTTTAACTTATTTTTTAATGTAAAAGCTGCAGCAGTGTCTTGCTCCGCCTTCTAAGATCAATTGGTGCAGCTAGCTCAAAGAAGCTAGCTCGAGCAAATCACTATTTTGACTTGAGCTACAACAATTAGTCAATTAAACGATCGGCAGAACATTCATCTACAACTATTTTGATGGTCAATCGATAATTTTGAGTGACCCCAAATCTTCAGTCAACATGGCCAGTTGTAGGCTTCCAGCCTCAAATTCGATGCCCTTTGCACAGACACCTAGCGAAAACCTAGCATTGATATCTATTGATCATAAGCTACTTTGCATTTAGCAGCTGTAACCGACCCTGCTTGTCCATCTGTCCATCCTCCAAAGACCAGACATCCGACCAGCTGTTCAGTGTGCTGCTTCACCATCATGAACTCTATTGATTACACATCAAAAATCAACAGTATTTCAACTGATCCTACTGGGACAGACTTTCATTTTCTCGAACATCTGATCAATACACCAGATGAGTCAGCACGGGTTTAGTAAGAATATACACCAGCTTTCCCCTGGATCTTAATTGGAAAATGAATAGATATATAGACATAAACAATAGGCAATAAAAATGTCTCCAATGTTGGGAAACGGATATGAGAGAGCACAATTTTTTGATGACATAGCACAGATCTCGGGAGGCAGACAGCACGTCCTGAACAACACATGAACCTCATGCATCTGGGACACATTTAGCACCCATGTGCAATGTATTACATATTTCTGGAAACAAAGCCACAATCGAGTCTGTAATCTGTTGATGGGACTTAATTCCCGTTGTTCATGGTTTGGTCTGTTGTGACTTCAGCATGGTAAGCAACGTTTTTTCTGAAGGGGAGTTGACAAAGAGTGACTGAGGGGTGAAGAGATGCTGAATAAAGAAAATATGGGTAAAAAAAATAAAAATAAAAAGAAGAGTGTCAGCCGAAAGATTATGAACTAAGCAACAAACTATCCGAGTCAGTGCAGATCCTCCACCTCCAGGCTTTTCGCACTCCCAGAATTCTCAGCTGTAAATTAGTGTTTTAGAGCAGAGGGGTGAAATTCGTCACCCTCCTGGTTGGCAGGCTGGGTAAACTTTAGAGATCCTGTGTCGGCCTGCAAACTCTGATCATCAACTTGAAAAGTCCTGACTAACTTGGCAGTGATGCGGCCGCAACCTGCAGCACTGCGCTGACCTTCAACATGAAGAGGACAACAAGAGTTTAAAGCAATGAAAGATAAAATGTGTACCTTTAAAAGGAATAGTTTGACATTTTATCTTAGCTTTCTTGCCGAGCGTTAGATGAAGAAAATTATACCACTTGCATATCTGTATATTATGGCTACAGCCAGCAGATGGTTATCTTTGGACAAAGAATTGAAAGCAGGGGGAAACAGCTAGTCTGGCTCTGACCAAAGGTAACAGAGTACACCTACTGGCACCTCTAAAACTTACTAATCTACAAATTATATATTGTTTGTTTAATCTGTACAACAACTGAAGAGTAAAAGTAAGAGTTTGCAGTTTTACAGGGGTTATGTGCTGGATTATTCCTACATGTTTCCTCCTGCTTGAAGTCTTTATATGCTAAGCTAAGCTACTCTCTTCTGGCTCCAGGTTCATATTTAGCCTACTATACATGACAGTGGTATCAATCTTCTTATCTAACTCTCGGCAAAAAAAGCAAATAAGTGCATTTCCCAAAATGTCAAACTATTATATATTAAAAAAAAAATGTAATTATACTACACAGTAATGATAGCATTAATTTCCTCATTCCTCTACCCTTAAGCGTTTATACTACTGTGATATGGTCTGACTTTTCCATTACACCACCGAAATTGGAGATCGTATCCACTCTTTAAATTTGAACCTTGGGATAACTTTCCTTTGCTTGTTCTGCTGCATGAACAGCATTACAGAGACCATACAAAATTGAAGTTCAATGTTTCTCAAGTTCTTGCTGAATAAATTCCAAGTACAGAAAATACTTCCATGAGACCTTTTGGTGCCATTTTCCATCTATGTTAGAGAAGTGAGAAAACAGTGAGTACCTTTGTAAAAAGTAGTATGTGAATGATGTGAATTCAAACTTCTTTTTTCTTTTTTTTTTTGTTGAAACTGCATCAGTAATTCATTACACTTCTCTGCTAGAAAAAAAAAAAGATCTAATTATATCGCAAAACATTACTATATAGTATATTACCATTCAATACTGTTAATAATGAGCAAAAACAGCATGAATCCAAAACCTGGATCTGCCACTGACCCAAAGCAATTATAAACCCTAATAGGCAGCACACAAACCAACAAAGAACACAAACATGGCTTTAATAAACCTAGTTAACATGAAACTTTAAGACGGCCCTCCCAGCCCCCGTCTAAAACCTCAGCGCAAACCTCAGTCAGCCTCTGTTTAGAGTCTGCACCCTATCATGGCTCGCTACTGTGTCTAATGGCTTTCTAGGCAGCATGCTAACCAGCCGGGTGGTGGTGAGGCTACTGGCCAAGCAGCCACTTGTTAGGTCTGTGGGGTTAGACAGCCACATCTGGTCTGCCTACACTCACTTAGAGCTCCACCATGGTCTGTTGAGCCAAGCCTCAGAGGTCAGGGACACAAGCAGCGGGTGTGTATTTCAGTGCATGTGTCTCTGTGTGTGTATACCCCACACCCTCCCATGTATTCTACAGAAATAGGAATGGGATCTAAATTTGAAGCAGTTGTTCTCTACCCTGTATAGTATAGTATAAGCTATTCATTTAAAAAGTCTGATTAAAGATTGCTACTTCTCCTTTTTTTCTTCTTTTTAGAAGGACTTGAATTTGAGGCAAAAAGTGGATCAAGAGCGGCCGGAAGTCACCGATATTGAACTGGAGATAAATAACCGAAAGTACTCATGAAAGGTGAGATATTCTGTCCTTGAGCTTTTTCATCCTAAAGCACTTCATCACAATGCAAAACACCACCATCCAATACCATAAATCTGATGAAATGAAAGACATTGACATTAAAAATTGTAATAAGGAGCCCATCATATCCGTCATAAAACCTGCAACTTAAATCCGATGCTGGCACTGATTAAAGCTGATGGTAATTACTGTATGTAGTTGTGTCTGTGTTCAAGTGATTTATATGTTATCTGGCTCTGTACGACACTAGCATAGTTACGTGACGATTACATCATGATGATGACAAAGAGAGGACATGTCATTGCGTTTCTGTCACCATCAGACTGCACGCTTCTCTGTTCTGTTCTCTGAACACTAAAAGCAAAGACTGACACACTTGAACATGATGTGGCATACAAATTAGCATGTGATTTTTATTTGCTTATGTATATTCTACAAACACACAGAAAGGTCACAATTATTTACCGTAATCAAAATGTATTGATCATTATCAAATAATAACTATTGATATCAGTATAAGCCTCAAAGAATGTAGCATCAGTCTGTCACCACCAAAAAAGAATATCACTAATGCAGATGTGAGTACGTTTGTTTGAGCAATCACCAGTCTACTGTACCCAGCAACTGTGCTGCAGTACATTTGGCTACTAATCAGCACATGCAGTATTTGAACAGCACTGGCAAGTTGACTGAAAAGGACAACATGGAAACAAACTGCAGAGCACAGCAGGCTATAGGCCAGCATTGCTGTGTGAAATAAAAGGATATTTTTAGAATGACAGAGATGCAGCGACCAGAATTGGACTCTGTCACTGTACAAATTGTGAACAATTAAGCCGGGAAGCAGGTGGTTGCTAATGTGTTATATCTAGACGGACATAAAATTTGGCATTTGAAGAGACATAAGCAAAGTATGGCGTGAGCTATTTTCTCCAGCTGAATTAAATCAAACAAGAGAGAAAAAAAATGGTGGCACTGGAGAAAAAAAATTCTTCATCAAGCAGCAGTGAAGGATGTGTCTGCCACAGCAGGGTATCAGATGGCAGAAATGTCAATTCTTGTTTTGTTTTTTTTACTTTAATGTGTGAGAATTGCCTGAAAAAAAAAAAAGCTCCAGGTAGTTACATTTAGTGCAAAAAGTGATAAATGTGTGATATTTTTGCCTGCAGGTACGCATGAGAGAAATAGCCTTGTTGTGATTTTGTGTGGATTTGTGTGAACTGCAAAGGGAGCGAGAGATGGAGAGCACAATTGAGATAAATAAAGGACACAACTGAGAAGCCGAGATTTACATCCCCATGGCACCATCTCAACGCCTTTCATTACACAAGACCACCTGCCTGCCACACAATGGCACACATGTACACACACACACACACACACACGTGTGCAAAGACATATGGAGACAGAGGGAGGGAGGGAGGGAGGTTAAAATTACTCACAAACGGAGGATAACACAAAACACTTCTAATGAGAGAAGAGAAGAGATAAGTGTACTCCCAATGAATCGACTTTTCACTAAACACGAGAGCTGTGTTCTGTGGGAGTCTCAACCAGTATGTCATGTTTCTTCCTTAAAACATCGACTCTCTCGACTGGAGCCGTGCGGCACACCGCAATATTCCTCCAATGACTTGGAAACAAGATAACTGACATATTCAATGAGGAACAGGGGAACATTGAGTACACATCATTCTATTGTAAGTGTGTGTGTGTGTGTGTGTGTGTGTGTGTCTAGAGGAGGAGAGCAACTTGTTGTGCCACATACCAGAGCATCTAACTGTATTATACACGATTAATTAATAGCCTGACTCTGTTTCTTATTATCTCTGTATGCTTGTGGGTGGGGGTCCTCAGCCACATGCAGCGCTGTGTGGGGGGTGCGGTTTGCTCCGATTACATCAGAGCCAGGGCCATGAGGGATCATTTTAATGACCAAAAAACAAAAATCTCCCATGATGCCCCATCGCCTGCAGAGACAACTACTACCAGATAAACAGGCTACATAATAGAAAGACGCAGAAAACACACAATTGTTTTTTCCACATAGACACATACAGATCAAGTCAACAACAACAAGTGTATTAAGATAGTGGGGGTGGAGGGGTTATCAAAACGCAACAAGTTGGAGGTCACTGTCCCGCTTCAAAGGAACCAGCTTAGCCCCCCAACCCCTCTGTCTTTACGTGCTGTTTTACGATGCAGAGGCAGACTGGAACCGCAGAGTTTTCTGGTGTTGCGTGTGTTTCATCAGGAGTAGGCACCGTCTTGGATAGAGGGATGGATGGAGGAAGGGAAAGAAGGGGGATGGGCAGAGGAGGAGGGGAAAACAAACTTTTTCTCCTAACTAACATTGACCCGGAGCAAACAGTAGAGCCCTTTTTTTTACTTCTGAGTGGGGGGCTGGGGGTGAAAGGCAGTGACCACTTTTACACCTCGATGTCACCAGCGTTCACGAGAGTGTGTGTTTGTGTTTGAGGTGCAACTATAAAAGAACAGAGAGTTAAGGAAGAGGAAGGGATGGAGACGCAAGATTTTGAGCTCCATTTAAAGTCGGACAGTTTTGTCACACAGCAGTGGGCGTATGAAGATAAGAGCCCACCAAAGCAAGGGACTGGGGCAATCTAATCTGCAGAGTGGGTTTGTTAGAGACTGTGGGAACATTCAGAAGTAGTCTGAATATGTGTTTCTGGAGAGTCAAATCTGCCATTTGATACATAATAATGCAGCTCAAAATGCAACACTGAGGGCTAAAAGGTCACTAATAGCTAGGATAGGCTAGGATAATGGGTTACTAATTCATATACAGAAGTGCCTTTAAAAACATGCACAATATATGTCCATACCAAATTATAGCACAACATATCACTTTGAATATATTAATTAGTTTAGTCATTCATTCATATATGTAAACACACAACCAATGTGTACAGACCAAATACCACCACATGTCAAACACAATGACCCGACCACAATTTGTTTTAAAAAAACAAACACTGGTGATGACTTCAGTAAGGTTCTGTGTGCATCTTTGTGACTGTGTGTAAGCATTCGCATGTGCATTGTCTGGTTGTATATCTGTGTGTGTGTGTGTGTGTGTGTGTGTAAATTTGCTGGGTCTCACAGTATCACAGCAAGGTCTGCACGAAGCATTTATGAGCTAATTAAGGTCTGGCCAGGACTGGAAAGCTGGTGATAAGGCCTGTCTCCGGCCCTCTCATTAATGTTACATGCTCCGCTGGGGGGTTATATATATACACACAGACACACACACACACACATACATAAAACAACAGTGGCAGCACTATTCACTTATAATTAAGCAGGTTTCCAGACTGATTTCTCAGATTTTGCCATTTGGGAGTCTGACTGGGAATTTTTATAATGAGAGAAAATGGAAAAGGAAATAGGTAAAGGAACCAATAGTGTTGTGTTCATGTGTAAACTTAAACCAGTAGAGTGATGGACAAATTTGTTAATTGTATTAAAAATAATTTCACTACACTTGCATTCATACACTGACACACATCTACAACTGCACTCACAAGCATCTTTCTCCATCTATCTTTCTGTGAGGTTCTCCTCTAAGCTTCATTATTTTCTCTATTCGTCTCATTCTTTTGCTCGACATTCCTTTGTATTTGATCACTGCTGATGTTTATCTCTCACTCGGTTCGCTCCCTCCAAAAAAAAAGAAGAAAGAAAATCAAACTCAACCAAACATTCAAACTTTCTTTGTAAAAGAGACATGACAAAGCCTCAACAATCCCCTGTGACAGCAGCACAGGGGATGTTTATGTGCGTTCTGCGGCATTCCTTTCTGTATAGATTTGGCAAAACCCAGCAGGAGGAGACACAGATCTCAGCCTGCCAGGAGTTAATCCCTAAACCATTAGTGGGTAAATTACATAAAGACAGAAAGAAAGACAGCAAGAAAGAAAGATGGAAAGGAAAGAAAACTCTGAAGATGAGGGTGTGTGGCAGGAAAAGGCAGCAGCTGTACGTAGGCTGGGTTTCTGGAAAGATGACTTGTTTGGAACAAGACCAATCTACAGGATGTCTGTATGAAGCTGAGCCAAAGTACACACACACACTCAAACACACACACACACACGCACGCACACAACACTCCAGTGACCTCCACCACCCTGAACATGATAAGCCAGGCCACGCTCTACTTCTGATTTCTGACTGTGTAACTGAGAAACACAGAGTGTTAAAGGAAATACACAAAGCAAAATTTTGTTTGTGTATTTGAGGATGTGTTTATGCCTGTGTGTGCACTGGTACATACCTTTCATGTGTTATATGTTATGCAGGAGAGAGACTCTTTTTGATGCATTTTATTCCAATATGGGTATGTCTGGGGACAGAATTAGATACAGTCTGTCCACAACACACATACATATGGTTATACATACCTTAGAACGTGGGCACAGAAACTAAGAGAGATAATGTGGATAGTTATACACAAAGAGAAGAGAGTACAAGAGAGATCCATCGTCACTGTCCTACTTTCCACTATAACTCTCTCGCTCTCTCTTTCTCTTTCTCACAGATCTGGTCTTTTGGGAGGAATCAGTGAAAAACAGCCTGTCAGCAAAGTTGAGGCTATACTGTACACCCAGTGCTGTTTTCCTAATTCAAAGCTTCTCTGCAACACTAGCAATGGAGGGGATCAGAAATCCATTTTGCACTGCAGATACCGATTCACTTGATTTACAGAGCTTCCAGCCCTGTAATAAAAAGGCTTACAAGAATGTTAAAAGAATTGTTAATTCACGGATCAATGAAACCCACATTGCATAAACACTAGTTATAACAGAAGTTTTCTTACTAGAAAAGTGTGTGCCAATAAAGATATATTTGAGGCGTGAATGAGAGGAAAGATGCGGGTGTTGCACAATCAAGGAGGCAGGCAACCACACGCAATGACACTGGTGGAAAAAGGCACTTTCAGATTCCTCAGTAGTGAATTTCAGGAGATCTACACTACAGACCTTGAAACACACCATGTTTCACTTGAATTTCTAAAACAACATCCTGCTTTGTTTCTGGGTGGCCTTTGATTGGTTACATCACTGCTACAGAACAAAATAAGAAAAATAGGACACATGTAGTATAATGACTCTTGAATCTTGTTGCCATTTGCTGTTTATTTCGGGTGTGCATCAGGGTACGACGCAAGGAGCTCTTCATTTGTTTTTTACAGTACACACAAATCCACACACACTCCTACAGGCATTTCTGGCTCTTGGATCCTTACTGACTGAGTTTAGTGTCTTTTTAGGAGAGTTGAATGGCTGTGGTTTGGCCTCTGTACTGTCAGATGACATCTCGGCCAGCCAGATGTCTGCACTTCAGAGGATGAGTCAAGATTTGCTCTGGAGCCTGCTGGCTTGACTGTAACGACTGGTCATTCATATATATATCCACTATGTGTGTGTGTGTGTGTGTGTGTGTGTGTATATATATATATATATATATATATATATATATGAGTAATCTGTGTATCTGCAGAGGTAACCTTCTCTTGCTGACGTTTGGTGTCAAAGGAAGAAAAAATGCAGAAACAATTTGTCTCCTGATCTGTTTAGTGTAGAGCGTGTAGAACATGTACGGACATATGCAAGGGGGGAGGGGACATATTACTGTTAGCCATTGTCTTCTCTGCAAACTGAAGATGTATTGTCTGTGCGCCAGAGACAAACTGCCAAGCTGACATTTCGTTGTACTCATGACAGTGACGGAAACCGCAGGATAGCAGGGCTTGTTTACCGCAGTGGAGGAATTTAGCATTCGTCTTGTCTTCCATCGCTCAGAGTGTGTGTGTGTGTGTGTGTGGACAATCACAGCATCTATTACTTACAGTACTTGTGTTGTTTTACAAAACCTACACTTAACACTTCTGCCACCTTGGTCTAAGGGGAGAGACAGAAACAGAGTGTAGGCGTGTGCTTTGCAATGTAGGAGTGTGCGTGTGTGTGTGCAACTTAAGTCATTTTCAGGGACACACACCCGCATGTGTATTTGAGTGTGTCCAAACTCCCCTCTGTGTGTGTGTGTGTTCTCCTTGGCATGATTGAGTGGGTCTCGTGGCTGTGCCAAGGCTGCGGTTATTCTCCAGCCAGAGGCAGAAGCAGAGGAGCACAGATACTTCATTATGGGCTCATTCATCACCCCCTGGGACATCTTGGCAACACCCCCTCCCCCCTTCTCCTCCCACCTCCCTCTAACCTCGTCCCTCTCTACTTACAGCTGCACAGGTCCCTTCGCTCAGCATCTCCTCTACCTCTTTCACCTCATTTCCCTCCCTCAGTGCACATTTACATCTCTCTACTTCCCTCTCTTCTTTCTTCTGGTCAGATACTTCCTCTCTCGCTCTGCTTACTTCGCTTCAGTATTTCCCCACTCTCATTTTACTTACCTTTGTCTAACCTTCACTTTAATCTCTTTTTTTCCTTTTTTAATTAACTCTCTCTAATCCTCTGTGTCCCGCTGTCTTGACCCATCCTCCCCACCTTTCATTAACTCACTTCTCTCCTTCTTCCATAAACACGGTTCATTTTTCATTCATGTTACTCCTCCTACTGATCTGTTGCCTGTACTGACTCAGTTTTGGCCCCCACTGCCGCCGCGCCTGCTCTCTTTGGGGGGCCAAGTGGAGAGATCACTAGTGATTCATGGAGACCAAAGGCCGGTCATTTCTGAGGTCCTGGTTAAGGTTAGGGCTAGGCATGAATTGGTAATGGTTAATGTTAGGTTTAGTGTTTGGGTTAGGCTGTCCACAATGAATGGAGTCAAGGCAATGTCCTAACAAGGATAGCTGCACAAATTTTGGGGCGATTGCTGCGTTAGATTATGTGTCAAAGCACGAGGGATTTACAAAAAATTATGCATGCATTTACAGATTCGCCGTTTACCGCTTACTTTCTTCACATCATGTAGGGGCTGTATTAAGTTACTGCTGATGCAAACCAAACATTTCCTGAACAATGTATTTCTACTCAAAGTTATAGCTATTTTCAATTTTTGTTCAAATATAAATAAGACTAGCTGCTTTCAGTCTTTATGCTATGCTAAGATAATTGCTTCATGACCATATCCCCATATATAAACGCACAAACATAGTGATATCAATCTTCTTACTGAACTCTCTGAAATAAAACAAAAAATGTCAAACTATTTCTTTAAAAAGGTATTTGGACGCCTTAGGATTATATCATTAACACCTGGGAGGGCTTCAATCTTTTTCCAGGCATTAAAAGCAAAGAGCAACCTACAGCAAAGAATCTGGTGCTTTGCCCTTTCCAGTCCTTTTCCGAACCCCCTGAATGTGCAATGTGTGTGTGTGTGTGTGTGTGGACCACACGAGTGGGAAGCCCTACCTGCTGTCCCATATGGTTGGCATTCAGCCTAATTAAAGCTTTTGTTGCCCCACAAACTGGATGTATTAACATAAGTGCTCCCCGAAGTCCTGTATTTATGGCAACTTGGCATTATAAACAAGGATAAAAGGAGAGCAGAGAAAAGTCTGATTTCTCTGCATGTCGCCATAGAGACAGAGGTAAAGTTCCCAGGCAACACAGCAGCTAACCCGTGATGCCTGCTTACATTACTCTCATCTAGAGTAGTTTGATTTTACCTTTAATCATCCTTTTATCTAGACTTATGGTCATTTTATGAGATAAAAACCCACATTTACATTTATTCATATTACAAAAAAATAAAAAATCAATAAAAGATTCAAATAGAGCCAGGTGTGCCTCTTTCTATCTTGCACATCAATGACACTGATCAAGCTGTACAAAGCACACCTCTCTATCCTTTTCCACTCTATGCTTATCCCACATAGCAGTCATACCTCTGGGACTTGCTAAGGGTGACCTGAGCAGTAGACATATGACACTGAAACATTAACACCTGACCCTGTGTTGCTGGCTGAGGTCAGTACGGCAAAGCCACCCGCACAAAGCAAAGAATAATGACCATCCTTCACTAGATGTACCAGGTGAGAACCACAGATGAAGATGAAAGGTGAAATTGGCAAACCTGGAAGAACTGCAATCAACTGGGCTAGTGGCATGAAAAACATTGCCGTAATTCAGTTCATAATTATCCTCCACCAGGACTTTAATGAATTGTGTCAGAGTTGGCACTTCCTCTGCTCGCAGTGAAACCAAAAATAACTCTGTTTTGTGTGGCGCACTCAGCAGATGGATCAAAAACAAAGAATTTCCACTGCCAAATTTTCCACCATGAAACTTTTCCACAGACAGAGGTGGTGTGTCGGGGCTCTGTGTTCTTGACCAAACATGATGGAAAACATGGGAGGTGTGGAACAAAATCAAATTAGCTTTACGTTGTGGCTCAGCTGTGGGTCTCATTTCCTTATTAACTCTCGTAGGAGATCTAAGGCCACTCCGCATCCAATGAAACTCCAATCCATCTCTTCATTTATAATGAACACTACAGGACTGAAGGCAGCCCCACAGCTAAATGAACGCTACTCGGGCCACTTTCACAGCAATGTCAAGAGATGGTGAAAGGAGATAGGTGAGGAACAACATCTGGAGCCTCTTTGATCAATGATGATTCTACGTGGGAGAGAAAAGCAATGAGGGAAAAAAAAAGGAAAGATGGACTGAGTCTGAACATATTTCTCTCTTTGTGTATGCGTTATCAAGGACTGAAATGACTCAAGGGTGACGCGTCTATCCGCTGCTGAAAATACAACATAGGCAAAAACTCATTTCCTCCCTCGTCAGCAAAGAAGTTCAAACAGAAGAAGTTCAACCAGAGGATACCGAGGGCCCCAACTATTCTCCCTGTCACCTTGCGATGACAGCATCCCTTAAAAACCGCTGCTGTATGGCCTGTTAATATGAACCTTGAACAAAGCACTATTGTTCAAGGTTCATATTAACAGGCCATGAAGTCAGCATGACAGTGACTTCATTACCATGAGATTTGTATGGTAATAGACTTAAACTTTGTAACCTAATCAAGTTTTGAGGCAGTAAACAGCAAGAAAACAAGAACAGCGGGCGGAGTTGTGGCTGAAATCGAAGGAAACGGAGAACACTTTCCTGCCTAGCTTAACTGACAGCATTTTGACAGCAGATTTTGCTACAGTGAGGTGTGTTGTTAAGATAAGTGGTTTGGCTGACACACAACAAGAGGGTCACATTCCTTTTAGAGAGACCCCCCCTTTACTAACTCCTTCTACAGTTTCACCATGTTTTAATTATTACTTTTATCAATCTTTTATGGTTTCATGGATTCCATCATGGTCCATTTTTAGGGTCTTTCTGTGACCCTATTCCACTCCTGTTCTCTTTATTCATCTGCCTCAATCCTCTTATTCCCAAGCCATTCCATATCTGTCTCTCTGCCTCTCCATCTTCCTCTGTCACACTCCTCCCCCCTAATCACTCCCATCGTTCTCCTGTGAAGAGGGGTGGGGGAAGGCTCTTATGTTTGATGGACAGGTCCTGAGTGCAAACACGTCCCCATGGCCGACCTTATCACTGGCCAAGCTTGGCAGAGTTGAGTGGCAGCCTGCTTTTTCTGGCTGCACTTTTTGCCTCTGGTATAGTCTCCAGAGCTCTGTCTACTTATGTGTAAGTGTGAGTGTATGTGAGTGTATGTGTGTGTGTGTGTGTGTGGGCACGCATTTAGACACACCAGAGACCAGGCCAGTCTGATAAAATATGTATATACACAATGAACTATAATTACAATCTGTTGTCTAATTCAAATTAGGCTGGTACTGATGCATTTTTCTAATTGAAATGACCTTCGGATGTCATTCAGTGACTTCAGAGGCTATAAGAGCTTTTGTGTCAGTGTGAGCTCCCCCATGGAGTCTATCATAACTGTGACACAACCCAATTACCCAGTTTCTCTGCTATTTCATTTAGGTTTCATTGTATCTCGTCTGATTCCTCAGACAGCCAGCCTGAGAGTTTAATTCTGGCTAAAACTCATGTCCTGAGACCTGCTGTAAAATTATAGTTCAAATTTCGGAGTAACAAAAGCTTGATCATTTAAATTTACTTTCTCTTTAAAAAAAGGTTCCTTGCATCCAGACTAGAGCTACGCTTCATTGCCAGGCAATGACAAGTGTGTGAGGAATATCGTGGGAGGTGAATATTCACAGCTAAAATGTGAAGTGTTCATGAAGTTGAATCTTCACAATAACAGATCCTGGATTGTGTCATTTAACATATCTGATACTGATCGAAGAAAGAGAAAGGACAACTAGTGCAACGGTAATAGTACTGTGGTAAAAGGTTTCTGGGGCTAAAGCAATAAGACAAACAGAAATGAGAGACACTTAATGATCACGACCCTTTTTAGAGATTCAGATGATGAAACATCATTAGGATTAAGATCAATGGGGACTGATCAATGCAGCTCCAAGTTGATACACCACTGTTAGCAGGCGCCTTGATATCGATTGCTTCGCAGCACACAGATGCAAGCAGTACGTCTGGCGGCAGGAAGGTGGGTCGTTTGGAGGAGAGCACTCACTCACCAAATCAATTGCCACACTCACTGCATGAGGTGCAACTAAAGATCCACTTGCAGAATCTAATTCATTCAACCCCACCACCCCCACCCCCCACACACACACTCTGACAGCAGATTTTAATCTGATTTTACTTCGTCACACCTTTAAAATAAGGGATGTTTGACTTTAGGTCTGAAAGGAAGTGGTAATAGGACAAGAGTTCATTCCACAACTGTCAACAAATCCATTTCATCTATTAATTCCACTCATAATACGATGTTCCAACACACAGGAAAATACACAATATGTTTCCTAGCAACACATTTAGGCAGTATAAATCACTTGACGCAGAGGCTGTTTTTTGTAGGTGTTGCTGCTGTGGGTGGGTACAGAGAAACTGCGAGCAGCATGTTGCACAGGAAGAGCGTGGAGCTGCAGGACTCGCCCTCGCCTCCAAGCCCCCAGTTAGTCTTTTACCAGCCTCTCTCACAAGGGTGCCATCAACAGAGCTGGCAGCATGTCTGTGTGGAATGTACTCCGGCAATTTACGGACACACTCACACGGTCAATAAAGACTGCTGAGCCAGCGCTCGGTCTCGCACATGTAAACTGTTCTTAAAGTTGTCATATCTGACATGATTTGAAGCAGAACATACACAGGACCCCCCCACCCCTTATAATATTGTCTGGTAGATGTGTGTGTGATGAAACCTGCAACACTGACATATATAGACATGTGCTGACACAGTCACACAAACATACAGACCCTAGCACACCCGCTGGCACATGCAGACCCAAACACATTTAAAGTTTGGGAGACAATGGTCTGGACACTGCCTGGATTTGGCAGCCTAATATAGGTGTCCGGGTTAAAAATAAAAAGGGGAAGGCATGTTGCACAGCTGTGAGATGCAGGGAGATTTGTGTGCTGTCAGCCCACTTAAATCACAACAGCTGAGATGACAAGGTGCTGCCTCTCTACTGCATTTTCCTCTTCTCGTTTCGGTCTTTCACTTGCTTTTTTATTCTCCTATCCTTCCATCTCAATCCCTCCACCTTTAGCCCTTTCTCTCCTCTCCCCTCTCCCTTTCTCCCATGACACACATTTTCTCACTTGCACTCCCCCCCCCCGCTCTTGTCTAAAGATAAAGCCGCCCACTCTTGACAACGTTGGCAGCCCAACAAAGCAGCACCCGAGGGAACGGAAAGAGAAGATTCAAGTGACGCTTTTACTCAGTCGTCATTAGTCAGTGGTAATTCACTTTAAAAATCACAGAGACACATTTGCACACTTGCAAGCACAGTCACTTAAAGTTATGTTCCCACTTAAAAAACACACAGATACAGGCAGACATAAAACACACATGCACCATATATATTCCATTCATATTGCTAAATTGCCATGGTATACATAAGCTCCTAAAATTAAAACATTCCATAATGTCTAACAGTGTCTTGAAAAAAACTAACCAATATCCAGACCAAAGGAATCAAAATGCTGAATTTACATCATCCTTGGGGAAAAAACTTGACACTCTGCCAAAGACAACTCTTCTCTGCCAATCAGTGCCTCAGAAGCCGCCGCTAACAAATCAGCGGCAGAAAATAAAGGATGAAAATGTTTAAAAGTTACTCACCGCTTCCCCCTGGCTTGCTGGGAATGAGACAGAGGGGTGAAGAAACACGCATAAATGACAAGAGGATCTCAGGGGGGTGCGTTTAACACGTTCAACAGCTTTCCTTAATTGAAAAAGTCTGTTTTCATCTCTCTTAGATCAGAGTAGAGTGCAGAGGAGAGGAGAGGGAGAAGTAATGATTGCCATGAGTTAAGATGAGGAGGAGGAGGAGAGCGATCCTGCTTGCAGATGGTCAGCAGGGTGAGTTTCAGCAAAAGACCAAGAGGAAGTTTTTCAACAGGCGAGTGTCATCAGGGATGACCACCAAGCTGGTTGCTGAGAGGGCAAACATCCCACATCATTAACCCCTCCCGCTGCCAACAACAGTCAACATTTTTTCCTAAGCCCTTTCCTCTCATGCACTGAGCCCGTAAATGTTCTGGTAACTTTGTGTGCTGACATCACGTGGAAACAGGAACCAGAGTTGACTTTCCATGTACATGATGTTTTGTGGCAATTTGCAGCAAAAGGGAGTGAACACCACTTCCACAAATATTAAACCAAAAATCTAGGGTCGGGATAGATTTCTCTTACCTTTGCACAGAGCCAGGCTAGCTGTTTCCCTCTGTTTAAGTTAATTAGCTAAGCTAAGCTAAGCTAAATGCGTGCTGACTGTAGCTTGATATTCAACAGACATACATGACAGTGGTACCGTGTCAATCTTTCCATCTAACTCTTGGCCAGAAAGTGAATAAGCGTAGACTATATTTCCAAAATTTAAACTATTCCTTTAATATTTATGGATGCAATGGGAGCTATGTTGTAAATGAATGAGCATCGATGCTTTGCAGCAAGAAGAATGTCTGCTTAATTTGATGAAATACCTTGATACAAGCTAAAATATTCCCATCAGATGTGTTTATTTCTACAGTTTCTCCACCTTTCTTTATTTATATTTCTGTTCCATTACAAAATTACATAAATGGCTGCCAAACAGCAGTGGATTCACAAACTAAGTTATGGAAAAAAAAATATAAGTAATAAGTCAATGTGGTTGCTTTTGTAGACAGGAATTTAGCCAGAAATTACTTTGGCCAACTTCCTCCTTTTTTTAAATGTAAATATGGTACCACATGAATGCATCTGAATGACAGGCTATGGAAGTATATAGTATTATTGTGAAAAAAACAGCATACAGCAGCTCAGTATTTTTTACCTGAATGTATGAACATTATAAAGTATCCAGCATGAATGGGTAACAACTGTGTTTCATTGAATTTAATTTTAATGCAAATTAGGGGTTCTTCAGTTGTACACTGACTGAAAATCAAGTGTGGTACTAGTGTAGTATTCCCTCTACTGCAGTCAATCAGTCTGTTCTCCCTCCTGCAAGTCCACAGGGGCAGCAGCCTATGGAAACATCTGTTAGTGCACTTCTGAAAGCCCTCCTCTGTAAAAGTTGGACTAATGTACTTTCAGTTAGCAGCGGATAACTTAAATCAGCCCAAGTTGACGGCGACCTTGTAATGGGTCTCTGGATGCCAAATCCTAAACTAACCATAGCCCAAAATGGCCGACTCTGAAGGGAGGTTTCCCCTCCATCCCTCCCTGCCAGTCATATGTCAAATAAATACAGGAAGAGAAACGATGAGGGAGCGAGTGAACACAGGAAAGAGTGATCTTTCACTGCACAGTCTGAGGTTGAGGTTTCTGGCACCGTCAGCAACTGTGATGTGGGCAGAATGTCATTACTTCTTCTGTGGTGCTCTCACTGTGCACCTACTGTTCTCAGGAGTGTGGGATAGCCAGACTCACAGCTGTAAATTTTGAGGGATTTGTGGAGAACAAGCAGGGCCTGCTGTCGAGACAGGAGGCTCCTGTCCACACCTGACAACAAAGATGTGCATTGTTATTATAGACAGGTATGTAACATTTACATAATGCTTGCAAGCGCACACACGCACACAAAAAGAAGAATTCCTCCCCATAAACACGCATGTACTGTGCTGTCCACACGACGCCATAATCGCCAGCCCTAACACCACACAATATTTATGAAGATTAAATAAGTTACAGGCAACAAACCACAATGTCTCGTGTTTCTTTTGCTGCTTCTATGGAAACTGAACTGCTGCAGTGCACATCACTCAAATCTGCTACAAAAAGCCCATCATCATGACCAAAATATGCTGAGAATCACCCTGCTGTGCCAGTGACGATTGGTCCCATTTGTACAGAAGAAAAAAAACAGAAATGACCAAGAAAACTGCCCCTACTGCATGCTAGAGTTCTCTAGACAAAAAAAAACCCCTCACACCTTAATTTTCCTAATGACCGACCTAATGCTTTCAAAAAAATGAGACCATTTGTCACTGTTAAAAACCAGACATGCGTGAAGAGGGCCTGAGATGAGTCCAGGATCCCTCCATCCTCACACAGACAGGATAAGTCATGTACTCATCCCCGTCTTCCCTTCAGGAACAAATGAAGTTATCAATCAATCCCACGGTCCCACAGAGAGGGGGAAGAGAGGGCCAGAGGCATATGTAGAGAGCAGAGCTGAGGTGGCCAAAAAACACTGTAAGAATACAAGCTGATTGTTTTAGGAAAGAGGTCTCTGGCACAGTTAGTCAGACAGCTGATTCTGTATACAGTCTACATATCAGTTGTACATTAATGCACTTTGATGTATTAAAGAGCTTTATTAGATTACAATTGATCAGACAGTGATCCAGAGTCAAAAAAAGTCAACAATTTCTAACTTGGAGAACACACACACATGTAGAGAGGTGCAGACCAGTGGGAGCTTCAGTTCAACAATGACAAACACAGATAATCTTACTTTTACCATCTTACAGCTCATCGTTTTGGTTTTAAGACCTGCAACTCTCTATTGCTCTGAAAGTGTTGTTTCCAGACACAAGCAGGAAGCTATTCTCAGTGGAAAAAAATATAAATCGATCAATGCAGGTTTAAAGGAGTTCCAAGGGAATGTGTTTTCTTTCATTTATATGCAAATACAAGAAGCAAGCTGCAGTAAAATCTAATGAGAGCTAAATCTGTTCTATGTGTTGTTGCTGAGTCATTGTGTACATGTGAATGTGTCTCCAATCTGACACCACAAGGACGGGATAAAGTTCTTTATGCCGTGAAGAGACAGAAAGCTGTCAGAACAGCAAAACGAACCATTACAAATCACTATGTAGAGAAAAGAAGAACAGTGGTACAAGAATTATCAGTTGCCATGCCTACCTGCGTGACTCAGTCCGCCTTGGTAGTCTTACTCAGAACATGCTGAATACACAGAAAGTAGCCGTCATACAAAAGAGAGCTGCAGCAATTTCAGTTGGTTGTGACATTATCGTGTAATGATGAAAATGGGCTTTTGCTGATGGTCTGTCTGTAAGAGAAACACTCCCTTCACTAAAACCTGCAGATAGAAATGGATTCTCTTAGATTAACAAACCTATGAGATAACCCTGCAACAAGGAAAACATTTAAACCACAGTGAGGCTTGCATCTGAAATGTGAAATGCGATCTCCCCGAGGCCACGCTTATCACATGTAGACACAAAAGAGTCCTGGAATTTGTCTTGTGACCTGGGATGTCCATATAGCTCACCAGTGAACTCATCATGGTTTCTGGCTGTCAGTTCGCTCGGCTTATTAGCTTGGCTGCGTTTCTCTCTCTCAGACAGCGTGATGGGTGATGAGAGCTAGCAGTGGGGCCAAAGACCATGAGCTGAGCTTCTGCCAAGAATGATACAGAAGAAAGACAGAAGGACAGAGGGGGTTGAATTTTTTTTAAAAAAAGAGAGACTGATAGAAATATTGGTGCTTTTGTTTGAAGGAGAATAAAAACAGAGCAATGCAAGGAGAGAGAGCATAAAATAAATGGACTGTGTGACTGGGAGAGAGGTCAATAGACTGGAATAGAGAGTGATGAGAAGAAGGAGCTTGCACCCGTTCTTCTCTTCTCTCTGGCCTGGCAGTCAGCCTTTTTTGGCAGGACCTGTGGTATCCATTGCATATGGGTAACCCTGTAGACACACAAAAGAAGCTAATCTAAAGCAACGCTGCGAACGTTGAGGGGATTTTCAAGACAGGGTGCTTTTTTTTTTTTTTCATGAAAAACAAAGTCTGAAGCATTGCAGCGCAACTAACCAAGAAGCCAAGATTGGCCCTTGGACAGAATAATTTTCACAGCTGTTTCCGATCTGTTTGTGCTTCACATGGACCGTGAAGAGGGGAGAGGAATGGAAAAGTGAGGAAACAAAAGGAAGTAAGGAGAGAAAGAAAAAAGACATGCTGTCCGTCACTCCGATAATAACTCAACTCAAGCCAATCACTATTTAACTTTACACATACACACAAGAGTCCACCAGGAGTTAACTATGTCCTCAGTGAGCTCTTGAGGGCCAATCCTACTACTTAGAGAGAGGCTTGGATTTCACAACGCCCAGCTGTTTTACTTGCAGAAGTAAAGCACATAAAAATTCCTTTATACAGTAAGGAGGCAGTGGACACACACACACACATTGACACATACACATACAGGGGAATGTGCTCAAGACAGTGGGAGATCAAGCCATTAAGTTCATGAGGGGTCTTGTTTCCTCTCCAACTTTTAATTCGTTCCTCTCTCATTCTCTCGGATGGATTTTAAATCTCTGAGGTGTACCGGAGACACAGACACACGTGCACACACGCATTCATCGTCTCCCCAGTTAGTCACTGTGTGTCATTATTAACTGTCCAATCCACCTCTAGCAGAGTACACACACGTCAATAACCTGTGCACAGTAACTGTCAGTCAAACCAAACAGAAAGACAGAGCATTAAAACAAAGCAAACTCCAGATGTTTGTTTGATGATAAACACTGGCTGCAATATGTTCATTAGAATTATCTTTTTTTTAAAATTACAATTACATATGGAGAGAGCAAGAGGTTAATGTAGAAAAGGCATCTGCAGCACTTCCAATAAGGAACACGTGAATACAGATTTCAGATTTTAAAAACACACTTTTCAGGGGATGCAACAAGAAATATATTTTCCCGTTTATATCATTTAACAAAGAAAAAATATGTGTATGGCTGCTCTCTATTGATTGTGAGTGAAACTTTCATTCAACTTATTTTCTGCTATAGGATTAACAGTAAAGGAAAAACAAACTGGGCTGTTAGTATAAGCGGTAATAAATACCAATGATTACATAATAATTAAAACATACTTATGAATATTATATTCCATTTCTGCCAGGTCTGTTTCACTAGATGCCACGAAGTCTACACACTGAACTTTTAAGGAGTCCGTCTGCTCTAAAACGTTAACTAATGAGTTAGATTCCGGTCAGGTTCATTGCATCATCAACCATGTGAAACTCCTCGGCGGGAGTCTTAAAGACACACACACACACACACACACACACGCACACCATGTCTGATTAGGCCATGACCTGAATGAACCCTGACCTGTTTGGTTTATCTACATATGGGGTCGTGTGTGTGTGCATGTGTGCATTTATGTCATGGTGACACACACACACACAGGTTTCTGAATAATGCCTGGGTGATGTAAACATCTCTCAGTCGAACCATGATTCACGATCTAACCACAAATTTCTAAACACATTTTTTTTTTCAAATGTCTCCATAAAAGAGAGGAGTTATCTGCGTACAGTGTGTTCATGTGTGTAAGGTTGTGTGTGTGTGTGTGTGTACAGCTGTGGTTCGGCGTGGGCGAGATGCTGCCTTTGTTTATCACCACAGCCATACTGATGAGCTGTGGCTGGAAGCCTCATGCCCTGCAAATCCTAACAGCGAGAACTCTCCTTCCTCAGACCTCAGAGGGGGAAAAAAACGGGTGGAAAACTCCCTCAATAACGGGTTCCAAGTGTAACACTCCAAAGCTAAACCTATCACAATACACAACACATGCTTTACTCTCCAGTCTCATTAAAAAGCCATCTCCTCCCTCTCTCATGTGCCCAAACAAACATGATCATAAATTGAGAGCAGGGTGGAGGAGCCCAAAAATCCCCACAAAATGGACGCCCTCCCTTTGTGGTGACTGTGGCTTCACAATATGGGATTGCTGGAGTGTTTCCAAAACAGGCGCGTGGCCCCCTGTTCTGACAACAGCTGAGGCACTGAGCCCTCCCACCCCCCCCCATCATGCACATACACACACACACACAAATACACACACGTGGTCTCCAGGGACCAGCTCTGTGTGACACAGTGACACAATCAATCAGTGGATATTGCTTCTATTGACAGTCCCCAGAAGAGTTTCCTTCTGTGTGATGATCTCTGTCTCTCCTTGTTTCTGTCCTTCTCTCTCTTCTTACTTCGCTCTTTGGTCTTCGGCTCCTTAGTCCTTCTTTCAATCTTTTCCCGACCTTTGAGTCTGCATTCATTTTCTCTTCACTCTTTCATCCTGTACTTCTCTCTGTCACCACCATCCACTCTGCAAACCTTTCTTTCTTTTTTTAATATCCGTTGCCATTTGAAGAAAACACCACACACACAACCACACAGAGGGGGCACACGCACACACGCAAACCCACAAGAACAATTCATTGATCCTAGCCCTCAGACAACACAAAATGATTCCTTCCTTTGGGGGATGAGAATGAAGGGATGGGGGGGGGGGGAGTCGCAGCACAAGGGCTCATGCATATTTCATATCTACTATGATACACTTTCGGTTCCATGCATAATGCAGACACTGTTTAAGGATGAGCTTTGGGGGAAGGGGGAAGTTTAAGTTGGGGAAATGAAATGGAAAATGAGATGGCATCAGCTAACGGCTCATCACGACCATAATTTGAACGCATCACGTCTGCACACAAACACCTGACGTCCAGACTCAAAGTTTACCTCCAAGACATTCATCAGAACAAAGAGCAGATGGTCGACTGATCTGAACTTATTCTTCCATTTTAACCCAAAGGAGACTTTACATATGGTGTACAAGATGCTTCAATTGGACCATTGTGTGTATCTCTATTCAATGGAAAATGGGCAAATGTCAATAATTGCTGTTGTGAAGTGATGATTCTTGCTCCATAACAAACAAAATCTGCAGCCTTTGTGTAAAAGTTGGAAGCTGTAGCATTCTTAATTTGATTAAAACCGTGATGGCGGCGTGGCTCTAGGGATGGCAATCATGGTCAGTTGGTTGGTCCACCACTTTGGTCCAGATTGTAATCTCTAAACAACTGAATAGATATAATTTGTGCAGACATTCGGGGTACACACACAAAGAATCCTATTGATTTTTCCTCTAGTGCCACCAGCGGGTCAACATTTTACTTTATGCAGTAATGTGGTTAATGACAAAATACTTGCAAGACAAAGATTCCATTAGCCTCAGCTGTACTTTGTGTGTAGTTCTTGTTAGCAAATGTTAGCATAATAAGCCTAAACCATGGTGATAATCATGCTAAACAATGCTTATTACATATTACATCAACATGTTAGCATTGTCATTATAAGTATGTTAGCATGTTGAATTTAGCATTAAATCTTAAAGCATTGATGTGCAGCCTCATAGAGCAGATAACATGACTGTAGCTCTTTCTTAAGTCTTTAAGGATCATTCCGTTTATTACAACTTTGGTCTTGGTTATAGCCATCATTCCTATCTGTAATATAAATTACACTCATTTTTATTATTGGATTATTATTGGATATCCTTTAGTAGAGGGAGGTGAAACACTACTATACAGAAATAGAAATATCAAGTTTCCCTAGAAGTGACTAATGTTCTTCTTCCTTGAATTCCTCTTATGTGAGAAATCCAGTTCCAGTTAACCAGATGTCCTTTATCAGCCTCTCTGTGAGGAAGCCAAGCCACTTGTCCCATCAGCAATGCTTTCAAGGCATATGGCCTGAACATCCTCTGTAGTCTGACTTAACATTCAACAGAAGACGAAATAGTAAAACGGGGGTAAACCTCTTGATAGTGAAAGGAGGAAATCCCTTCACTTTACTGGTTCTAAAAGAAAATCGAAGTGTCTAATTCCTCTACTTTATCATTGAGATGTACATGTAGTCAGGAAACAGAGTCAAAGTGGATACTGGAAGAAGACAAGATTTTAAGACAGTCTTTCACTCAGATGGAAACAAGGCAATAAGCTTTCTGGCAGCAGCCTGGCAGTTTAATGAGGCTTGATGCGACCTTCCTCTTTCTTTATAGCCTCACTTTTCCAACATTTCTCAATGAGGGATTCTTTCACACTCTCTGTTTTCATATATCTTTGGCTTTCCTCCTTCCATTTCTATTGCTCTCTGTTCGCTCTTTCTGCGTCTGTCTTACTGGTCTGGCATTGCTGATGGTTATGGGAGCCATTTCTGAGTGATTTCTAGTTATTTCTCTTTGAATCCAAACCTCATTTTTCCTTCCTCTCTATAGCCCCATCTTTCAATCCAGATGCACAAGGCATGGAGAAAATACCGGAGATACGTTTCCATGCGCCACTAGGGATGTCAACAATCCAATTCCAGTCAAACAGATGTCATATGCCAGACTTTCTCTGAAGGAAGCCACGCTAAGAGAGAGAAAAGGGAGGGAGGGAGGAACAGGGGAGGAACAAAGGAATGATCAGGGAGGCTTTTGGTAGGCAGCAGGCAGCTCAAAGTGAGACCCCACATGCTACAATACAAGCACACACACACAAACAGGATTGTAACAATGGTGAGGATGTGGTTACCACACCATTATGCAACCTCCTTACTACCTGTAAGTCATCTTCTTACACATCACTACCTTTCCTCCCTTTCATCCCTCCCACTGTCTCCAGACTTTCTCGGGAAAACAATAAAGAAAGTAATCTGCACTGAATTTACCCACTTTTCCATTGAGAGACTACACATTGTGCTTTTGCTTTTAGGCACCATAAAAGGTTCTCAGATGGGCTCATTATGATTAGTTGGTGGTAAGCAGAAGTCATCAATCACAATGAAGACATTTGACATTGGCTGGCTGTAGATTGTGATTAGATAGATAGTCAGCTAGGTAGATTAATAGACATATAAATATGTATTATTTATTTATGAATGACTCCCATACACCCTTTGTTAACATGCATCTTGGTAAATTAGATTCTAATTATAAAAACAGCTAGTCTATAGCCACATTATCTGAGAGTTTAAGCCAACATGCTAACATCAGTATGCTATTATAAGTTATTATGAGGGGACATTTCATCGCAATGTATCATTCAGTCTAGACTGAACTGATGGACCAACCGACACTGACTGAGAACTACGCCATGGATTAATTAAGGAGGACTGGATACCGCAGGCTTTCTCACACTTCTGGCCCATATGGCCCTTTTAGGCTTTCCAAATTTTATTGGACCAATTGAATCAAAGTTTGATGATAAAATGAGTCATTTCACTCCATTAGCAATGATTATGTCTGGGGAAAAATGCTTTTTTTTTGGGGCCAGTGCTGTCGGCCATCAGATGACGGACCCAGAACTTGTAATTACCCTGTGTGGCCACTATGTCAAATTGGCTTCACAACCTGGCGCTGTTCCTGGGGGCTTCAGCCACACCATTCGGAAATTTAAAAAAATAAGATCGCATAACTCAAGGATATGAACAATAACCAATCACCTACATTACCAATGTAATAATGACTCAAACATCAGCTGTGCAGATATGTCCAGTTTCCTCCTGTAGTGACTGCAAGTCAGGAGAAATGGAAAACATTATTTTGTCCATGAGTGTAAATGTGTTTACCTGTCTGTATCTCTACATAATGCATGTTGTAATAGGCTTCACTCCGCAAATAACCTGAACAGCAATACAGATAATGATTGGATTAATGTAAATGTAATTCAAGTATAATACATGTAGACTAAATCTGGCTATGATGGATGAATAATTGATGGAAGGGGTGTGAAATGTGTCATAAATCTAAGATCCTGCTGTAAATAAACTCAGAATAATCCTGAACATCACCTGAAATGTACTATACATGACATGAGAAGATAATTATGTGCATAATAAAATAAGTAAGTGCAGAAATAAAAAATAAACATTTGCAATTATGCAAATAGTGTGTGCACTCAGTGACAAATCGTCTATATACTAGAATATCATGAAAAATATATTGTGCTGCAGAATGTGACATCTAACAAATCAACATTCATAAACAGCAAAATATAGCTTAGTCTGGCCTGTCTACTGCCAGCAAAAACTGCATCACTCCACAGCTCGGAGCTGATATTTGTATCTGAAATGAACATCAGGACTTTGACTGGCAGCTAAGTATACCGAGAGGAGAGGAGAGGAGAGGAGAGGAGAGGAGAGGAGAGGAGAGTTTTGGCATCTGTCAAAGTATAACAGTGATTATAATTCCTCCCTTTGTCTCAACCCCTCCCTACCTCACATTCAGCACCCCTCGGTTTCTTTCCATCCACCCTTTCATCCTTCCCTCTCTTTCTCCCCTCCTGTCCGTCTCTTTGCTGGTGTCCTATCTGTGTCCAGGCTTTGCTGTTCATGGTTCAGGGCTTCTATCTGCCTAACATGATTCCCTTGTGGCGCCATGAAGTAACACAGAGAGGGGAGGGGGGAAAAATCTCATTAAAAAAAGGGATCATCTGCTGTCAACTACAGGCTCAGCCCCAGTCGAACTCGGACACAAAGAAAATACAAATGACCAGAAAAGACGCACCAGTAATTCGGAGTGCTGCTATGTTGCACAGAGCTCTGTATCAGTTGTATATTGGTTCAGTTTATTAAAGAACAAAGACTAGAAACCTTCAAAACAATGAAATATATGAAAATCTGGAAATAACTGCCATCAATGTTTTCTGTACCAACATACATTGGGGACAGTCAGAAACGCATTAGACCGAAGACAGATTGAATAATTGTTGTTGTTGCAGTGAAGTTTGTGCCAATTAATTGCTTGATTTGAGGCACCGGTAGAAATTGGATACTTTATTAGATCTCATGGGGAGCTGCATATTAGCAGAAGTAAGAGATGAGAGGAGAGCGTTATTGATTAATCTACCCATTATATTTCAGTTTGAAAAAATAAGATGGATAGACAGATTCAGGACGAACTAAAGTCACGTCATCTCAACACAGAGTACGAGCTTTCTCGGTAGATTAGATACAAAAGATCAATTATTTTTAATGTTTGAAATGCTTTTGTCATCCTCTTGTTTAGTTTCAGTTTTCTCACACTCCATTTCCCTCAAGTCACAGTTCACAAAGTCTCTGACATCTTCACGTTACAGCTCATACCTCTTCACATGAACATTTTAAAAAGTGAAAGACCTACACAAAATACCTTTGAACATTTACCCGGTGTAAAGTCAGACTATAAAAATTTTACTCCAAATCTAATTAGTATCTTTTTTGCCAAGTCTTACATTTCTCCTCCCTGTTATTGTAGGGAAAAAAAAGAGCTTCTTCAAACCAAAAATATTCTTCAAAATCCGCCTCGCTGCCCTATTTTCCAAATGATACTATCCACACCTCTTGCATTGCAAATATTCACCTGAAAAAGGTTGCCTCATCCCAAAAAATTATATTCCTTTCTAAAATTCAGCACTCATTAGGTGAATGAGTGCTTTTGCACTACAAAGGTTGAAACAGGAAGATGTAAATCAATGCAAAAGTGAAAACACGAGATCAAGGGAGAAAGAGAAAGGGATAAAGGCAGAGAGAGAAAAAGGGACTTCAAAGTGTTGCTGCGTGGAAAAATAATCATTCCTTCTGGTGGTGCAACAGGTCACCATCTTTGTGTACAAAAACCACCTGGAAACCCAGCGGATATCCTCACACACAGACACGCTTTTTCCTCACCATCATATTCCCTCTCCCTTCCTTTCCCTTCTCGTGGAAAGTAGCAACTCTCCAGAGTTTACCCCACTGAAACGCCCCGCCTCTGCATCTTCTCAAACTCGTCCAGTGATGATGTGACCTCTCCTCCCTGGTGTCTCTCAAGTCAAGCTTCATTTCCCCATACATCAAAGCCCCACCCCTGTGATCTGTTCTGGTCAGACAAACCGGCACTCCTGAGAGGTGGTTTTAATCCGAGGCGACATTCTAATAAAGCCGACACACTGTATGGGTTTGGCAGAGAGTCCACAGAAACCCTGCCTGGTTTCCTACCTACAACTCTCGAGTCCACCTTTCTCTAACCAGGAAACTGTACACAGTTCAGAGCTTCAGAGAGAGGCACGAATGGCAAATGAGTGCTGTGAAGCTCATTAGAGCCAATCTAGCAGATAAGTGCTAGTTGATGTGAACAGCCAACCTCCAACTTTCCCTAGAAACTGCAGTATAACAGGCAGATGTAGAGTGCATGTGGCCCAGTTTATATTTGCATCTTGGAAGAAGAGAAACGGAAAAAAAGGTCAGGCAGGTTTAGCTATGTGCATTTGTGTGTGTGTGTGTGTGCGTGTGCGCTTGCATCAGTGTGTATAGAGCATTAGCCAATATGTACAGTACGTGTCTGTGTGTGTGTGTGTGTGCGTGTGTGTATGCACCATATGGAGAAAAAATTAGACACCACACAAATCAGTCTGAAGTCTGGTGTGTTGAGCAGGAGCGGCCTTGGATGCTTCTTCAGCTGTGGGATTTGAATAATGCTGAGAGGAAGTGTCCATACCTGCCAGAGACTATAGCGCTATTGTTTTAAGGCAGGATGTTCTGTATAGTGTTTCTGAAATAGCAAGGAATATGCATTTGCTTTACCTCTTAAATGAAATATAGTCATAACAAGGGCAGAAAAAATTAGGGCGGCTATCCATGTTTGCTTCTTCCAGAAGTTTGAGGCCAGACTTGTCCTTTTTAATCAGAGAAGATAAAGGAAAATAGAAGCCGTCAACTCCACAATATCCTACAAACTAGTTTAGGAGATGACCTCATATTATGCCCGTCTCTACACCTCCACAACCTTTTTCCATTAAGGAGCCTCCCAAAAAGGGTAAATTGATGCTTTCGCAAATTGTAACCCATTTCAGGACAAAAATTGCTGCGAAATGGGATGACTCATGCACACAAAGACCATCAGAAATATCACCGAGAACAGTTGAAGAACAAGCTGCCGTGACGCAGAAAGTGGAGCGAGAGAACAACAGCAGCAGAGTGGGTGTAAAAATACACTGGCTCGCCTTGAAGTGAAGAAATTATATATTTTTTCTGCATGACGACAGGGGAGAGAACAAACATAGCTCACTGAGGCTACTGACCTCAGTCTATATAAAAGATTCTGAACTTGGTAAAGGCTTTTCAAATGAAAGGCTTTGATCTGATCTGTTGACTGGACCGAGGGTCTGATTGAGTCTTTCTGTCTAAATAATCTACTATATATAAACTCCAAATAAACAGCTGCGTCTGATCTAATTAAAGTACAAAACTACTGCAGGTGAACGAATTAGCAGCCTTCTTTGAAAAGTCATATTGAGCTTATATATCTTATGATATATGTTAACATATACATTATCATGTATTATGTATACACAGTTGGGTGAAAACTAACCACAACAGCTTCAAAGCTTTTGAGCAGAGATTCCACAAGTTTCTGAACTTGACTGGAAAGATGAAAACCGTTCTTCCCGAATATATTGTTTGTTTTTTTGATGAACGTGGTGGAAAGAGCTGCCTGAGGCTGGTACCACTGATAAGGCACCTTTTGTAAAAGAGTTTATAAACTGTAATTAATGGATTTATTAATGGCTAGTAAATGATTGCTTGATGCTTATGATGCTTCATAGATAAGTTATAAACCAATAACTTTTTGGTTTGCAGGGTTTGTGGAAAATCCTCCTCCAGTTTGAAATTTGTTATTATCAGATACAACACAATATACACTACAATTACAGAGCTGCAAGTGTATACACTAGACCTACATACTCGTCCTGTTGATCATGCTTGTTTGTGTTCCACAAATACACCTGTTTAAGATCACAAGTTTCAAAAACATAAATAAATGGACCTAATGAGGCCCAAACAATATTATGACCTTATTATGCCTTCACTTAACATAGATGAAACCATGAGGAGCAATCCATCTCTCAGTGTCAATTCTTCATTACTTTTACATACAGTTTTTCAAATTCATGTGCCGAATGTGCCTTCCTGAATTGCAGTGGCTTAGATAGCAGCCCTTCATCAGTGAATGGATGGATTCTGAAATATGATCATGACGGATGGCCACTTAACAAGTGAACTCCTACACTACCCACCCTCTCTGCCAGGCTAACCTCTGGACTGAAATAAGTCCCACATGTGCACCTTTGGCAGGAGCATGACCTTATTAACCCCAAACAGGGTCTATCCTGGGCCTTGCTAATGACACCCCACCACCCTTACCCTCCCTCCCTTGTCTGGTCCACGACGGCTGACTGACAGCCATGGTCTGCACACACAAACAAACACAGCACATTATTGGGCACAGGCGCACACACACAAACAGAACCTGCAGAGCCTGGTTGTGTGTGTCGATAAGGAGGAGGTCAACTAACAGATGGCAGCCGGAGGATTAGTGCAACTCTGTCACGATCAACTTCTGGTTAAACAGACACACACACACACATAAAGTCACACACCGATATGTTACAGCTGCATTATGGAAACCATCATTATTATACTTTCTAACATTACATACATAACGACTATTAAATCATTTTGTGCATATGCATACAGGTGGTTCATAATCAACAACCAGCCAATGTCAGAAATAAACGTTATCAAATAGGAAGAGGCAAATGAAGAGAGAAAAAAAAATGACAGTGAGGAGGAGCAAAATGAAAAAAAAAATAGCCTAATCAGATAACAGACATTAGTTGATAAATCTTAAATTTCCCACTGTGTGATGTTATCTCCAAGTTATCGACCAGATAAGGAAATATAGAAGTTTCCATCCACCTGCTTAATGCGCAGCCTGAATCTGACCCTGACTTATTTCACTTATCTGAAGTGGAACAAGTTGGAAGAAAGATATGCAAAACACAGTGATAGATCTACCTCCGTTTCATCTTCTTATCCAATTTCCTGCAGTGTTCAAACAGCATCAGTGCGTTGCTGCCTCACACCATTGCATGCCTCATCTCTACTGGAAATCTCGACAAAACATAAAACAAAAAATTGACATGGATGAAAATCTTGCTCAGTGTAGACAGAGAAAACAATCTCAAAAAGTCATCTGTGTGTATACATGTCGTATTAGATCTACGGCAGTTACAATAGAAATACAGTTTACCCAGTTATGAAACCAACACTTCCGAGCAACAGCAGGGTCAGAAGCGCCATACTGTACGAGTGCTGCTCCACATGAGTAAGTATAGGCATCGATGCTTCCTCTCATTAATGCGACTCCGACTATAAACTTTGTAGGCCAAGCGTGTTCATGCTCCAGCTGCTCTGCTAAATTCAACGAGTGCTCTGTGGATCCTTTGCAAGTGTCAGGCTGTTCTTATCACAGAGACTCAAGAAGCTCGCTGTCAACCATCATTATAATTCTGTCCCTTTTGAGGGGGAATTTCTCCGTCAGTACAGACAGACTTCTCAGGATTAGATGTGCAGCCATATGCATGAGTAAGAGTCTCTTGGTCTCCCAAGCAGTTGGTAGAGGACAGATTTATACACACACACACTCTCTCTTTGTTTTTTTTAATCACTTTCTCCCTGTTATAACCTGCTGGAGCTCACAGGTGTCATCTAACCAAAATCCAATTGCATCAGGCAGGCAGTGAGGCAAGGGCAAATGACTTCTGTGTGTGTGTGTGTGTGTGTGTCTCAGCGTATGTCCATTGTGTTTGGGAAGCAGACCCATCCACTCCCTTCTGTTGTCCCACATCATTAATCAGAGCAGGCAGAAGATAGTCTCTGTGCTAATAATATGCACCACTAGCTCTCAGGCTAATCCAATCAGGTCACAGATACCGTCCTGCTTGTTGGATGCATAGAATAAGATGATGTTTAGACACAAATAGCAAATATGTCGTTTCAGATACACAACTATTGGTATTAGACACATTTACAATTCATTATCTGCATTTGGAAACCTTATTTCCTACTTCGTTGTTCACAGTCCTTCTCTCAGTACTTTTTAACTACGGCAGCTTCTCTGCCCCGAGCACATTGATTCCTACTGAAGATTTAAATCTTTAAAACAGTTCACAGCAAACATTAGCAAACATTACTAAAACACTATTAAACAGTGGATTTTATGGGGACTACTTTCAGCCGTGGAATATGCATTTGCGGTATTTACGGAAAGAGAACAGTGTATGTGTGATATACAATGTGTGTACATATATATATCTAGAGAGAGAGCGAGAGAACAGACTACTGTACAGAATACTGTAGCCTACTGCTTTCAAGGGATTTCTTGTTGAAAAATATAAAATATTCTCTAATATTGTTTCTTTTATCATTACATTTGTGCAGAATGACCTGACAGCAATTACAGAAGCCGATCCACTAACTAATCGTCTTTACAAATTAACTGTCAAACACTCGAGAGTTTGTCCAGAAACATCAGCATTGAGCCAGCTGCCACATGCGCATGCAGGCACGGTGCACAGAAATCCACAAACAACAGATAACAATCCTAGCACCCATTAACCGTTACCCCTTCCACTCAAAATTCATTATTCAGGGAGTTGCGGCACAGCTTAGAGTTGAAGCATCTGCAATTCAAGCAGGCCAGAGGTGGAGCTGGGAGTCAAGAAGCCTCCTTTAATCTGTCTATCCTACCTTCACACACACTGAGACGTGACCAGCTTACCTGGAGAGAGAAAGAGACAAAGAGAGAAACAATAATGAATCGGCCCAATTAAAATATAATCAACTTGACTTGACTACAGAAAGATGTAGACCTCTCAAGCACATCTATGTGTGTGTATGTATGTGCGCGTCTTTCTGAATGAATGTGCGAGCCCATCTATACTCAACAAAACAAGGTCAGTATGTCATGTCAGGGCAAACAATGCGCCATTTATACAACACAAGTGTTTGGAGTCCTGCTGCTATCCGTCACATCGTGCATTGTAGTAAGATTAGAACATGAGATTAGATATTCAGACTGAACACTATCTGACACAAACTCAGGCACGCTTTCCGGCTCAAGTGTCAAGCTATTAAATATTGCAGGTTTAAACTCTGCTGAGGCTGCTCTTTATCGTGACAGACTTGCACTTGCATAGGCTACACCTGCCTTACGACATCTAGAGAGTTGAACAATGAGTCTGCTGCATTTAGCACCTGCTGTCACACACACGCACACACACACAGGGGCCTACACTCGTCACCTCACACATGTCGCAGGCACACACACACACACGCCCCGAATCCCACCTGTGTGAGGAAGCTACTATCAATTTAGAAGGCACAAAGGGCCACAAACACACAATCGTGCATTAGGTCAACAATTACCTATTTGGCGTCATTGTCACTATGAGTCATTTACTCTCATGTGTCAATCACAGACAAGAGGCTCAACCTAATGGGCTCGAAACCAGATCAGGAAACAACTGGGGCACGCGGCCATGACAGATGCGGATCAAACACCGACTTTATATAAAAAAATAAAATAAAAAAAAAAGGAGGAGGAGAGAAGATGAAAACGGCCTTAAAACACATTTAGCAGATTTAAACAAACAAACAAACAAACAAACAAGGCCGAGAGTCTCATAAGCCAACCAGATGGGAGTTAAAATAAACCAGAAAAAAAACCCAAAAAAACAACACAGGCTCGAACTCTGACAGTGTGAGCTGTGTGAAAAAGGACTTTCCATACACTGTGGGTTATCCAGTATTCCCGTTTCATCACTACAGCTGCAGGCAAACAATTTACATTTCACTCCAAATGTGCGTTCATTATGTGTCAATTAGCCTCTGCACAGCGAGGACATTAAAGAGGGGTGTAATGAGGAAGAAGAGGTTTGGTTTAAATAGATAAATAAATAAACATATAGATAAATTAAAGGGCAGACAGGGAATGGTCTCGTCAGAATCAAACGAGGAAACAAATTAAACCCCAAGACCACTTATAAATAGTAGAGTCTTTGATCTCCGCACCAAATGAGCGAGTCGGTCTGTGGGGGGAAATGATAAGTGTGTGTGTGTGTGTGTGCACATGTATGCCCCAGGCCGTGCCATTTTACAGAAAGGGGTTGAACTGAGGCAAAGCTAAGCTCACTGGTAAAGAATGCTGCGATACAGACTGCAGATCACTAGACTCACTGACTAAGCGAGACCAGTCAGCGTTACTGGCCTAAACTGCTGACTCTATTACAGCAAATGTGGACTGATAATATACCAATGGAAAGAACACCGTGGCCTCATTAACCTGTTAGGGTGGGTCTAAGGCATACATTTGTTGCTGGGGTCCTATTGACACCCCCCTCACATAAATGCAGCCTTCTGTGTATTGCGTATATACCCTCTAGCAGGGAACACAGCAGACTCCATGGCAGCTTCATTATGTACCCACAAAAGACTGTCAGTTGGCTTGAGGCAATTTGATTGAGCAGATCTTTATTTCGGCATCATGTGAGCAGATGCCTAAAAAAAAAAAAAAAGACCAGTGCTTCTCAAACAACTGACACATATTATTATTATGGAGAGTGTATGACACCCATAGTCAAAATAGGTTTTCATGGGATATTTTAATACTGAAGTGTATGAGAATTCAAATTTTCTTTGGACAGAAAATTTAATTTGTATATATAGTGCAATATTTATCCTCTGACATAATCAAATGTTTTAAGGTTGAGCCACAGGTCTGCTACTGCTGAAAGCCAAAAGATAAAGGGGATGACTTTTGTTGGGAAACTACCACGAGCCATCGGGCCTGTCTGTCTGCGCTCTGGTTGGTCTGAGATGAGCTCTGCGGTGTGGGAAAACCTCAGAGCAGAGGATTAGACGTGAGAGAAGGGGATTTGCTGTTTAAAAGCTGACCTCTGACATGCATACAACAGCCTTTTGATTCAACAGATCAGCTCATACCGTTTTCCACGCCTGGACTTTTGCTGTCACGCTGTCACTTAACTGAAGTCGCATTCACTGTCATGGCTGAACAGGATAAAAACAGCCCTGCATGCGGATCTGTTACGTGACAGTAGACTAGTGGGATGGTTGTCTGCCTGGGATGCTGCCGAGGGCCCAGAAAGTGTGATTACTGGCGTTACATCATCCTCAGAGACCAATGAATGATACAGTCAGACTGTTCATATGAATCATGTTCTGATAAAACTGGTGCAGGTCAAAGGTGAGACTGCAGTATCGCATTTTGATTTCATTTCCAGGTGCTCATTTGACTTTTTCAGCTCTAACCCACTAGGCTACACATGTTTTCAGTGTTGGGTATCATAATCATAGTCAAAGCTAATTTGAACTCTTAACATCAAATTCAAGAATTGGAGCAGTCTGTCTGCTAGACGCAACTACAAGAGTATCAGGTTGAGAAGGAAATCACAGAGGGGGTTTAAAAGGAAAAGGTACCTTGCTGGTGAGTTACTCTCTGCTCTCTGGTTTCACAAGATTTTCAAACTTTACAAATGGAAAGCATATCTCCACAGCTCAAGCACTCTTGAGACCAGGCTACCTAGTGAAGAATGAACCAGGAACATAGATCGATGTTCAGAAAGGACTTTGAGGAATTGTTTAGAAGAAGTCGTGATAGCAACAAGCTCCAATAGCTCAAGTTAGCCTTTTAACTGGATCAGTTGGACTATGTAGAGTTTTCATCCATATTTATATATTTATTGTTTTTTGGTTTTTTTTACATATTGCACACCACATCAAACATATGGTTTTGATTCTTTTGATATGTGTGCCTGTTTTATGTTCCACAGGGGGAAGTTATTCAAATGCCACAGAAAAAAAAAGAAAACTATTCAATATCTATATAAAGCACCATATTCTCCTGCTGGTTAGAACATCTATTAGGGTGAGGAGAAAATTAAATTCATCAGTTCAAGAAACAAATGAGTGCGTGTAACAAGTTGAATTCTTAGCGTGGATCACAAAGCTTTTGAAACAGAATTCAGACCATGAAACATTAAACTTTATATTGAACCACGACCGATATCGACCACAAAAACATCTTTATTGTCTGTGGGTACAATGTATACATACAGCACAGCCCTTAGCTTCTCTGCATTACAAGGAGAGACACAAACACCCAACGAAGTCAGACGTCAAGTGAGCAACACCAACCTCTTTGTTTCTGGTTGTTTTTCGCTCCGATGCATTTAGAGTCTGTCTATCCTTATTTGTTCTGCTTGTGCCTATTGTCATACTGATAATGCAGTACTTGTCTGGCCTGTTGTCAAGGCAGCAGCAAACTTACAGCACACTCATCGCCTTGGCAACCGGTCAACCTGCACAAATAAACCTGGCCAGATGAGTGATAAAGAAAGACAGAGGAGACAGTGGGAAGATGAGTGCTACATTCAAATATGCAGAGCTCTAAGTAGTGGAGCTGCAGCAACAGAGCCACGATTTTGCGCAATCCGAGTGATGATGGCTTCAATCTGATCGCTGAGGTTTACTTTGTCAGGTGTCGGGTTCACTGGCTCCCATTTCCATCCATCTTAATCCAAATGACACAATGTTTATGATTGTGTAGCCCTGTCTCTTTGCAACACACACACACACACACACGCCCTAAAGGTATGTCCTCATGTCTGAACCGGCTAAAGCTTGCACCATATAACCGTAAAAAATCTTGGAGTTGTTTTTGATCAAGACTTGTCCTTTAATAACTATATAAAACAACTTTCGAGGACTGCATTCTTCCACTTGCGTAACATTGCCAAAATCAGACGCATCATTTCTCAAGTGGATGCAGAAAAACTAGTCCATGCATTTGTTACTTCTAGGCTGGACTATTGTAACTCTTTGCTATCAGGCTGCTCTAATAAGTCTCTTAAGAGTTTGCAGCTGATTCAGAACGCTGCTGCACGCGTTCTGACAGGAACCAAAATCAGAGATCACATCTCTCCCATTTTGGCTTCCTTGCACTGGCTACCCGTTAAATCTAGAATAGAATTTAAAATTCTTCTCCTAACTTACAAAGCTCTTCATGGTCAGGCACCATCATATTTAAAAGAGCTCATAGTACCTTACCACCCCACTAGAACATTGCGCTCCCAGGATGGTGGGTTCCTTGTGGTTCCTATAGTGTCTAAAAGTAGATTGGGAGCCAGAGCTTTCAGCTATCAAGCTCCTCTTCTGTGGAATAAACTACCACTCTGTGTTCGGGAGGCAGACACGATCAACACCTTTAAGAGTAGACTTAAGACTTTCCTGTTTGATAAAGCTTATAATTAGGGCTGGCTCAGGTCATCCCTTAGTTATGCTGCCATAGAACTAGACTGCTGGGGGACTCACATACTCTCTCGCTCTCTCTCTCTCATTCTCTCTCTCTCCTTATCTATCCATCTATCTAATCCATCTATCTATCATGTTACTAATTAAACTTCTTCCCCGGAGTTCGCCCAGCAGGTTCTTGTGGACTTGGTCTGCTGCTGTGGTCCTGCGTGGCGTCTACTGCATGTGTTGTCGCCGTCATCATTGTTGCCATATCCCCATTACAGTTTATAGTTATGTAATGATTTGCTGCTACTGTAATAATTCATCATTCATTGTAACCTATTCTTATCATCAACTGTAATTCATTATTATTCATTGTACAATATGTGTGTGTTGATTTGTTCTGTACATGTGACATCATTGCACGTCTGTCCGTCCTGGGAGAGGGATCCCTCCTCTGTGGCTCTTCCTGAGGTTTCTTCCACCTTTTTTCCTGTTAAAAGGTTTTTTGGTGGGCAAGTTTTTCCTCACTCGAATCGAGGGTCTAAGGACAGAGGGTGTCACTCCCTGTACAGATTGTAAAGCCCTCTGAGACAAATGTATTTTGTGATTTTGGGCTATATAAATAAAATTTGATTTGATTTGATTTGATTTAACTATTGTGCTGTGCTCTATCTATCTATGCATTTGTCTCTTCAATCTGAACTCTCTCTCCACCAGTGGAAGGTTTTTCTTTCAACTATGAAAAAGATCTCCCTCAGTCTTGGTCACAATCCTCGCACATTAGCTGCCTTATGAGACAGGCTGATAGGTATTGGTCATAAACCATTGGTCAAAATATAATGATGGAAAGTTAAGGGATCATCAATTGTATTGTAATTTATCTTGAGAGTCTACAGAATCTGACGATCCATCTAAAAGTTGTTGTGACACTTCACTCAAAAAAAGAAATTGTTGCATATTTATCTAGGAGAACACATCCACAATCATTACAGTAATCTTCTTGTCTTCTCCCCGGTTTGTGTGTGTCTCGGTGAAGCAGTATGTTACCTCAGGCCAGAGGAAGCTGGCCATGCCTCAGAGCCTTTTTTTAATCTCCTGCCCCCCCCTCCCCATCAATCCTCTCTGCACCCAGATCCGTTGATAGATACCTGTACAGCTTGGCACTGAGAGGCCTGCCTACTCTCTCATCCATGAAACACAGGCTTCTCTTAAGAGCCTCTCCGTTATAAATACTCTCTCTCTCTCACACACACACACACACACACACACAAACGTGTATATACAGACACACGGGCTGAAGAAAAAGCAAACCACACAACAGAGACAGAGAGTGTCAGTGAACTAGTTGAACAGAATCAGAACAGCATCATAGCTCACCCAGCCTATTACATTCAGCCTTGACTCATCCGGTACTGTGAGCATAACTAAGACGACACTTCGCCCACTCCTCAGATGACGACAGATCACAGACGGAGACAGACGGGGTGAAGTAGAGCAAGAAAGAAACAGAGTGGGTGAATTAAAGGAAGATTCGAGGATCAAAGAGTCATGATTGACCAAGGATTGAATTGACAAATTGTGAATTTTGACAGTAACAAAATTCAGTTTGGTCTTTTCAAAATGAGACTTCAAAATAAGACTCCATTAACACAGCAAATAAGGCTCGCGTTTTCTCCTCAGTGCTCTTTTGATGGAGTGGCTGTCTGGGCCCTTTCTTCAATATTAGGCAGCAACAGTCAATTCTCTTAGGTCAATATGCTACTTAAGCCAACCATTAATCAGCGGGCGAGCTGAATCAATAAACCAATCAAATATTGTAACACTGCAGTTCGTTCACAGTTTTACATATGAGGCTTTGCTTCCATCGGGATTCAGAGTCTGTAATGAAAATAGCACACGTTAATGTAATGGGGAAGTCAAAGAGAGACTTCCAGCATCTCTCTAACTTATGAGGTCGACCTAATAAAGAAAGTGGTGTTCTGTGTCCAGTGTTGTACAATAGGTCTAAGCACGACCAGATCATTCTACCAATTAGATATTTCAGTTTATGTATCAGGATGACAACTCGGATAAAAACACCACTTTGCTGTTGTACAATGCTGACCTCTATTGGTTGCTACTGATCTTAGACGTAAAAAATGATTTTTCCAAAATCACCCCCACTGTGAAAGTCCAAACACACAAAATCTATTCAGAACTGTGTGTTCAAACCCTGCTGTTGGCTCAGATCAAGGATTTTCTCTTCCACACACACACCACACACACCACCGGATAGGAACAGGTGGTTGGACAGAGAGAGAAAGAGAGGGGGATAAAACAGGAGGAGGAGAGAATCAAAGGAGGTCTTTGAAGTGGTGCACTGCTTAAACCTCACTGCACCGGGCTGGCAGTCTTTAAACGGGATGGATGAGGGGATGCATGGATGGATGGGTGGATGTAGGGAGGAAGCAAGCACAGGGTACAGGAGCACGAGAATAAATGAGCACAGATATATGAGAGGGCAAAGGATAGAGAAAATAATAAAATAGTTATGATAAATCGTTTAAGTCATATATTACTGTTGCAAGTTTCTCATATGTAAGAATTTGCTGTTTAACGTCAATACAAGCCAATTTAAAATATGAATTTGGGCTCTGTGATATTGTGACAGGCTTATTTTTTACCATTTTCTGACAAGGCTAAACAATTACTCAATGGACTGCTCAGTTGATAAAATTAACGTTAGTTCCATCTCCATACGAAGCTGGTACAGGTACAAAGTTGATACTATACAAGCATTGAATATATCCAGGGCCAGGTCGAATTCACTCATGACGAATCTAATTCACTGGAGTGTTTTCAGTTTAGCTTGGGGTTCTGATCAGCAAGTTCATACCGCTGAGAGCTTGTACCTACGGGGAGATCCTGAGGCTTACACGACAGGATCTAAATGTGACGGCAATAGAAGGAAAGGTGGTGGAGTGTGTGTCTATTAGTGTCATCACTTGGTATGCTTTAAGAAAAATAATGAACATCTGAACTATACAGATAATAAGATATGACTCTGTTCAAACAAGAAACAAAGAACAACATTCATTTGCAGCTTTAGAGAGTGTTGATATCAGTTAGCTGAAGTGCAAATCTCCAGATTCCACCAGCCAAAGCGCGAGCAATTAAAAAGAGCAACGGTCGGGAAGATATGAATTACAGTAACTCTTACTGGTGTGTGGGCGTGGTGAAATTGTAGGCTTGTGCACAGTAAATGCTAACTTGTGTGTGTGTGTACGACATCAGCGAGCGCGTTTCCTTTTATTCCCAGTGACAGTTCAAAGGCAGCTTAGCACACTAAGCCTTCATTAAGGCATGGATCAGCACCAGGGCAAAAATCGGGGTGAATTAGCATCGCTAGCACACAAATCATGGGGAATTACAGAGGTTTCCTGGAGCTACACGTTGCACACGGCTACAACCATGTTATGCTTATTTACAGAAACAGCAGATCGCACCGCAGTTGTGCTCAAAAAGAACCTCTGTCTGTCCGCCTCTTCATCCCCTCGTTCACTCGGTTCCCCAGTTAACTCTCTCCACCATCGCTGACATATCTTATCAACGCAGAATGACTGACATGTACACAGCAAAGGTTACTACTACTATATACACCCCCATATATATATATATATATATATATATATATATATATGCACAGCCATACACATGCATACCATCTTCTGTGAGAGACGAAAAAGGATTTTTCTGATGCCTATCACTCTTAATCCAAATGCATGAGCACCTGTTGGAGATGACCTTGATAAGAGAGGCAGGGAAAATACTGGAGATGTTGATCAGAGTAAAGCTACTGGCTTTAAAGCAGGAGCTGCCAGAGAACATAACATGGACTTACACAGCTGTCCTATACTATAAAGACTGTGGGAAAGAGAATAACAGTACATTATTCAATACTGTTGAAGTACAGAGATGCACTTTGTGCAGATTAAGGAGAAGTATTTTATTTTATCAATTATGAATTGTACTATGGATTTTACTATATGGTGTATGATGTCCAGACTCAGTATTGTTACTAATTTATTGCTACCGGTAATTGATATTTCTCTTTATTTTGCTTAGCTTTCATTATCTTAGATGACACACCTGTCACAGTTTTGACCTTGGCCCTGAGAAAAGGTTGACAAAAGTGACTACTGGACTTCTGGCTTCAAAGCTAGACATGTTTGCCTCCTGCTGGTCAGTTTATTGCGCTCCACAAACCAAAGAGGAAAACAGCTGACCACTGAACAATAGAGCTCCCTTGAAACAGCTTGTGAGAGCGTCTTACTTTATCTTAAATTTGAAATTGCAGTTTTTAATACATGTTTTTTAAAGAAAAAGGTTTTTAGCACAGAAGATGCTAGGAGATGAGTTAAAGGGATGCTAAATATGATAAACAACTACAAAGACGATGCAGCTAACACACACGCACGCACGCACACACACGCTCACGCACACGCACGCACACACACACACACCAGAGGAATCACAGTGGGTCTGTCTGAGATGCTGATGGTAGAAAATGGCTCTCTGCGTCTCATCTTTACCTCATGCAGTGCTGTTTTCAGAGACAACGCGACACAAAGTGTGACCGTTTCTTCCACAGGCAAGCGAGACAAATAAAAATTAAAATGGAGCTACAGTATATTATAATGAAAGGAAGCACTTCAATCTGTTGTTACCGTCACGCCGAGAACATACACTGGCATATGCTTCAGTCAATAAACCTTCATTATGCTGCTGTCTGGAACGCTTTGGCTGTCAAACCTGTGGTGCAATACCAATAATAAAAGGAGCTACAGAAAGTTACAGAAGTAATTACAAGCACAGAGCATTATAGAGCAACCCGACACCTCGCAGGGTTTCCCGTTACAACCAGAACCCACCTGGTGGATGAGATGACACTCCCTACTTTTGTGCATTATAGCACCATTGTTCTGTTGAGGAATACTCCACATACACCCACATATGCCCATCTAAACACGGTCTCACACACACGTATGCCCTCTTTGTCCCCGGTCCCAGAGGTGACATACGAGCATAATCCGCATAATAAGCAGATGAAGGGGATCATTTCCTTTCACATCATAGACTCTCCAAATACATAGCCGTGCAATAAAACATCCACAACAAACACAAAGCCACTCTATCACATCAGATCAAACAGAGGCAGAGTAGGTGTTAAACAATCAGACAGGAAAAAGTGATAAATTGGGTTGGTACTCTGCATACATTCGGAGTACTTTCTTGCCAAGGCCACTGTGTGCATTCAAAATTACTAAATGTGTCGAGATTGCCGATACCTGTGTTCATTATTGAAACGCCAGCCAATCTTAACCAACACTGAGAGAGGAAATGAGTACTGGGATTCAGCACTCATCCTTTTTTTCCCTCTATCCGTGACCTCTGGGTGCGTTTCTGTATCGCCCTCAAATCAACCTGGCTCTTGAATTTTTATGCCGGGATTTCATTGGAATTCAGCAGTTGACCGTCAGGATCACGGCCGGCTCAGAAGGCCCTGGTTTTGCGTGACCGGCATGCAAAATCTTCACAGGGTCTGAATCAATAAAGTCAAATCAAACGCAGCGCCTTCTGCCTTTACCTCGGTAATGTGCTAGGATGGACAGAATGAGACATGGCAGAGCTAGCAACAATGGGCCAGACAAGTGCAGCCCAACAGTGTCTGAGAACTGAAAGGTCAAACTATGATTTATATCAGGGTTTCACAGCTCCCTGGGTTTGCATTATCTGTGAACATCAGTCATATATCACATGACCTCGCAGCCCTGTCAAAATATAACCCCTGCAAAATAAATCTGCTCAAAATGACAAAGACAAAACGCACCATTTACACAATAAAAAGCCCCGTTTAACAAGTCACTAGCCTCCTGATCCACATGAGTGTGACCTAACACCACAGATGTTGCTGCTTTCTGCTGCAAAACCTGGGAGAGAGAGAGAAAGAAAGACAGCAGGCCAGGGAGTGTTTTCGTCTCCTTACTGATGGAAACTATCAAGTGAGGAGTCTTAGCATCTCCATGCCAATACACACACACACACACACACACAGCTTTAGTAATAAATCTGCTAAGTTTCTATTGTGTGGCATCGACCACCAATGGCTTCTTCTTTCTCTCAAAATGAGTCTTCTTTTTCTGTGACGAAATAGCCAGAGTCTATTCATATGCCTGGGCACCCTGACAGTTTTATTTGCCAGGCCGTCTTGTTAACACAGTGAATAGTGGGGCCGGCCTGTGTTATGCAGATCGCACTGGGTTACCGAGGGGACAGACGTCAGTAAACCATTCAGAGCCGGGTTAAAACTCAACTTCAATCCCTCTTGTTCCTCTGCAGCCTTCATCCGTTGCCCTGCTCTTCTGTCTTCCTCCTCACCACTGCTTTTAGCCAGCTAAAGTTTCAGCTAAGGCCCTTATGCATACAAGGACAGGCTTTGTCCAACGCCAGTCAGCTCTGGCAAACACACCTCCTGAAGTTTTATGTCGTGCTGCTGGCTGGAGGAAGTGAAGAAATTGCAAATGGCAAGATCTCATGGCTTGAATCCTCCTTTGTAGTCTGATTCATATCGGCGCTGACCTAACCCTTCCCCAACAGGTCAAGTGTAACCTTTTAAGCGTACACTAGGCGCAACTTTAAGACTACACCAGCATGGTGCAGAAGAGAGATGTGATCAGGTCAGATCAGATAGCACATTCACACTCAGGGCTCATGTTAATAAGCCTGGTAATGAGTCTCATTAGCACAAGGAAAATCAATCAAGCCAAAGGCAAGCATTAATAATTCAGAAGGAGCATGTTGTGCAAGGAGAATCTACTCTTGCTCTAAACCTGCCCAGAGCAGTCGACTCAGCTTACCGAGTTACACATGCAGGCACGCTGACACACAGGCAGCCAGGTAACTCTTTTGTCATTTGTCTTTTTTTAAATTTTTTTATATCCACTTCAGGGTTGCAAACTGGCATCCTTTTTGCTAAACAACTTCCACCCCCTTATTATTCGGAGAGAACTTAAGGGATACTGAGACAGTGTCTTCTGTACCAGGTCTTTTAAAAGAAGCCAGTCCATGCTAGATGCACTTCCAAAGGCGGGGGTAGCCGATTGGCGTCCACCCAGATGCATGAACCGCTTGCTTCTGCAATCACATCATTTTGGTAACTAGGAAAGATTTGTTTAATAAAGCTTTTTCAGACGTTAAAGTTTGCAGACACGGGCTGTTGGGTTTAACACTGGCATCTGAGTCGAATAAAATCCACATTCTTTTTTTTCGAATTCTTAAGGGTAATGTTTCGGTAGGCCTGGGTGATGTTAAATATGCAACACTAGACTGGCTCCTCTCTTGACACTGAATGGGAAATGCTTCAACACACTCAGTCAACTTCCAATAAAAGACCAGTGAGAGACACCCCCCAGGAGCTCAGCACAGTAGAACCATAGTGCTGTGTATATAGGCGGTACGAAAGGGGGAAAAAACAAAGCCTGTACTATATTTTCATGTATTGAATATTTAGAGAATTATCAATATTTTAATGAATTCTGAGTCAAACATACAGTACACAGTGTACAGAGATGAATAGGTTCAGTTATTATTTTGCTCATGTGAACTGAGCAACAGACAAATAGCACCTAGAAAAAAAACTAGAAAAGCACACCTCCACCTCCCCGTCTCTAACCGTCAGGGTCACTTAAAGTCCACCGCATTCCAAAACGACCATACCTTGTCAAATTAGCAGGAAAACACATCATGAAGGAAATTCTTGGTGAAACTTATTCTCAGGGACAAAGACTTGCAACTATAAAACAGCCCTTTGCCTCCTCCGCACACACAAACACTCAGGCTCCTGAAGTCTGTGTCCACTGACAACGTTTTATTCCGGTTTGCTGGAGGGGGAAAAAGTTGACTTTTTATTGTGAGACTGCAAAGACAGGCAATTAAACAGGACATTCCTGAGCCTGTTGTTGCCCCTGTAATAGTTTACTTTACAGCAAAAGAGGCTGGCAGGGGAAGGAGGAAGGAGACTCAACCAGAGTGTCATTTATTCAGTAGCGCAAAGTGTAAAGAAATCAAAACTGAAGACAAAATACTACAGTACATTTTATTCACACCGCTCGGTTTTGTTGAGATTATAATTTTGGACCACTGCTTCACAACTAATCCTCACTGGATCACATCAAGTGGCTCGTTGTTTTGCATGATCACCGTGTAGGAATTTGTAATCAGTGCATGTCAGCTGAGAGTGGTCAACATCACTACAGTGTGTTCCTAAAACACAAGTCGCACACATTAGCAACACTCTTTTACACACACTAACCCAAACCACCTACACTTCTACAGTAAAAACTATTATCTTAGGACACACAGGGGCAGAACAATGGTTTTTCTCACAGTAGTATGCATGGCTGAATCTATTCAGAGTATCGGGCGTCCATGAGGGTTCACCTGAGTGCTTGTTGAGTTGTTTTTTTTGTACCGTATACAGATGGATGGATACTTTTTTCAAATTACAAGTGTTTTTCAGTGGCTTAATAAGATAATCACGTGTCACTAAAGGTGAGGAAGAGTGGTTGGATATGGACTGAATTTCTGTAGCATGGAAACGTCTGCATCTCCGAGCGGAAAACCTTCGGTGTGGGTATTAAAGTGATTTTGGTCCATGAAATAAAGTGATGCTGTATACCTCCATTTGTGCAGGGTAAAACCAGGACACTGCTCTCCACAGGTGATGCACGGCTGTCCTCTCTGTGGCTCATCCACAGGGTTCACCTTGGGGACACACACAAGGACAGGAGATGATGGGTCACAGCTTGAACTAGTAGATACAGTCCCCACTGCCCCTTTAGACAACAACAGTGGACAACCCGAGGCTCTAAATGTCAGACTGTCATTGGCTTACCCAAGTAACCCGAGTTACTTCTGTGGATGAAGGATCAACATGTTTGTCTTGCTGTAATCGTTCCATTAAGAGATCCTTTTATAATGTGCTTTCAGTTTAAGTGATGGGGGATAAAAATCCATCAGTGTAAAGTTTATTTCAAGCTAATATGAAACTTCAGTTGTCCAAATTAGTCAAACCGAGTTGATATCTTTTGATAAAAATTGTAGCTGTGGAAGATATCCTCTTTTTTGGTTAGCTCGGACAGCTGAAGCCTTCAGTTATCTTCAGAAAAACATTTAAACATATTTTTGCTCCAAATGAGGCCTCAGGATTTTGTCTGCCACCACTTACATTATAAGCGCATTAGGAAAGGATCATTTAATGGTGAACAGCAACAATAACTGTTTCAATATTCCTTTGGGCACCTGACTGTTTTAAAACAGATTTGAAAAAAAAAAAATATGAACCTACCCTTTAAACTTGTTTGGAGTCAAAACAATTTAAGCATCACAACATTATAATGTTCCAACTCAACACACAGAGGCTGAAATAATTACAGATAATTAGTGAGTTGCAGGAAAAGCAGACCTGATCTAAACATGTTGGATCTTCATTAGGAAACAAGGGTGTGTGTTTACATAAATAATTCCACATATTCAATATATAAAACCACTGCTTTAAACAGAGAAAACATGTCTGTGTTGCTAAGGCTTGTGCCAGTGTTTTATCTCTACTGAGCAGATGTAACTTGATGCCCTTAGCAACGAGACAGGGACGAGACTACACAAGCAAAACTTCACACCAAGACAGAAGTCACAGGCACACTTTCTGATTAAAACGCAAATGCCATCAAACCTACAGTGAAACTTCGTCTCGCCTACCTACCGATCTGCAGGAATCTCTCCTCTTAGAGCTGCGACTGAACATGACAAGTTGATCCCGAGATTGACAGTCAACGTACAGTCTGCTGCTATCGAGACAAATGACGCACAGAGGGAGGGATCGCACTGTAAAAAATAAAATCTCTCACGACTTATTCTAAACGCACAGAGTGTTGGCTGCAGCACGACTCCTATTAACCTCCTTCATTAATGAATGGGTGTTCCGGGTATCAGCTCCACCCTGTTTCCACGCAGCCAATTGAAGATGAGTGAAGTTCTTTTGTGCTTTTTCTGTCCAAACAAGGACAAACAAATAATCAGACTTGTGTTTGAATGAGTTCTGAGAACATCTCAGGGCGAATAACATACCCTATAACATACTGTAGAATTAAACTGCCTCTATATAACTTGCAGCAGTTCCCTATTATTCACTTCAATAGATTGTTAACAGTTTGCAAAGGCGAACGAAACCTTGACTCAGGGACAACAGAGTACTCCTTCTTCTTGTTTCCACTCACAGCTTAAGACACATTCATTTCATCGCTATCCTACATTCTCTATTAAATTCACATTTCTACAGAAAAAAAAGATTATTTCATGACCTCTATTCATCTCGCAACAATATGTCTGCTGTGTGCCCCACATGGTGTTTTTCTCTTCCCTGTGGTCTGACAGCGTTGACTCTCCAGTAAGTCCCAATTTATCACCGAAGAGAAAAGGCTCAGTGCACGCTGACTCTTCACCAAGATATGCTCATACTATATTATTATTTCTAGACACACGTTTTGCTCAAGGCTCTATTCTTTATTCAATATGCAGCCCTGTCAGCCTCACGGTGGGTTCAGGCTTGAACAAATGGTGTGGGATGTTCTTAGATTTCATCTTCCACACATTCCCCTTTACTGGAACCTTTACCGTATTTTTTTAGGCCAAGAACGAGGGTCGATTAAAGGTTGAAATCAGAAAATCAGTCCACACTTCATGTTAGTGTAACGACCGTGGGCCCTGGATTAGTCCTTTTTACAGAAAGTCAGTTAACAAAAGGACCTATTAACATTTACAGTTTCATGACAACTGGTGAAAACTCCATTTGCTGAGTAAGATCATATTTATCCTGCCTCCAGCCCACCTAAAATACTATAAAAGTGAGTCTGAAAACGGTTTTCTGCAGTTTTTCGCTTGTCTGGAGTGAGAAAGACAGCGAGGCAGCACGGCAGATGTGTTGCTGGGTCAAAACAAAATGTTTCCATCACGCGAGACTGCGAGAAGATCTTTGCTTTGTCTCGAGGACAAGCTGGCAACCTTGAGACGCGTAGCTACACCAGTGAATAAAGGAAAACAAACATCCTTGTTACACGGCAGCAATCTGGCACCAAAGCGAAACAGAAAAAGAGAGGAAAGCACACAAATGTATACAGCACCCATCCCCTTCCCACGCTCACATCAACACATACTGTATCTGGGCATCCAAATTATTTGTGTTGCACGCAGGCCTAAAGGCTTGCTCACTACTACGCCTGAGTTCAAAGTCATCCCAGATTACCTTGAGGAATGATGATGGTAATGAAGGTAGGGAGGAGCTGACCCAGGGAACTTTAAAACTCCCCTCATTAAGTCTTAAGTTAAGAGTCTAAACACTGTTGGCACAGTCGAAAACAGCTTCCGTGCTATTTCCAGGAGTGATGCAAAAACTCAAGAAAAGCTCCTTTTTTGGTCGTACGGTCCTCAGGGTGCAGTGAGCGTTAGCGTGGCGCCGTCGTGTGCACCCGTTTAACACAGTACAGCGTAACAGGCTCCCAAAAGAGCTTGTTCCAGGATTTCTGATGCTGTGCATTTTTGCCTTGCATTATCTTATGTTTCTTGCCATTGAACTTTAGACCTGCTGGAAGTCTGGACGCAACATTGAGAAGTGTTGGGAAAGTCCAGTACAGCCGCTTAGGTCACTGGTCTAATCCTTGTGGGAAGGTATCAGGAACAGGAATACAGGAATAGTGTAGTCACAAGGTAATGTTTGCTGACTTATCATTTGGAACACCGGTGTCAAATATGCCTTGTTTTTTTCTCCACACACTTGTACATACACACACTCACACACACACACACTTTCCTCACCCCAATGACATTTAGAGATGGCAGCACCTTTAAAATCAGCCAGCAAACCCAGCGTTGCCAGCCTTTTCCTGTTCTTGAGACAGCAATAACGATACAGTTACTTTCTATTATAGGAATACATATCTATGTGAATTTAGGCGCCGCTGAGAGGTGGAGGCCGGCTGCAGATTATTGAAAAGGACCCAAGAGACTAAACGAAAATGTACACGCCCAGGAAGAATACCAACAAGGACTTGATGGCTTCATCGTTAACAGCATATGTTTATACTCAATGAAACAAACGCAGAGAGTTAAAGGAAACACGTGTTTCGCACAAACGATAAAAGTACAGATCAATATATGAAGATGAATAATGCATGCTTTGATCAGTTAATAAATGCAACAGTGATCTGAAAATCTTATGGCACTTACCTCTAAGATGTCTCACCAACACCCATATGTTTCAATGCACACATACACACGCGCATTATATGGATGTCAAATACACATTAAAGGTGCAGAGGTCCTTCTTAATGCCATTCGCCATCAGCAAAAATAAACTATTTTGCGGCATGACTACCACTGAGTATGAGGCGATTATTATTATTCAAGCCTTGGTGAACATAACGCACTAATTCTTCCTCCGAGCCAGCATCAATATCTGCACAATAAATCAGATCTGTCAGATTCATCTTCCCGAGCATTATCTCTTCTGATGGAAAACAACAAATTACTGAACATACTATGGTTCAGTCACTTACCATATACACAGTCAGTACACAGTGTCAACTTTTTGTTCTTCATCAGATACGCTTGTGAAAAACCAGGAGTGCAGAGAAGACACAGTCTCACTGCTAGAAGTGACTTGTCTTTGTAACATTAAACCCACCCGCAGCACGCTTGGAAGAATTCATTATAACTTTCAACATTGATGCAACTATTCATGAGCAACGAGGCAAAGCTATTCAGATTACATTTGGCTGCTTTCTGCAATGGAAAGATTTCCCTAATCTAAGATACACGTCTGTCATTTCTTTTTCAACAATATCTAATATACGTAATACAAACCTGCTGATGTGCTGCTGTCATTTGTCTACTTGATAGTGGAGCAGTTTTCATGTGGTAGCAAGACAGAGAAAAGGCGAACTCAGAGAGGTTTTTTTTTTTTGTCCCCTGGGATGTTTGCAAATCTACTTCTGAATCACGTTTTTAAGTTTAGACAAGCGTTCTGGAGCTGTTACAAGCTCCTCCTGCCTCCCTGCAACCCTCTTTCCCTCTCTTTGCTTTTCACACGTGTGCTTATTATCCTCAGTATGACAGCCACTCTTATAAAACAGCAGCTCACTCAAAGCTGCTGACATACATTTGAGAAGTCAGGCCCAAAGCGTGTCGGCTCGTATCGCTACAGCTCACCTAAGATTACTGAAACAACATGTGTAAGTGATGAAACTTGCACAAGTTATTCAGAGCTACTTAAATGCATATCCTTAAATGCATATCCTTAAATGCATATCCTTTCTGCCCCAAAGAAATTACTATTAAGTTATGTACAGGTACAGTTTGACAATAAACATAAAAGACAAAAATGTCTTTTACTGTCACTGGCTGTTACAATAGGTCAAAATAATAAAATAAGCTCATACTGGAAGATCTTTATTGTCACATGTGACTATGGTATTAAAGATATAGAATTTTCTAGGGTTCATACAATGAATCCAGATCTGGTAATAACTGCTTAGCAATGAATAATATTTGTTAAGGAATTTTGCAGCCATTATTATAATTCATAAGTCAGCAAAAAAAAAAAGCAAGACAGGCAAGCATAGCATGTATTAGGCATTTTATTTCTCTCCGGTCATTGCTTTACCCGGTCTCATACATAAATCATGCTTGTCATATATCTGCACCATACTCCGCTTATACAATTTAGGCAGATATGACATAGCTATAAATAAATGTATTCACAAAACAGGAAAATATGTTGCCAGATGGTTCCTTTTTAGGCGATAATTCATGCATGATAATTCATTTAGGTCCAAAAGCCTATGTACATTCACAAGAAAAGGTAAAATAAATATTTGTATGTTTTTAAAAAAAAAAACAAAAAAAAACTGCATATATGTAATGACATTTTACACTGTTAAACTCGTATAATAATACATTTTCAGTTACCTGAAACTCATTGTGTAAATAAGACAAAACACACTTAAATATCATGATAATCCCTTCATTTGTGACACCTGAGAACTCCACTGACGGAACTAAATTGTGACATTCACAATGAGAAGTGCAGTGACCAGTTGTGGCAAAACGTTTCCTTCCCCATGTCTTCAGAAATCATTTCATACTTGGATAGTTGCAGGATAAGACTGTGAAATTCCCTTTTGGCTGCAGTGTACACATAATCACATAAGGCACTGAAATAGCGCCATATACAAAGGCTTATAACAGCAAATATGGCTTCTTAATCAGCTGTGCATTTGTACCCTACACACACATGTAATATGTAATATGTGAATTCAATATGTGTCTTTCAATGTTTCTGCAAAAAACAAACAAAACAAAAACCACCATCTAAAGAGATACAAAACCATACATATACACAACATAAAAAGTACCCTTGTTACAAAGGACAACATGGAAAAATGCTCTCAACGAGCACATCAGTATGTATAGTTTGGACAGACTCTTGGAGAGGAGAATGTGAGGTACAGAAGGCAATGGTTTACAGGCAGCATCTGGACAGATATCACGCTGCGGGGCCTGTGAGCGTTTGTGAGGTGTCTCCTGGGCTGGACCAGTGCATTAAATCTCTGGAGTATCTACTGGAATTTTATAGGCCTGAGGTGAAGTCTTTCTTTCAGAATTCTTTCAAGTTGCTCCAGATAAGATAACTTGTCTGCTGCCTAAAAGCTAAAGGCTAATGGCTCTCCCTCGTCACTGCACGCTACCTGAGAGATATGCAGGAACACGGAGGAATTTGTTTCTCTCTGATGTCTGGCAGCGTAATCTCTACGGTTCTTGTAACCTGCAACCTTCTTCTTGTGATCCAGTATGTGTGTGTGTGTGTGTCTGTACTTGTACTTGTGTGTTACACTAATGTTGTTTGGTGTGTGTATGTGTGTGTGTGTGTGTGTGTATGGGTAAACATCTCACTTCCTCCATATAAATCTGGCCTGGAAATCCCACCCTGACACCAACCCCTTCTCAACATACACACATTGCATTCTAAGCTAACTAAATATACATTATTATCATTATTATACCCTTGCCTTGCAGCTGCAACCTCATGGCCGCACTCCCATAACTGCTGTCCTCTTACTGCACAGAGGTTGAGATCATTAAAATCTAAACATACGTGCCTTTTTTAAACATTTAGCAAAACTATTTAAACTTATAGTATCTACATGCAGCATCATTTTCTAGGCTGCTGCAACAACCTGGACTCTTCTTTCTGCTGTTCAGCTGGAAGGGGACCTACAGCTGCAGTAAACAGCTGAGAGATGCAGGACGAGTACGGTAGCCTAAACACAATGCAGCTGGTTGCAAGTTAACAAAGTTAACCCAGAGGTGAAGTGTTGCTAAGTGGAAGAAGCCAGACTCACAGGCTGGATATGTTTACAGCAACATCTGGTTGGGAAATACATTCAAAGTAAAAAAAAAAAGAGCATTTCACTGAACTAATAAAGTCTAAAATCTATTGTATGTATCCACAAACCTAGACTGGAGCTATGAAAATCAAAAAAAAAAAAAAAAAAAGATGCACTGCTTGGAGACACCTCATTGCATCATGAAAGCATCATTAGACACAACTTACTGAATTGTTCAAAAAGAACATAGTGTGTGGATGTATGGATGTAACACATGCAGTGTGGAGATATGACAGATAACCAAAAATGGAAGCTACAAACAAGAGACATTGTGCAGTGCGTGCTATTGACAATGAAACCCTTAAGCTATATTACAATATATATATATATATATTATAATACAAAAATAAATGGCAGGTACAATAAATAAGACTTTTTTTTATCCTGTTATGTACAATAAATACACCTGATTAATTTACAATATACACACATGGGAGTAAAAGAGGTCACGTGAAGGACGGGTTAGAGCTCTGAGACGGATGTAGCACCAAAGAGGAGGGACGTCTTGACAACAGATGAGCACCTGAAGATGACTGCCAAGATCAGTAAAAATGGTTGCTGAAAAATACATGTACACATAGATAATAAATTATTTTTTTGAAGACTGAATATAAGATAAGAAAACATAAGCTTGATTTATTCATTTGTTTTACTATTATTATTATTACTGATCATCCTTTATGAGAATTAAAAGCAATATTTCACTTCACAGGTTCCAGACACGTATTTTGAACTTTAGCGGTGGACATTTTTTTAGTATCTAGTAACACTGATAGTGCCTTTAAATAATTTGAATTGAAATAATGTTGTCATAATTATAAAGAATCTCAAACCTATTTCATAGTGTTAGATCTATTCCACTGATACAGGCAGATTGGAGCCAGAGGACGGAGTACATTTACCGCAGTAGCCTCCACACATTCCTGACACTCTGCTTCCATCCTGTGGACACAAGGGGAATAACACAAGTTATGTGTGATCGTAATTGTTGCTTATTGAATTCAATTTCTATGTGCGGTGTCAATTGTCATTGTTAAACAAATGTCATTTTGAAGAAAAAAAAATATGATAATGAATGAAGGTTCTGTTATTTTCAAGTAGTCACCACTTCAAAAGTTATTTGCAGCAGGGTTGTTTTGGTGCCTCTGAAAAGGGCTTTTTCTTTTCAAAACGTACACAAAGATTGAGGCCCGCCAAGCAGGCTGGCACCAAGTATGAATTGGTTAATCACCACTAACAGAAAGCAGAGAAATACAAGCTAATTTATTACTAGCACTTCACTAGCATCATTTACATGCAACACAATGGGTGGTTTCATGCAAACATCTAGAAGCACACAGGAAATGGCATCGGACGAGTAGGCCAAAAGCACTATCCCACGCCATGACAGTCCCAGCATGCAGTGAGTGGTTTGTCTGATCTCCTCTGGAGTGCTCTCTCTGTCCCACTGTCACAACCTGGCTTTATTTAAACTGCCTTGGAGTGCCCAGAGCGAGCCGGCTGGCTACAGATATCAACTGTGAACACTTCTTGGCATCTCTGCTGCCTCCTGTTTTGGGGTTGCCAAAAAGCACTCTTCAGCTTGATTTCAAAAGGGGAGGGTTGGGGGTGCACTTGAGAGAGCAGCTGCCCGAAAGGGGTCCTTTCTCTGTGGGTCTGGGACTAATGCCTACAGGGGGCTCTGAAACCAGCTCTGAGGACATGAGGGAGGAGGGAGTGGAGAGGGTTGGAGAGTAAAAGGTATAGTAACAAGATGGAATAGAGAAGATGAGCCAGAACATTTAAAAGTAATGCCACATACCAGTATGTGGCATGTTGCCCATACCTGTGATTTTTGTACATCAGCCACTGCATAGTTGCCCTGGGTGATCCACGAGGTGTCCTCAGCCACCTTAAAACCTGTCCCTGAGAGGTTGATACTAAACCGCCCCTGAAAGAAGAGCAAGAGAGAGAATATGAATAAGATACAAGAGATAGATAGATATGTGTTTAAAGATGCATTAGAAATGACGAACTCTTGCTGTGTGCTTTGATAAAGAGATTTCTAAGGGTCTAATTTTACCATGAGCAGCAGAAGGAAGGTGGGAGTAAAGCATCAAAAAAAGCACAAGAGAAGGAAACAGGATCAACTTAGATATTTCCCCTCAGAGGGCTTTCAAAACACACACAGTGCAAAGTGAATTAGACCCTGGGATTGTGAATTCTCACCCATAGTAAAGTTATGATGCTTAATGGACTTGGACTATGACAAGTACACAGTATAATCATACAATCAAACAGCTGTTGTCGTTCTCACCTGTGGACAGTGGGCGGCGCTGTAGCAGTCTCCAGCTGTGGCAAATGGAATTCTCTTGCCTTCACGGGTGAAAGCAAACTGCCAATCTGTAGCTGAATAACAGGATAAAGCAACAATTTAATCCAAGAAATTCTTGAAAATTTGCAACAGAATTAACCTCAGACGAACTTCCACGATGATAGCTTTCATCTGCTGATGTTTTTTGACCTAAATCCAGTCTCAGTATAACTCCGTCTAGTTAGAGCGGTTTCATTGAATCTGCTCAAGCCTCGTAATTGTGTGTTGCTTAAGTGAATCTTGCAGACATCTTGAACCCATTAACCCATCATGAGCATAATTAAATGACAAAGGAAGTTCTTATTTGAGAGTAACTGCAGAAAGGCAGGAGGCTTTAAAATTTTTATGACATATAGTGAGAGTGATGGCACGTATTTTCGTAATTATCACAGGATGCTGTTGCGTGTGTTTCTGTGTGTTGTACCCTCATCAAGCATGTGTGCGAGCAACTCACTGATAATGTTCATCTTGTTAAGGTCCAAGCGGACTTTGGAGAAGGTGGTGATGCCAGCGGCGGTGTAGTCTCTCCGACAGTCACAGTCTTCTCTTCTGGAGCTATTGGCTGGGCACTGGGTGGGGTCGTTGAGCCTAGGAAACACACACACATACACACACGATACTCAACTTTACACTTCTGTGGAATTTCTTCATTTACAGAAAACAACGTTTGCCAGGAGTCACTTGGCTTTTTGTAATGAAACAGACTGTTCTTATTGTTATCCTGTGAGCTGTTTACCTGAAGCCAAAGATCTCTGAAAAATTCTCCCCTTCTCCTGTCGTCAAGGTGATGTACTCCTGTGGAGTCTCTGTCTGCATTCCTGCACAGTAGACCTGAGGAGGAAAAGGCGGAGGAGAAGTAACAGGGGGAAGGAGATGTGGCATCCAGAGGAGGGAGGAGTAGGTCAGTAAGGGTGAAGGAATGGAATGGAGGTGGTAGGAAAGCCGGTGAAGATTGTGTTGAGCAGGTGAAGGAAAGGAGGAAAACAAAATATGTTAAGACCTGTTAGGGCTTCATAGATAGCTCTTGGTGCATTTAGAAAATAATGAGATCACATAATCTTACCTTGAGTGCTTTTCCTTGAACATTGAGAAAGTGTTCGCTGTCTGCGGTGTCGCTGTTCAAGCTGCGGACATCTTGACAGCTAGAGGGCAAACGGCCTTGGAGACACGAAAGAAAGGAAAATAAATCAGTATAGTAAAATAAGTAAGTATAGTGTGTATGCAAGAATTCGACAAAGGACAGACATTGAAGGGGATGTAGAAAGGGAGATTTCTGTTTCTGCTTTGATTATAAAGCAGTTCTAGGTGCATCTATGGCTCTACCTAGGTATTTTTGACCATAAAACATGCACATGTTTGTAAATAGACCATACATATTACATAATATGACCTCTTCAAGGCTGTATACAAACACATGTGCACACGCACACAAATGTCAATAGTAAATTCAAGTGTGACAAATCGCTGCCCTACTGAAGGGAAGTAAATATGGTGGGAACCAAAATCTTTTATGCTTGTTTCGGATTATAAATATTTCACTAAGGGCCAAATCTTAGAGATGACTGGTTCAAGTCTAGGCAGACGTAATGCTGGAATTTGGGATGCCTTCAGTTGACCCCATGTCTAACCCTGATAGCCTTGAGCTTTGTTCACCAGCAGCAGTTTTCTCATGTACTCACAGCTTGGATTTCTGCAGACTTTCCTGGCTTCTGGCATGGCGTCTAGAGAACACCTATTTCCACCATCTGCTGACACGCACTGCACCGTCCTTTCCATCACTCCATCTCCACAGCTCGCTGAACACTGGCGGGGGAAGGAAAAGAAGCATGACAGCGTGAAAATACAGCTTGTGGATGGCAGTCTGTCAGCTGGAAGGCTGCAATATTAATATCAGCAAATAATGCCACGATCTAGCAATACAGCAAGGAACCTCTGTCTGTCTATATAACATCTGATCTGTTTCACACTTGGTGTGTGTATTACTGGGAACGCAAGGCTTCCCAGCTTCTGCTTCTTCACTTCCTGTGAAATACAGACAGCACCACTCTGCCATTGCAACCCACATTGTGGTCAAGGATTACATCCATAGTGATAATAACCACTACTCTACTAAGCTCCTCACACAGGATGTGAACAAAAAAAAGAAGCAAATCATTCATATGACATGAGGCATTTAGGGAACATCGTGCTTTCTAGGTATTGAGAAATCAAACAGGCACATTGTGAATGGGCACTGCACTAGTACTGATAAACGACTGGACAACAACAACAAGAGTCTGGACATGGAGTCGCTCACCAGTCCCCAGATTCCAACCCTCCACTCCTGTGGCTGTGGACAAGGGGCCAGATTGCAAAGCATATAGCTTTCAGGGGGAGTCCCGGGACAGTTGGACAAAGACTGATGGCCGTATTCATAGTTGTCATTCTCCACATGCACCTCGCTACAGGAGATGAGACGGTGGCGGTAGCCCTGACCGCAGCTGGCTGAGCACTGGAGGAGAGAATAAATCACTAGCATGAAATAACAACAGTATTCCACACAGGAAACATGGGTGATTTCTGTCATTTCCACATCACTGGATTTGAAGATGATGATTTAAATAAATGGTCATTTTGAAGAGAAAAGTATTGCCTATTCAAAGCAAACTGACTTTTTTTTTTTTTTTTTTTTTTTTACAATTAACACCTCAAAGCCTTTGGTGGGACCACATCGTCGAGGTGGCACGCAGGTTTTCTGCTTCTTTGGCTCTCACCTCAGTCCATTCTCCTGTGATCCAGACGGATTCACAGGCGTGGGTGTTGCAGGTCTCTATGACTGGAGGTCTAATCTGGTTCACACAGTACATCTCATGGACCTCCTTGTGACTGTAGTCCACACACTGCAAGACTCGCCTCCGGTGGCCTGATCCACACGACTTAGTGCACTGTAGGGGAGACGGGACAAAGACCGGCCTGTCACAGAGATGCCAAATCACGTACAAGTGGTGTTAACATTAACACTTTTCTTTATTATAAATACAACATAGGTCTTTGTTCTTCATATTAGAAGCAGGGATTATTTAAAAAGTATAAATGGATAAAGTGTCTGAGATTTGTATGTTGCCTTAAGTCTCAGCATCCAAGACTGCTGTCAAATACAACCACTTTGCTTGATGTAATATAATGTGCATTTGACCCATCGCCCCAGGCTAAATCATTCCATAGGATTTCTTCTCTCAGATTTGTCATTTTTATGAAAAGTTAATAAAGAATACTAAAGATGAAAATGTTGTTTAAAGACTGATTCTGATTTGTGGGAGTCAGAGTAAATGCATAATGCATAAAACACGTAGGCACGTTAACCCCTGCCAGGTGAACTGTTGTAATTACTTCCAGCTGTTAATTGGGACGCCCAAGCAGGGAGCTCCAAACACTTCTCCAGACTAATTACACTCTGCTTTCAGAGAAGACATGTCATGCTGCTCAGTGACCCAGATTCAAAACCACTTCACCACAGTGAAGACAAACCCCTGCTGCAGCTGCCTGCTCTAATAATGCAAACTCTCAACAAGGATCTGTAGCCTCGAGCCTACAGAAAATTGCTGAATGTTACTCAGCAGGAATGTACCCGTTAAACAACTTTTTAGCAACGAGAAACTACCCCCTCAAAAACCGGCTTCATGACGCCCCTGGTAAAGCATTGTTTCCCCCTTGTTTTAAAGCCTCTGAAACATGGGTTTTGATTCTTGGGAATTTCACAACATCTATATATATGAAACAATGAATGTTAAAAGTTTGGGGAGAAAACATAGTATCATCATCAAAGGTTTAACTGAAAAACTGAAAATCTGGCAGCATGAAGCAAACATTTACTGCTCTAACATTTTTATTAAAATATTGCTTAAAAAAAGCTGATGTTGTTCATAGATAAGTCGTGATGTGACTATTTCCAACTGACAACAAGATGTTGTTGTTGTTGAAAGTTGTTCAAACTTAAACAATAACAAAACTAGTGCTTTTTCAGGTAGGACCACAATGCAGCAACATGTAATGCTGGCATAGTTATGTATAATTTAGTTATAACAGCCACACATCACAAGTGTGCAAACTGTTCAAAGCGACTTAACCAATTATTCATTTCATAATGATGAGAACGAGGCTTCGGCTTTGTTGGGGGGGAAAAAAAGAAAGAAAGAAAGAAAAAACGCCTCATCATCTGATTTTCATCAGCTCGCCTCCTCTCCTCTGCTCTCCTCCCCTCTCCTCTCCTCCCCTCTCCTCTCCTCTCCTCTCCTCTCCTCCCCTCCCCTCTCCTCTCCTCTCCTCCCCTCTGCTCTCTGGCCTCCTGGCTGCAGCAGCAGCGACTCATATCTTCCCCAGACATGTCAGAGCAAATGTATCCTCTGCGTAGTTAAGACAGAGAGTTATGAAACCACTTTCCTTCCGTACATGCATCCACAACTTTCTAAGCCTACCGTCTGCCAGTCTCCTTCTCTCCACCGGTACCGGGTGGGACAGTCAGCGACCCGGCAGCTCTGGCTGGACGGCGGTCTGGAGCGCTGGACACAGCCGGACTCCAGCGGGCTGCGTCGGTCTCGAACCTGGCAGAAAACCTCCCGTTGCTGAATGCCGTCGCCGCATGAAGCTGAGCACTGAAAGCGGGACAGGCAAGACATTTGACAAAGTTTCTTCTGTTATTCACGTTTCATTTTATTCTCTTTTTTCTGCATATCAGACAGTCACGTTCGTTATAACACGAAACTATCGCGATACGCAACATGACGCGTGATATACGGCATTTTTATGTGGTATGAAGATTGACGATATGATTTATTATATAGGGTAATGTACTTGAATAAAAATATAAATTTTTATATCTATGATTTTCTATTTATTCTGCACTTTTATTTGTTTTCTACTTTCTTTGTGCTATGCATATATTATAATACCTAAATGAGGCCAACATTGAATTAGAAGCATGTCTTTCATTGACTTGTCAGCTGTGGTTTTCAATGAGTAACACGAATAACATATATTGGTGTATTATAGGATACTCTTAAGAATATGTGTTGCTTAAATAGCTGCAACCAACACAAACCAAATCAATTACTGGTAAGTTATATGTTTAGATTAACAGACAGATATTAAAATTTGTGTTTGCAGAAATATGACTGACATAGAGTTGGATTCTGGTTTTTGTCAACTTGTGTCTATACTGCAACTGTAACCTTGTTTTTATAAAATCGTATCTTCTGTGTGGAAAACATTTTCCACACAGAACACAAATAAATCATTTTTGTTTTCTGCTCTCTTCAGCCGTTAACCCGGATGACCAAAACAATCAAGATTAAATCAATGCATACATTTTTTTTTTTTTTTTACTTTTTATATCTGAATCACTGGTTTTGGCAGCGGATATTTTACGGTAACAGTATTTGTCTTTTCTCTTTTCAAACAGATGCTGTTGTTCATTCGAAACAACCACGGCACTGATGTTAAGCTGTGGATTTAACATCAAAGAATAAGACTGATGAAAATGTTTGTGTGTGTGTGTACATGATGTCATATTTCTTCAGGGTAAGGAAGCAGAAACTGATGAGCATATCCAGATGATCAAGTTGAGGCGACAGCGGATGATTAGATGGGAACCACTGCAGAGTTTTCTACATGAATCTATACAAAAACATAATCTTTTACAGACGTATTTACAGCATGTCCATTTAAATGTGACACGACTTAAAGGAACAACATTTCACTGTGCTTTATCTGCTGTGGCATCCATGCAGTTGAACCACTAGGCAGCCTGTTGCACCATGGGAAATCAAGTTGTACTTGACTAAGAACCTTGTGTGAAGTATGTTTTACTCCTGGCCTGTGTCCATTCCCACAGCTGTTTAGAGCAGACACACATCCTCTCTGACGTATGGAGCACACATGTGTTTCTGTGCTAGGACATGAGAGGAGAGGGAGAACCAGGCTCTCCAGCAGACTAGGTGCACAATGTGAGTCTACATCTGGTATGGTGACGTACGGAGGTGGATAGAATCTTTTGTAGGCCATTCAAAGAAAAGACCAACATGTGGTTTCCATTTGGAAGGCAGAAGATAGAGAGAAAAAAGTGAGGAGCTGAAAAAGAGAAAGAGTGGGCCACTGCTTAAAACAAAAACTGATCTGTGGCGGAAAGAGCAGGAGGATAGAGGAGAAGAAAGTGAGGGCCAGAGGAAGTGAAAAATATAGAGATGAGACGGGTAGATTTACACTGGCTGGACTAAATATCAGTTAATCTCAGATCAAATAGAGGGGTGAAAATCCATCCTAATGTCCTACTCTACAAACCTGTTTGCAGCCGCCCAAGGCCTATACTGCAACCTGGTAACCACCATGTGATGTGTAAAAGCACCCTGCCTTAGTTAGTGGCTTGGCATGGTGTTGTTTGCTGCAGGGTTTGCTGCAGATGTTTTTTTTACACATAGCAGTGTACATGCACACACTTGCCAGCAAGCTGGCAAGCATTAACATACACAAAGAAAGAGAGAGAGAAAAAAGATCTCCGGCAGCGTGAGAACAAGAGTGGTAGAGGAGTGTTTTATAGCAGGGTCAGAGAGTCCTACCTCTCCCCAGTTGCCAGTCTTCCACTGGGGACATCGGCTACCTTTGCATCGCTTCTGCTTGCTGGGTTTGGGGGACAGGTGCTGGCAGTTTTCCTCGGGGACGGGGCGGCCTGAGCCAGTCACGCAGCTCACCTTTCGGGATTTGAAACCTCTTCCACAGGAAGCCGAGCACTGCAAAAAGGTGTCAAAGGAGAAGAAGTTAAGTTAACTAGAAATCAAAAGGTATGTTTTGCGTTAACTGTAACTGTAAAAAGTACACACTCCAAACCGATTAAATTCAAACGTGGGCTTTTCGTTTGGAGTTTTTTTTTGTCAGCATTATTCAAGTCATGGCATGATTTGGATTTTTATAACACACATCATTTGTTGATTATCTGGCTTTAAAGTTTCAACTGAGAAAAAATATATATTTTAAAGCATGGTAAAAAAAACGGGTAAATGTTGATCATCGTGCAGAGCACATGCAAGCTACTGAGACCTAATTCCACGTGGGTAGCTCATCCAATGGCAATATGTGCCAGATCAACCCGGCAGCAGTTTGTTTCACCTCCGGGTTCACCGAGTTACTGAAAGTCTAACTGAGTGTGACAGGCAGACACACACACACACACACACACACCCAGCAGCGTTACAGGAGGGGAGTGGAGAATGGATGGATTGTGCTCGGATAATCAAAGGGGGCGTTGCGTTCGGGGATGGATGGAAAGCGACAGGCTCAGAGTTGAACGAGTACGTGGCCCAGCGTGCGGTGCTGTCCTGACCAGCAAGAGACTGTACTGGACAGGAACATGCTGCGACCTCTCACCTCATTTAGGGAGGGCTCATGCAAGGAGGGGCTAATAAAATGCTTATTCCCCATTTCGAGTGGGGCACCCTTCACATCCCAGTGATTAGTGATGTGTTGCAACTATTGGAATTATTTATGTTGTTAGTGGTGCAAATGGATTATCAGTTTCAATCAATTTCAATCAATAAAAAAGCAAAAATGGTGATTTTGTTTAGTTTTGTGCCATAAAAATAAAGAGACTAGAACATATCATGATGGTGTGGTTTTGTTTTGGGGATACTGTTGTGTTGAAATTGTAATAAAAATTGAAACACAGATGTTGCTCATTTGACGCATGTGTCTTTCTATGAAATGTAGCAAATATGAATAGATTGACTCTTATGACATGTTTTAGATGCACATTGCTGAGACTAAAAAAGGGTCATTATGGTGGAGTGTTGGCATCAAATTATTAAAAGGAAGGTATTTACCATCTAAGGGGGTCTTCTGGATTGTTCTGTTCAAACATCAGGTCATCCCTCAAATTTTATATACTTATAACAAGGCCTGGTGTTACACTGCTGAAATACCCTCAGAATACCTTGGTAATCAAATTAAAACACCATGTGCTAACTTTGCCCACGGGGTCTCTGGAGTTTTGTAATTATCCAGAGCAGTGCACCAACACAAACATAAAACTGCTCACACATACTTAAACTTAACATTCCTACTCGATCATGTAATGACACGTGAGCATCATTTTATTTACATCAAACAATACCATATGCAAATAGTTGACAGTGCCCGTCACCAATTCATAATTAGTTTGCACTGACATTTATATTCACCGTTCAGAGGATGATCCGTGGAATTTCAGACACAAAATGCTCAATTCAAATCATACAACTTTATTTACAAAAAAGAAGAGGCTACACTTCTGTCGACACCATGTCAGATGAAACACCTCTAAATACACTGCTTTCCAATGTCAGCATAGTGTTTGGGAACCCTGTTGAACACCTAAGCCCCCCCCCCACCACCACCACACCACCCCTTCAGGATCACAGCAATTTCCCAGAAATCTGTGCTGATGGGATGAACCGGGAAGGGGCCCCTCCCCAGATCAAACGTGACCTTTGACCCCATCAATACGCCACTGCATTGTCTTGCTGACGGCCCTCCTCATTCGAGTCAATGTCACTAGCCCCCACATCGGTACACTGTCATCGACCCGCATTCGACCAGAGTAGAGGGGCCTGACAGAAAGGGGCAAAGGGCGCTGGCGACTTCACAGCAGAGCACGCGTCACCAGGCGCCCCCAGAAAGGCCGGGGTAGGCATTAAAAGTGAATGAACACAGTAAATGAGATGGGAGGTATACTGAGGCATTGTCACACAGGACAAAGATTTACCTTGATGAAAAGAGCTTTGAACTCCTGCCACAGACGGTAAAAGCATGATCGCTCAAAGAGGTCAGCAGAGGCCCTGACCGCATAAAATAACAAGGATATTGCTCAGTGATTTGTGCATTTTCATTCAGGAAAAACACCCTGTTGAATAGACTGGCGGGGAGGACTGCCTTATAAGCTATTTGGCAGGCTTTTCATTTGAAACCTTTTAGCCAAAGCCACAAGTAACACACTAAATAATATAGGACACTTCCTCATCCATACATTTCAATGTAACTCTAAGCAGTATGACTACAACTACAACTGTGCAACAGCTAGCCTAATGAATATTGTCAGTGGTTTATCTATTTCTGACTTAACTATTTTTGTATAAATTGGCAGCAGGTTCTCTTTTTTTTATTTTATGAGTGTTGGCCAGGTCACCATACGTGACATAAATGTTTTGCTCAAATAATGAAAAAAAGCCTTTAATAGTACCTCTACTTCACTTTAATCATAACCTTTTCTGGAAATGAACAGAAATCCAACAAATCCATAAAAAAAATTAAATATTGACATAACATTATAAGTGAAGTAACAATAAATACAAGTAATTACATAAATATACAGAAATCTTGAAACACAGACTAATACTGCCATTTGTGAATAAGAGACATACAATATACTTATTTCAAGAGCCTGTTGATATGGTGTTAGTGCTGTACTGCTGTTTGCACCAAGAAGCTGAGCACAAAGAAGTCAAACTGCCAAGACTGAAAAATGAAATGAAGCAGAAATACAGAGGAAATTCTCCGTGGAGCACTAATATCGTGTTCTACTGATTCAACCTAGATTTGATTTTATGCTGCCTTTTAATCACGCATGTGGGAATCATTACATGCAATAGTTCTCATTAGTAAATGATGTGTGGTAAAAAAAAAAAAAAAATTGTACTCACTGCTGTGTTAACAGGCCCTTAAAATAAGGTGTGATGTCAGTACAGACATTTATGACCAGGAGGAGTCAACTGGGTGGGCTGCAGGCAAAGGTTGCCCCTAACCACAGATTCTGGATCAGTTTTCACTGTCCACAGTAGGATGGTAAGCATTACAAAGTGGGAGATGACACACAACCCCGGATCTGTGTTTAGGGCCATCAACTGCACTGGATAGCCTCAACAACTCATGCTTAATCTTAGCTAGCCAAAATCCCTCCAGTGATAGGGAGAGAAAGATACGGCAGGGGGGCAAATCATAACAGAGACTGAGGTAGACACATTAAGTTGGCTCAGAGTAAGAGCTCTGGATACAAAACACTATAAACTTTCCCTGTGGTCACAGGTATCACGTGTTCAAAATACAACATTTTAATAGGCCATTGTCTTAAAGGTTAAGAAAGTTGATTGATGGACATTCAAAGACACATCGGCGTTATGTAATCAAATTTGACACACTTTGCATTTCACTATGTGATCAATCCACAAAGTGCGAATGGAATGAAAGAACACAATACGGTAAGAGGCAGCATCAAAACACACACCTACCCGCTCCAAAACAACATTGTGATGGTTCAGTTTTGATATTTATACCTTACGTCTCCCCTTGTTTGGCCAAAGCACCACTGTAATGTAGGTTATCATAGTTTAATGGCTAGTTGAGTTGTGTTTTGTTCCAAGTGAGGTATTGTTGAGCATAGCATATTAAGCAACTCCAAGTACTTACTGTACAAAGCAAATATTAACTAACACAATATAAATACACTCATATCAAGCACCTTTGGAGGAGAAAGTTTTTAAACGTATTGTTCGGCCACACTAAGAAAATCTGGGTCAAAACCCTCTGCCAAACTGGAATACAATGGCTATTAGTTCTAATTACCACAAACTCAGTGAGACACTTTATTTTACAGTGCTGGTACAGCTGCTGTTTCCTATAGAACAATGATACTGGACGTTTCAGGAACTTTTGAGTCAACATATGAATGCTCCAATGTCAATGTCAATTTGGGATCGCACCACTGTCGATTACATAGCAGAGGGTAAATACAGTACATAAACTGTAAAATAAAGTGTCTAAATAAGATTAATAACTTCTCTAACAAACCACATGTGCCTTAAGACAAATTGAATTCTTGATACAATAGCCATTTCAAAGATGTATAGAGTACAAAGATGTGTATATATATATATATAGTACATAGCCCAAATATAGTCTCATGTAGGTTGGTGCTTTAAATGTTAATATCAGAACATCAAACCGTATTGTGTAGCACCACATATTTGGAGATTATGGGTCATATTTGGAGATTATGGGCCATTCTTTGGATAATAAATGAACAAGGCATCGTACTGTATATTCCTGATATACAAAAACATTCATCAGTATTTGCATATGAACAACGATTGGCTAAATGTGCGAATACAAAGAGCTAAGACACAAAATAAATCACTTTTTTTAAAGTTAATGCTATGTACAAAAGATAAAAAGGAAAAAAATATCTTAATAAATTATCTTTAAAAACAATATTTTACAAAACTAACTTTGATTGTGATACAAAGTGATCCTGAATTTTTTCAATACTAATACAAGGCTCAACAACAGTTTTATGGTAACTAGAACTGACAAATAAAAGTTCTTATGGTCACAGCTGTCACTGAAGCATTGTATAATGTTGTACTTTTATGGCATATTGCAATTTGGTGTATCTTTTGCCATTTAAGAGCAACAGAAATTAACTTTCCAAATGTCTTGAGGAAACGTTGATCAATCGCAGGCACCAGAGAGGGAACAGGAAGTGGAGAGGGTTAAAGTAAAAGTGGAGCCACAGGGGCACAGTATATGTTCTCCAGTGCAAAAGCACCATAGACATCCTGCCTTTTTAAAGACTGTTTGTGAAAGAGTAAGACTACGGGTATGTGGAAAAAATGTGAGGTTGAAAAAGTTATAGAGTATTTTTTATGAGCGTACCGAGCTCCATGGGTCTGTGCTCCAGTGGGGGCTAGAAGGGCACGGCTGAGTATTGCACTGCTCACGATCTGGTGGCTTGTCATGGATCTCGCAGCTCAGATCATTGAAACGCTCACCATTTGGACGCTGACATACCACCAGCCTCGTCTTTATCCCACCTCCACATGGCTTGGTGCACTGAAGACAGCAGGAGGAGAGGTTGTGTTTTACAGTTGGGCATGGGAAAAAGATTTGAATGTGAGCGAAAAAAAATTAAAACAAGGGCTGTTGTTTTTTTTTAATGTGAAAATAGATCTGTCTTAATTATTCAAACACAAATGAGCATCCCAAATTTTCTCTAAACAGCAGTAAAGTGGTGTCTGGCTTACCTCTCCCCAGTTGCCATAGATCCACTGTGGACATGGCCCTGACTCACAGGATCGCTGCTCACTGGGCCGGCTGCGATCCTCACAGCTGTTGGCAGGGTAGCCGTTCTCATCCTGACACACTACGACACGTCGCTGAAAGCCTCCTGCACATGTGCTGGAGCACTGTTGTCAGAGAGAGAGAGAGAAGTGTGCACAATGTCAAACAGATGCATGGTGTAAAGGTATAAATGATGCCAAGAGGGATATACTGTATATTATTTACATTTAAACATGATACAATTGAAACAATACTAAGATACATCTCATGTCAAATGCGCTGCTATATTAAAATACATATCCTCGGGACAGAGGAAGGAAGAGTCACCAGAAATATCTTAAATCACATCGCAGAATTATTTGAAGGGAAAAAGTTATTTTTGGACAGAGATTATTAAAAAACATCTGAACAATACAAAGAAGGAGATCCATGCGGAGGATGGGGGGGGGTCACGCTATCCTGTGGTGTTACGTCACAATGGCTGTGGCCTCGTCTTAAAGAAAGAGTGCAGGAGTCTGGAGAAATGAGCTTCACTTCATTTGTCAAAAGTCTGCATCACGTTACAAGAAGGTGTTGTGGGTTCATACAGTGTTATTAAAGTATATGCCAGACTTTATTTCACTTCAGTGCTTAAACCATCCAAAGTCCCTCCACAAGTAAAGCAAACAATATCATATGATACATGATATATATGATACAGACAGTATCATAAGAGCAACTTTTATTGGGACACTAATCCTGCATACACAAACCTTTGGTTCATTTGACAGAAATCTCAACATATTTAACACAACAGCTGTCTCTTTTGTATTTAATGTTATATTACTACAGTCACGTGGTGGGTTGGGGCTGAGGACGAGGAAGGCTAATTTTGCCGCAGTGGTGCCGCATCTCTCGCTGCAGCATCCCTACCTTCAGGTGGTTGGCAACCTATAGGTCAACTTGTTTTGTTGCAATAATTTACCTTTTGTTTTTTACTGTGTTGTATTGATGTATGAGTATGATTTTCTTTAAGCATTAATGAGGCGGCTCTCAGTAATTGTAAACGTTTCAGAACTAAAACTATAGATGGACAGGACAGAGGAGACTCTCTGGAGGAAACTTCTCAAATAATCAATAATAATAATAATAAAATAATCCTTTTAATCCAGCTCTGATGGAGCTCAGGATTTATCAGGAGGACGGCTTCTTTACTCCAAACAATTTCACTGTAAATAAACCTGGATTGTGTGTCTGTGTGTGTAAAACAGAATATTAGTTACCATTAGATCTTGACTGATCCTGTTGGCGTGTCTGGAGATTTAAATAATCAATGAAGTTACGCTGCTGTGCCTCGTGCGTAAATGCTCACAGCGTCTCTCTCTGAACGGGGAGACACAGTTATTGTTGCTGCTGTGGGGGGATCGCTGCAGGTATTAAATCGTTTGCCCCCAACTGAAATCGTGTTCCCACGACCTTGATGGGCTGCTTAAGTGGTACACTCACTCTTTTCGTTTTTTGTATAACGGACTGTTCAAGTGGCCCGCAAAGCGACGGGGCCTGCATGGCTGAGTATGAATTTAGGGACGGCTTAGACTTCTTCAGCCTACATTACCCGCCGCTCCTGACTGCAGCCGGAGCAAAACAAGTTGTGTCATTATCCCACTTGCTTAAACTTTCTCTGGACTCTGGATTGTTGAGATAAGGGCTTGGTTGCACAAGATAAACATGATATTCTAAATGTATGGCCCCAGATAAAATGGTTTGTTGACCCTTGTGATGTGATGGTGCTGTTTGTAAGATGCCTCACCGCGCCCCAGGGTCCAGTCCGCCATTGGTGGGATTGGCTACGGGGAATGTTATTCCTGGCGCTGCTGTTGGGTGAGGACGGGAGAGGTCGGGACTCACTGGAGCGGGACGGGCATTGAGACATGGCGCAGTCCTGCTCTGTGGTTGGACGATCGTCTGGGTCACACTCACTAGTATTCACTTCTTGGTCACTGAAGTTGACACACAGTACCTGCCGTGTTGTCTTCCCCTGGCCACAGGTCACGGAGCACTGAAAACACACACACACACACACACACACATACACATTATTTAAAAGATATCAGCATCCACAAACAAGAGTCTTTCAAAACAACCTGTGATTGCTGTGAATTGATTGCTGTGAACTCTTGAACCTTGCTCACCGCATGAAGGCTGAGCATCGAGTGCATCGACTTTTATAACTAGTATTATTTTTGGACTTCATAGCAAAAGCTATGTGTGTGGCTAATAAAATAAGTTTGTGTGAATCTATTTTGATATTAATGGTTTTCTTTTTGTTGGCTCTTCCTCTTCTTTCTTCATTTCTGCCTTTTTTTTCCCCTCTTCGCCCTTCCTTTTCATTCCAAGATATTTAACTAGATATTTCAGATATTTAGATAGATAGAAGATATTTAATTTCAGCTACGTGTATGTCATCTTATATTATCAGTCATTACCCCAAAGTCTGTGACCACAGACGACACTCAACTTGACACCTGATGATTGTAGCTACTGCATATGTCCACCTGTAGACCTCATAACTCCCAAGATATTTAAACCTTTTCAATGGGAGACAGCAACTAAATCCTTGTCTCATGATCTGTTTCCTATTGCCTCAGTTACAGAGGTGTTGGACCCATTTCCAATTGCTCGACACTTGGCTGAAGAGCCATTTAGAGGCCTGCCGGAGGCCAACAACAGATGGGACCAGCAGAACTATGTCAACTACATACAGATGGCATCCCATCTTGAAGTCACCAACGTATACGCGTCCCACGCCTCAGCTGGGTTATAAAAATGTGCCTAGAAACTTCACAAACTTTATCTGATTAAAGTACACATCTCTCTTTAGAAAAATAACACATGCCAGATCTTCTGCCAAGCAATAATGATGTCACACTCAGCTCCTCCCTAGCAGAGTCTTCTTTCTGTCTTGCATAAGGTGATCTGTTAAACTTATGCAACAGCTGTCTACACTAAAACCTCGCCTGGGATTACAATATCCAGAGGTTTACACTGCTCTGTCAAAATGTTATGGATTTTACGTGATTATAGATACTATAAAAAGGTTTTACATACATATAGTCCGTGTATATGATGTGACACAAATTGAAACTGTTGGATAACATACTGTAGCCTGTCGGGCCCTCAGAACAATAACAAAAGTCTTTCATATTAGAGTGTTCTGTCACTGTAAAATAAAGCTGCCCATTTTGCTTTGTAATTTCTGTGTGTGTGTGTGTGTGTGTGTGTGATAAGCTTCTGAATTTTTGGCCTTGGGATAAACTATTTCCTTTTGGGGTTCAATGAGTGTCTTTGGCTTGTGTATGTGTGTGTGTGTGTGTGTGTGTGTGTGTGTGTGTGTGTGTGATAAGCTTCTGAATTTTTGGCCTTGGGATAAACTATTTCCTTTTGGGGTTCAATGAGTGTCTTTGGCTTGTGTTTGTGTGTGTGTGAGTGTGTGTGTGTGCGCGCATGGTGACCAGACCTGCAGTCTGGCTGTACTGTATCACTAGAATGCTGATGAAAACCATCTGTAAACAAGGCTGGAGCCCCTCACTGCAGCCCCTTGCATCTCCTAGCTCCAGAAAATTGTGCCTCACTTAAGCTCCCCTCTATCACAAACACACATACACAGTAACACACACACACACACACACACACACAAACACACACACACACACAAGCTCCCTCTCTAGCCTCATTCCAGCCCTCCTCCAGGCCTCGAAACACACTTGCATCCCAGCTGCCACACTGTTCCCTGCTCACACTGACATAGTGCATGTGGACACTGATAGTTAGTGTTGGTGAAAAATGGCAATATACTGAAATAACAGTATATTGGCTTTACAATCTTTAACAGGAAACTTTATTTTTTCAAATTTCTACTTATTTGAAACTGTTCTCTACAACATTGTGTGAACTAATGGAAACTAAAGCAGCGTAACATTTTTTGAGGTCATGTGTGACAACTGTGTCAGCTATGACTAAATAAATGATGATGACGGGTGCGTATTTTACCACGGTCCACTCCAGCACTTTCCACTGTCCACAGGCCACTACCGAGCACACTTCTCTGGCAGGTGGTTTCGGTAGATGGGCGCATGCTGACTCCTCTGCCACACCACCCTGGTTGTCACGGCAACTCACGTAGCGCATTCGTGTCCCTTTGCCACAGCTGGCACTGCACTGTTGTGCAGAGGAGAAATGTTAAGAAGCTGGGAACCAACACAAAGACAAATGTACTGAAGATGCGGCAGGACAACCAACCTGGGTCCAGGATCCAAACCGCCACTGCGTTTTGTGGCTCTGGTGGGAGGGGACTTTGGTCCCTGGGGGAACAGGGTGGCTGCTGGGACACTGGGCCAGTTCACAGTCCTGTGGAAGGGAGAACACATATACCCATTCATGCAGTGATTAACAAAATGAATATACTAACAAAATCTGTCGATGACCACACAATACTGTGAATAACACAGATCCTCTGACATGGGACAGTCACTCACGACTTAAAAGTATTTTCCTACAGCTCTACATTTGAGAGTAGTTGTGTTTCCCATCAACCCTTTCCCCCCACCTTACCAAAACAACATGAAAAGGGTCTGCCCTGTCAGTTCAAACTATGGATTGTGGCAGTAAGCCACTCAGCATAAAGCCCTGATCCCTGTCATAACAGGTCATAGTGGAGTGGTATTCAGGGCTCCAATGCCCATGCTGGCGTGGTTCAAAACTCCACCCCTCATCCACCCCCTTGTCCCTCACCTTCCGCCCTTTCCTCTTTCTCCCCCCCTATGCCCTCTGGTGCCCTCTGACCCCCAGTCTCTAGGAATGAGGGCCTTAATCGGGTCGCACAGGCTCAGAGCAGGCTCCACATTCCACACTCTACCTCCTAATGGACTGTCACATTTTACACCTATAAACTGATCAAATATATATATTTGGATTTTGTGATGACCGTATTTATTTATGTGTATACTACAGCTTTAAGGCTTTTACAAGTTATATAATAGGGTCAAGTGGTGCTCATAAATACACTCCAAACTATCGATGTGTGTAAATTACGGAGAGCATCTCCCGCCTCCACCTCTCTTCTCCATGTAGGCCTAGTCAGACCTCCATCCATGTATTGGTCCCTTTTTTTTCTAAGCCTTGCTTGTTGATTAGTGGTAGTAGGACTGGCGGCCTCGTGTCCCACTTCATGGCTGGCTGGTTAGAATCACAACGAGGTGGGGCGACTGCTTCAGGGTCACTGGCTCTGCTGGCCCAGGCACCGGAATTAAGAGCTGCTGCGACTAGAGGGGGGCCTCATCCTGAGTCTGCATGCTCAGCCCTCTGAAATAGGTTTACGCCCCACGCTGACCAGACAAAACTCTCATTCAGCTCAAAATAGGTTCCATTGGCCTTTCTGTGTCTTTATGTGTGGAACACTTTAAGAACAGATGCATACAGAGACATAGACAAAATGACATTGCACTGTCTCAGTCTTCATTATAAGTGTGTGAAGGTGACGGGGTAGCATCACTTTAGGTTCCCTGTTGGATCACTTTACAACTAGCCTGTTTTAAATATTAGTACATTTAAACACCTATCACACCGAGACTAAACTAGATCAGACAACGTAGCTTTATTGAGACTAGGTGGAAATAAAATGTGTGCATTTGTATGTGTCTGTTTTGAGTATCAAGTGTACATAAATTCTTTTATTAGTATGAATCAGTTTGAAACTCAACCATAGCAAAACTGTTTCTTCTCACAGTGGGCTTTTAGAGAAGGAGAAGAGATTTCCCCTTTACCTGAGTGTCGGTGGGTCGGGTGGCAGCATTACATTCAGTGTCTTCCATGACAGCACCGTAAGACCCAACCACACACTTCACTGCTCGCATCTGGTAGCCTGGCCCACACGAGGTAGTGCACTGGGTTCAAAGAAGGGGGAAAAAAAAGGGGGAGTGGTGGAGGAACATTAGCAACAGTGAGAATACTGAGAAAAAGGCAAGGAGGGCAAGCAGAAAGCATTCATTCATTCGGTTCATCTGAGAAAAGAAAAAAAAACAACAACTCCCACGCACAAACAAATAAAAAACAGTAAGTCAGCCCGAGCAAAGACAGGGGCTTCTTTTTCCCCTCCACTCCTCTGACAAACAAAACTCAGATAAGAATCTCACACATCAAATACACGAGGAACCTTAACTTATATACATTGTCCTTGTTGTTTTCTCCTCTGTAGCCAAGTCAGAGGGTGCTACCCCCGCGCTCTCTTCTGCCTCACTACCTCCAATGAAACAGGGTCAAACTTGTGTGGCGGCAACTTCAGCTACCATTTGACCACGCTTCAGATAACAGCTTCAAATATACCTTAATATGCGCACATCCTCTGATGTTATGGGGCGGCACCAAAAATATTTCACATTTTTGGGGGTTCGGTTCTCTGTGTACATACGCAAATGTGACTTAGCTTACACACACACAGACATTATATACTGTATGCATAACCCTATATAAAGCTTTTGTAGGACATCCCAACCCAGATCATCCACATCCTTTTTATATTTATTTTGACAGGATGTGTTTTGTCTCTAAACAGGAAGGAGAATAGGGGAGAGAGCTAAACGGTGAGCTTAGCTTATCTGTGGCCTCCCTTTAGCTTGTATGTGGGGAGAATTCATCAGAGAAGTAACAGAGTTTGTATACGTCAGCCTCCGGGCTGCTAAATTATCACCTGTCTTGATTCGACTTACTTTATCTCATACGGTGAACGGGCCAATTTAAGAAAAGAATACCTGACGTCTCTATAAAGCAAACAGTGTAATTTCAGAACACTATACATTACTGTTAAGGCGGAGCTTGCTCACCTGTCCCCAGGGTCCGACCTGCCAGGAAGCACACTCCTGCTGCTGGCACGTCTGCACCGACTCAGGTTTTGATGAGCCACAGAAGCGGTCGTCTAGGCGGTCTTCACCAAACTGACACCACGTCTGGCGATGCTTATAGCCTTTCCCACATGTCACAAGGCACTAAAAAAAAGTAAAAGGTTTCAGGTTTTAGAGACAGACGTGTACAGTATATTACATAAGCACTGGTAACAACCAGTCATTGAGCCTGCTGCGAGCTCATGACAGAGGATGACCACTCTGCGTCATGTAAGGCTGGATATGCAGATTTTAAAAACAAATGGACAAAAATCAGGGCCAAAGTGTTTTATTTATGTGTGAGTATAGTGGATATGTATACAGTACAGTAGCTGTTTGTATTTCGCAGCACCACATGGGTGATGTAAAATATTTCTGGAATGCAGCCCAAAGCTCTGCAAGCTCCTTGCTCTACAATGTATAAACTGTACAGCAGTTAAGCACATCTTACCCTGCAATGGCAGATTTCCCAACACTTACTGTAGTGGAAGAAAGGGGAGTAACTCGCGCAAAGCTGAGACATGCACAATCAACACTGGAGATTTTACATTTGACCCAGATTATGGCTGTTTTATTTACACTATGAACCCATTCCTCTTTACACTGAATAAACCCACCCACATAAACATGGGAAGTCTTCCTTAGACATACAGTAAATACATGTATATGCACAGGCTTTATGTAACTCTACGGCTATTTAAACTCACATATAAACATCTCCTCTCCTCTCTATTTACATGATGTGAACATTCAGTGTATATAAAGGTTAAAATACCAATCATGTGACATGTACCACTTTCTTCATTAGGGCGTCTATATTTAACTAGTCTTCCTCTAAGGGCAACTGAACTGACCTCAGACCAATCGCCTGTTTTCCATTGTGGACAGAGGAATTCGTTGCAGGGTTGGACAGCCATCTTGTCCCTTTGACTGCACTTGCTCTCATCACTGCCGGCCTCCGCTGCCTTTCGACATACTGCCCCTCGCCGGCGGGTGCCGCCTCCACAGCTCTTGGAACACTTAAGTACAAACGTTTGAACATCAACAAGTGGAAACACATATATACAAACTGTGTTAAAGTGACACACAGGACAAACATTCCCTACAACAGTCTTACCTCTGACCAGGGAGAGTACTCCCAACCTCCTGGGTTACAATCTCCATGGCAAACTTCCTTGTCATCAGGTTTGCGCTGGCCGCTACAGTAGCGGTCATCAACCTTCTGCGTCTTGCCATCTGTACGGCTGATTTTGGCACAGAATATTTCCAGGGTACGATATCCCAGGCCGCACTGCGCCGTGCACTCACTCTTACGGGCAACGTGCCACCTATATCAGGGGTGATCGATGTCAGTATTTTGTACAGGACTGAGTGGCGAAATATTCGTTGATTGATGCACCAAAGGTTGGTGAAACTGCCATTACAAACCTGAGTTCACATTCTGTGTTGCAGGGCTCCGTGATGACGGCAGGTCTGGCTGTACCGTGACACCTCTGATCTGACACCACCACCCTGTCCGACTCTCTGCTACAGAGAATTTTACGCTTGCGCTCTCCTATGAAGACACAATAAAACAGGTTTGGGTGGCAGGTAAATTTAAAAAAAGTCAACAGTCTCTCATATTTGTGAGCATCCACAACAGTATTTTTTTGTCACCTCCACACTTTGTGTGCAGTGATATTAAAGAATATAAGTGCTAGTTTAAATGAACAAATGAACTGTTTTGATTATCTGAGCTTGCTCAAGTACAATACAACTTCACCTTGGCTCGTGTGTCGACATCCTTGTACTGAATCCCAGTAGCGGAGAGAGATTTAACCCTCATGTGGACCCAGGAAATAGACTCTCTATCAGTATCTCATCTTATCAAGTTCTGTAACCCAGTGCTATGAAATATTACTTCACCCCAGACTACCAGAAAGTAAATTCATAAATTGGAGAATCAACATTACTTGTTACTTGTTAGTTGTTTATAATGCTGTGTGAACTCATTGGTTTTTCTTTGGAATTTGTTCTTGGTTGTTTGAGCATGGCAGTGACAAAAAGGGAATAAAGGGATTCTTATACAAAATGTTTCAGTCATAACACACAGTAGGTTTTCGAGTTTACCTGCAATCTGCACACCCACACACACCCACATACTCAAACATATCCACAGACAAGCCAAAGAAGACAATCTGGCACAGCGTACTATGAAGTTGAACTTTAAATCGCTTGTTCCAAACCTCTATGTCTAGCATGGCCTTGTCAAGTTTAGCCAGACAATCCTCTCTCTCCTCTACGCGTCTGCCTCACAGGTTCCCACATTTCCCCCTCTCTGTTCCGTCCCATCTTTACTCTCACCACACTATTTATCATTCATGTCTTCCATCGCCTCACTTAGCCAGCCCCTTGTGCCTCCCCCTCACCTTGGCACAGGCGGCTGCACTCCTGCCAGGGGCCATAGGCATCCCAGAAGAATTGCTGAGGTTTATCCTCTATGGGGATGTTGAAGGAGTACCTGACATCTGGGTTGTAAAGATTCCCGACAGACAGCACCTAGGAAAAAATGCATTATAATAGAGTTAGAATTGGGATTTTAACATTACAGATTGCCGTCCTGCAAAAACATGTAGAGATCAAGCCCGCAGAAGCATTTAAATTCCTGAATTAAAAATATCTGCAGTCTCACTCATGCCACTTCTTCTAACTTTTCACTTCTCATGAATGTTATATTAAGGAGGACAGTTCTACCTGAACGATGATCTCCTCCTCAATGCGGTCAGTACAGTTGATCCTCTCAATGACATGGTCAGAGCCACTGTACTCAATGACAGCATTTCCTACTTTGATTTCCCTTTTAAACATGCTGACCACAAACTCTCCATTAAGCAGGAATTCTCCACGGCTATTTGATATGGCTGCAAGGGGGAAAGAAAACAACAGTCACATACAGTACTTGATCCCACTGAAACAGAGGGCCAAAATGAGTAGTATTCCATGTAAAAAAAATCAAATCATCTTTCCTTGGCTCTGCAAAAAAATGTTATAAATGTTTTGTGAAAATGACACAAGAGTTTGAGCTAAATTAAAGAATACAATAGCCTATTTTTGCTGAGCAGATTAGCAACACAGTGGCGGCCTGTTTTCATTTACAGTAAAACACATGAAGCAGACAGCAGAAAACCTTATTGGGGCAAAATAATCCCCTTTTCCTGGAGAAGTCCCATCCAGGGGCGTCCTGTTCCGCCCAACAGCCAGTCTACTGCACTCATTCATCCTAATGCGATTATGGAGCTAATTTCCTGCCTTTACTTTCCTCGCCATTTCACACATTATATTAATATGACTGTGGACAGCGGCCCTCGTTCTGGTAATCTTCCCCCACTTGGAGCCCCTAATAACTGTGCTCATAAACAAATACACACAAATACTCACAAAAAGCTGCGCACAAAGGGTGACACATGAAAAAACAATGTACAGAAGCCTGCATGTAGGGTTAGGGGTCAGCAAATATTCAAGCTTTTAGTCGAACAAACACACAGAATCCACAATATGCTGTTCTACACACAATACACATACAGACTCACGTTTGTTGGCCTTTATGGATGGTACCCTGAGGGCTATCTGAACTCAAGTATTAGCACGCTGGTACAAACAAGACATGTGGACTAATAGCTGACAAAGCTGGCACATTTAGACTGACAGACAGGCAGAACTGCAAAGAAAATAGACATCTACGCACAAACAAGACACAAAAGCTTATTAAGCTACCTGACCTTGCAGGAATGAAACCCACAGGCTTAGTTCTGGCTCATTAACGTGTTAACATGCAGAAATATATGCCAACTCCTTAGGTTTGGAGTTCATGACTTTACAGCAAAAGACAAACACCGTCACTCGCAGGCAAGCAGGGTGAGGCTAAACACACCAGTCAAAGAAGATGTATTTTCACATTTGCACATTGCTTTAGAAACACAGCTAGAAATGGCATGAAATGCAATAAAAATACTGACAGTAGTTTCTTTCAAACACTATTGACAAGTAGGGAGCATGCTGTATGCTGTGTCTTACCGAGGTAGTTATCATCCTCCGGTTTCCCTGAGTAGCTGTGTTGACGCACATCTATGTTTGTAGCACCACTGGGTATTCGCACGACTTCATTATAGCCTGTAAATGTCATGAATAGCGCACTTAGATCATTAGTAGACGGAGCTAATCCCTCGGTGCTATTTATTTTGATGAGTACAGGTATAGATGTGTTAAAGCTATAAATCAAGAGGGTCTAAAGAGCTGTCGTTTATACTTTGATGTGATAATTTAAAAAAAAGAGGCCGTCGCTCACCGTAGTGTACGATGTTGAAGGTGCCCGCTACAGTTTTGCAGGAAGAGTTGTCACCTCCACACACGCCACATTTGTCCCTCCTGGCTTTCGAGTTCAATACATGGTCACAGCCTGCTTGCTGCTCAGTAAAAAGGGAGGTATGGATAAACATTAATAAGAGAAAATACCAGGAGATATATAAATTGTAATGGGACAAATGCAGCTGAAGAGTAAAAGAATAAAAAAAAATGCATGGAGGATAAATATAAGGAAGATATAGGATAGACAGATGACAATGCACTGGTAGGCTACATATACACTTTTTTTATTTCAGTAGCTGGGCAACTGTTCCTCTTTGCCATCAGTGACCCTTAAAATAGTTACAATACAAGCTTACTAAATCTTATAAATAGCCATATACCAAATAACTGACACACATCTGAAATAAATTTCCTTCTTAAAACCACACTAGAAATGGCATATGAGCTCCTCTGCATGTAACTGCTTGTAGCAAAAGACAAGAGCTTAGCTTTATTGCCACTGCATCAATCATAACTCATTTGCCAAGACAGGCAACTTACTAAACCACAAACAAACCAAAACACTGCGTAGTTCAGCGTGTAAACAGAACAACCCACTGCTCCTTTCAAGAACTGCAGTGATGCGTGTATGTGAGTAATCAAGCTTTCAAACTAAATATTTATTTATAACAGCAGCGAGGTGCAGAGAGTCCAATTTGGCAAACGATGAAAAGACATTTTTTTGTATGGATATAGAAATGATTATGTCCACTTTAGAAATACAAGCATGTACCATGTATGAAACTCACCCTGCACAGGCCCTGGACACAGATGTCGTTGGTGTCGGGTCCACACGGCGTGCCGTCAATGACCCTGTCCCTGAGCTGATAGTAGGCCGTGCTCCCTGCCACCCTGCAGAACAGCTTACACCTGTCCTTCATCAGGACTGACAGAGAGAGACAAGCAATTAATACCCATGTCCATTATGTATTAGCAGAAAAATGGTGCGAGCGAGCATGATGCCACTGACTCACTTCCACTATATTTGGGCACCCAGCGAACATTAGGAGGTAGACCGTTGATGTTGAAGTGTCTGCCATCGAAAGCAGCACATTGCTCCTCCCTGAAGTCCTTCTTCTGCTTGGAGCAGGGCTCAGAGCTACAGGAGCGGAACTTCATTCGGCGACCCACACAATACATTCCTCCGTTCCTGGGCCTGATAGGAGAGATTGAAGAAGTAAGTGGATCAATCATTTGTCTAATTTAGTAAAAGTAAATGCTATAGTAAGCATCTTTTCCATAGTGTCCAGGTATACATGAGTTCAACGTCTATTTGCCCATTTAATGCTACTGCCCAGCATCACACACCTACCTGCTTCTTCTACATCAGTCCATTAATAGGGATGAAAGGATTCAGTGAATTCTGTTATTTACTGTACAAGGCAACAACTCTTTAACTTTGCCATCACGGCAGTCCTGTCCTGATGAACACTAGCTATGGAAAGAATTCCCTTGAGGTGGATTGATCTATGGAACATTGACTTTGGCAGCTAAGATGGAGACAAGGTCCACCAGGCATGCATGACTACAAAGAGAGGGACTACTCACACGGGTCGGTTGCATTCGCGCACAGCAATCTTGATTCCCCCGCCGCATGTCCGTGAACAGGTACCGAAGGGGCTCCAAACTCCCCATGCCCCCTCCACAGGTGCGGCGTCATGCTCTTTGACTATACACAGGCCGTGTTTGCAGTGCTACAATGAGGTATGGAAAATGAGACAAGACAGAGTAGGAACAGAGGGAGAGATTGAGGTAAGCAAGTGAAAAAAGAAAAAATGAAAGAGCGAGACAGAAAAGTCAAAAAGGGAGAGGAACAGACTGAGTGAGCACAAGAAATCCTATCCATGGAACTGGCAACACATCTATCTGCTCTCCTGTGCTTTGATGCTAATCTGGGAGAAATTATAAAGAGAAGCAAATGGAAAAACAGAGGAACCGAAAAAGACATTTCATGGCCGTGTCTGGCTGCACAGAAAACAAGAAAACGTCACGCACATAGTCAATAAATATATCTCAGCTCATAACAGGAGGATAATCTTACATTATCCAATAAACAGACAAGTTGCAGTGTTCCATGTGGTGGACTCTGGCATGGCATGCAATGGGAAGTTGGCGTAACCATGAAAAGGTTTCAACATGTGTGTGACACTGGACTGGCAGGCTCATGCCTCTTTCATGTCTTCTCCGTCTCAGTGGCAGGAAGTAAGAAAGTCCTAATTAAAAGCTACACTAAGACAGTTTTAAGAGAGAAACTCCATCATTCACAACTCCATGCCATCTACTCACATGCCAAACGTGTTTTATAACTAGAGTTTACTTGTTGAAAAGTTGATTTTTGGAAGTGTTTGGAAACGTCTTGTTATTTTTGACACTCCCTTTTTTGATTAATCGCCTGTGAACAATTTTCTGATCATGAGTCAGAAGAAAAGTTGCACGAAATGTGGTGAGCATTGTCAGATCATAACACAGAAGACGTACATGAGTATTAAACCATGTGGCATTCCCATGGAGTGTTTAAACACTTTTACCCTTTACATGTCCATCCCTTATCTAATAAAACTCTTTATTTTAAAGAAGTGTCTCCCTCCTTTCCTTTTCACTTCATGATGTTCCCATACACAGCGCTCTCTCTAAGCATGTCTTAATTTCCACATGAAACTTACCTTTCCAGGGAAGCAGTCAGTGCCGTCTGCCCACGGCATGTGCTGGGTCCTGCAGCCTCGCTGGGCTCCCTCCGGACTGGTGCACCACAGCCTGCGACACTGGGTCTAATAAACACACACAAACACAGAAGAATCTGAGACTCTAGAAAAACTGTTAGAACAAGATGCACTCAAGGCACTTAAAAATTATGTTAAATAAGACTCCAATCATCAGAAAGCCAATTTATCACACATTATCAAACATTATGCCAGAAGGCGACTCTGTACTTTCGCTGTATCAGCCATTACATTTGCCAGGTGTTTGCATGACCTGCCAATCGCATGCATGACCTTTTCTGTCTGGCTGGATGACATGAGCCAAGAAAACTATTCAACAGAGCTTAATGCTGTAAGACATTTCTGCACTATTCATTTAAAATATGGAATTAAATTCCACCTAAAATAGATTCTGCTTTTCCTCGTATTCATTAATAAAGGAGTTATTAGCAAGTTTATTAAATGTATGTTTTGTTTTGCTCAGAAGGAGAGAATGTAGTATTTTATTAAATACAGAAAGTGTCTTTAAAGGCTTCACATTAAGCTGAAAACCACTGAAGCGCATGATCATAACACAACAGGCTTCTTTCAGAGGACCTACATGTACAACATGATTAGATATGTGCACCAAGTCCACTTACCATATAAGGGCACACCTGTGTTCCCGGCCCAAATATCAATTCACACTGTTTATTCACATTGTATATCCGTCCAGGCAGCTGCTGCGAGAGAGTGTACGCCCTAGAAACGGGTTCGTCGAGCAAGCACTCACCATATCCTGTGCTATTAAGAAATAAAAATAAAATGACTTAAAAGAAAAAAGGGACAAATAAAAAAAGACACAGACAGACAGAAAACACACTCAGTACAGCTGGAGAGGTTATATTTCTGAACATATATAGAACCCCAACTGCACAGACAGTTTGTATGTAATGTTGACTGATTTCTGATTTTATTCAATCATCAGTATGTAGTAGTTGGGGGGTCGGCTTATGAGCAACGAGAGGCTGCAACAGCCCTGAAAAATGATGACAGTTTTGTGAGTGTCCGTGTTCATAACTTAGAAAGTTGTAAAAAGAAACTGTGACTGTGTGCATTGGCTACATTCTCCCTGTTGTCCGTGTGCTTTTCTGTTTATGGAAACTATTTGTGAAATCTCTATTTTTACATGACCTTACTACTCGGCATATCCCCCTTTTTCATTTTAGGTTGTTTGAGTTGTTCAGTGATATCTCAAAAATAGTAGTACGTGATCTAATATTTAGAACAATGGTGAAGTAAGGAGTACGACATACTCAAGGAACTCTGTGATGTACTTCCTGCTACACTTGGACCACATCCAAGGGTTTGTGTTGTAGTTAAGCGTGGGAGCCATCACATGTTGCTGAATCTTAACTCCGTCCTCCTTACACTTGTTGCTGTCGTCATGAGGCATGTTGAACCTAGCAGGGAGAGAGAACAGATAAGCAGAGATCAAACTAAATAATAGTATTACTGTCTGTCTGGAAGTCTACTAATGATTAAAAGACCACTGGGCTGTTATAACTGTGAGTGTTTCTCAAACCAGGCTCGGCCGTCACTGTGTAATTGGCTTCGGGAAACCAATTGAAGGTTGCTGTTGAAATTAATGCATATGGCTGTGGGGGTTTTGGAAGGAAACCAGCACAACACTGGGCAACAGACATAGCAGAAAGAATTAGATGTGAAAATCAGAGCACAGTAAGTATAAGGCAAACAGGGTGAAAACATATGATCCTGGCTGGTGCTGGACAGGTACAGCACCACACCGCTCACATCCCTCCCTCTGCGCTACTCAGCGCCCCACCTGCCAGGTACCATATGACACTGAGCTCCGTGGCTAAGCAGTCGTCGAGCATGTTGTCACAGCTTGATGCGGATAAAAACGGAATTTAACAATCCCACCACTTGTTTAGTGGTTAGAAAGGGCGTTTGTTAGAGGTGATGAAGGCTGTTGAGGTCTGTAACAGTCTCCAGTGTAGTAGGCTATCCCCCCCTCCCCCTCCTCCTCCTCCTCCTCCCAGCTCTGGCTGACTCAGGACTTTGGACAATACAGAGTTTGCTGAGGGGCATTGGTCAATAACCAGTGGGTTTTACTTTTCAATTCTGAGAGACAAATCCACAGACTATTCTCTCTTTTCCCCTCTCAAAATTAAAGGCGGACACAAAATCTTGTGTCATCTAAATGTCCTTTGACCCCTATCTGCTGCTAAGGCATCTGTGGATTCCTAGAAAGACTTTTGGAGCTCTACCAATATTTCACTGTAGCCAAAAGTTTCACTAACTGGAAGTGATGACAATACTTGAAATAAAAAAAATCTGTGGAAACATGCTGTACTCACACATGGCCAAGTTCATGGGCAATAGTAAATGCAGTGCTCAGTCCATTGTCCTCGCTGATGCTGCAGCTCCTGTATGGATCACACACGGTCCCCAACTCTGCAAGTCCTGAATGACAAGAGGCTCACTTCATTCTTCCTGATTAACACCCTCATAATTGTTTTTATTTGCCCATGAACATCTGAAGCATATACTAGATTATTGTTATAAATTAAAACAAATCCACTTACCTAAGGTGTCGCATTTATCTCTTGCTCTGCAGATGTCTTGCCTGTGGTGAAGACATAGATAATAGGTCTCAGTCAATGGCACTGTACAAAGGAAAGGGACTTGCCCAACCTTAATGGGATCCACCTTATTTAGGTTAATATTTAAAAGATCTTTCCATTTATTCAGCATCTGGACTTCATTTGATCCAAGGCTTTGATGCAACTAGTTCTCAGACAATTTTTACAATGTTTATACTTTAAGTTTATGGTACATCTGTTTGTTTTGAAGATCTGAAAAACACTTTTTTTTTCTTCTAATACCTTGTGATGAGGATGGCAGTGTCATGATGGGAGTGGTGGTTATCGTCCAGGATATTTTGACTCTGCTGCCAAATGCAGAAGTTCTTTAAAGTGGTCTGTGCATTAAACGAAATGATGGGACCATCCTGAAAAAATATAAAGTGACAGAATGAAGGGAAAACAGCGAGCAAAATGTGTAATTTCATTTGTAAGTATGGACACAATATAGACGTAAATATGGAGATTAAAGCAGATTTAATAAGTCTTACCAGCTCGTTGTTTAGTATGACTAGCTTCACAATCACAATGTTAATCAGATTGCCAATGCTGGGATCCTTGTAGATGGAAGACACCTGATTAAAGAAAAAAAACGTGAACATGAAGTTATGATTAGTTTTACTATGAGGCTCAATACATCACAGTATTATAATCAATGTAAACCAGCTTTAATGTGACACAGTATATTTTACTGGTAACTTGATCATAGACTGCAATCCTGCAGTTTCAAGCAAGTACCAGGGAATTTGGTTGATTGGAGGATTAAGTTGATAATAGCCTGAACCCCTGTGGAGAAAGCAGCCTTTTGCCAAGACCAGAATATAGGTCATCTCAGCCTCCCCCTGAGGACTGCCGGCCCCAGACGCCTGCGGAAGTTGGTATTTGAAGTGGCCAAGAGTATATGTGACATACCTGAGCTTATTTTTTAACATTCATCAAAGCTGTCAGACAGGCTCTGCCTCAAGCTGCCCTCTCTATCCCTGGCCGTTTGACAGCGGTGTTTACCCCTGCCCTGGGCCGCCCTTTTCCCTTCCCACAGCCCTCCTCCAAATACTGGCTGATGAAATTGCAGCACAAACAGCAAAGAGGTGCGGGTACATACATTTACTATAGCTACTATCTGTCCTATATGTGTGTGTGTGTGTGTGTGTGTACATATACATATATATATATATATATATATATATATATATATATATATATATATATATATAGAGAGAGAGAGAGAGAGAGAGAGAGAGACAGAGACATAAATGCACTTCAATCGCACAGCCGCCCACCTCTCACAAACACATTTTTTTAAATTAGCAGCCTTGAAGAAATTTGACAAAGCAGAACTTACTATAGACATTAATGTGAGTATGTAGTGCTGTAGGTTGCCGCCGTGATGCTCCACCATTTTGCTGTCGGCCACCAGCATGACTTCAACGAAACGCGGGTAGGAGAGGAAACGCTTTGATCTCCTGTGAGGTCCTGAGTCACCGCTGCTGTCATTTGATGGTCTAGCGCTAGCACTGCTGCTCGCTGATCTGATTAAGGCATCACTGGTCAGACTGGCACTCAGTGACTCCATGTCATTGAATATACCAGCGCTGACCACGGGGGCTGCATTAGACACAGGGGTCACCCCTGCTGCCAGCCTTCTCTTTGACTTATGCCTCTTATGTCTGTGTTTGTGTCCTAGAGAGAGAAAGAAGCCAGACTGAATGGAGCATAATGTAAATACACAAAGATGCAATAATGATGGGAAACACACAGGGACAGGAAAACAGACGAGATCTGAATGTGTTAATCAATCAATAGTTTCGGTTTCAAAGGTTGAGATTCATGAGGTGAGCTGGATATCTAGAAGTTGTTAAAATATGTTGCTGCCTCTTTTCCTTTTTGTTTATTGTTGCTCAGAGTGGGTTGATAAATGAACACTGCCTGGAGTGCCTTTTTTCTCTCTCAGAAGAGGGGAGAGATGAGGGCAAAGAGTTCAGGCTAGGTAAACCTGGCAACCAGCCATAAAAAATGAAGCACAAACTGCAGTGCACACACCAAAAGAAGACAGTCCAACTACTGGTGCAGAAGCAGAAATTCAACGCTGAGGGAAATTAAGTCAGATTTTATCATTATGTGGCAACAAAACTGCTGAATATCAGTCTTTTTTTTTGTTTTCTCAGCACATGCAAATCATCCTTCTGGACCACCAACAGTGCATCACTACCTATGTAACACATTACATCACACTTACAGTCTCCACGATTTATGAGTCTGATCAAAAAGAATAATTTGCTCTACACCAAAACCTACAAGACAACAATGGAACTTTGTACAAGATTGAATGGATAACATTGGCTCTCAGTTAAATGCATGCTCCCTCAGGCTATGATATTAAAAACACCCACACACAAATACTGTATTACAGAATGGGTCAAAAGAAAAACACACACGCAAACATGTATACACACAATGAAACCCACCATTTGCAGAAAGATGTCCAGCCGACAAAGATAAAATATTTCTGGATTTATTTTTCTTAGGTTTGATTATTTGACAGTTTCAAGCTGGCATCACTTTGCTTTTGTTCGATTTACACTGGATGTTCATAGCTGTGGGTCTACCCAACTTTCTTATCAAAGAGGCAGAGGAAGTACAAGAGTCAACAGGAAGTTCAGCCAGTAAACTGAGATGGGATGATACGAGGGTGAACTTCCAAATGATTTTTTTTTTCTCCGTGTGAGAGTTAGAAAGCTTCCTCACTACTGTGTGGCAGCTGTAGGCGCTACACTGTGCAAGCTATGACACGACGTGTGAGCTGGGATAGTTTCGCACCGTACTTTCTGTTTAATTCAGCCACAACACTTCTATTTGTAGCATTTCTTTTTCTTTCAAAATCTACATAATATCCAGCCACACTTACCAGCTTTACTTGTTTGACCCAGATGGTTTACATCCGACACTGCAATCACTGCTCAACAAGCTCAGTTACTATTACATAATAAGTTCCTGTTACACCTGGCAGTGGGGACTTTAGGAGTAATGCAATGATGCTAAACGCCTGGTCATGTATGTGGGAACTAATTTAAAGGTCATATATATATATAACATATATAGACAAAAAAGGCTAATGTCTTACTCACAAGCACATCTACTGCCTGAAGCACATACATACACATAGTTTCTGTGAGGTCCAGGCTTAGAAGCAGCAGTGTTTTGAGGCTGCTGATTGGCTTTAGTGGTGAGGTCTTTGTACATGTACAGTAGCTGTGCATGCCTGTGTACATGTTTGCAAGCATACGTATAGAGGCATTAAGGTTGCATCAGTGTACATTCTATGTGTGTGTGTGTGTGTATATCTGTGTGGAGCTTGTCTGTGTAAAATGCGTGCATACAAACCCATCAATCGTGTCATACACCATACCTGAAGTGTCACAAGATGAGTTGTCCCCGGATGTCTGTTTCTTTGGGTCCCTCTTTCTGTATACAATATGAGGTTTTGTGTGTTCCTCTTCATAGTGTTCTCCTTGATAGCTGTGAAGGGGCTCCACAAAATACTCCCCTTCTGGAGACCTGAAAGTCCCAAGCTGGAGGTAGAAAAAAAACACATAGCTGGCATTGTTAATCTCATAGTTAGTCATAGAGATAACGTGTCAAATCTCAAACCACAAGACCAAAGAGAATATTATAAACTTTAATGATCTTCTTGCTAATCAGTGAGGTGCTAGGCCAGTCTAATGGAATGTATATTTACTTTAACAATATTTATAGAAAACAACAGTGGAATGTGGCTCATTTACCATCCATTAGCGAAAATAAGCAATGCCAAGACCTGAGGGATTTTATAAAAAAAAAAAAAAGGTGAAAAAAGCAAATTTGCATGCACGTAAGAGTGGTCCCTAAACAGGAGGAAAAGAACATTGATATTCATCAGGGCAACAGTGAGACTGCATGTTGGTGCTTTCATGGCAGTTATGCCAAAAAGCCCTGTTACATGTACTTCACGAGGCACGTTTAGTGCAACTCGACAACTTAGAAGTCCATTGTGTGTATAAGATAAGGTACATGCCAATGCAAGAACGTTTCACTTGTTGCTCATTGGCTGGAGAATCATGCCAGGTCTGCAAGCTGAAATACGTTTAACACAATTATGTTTGGCACAATTCATATGTATAATCCCTGATAATTATCATTATAAAAACATTCCATTTTCCTGCACGTGCACCAGGGCGGACTGTTCTTCAGCAAGGCTGCACAAGGAGGAAGTTCCCTGCTTGTGTTCCCGTGAGGGTAGATACTATTCCTCTCACTGTGTTAGGATCTGAATATCCCTGCAAGACACAAGTGCCACATAGTTCTAGGATGTACGGAAATACATCCAGAATATGTCATCTTGAATAAACAGTACGACTTCATCTACCTACACCTTCATCTAACTACCTACAGCTCTTTATGGAGCAGATCATTCTATTTGATTTGCCATTTGGAAAGAAATCGAAAACTTACTCCTATTTTTCACCTCACTGTGGTTTTCTATATACAAACTCAGAGTGTACTTTTGCTCCGCTCCAAAAGTCATGCTTCAGCAAGCCCGGGATGACGTCAGTAGCACTTACTCCGCTGTACGAGCGTGCGTAAACACGTCACCGATTACCGGCAGAGCAGAGAGAGGCATAGGAGTAACATACAGAGCAGGGTGTTCATTAAACCTGACTCTAGGCGGTGGACACTACAAATCAGGACAGTCTTTTGGCAAATTTGATGGTCCTTTTAAGCTCTGTAAGCAGCACACAACAGAAGCAAACATTTCAACAAGGCTCAACTCTTATTTTTCTTTTAACAAAACAAAACTATAGGTTATTGATTACTTCCAATTGCAATTATTTGATTTTATACAGCCAAAAAAGATATGTTTTTGACTTAAAATAAATATATGTTTAAAACAGACCGTAATAGACTGTATGACTCGGTTTGATAGCGCGTAAAGATTGGACGTCTGCGCAATTATTATTAATTTTTTCTCGGGCAATGGTGATGCAGTTGTGTGAGTAATAATAATAGTGCCTAAAAAACATGGTGGAAAAAAGTAAAACACACTGTCGTAAAGTCATCACATGCACGTTGAGTCTCCGTGCGTAAAAACTCACCAGTCCGGAGCACAAACTGATGACTGCGGCGTGTTCTGCTTGTGCATTTACATGTCCTTTATAGAAGCAGTGCCTTAACTCGGTGTCCTCCTCCTCCTCCTCCTCGTCGTCCACCACCCCATCTGTCGCAAAACCCGTTATGTTATCTCCTCTGGGTACTCCGAGTACTGTCACAGTGTAGAGAGGTGCGATAAATCCCGATTCCAGCGTGAGGTTGAGGTGATAGTTCTGTCCGAAAGCAGAGATCCTGTAGTGGATATTTGGCGAGGCCCAGTGATCCGTACTATTGTCCGTGCTCTCATCCAAACTTCGTCTTTTCCTCTTGAAGTGCACACTGGTTGGAAACTTGTCACCGGCTTCATTCACTCGCACCGGTGTTACAATCTCATACGCGCCGATCTCCTCTTTTCCTGCGGAATAAAGGCAGAAGAAAGCCAATTAAGGTTTAAGCAGTAGTCCAGCAGCATCAATACAAATCAACAACCCTAGATGCGTTAAATCTATAGATCATGGTTTGGATAACAGTGTGCAGTTTCTTGAAAAAAATGACAATCAGTGAAGTTAACTAGAAAGCGCTGCAGGTCATGTGCTTGTCTGAATTCAAAACCCATTCATTCTGTGTTAGAAAAATAACTCCAAAAAAGAGAGGGGGGGAAAGCGGGCCGATGTCTTTACCTGTGCTTGAATTCAAAAGCAATCTCCCCGTAGATGCGACTACATTCAAGAAATCAGGGAATAGTAGGAACCCCAAGCCCCAGAAGAGCACATGCATGATTGTCCACGTTCAGAGGAGAGCGGCAGCCTGTATTCCTGTAGTAATACTGTATTCCTCCGGTCACTCCGGGCTTTCCGCCTACGGTCCGCCTGCCACATCCAATTTTATTATCCTCGACTCTTCAGTAGATGGTCTCTGGTCGGTAAAGTACACTGCTGGGACGTGAGCGCTTCGCGGATTCCCTGGCGAACATGCATACTGCAGAGAGGGGTGGGCTGCTCTGCTCAGAGACGCTGCGATGGGCTCCGCTGCAAGCCTGTGCACCAGCTCTCTCCCCAGCTAGGGGCGGGATCAGAAAAGCAAGGTACACTGGTGCTACAGTGAAGGCACTTCCGTTCCATATAGTAGTGATAAGGGTGGTCACTTACTCACTCTACTTTGTATGGTGTTATTATCAGAGAAGACGTCGTTCACAAGTATTTTAGACTAACAGCCCAACGCAAAGGGTCCCCAAGACCATAAAGGGCCCAAAAGTACAAGTGGAGGAGTAATAGGAAGACTGAATACATGTGCCACAAAATGGAAATCCACACAAACATGGCATACTGGCCTACTTTTCAATAGATAAACGGATAAATCTGCGTCTTTTTAAAAGGGTGGGAAATTGCAATGTGCAGAGCAGAACGGCGACCATGACAGTGAGGTGGGGCCCATATAGGAAATGCCTGCCCCGGGGCCACTGCCAAGATAATCTGTGCATGGCTGTATACTTAGAGGTTTATAGGATCACAGAGTGACAAAATGCAAACTGGCAAGTAACATAGCCATATACAGTAGTGATTTGAGGTCTTAAGTAGGTGCTGGAAAAGGTATTGTGTAGGGATAATGGTAATGGTTTTATGAGCTATAGTCTCCTCGTCAGAACAATGTTACAGCCTGTGTGGATGCCTTTTTAGATGCCTTTGTTATGTGGAGGATCAAAGAGTTGCCTATCTGGCCTGCCTCCTGCCTCATCCATGCGACACCCCCCCCCCCCCCCCCCCCCCTTCCCTGCACATACACACAGAGCAACAGACAGAATACACTACTTATTCTGATGACTTTTTCTAATAGATCAAACAAACAGGCATATTCAATATAGCTACGTAGGTAAATCATGTGAACAGGACAGCAAAGACAAATAATGTTTATATGAGTTTATATGAAGTCAGTTTAGGAAAATGTGTCGCAATTACATAGTTTGTCCACCAGAGACCATTTAGAGGTTCAATTGAAGGATGACCCACTTACATGTCAAGGTAAAAGTCCTTAAACAATATGTAGGATTATGTATTTATGTTCAAAAAATGAATTCATGATAGGAACAAACCTAAATGGAATGCAGCCATTAATGAATCATCATTAATTACACCTGGTTGTTTCTTGCCATTTCCTGTTAGCCAAAGCATAAAACCATACTCCTCATTAAATTAGCCCAACTTTTACAATACCCATTTCTTGATAATCTGTTTTAAGAGCCATGAAATGACAACAATGTAGGCCAGTATACATTGTATGTCTTGTGAATATAATTTCACAAAAGTACTGTGAAAATGCAGTCAATCAATAAATTATTGTTTGCATTAAATTATATCTTCAACATAGTTCAGCTGATTGCTGATTTTAAGTTTTCAGCTGAATAACTTTTTTTGCTAAATAACTTAGAACAGCAGCTGGTAACTTACAACTGAGCTAGAACCTGGCACAAGCCTTTAATTTAGCTAGAAACACTTATAGCAGTGTGGGTGGAAGCTGTCCAATCCCGGAGGCTTTCCTGTCATTGGTTATTTCTAATCCTTGAAAATTTAAGATTTTGTTTTTAAAGATGATTATAGCAAGCTCACCTTTTCTAACACCTGTCTGGGTATGAGCTTGTTATGTTTTTAAGTCAGATCTTCTTAGTTTTAACAAAACAAAAATGTTGACATTTTTGGACTTAAAATCTTCCAGCATGACATTTTGCAGTCCTTGGCTAATGTTACTGGACAGGTGACTGATCTAAACTTTTCACAATACCAACATCATCTTCTAAACACCCATAGACCACCCAGCATTTTGCCCTATGTAGCACTTATTTTCTAGTATAATAGAACTGGTTATAATGAATGACATACAGTACAGGTTCTTCGTAATCACCTTTATGGACTCCTAAATCTGCTTACCTTTGCTCAGGAGCTGTTTTTCTTCTTAGGTTCCTTGTTATTGCCAAATTCTTCCCCAGAGTAGAACCTCAAACATCAGCCTGGGCAGCTGTGGGTCAAAAACCTCTTTAAATACAACCTTTCTCTCACAATTAGTCCCTTTTCCCAGACCTTCACATAAAACATTTTTTACAGTGCAGGGGTCACAGGTAAGTAAAAACATTTGGCAGAGAGAATATAGGCTGTGTTTAGATGTGCAGTGACTATAACTTTTAGTGGGCCGTATACTTTTTAATGCGCTGTTGTAGGCACTGTATAGTTGTTACAGACACCATTTCAAACCAGAAATAGTTATTTCAAGTTTCTGAATGACGAATGGACATTTGACTCCAACTCAGTGGCAACATGTGGAAACAAAGATGCATTAAAGAGCAACTCTTACACCTTAAACCGTGTGCCACGTGAACTGACCTTTTCTCCATGTTATTCAATGGAGCAGTCACTACAGATGTGTGTGTGTGTGTGTATGTGTGTGTTCTCAATGGTCACTGAGGTCACCAGAGTCACCCACCCTCAGTTGTGCGTAGGCAGCATCATTCAGAGCAGTTATCAGCAGTGTAAACTTCACTTCCCCTCCAGATCAGATAATAGGCTGATAGCGAGCGGAAAGCTTGAATGAAGTAGCCAAGCCTGGCCTGGGATTTCAAAGAGATGCACTTTAATTGTGAAGCTTTCAAAAATCACGTTTTACTCTCCTCTCTCCCTCAGCCGCCTCCACCACCCCAGCACACTTGGTGAACTTGTCTTCATTACAAGGCAATCTCCATGTGCACCAGGTTAGAAAGTGAGAAGGTATCGTATAATGCACTTGAAACCAGAGTGTGTGTGTGTGTGTGTGTGCGCGTGTGCGTGCGTATAATACTTGTCATTGTTACAACTGCAGTCCTGCAGCAAATGTTTCCCTTGGAGACAAAGTACAATTTCTGTGGCTGCACACTTATTACGTCTTTGGACTTCCACCAGTAATTGGGTAAACATTCAGAGACACAGAGACACATGGCTCTCTTAGACCTGCAGGCATATATGTTCAATCATCAAGCTATGTCACATGCCCTCACTCTTTTAGTTGGCAAAGCAGTCAGCTGGCACTTCAAACTTTACCAGTGAGGGAGGTGATTCTGTAAATGGGTATTAAGGATGGTTTTGTACAAGTTTACATTGGATGAGAGCTGAGCAAAAAAAACAAAACAACGCTCAACATCTGAAGCACAATTAGGGCTTTGGAGGAGTTTACACAGACCACAAGATAGGGGTCTGGACTCTGCCCAAGTAGTACAGCAGCTGTCAGCAGGTCCCTCCAAAATCAGAAAGCTTCCCAGATTCTCTGGCCTCTCTGTGGAATGGCAACAATAGACTTATTGCCAAATGAATCCAGATTGATGAGTGGATAAAGAAGTCATAGAGCTGTAGTACGGTGTAGCCTAGATACCAGTGTGACATAATGTACGACACACACTAACTCTGTGGCTCTCTGAGTTCTATAAAGCCCTCAGCGCTTCCACGAACTCCTTTGTTTACAATAGAAGAGTGAGTCATTCTGCCTTCACTAAAGCCTTGTTGAAGGGCATGTGTTCCTTCATAACATGATTATGTTGAGTGAAGCACAGAGCCTGGTGGTCTTAGAGGGTGTCACTGACACTGTTGTGGACAAATCTAGCTGTGGCATGACAGTGTATAGCTCAGCTCTCAGTGATAATGATGTTGTGCAGCAGTGTTCTTGTTTCTCAGAGTCCTCATGTCAACAGTTTGCAGTCTTACCCAGGCCCCGTGTTCCCCCTTCAGCTCACTCGGTATCCCGCACTTAACAAAAGGACAGCCTGTTGACCTAATCGCTCTCAGCTGCAAGAGAGAGTGAAAAAAAAAAAAAAAAAAGATATCGTGACACCCTTTCACCACCTGACTTTCTGTATGGACACAGCACAGCTGGAGTGACAAACTGAGTGTAGAACAAAAGAGGGGAATGAGAGGCTGTTGGGGGAGAAGTAAGATTATTAGTTTTCCTTCACTGAAAACACACACATGTATTTAAAATTCCACATTGAATACGACAGGCACGATCCTCAGGTTCTCTTTCCCCATCTGTTTCATGCAGTACTAAGCTGACAAGGTTAAAAAGAGTAAGGGCAGTATAGGCTTACTCATATATGAGAACTCACATGTTAATCCAAAGCATATGTGCTTTTTCACCATGTGTTGGTTTTCATGTGTGAACATGTGAAATTTCCCATGCATGTGAAGGCGATATTTGTCTCTACTGCATACAGTTAAAACCCTCATATGTGAAAGAAGGTGGAAACACCGATGACATTTTTACCCCTGTGATTTTTGTGAAATAAAAAAAAAAGAAAAAGAAAATGTGTTTCAGTAGCAGAGCTGATATCTTTACATCTTCAACCCACACGTCACTGTACTGTAAGATCTGTTTTTCTTGCTGCATCTGCCCCTTTGTCATATTGGATATAGTTTAGTGTTCTGGGTCAAAGACTTTATTTTGTGGCTGTCAGGGCTTGTAGAATAGACCCGACCCGGGTCCTGCTGGCAGGGCCACAGTGTAAGTGGGTCATCCGGGACCGAGAAGAGCCAGCAAGCTCACTATAGCTGACAGGCGCGCATCAGAGTCCACCAGGACCACAGCTGGATGTAAGGGAGCAATCTTTACCACAGGGAAGGCCTGCAATAACACAAAGATGGTTTAAATCACAAAGACAAAGAAAAAGTGTTGACTATGACAGACAGCTTTTATAATCAGGTACGTTTTGATATAATTGAGATATTTAATGTATTTAAATTAATATTGAGGTCACCCATGCTGTATAAATTAAAAATGACATTATACAGTACGTGTCACCTGAATTGTTTCCAAAGAAGCCAAATAGAAGGTGTGTTTCTTCCTGGTTAGAGTTCATTATCTGTTTTAATCTAATCTTTATAAAGCCATTTAGGATTATCACTTAACAAAGAAATTATTTTTCACCAAATCTGATTTTGAATAATCGTATTATGGTTTTAACACAGCAGGGTGTATGGCACCAAGTAATGACTGTGATGGCTTTGAATGACAGCATACAGCATGTGCCGTGGAGAGCCCAAGATACACGAGAACCAGTCTCAGGGTTGTATTATATTATATGGGGACAAATTCAAATTTAAGTTCAATTTAAATTTAGGATTTACAGTCTTTGAAGTTGTCCCATATTCTAATCCCAAACCAGAGTTTAAAATGTGGAGTTACATAGCTTAAAGACAGTTTAAACAACCGGTATATCAATGCTTGAATAGCCTTTGTACCTCACTCACTTTTGGTGCTTTAAACTGCTCAGTGTCAAGTTTTCTTTAAGACATAATATCCAGCAGGCATGACATTTTGGACACTTTAAGACTAATTTCCCAATGTATGATAATGATGAGTGTAACTGTAACTGAGTGTAAATTTTGTGTAAGTTGTTGTTCTACCAAGGTCCCTCTTGTTAGTATCCTCTTTAATAACTGATGAAGATTTGTGCTGAAAATACTGTTGTCATAAGAGGACTGTGTTTATGGGGCTTTTGGCTATTGAAACCATACTGCGGCTCTTCTTCTGTGTACATTTCTGGAATGGATGCTTTCAGCGACACAGGAAATATCCCATGTCACATGGCTAGGATTCATTTAGATTACATCCCCAGGAAATAGTCAATTCCTCAGTCAGATACAAAAGTAAAGGCACAGGTCTATGACGGAAATTGGGTAAGGTAGACAGGATTGCTCGGTCAAAAGCTTGAAGGGCAAAAGAAATATAAAGTTATTGATAATCTAAAATAACAGTCATATGTACATATTATATATAACAGAAATAAAAATAATGCCTATGTACATGATCACAGATCATTTGGGGGAATTTATGAGAATCCATGATAACATGTGTAGCTCAACTGTCCATGCAATTAACAAAAATGTCTAGGCTCTTTAAACAATAGCACTAAAAGTTCATGCTAATTACATAAGCCTGCATATACACGTGGTAAACCAAAGAGATCAGCTTCGGTCAGACCTACTCCACTCCACTATTGCTGTCGTGTTTTTCACATTTACTCCCACATGGGTCACCCGCATGAGGTTCAGTTTCAATCCAGTCTAAGCGTTGGCGTCCCATAGCTGAGGTCACATCATCACACACTAGCTTGCAGTTTTTTTCTCACCTCGTTCGATTTACCCGCGGGACTTTAAGTCTCTGTCACACCTCTGGTCAAATGTTTTGAGGGTAATTTAACCTAAGTCACAGTATTGTTATAAAATATATCTTGTTTCTATAGTTGGAGCTGAGTGAGAGAGGTCAATGGTCCACTAAGAGTATAATCATATCCAGACATTTTGAAATAGTGTAATTCACCCTCCCATGTGATACACCTGTGATAAGAACAGATGGCCTCTGCTTTTGAGTTAGGAATACATAAAATATCCTTATCTAACTTTAAATTAAAAAATGTGAGGATTCAAAAGAGATATACGCAATAAAAACCCGACAAACAAGCAGAACATAAATAACACCTGGTGTTTGGAGGCATGGAGGAGTGACAGTTTTATACATAACAAGCCAAACTGGTAGGAAAATTCATCACATCCCTCTCTTGTGGCACCTCATTGTTAATCACATCCTCTCAGGTCTGGGCTGGAAAATGGCTGTACAAGAATGTTTTAATATTACAGGAATGCAAACTTTGACACAAAACGCAATCCTAAAAATGAGAAGCAGCATGTGATTCTACCGAGTTTGCAGAGGCAGAAAGCTGCATTGTTATTGCTTGTGGAGGAGGGGAATTTCAAGAGCTCTGTTTCTGACATCAGTCAGTAAAAAAACTGTTCTCAACCCTCATCTTAAAATGTCACAATGATGAGCAAAGTTTAGACCAGGCCAGAAAAACAAATTACAATCAGCTAATGGTGGTCAAACATAGGCTCTACTTCTAATCAGTGTGGAATAACAAATTAGGTCTGTGCACAGCTGGGCTTCCATAATGTCTAGAGAGAGATATAAACAACTGGACTGGGTTGTTGGCAGAAGATGAGCGGTGAATTTGTAACACGGATTTCATGAGAGGCATTGCTGACATGAACCGATTTTACACTATATTTAATGTGAAAACCTGAGAACTAGGCCATTTCAGACCATAAGGCTTCCATAAAGTTAACTTACTGTAGCTACGTCTCTTCAGATATCCGTTATAGTACTGCAATTATAGAGTTTATGTGGCAGATAGAGGTTCGGCACAGGTAGTGCTGGTGAAATGATTTGTTGTTAACGTTCAGGATATTACATTACTACTAAGCTAAACCAGCTACTAATGGGCCACAGCAACGGTTGCTGCACTTTTCCCCTGCACATAGACCGTTCTGGTCCTGTTCTTGTCGCCAGCCTTGTGGGATGCTTACTCTGTGAGTCAGCTGACGAGTTTTAAAACACAACTAATGGAAATAAAAGGAGTAGCATTGTTATTGTACTGCAAAGCTAAACCCATAGATAGTCATAGTAGTACAATATTATAAATAAAACATCGAACATTGTTTGTATGCTTAATATAAAAAAAAAAACATACTTGGATAAGTATGATGATACTGAGCCATTTAGCCATTAGCCTCAACTTCTAGGACTGGCTCTGAACTGATATATGCTAACTCTTTGTCATGGAAGTAATGTATTGATGTATTGCTTTTGTGTTTTTGGTTTTGGAAAGACATATACTGGATACATACCATTATCTCATGCTTTCTCAGCATCATCAATAAAAACAAAAACAATATGTATTGAATGTCCCATTCATCATAAGAGAGTGTGTTCCCTTCTCCTTCTCATGTAGTTTCTGTTATTCTCTCTCCTCTGATTGCTTGCAGTCTGTTAGACATCCTGCTGACACTATTTTAGCCCCTTTCACAAGGGTGTGCTGACCGCAGCCTGCCTTTGTAGTTTGTATACTAAATGCACAGCAGAGAGAGGGATCCCTTTTGGGCCCGTGGTTTCCTGAAACAAGCCATCTGCAACTGCTCCACTCTCTATATGGCCCGAGGAAAGAGGACAAGCACAGATAAAGTGGATTCATATACAGCACGGGCCGCAACAAAGAATTCATTCATTTTGTCGTCTGTGTTGTGGACAGAATTACCCATAAAAAACTTTTTACGGGCTCCACTCATGCCAATTAACCTCTCTTTTTGATGTTTGAGAAAATCTTGTCCTTCAAAATCACAGTCTTTTATTTTTAAAAGCTGAGGCGCATGGGTGAGTCCAGCTCCCAGTTTTCACCATTTCTTTTCTTTTCCCCTTGCTTTCATGATTTCTGTCAACTTAACCTAATGAGACAGCTTTAACATCTACAGGGTCGGGGGTCATGGTACATGTGGATAATGTGAGGAGGTGTTGATGAGTGTGTAACCTCAAGGAAGCTAGAAGTTAAAAGAAAAAAACCATAGTATCAATGTTTCTGGTGGGCTGCAGGACAATAACCACTGAGGGATACTGAGTGTGCTCTGGTAAATTTGCAGATCAGAAGAGAACAAAAAGGACTGAAAGGGGGATGAAACGAGAGAGAGAAAGGGGGAAACGATTTCAAATTATATTTGCCATTTGTCTCTGGTGGTTTCAAATGTAATAGGAATCATTTAGAAAGTGTATGTGTGTGTTCCATATTGAAAGCAACGCGCACCAACATGTAAATGTTTCATTTACTAATACCTGGAGTAGAAAAGAGAGCTGATAATTATCACCAACAAGCACTAACGCAAAGGTTGCCTAATATAGCGTGCTGTGAATACGATATGTCAAATTTTTTTATGGATAGAAATGAGTGTATCAATCTTCTCATGTTCTCAACAAGATACTGAAAATAATTTCCAAAAAACGTTAAGATACAAAATGCGTACTATGTAACAAGTTGTACCTTTCTCCCTGTGTTTCTGTGTCCATATATGTACGTATCTATCTTATCATTGGCAAAAATGCCAGTCTTTTTATTTAATTATGCAAAAAGTATAACAAAATCTGAAATACAGTAATTGACATACTCATACCAGTCAAAAGTTTGGACGCACCTTCCCATTCACTTCAATGAGAAATAGTGTCCAAACCTTTTACTGGCACTGTACATAACATGTTATCTTGCTATATTTTACGCTTCAACTTTCAAGTCTGTCCACCAGATAATCTCTAATCCTGGTTCTGGAAGTTATGAAGAAAAGTGCATCTATTAACTGACGATCAACAATAAAAACTGAAAGATGCTCTCAAAAGCAAAGGGTATATTTCTCATAGTCAACATGTCTGCAGACCTCTTGCTGTCGTCCAGCAGCACCACTAAAAATACAGTATAAAACTTAAATCTTGAGTCCAAAATTACAAATGACAAACCCTGTCATTTTGAGTCCAAATCGAGAAATCCTGCAAAAACACAACAAATCATGTTACATTCATAAAAACACTGCATGTTGTATGATCATGCCAGATTCCTGCAGCGTATAATCAGGGAGTACTTTGTTAAACCAGCGGAGAATCATATCATATTAAAATAGCAGAAACATAAACATGTCATCCCTTATTCCACAGTTGGCTTTACAAAAAAGCTGTTTTCATAAAAAACGGCCCATTTTTTATTATTTCTGTTTTGCTTGCCAAGTCAGGGGGGGTCTGAAAGAGGCTTCTGCTGCAGGGGGAGATGTCACTGCTTTGCATCAGTGTCAAAGTGGAGTCCGGTTCAATACTTGAGGTCACATCCAGTGCTGTAGCAAAGTTTGGTGAAACATTTCCCTTCACTGCTGTTTGCAGACTCCACTCAGTACACCCCACAGAGCCTGAGTGGCCATCAAATGAACAACAGACGAACTTAATTACATCATTTCCATCTCCATTACTTTAAAGCTTTTAACCTGATGATTCCTTCAGTTTCTGTTTTTATCTGATAAGGCAGCCGCTAAGTGCCCTGCAGGGTGAAGGGCAGTTGCGAGCCAGCCCATCACCCCCCTAAGATTATCCATCTTGGCATGCTTCCCTGAGACATGAAAGCATCCAAAAATAAGAGTCAGTTCATTTAACATTACTAGATGTATTCTAATGTTTTCAGTTTAGTGAGAGAAAAACATTGTGGAAATTGTGTTGCCACAAATACTTTTCTAATTACAGTGTTCAAATGTTCATTTAAGGGCTCTTACGTATATTTCTTTGATTGAAGCCCTCTGGCTTTCCCTGTGCTTTAAACAAAACCATGAATTCATTGAGCAGCCATACATTTTAAGTCTGTCTCTGCTGGAATAATTTCACTGCGGTTATTATAATAAAACAAACAAAAAAAAAATCCTATAAATGCATTTACATGTTTTATCATCATTTTATAAACAACATTCCTGCCTGTAACAACATAATTGTGATTTTCTTTTTTTTTCTTGAAATCTAACAATGCAAGTATGAAAATCAATCATTACATTTAAACAGGAAAATAAGAATGATGCCAGATGAAAACATACATCACATACTTGTGTTATTGTGCGCTGTAATGCAATCAGTGAAGCAGACCAAGTATTTTCCATCCAGGCTCCATGTGGGGCTGCAGATACTGTCATCAGTCTCCCTTTCTTTGTCTATCTGGTTGTAATAAAACAGCAGAAATCAACTCAGCAGTGCCCTCTGAACCTGTGGCATCTGTTTTAGATGCTGAGATAAGCACGGTCATGCACTGCATGCTCCGATGATGTTAACAATATCTGACACGTATTTCTCTTTTGCAGTTTATCTCAACCAAGAGAAACATTAGCTGGGACAAAGAGAGATTAAAAAAAAAATTGTTTTTATTTCCGCTTCCAGCTGAAACTATTTTAACAAAATAGAAAACATTCAGATCAAATAAAGCTGTAATTTTACAAACTTTAGTTGAAATCATTATGGAGGACATGTCGGACGGCCATTTCCAGGGTTTTAAACAGTGTTTATAAGAGAGTCTTTATGACCCTGATATGGGTTGGATGTGGTTGCCCAGGGGAGCATAGACTGGCAACCTCCCATCCTGCCCACTGAATGGAAATCAAATGGAAGATTACATCTTCAAACACAGCCAAGTATCATACTACTACACAAGTCAATCTTAAAGCCAGGAACTCTGTATACTCACCATATCCTTTTACAGGAATCATCACACACACACACACACACACACACTGTCCCCCCCCACCCTACCACCAGTCCGCCCCCATGCCTTTTGGCAGGAGTGATGGTGAACAAATCGTTTCCAGCTCAGGTCACATTCAGGATGTTTAATCTGAGGGAAGTCCAGATGTGAAAAAAAAAAAAAAAAACAACACAGGCAAACATCGCCTTTTTTGTTTATGAGCATCATGATTTTCTTGGGAGAATCTCGCAGATGCAATGGTTTTTTTTCTGTTCGAGAAGAGAAGAAGTACGCAAAATTCAGAAACAAAATGTATATTTTTTCTTGGCTGATTTATTAATCGTGATGTATAAAAACATAAAGAATCTAACCTTCAGTGCAACTGAACAAAACACAAAGTGTGCAAAATTTAGTTTATCATGGAGTTAACCGTGCACTTAAATGTCTGTTTCATGTACTTTGGAACTTTTGCAGAAAGCACTATAGAAAGACAAAAGACTTAGTGATTTAGTGGACACAAAAATAAACCAACTGTCTTCATCATGGCACATAAATTTAAGTTGTCATTCTCAGGGAGATAATGTGTCTGTGTGTGTGTGTGTGTGTGTGTGAGAGAGTAAAGAAATGTTCTCTTGGGAGTGTTTCTAGAAAAGCTGTGAACAGACCTAAGATGAGTTCATAAGTGGAGATAAGCTGAGCCATATGGTGTGTCACACTAAAACAAGATATTATCCACTGAAGGGAATACAACTGGCTATGCCACTGAGATGTGAGATGTGAACATAGACGACAGCATATAACCCTCATAGAGCATAGACTTCTCTCTAGAAATACTAAGTCATTATTGTCTCAATCGTTATATTTGGACCCTGACAGGATGACAGTTTGTTCGCCTGCTGCTGTCTCGTACTGTCTTGGTCATTTTCAGCTTCTGTGTAAATAATTTATATACTGATTTTTCTTCATGCACAAATTCCTACTGTGCTTAAGATTAAGGTGTTACACTAACAAGATCCTCAGAGGATGCCCTGTTTGCGTAATTCTGCCCAAATAACTAATGTTAGCAGAAGTCTGCGCCGCTTGGTGTCTTTCTGTAGTGTTAAAGGCAACAGCCCACACTCCTTATCTGGAAGGTCCTGTCAGAATGGAAAAGATGGCACCGACCAGAAGCAGCAACGCTGGGCTGCAATGCAAAAACACCTCGCCTGCCTTTTCTACTTCTGTCCACACCCTCAGCCCCCACTCTCTCCTCTCGGCTTTGCCATTCTCCACCTGTCCACTAGATGCCGCCGGACTTTTCTGCCTGGATCCCACACCTACATACTCACCTGTTGCCCAGTTGTCTTCACCTTCACTTCAGTAACAGTATTATATATACACACACACCAGTCCTCTGCCATCCATTCCCTGCAGTTTGTCAGTGTTGCTCTGATGTACACTTGCGTTTCTGCCATCCAGGACTCTGTTCCTGCACTGTAGACATTCTGCTGGTTTGTGACTTGCATTCCTGCCTTTGGACTTGTTTGCCTGTTTGGACTGCCTTCCTGTTACTGACCTGTCTGTTTTTTGTTTGGATTTATATTATTAGCCCCCTTTCCCCCAACCTGTCTGTTTCTGTTTGGTGCCTGCATGTTGGTATTCATTATTGTTTTCCTCTCATACCTCTGCTACGACTCTTCTGACATACAGGGGAAGATCTACTAGAAACAGAATCTGCAAGAAGTTTATAATCCTACAATCCTGACTTGACAACACATAGATTTACTGTCCAGTTGCTGATTGATGATGGAATATTGCTTTTTTTGTCTGAAACTGTTGTTGTACATGCAGCTTCCTACTGTTTTGGATCTCAGTATAGTTAATGTGCCCTCAAGCTAGGGTTTCATATTTTAATACAGTAAATAAGATCATTTGACATGGAAGAAAGGAAGAAAGTAAGTGCAGAGTGATGGTGGGAGAGAGGAAGGAAGACGGATGATAGCAATATCTATGAGCATATTTCATGCTGAACGTAAAAACTGAATCTGCAAGTAACTTCAGCCACCAGATATAGCACATATGTGATAAAGAAAATACAATATTTTGGTGTGATTCTGTGCTTTAGAACAATATCTGACTTACTGCATTTAAATACACCCCACCTCTGTCTATAAAGGCAATAGTGTCAGACAATAAATGGGATATTATTCATATTATATATTCTAGCAACAAAGCAAATGAAGTAAAGTTTAGTTGCAGTAAAAGAAAAAGAATAGACTTTGAACAACTGGAATCCTTGTAAGTATGTTGATAGATGGATGACATTTGCTGCATAAAGATATTTCAGATTTCGGTTGTAAAGATGTCACATACAGTAGTGCAAACAATTATTTTTAAGACACCAACAAACTTTCAGTTGAAGGGGGAGTATATAATTGCGTTTCCTCAGGCAATTTAGTGACATTTTTTCAAAATGTTGGTACGGAACAGGTCACGATATGATATTTAAAATGTGTCAATTTAAAGGCAGCTCGGCCTCTCTGGAACTAAAAGAGCACTCGCCCATTATAGTCGCTGTGTGATATGTCAATATTGAATGTTCATTGCATAAAGACGCAAAGACTCAATATTGGCTGTGAAATGTCATTTTCTCCTTTTACAATTTATCATTCTTTACATACAGTCATACCCATTCAATATAAAGATTCTGTAAATAAAAATGCGAAGCCTCTATGCCATGTTGGGAGTATTATGATGCTTTTTGTAAGGCATGCAGTGACTTTGCATCAAAATGTAGAAAGTCTGGGAAAATCTTTGTTAGTTAGTGTCATAAAACACTCGGATTTGTGTTAGATTAGTGTCAAATTATGTGTTGCGTTACTTTGTCGACCATGAAAACCATAATTAAACTAAGTTTAGGAAAAATATTGCTTTCAAGCCAACAACAAAAAGCCTTGGTTGAAGGCTTTATAAAACCGTTGTGTATTTTCCCCACAATTTAGAAAACAGATTTTGAGATCTACAGTCAGCACTATCTGTCAGCACTTAAGGTTAAGTCCAATTTTTTTTTAAATGCTGCTTATGTGTAGCACAAAACTGTCCTTTTGCAAGACCTTGATTATCGAGAACGAGTTTCACATCCTGTCTTGCGCCATCCTTCTTTTAACCATGACCTTTATCTTTCCCAACTATTTTTAGTTGCCTATTTTTTTTTGTTGCACTATATGCATTTTGGAAGACACTGCCAACTATTTTGTCCTCTCGATATGGGATCTGAAAATGTCTCCCAATTAGTTTAACAAAACAAACAAACAAACAAACAAACAAAAAAGACTCCCTTATGTCATTGGATTGTCATTCACTCAGTCACTTGCTGTGTAGTACAGGTAAGTGCAGAAAAGTGAGTTTGTGAAAATAGTAAATGACAGTATTTGCGAAACACACATGCAGAGATTTGACACACACACACTGATTGTCTACAACACAAACTTCTAGTGTTTCCAGTGATCCTGTGATTTCTGCAGCAGTACTCGATGTCTTTAATAAGTCCTTGGGAAGTTAGTGAATAGACTAAATAGTCTAGTTCTATTTGATATACAGCGTTTGTCCTTTTCCTGTTTCCCTTCCATTTGATATGTCTGGTCAATGGCCTCATGGCCAGGTGGATGATCAGAACATCGTCCCCATATTCATCTCTGCATCTGCCCTCATCAAACACTTGTCATGGGGAATTGCTGAATCAACAAGTCAACAAATAAACGCTGCCTTGGAACAAACCAGGTTCAAACTCTACTTATGACATATGACGGGAAGATAAAAGCCAAGTGGTGAAGGGGCAGCACGGTGGCACCATGACAGTCTCGTTTGTTGTTATCGCTTGTTACCAATCAAACGATTCATGTTTTAGAACTAAACACCATTGTTCCATTCTTGCAGATGGTTTGTTTGTGATATTCATATGTTTACAACCTCTATGAGTTGCTCTTCTGTCATTATTAAACCCTTTTGCCAAAACACCAAATTCCAGTTGTTTTCAACACAGAAGTTCAGCTTCCTTTGCAAATACATCACTACATATGTGATCCAATGTTTGCAAACCACAAGAGGGGTTTAAATGCTAATTCTCAACATTTTCATTTTTTAAACTCTTTTTTGCTATGGGTTTGTTGATTGATTTACAAATAAAAACAGAACAAAGCACAGAACCTTTGTATTGCTGAGGCCAGGCATTGGTGCCAGCAATATTCCTTATGGGATGAGTGAAGGAGTTTGTGCTGAACTCCAGCATGTTCATCCTCCAATTTAGGACGGCTGCATGTCGTTTTTGTAATTAAGATGTTTTAATTAGGCTTATCCTTTCATGCTGGGGGAGGCATGACAAAGTTGTGCCTCTCTTTGTGAGAGCGCAGAGGAGACACAGGAATTAAAAAACTTTGCCAGACACATCTTGAACCTTTTTTCTCACGTTGTGAATAAATATCATACACGCAACAGCATTTAGGAAAAATGTTCATTTCTCCAACATTGTCGGTGGTCCATATGAACAAACGTGCTTGCATATTAGCAATCCAGAGAGGGTGGAAAAGCACATGAAGCCCTCTTGACTGGCGTTGATAAATTAATCAGACGTTATTGAATAAACGGATGTGTTATGTGTAACGATACGATGGCCTGGGCCGGGGCTTTTGTGTAAAGGATGTGTTGCTAATTCTTCCTTCCTGACCTTGGTCGGGCTGCTGCATTGTGTTAAAGAGGGTCTGAGCTGTAGAATCTGGCTTTCACTACTATAGGTGGAGGTATGTGACACATGCCTGAACTGAAGTCCAAGGTCAGCCATGAAGGCTTATGGAGATGTTACGTAAAATAAAAAAATAAATTAAAAAAAAGCTCCATTGTGGCTGTTTTACCTTATAGACAAATTTCAGGTCACCCTCAGACAATTTGGTATTCAGTGTATGCTTGCTGATCCTAAGATTGTGTAAGAAAGACACAGAAATCTTCCATTTGATATTCTCATATTCTTCAGTGTTGTTGCATTAATCATATGAATCCACCTTCACATCACTACCTCGAATCTGCAAATCTTTATTCTCCCAAACTGTTGACAACTTGTCAGACAAATCAGCAACAAGGGGAGAAAGACATGTTCCTTGAGGAGGAGTTGAGCTGATAAGAGCAGGGAAAGGAGAAAGATAAATCTGAGAAGTGTGAGGGAGAGAGAGAGTGGTTTTATTTACAGCTCCGCTGGAGAAGGGATGAGCTCACCAGACCAGCTGCATCTTGTGGGGAGCATTAGTACAGGAGTAAAAAATAAGGAGAGAGGGAGGGAAGTCACACCAGAGATCATCTGTCATTCCCCAGACTCAGCTTCAAAGTCCTGTAAACACAGCAGGGAGGTAAAGCCACAAATATGACCTCAGAGACACACAACATGCATGCACACAAATGTAATTCTCACACACACACACACACACACACGAAACAGAAGCGCAGACACAGCTTGGGGTTGCAGACGCAAACAAACGGGAACTGTTCTGCTGAGTCTGTGAAATGAGCGGTCTGGGTTCAGAGGTGAGGAAAAGTTGCTACTTGGGAGATTGTTTGTGTTATTAAGTGATGGAAAACCATAATTTCTTTTCTGCTATCCCAAATCTGTGAGAGAAAACCCGATGACAGGCGTCACCCGGCAGCTGTACATAAGCTGTTTTTCTTTGAGGGCTTGCGGAGCAGACACAGCTGATTGTAGTACGAGGAGAGAAGTGACAATACACAGCTACATGTAATGTATCAACAGACACTACACACTCTGAATTTCTTCAAATTAAGATTTTTTTTATATATATTAAGATTTTTTGAGCAAACATTGCTTGAAAAATGGCTCTGACTCCACAGAGCATTGTGACAACTTTTTCTAAAAAGCCTGAAAGAAAGGTTTTCTTATTTCTAATGAACAGTCCTCCTCCTTTCTCAGCCCCTGTGTAATATTCCCACAGTGCATTGTTGGTATTTCACATTCCACAAAAGGTATTGTCCCATTTTTGAGCCGAGGTGTACACCAATACACCAGAGATTTCCCAGGAAGTTGTGTAATGAGAAGGGGTTGACAGAGGAGAATTAGTGCCTGCAGAGTCCCTCAGCCGGGAGTAGATGAGGGCCAAAGCTGAGGCCTTTTGTCTCTGCTGGCAGGTCCCAGTCACCATGCGCTACCTTTACTCTCTGGGATGCAGAGCCAGTACAATAATCTCACTTATTTGTTCATGTTCTCACAAAACAGATATGTGGAAAGTTTTGTCAGGTTATTTGAAATCTTTTAATCCTATAAAATTACTGATGGAAAAAGCAGGGTTACAATCTGAAAAAACAGACCCAAACTTAAACCCGTCATCCCAGATATTCCAGTTAAATGATCTGATAACTAACTAGGATATCTAACCTACACTCTGAGACATTGTTGCCATTCAGATCTAAATGTCCACCCACAAAGATGAAAGCTCATTCCTCTAAACAGCTTCGCTCCCAGGGTGGGAGGCTAAACGAGAACCTGGTGGTGTGGCAGAGGACCAGAGACGCAGATGAAAAGCTCCGTAGGCTGATAAGGAAGCCGGGCAGACTGGATGATGAGAAACCAGGAACCTGACCTGTAATGGGGAATTTGTGATTTACTGGGTCTGCCTGCGTGCTACTGACTGTGGTTGACTAGAGTGACAAGACAAGGCCACCTACAGCGAGAGCATGAGATGGGCTTAATCAGAGGAAGGGGATGTCTAGATAAGTCGGGTCCCGAGGGAGCTGCAGAGAGAGACTGATCAGAAGCAGTTTAAATGAGCAGGTTTTTCTCTAGCCATAACCTTAAAAGGATAAATAAATTGATTCTACTCACAAGCACCGTGTGTGTGTGTTTATCCGAAGGCTAACTAAAGCCTGATTTATTGTATTTCTTTGTGCACTATATGTCTGCACAACAGGCTCTGCCTGAATAAGGAAACAAACTCTGTCTGCCAGCTCCTCTAAATCTTGCTAATTAAGACATTATATCTTGTATAACAACCAAAGTGTAAAAGGGACATGTCGTGGTTTTACTGGGGCACTAGCTTCATGCAATCTTACGCTATAACAACAAAACTCTGGAAGTCAATGCACTCTACCGAGAAATAGTCTGGATCTTACTGCCTTCACTCCAGCTACCTTTTCATTCTACACACATTTCCAAACGGGTTTATTGACAGATCTATCACACCTTCAAAGTGTTCTCAGTGCAGTCCTCGTTTCATCCTTCTTTTTCATACCTTATGGTTAAAAATGAAAGCCAAGTGCTCAACACCATATGCCGGAAGAAAAAGAGCAAAGACAAACGTACAGTACGAGCAGGTGTCACTTTACAAGGGCCAAAAGAAACGAGCATGTGTGTGCTTAAAAGTCAAGTAGTGTGGGTGAAGGTAATCACGCAGTATGCAGCTTCAGTAATGCAGAGAAATGTAGAAGAGCGGGCGGAAGATCAGAAAGAAAGAAAGAAAGGAAACACAAGAGGAAAATAATAACACTGCTGCATCTTCACTGCAGTTTTCACTCCGATCACGTCTCTACCTCTCCCATCTCCTCCCACCTCTCTGTGTCTCTGTCTTTAATCTCACAAGGCTTTCAGATCCCTCTGCATGCACACACACTAACACAACCTCCCACTCACCCCATATGACTTGTGCTCCTGGCCCCATTGTACAAAACTGATAGCATGAACATCCAGGGAATGTGCCTTCATCAAAACACTCTCCTATCTAATTAACAGCCTGACAGCTGGATAAAAGGAAAAGGATGAGATGGACTCTGTCTTCTCTCCTCCTTTCTTTTCTTCTGCTTTTCTCTGCCCAACCTTTCCTGCCGGGCCTGAGTGATACTCAGACAAGAATATAAAAGAAAACAAAAAAACACAAAACAGAAATAGAGGTGGTGGAAAATGGCCAGGTGATTTATTTATTTTTTTAAGATAGAAAGTGAAGATGTTTTCTTGGATTAATAAAGATTGGTAACATAACTTTTCAGCCTTGATTTGCATCTAATACTGTCGTTACCATAAACCATCTTTGTACCTCCAGTAAATAGGTTTGTTTCTTGCATTTGCCAAGTTAAGTAGAGGTTACTAAAGTTGACCGTTTCAGGTAACAATCTAAAACAATTACATACCCGTCACCTAGAAGTGTGTTGCTGTTTTTTTTAAATACATTTATTGGGTTTGCGGTTGGTGCCTTGTGGAAACAATCCTGAAGAGACAAAATTCTTATGACCTCGACTGAAACTGAAATGTGAGAACCAGAGCTGAGTACAAAGAGGAGGAAAAAAAGAGAGCATTTCTAATGACTATAGACCCCTCAGAGATCATCCTCTTATAATACTGAGAAAGTTATTCCAGTTAGCAAGATAGCTGGAGTTTTTTATGCTGCTGTTGATGGACTGACAGTGATGACTGACATTTTATTTTCAGAAGTCAGCTTGGGATTACATTGAGGATATTTTTGGAGAGACGTTGGTGGTCAGTTCCTATATTTAGGTCAAGTATGATGGCCGGTCCAGCTCCATGACAACTGAGCCTTAGATGCTCCTTATAATGCTAATGCGTTATTCATGCATTAATATATGAATTCATTCATTCTTGTCATACCCATATGGGCATAATCCTTGCTTGTTCATCTCAGACACACCAAATCACGATGGCAATGAATCTCACCAAAATAAGTCATAATACAGTTCAAATCACTCGAAACAACTCTCAGGATTCAGGATGTTTTTTCGTCACTTAATCACTGAATAATGCCATCCTGAAGACCCCACTCAACCAAACCTGATGACCCTGAGAAGCTTAAACCACCCTACAATCATCCCCATAAACTTTCTACTAGTTTACTGTAACATCTGAGAGCTCCTGACAAACAGCATTAACTCCTACATCTAAACATCTAAAAGGGCTTCTCATTGTCAATACAGAGGTCAAAGGTCATATGAAAAAACCTGAAACCAGAAAAGCTGCCTACAGAGTCACCACACACACACACACACACACACACACCATCTGGGGTTAAGTTTACAGACAGAGAATCTGGGGCTCTGTTAGTGCTCAAGGGCGACTTCATCCTGAGTGTGTGTGTGGGGGTGCGTGTGGGTGTGTGGGTGTGAAGGCGGATGCTGAGTCAGCGTGGAGCGGCTTATTTGACTACTGTCAGTCTGGTGGGAGCGTCCAAGCACTCAAGGCCCAAACTGCTCTGATAGCAGGTCATGATAACCCCTGGTGACCTCCGTGTCTGACATCATTACTGCCAGACAGAGGTCAGTCAGAGGGTCAGCCGAGGGGAGGGGGGGGGGGGGGGGGGGGGGCAGAGGTGACTTACCCAAAAACACAAAGGGAACATGAATGTGTGTGCCAGGGCGTGTGTGTATAAGAAAGGATGCACTGCGTGTGCAGTTTTGCATTCAAAATTCCCAGTTTAGTCCATGTTGTAGGGTTACAGGTTGAGGGGGGGTTGTCATCAATTTATATCTCCTTAGCTGCTCCCTTCATACTTCTTTCACATTATTATTTAAAAATAAATAATAGAATCCTCAAAAAATTACAAGATTATGACAAAGTCAACTGATTGGCCACAAATCTAACTCAGGGTGTGAGTTAAACCCCTGATAGAAAATATTATAAAAAAGATCCATAAATCCGTAAAGCAGGAGCTCCAACAATAACACGACTCAGCCATTGTTAATACAGTGATATCACACTGATGCTGTTCGTGTGCCCATTTTGTCCCTGGACGCTGTAACAGCAGCGATAACCAGAGCACAGTTGTAAACTCCTGAATTCAGCAGACGTCACAGCACTCAAGAGTCAGAGAGTGTTCGCAGGCCTGTTACGTCAGCAGGGTGAAGTACTGGTGGGAGAATCTGGGCAGACGCAGGCAGACGCAGGCAGACGCAGGCTTACGCGCACACTTTGGGGGATTTACTCTGTGAGCCCTGCAAGTCTGGGAAGTGTCGCTGGAAAACCGGAAGTTTATGGCCCACGTTATACAGAACTGCCTGTATGTTCTGTACACTCTGACACAGAGAGGATTGGACGGATAAGAGCAATGCACAGTGATTACAAAATAATGATGCAGACAGTAGTCATCTGTATAGTAATGCGCACAAAATCACATATATATTGATATTGAACGCAATATATTTCGGAGAAAGGATCATGTCTGTGACATGAGAGTACTGTGAGAGAAAAACAAGAGAGACTCTGCGACTTTCTATTTTTTTCTGCACAGCAGGCGACGCAGTGGAGCGTCCTCTGGGGTCCCTTTCTGGAGGATACCGGTCAACAGGGGTCACAGAGCATGCTCAGTGCATTTTTCCCACAGAACTGGCGTGGTTTGTGTCCTTGGTCTTGCTGTGTGACTCTCTCTCGCTTACTACATACTGTCCAGGAAGTTCTCACTTCCTCTAGACTGCCAGTCAGTCATGCCACTGAGGCTCACCAAGGCACCACCCAGCTCGGTTCTTTTGTAACATCATAAAAACTGAGACAACCTTTAACATAAAAATACTGTTAAAAGAGAATTAATGATATATTTTTCATTAGAGCATGCAGTATTTTTTTTATTTTTGGGTTCAATGGTTTGAAATTTCCCCTTACTCTGCTTTGTTTACGCCCCCAACCTGGTACTGCTCTGTAGCTCCTTCAGGGAGGCATGGGGAAGTCCACGTCCCAGCTATGAGGTGTTTTACACAACCCATCCGGCTGCTCCAGGTATGAGACAGCCTGCTAACACCCCTGCATTGTCTAGCACAGGGTGGAGTTGGGTGGGGGTCACCTTTCCCCTCCTGAAGCATCTCACACACACCCTTTCACAATCCTCATTCATCCTTTCACTGCAAGACGTCACATCCTGGACACACACACACACACACACACACACGTGCTTACTCACACTCACCCTCAGCGGATGTAATACGGATCGGCGAAGAATTCATGGAAGGAACACAGATTCATACACACACACACCAACCTGGCTCATCAACACTTGACACACATTGACGCCCACTCAGCACTCCTGCCCCAGCACAGGTGTACGTCATCACTTAATACGTTTTTTTGCTCAAGAAAACAACATCCCATGAATCAGAACTTGTTGCTCACCTTACAAAGTCGTAAACTCAAACAGGAAACACTTCTGTTTGTTCTTCCTATCTTTGTTCATGTATTTTCTAATATTTCCCAACTGAGCGAGATCAGTCAGGATTTATGGTCAAAGCGACCCCCCCCCGCTTCTTTTCCAGTTATCGTCCACCCTTTTAATACTAGTCAGTCTTCCTCTTCACATGCGTCACAAAAACAGGCTTTACTTGGCCTATGATATGAAATTAACATTGCCGTTTTACTGTGTCCCTGTTGCTCTATTACTATACCTGTACAACAACACCACAAGGACTTCCCATGCAAGATTAGTAATAGGCAGGCCGGAGAGAGCGTTCTGCAGGAGTCTCAGGTGATAAAACAGGCTCATAACAATGAGTAGCAGTAAATGTGGACGTATTCAGTGCTCTCCTGGCTGGGGCCTCGTGTATTTTTATGCGTCCTGTGGACCTCTGACAGTCTATTTAGTACCGACGATAATTCCACCTCTCTCTTTACCCAGTGAGAAAGGTAGGAAAAGCAAGAGGTCTGCTGGCCATTGATTGTCTCTGTCCTTTTAGTTATCAGACACCGAGAATAAAATACTGCATATCATGTATTCAAGGATATTCGTCATTCGTGTTGTTTGCAACAGCGGTCTCACAAATCACAGTGATTGAAGATGTTCTCAGTGGCTGAAGAGACACGAATGGGAAGGAAAGATTAATGAGGAATGTCAGGTACCTGCAGCGTCTTACCTCTAAAGCTTCTTGACTCATATATTCCCCCACGAGGACTCAAACCTGCATCTCTCTTTGAAATTGAAACTGAAATGATTTATTCTGGTTCATAAATACTATGAAAGAAGGAGTGTAATTATACACACATGTAGGTACTATGGTACAGGGGGGGAAAAAAAGCACAAGTTAGATGTCGACTCCGTACCACAAATTATTTAAAGCTGCACTAATGATTTGGCCACATGGTGGCAGAACTCCACAACAAGCGAAAGGTCACACTCACATTTCACATATTATGCCTCTGCAGATATTGCAAATGTGTTAACAAAAAATTGCATTCTTACACACCAGCAGATACTGAACAACGTCATTCATTTTTTGATTGTAAGTCCAATATTCACACTCCATTTTGCTTTTTGGTCTTCACCAACTCAAAGTTAAACAGGCTATATAAGTGCACTACCTGCTTAGCAACAAACAGACAGACAAAGTTAGCAACTACCTGGTGTGGAAACTTCTCTCAAATTCTCAACTTTGTAAGAAAATAATATGTTAATGTTGGGTTTGCAGCTTGTTATGCTGCCCCCAAGTGGACAAAAAAAAAACATATAACAACTATAAAGACTAAAAAAGGTGCAAGATGAGACCTGCTTAATTTGTTTGGAGCAGCTTGTTGTACATTAAACACAGTAATACAGACAGGTAGTAAGTGATTTGGATGTAATGACCGCCTTTGCATGCCCACTCCATAGAAGCCAGTTTCCTCTAGTCAGTCACTCCACAGCAGTTCACTGCGCTTAGCAGGAGGTTTGCAGCCTCCACAGTTAACCCAAAGTGTGCCTGTCTTTGTTCAAGTGGCCAGACAACCTTTGTGCTACTGTAACAAAGAAGTCCAAAAACAGAGAGCATGGAGTGGGTCTCAGGACTGCTTAGTGCCTCTATAGGACTGAGTACTGTGCAGAAAAGAAAGGTCTTACAGACTCTAGTTCTTCACAGCTCAAGCATGCTGACAATAATCGGGCCACACAAAAAGCTATTGTTTGTGGAAATGTTTATTCCAAATGTACCTTTAATTATTTCTAATTTGTCTTCTGCTACAGGCCATTGGTGAGGTCAACATGCAGATGTATATCTGATTTGTGTTCTTCTTGGCTGACTACAGGCTTATTAGCATGCTGTGGATCTCCTTGCTATTTCTCCCTGTGGTGGAGATAGACTGTGTGTGTGTGTGTGTGTGTGTGTGTGCCCAACCCTGAAAGAGCAATTCAGTTTGTGTACATTAGATAATGTCGGGGCTCAGTTATATATGCCAAAGCCACACATTAGGGACTGAATTAAATCAGCTAATTTCAACAAAGGCCTTATGTTTTCTTGACTCTGTGGCGTGCACACGGCAACATAACCTCATTGAGTTGTGTGATGCTCTTCAATAGAAGCTGACCTCAACATAAATCTTTGTTGTTAACTATAGCTCGTGCAGCCGCTACAGTGTGGTTATTACAGAGAAGCTGCAAGAAAAAGAGACAAAAACGGGCCATGAGAAAACATTTAACTTGTGTTGTCTCAGCATATTTCTGCACTTGGTTTGCTGATGACTCTGTGTCTAGCCCCTGCAGATGGTCTTTAACTCCACCATGCTATAGAATAATTGGTACTTTGATGTAATGATGAATAAAGGGCCATGACAAACGCACCATGCGGTGGTCAGACAATAACTCAACTTGAAAGCAAACCCATGTGTTGTTTGTGTGTTTTTGTCAGACAGGCATACAGTGTACACAGTATAGAGGAATGTGAATCACTCTTTTTTTTTCCATGTAGTAAACACTGAATAAGCCCAAGCTGGGCCTCCCATCTTTTTTCTGTGTCTTTGCTGCAAGACGTTTTTAATTCACTCACTAAATCATCTGTCGGTCTCACAGGCCTTATAAAACCTTTGGCGGTAGGTGTGTATGTGCGTGAGTGCACAAAAGAAACTAAGTGTGCTCAACTCCACTGATAAGAGTTATCCACTCATCTTCAGTAGAGTGAGAAAAGTCACTAACATTTTATGCTTCATTATATATATATATATATATATATATATATACATTTCATGTGTGTTCATGTAGCCTAAAAAGGGTCTCCATCTGACTATGACAAAGACACACACACACACACACACACACACAAATTCCATCGGTGACATATTGATCCATCTCTCACCGACAGAGTCCTTGGCCTCAGGTGTTGAATGTGCGACACGCCGGCAAAGAAACCCACCGCTTTGTAATGGTCAACAGAGGCTGAAAACGCAGATGGCTCTCATTCCAGAGCATCACTCGAGCTTGTGAGTTATAGCTCGGGAGGTGACAGTATGTCTGACACGGAAATGGTCTGTTTAATCAGCTTCAGACTGCCACTCTGTGCACAATGATCTCAGGGAGGAGGGAGAGTGTGATGGCTTAAACCAGCCACAAGATGACACTGTGGAGCACAACCAAAAAAAAAACACCACTTACTTAGACATCTAATATCAAGAAAGAGTCAGTTTTATCATGGACTTCCAAAGCTATAAAACTCATTAAGATAACCAGAAACTACTATACATAAACAGGGCTAAAATAATCATCAGATAAAATGTGAGCTTGAGAGTTTGACATCAATTGATTCCCGTTTTGCCTTTATAGTTTACATTCTGTCTTCACAGGACAATTCGATAGTTTCTTGTTCTGGAAGAATCTGAATCATTATTGGTGTGGATTCAACGTTCACTATGTCAAGAAAACAGAGACTCAAACACAAAACGCAAAAATACTGTTGCCTCTTAAATTGAAGGACACAACTTGCAAAGGCTGGAAATTATTAAGAAGTGTGAAGGATATTACTTTGTGTTGCCCTCATGGTGCTCTCTTATATAATGGATACCATGGCAACATTTCACTGGCCATGTGGTGGTAGTGAAGATTAAAAAAACCCAAGTCATATCAGTATAACTACTAATAAAATACTAATCTGCAGCTCTGATTGCTAGAAAACTCAGCCTCCTTGTTATAACCATCAGTGTTAAAGCCTCCTATATTACCGTATTTATAACAACACATACTAAAGAAAACATGTCTCTGTTTGGAGAGTTCAGGATCAAGCAGAGAACCAGCACTCATCACAAACCCTCATCACACAGATCCTCTGCATCAGCCAATCAGAGCTACTCGTTTGGCCATGGGAGCAGCCACAGAAGCATCAGTATCAACCTGTAAATTAAAGTGATGGCATCTCATCACTTTGTACTACCACAATTTAATTCATCATATGACAGCTCTTAATTCATATCAGACCAGAATGATTTTTGCTCACAGATCTATTTTGCAGTTCAACCATTAACATGCTGGGTGGCAATTATATAACGCTGCTTGCATCTGCTTTGTCAAGATACATATTTATGAAGCAGGTGGTGCATGCAGAAATGTGTCAGGAGCTATTTTTTATGTATGGAGGTCACAGAGGAATGTATTTATAGATATAGTGATATTGAATTTTTTTTACAAAGAATGTGTCTGATACCTGTGTGGTTTTGTGCGACTACTGATGGAATACAGATGTTTCATTTATTGCATGCATGAAATAATTCAGCCTTGAGATGTAGCCTCACATAAAAGGCCTTTTAAGAAGAAGCTTGTCAATTCAATTCACATCATTTGAACTGTGGGTGCTTTTATGCAACCTACTTCTATGGATTTATGTAACACTCAGAACTAATACTAAGTTTTATTTGGCTCTTCATTTGTAGTGAGAAATGTACATATTACAAACTGTTACTTTATAGCATGTGGTGTAGTAATAGTAATAATCAGGTATAGGTATGGATCAACATACGAATATATTATATAATGTCTCTTTTCTTCTTCTTCCTGGTTCCTCGTCTATTTAAAAAAAAAAAAAAAAATCTCAATATCAACCCCACCCTCCTTGACTCATTTGATGCAACTTTAGAGCATCGATATTTAACCCGACATTGTCAAATCTAAATAAAGAAACAATGCTGAAAGGAAGGCAGAGCTTTCATGTAAATCATGTTTGTGTGTAGACCTGCACTGAACACATGACTGATTTCCTCTCTGAGTTTGACAATACTGACACACAGTGCGGATCACATAAACACACACACACACAAATTACAGTCATCACTGATTATGCTCTTCATTACATGCAGTAGGAACTAATTGAACAGGACAGTAATGGTACAGGGGGGCTACTTGACACAGGTAATGGATTGTTTCTATGTCCTAATTTCATTTTCTGCTCACAAGATGTAAGCAGAAAATGTGTAATATGTAATCTCTTGTTATCCTTTATAAAGTAACAGTAGGGTTAACTTGGCCATAAGAAAAGAAGAGCAAGAAGAGTCTCGTTAGGTTAAACACCGGCACATTCAGCAGCTATGGACAGCAAGGAAAGAAGCGACTTTCATGGCCCTTCTTAAAACCTTAGTGATTTGGAGAAAATCCCTTAACAGTACTACTTAAATGAACCTCCTCATTGTAGCTGGTTTCCCCGTTAACTTCCTCACCCTCTACGTCACAGCTGTAGCACAAGTAGCACCGAATGCTGCTCAGCTCCAATCTGCTGAAGTCGGCTCTTGCTTCGCGACCACGAACACATGCCTTTCTTCTTTGCAAAGAGCTCGGCCCTCTACAATCTTCTTATTTACACCTACGCGAACAAGCAGATTGCCACGCTACGCTGTGGCAAGAATGAAGAGGAAGGAAGAGGAAGAGAGTATTAAAGACTGGGGCCTCCAGCTCAGTGCACCATTCATCAAAATGACACAGCTTATAAGACAAGGTCACAGTAGTGTCTTCTGATTCTCATCGTCTAAGGGTGACAACAACAATAAAAAAAAACAGTCCTTTTACAGACTGAACAAGGTCATTGCAATCAGTTTCTACACGGGTGGAAAATTGAGGTTTTTCATTTTGTTTCAGTTTGTAAAATACTTCAGATTTTTTTTTTAATAAAATAATATTTATTAGGTCTGGATAGAACCTTCTTCCTGGGGTAACTGTGACCAAACGGCCTCCTACAAAGTTTGCAAAGAATCATTCAACAGTGCGACAGGCAAAGCCATGACAGTACAACCATTTCATCGTCTCTGTCAGAGGCTGTCTTTCAGAGGGCCGTTTGTTTTCGAAGAGCGGATTAGTCACTCTTAAAACTGCATTATTCTTACTATGAGGTGTACAATATGCCTTTGTTAAGGGGTACCATATGCCTGAAACAGGTTGAGGGATTTAGTTGTGAGAGCTGATGAGGAAAAAAAAAAACAAAAAAAAAACAAAACTTGAATCTTCACACCACACACAGCGCAAAAGGGGGATTTACTTCTTTACCAATTAGACACGCGTACATGCACATATTTCAGAAGAGGAGGGAGGCCAGAAGCAACTCCTGTGAGGCAGGCAAAAGTTCACTGTTACAGCGGTCATTGTGGGGACATAACCTCGCAACCTTCCCCTTAGAGAACCATCTTGGAACTATTAGGTGAAGCCACAAGTGCTGTCAAAACCATGCACTTACCTTAATGATGCTGCTACTGAGTGTGAGAGCAAATATCCGGGTTTTCCATTTGACAGTCAAATTCATTTTACAACTTTTTAGGTTGTTTTTTTTTTCCTGCGTAGTCCTATGATCGTGGAGCATGGACACAAACACAAAAGGTATACTTTCCCCCAGAGCAGCAGCACCTGTATCAGATTTCAATTACTCTGCTCAACATGTATTGATAGGCCTTTTTGCAGATGTTACCAATAACATTAACAACAGCATTCTATTCAAGGGTCCAAATAAGCCACAACAGTGAGCCAGATAAAATATTGATTTTATCATTTACAACCTGTGTGTTTTCCAAGAACAAGATGCTGTAAACAGCAAATAAAGTTGATATCGGAGATGAAACTTGCAGCACTAGCACTACTCATTAAGAGTTGTGTTTCTGGCCACCTGTTGCTGTTTGAAAGGGGTTAATGAGATGAATGCTCCACCTACTGTTCATAGGTGTAACTCCAAAACGTCACTTAATGTGTTTTATGTGAGGGAACTTAGATTAAATAACCAGCTGTTAAAGCAAAACTTTAAAAAAACAAACAAGTTCTTAAAGGATTTTAAGAGGTTTACAAAAGATAGTTGCTAGTGAGCACTGGGATAAAACAAGAATCTGGATGGGTTTAACAAAAGTGAAAAAACTCACAATATAATTAAAAAACGACTCTAAGCTTTATGAGACTTTGTGTCTGTGGATTTCTTTCAAACAGCTGCTGATTGATTAGTGTGACAACTGCAGATATTTTTCTGCTTAATAAAACCATCCGTCAGGAGAGTCTTATGCAGTGTACATACACTATATCCTACTGAGTGCTGTCATTGCAACCACGATAACAAAAACTTAGATTGCAACGAAATGCTCCTCTGAACAGCCACATTCCTCCACCAACACCTTCCTCCCCTGTGAAAGCAGATTTCCATGCACAGCCGAGCATGAGACAGATACAGTGTTAGGACAAAGACCAGCCACTACATGACAGTAGCATGGATGTTCATAACATGACAGCAGGGGTGAACACAACAGGCTTGTTATAAAGCGTACTGCGGCTCCTGTGCGAAAAGCAACATCAAAATTGAGAAACTTTCCCTCTCTTGAGTGAAAGCATCTCGAAATCCTGAACATACACATCCAAAAATAACACTGCACTTTTTTCATTTGACTTTTTTTTTTTTTTACCTCTCAGCCTTGTTTACGCATCTATAACTTGTCTGCTCGAGTCAGCTTGAGGACAGAACCCGTTGCATCAGTGTTTCCATGGCAACAGGGAAGAAGAGGGTCTCCAAGGTCGGCACAAGAGCACCTGGAGGCGAGTTGATGGAAGAATTGAAGCTTGACCCCGTGGACTGTCAACGTGCTGGGCTGTAGTCACAGATATTTCATTAACGTCTCTTCCTCCTGACTGGCACTGACATGATAAATTGTACTCAGACATTTGCTGTTAATCATTTTTGGAGTCACACAAGCAATAAAAAATAAAAAAAATAAAAAACAGGGCTCTGTTCCTGCATTTAATGATGAGAAGGAGTGGAGTGTGTCCTGATAAAGAGGGAGAGATTTAAAGAGAGGGGAGTGTTTCGGTGCTGGAAAGTGGATTACATCCATTATTTAGGAGCTGCTTCTCCTTCACTGTGAGAGAGGGAGAGGCAGACGTGGTGTTTGCAGGATACAAACATCTCCTCTATGTCTCTTTGTGAACCGCAGTATGTCATCTTACATAGATAAGAAAATTAATTAATTGCAGTAGAAATAATACATCATTTTAATTAAAAATAATAACTACAGATAATATATATATATATATAATATGACTTCTAATAAACCCCCCTTCTTGGCAGCTTAAAAGTTTTCCCCCCCAATAAGTTGCAATGCACGAGTGCAGGAACCCAGATCTATAAATGTAACCATGCAAAAACACTTTCAGATCGTTGCATCAAAAGCAGTGGAATGCATTGAGGCCCTGTTGAATTGCAGAGAAACTGGGCCAAAAAAAAAAGCTCTGATATATTAGTGTTTGATCGCGACGCTTCATCTCTGCTTTCAATTTCCTCTTATGAACCTCACAGATTGTGTCCACAGGGTAATCTTGAATGCACACTTTTGAACATATGGTATTAAGTACCTTGGCATGTGCTGCAGAAACTGGAGGAAACTGTGTATGACGTAAGTTCAAAACCACCTTCTTCACACTTGTTTAAATGGACATATTTGCATTTATTGTCTATTAGGGAGGGGAGAGAGGTAATTATAACCCAAAGAGACATTTTCACTAGTAGTCAGGCATCAGTAACTCAAAATTTCTGTCAGCAGTCAAAAGATAATAATAATAATAATAATCTTGTATCTTGGGTTCAATTCAGCTGTTGCCAAAATCTCTTCTCTCCATCTTATTGTATATCACCAAACACTGTCAACAAAATATTTCGTTTTTCTTTAGACGTAAATCACTGCTGGCATTCACAGGTTACCGGGAGTGACCACTCTGTTCCCTGCTCTTTTCCCAACATCCCCCCATCGCTTCCTGCTGCTGTCATTGTCCTGAAATAGGGACGCAGTTTCTCGCTATCTGTTCTCTATCAAATGAAACATCAGTAAGGAGAGCGGATACTGATATAGAGGAAGAAGGCAGGGAAGGGACAGAGTGGGGAGGACAATGGAAGAAAGAGGGCACAGAAATGGTACAAATCAAAGTAAGCAGTGAGGGAAGGAGAGGGGACAGTTTTTTGTTGTTGTGACTGTCCTATCTGGGCTTTGATGTTGTGAAAAGGATGGGAGCTCTTTGCTGTACTTTTCTTCAAAGACTTTCATTTCCACACACACACACTTTTGGGAGGCCTGAGATTACAATGTCAGGTTCCTTGTGCTTTTGTCTTGTTTGCCCAAATGATGAGATCTCAGTACTCTACAGACTTTCTACAGTACCTGCCACGTAATATCTGCCTTGTTTTGATACCGTTTAAACTAAAACTAAAATGAATGAACCAAAAACGACCACACATTGTTCATTTGTTGAATATATTATTTTATTTTAACATCATCGTCGTTGTAGTTTAACTTTTAATTTTTCCCATCATTCATTTAAAATGATCACCTCTGAATGTACACATACTGCAAACTGTCAAAAATATACAAACAAATGCAGGCTTGTGCTATAGTCTGGTCAAATGTCTAAAAAACAGTGTGGCACTGGGAAGAGAGACAGCAGAGAGAGAGATACAGACACACACAGAGAGAGAGAGAGAGAGGGCGAGAGAGAGAGAGAGAGAGAGACGAGAGAGAGAGAAAGAAAGAGAGAGAGAGAGAGAGAGAAACAGACAGAAATTAAGACAGACAGAGTGAGAGAGCGAGACATTGAAACCGGTAAGACATGCACAGCATCATTGTGAGCACCGGTTACAGTGATCCAGGTGCACGGTACTTCCATGGGATCCTCGTGGAAAAGTACATACATTTCATCATCTGACAGTGCGGCACAAAACGCCTGCCACATATCAAATCAAAAACAAAGTGTTGCTCGATAATGGAACTGTTAGGCACATCATTGTTTTTTATGGTTTTACATTTTCTGGAAAAGTCTCATTTACTTTAAGTGTAGAATGTTAAACCAAAAAACAAGAGGGAATAAAATATACAATTAAAAAAAGAAACAAAACAAAAAAAAACCCCAAACAGCTTTCAAAAGTCATTTTGGAATCGCTGTCTCGTTAGTAACTCAACGTTGTTACATAATCATCGTTTTCCAGGCGGTGTGTAAGTGGGTGTGTGTTGTTTGGTGTGTGCATGTGTGTGTACATAACTGGGTGCATTTCTGTAGAACCAAGTGGTAATGGGAGTGAGTACTTGAGGTGTTGTGTCGGTGGTTGCTGTGATTGGCTGACAGCTGTCAGATGCTCAGGTCTTTGGGGTTGTCCTTGTAGGTCTTCTTGGGCTCAGGGAGTGCAGGCTTGGACGAGTGACTGGTGTTACTCTTGAGGGTGCTGTAGTACTCTCTCACCCTAGCCGCGACAAAATCGTCATCATCCTCTTCATCTTCCGAATCGTCCCTTTTGAAGCTTCTGATCGGGGAGATGTCCCGTCCGAGGCTGCGGGTTCTGTACTGCGGCTCAGGGGAACTGCCTCGGCTGGCGTAGCGCCCCTCCCCCGCCGCCCTCTCGGGCGAGCGCCCCCTCAGCAGTGAGCTGTACCTCTTGTAGGCTGAATCTGAGTCGGGGGTGCGAACTCTGGGTAGCGTGGTGTCTCTGTAGGCGTCTCTCTGGCCGCGTGATGCCACGTCCCTCAGCAGGCTGTCCCCCCCGTAGGCTCCCTCCATGGTGGAGGCTTTTATCAGCAGGCTGTCCTCCCCAAACAGGCGTTCCTCCCTACGCAGTGTCGGAAGCGTAGCCTCCCTGTTCAGGCGATCCATGGCCGGGGGTTCACGGAGGATGCTGTCGTCAAGAGCGGGGCTGGGTTCAGGTATCTTGAGTGGCTGCTTCGATGCGGCCTCCAACGGATTGGGCTTCTCGTTGCTGCGACCCCTCCTTCTATCGTACCTGCGGTAAGGATCTGAGGAGTGGGCGTGGCGTCTGGTGGGGGAGTGGTGGTGAGAGCGATGGGGGGACCTGTGGCGTTGAGGTGAGCGGTAGCGGTTGTGTGAAGGGGACTGGTGACCACGGCGTCTATCGGGGGAGCGGCCGTGGCGGTGTCTCCCGTGATGGCCATCCAGGGTGTTTTCTGCACTGCGTGACCGGCCGTGCGCCTTGTGAGGTGAACGGTGGCGGCTACGGTGTTGCCCACTGGAATGGTGGTGGTGGTGGTGGCTGTCTTTTCCCTTGTCATCCCTCTTCTTGTCCTTCCCCTTGGACCTTCTCCCCTTGTGTTTTCCCGTGCTGGTTTTCTTGTTGGGGGAGTGGTGGTGGTGGTTGGAATGGTGGTGCTTGCCAGTGCCAGTTGAGTGGCGGCTCGGCTCCTTCTTGTTCTGGGATGGTTGGTTGGTTTCTGGTGGGTTGCTTGACTCCAGTGGCGCGTTGCTTGATGGCACGGTCCTCACTTCCGCAGCGTTTTGTAACCCTGAGGCTGGGTTGCCTGTGCTGCTGTCGATGGGGCTGCCGTCTGCAACACATTGTGACATACGAGGGCAGGGCGATCAAACATGCATCTCGACTCTAACAGATCCTATCTGATTTGACACTAACCATGCTGAATCACTCAGGCATGAAGCTGAGAACATTTCCAATGAAAGCCATTCGGATGTTAATGCTAGCAAAGATGGCTATTTGTTTGATGGCACAGCAACAGCCAATGATAAAACATTGTATCTTACATAAAAGGCAGGGACACACTTGTGAAGCAGCCATTCCTTGAAGAGACTTGTTACCCGCAACAAACCTGTTCCCAGGTCTACCTGGCTTCTCCTCACTGTAGCAGAATGGGACTTGGCTGGCTAGCTGGCTGGACTGGAGGCTGGTTACAGTCAGTGCTGACGTGCTGCATGTAGATGATGCTGCTGCTTGATGGTACTGATCAGCCATGCTCTTTCATGCGCTGACATAATGCCTTAGACACTTGTAAATGTTTAAAGCATATAAAATGCTAAATGATGGCTTGCTGTATTGCAACAACTTGTGAGACTGAAGTGGCATTTTACCAGAAGAAGAACATCCCTTTCAACTGTGTAATAATAAACTTAAGCAGTGTATTTTATCCTGTTGTTCTACTTATACATACATCTTCAGGTTTAAAGTTAGAGTCAATAAAAACTGCAGCTACATCTACAGCAGAAAACTAACAAAAAGGGGACGAGGTTTTATGGCATCTAAAGTACCGAAGACACTAGACTGAATAACAAGAACAAACTCTGCATTTCACCTCTGAACTTGATGCACAGAGGTGAAAAGCTACTGGTGAAGACGTTGCTTAGCATGACAAGAGCGACTACGGCAGCGGCGGTACTGGCAATGCATTTTAGGTGAATGGATTTGTATGCATGGAGAAGAGCACGGGCACAGGTGAGTTGAGGGCACACCACACTGAGATCATGATGATAAAAGAGAGAGAGAGACAGGAAGAGGGAAGGAGACGCCAGACGACATGACGGGGAAAAGTTACAAACCGTGGTCTGATTTTGGGGGACAGAGGCCTCCCCCATCTTGTCATTTCTCATACATGCAGTGAGATGGGGAGCCACCATCCCTGAAGGAAGACAAGAGCCCAGTGCAATACGAGAGGAAGGGAAGATCAACAAAAACAGACAAAAAGAGAAGAGTACAGGGTTTAGATCACTCAGCACCAACTTGAAAGAAGAAAAAGGAGCATTACTGTGTTTTTTTTTTAATGGAAAAAAAAGTGTTTATTTGATCATTGAGTCATTCAGCGTATAGAGACAGTCCAGGAATTTGCCCAAACCCTTCAGTGGAAACCATCAGAGACAAGTCCTGGAAAACAAGCACACGCACGCACGCACGCACGCACACACACACTGACACAGAAGCAGCAGAAACCCAAAAAACAAAATAAGACAAGTGAGACTTGCACACCCACAACACCAGCGTATGAAGCAGTTTTACATTGCAGACAGAAATCAAAAGAAATATTGGTAAAAGAGTGTCAAAGGTTGTGCCAAATAAAAAGTACAAACAATGATTCAAAATATACAAGTTCACACAACGTCATCTCGGTGCAGGTTAAAAGACGGCACATTCGTAGCGCAAATAAAATTACATCGATGAACTTTTCAAGACAGGCAAATGTATCTCCACTCAAAACAACGACAAAAAAAAAAAGTAACAAAAAGAATACATTTAAGATGACTCGTGACTATCAATCAAAACTGGTCAATATAATAATAATAATAATAATAAAAAAAGAAACGTTCCATAAATATTATGGAAAATAGACAATAGAAGGGGAAACAAAAATCCAATTTACACTTTTAACAAGTTCATGCAGCAATAGACTTTTATCCATTATGTGGCTTCAGTTCATGGCTCTGTACACAGAACAAAAATACTTGTAAAAATGCCTCTATTCTTTTCATCACTGTACAAAACGTTTCTATAACTGGAGCGACTCTCTTTGTATTGGGGATGGGTGGAGTTCCTATCGTCACAGCTTTTAAATGACATTAACAGTGGGTGCAAATAAATCCATGGATTAGTGAGTAATGTCAAGCAGAGTAAAGTGAGATTTTCTTTGAAATGGCAAAAAAAAAAAAAAAAAAAAAGCATTCGACTGCCCTTTCTTCTCACTTAAAACCCTTTAAATTCAGTAGCTTACATTCACCTTCAATAAATATCATAAATATGTTTGTGTCACGTCCTAACCAGAGCTGCGAGATATTTTTCACTGTATGCAATGAATCAACTTGTCTCTTCCTCTTAACGCTAAATTAGTGTTTGATGAGGATTTAGAACCATCGATATTACTTCTTACCCATTTGTTTTTCCACTACTCTGATCATTCAAACATTGTAAACATTGTTTATATTTCCATGTAGCACTGAAATCAGACCCACCACCTTTCTGTAAAGTCCCAGCAGAGTGCTTTTGCTCAGTGGCCAGATGGTGAAAAGTGACAGCGGGATGACATGGAAACTGAGAGCGGGTGGACAGCAGGAGAGGCGACAGCCCCACAAATCTGCTCCCTCCAAAATCCCAAAGCCCAAAAAGTGACCTCCACCAGAAAGAGCCCCAAGACCAACCAACCCTCTCCCTCCCTGAGGGTTTATCCCAGGGAAGGGTGAAGGGTCCTGGGAGGGTAATTTAGTTCTTTCCCCTCGACCCACCACCGTCCACTGGGCGTCCCCTGCCTCAGGGCGTGAAGATGGGGGAGAAGGGAATGTTTTCGTAGATTGACCCACCATATTCAGGCACAGAGCCGTCACCCCTCTTGAGCACTAGATGGGCACGACGGCCTCCACTCTTGATGAGCTCAATGGCTCGCGCGTGCTTCATGCCCTTGGTGCTCTCGCCATTGATCTCCAAGATTTCATCGCCGACCTGAATAAAAAGAAAGAAGACCGGGAAGAAAGGAAAGAAGGAAGCAAAAAGTGGGAAGCAGAGAAGAGAGACAGATGATGGAGAGTGACAGGTGAAGATGGAGGGGAGAAGAGGTAAATTAGAGAGTGAGAAAAAGACACAGCAAAAGGCGGAAAAAGGAGAGGAGACAGCGGAGCAAGACAGGATGAGGAAAACAAGTGACAGCGTGGAAGAAAGTACACAAGAGGCACAGAGGTTTAAAAGGGACATGGTGACGGAAGAAGGGAAGGCAAAGCAGAAAGGGAGGAAAGATTGTGGAAAAGTTAAATATTGAACCATCCTAAACGGTAAACTGCACAACTTTTTCTTTTCTTTTTTTTTTTTTGTTAAATCAACAGTTTTCAGAGAGAAATTGCGACAGAAAGCAACAACTGTGACGCCAAGAGAGGGTGGAAAAACAGGAGCTAGAAGAAAAACATTTTTTGCTTCCTGATTCTTTGCCTCCACGCCTCAAGTTATCTGTCAGTGATGTCTGCGCCGAGGGAGTTCCTCTCTGGCAGAATATGGATCTCTCACTGACACCTCTCTCTGCATCACAGAGCTGATACTATTAATATCTCTGCCTAATAATGGGCACAAACACAAATGTATGTATTCATGTGTGTGTGTGTGTGTACAAATGTGCTAATACACGCACAACCACTCCCTAACTGCAGCAGATTAACATGCGTCAAAAAAAGATCCTTAAAGCTCATTGTATCTATTATCAGGATCTCACGTGCAAACACAGAGGAAAAGGTTAAATATTAGTTTCTTGACTGTTTCTGTAGCGCATATGAACGTCTCTTTACACGCTCATAACTGTTAATTAAAGTGTACATACACTCCGTGCATGACTGCGTTTGTGTGCCTGTGAGTTTTGGTATTGCACTCAACAACAGTGAACTTGGCCAAGCCTGGAGGTGACCGTGTTTATATTCAGTGAAGCATAGCTTGCAGTAATTGGAAGGTACATTATGCACAAGCAATTATATTGATGGATAATATTATTCGGATGGCTGTGAAGTCTATAAGGCAGCATCATCAGCCTCCTTGTTAATCAGTGCAGTCGAAGAGATAAAACAGAGACTGCACCTGAAAACAGGGAATTGTTATATCAGCATGAGTACGCAACACAAAATTAACAGGCCTGTATTGTAATTATGGAGACTTGTTTTCTTGTTGAGCTGTGAGTACAGAAACACGCATCAATCCGTTTTGCTGCTATGCCATTACAATATGTTTCCTATTTGTTATGTTAAAAGACAGAAATAAAGTGCTTATACTGTTGTCTCACTATACTGTCTCCAACAGAGCTGATAATATGAAGATGGAGCCCAATTATTATTCATCATCACCTTCTTAATAGTAATTAGTTGTTACAGTGCTGATCTGCAAGCACTGCCCTCATCAGAGATAAAAGCCAAAAGCCAAGCAGACCAAAGCAGAGTAGAATGAATTAAAACAGTTGTGGGAATGGCCCATTATTAACATACCTTAATAAACATAATTAGTCAAAACAGTCCAAATGGACCAAGTTGGTTCCAAAGGATGCAGTTTAATAGTTGCACCAGCATTTGTTTTTATTATTCCGGATTCAATCTTTTTTCTAATCAGGTATTAGATCTTATTTTCAAGGGACACAAGGGTACATGCATATGATATCTCTGTACCACTTTAGTTTTACACCTCCACAAAGTTGGTATATTTGCATGAAATACATTCAGAATGAAAATTCATTGCTGCTGAGGCCAAGATATCCTCACTTTTACTCTCTAGCAATGGGTCAAGCTCTAAAAGTAGTGGATCCAGCAATTCCCATGACGCAACTCATGAAAGTCTTTCATTAGACTTTCAAAATCCACCGCCCCAGTTTATAAAGCAGTCTTATCGTCATAAATTTGTAATCTCCAAACCCGAGCCAAGATGACCCCGGTGATATCACTGGAAGGCTCTTCCACAGCAACAGAGGTCATTATACAACTGTTTTCACAGGCTGAATACATCTTCCTTTGACAAGTTAACTATACACCATGTCTAAAACCTGCACCCTTAACAAAAGTACTCTTCTGATATTCAAGTATGCATATCCTACATGTCTACGTATATAGGATAAAGCTTTAAGACATGTTTACTGAGTTGTGGTGTATGCATGTCTGCAGTATATTGTGTTCATACCCTCATCTTTCCGTTGCGGACAGCCGCTCCGTCGTCAGCTAGCCTCAGCACGTATAGGTCCATGTTGTATTCTCTGCCTCCCCGCAGGCTGAAGCCAAAACCTTTGTTGTCTCGCTCCAGGTCCACCGAGTAGAACTCAGCATCCTGATGGAGTCGCACACACGCACACGCACACGCACACACACACACACACACACGAGACGGAAAGACACATTTGCATCAAGGTCACTTTTGTGATTAAGATTTGAAGTATGTGTGTGTGTATGTGTGTTTTTTCCTTTGAAGAGGGCTCCTATTTCAGGAGCATAGGACAAATGCTGCCTTCCGGAAAGTCAGACCTCTCTAATAGTTGTGCCAGACTTTGTGTGTGTGTGTGTGTGTGTGTGTGTGTGTGTGTGTGTTGCACAGGTGTAAGGATGCTGAATTATTAATGTGTTGGACTCGGGGTGGACAAAAAAGAGAGGGCACAGATAGAGAGAAAGAGAGGGGCCGGACACTGCAAGGACAGGCAGACACAGCGGCTCCTGTCTTCACACCCTCCTAATCTCCTCTGCTGAAGGATCAATGCTATCTGCGAGCGCCATCTTTACATCGCCAGATTAATTCAGCGGTGAACACAGTTGACAGAGAGGTTACTTTGAAAGCAAACAGGATCCCCTTAATGCACAGATTTTGATAATGCCAACAGGTAGACGTAAAGAGAAAAAAAAGGACGGAACAAAAATACAGCTTGTTTGTCCTTGTGCTGGCGTGTTGATAATGTATCAACCGATCCATCCACCCGGATGGATCGGTTGATACATTGAGGGCTACAGTAAAAATGGATCTGTGGGTGTTAAAACAGCTGGATGGATGTGAAAAAAGACAAATGGCAGGATGCTGGCAGGAAGTTTGATGGGATGGAGCGCAGATTGTTGGGGTGTTTGATGGAGACGGGATGTGGACAGACAGATGCATGATGGCTGTCTTTCCTTACCTGGGCTGAGACTGGTTGTGTAGGGGGCTGGGGAGGAGGGGCTTGCGGAGCTTTAAATTCAAATGATTCCTGTTTTGGTTTGGTATTGTTCCTGTGACAGAAAGATATCAGTCAGTGTAAAAACAAATCAGAGATGCAAATGAAATCCATTCTACAGCCTTTTTAAAAGTTTATTCTTGTTCTTTCCAAAAGGACTTCATTTCCCAGAGGGCCTCCTTACCTGGCCTCAGGTGCAGCCTGTTGCTGAGGTGTGTGAGTGGTGGTTATAGTGGCGATCTTCTCCGCGTTGGTCAATAAAGACGCATTTGATGACTCTGGGGGTGAGAGAAGAGAGATGTTGTCATGACAACAGCCTGGCATAATTTTAAGCAAAATTTTGAACTCACACACAGTAACATTTCTATCTGCAAACTGACGCAAACAAACTAGCTTTATAAAAAAAAAAGTAAAAAACATGGGGATCATTTGGGAAAATGATTTGCTGCCGCCGTGACTTTTTCAGATTTTACAAAAACCTGCTTCCAGCAAAGAGAGAAAAACTTGTTGACATTGGCTCTAACTGTACATCTGCTAATTCAACATATTCTAATTTGCATAAATGTATTGTGTGATCAGTTAGTGTAGTTTCATGAGCTGTCAGGTACAAGCATTAGCTGACCTATGGGACCACCAGCAGCAGCAGCAGCAGCAGCAGCAGCAGCAGCAGCAGCAGCAGCAGCAGCCTCTGGGCTTCCTCTACCACTCAGCCAAGCTCCAGGACACCAGAGTAATAAAGCAGTTCAACATGTGTGCTATCAAGCATTTTGTCAAATAGTGGTTGTTTTTATAAAAGGTATACATCTCACTTTGGACTGAAACTCCTCCTGTGTGCCTGTGAATTATCCAACGGGACAGATGCGCTTGCACTCTCAAGGGACATGAAAGCTTCTGCTTATTCTGCCTTTTATCTTTGCACTGATTCAATCATTCTGTGTTATCAGTGAATCACGTTGGGCTCTAATGACTAAAAACGGCCCGTCATTACGCTACTCTTGCTGCATAAAGAATCCTTTCTTCTCCTTAACAACCCAATCCTTCTTTGCTATTACAGGTATCCTTTATTTGATTGCAACTCTCCACTCCTCTCTTCTCCCTTACCCGCTATTCCTCTCACGGTCAGTTCCCCCCTCTCATCTATTCATCTATTCTGCTCCTCCACCTCCACTTGTCCCTTTGGCGCGTGTTGGCTTAACTGTTCTAATGCCCATTACCCACGAGGTACAAAGTCAACCAATCAAGATTCAGCGTGGGCGGGGCTCATTTGGGATAGCGGAGAGGAGATCCCTGTAATTCTGAGTGTATGTGAACGTGTGATCCATGTTTCAGCTTGGTCCTCAGCATGAGGTCCTTGCTGAATATTACCCCACCACCACCACTAAGAATTCCTGGCATCAACCGTGTTACATCCTCATATTTTCTCTTGCTCATTTCTCATTTTCACCGCCTCACATTTGTCCCTGTAAACCCTATTTGCCCCTCCATCTGTTCATTTGCATATCCCACTCCTTCCATTCTGCCGCCTCCCTCCATTTATCTCTCCTCCAACTGTTTTCTGTCTGGAAATTAAACGAATAAGCACCGTCCTTTCCGTCCTCCGTTCTGCTTCTGACCTACTGCCTCTTTTCGCCTGACTCACTTAAAAAACATTCATGGCGCACTGAAAAAGAAAGCACAGAGCTGTTTCTGTAATTTGTCTCTGGCACTGGCAATATGCCCTACTGCCCTGTATGGACCGAGTTAGGAAGGACCAATCAAATTGAAACATTTAGGAAGAGAAGAGAAAAAGAGAAAGAGGAGCAGAGACATGAAGGGAGGTAGAAGAGATGAGAGAAGTGAAGGGGGCTGTACTACACAATATACCCCAAGAAAAAAAAAAGCACATCATATCACCTCAGGCACGTCTATCTCCTCTCTCTCTCGCATAATGGAAAGCAATGAGGTGCGCTTGGTCTGCGCCTCAAGTATATGCTGCAAAGACATAAGCTTTGATGAAGGCATTAGCTGTTTGTGCATGCATTACAGTGCACCAGCAGAAAGAGTGCCATGCCCGTTTTCCTTGTCATCGCAGACATATTGAGCATCAATCGCTACAAAACTCCCCGCCAGTGCTCCCCCCCGCAGGTGGAAGAGGTGAGCTCAGTGGAAAGCAGCTGACTTCACCTTACTAGAGCCTCATGCGGTGGTATTGATACCTATTAGAACGCTTAGACAAGAGTAATCCATCTAAAAATAGGTGTGCTCAGCCATGTATAAACAGAGAGAGAACAGTTGCTCAGAGACACAATTTAGCAACAATCTTTCCCCATCACCCTCTCCGTCTGCATGTCAGACAGCGTCTGTTCGTCTGACAGATGCACGTAAACACAAACCAGAACCTTCTGATAAAGAATATCCGGTTATTTCTCTGCGTTGCCTTCTCTCCCGCTCTCCGTGTTTTCTTGGAAGAGCAATTTTGGCTCACAGTTCTCATCAAGCGCTCTTCAGAAAAAAAAAAAAAAAAAAAAAAACCTCTTCATCCATAAGAAGTGAGCCGGAAAGCAACGAGCGGTGGACAAATAGCTCCAATTTCTTCCAGTGTGCAAGTTGACAGGGAGTATCGCCTTCCTCGCGCGCACACACACACACACACACACTCATGCAGACACTTAATTAAACAGTATTTGTGAAGCATGCCGGGGTGATCTGTCAGCACAAAGTAGCGAGAGCTCTCAGCTGAACAGCACAACATACAACGTGCACAAACTTTCCTTAAAACCACTTTGACAGAAAATACACACCCGCGTACACAGAGGAAGATGTGCATCTCTCTTTCTATCTCTATCTGTCACACGCACGCACGCACGCACCCACACACAGACATCTAAATTACTCGCATGTTTTAGTGTAGACACGCTGAAGGCAGAAATACAAAGGCTGGGAAAGTTCCTAAATATTCCCAAAGAGGCAGTTCTGTCAACACTGCGGGGGTGTTCCATTCACTTTGAAAGCAAGTGAAGAAACTTCAAGCTTTATGTAACACTGCAGTTAGACATAAGCAGCACTCAGAAATCTTCATGGCTAGTCTCAAAAACACTCACTCTAACACTAATAACAGTTGATGACTGTGTTGATTAATTAGGACTCTTGAAGGTACTGTATCTCTAATTTAGCTACAACCTCAAGTTGTAGAAAAAAAAAAAAAGGAGGATTTATAACCAAACTAGCTTGAAAAGTGGAGTTTTTTAACTCACCGTCTCCAGGTATGATGCGTAGTGTGACCGTGTTCCCGGCCTCCTTGATGAGGTTGACGATGTCAGAGTGAGACTTGTTGGTTATGGAGCATCCGTTTACCGCCAGGATGCGATCGCCGACTTTCAGCTTTCCGCACCGGTCTGCTGGGCTTCCCTCGATGATACGGCCTATTTTGTGGGGCATGGCCACACATGCATTGCCAGCTATGGTCACCATTGACATGTTGTGATGTTGTGTGATTCAATGTGTGTTTGTGTGTCGTTGGGTAGCGTTTGGAGAAGGAAAGAGGGGGGGAAAGGAGTAGAGAAAGAGGATCAAAAGGTTAAGCGTTAATTCACCAACAGCAGACAGCCAAGCCAAAGTCACTGAGAGGAGCTGATCGGATGTACAGCAGAACAAAATGCAAGCATTGGCAGAGAAGGGGAAATTCTGATGTGCTCTGCAAAGAAATAAGAGAATCTGTCATACTGTAGTTTTCAGCACTTTCCCTGTCAATTGGTTTCCTCAAAGTGCTCAAAATAAAAATAAGCTTGGCTCCATATCCAATGTTGTTCGTCTTCCTCCACCCTGTCTGTCTCACTCCCCTCTTTTACATAAAGCTGCTCCAGCTCCACATTTCTAAAATGGGTCTAATTATATTATATGTGCATGAGAGTCTCTTCGCAGCAAAAGGCTAGAAACTGTGTTGTACCATCTGCATCTCTGATACCTGCACCTGCACAAAGTTTTAGACGACAAACATACATCAGAGCTGACATTTCACCAACTACCCTGAGGTTTCTCTGCTTCTCTCTCTGCACCGTTACATCAGTCACTGCAGAGAAGAGGAGCGTGCAATCACTCCTTTCATTCCCCCATCTGACTTTGCACTATTACCCCTCATACTGTCTTTTTTTTCCCACTGATTCTAACCATTTTGTGCTGTAAAATATTGAGTGTTGAGTAGATGAGCGAGAGAATGCTGCTGCATTTCTGAACAAAATAAAGTGCTTCTCCAAATACAGTATGAGAGTGTATGGATGGACACGTTTCTGACACCATCAATGCTATACAATGATGTCATATTAGAAAGCATCAACCATCAGATTTTACATGTCATGTCCAATAAAGCTGTGCTTCCTGCTCTGGCCCTCGAATAGGAGCTTTTGCCGCTATGAAAGTCAACCTGGAACCTTTTTCAGTCCACCCACACAGAGAGAGATAAGAGCATAAAGAACAGTGAAAATGCTGTAGCGGTGTAGGCAGGAAGTCATGGCAAAGAGTGTGCTGCATAGAAAGGACACTATTAGATTGTAAAAAGCAAAGTAGAGTCAATTTAACCAAAAAATAAAAACATGCGTGAGAGGAGATCAAATAGAGACACCACTGTGCATTATTAAAAAAAAAACTCTGATATTATGATATTTACTATTAGCAAAGTGAGGCACACAACATAAACTTATGATGTGATTTCAATCAGTGCATCTGTCTCTGTGCTGTAAAATAAATAAATGTTATTCACACTGGTCATTTCTCCTATTCATCATTCTCATTAAGCTGTCATATGGCTTTTAGTGCCAACCTGCTCAGCAGAAGCCACTTAAGTTCATCTGAATAATACAAGTGCCTTATGTAAGAACCACTTCACTTTTGATCAATTATGAAAGCCCTGTGTGAGTATAGCAGCAGCTGCAGGCGAAAGAAAGGGTTTCAGTGTCTTGGTTTGACAGACTCAGATGAAAATGAGAAAGAAGAACCACTTCTTTGAAGAGTGTTGGTATTGATCTGGTGAGACTGTAAATAGCAAGTATCTGTGCTGTTTGTCAGGCTATTTAATGTTCACTGGTTTTATGGATGATAAAAAAGGCCATAAACACAACAGGATGATAAAAAGGCCCCAATGATGAGGGAAAGCTATACGAGTGTTCATGTTTTTGCATGAGTGGAACTGATCTCTGTAACATGTGCATGTATGATCAACAACAATGTGCCTGAAGATATTTTGTGACTTTCAGAACACTCCAAACAGAAAAGGCTCTCACCGAAGGTTGTGCCAGCTTCAGGCCGCGACACCGACGAGACGATGACGAAACCGAATCCCTCGTTCTCACCGCGGTGGATCTCTACGTCATAGGGCTGCAAGGTGGATGTGGAAACAGTGGAGATGGTGTTGGGGGGCTGAGATGAGGTGGTGGCAGCGGCTGCAGCGACCACAGTGTTACCGCTGCCCACAGCCCCTACGCCCCCTCCCCCACTGCCGATGCCAGAGGTGGAGCCGCTGCCGGAGCTTACAGTGTTGAGGGAGTTCTGGCTGCCCTGCGGGGTGCGTTTTCCTATCTCCTCCGTCAGGCTGGGTGCCTGAGTGCTGCTGTGGTGGGAGGACGCCGGTGATGGAGGCACGTCTCCCTCTGCTTTAACTAGAGATGGCAGAGGAGGATAAGGTGAGAAAGATGGAGAATGGAGAGGATATATGCAGAAAACAACAGAGGAGAAATATGGAAGGAAAAAGAGAGAAGAAATCGTGGACACAGAGGTGAGTCAGAGCACAGGTAGGACACGGCAGGAAGAGCAAGAGGAGACTGAAGAGGAGACAGATAAAAATGAAGCCAGCCAGTGCTACAGAAGAGGCTCAGGAGATAATAAAAGTAAATAAGTGTACAATAAGGCCAGATAACATTAAAACTGTCAAAATATGAGAACAAAGCAAAATGTTAAATCAGCTGTAAAATCTGAAAATAGGACAACACGAGTCTCTTTCTCTCCTAACACAACGACTTCATGTCGATATGATAAAAGACATGCCGGTGACACAGCTTGGGATCTCTCAGCCTCTGATCTGTTCTGAACAAAAGATGAACTAAAGACGCAGCCCGCCTGTTGTATCTGGACATTTCATTTCCTGTACAGCTGCTCAAAGAAGGCGCCTCATAATCTCGGCGCTTTGAGGCAGACTGAGAGCACCAGCACACTAATGTCTCGCCGCTGTCATCCGGTCGAAGGTTGACCCTCCTCTCCGTCATGTTTATGGGCCTTTGTTTATCGCCCGCTGAGGAGCGGCACAGGGCTGAACAGTGTGTTTGCTCGCTGCAGCGTCCTATCGCTATTACTATTACAGAGGGGCTTGCACACAGTGAGCAGGTCCCCCGGGGTTCCTGGTGGAAATGTGATGAAAATAGATGGGCGGGGGGGCCTTGGAGGTGTAAAGTACAGAGTGCTTTTCAGTGACTGAATACTGTCGTACTTTAAAGCAGAGGCTGTAATAACATAATAGACTGATAGCTGCACTATGTGAATGGTTGCTGAACTTTTCTGGACCCGTCACCCATTCTCTAATAAGCAAGGCTGCTCCCTCATTTCGACCTGAATGCTTCTTACCTCCATAGGCGGTTTTGCGTCGAACTGTGAGGTTGACGTGACCCTGCTTGGCTGCCTGCTGCATCAGTTGCACCACCAGTTGGTGTGACTTGCCCACCACTGCTGTGCCGTCCACGCATATCAGTTCATCGCCGGACCGCAGGCGTCCGTCCTCGTCTGCTGCACCGTACTTCACTATGTGGCCGATGTAGATCTAAAACACACCCGGTCGTAGCAGATGGATGAAAATGTATTCAGAAATCTACATCGTGAACAGCTACGTGCTAAAGATTTTATGTAGTACGTGGGAACAATGAATTTTACTCAAATAATACACACAGCTGCACAGATTTGTTGCAATTTAAAGCTCATTAGTACATCTTTACTTGTTGTTACAGCCTGCTACAATAGTCACATGAGGCAAGCTTTACTGTAACTCATTATTTTTTCCCTTCAAAATACGCCCTATAGATGCTGCTCTACAGCTGCAGATATGAATGTCCTTTTCATCGTTATCAGGTTACAAAAATTGTTGGTTGTAATTAATACATTTTTCACACATGTAAATAGTGAGAATTGGAAAAGCAAACGTATGAGAGAAAAACGGGCATGAGAGACTCACCGGTTCTCCCGGCTCGTTCCCTCCAAGGATCCTGAAGCCGAACCCTGTGTCTTTCCTCCACAGGAAAATGTCCTGTTCCTGGAAGTCTGGAACTGAAAGAAAAAAAAAAAAATCAACAAACCATCATTGATATTTCTACCCACAATTAATACTGAGGGGACTCTCAGTATATGAAGAATGAAGCACGAAGATGCCATTAGCCATTTCATTTTATTTCTATCAGTGAGGGCTACTGACATCAGTATGGCCATAATAGATGCACCCATTGTTCTCAGGAAGTCGTTTTTTTTTTTCCAAGACGCAAATAATCATCCTCCCAACTGTTCGAGCTTTGTCACTAAGAAAGCACAAACAAATTGTCTGGATGCTTTGAGAAAAGAACAAACAACTGATCCATCAAAAGACTAGAGGAATCTATTTTGGGTGAAGAGCATAGGTATCAAGCTTAAATAAACTATCAAAAGGCAGATAGGCTGCCAAAAAAACCCCAGAGCACCATTATCATTCCTTGCTCTCATAATTAGAAGCGATCTCGCTGAAACTTCCCTCTGATGTTTGGAGATATTTTCTTTTTCAAAAGCACACTGGAAGTTACTAATCCAACGGCCGACACTACGCCGTTTCATTTATGAAGTGATGTGTGACATTCGAGTCCATTTCCACTCTTCCCTACATAAGCACTTCCCACCCAACAGCGGTGCTAATACACGCTGGAATAGGTTATGCATTATTGAGCAGAGGGCCTGAGTGTGGCTAGTTCACAGTCTACTCTTATCAACAAGAGAAAGAAGTGTGTGTGTGTGTGTGTGTGTGTGTAACTAGGTATACTAGGCACAAGGAAGGTGCTGTGCAATATAGAAGCTTTGCACTGCAGCGACTGACAGCTCATGGTTCATGTAGCAGAGAAGGAGAAAGGGGGGGCTACAGAGAGCCAGGAGAGAGGAGCAGCAAGTGTGTGTGTGTGTGGTCTCCTCACAGTGTACTCATTGTCATCTTTGCTTTAAGTATATTTATTCTCATATGCATTTGCATGGTCACAGCTGCGTTATACACGCTGACAAGCATGCACCTCTGAGCAAACTCCTCTGGAGATTTCCTTTGCCACAGTACAGACCACTGCTGCCAAGGCCACTAAAGCCAGTAAGAGGCAACAGTGTGGCAGAAGGCAGAAGCAGCCTGCTTCCAATCTGTTCCTTCAGTCAACAGTTAAAATCCCTGTGGAGTGCCATCTCCTCCAATCTATCACAAGTAACAGTGGAGGCACTGGGAGAGGAAGTGTCAAAAGCTAAATGTCACAACCCACACCTGCACTTGGGAGGGTCAACTGCGCGGTTACACCCTGGTCCCGGTGATTAATAGATCCATAAGTGATCCCCACAGCGAGGCAACTGGCCGTGAATCGATCAGTGTTTTACAAAGATGGACGGACCTGTTCAGAGCAACTGTGCTTACGGGCAAGGACTGCAAATAACCAGTGTGGATGGTTCAAACAGTGAGGAAATTAAACTGGGAACATGCTTAAACCAGAGAATAATCAAAAACAAGGCTAATAAAGAGGATAGAAGCTTATGGGGGGAATTTTTCTGCAAATGGAAATCGTTCACCACATGGTATGTTTAAGACCTTGATCTCAGTAGAACCTTTCATTACAGGGAATGCTGTATAGAGAAATGCCTTTTGCTGAGTCCCGAGGCCTATGGGGTGCATGCTGCAGGATTTACGCCTGCTGTTACAGGTCAGCTGTCCTCCCTGTCATTCTCTGTGTGTTCTTCCTCTTCTTTTCTATACTGCAGATTCCCTTGATCTCTCTTATCCTGACATTTCTGTTTCTACACTATGCTGCTTCACTCTTTCATTATCCTTTGCGTTCGGCTTTGCGTGTCTTTTCTTTTGTACCGAGCAAACTGGCTCAGGCAATTTAGAAAACCCCTGTTGAGAGTCCATCACTGTCAGACAGGCATGTAGACATAATCTCCCCCTTGGTCATCATTTCTCCAACCTTCCATCCACGTTCTTTATTTCCTTTTTTTAAAAATCAAACAATATTGTCCTCTCAGCTCTTCACTGTAGCTTCTGCACTACTAGCCCACGCTCAGTCCTTCTTTTCACATTCTTTTTCACAGACATCTAAATAATGAAAATACTTGACAAGTGGTGCCTGGGAAAGTGATTAGATTTTCAGGTTTCTTAGCCTTTGCAGACTCCTGTTTTTGCCTCCTGCTCCTCCTCCTCTCCTGTTTTTTTTTTCCCTGACAGTGGATCTGAGGGTTATTCTTTTTAATTGGAGCTATTCCTTTGCTTTAGCAAGGCTAGACAAGAAGAAAAGAGATATGCAATCCACTGACATCCACTCCACTCCTGCTGCTAATTATACGCCCATGTGTCTCTAAAGGGAAGTCCAGTGTAAAACTGCATCAATGGTGCCACTGTTCACATTTGGATCAAAGTGGCATCTAAAGGACTGACCCGAGTGCATGTAGGAGGCTTGTGCTTCTGATCCTGGGCAGTAATAATAACAGAGTCAAAGCTAAATGTGTAGCTTTTAAAGTTCTGGAGACTGCACAGTGATACACACTGAGATTCATATAGTAAAACCATATCTCATGATTCGACTTGATTGGAGAACTGCTGACACAAGATGAAGATTATACCACTGTGCAAATGAGTGTATGGTATCAATCTTCTCATGTAACTTTCAGCAAGAAAATGTCACGCCATTCCTTTAATTTGATGTCTGAATAATTACATTTTACCATGTGAAGTTTTCTGTGAATTGGTTTACATACATACACATGCTTACAGTATGCATATGTATATATGTATGTATGAATGTATGAGTCCATGTATGACACCCACAGGCACCGAATAAGAAACCAGTTACTTACATGCACAAGACTCTCATCTCAAATCCTCCTCCAAAAATCTTCAGTACCACTTTTAAACACACCAAGGATCTCCAGCCCCATGCAGCCCTCATCCAACCGCCACCAAAAAATATTATACTTACGCCTACTTTCATACATGCTCCTCGACTGGGCCCAGATCTTAAAGGGGTCCGGTTTTCTCTGGATGGTTCCGTCTGCCGGGGAGTCCTGGGGCGGCAGGCCTGGCAGGGGCTGAGATGGGGGCGGGGGAGCAACACTCTCGCTGAGAGGGGGTGCCAGGGATGGGTGCACGGGCGAGTCTGTGTGGGCGCTCCGGTGGCTGGAGACGCTATGCTGGGAGCTGTTTTGACTGTCCTTCCTTGACAACTGCTGTTGGAGAAGCAGATCAGTATCATTGATTAGACAAAAACATCATCTGGTACATCTGTGAAGCTGTAGGGTTGTGGAGGCTGATGTGAGAGCTGGCAGACAGGTACAGTAGAGGTAGAGACAAACAAAAAAAAACTCTTACTGCATGCTGAGCAGTAGAGAAGACAAGTTGAATCAGGGTTTTGGTTTGTGAGTGGAGAAGCAGAGCGGTTATCTGAATACAGAGGATCTTTTTTATTAAAATTAAAAAGGATTAAAGATTTCTGCTCTTTGGGGCAAAAGGAAACATATTATAAAAATCTATTTTAATGTCAGCCATTGTTGTGTTGCTAACTTGACATGTGACACGAAGAATAATCAAGCTGTTTTATTCAGACAATTCATTTAGCAAACAAAGGGATAAAAAACAAGCTTAATGGTTTCTCATGATTAAGTCATTCAGCTGTAGGAGAAAAAAAAGTGGCTTAACTTATGAGGGTACATTGCCTTTTTTCCTTTTGTTTAACAGAGTGGAGTGTATTAACAAGGAACTGCATTCCTTGCTGCCTATGGAGAGATATTCACAGTAAACAAAGCACTTGTGGGGTTTGAATTGAAGTAAGGATTTTATTTTTGAAGCCAGAAATGTGAAATAAATTGCAGCAGGCCCCCCAATAACATGGGCACTTAAGCACCTGCTCAAGGATTTGAGTGGAGTTGTGCCTGATCAGTTTAAAGCACATGCAATCCTGAGCTCAAGTACACTGCAAGTATGAGTCAAAATCCTTTCCATGACCCTCGTAAAGTTCTTTACAGTCACAGCTTCATCATTAGTCTGACGATTTCACAAAGAAAGAAAGCAGCGACGGAGGGAAAGTTAGAGACAGAGCATGAGAAAGAAAGGCAGATATTTTAAGACAGTAAGAGAAAATGACAGCAGTTTGGTTGCTTCATGTCACGTGACCTCCTGGTATTTTGGATGTGGCGGATAAAAATACACCAGGAACGGGTGGAGGCAAGCAGCTCATCTGTTCTCAAATATCAAAGTGTTTGGCCTTCAAAGTGCAGCTATGTCTTCAATAAATTCAGACTCATTACTCCCTGAATCAGTCTCCAACACCTCTGCAATTCATGTTTATATTCATCATCCTTGTTAGACATAAAAGAAACTTGATGCTTTAGCAAATATTAAGTGAGAGCTATGGCTCCAACTGGAATTCATACTATATCAATGTGCGTGACCCCATTGGCTTCTGTGGTGAAGTAAAAAAATCAATAGAGTCATGTAATTAGTCACAAATGCAGGCCTTGTGCGGTGTTAAAGTTAGACCTTGTGACAAATGAAATGTGTTTTTTTTGTGGTCACTTACATTCTATCAAACAAAATGGCACCTTCATTAGCCGACAAGGCAGCATTTCTTTTTCTTTTTTTCTCTCTTTGGTGCACGCAAAAACCCAAATCCTATTCCCCTTTCAAATGAAAACAAATCTCTTGTTCTTGATTTGACATTCTGCAGTCACCGAGTTCTCCCTCTGTGCTCTGGGACGGGTCTAATACATTGGTTTCTGCTGCTCCAATAACTTATTAAGGAGACAGAAGACGGGGCTGGGTCAATGAAAACGAAAGTCCTTTCTGCCTCCTCACAACGAGCTCAGTGCTGCTTTGCCACAAACAGGCCAGACTTGGGTTCACTGCCTTGATGCATCACAGTGACCATTATGTTAAAACATCATGCAATCCCATTTTCATCTCATCCATCACCTCTATTGTCTACTATGGGAATACTACACCATCACCATTACCATTACCATCTACCCAGCACCAAAACCACTGCACATTCCCAAAAAAAAACTTCCAACCTCATCTAAACGAAATCACATACCCTCCTTGTGTAATCTCTGTATGGAGGAGCCAGAATAATATCATCCTGCAAAACAAAATTGACAAACACATCTAGTCAGACACAGTCAACAGGGTCTTCCCCATTAATGCAGCATAATATCACAGGATGAGGTCGTTTCTCAGCTGTGATCATACATTCAACTCGCACATTGCAAGCTTAGCACCCAGCGCAATGTGATCATCAGCGTGTTAACAACCCAGCTCACGCAGCGCATCAAAGCCCCTTGTCCCAGCCCCCACCAGAGAGCAGGAGGGGAGGAGGGGTGATTACTGTTGATGGTAAAGCTACAGGGATCCACCCCCGCACAGCACAGCATCTCCATGTCTACAAACAGACCCACAACATCAGCACAAGTTACACCTTACAGAGGATAGTTAGAGAGGAGGCAGGCAGGCAGGGGGAGGCTGAGGGTGGGGGGTGAGCAGCGAAAGTGAGACAAATACCCCTCTGACAGACACACACATGTAGATGGAGGACAGCAGACTGGTAAAAGGCTGGGAAAAAAATACAAGAAAACAACTACTTACCAGTTTGGGGCTCTTCTTTGCAGGTGCCACCCCTGTGAAGCCAAATAGAAAAGAGGGAAGAAGCAAAAAGGGAGATGGTTACCAATGTAGTTACAGTATGTAGTCCATGTTCAAAAATAAATACTTAAAATCAACGCAAAATAAAAAGAAAGAAAAAAAAAAAAAGCAACAGATAGCGCAGACTCCAAAACAATATCAGAACAGTGCTCATCTAGCCCTCAATTTCTTCTTCCTCCTTTCCTCTCTTTCCCTGCTTGGTTCCTTTGCTCGCCCATCCGCGACTGGCTTTTTAGAAGGGAGGGAGAGAAGGAGAGGGGGCGGAGGTGGGGGCAGGCAGCGCGATCTATCTGCATCACTGCCGTGGCCAGCGCTTGGCTTGACTGGTGCAGCGGAAGACTGGGTCCAGCCCCACGGGCTAACCCGGTGCTCGCTGGACCCTGCCTACCCAACGGCAGGGCACACGTGTGAGTGTGTGTTTGAGGGGAGAAAGTGATAGTTAAGAGGAGAGGACAGAATCCTGGAGAGCAACTAAGACGGAGAATAAAGAGAAGAAGAGAGATAGAGAGAGAGGGCAGGAAACAAAGCAAGCGGTGCTCTGGAGTTTCCTAGCCGTAGGATTACCCATGGAGAAGGAGTCCAAGATACTGAACATTAAATTATAGGCAACCGTCAGTTCCCCTCTTACTGAGACCATCTTCCTCTGTCCGCCGAGCGCTGCGCTCCGCTGTCGAAGGCTCCAGCATCTATAGGCAGTTGGCGCGTTCTCCCTGTCTCTCCCTTTCCTGGTGCCTTTTCCTTTTTTCCTTCTCTCTCTCTCGCTCTCTCTCTCTCTCACACACACACACACACACCTCTGCACACTGTCCTCCCTCCCTTTTCTTCCCTCAGCATCATCGCCCTCCCTCCCTCTTCCTACTCTATCTCAGTTTCCCTCCTACTCCCACATACTGGTAAACATCCATGCAGCCTCACACACACACTCACACTCACACACTCACACTCACACTCACACTCACACTCACACTCACACTCACACACACACAGCTCCTGACACAAATCAAAATGTGCTTAAGGTATGACAGACAGGCTTCTGTGTGAATGAGCAGTGACCAGAAATATTATCACAGAAATATCATTATCACAGGCAAGCGCACAATGAGAGACTGACGGATGACTAAAACACTAACAGCCTCGATCTGGTTTGGAAATGTGATCCTTAAGCACATCACTGCTCTCTTTCTCTCTCTCTTTCCCGCTCCCTTCCTCAGCTCTGCATGAAATAAACAATTGTATGAAGTTATGGAAATGAGAACGAGAGATGGGATGCACGAAACAAAAAGAAAAAGCAAGCCTTGTGGTGTGTCTTTACCTCTGCTATACTTAAAACAATGAGTGGAATTAAAAAGAAGCATAATATATATAATAGAGGTGTGTAACACATATATAGCATGACTGAGACTAGGCGGTGTCTGATCTCAGAAAATGGGCCGCTATTGTATGTCAATCCTTTAGGGAAACTGAGTGGAACACACACACACACACACACACACGTCTTCTTTATCTCTCAGACATCTGGGTTCATTCACAACTGACAGCTCCAACTGTGTTGTGTCTGCAGCTTTTTCCTTCTCTCCTCTTCCTCTTCTTCTCTCCTTCCTCTACCCCCACCCTGCATCTCTGTCCCCTCCCCACTTTTCACCTTTTTTTTTTTTTTAAATCCATAGGACTCATTCATTCAGGAGCACATATCAATTCCCCTTAATCAAAGTATACACAGATGCAATCTGTCAATCCTGAGATATTCTCTCTGGGCAAAGCATGCCGTCAGTCAGTGTCAGGCTTCTACATCTATCCGTTGTGACTGATCTGCAGCTGTCCATCAATGTCTCGTTCCCCTCTCCTAGATTTTCCATTAGACGGGCCCATACACAAAACGGATACACCCAAGAATGCAGCATGCAAACTCACACACAGGTCGCACGTGAACAAAAGCAAAGGAAATCACAAGCGAGCATAGATTAGGCACATAGTTTTTGTATGTATGTGTGTGGTCACTGAAGCGCCAGAGTGTGTTTGAAGCTCCCAGATCAAAAGATATTGTTGATGTTTGGGACATCCTCCAGTCCTAATTACATACATGGGGGAGGAAAGAGCTGTTTTGGACAGGTGGGCGATCTTGTCTAACCGTGTTCACTGACAGCCTGAGTGAGAGAGCTTGACTAAATCCACAGCTCTCAAATATTAGAAAAGGACCATTGTGAGCCTCCCTCAGCTCATTTTATTCTGCTTACTAAATCTTAATGAAAGAAGAAATGCACTTACACACAAAGTACAGTTTGATCTGTGCAAAGGAAAAATTAATTCAGCAAAAATCACTGCCAAAGGAGCAATAGTTTGGATTCATTATGTTCTGGCTGAACCTGGTGCAGGTTGACAAGAAGTCCGTTTTGCACATTTCCCTTCTACAGATAGGACATGCTGCAGCCAACCTGGCAGCCTCAGCAATCACTAAACGGAAGCCATTACTAAGCAGATTATGTTGTCTGTCCACAGTGTGTGTACATGTTGGTAGATCTCAGCTAGGACTGATGGCTTCCAACAGGCAGGTCCATCTGTCACCACGGCGACCGTACATGGTGACCATGGGAAACTGACAGACGGTCGCCGAGCAACGGTTGTTGTGGTGAGCGGCTTTGGCTGTACAGTAAAGGAGTGAAAGTGTGTGCGTGTATTGGCAACCTAGATTTGACAGTAGTGCAAACCGCTTTGATTAAATGGATAGCAAGGATCCAGCACAGCAAAAAAAAAAACATGTATGCAAAAAGTTTTAATATGTGTGTATGTATGTAATATTCTTGTTGCATTTTCTTGAAAGGACGTGCATGTCGCTTCAGTGTCAAAAACATTGAACCTACAGTGTTTTTTCACCCTGGATTATGCCTTGCATGGCTTTTAAAACAGGGGTGAAATCCCCTCCTCCCACAAATGCACACATCCACCCACCCAGAGAAGATCCCAGTGCAGATTATCTGCAGAGCATTGTCATGGAAACAAAAGACGGTGCAACGGTGGAGATTTACGATTCGCCCAATAGCTACAGAGGTGTGAAGACATGGGCGATTGGTGGAGAGAGGGGGTTGAGGGAGAGAAAGGTTTACCTTGTCCCTGTGCAACTAGCAGTTATTCACAGACACAAGCCTCCAGTGAAAATGAGTGGGCACCTAGTAGGCAGCGTGCTCCCCCATCATTGCCTTTTCAGGACTGCAATGCTTTTCGTTATGGTGCCATCACATCGTGCAGTCAGCAGAATTTTTAATGCAAAGTGGGCAAAAATACGACGCTTCCTGCCCATACAGTGAATTGATTTCCTGCTTTGGCCTGTGCAGGGACCCATCATCAACGTTTATCCTTTTCCAATGGGTGTGTGCAAGACTGTCTGCATTATGCAGGCCATATGAATGTGCCTGCCGGTAACTGTGAGCTTGTTTATGTGGTTTATGGAAGTTCACGTAATTGTGTTTCAGCCTATCAGTGTGCGTCCTCAAAGAACACTGATCCGTGGAGTGCTTTTTGACAAGAGGCATTTACAAGCTGCCGATGCACTTGCTCACCATTATGCCAATAAGAGCTGTCTAGTGTGGCAATGATCCACTTTGTGTTTTTACCCTCTTTAAGTCACACATCCATGGGGGAAAAAAAAACAAAAACAAAGAAAACACACTTATCCCCTGTCTGTCTTCAAGGGTAAAATAAATCTCACTTAAAGGCAATGGGCAAGAAACACAAACATAAACAGAAGAAATACACCCTCTTGTCCTATATGGGTATGGATGTTTTGTTGATAAATGCTTCATAGAGTCTTTCCCTAAATACCACTACATATAATCTGAGTTCTTGGCCATGTCTTTGGGTAGTTGGCTCGCCATTTACTCAAAAGGGATAAGGAAAGCAACTGGGCAGCGGAGGGATTCATCAAATACATTGACATTTGCAAACTAGTTTAACACCTCTTGTCTGTGTTGCTCCCTTAACTTGCCATTTGTCCATCCGCAGGCTACATGGGAGGAGAAAAAAAAAGTCCATCTCTCAACCGGAGTGGCCTGATTGCCCAGCAGGGACTAATGTGTCGTTGATTCATGAGTTATGAAGTGGAGAGAGAGAGAGGAAGAGAGCAGAACAACATTGGGGTTTCTGCACCACTCCTTCATCATCTCTCTGATCCTCTGACATCCTTTTCCATCTAGCAATGTCTTCCTCTCCCTTCATCCACTGCAGCTATCTATCCTTCCATTCCTCGCACATCGCCACAAGCAATAACTGCAGCCTTGCAATTATTGTAGCACCAGCCTGGCCTTATAAACAGGCGAATAAAAAAAAAAAAAACTGTGAAAAAATGGGCTTTATTTTTCTGTAGCTGACTAATAACATGAGCCACTGGGATATTGAGACCCTGTGTTTCAGGAATTCAACACCCAGACAAGTTTTCCGTTGACAAAAGGCTGTACAGCAGGTGTATACCCAGCATCCCAACGGACCATGCAACATTTACACCTTTTCAAAAGAGAACAGTAGAGGAAATTAGTGTCTGTGCTATGGCAAGACACCAGGGGCCAAAGTGAATTATGTCAGCGCATCAGCGGGGGGGGGAAGGGAGAGACAGGCAGGGGAAAATGAGCACATTAGAGCAGTGTAATTAGACAAATGAAGGAACGATGTATCACGAAACACAGACCTGAGTGGAGTAATAAATCATGCTCATGTGCTTTTACTCAGTATATCTCAAAGTACGAAATGTCTGTGTCTCGTGTGCTTAACCTACAAAACACTGTCAGTGTCAACATTGACACTTTGACTCTGTATATATTAACTGGACCAAAGGGGTCAAAAAAGATCATCCCTTGCTCAGACAAAGATGATAAAATGCTAAAAAAAAATATCCTCAGAGTTACTAAAATGAGATTCACACAGGTTTTCACACAGAGGTCCGTGAATCTCAACGTTCAGCACACCGTGGCTGCTGGGGAGTAAAAACACAACATTTTCACACACACCTTCACAAGCTGACATGTGCACATGCTTGCGCACAGTGAGAAAGACTGTGAGAGAGGGGTGAGGGGGTGAAGGGGCACACAGTGTTGCATGTGCTGGTCCTTGGGGATTGGCTCCCATCTTCATGTGGGCGAGCGGGTGTGAATCTACATACTGGCAGTGGGGAATAGAAACTGAAAATGGGGAACGGGGTGGAGGAGTCTATCTCCACCAATTAAGACTGTACCAGGGCCTTTCTGACTCGACTCTATAATTGGACGCACTACCGTTCATGTTTGAGTGTGTGTGTGTTTGAGTGTGTGTGCGTGTGTGTACATGTACAAGACATGTCTGCGAAAGGAAGAAGAGATTGCTGATGGATGGAAGGAGAGTGAGAGTAAAAGATGGCACAAGAGAGAAAAAGATGTATGTGTATGGTAAGCAAAGCTGACATCAGGACCCCAATTAGAGGCCAGTGTGCCTTACTGCTGCTGGTGGTGGTGGAGGGAGCTGGAGTGAGAAAGCAGTGAGGAGAGAGCAGGGAAGTAATTAAGGCACCGTGTCTAGAACCTTGGTTCATTTTCTCATGAGTATTGCTATCTATTTGTGTGTACAGTGTATATGTTAGCAAGACATATGGCATGTGTAAGCCGAGGATTGACATGTTAGAAAATGTAAACATATTCACAATTCAGCGCAGGAAACCTGAAGGATAGGAAATGTTTGTTAATTCAGTGGATGGAGGGAATATGACCGTGCCCCGATATCTGTTATTTTTCTGTAACTAAATATATCTGCAACAAATAAAGAATGCTGTGCTAGTGTGTAAGTGCCAACATAATAGGGGTTTTGGAACAGATACCAAAACATATCTTTTGATACTTTTATAAGTATAAGTACATTTTTCTACAAAATCCAATTTGTTTTCCATTAAACAAAAAAAAGCTAAACAAAGATGTACAATAAGTAAATAAAATACAGTCTAAAATTGGCCAGATTTTTTATTGAAACCTGATTAAAATCTGACGATTGAAGAAGTATTAAATAAGGCTACAAATCTGACGACAAGCATTCGATTTCAGCTTTCAGTGCCTCACATCACAATTGGCACCAAAAAAATATGGTGCAGGACACATAAAACAAGCAGTCACCACACAGTGCACTACTCCAGTTTAACTTGGGCTCAATAATTAGCGTCTCCTCATCAAAAAAGGTTCTTTGTTGAACATTCAGTAGCCAGTAATTGGTATTTAAATGTGCAAATGGAAGAAGTGCAGTGAGCAGACTTTTGTTCTTTCATTTATTTGCATGAAGTACCAGACATGAAGGCCCTGCTTTAATGTATATTAAATTCCTTTATATTATTTCCTGTGTCTGCTTACTGGCTACCTCCATAACACACTCAAAATAGGATAAAGCCACCTATAAAGTAGATTTACAGTAGAAATGATGCTTCAATTAAAATGCTCCATATGGATTTTCCTTATCTATACCCTTAAGTTGACTTGAGTGTTGATCCTTTCATCCATATCATATCTACAGAAGCCAAGCTGTTTTACTGAAAGCACATTAAGCCTGTGTCTATGATGATGAGGCTGTATCACTTTAAGACCTTCTGTACACTAGAACAATAAAGAAATGCTACTCATTAGCAAAAGCCGGTGATGGGGGAGTGTTTGGAGTGCGAGTGTGTGTCAAGAACAGAGGCAAAGAGTGTGTGACAGAAAGGCGAAGAAGACAGAGGTATAAATTGAGTCGGAGTCACACATGTCGAGTAAAAAGACAAAGAAAGAAAAGAGACTCAAAGCAAGACTACAATGTGGTTTGGTTGCCCTTCATCTGACCAATTTCCCTTGACAGTTCTGGGCGTTTAACCCTACAGAGGAGATAAACTGTGAGTGTGTGCGTGCACAAACGCAAGAAACCTTTTAGTTACTTGAATTAATAAGCCCCAAAGCAAGCTATGGACAGTCTGACACAGATAATGGTCCAATTACTCGTAGGTCTGTGAGTCTAAGGAGGATTGAATGGAAAATACCAAAATTCAATCACTTCAGTTTTATCCTTCATTCACGGTTGCTTTCTTTCCATTTAATGCTTCTGTGCAACGGTGATTTTTACGGCAGGCCCTAACAAAAGCCGGCTGTCGCATGTTGCATTCGCAGGCCTGTGCACTGTTTTCTCAGCACTGACGTTGACCAGCAAACTCTGAATGTGCGTGTGTTAAATGTCACAGATTTCAGCTCATACCAAGCCAGATAGCCAGGTGGGTGCATTAAAAGGCATGCCAGTACAATTGGTGGTATCTTTAAAGCAGCTAGCTCTAGCATAGGAGCACACTAAGACCAAAATAAACTAGACATTTTCTCTTCCAACAAACACAGCAGACAGAAAATGAAAATGAATAAGAATCTGGGCAGAGACAGCGAGAAGGAAGCAGAGTTCAAAACAGACTGAAAGAAAGTGAGAATATTGAGACTCTCTGACCTGAAACGCAATCTTGAGTTTCTCTCCCATGTTTACCTTTCTTTTCATGTTTCCTCCATCTCCCCTTTTAACTTTTTCTCCTTTTCCATTTAAAGACAGCTATAATGTTCTGGTTGTCGGTGCCTTTCAGTCTAAAAACATTCTCTCTCACTTTCTTTTCCTCACTTCACTTTCAGCCACAATGTCAAATGTTGTTTCAACTTTCTCTGCGGCTCATTTGTTCCTTCCCTACCATAATTATCCTTCTAGCTTGCCTTCTTTGCAATCTCTTTTTTGCGTCCAAGTTCTATTTACATGAATAAATAAACATGTGTGTCAATAAAAAGAGCTCCGCGGGAGCTGGAACAGCCTGTAAGGCAGGCGCCTATTATTTTTTTTGTCAACAGCATCAAACAGATTCATGGGAAATGTTTGTTTTGTGCACATAAATCAACAACTGCCATGAAACTTGACACCTGTTTCCTCCCATCTGTTATCATCAGTTACAATACAAATGGTATATTCATCGACCACTCACCTCTTTGCACCAGCATGGTGACCTCGCTGCCTTTGGGACACTTGCTAAGCAGGTCGACCACCTGGTTGTGAGACATGCTCTGCACGTTTCTCTTGTTCACCTCCACGATGATGTCGCCCTCCCTGAGGCCGCGGCAGCGTGGGTAGTCCACGATCTGCTTGACTCTCTGCCCTCCACCTCCGAGACTGTCAGCGATGGTGAAGCCGAAGCCCTTGTCTCCTTTCTCCATGTGTACAGTGATGAGCTCTGGTTGTGTTGCAATGGATGAGGCCAGGGTGACCACGTCACTGGGGTAGCCAAGTTGGGATGAGGTGTCGGAGGCCACTTCTGTAGATGGGCTGTGAGGTCGGGAGAGGCCGTTCAGTGGTGCTCCGCCATTGGCTGAGCCATTGTTGTTGTTCTGACTGCTGTGACTGGACGGTGAGTCGTAGCTGTTGGAGGCCTCCTGGCCATTGACGATGATGGGCTCCTTGTTGTCAAGAATGGCCACTGAGGTAACCAGGCTTGTGTTGGGGTCATCGGGGTCAAAGGGCAATGGGTAGCCACGACACAGCTCCAAGTTGACCATGGAGCCAATCGGGATGGACTGGAAGATCTTCACAACTTGGGCATGGGTGTAACCGAGCACACATGTGTCATTGACGCTCACTATCACATCACCTTAGAGATAGAGACAAAGAAAAAGTTAGCTTCAAATAAAGCATTTTTCTTTTATTTGATGATGTTTCAACTCACAGGAAATAAGTTACACGTCCTTACTTGTACACAGTACTATAATCAGCATTCAGCATTCATTCTAAACTCAACAAATTCAGTGCCCCAACCTGTCTCCATCTTTCCATCGAGGGCGGCAGGCCCATCTAGAACCAGACTCTTGATCTGCAGGAACTCGTCTGGCTCATCGCCTCCCACGACAGTAAAACCAAAACCCCGACGACTCTTTTTCAGCTTGGTATTGATGAAAGTCCCCTTTAACTCAGATCGGTTCCGAGTAAAGAAAGGCTTCCCTCCTGAACACACAAACACAGACAATTCAATTTTCATTGATACACCAATAGAACAGTACTAACTAAATTATGCAGTTTGGGCTCTGTTTGAGTTTCACCCATGCTGACCTGTGCTTACTGGTGTGAAGAGGATGCTGCACAAACACGTTAACTCTTAACATTAATCTAAAGAGTTTACTCCCTGTGAGGAGCTGACCAGTGCAAACACACAAAGAGAGTGTAATGGATGTTCGCAATGGTTGGGTAGTCACCCAGTGGGTATGTTCTGGTCTGATGACACAACATGATTCAAAACAGGCTGATTATAATAAATAGATTAAATAGGTTAAAAGGGAACATATAATGTGGTAATGAGTAATTCCCAGTCTAAAATCAGTTACAACCCAATAGAAACAACATTCCTAGTGTCACCTCATCAACAGACTGAAGGTGGGTCTAGTGTAGTGGTAGTATCTTGCAATGTAATTTGATTTAATTATCTACAGTATTATTGGCTGGGAAAACCAATCATTGAAAAGCCAATGATGCTTGTAAAGGCTCGAACACTAACAGCATTGATTACTTTAAACTGCATGGAATCAAAAGCGCAGTTCAACAACATCATCAAAAGGGACATTTCCCATCTAGCGCTGAAGACACTGACACTCCAAAAAGGACACAAAGCAGTTAAAACAATAAAGCATTGCTTAAAATCACCTTCTTGATTGGCTTATGTGGAAGCTCCGTTTCACTTCTTATAGTGGTTTTGTGTTTAAACGGCCAACAACAGCACCACAATTTGGTAGAATAACATTAACATGCCAATGACGTCCTTAATACGTGAAGGTTACATGGCAAACAGGTTTGCAGGAGAGAAGGCTACGCTTTTGTATATGGCTACTGAGGCGACCTTATCTCCTAGTAACACATCTCTATCATTCAACACTGGTTGTAAAGGTCTAATCAACTCCATGAAATCTCCATGAAACTAATTTCACAATAGTTTTAATTTATTAATTTAATTTTTAATTCATGAGAATTGCTCAAACACTGCAATCTAAACCAGTCTAATTACTGAGTCCTCCAGTCGTCATTATGCATTATATATTATCATATATATATATATATATATATATATATATATATATATATATATGAAATAAAGACAAAGCAGAAAATGATTCCACATGAATCACTTTGCATACTTTACTCAAATGAATGAGATGTTGGCAGAGGCAAAGGGAAAAAAAAACATGAAAGTGAACTCAAAAGGAAGTGGAGGGAGTGTACATTAAATATAGGAGACCACAAAGCAATGTGTGCAGAGTGACCCGCAGTACCACATTAGTTTATGGTAGTGCTGCAGCTTATGCTTTCAATGAAAAATGTATTACCCTTGGAGTCAGTTAATGTCCTTGTGTTTGTGGTGTTTTTGCAGTATGTGTGTGTATGTGTTTGTTTATTTGTGTAATGGTGTGCAATGCTTTTGAATACATTTTTTTTCAGAACAGGAGAGATGTAACAAAACTGTGAACTGAGATGGCAGCTTTATCCACAAGGGATCCAGAGATGTAAGAACAGACCAGGAAGCAGGAAAAACATGAACACAGGGAGTTAGATGAAGAGATTTCAAATGACGCCTTTCTCTGGAGGAATGTCAAGGCCTAGGACTGTACAGAATAGTGAGTCACAGAGGATGGTGGGGAAAGACCGAGTGAGAGAGATAGAAAGATGGACATAACCAACAATTGAAGCAAAGCACAAGAGTGGCGGGAGACGAGACGAAAACCATGTGAGCCATAAAATAAAGAGATCGATGTGGGGAAAGGAAAAAGTGTTCGGCAGAGCAGTCAAGGAGAGTAAGACAAGAGGGAAAGACAGGGCAGTTAATTCTCTGCCATGACTGTGCTAATTAGACAAGCTGCTAGTGGGAGGCTGGTATAAAAGGAGCTGGCAACCAAGAGAAGGAAATACACAGCATGGCTCAACACCGTGTCTGTAAGCGCGTGTGTGTGTGTGTCTCACTAAATGATGGCCAAAATCAGGCTATTCAGAGAACATAAGGTAACCCAACACTCAACTCAGTGGAGTTTCTGAGAATCAACATGTGACCACAGTAAATACAGAGGGAGCACCTATGAAAACATAGCAGTGTGTGTGTTTTTTTTAACATAGAAATACCAACACTGTCTCATTTACTCTTGGATGTACCCTTGTATGATGGCACTCATACAGAGATCAGCTTTACTGTGATAACACATAACATGAAACATGAAACAAAAAAAAACTACACAGAGAAAGCAAAAATTGGCTACTAACATATAACATAATAACATGTCTCTGGGTAACGCAGCCTGAAAACAGAAAAGTAATGAGTAATCCTGCTTTCATGAGGCTTTAGACTGTAGTCTGTAGAGGTGAGAACTTACGCTTTTGTCCCATTGCGTTGGGCATAGGGGGTCCTGTCTGAGGGTCCCTGTAGGTCTCCTGGTGGTTGGCAGCGTAGCTAGCTAGCGGGGCCCCTGCCAATGTCGAGTCCTCGATCCATTCTGCAACAGCAAGAGGCACATGTTCTCTAGTTGGGTCTGGACAGGTGCACAGCTGCCCTACTTGTGGAAGAAACCAGGGCTAAGGGCTCTGCGGCAAGACTGTCGCCTGTGATGTGTGTGCTGGGAAAAAGTTTGCTTTGTTTGAAGTCTGGAAATGGTGAGGCTAAAATTTCTCAGTAGAAATTATATGTTTCTTTGTAAGGCAACTGCTGATTATAGTCACAGAAAACTGGAAGAAAGTGGTTCAAAAACTTTCAGTTGATTGTGTAAGATCTTAACGACAGTACACTTAATATCGCCCTGCTGAGCAACACTGAGGAAATGTGTATACCCAGGTTAAACAAGTCGAACAAACTTCATGAAGCTTTTAACACTGTTTCACATCTCCCTATTGAATAAAAATTGAGGTGTGTGAAAATAGAGCGACCCATTTCTTCATAATGGCTACCATTGTTGATTAATCGCCCTGTTACAGCATCACAGCACAGGTCAGATTACAACCTTCATTAATATTCTTAACAGTAAGATAGAATCAATGCAGAAGTGGGGGGAAAAAAAAAAGCTCTGCTTGAAGGTATTGAGTTTATGAAGAAATTGAGCTTTCAGACGGGAGAAAAGTCAGCAGGTAATCGAGTCGGAATCGAATGATTTCTGATGAATGAGCAGAAGGTGGAGTGTGATAGGAGAGTTCCCAAGTGGGCCAGCCTGCATTTACAATTAATCTCTATGCAGGACGTTGTGCAGAAGAACAAAGGTGAAGACAGGAAACAAGAGCAACTCTAGGTTACCCAATGGATGAGTTTTAGCAGCTGTGCGACCTAAACCGAGAATGCTACATCATTAAGTGTCATTAGTTACTTGGAAACTGTGCAGCAATTTTAACTTACCTGTTTTCACCTTGAGAAAAAAAAAGCTTTTTTTTTCCTTAAAAAAGTTATTGCTTCGAACACGTATCCAAAGGCAACACAGAAAATCAAAATTAACTTCAAAAAGGCTGTATGGTACAGACGCAAATAATAGTTATGTTTTTATGGAAGGGTACTTGGCAAATCATAAAGCAGTAGCAAGCAACATCAAGTCGTTTTGTAGCCATAATTGGTATAAAGACAGACACAATCATTCATGCACACACAATAAGAGACACCGCAGACAACCCAGTCGCGCACATGAATAGAAAGAAAAGAAATGACGCCCTTGGTGGGGGCTTGTGAACGAACCTCGGATGTAGCGCTCACCTTCGGGTGGCTGCTGGCTTTGGGGCAGAGGCTGCTGAGGCTGCTGCTCCAGCTGCCTGCGCCTCTTAGCCTCCAGCACTGGATTCTCATACTGGGTCTTCCTGTTGATATGACTTTGGGAGGATGGTAGGAGAAATGATTTGATATAGGTTGAGGAACAAGTAGTAAAAAAAAAAAAAAAAAAAAAAAAAAAGGTGGAATGAATAATAAGGAACAAATTGAAAATTGAAAATGGGATGTAGGACAGCAGGTAGATATAAGCAGGAGCAGAAGTGGAGTGAGAGGGATGGAAGACAGACACAGAGGAAAATAAGGTAATAGAAGAGAGAGATTGGGTCAAGAGAGGGAGGGGGGACATGGTGACAAGTTCTGATTAATACACAACACGCATGTATCCTTTAATACATGACACTAATCACATCAAATAAATCACATTTTGATTATGGCTTAATTCACAGAACGTATACCTGGGAGGTTTCCTACTAACCTACCAGCACTGAGATATTACACCTGAAAGACCACATTATACAGTAAATGAAGGAAAATGTGTATGTGTATTAAATAAAATATTGCAGAGACAAAAGAGGGAAAATAGAAATGCCACAGCCCTGAGCCCCCAGGTGCTGCTTTGAACAACATCAAAAAACGCATGAAACATATTCGGATTACCGCTGAGGCCCACGGGCCTCACACAGGATGAGATGCACACACAAACATGCTCGCTGCATGTTCTCCCAGATGATAACTACACGCACAAAATGGCCTACATTTTCTAGTTCACAAAAGCCCAAAATAGCTGAAGCCAAATCAGGCTGTGTTGTATTTAATGACATCTTACAGCAGAATTGTACACACACTCGAGCTGCTCGTGTACAGTAAGGTCAAAAGTTGCTTGTGTTGGAATGAAAACGTGTGAATGCATTTCTATTTATGTGCAACAACAAAAAAACAAGGTAAAGGAGGCCTTTTCTTCTTTCTGTATGCCTGTGTGCAGTGTCAGTGTGGGCATTTGCTTACTGTCGTGTGGTTTTTGGTACTTTTACAAACTGTACTGTGCATCACTTACTCAACATAGTAGACCCCATACACTGGATCGTCTATTTTCTCCCATCCTGGGGGAAGTTCTAGAGGAGAAAAAAAAACAGGGAGACAGTGAGACAGACATAAAGAGGAAAAAACTTAAGGCTGTGAATTCGCTGGCAGCCATGTATTGAGCCATTAGAGGCAAGGCCGAGTAGAGCCCTTTTGCCTCTGCATTGTGTGTGTCTGTCAGTCAGTCTCCAGGGCCAGAGTGATTCAACAGCTTCACATGCCGTCTTGGCTGTCCCCCTGTCCCCTCACAGTGCTGACATTTCCACACATCAGATAAGAACAGAGCAAGACCCCCTTGGGCAGAGATGGATGGGTGAATGGAGGGATGGAGAGATGAAAGGAGGAGAGGGGGAAGGGGTCAGAGAGAGATGGAAGGTAGGGAGGACAGAAAGTGTAAAGGAAACGCAGGGAGGAGGGGACAGGTGAATGTTAGAGGGAGGGAAATAGGTGAGGAGCTGGAGGGAGGAATAATTCAGGCTTTGTAAAAAAAAAAAAACAGTTTCAGAGTGAGAACAAACTTGAAGAGCGGTGGAGTGACGGCTGATAATATAACATTTTTTGTATAATGACATGATTTTCGTTTACTTCATTTTCTTTCCTTTTTCCTCATACCAATGACGAATAAAGATACACGCTCCTAATTATTCTGATGGATAATTTATTGAAAAGATACCCGTCATTGGCTTAACATAAAGCTATTCTGGCTTCTAAGATTTCTGTCCTTCATTTTTTTTTAAATACATACAGTGCCAGGTAAACATTTGGACAAACCTTCACTGGTATTGAAAGTTGTGTTAAATCACTTCACCTGCGTCGGCTCCTGCTTTGGACTAAAGATTGAAGCCTTGACTCGTCTGAAAACTTGGAGGTGGTGAAATTGAAAATAGCTGCTTCCTGGCAGTGATGCAAGTGCACATGACTTTCACAGAATCCCGAACCTCCCCACTACTGAACCTGAAATCCACTGTAATCAACACTGATTAGGAAAAGATATGAATATGAACAGGCCCACTTCAGCAGAATGAGATTGCCCGATGGTGCAATCTCATTGTATTTCGACAGTGTTTGTCATAAAGAGTAATTCCATTATCTCCAACAGAGCCCATGTGATTACAGCAGCATTGATTATTGGCTGGCCTCCATACAGATAATGTCAGAGGCTTTTTTTAAATGGCTACAAACATGGATTGTCTAATAATAATCTCCAGTTTTACATATTATTACCCTCAGTCAATTACGCCTCACCCTGTATGCAAGTAGATGGTAATTACAATCATCCAACTTGGAGAGCTTCCCTCTACCTTCTAATGAGGAGGGCTCTTGGTTGGAGTGGAGTCAGCAGCAGATGCAAAAAAAAAATAAAAAAATAAAAAGTTTAAATTGTCCGTACACAAATCAGCAGACACACCAAAGCTAGATGTGTGTCAAACAAGCTGATTCAACAACACTAAATGCAGCTAATACCAAAAACACACAGCAGAAGAGGAATGCAAGGTTATAGCATTAAGAGCTGCTGTACTGGGCGAACCTGGAAGAGCGGGCACGCTGAATTACCGTTCAGATGATTCGAACCGGAACGTTAAATGGAATATGGTTATGCCTCGCCTTGCGCAAAATTTTAATCACCCACTTGATTTCACACTGCGCTAGTTCTGCTCCTAGAGGAGCACCTGTGCGGGCGGACGTGTGTGTGAGAGAGCAGCGAGAGAGCAGCGAGAGACGGAGGGAGGACGTTTGGTGAAGCAACCATCTCAACAATAACTGTGTACATTTCTGTGAGTGGAAGTGCAGATGATGAAGACAAAGACAGGAATTAAGCGATGCTTTCCTCTCACTTCTCGTTAACATATTGTGAATTCAAATGTAATGAATTACACGTTTAACTGTTTGCATGTCATTCTCTTGATACAGGTCTGCGTTTGATTTCTCTTGAGTAAGCATGCGCAACAGAGAGAGGCTTCGTGTGTGTGTGTGTGTGAGCTGCTGGCGTTGATAAAATGTTTTAGTCTGCTGCTCTTCAGAGAACTGAAGTTGATTGCTTTTCTTTGCCCACCTGTATTGGATTGTGTTGATCGATAGTTGAACATGTTCACCCTGAGGGAAGTTGTCTAACAGACAGGGATCTGATCTGATATTACTGAGAACATGGCAGCTGTTTAAGATATTTAACAATGGGAGCTGCTAAAAAGGCTGAAGGTTCGCTTCAACGTTTTTTGGATATGCAGTTCTTTCTGTCTCTGTTTCTTATTGTTAATGTGTGTAAGAGGCTAAAAAGCTATAGAAAAAATTTTATATTTCACCTCAGTCGAACCCTTTCACGTTATATGTATTTAAGGTTAATATAAAAATATTGATTCATGCTTTAACAGAAGATGGTAAATATACCCGATTCTGAAGTTTTAATTTAAATAGTATTTGTATGAAATTCTTTGATCTTAGGGCAAAAGAAAACCTTTCATATCCTATTTCACAAAAAGTTCAATCTCAAAACAACAAACAACGTTTACATTTTGACTCCCAGGTCATGTCCAAACATGATCATCATAAAGGGCTAGTATAATCACTCATCAAATATTTCCTCTAATGGAATGACATCATTCATTACCAGTGCATAAAGGTGCAAGGCAGTCTCCAGACACCATTTAACCCGGCACAAGTGGCCGCCCTGCTGTGTCTGATAGGTTAGTTAGTGTGCTGATGGGCCTCAGGAAAAAAAAAGGTCTGCTGCTGTCTGGCTCCAACAGACACCCATTAGGACATCAACATTATAACAATCTTTCTCGGATCAGCCCTGTCTCTTATGTAAGCAATGACGTCCTGCTGATGTGTGAGTGTTGTGGGTATGCTGACAGTTGTGTCTTGAGTCTGATACAGAGAGTAGGTTAGCCAAAGGTCAGGTCTCTGGTAGCGCGGAACAATATCTCATTTTTAGATGATTGGAGTCATTGTAATAGTCATCTCTTACCAACTGTCAAATAGCTGTGTACGAGCCACTGCTGGTGGAGTTGTTGCTGCCGTGTGATTACATAGATGCACATTCTTAATGGTGGTGACTCCATTATGTTCACTTACCCATTTTACACCTTTTAAATTCAGCTGAAACTCTTTGAATTACTACAATGAATCAAACGTGTGTGCAGAACCAAGGTGACATTGGTAGCGGGGTGACATGGTGAATGCACGATCGACAGGATGGTGTTAAAGATGTACATACCCAAGTCGTTGTCCAGCTCCTCTGTATGCACCCCTTCTACTCAGTGGGTTGGACAGCACAGCATCACAGGATTGTTGTTAAAGGGGGAAGACAGAAGTGGGGGAGAGAGAGTGAATCAGTTAAATGTAATGACCACATCCGTCCACAGGGTGGCAAAAGGTAATCAAATCCAGAGCCCCAGGCTCATGCAACAAACTGTTTACAAAAATCACGAGGCATAGTTCCCCCAGATGACTGGATCTGTGTGTGTGTGTGTGTGTTGTTTGAGTCAGCAATGGCTTTGAGTTGTGGTACAATTTCTTTCAACCAAAATGATTAAAATTTCAGCTAGTAATGACAACATTTATCACTTTTCAATTTGTGAATGTGTGTATGCACCTCACTGGAGGAACCCAAAAGGCTGCATGAATTAAATTACCACATGAAAAACGCTGTGCAGTGTGTGTGTGTGTGTCTATATGCAAGTATTTGTAGTTGAAAACATGTGTGAGCAGTGTAGATCAAAGGAGGCATTACTTGTTTGAGCTAAATAATGCAAATGATGCCGTCAAATTCCTTGGAACGGTGGGGTATCTTACTCTGATAAACAGCTGAAAAAAAAGGCACCAAAAGGCCTGCTCACTATTTTCTTTGACCCAACACTGACACCTAACGGCTACTGGTAGGAATCACTACTCACAAACAAACGTTTGATTTTTCACAACACGTTACCACGAAATTAGAATTAGAAAAAAAGATGAAAAGGTATTTGGTACATCTTAACCCAACTGTGCTGTGACTCTAGAAATGAATGCAAAAATAAAAAGCACCAAATACAGTGCAAGTAATCGCATATTAGTGGTGATGTGCACACACGCACACACACACACACACACACACACACCACACCAACGTACCATCATCTTCACATTCTTCCAGGGGTTTCTGAGGCTTGTCCAGGCACCGAGGGTCTATCCAAGAGGTGGTCTTTGTATTGTGGCTGAACAGAACACACACAATTAAAATTACGGGGACAGAACTCATCAGAAATTGAACACTGACATACTGTATTACTTAAGCATTTCCTGGGGTACTTACTCTATAAAGTAGACCTCTCCGTTCTCGGTGTAGGCCATCTCCCAGTTGTCAGGCAGAGGTCCCAGTGGGTCCTCAGGGGGAGGATGGCTCAGGTGAGGGTGTGACTGCTGTGTGCTCTCCGTGATGGACGTTGGTGAGGGGGTTGTCCCAGGGTAGGACGGTTCACTCTGGTGGGAGGCGAAGGGTCGCACCGAGTGATGAATCTCTTCTAATTCACTAGAATCTCCTGGAAGACAAACACGGTGAGTCGTGAGGGTTATTCTGCTAACGTGGAGGTTGGTAACACTTTCAGAAGCAAAAAAAAAAAAAAAAAAAAAGCAAAAAACAAAAACAGCTGTAAAAACAATTTGAGTTCATCAAGACGAGCCTCGGAACATGACGGACTAAACAGACACAACAGCTGATTTTTCTGCCGCATACATACTGTAGTCCCTAATTTGAGTCTTACTGATGTGACAGACTGTGAAAATATGGGGGGGGGGAGTTTTTATGTGAATTATTAAAATTATATTTCTGAGTTTGACACTTCTAATTCAAATACTTCTAAGATTAGAAGTGGCTCAACCCAAGGATTTCTCAAAGTTTTACACATCTAGTTACTTTACTGTACTGTGTCAGTTTAGTCAACAACCTGAACTACTTCCTAAAGCTATACAGTCATTTACCTAAATGAAGAAAGCTAAGAGGGCAGTTCACACCACACACCACGGCCTATGAGGTGCTATCACCTGGCTTCCTGTTATCTCACTTTACACTCACACTTGACTGGCACCCTCATAGATCACACACACACACGGTAGGCAAATAAACAACTTTTGGTCCTACCTTCTAAAAACACACATCGTAAGGGCTGAGTCAACTGCCTTACAACGCCTACTGACCCACTAACACACAACAGGAAATATCCAAAATCAGCAATTCACGGATGTTGTGCTTCCAATCGTTTTAAATGAAGTGAATAAAATCTCCCTCTTGCTCACACAAACACAAATGGCCCACCGAGCACTAATGACATCATTAACAATCTTTTCAAATATGGAGGTTGCTCAGTCATCCACCTTCTGCTGCTTGCAGCCAGATGGCACTATTTTACATTTCTGGATGCATAGATACAGGAAGACGTAGTCAAACCCAGAGATCCCTTACTTACCAATCAAAGGAGCTCTTGTATTCTGCAGCCCCTCACCACACCGACGTGCTCTCTCTGTCGCTCTCTCTCTCCACTTCCTTTGTGATCTTTCTCCTACTTCTTCATTTTCAGAACTTATCCTTCTTCACAAAATGCAAACCTCCCTTGCTTCTCTCTCTTTCTCTCTCCAATCATTTTCAGACTTGCCCCCTTCACACCTTCCTGACCACTCCCTCTTTTTCTCCTTCATTTCCTGCCACCTACCATCATGTCCTCCCACTTAATCCATCAACAAACAGAACTGCACAAAGTATCACATTATAGTGTTATACTCCAAACTAAATAGACAGTGGCATGTTCTCAGGCTGTTGTCGAGGACGGCTGTGCAAGCAGCTGCCTGTGGGCTCGCTCACTTCAGGTCTGTTTGTTTTAAAGGCGTCCACACCAGCAAAAGAACAGTTACAAGGTGGTAAGACTTGGTACTGGATTTTCACCTAGCTATTCACGGTTGCATAGAGTTTTCCATAATGCACCTCAATATTACTCATTATGACCTCTCTCTCTTTCAAACTTTATAATGCCAGTTTGTTATTCAGGCTTCCTGTTGTAAATTTGTGGACCCAAAGTCCAAGCTGGTTATTTTTCTCCTCTGAGAATCAAGGAGTACATAACACCACTGTCTTCACTTTAAGCATTTAGTCTCAAATTTGGTTCAGCTGTTCGCGATTTTCCAAATAAGTGGCTTCCACCAAAATGAAAAATACTCCTCTTTCCTCTCTGACCTCCTCGACCTCCTGTCCCCCCCCCCGTACGTACCTGTGAAGCTACTGTTCATGTCAGGGAGGTCCTCGTCGTCCTCCTGCTGCGGCTCTCCAGGCCCTATTCCAGCATTGTGCATGTCATTGTAGGACTTGGAGCGTCGGGGAGTGGAGTGCTGCGAGCCCGGCAGGCTACCGCTGAGTCCGTCTGGCAGTGGGGCATCACCGCCGCTGCTACTGCTAATCACTTTCCCACTGGGGGGCTGCACCGGTGGCTTGGGCGTCCCATAATAGTTACCTAGGCAACAAAGAAAAAGGCAGAGAGGGGATTAAAAAAAAGAACAGAGAAAGAAGGGCATTTTTGTAGGAGGGGCGGGGGTTGGTCAAAGCCTTTGTATGCAAATAGAGACGCTGAGTTTTGTCTGTGAGAAAATGTGAGTGTCTGTGTGTGTTAAAAAGTATAACTATATAAAAAAACTGTTTGTTTTTTTTACTGATAAAATATTACATACGTTTCCACTTACATTGATCTTAAAATCTTAAAACATAATGTTCCACACAAGTGGCACTTTTTTCCAAGTAGAACATAAAACTGAAGACATTTAATGTCCAAATTCTTTACCAGTGCCACATTTCAGCTGAACTGACTCTTTCAAAAGGGAGAGAAACACAAACTGACTCATTTCCATCCAAAATAAGAGCAGGCAGACCTACACAGACTGTACCATCTGAAGATAAGACACAAATCTAATATCTTAATGAGACAGAACTGCAACTACATCCGAGATATAAAGGTGACAGGAAAAATAAATATTCTGCTCCTAAACATGCTGAATTAATCATTGTGTTTAAAGACCACTACACACCACAGATTCACTGTTGAAGATTGGTTGTTCTTGCTCACAGATGAATCACGGTTTGAACTTTACAGTTGCAGAGCTTGCAGTAAGTGAGAAGGTTGCAGTACACAGACCTAAAATAAAACATAATCATGAAATTATCGTGCTTGTCTGTGACTTGCAGCGCTCCATTCTGGTTTCGACACACAGCAGGAAAAGCTGCTCCGCAGTCCCTTTTAAAAATCAGAAACTAATAATATTCTAAAGAGTTCTTTAAATGCTAATCAACAGGTGTGCTGGAGACTGACACCTTGAAAACAGTTTTCACAGGCCAATGAAAAATCATAAGTCAATTAAAACTTCTCTATCAGCTAATCTCCCTTAGAAACGTGTTCCCACAGATCCTCTCCTGATGCCTCAATCCAAAACACCGGCGATACAGCTCTAGTGTTATGACTACAACTTCCCCCACATTCTTAAAATAAATGCAAATATAGCTGGGAGCATTTCTATGTACGGTACAATGCAATAAACATTATTTAATTGAAAACGTCCCCTGTTCTCCACTGGAAGCTGTATGGACTGACACATATATCCCACCCAAAGGTGATTCTTGTTTTGTTTTGCGATATGTTTGCTTTTAGCCCCATACATGACGGGCGTTTTGGCAGCAAGAAAGAATTTGTATACTGAACAACTGAGTAAATACAAAGTACAAATCACATCAGAAAGAATATGTGTATATGTAGATGAGTTTGTGTGCATGTCTGTCTGACTAATCCTATACAAAACAAATCAACCAAACACTGACTACTGACAACTCCTCAGTCCCTAAAAAAAAAAAAAAAAAAAAAAAAAAAAAAGCTGAGCAGCTCCATACAGCTGCTTCACCTCAGAGGCTTCCTACAGCTGTATATGCATGAGGCATCTGTATCCAGCACATTTTTATCTGTGGAAATTACACAAACTAACGTGTGATTTTTCTAATTTACCATCATACGTTCCGATCTCCAACAGGGTTCCACTCTTCTCCAACTCCAGGAAGTCCTCAACTGAGAGGAAGTTGTAGTCAACACCAGAAACTTCACCTTCACGTGGGGGGCGGGTCGTACCTGGACATCCAAACAGAGAAACTAAGATGAACAACAAGGAAGACAGATGTGGATTTCAGAAGCAGCTGAATCTTTGTACTGCTATTAGATAAGTAGTGTTTTAAGACACACTACATCAATATACTTGACTAACACTTTCCAAATTTCCCAGTCTGGCAGAAACATGTCAGTTAAAAAGGTTTATCACTCTCACGCCGACAGCAGACTCCAAAAGAGAGATGATCTATTGTTGGCTATGATGTTCCTTCACACTGGGGTATGTGGTATCATAGTAGCACCTTAGTGGGATCCTGCCATATGTGGGGGGAAATGTGTGTGTGTGTGTGTGTGTGTGTGTGTGTGTGTGTGTGTGTGTGTGTGTGTAGCTTGGCATGTAGCCTGTGAGATTCTAGCACTTGTCTTTAATGAGTGCTGACAGTTGGCCAGTGTGGCATCAATGGTAAACAGCTTTACAACAGACACAATTGTGAGATGACAACACTGCAGATCTACCCAATGCTTAAGTCGTACTACGGTACTTCTTTTTATTTATCTTATATATTCTTCATCTGCTTTCTTTGCTTGCTTCACTCATTATCCATAGTTTCTAATCAATCTTATACTCTCTTGCTAGTTGTCTCACACTCTATTTCATTCTATTGGAACCTTCTACAAAAAGAAAATGATTCTGTCCGTGGCTGAAAAAGTGATGCAAATTTAAGAATCTCAGCGACGCTCATAGCGAAATATCTTTCTCATCTTGGTCAAAGATCTGTTTGGCAGCAACAGAGGACTTCCCCTTCTGCTTTGCTTCCTCCCTTTGCCTGCTCTCTCTCCCATTTCTTGATCTATCAGTCTTATCCCGCAATCACTCTGTCTCCAGTGGGTTGGTAAGCAATAAGCTGGTAAAAATAGATGTGTGGGGATAGGAGGAGAGGCTCCCACTGCAGCCATGTTCAGTGACACTAGTGATAAATCAAACATGTGCAGATCCTAACTCAAGCATGCATTAAACTCACACAAGCATGCGGCGCATGCAGAGAGGCATTCGTGTTGCCCGTGTCTAAAGACACTGAATCTCTCGCACAAAATATCAGTTCGGTCACCCAGCTGTCACAATCACAGCCTATTCTTATTTTATGTTTTTTAAAAAGACAACAGTATTAGTGTCTATCTGCCCTCCAATAAAAGGGAAAATCTGAAGGTGGAAATCCTGCTGTAGATCACGAGCATTCATCATTTATTCCCCACAAACTTTCAAACTCACCGTTAGTGATCAAACACTTGTGCAGCCACAGGAAATTGATTTAACCTCAAACAAATCCCCTTTGAAGTCTATCAAACAAACTGTGTCCGTTCGCTCATTCCCAAGCACCAAGTCTTTAACAGAATGTCAACCTTGGAGAGTCCTCAGCCGACTGTCAGTTTACTTCCCACACAAAAGCGACCATTGATTTTGACTCCATTTAGACGCTGCTGCTCTTAGAAAACCAAGTAGGAAGTAGAATTGTGACCAGTGTTTTCAAAGGGGATAAAAAAGCAGAGCCTTGGCTAAGGCCCACGGGCTAAGACACTGTCATTGCTATAGGCCTAATTAATTCAATACAGCCTCTACAAAAGCTCCATTGACCAAGCTGTGAAATAGAGTGAGAAGGACAGACAGGTTGGGACTGAGGGATTCCTGGCGAGCTGGGATTGGATGAGCCGAGCGACAGGCTTACAGCTCTTCCGGATGCTGACCTCTAAAATGCAGAGGAAGACAGAAGTGAAGAAGTGGTGAGACTCCCAAAGCTAAGAGTTAGCATAATCCAGCTAATGCCACATACAATGAAGCCACATTTGCTGTGAGAGTGTTCGCCTACCGCTGGCTGGCTGGTTCCTGGCTTAACGGTTTCAACATCTTCACTCGCTAAGATGGGTGGGTGGGCGTTGTGAAAAATTCATAATTAGCATTTCAAGAAGACGATCAAGGAGTGTTGGGATATTGGCAGTCATACTGTAGCGCGGAGAGCTTGAAGCCACTACTGCTGCATCAAAAGACATGCACGCATGTCCACAAAAACCGTCAATCTACTGTAGCCTTTCACTGTGTCACAAACAACAATAAATGATCCGGGTTTATGTTGTTCTAACAACAAATAAGGAAAAGAAAAATGAAAGTAATTTCTGTGTTGTCACGTATCATGTCATTGAGTTTCTGCTGTTGCGTTCAGGAAGTATAGGGAGAGACTCGGGGAAGCTACATGAGGGAAATTTGTCCTCCAGTGATGACGCAGTTCTCCACACGGTGTCCAATAGCTTCACGACTCCCTTTTCAATACCATGCACAGAAATATGAAGTATTATCGGGGTATGACTCAAAGGCCTAGTCCAAAGAAAATGAGAGGGTTGAAAAGAATGGTGAGAAAACAGAAGTGGAGAGAAGTGGGAAAAAAGAGAAAAATGTTGACATTTAGAGTGACTGTGCTCACATGGACTGATGACATGGACACTGATCCCCACACTGGTATTCTTCTAAATAAGATGACGTTCTGATGAAACTGGTTACTACCGCCGCAACTAACGATTATCGATTCATCTAACATTCATTTTCATCAAAAAACAGTGAAAAATGTTAGTCACAATTTACTACAGTGAAAGGTGAAGTCATTAAACATCTTATTTTGTCGAACCAACAGTCCAAAACGCAATATTCAATAAGAATAATTCATGACAAAGAAAAGGAGCAAATTCTCAAATTAGAGAACATGAAATTATCAAATATTTGGCATACTGGCTAACCCAAATGATGAATATATTAATAGACTTGTTGTTTTGCTGGTTAATTTTCTGTTGATGGACTATTAATCTACCAAGCGTTGCAGCTCTACTGGTTATATGGGTTTATCGTGCAGCGGGGGAACCTGTGTCCTTTTTCAGAATTGGATCTGCACCATTGAACACTGGAAACCCCCAAGAACTGAAGTTCTGAATGATAGTCAACCCTAGTGAACTATTTAACTCGGATCCCTGAGGATACATATACATAGCTTGATTAATGACCAAAATTGTCATAATGACAGTGCTCTTCCAGTATCCCACTCCAAAACATGTAATTAAAATATTTGAAGCTTATGTTTTCTACTGGTGCAGCTGCAAAGGTTAAGAAGCAAGCCAATTAGTCTAGCATTATTTGATTCTCTACAGTGGGGCAACAGACAGCTGGGAGCCGGAGAGTATAAATCCGCTGCTGAACAGAAGAAAACATTTTGTGAAACTGTCATGCATGTGGTACATTCATTTGGCATATTTGAACGCTCACAAGTTTTTGAAACTGTGGTGGTGGAGCAGCAGCTTAAGATTTAAAGCACTGGCTGGAGAGCAGAGTGCTGTTGGTTTGAAGCATCACAACACTAGAAAATGATCTGCTTATGATAAAAGCTACAGACTTGAACACTAGTGCCGTATGTAAAATCTGTATTCTTATTGGTGAAGTCTGTAAAGTTGTATAATGTGACACTGGGTGAAAAAAACAAAAAAACAAAAAAACAAACACGTATGGCTGGCTTTGAGCACAGCAGGATTTTTCTGGTTTCATGTTTGAACATAACTCTGCATAAACTTTTGTGAGCCGTGTGCCTCTCTGTCCACATTTACCCTCGAGCAATCCAGCAGAGGATTGAATCAGATACCAACTGTCATAAGAGGTTATGTTATGATTTGTGTATATGCAAATGCCATTCATGCCTGCTAGGCTCGGATGATTGGACATATATGTCGGCTATAGGTGACTGGCTGAATCCTCCTATCCTGGAGCAGATGGTACGAGTTAGCAGTATAGCTGTGAACATAGCAGTGAATAAATGTTACAACTCCTCAAGACCAAAGCCAAGTTCCTGTGTCCTGCTTGCCACCTGCTGATTTAAGTGAAGGGGGTTAGCCCCCGAACATGACAATGGGTTAGTCTGACCCTCCCCCCCGAGTCTTGCTCACCCCCAACCCCCACACGTCACACACCCCAAGAATATATTGTCAATCACCACTTGTTGGGCTGTTGGAGGCTGGTAGGAAAATGTTTATATACATACACACTGGCTTTGGCTTCTAATGGTACAAAAAGGGGGGGAGAAAACACCACAGATGTTCCACCCCCTGCAAACCATCACACTCTCACACAGTCACACACACAGTGACAATAGGGAGGTGGTGCATGGCCACCAAATGGCATGGTCTGGGGCTAAACGGGAGCTGTGAGTGGAGGGTAATCACTTAATGGAGCTTTGTGCACCCATCTCCCCTGCAACGATACACACACACACACACACACACAGTTTCATTACCATAACAGCCACAGTGGGAGCACTGTCTTGTGTGCTGTGAACCACCTATGGTGACCAGATTAGACCCCTGCAATGAGGAGAGCATCAAAGAGTTTGGCACCTCTGCTGTGTAGTTATTTAGCCCTAAATGACCACGTAGTTAAGACTACAACAATAACTATATTCCAGCCACAGCACAAAGGTGTACCATGTTACTGCTACTACGATATAAACTTCAGTGTTGCCACCCTGATGTACTTTATGGTTGCTAGCAGAATAAAAAAAATCATCATAAAAAAAGCAAGTGTTGTGTTTACTTCGATGTTAAAATGGTCCCTGTTATTTGGTCTGACATTTAGATATAAACATATAGAACAAAATAGACACAGTTCCTCTGTCTGGAGGTTTGTGAGGCAAAATTAGCACAATGATACAAGTGCATTTGCTTTAGGCTTTTAAACCTGGCAAAGTAAATGTACTGTATGCATTTCTGAATGATCAATGCAGCACACTGCGGTTTAATACTGCATTGCTTCCTAAAAAAGGTAGAGCCAATACAAACTTGTTGTGCTGCCACTCAGTAAATACACCTGTTGGTCTACTGCAATAATGAAGAATATTCTGTACAAAGGTAACCTATGTAAAGCGGCAAGACTGGAAAGTATACCTGGTTGGATTATCGGGGATTGAGTGTACCAACTCTATTATATATTGACAGACATTTTAATATCTGGTGGTTGTTCCTGAATGTGTCAAAGCTGCTCCCATCATTCCAGTGTCAAAGAAACCAGAAGGAGAGTCTCAATGATTGCCACCTCGTGCCTTTCACAGTAGTCATATTGAAACGCCCTGAATGATGAGTCATGGTCAAGTCTTTCTACCGTTTTTGGATCACAATGCTATACCCTTTGTGTTAAACCCCATTTTGACACACATAAACAAAAGAGACTACTGTGTCACGGGTTTTGTTTTTAATACTCCACATGAGGTGATCTGGAAGCTTTCTCAACCAGGCTTCAATGCTACATTATGACCTGGATTTCTGGACTTTTTAATGGGAAGTCCACAGTCAAAGTCAGTGTGAGCAACATTATCTCATTCCAGCTGCAAGACAATAATAGCTTGTTTCATAAAGCTATTAAAACAACAATGATGACAATGGATTTCAACAAGGCCCGTTGTGATAACATCCTACAGGATATCGGCACTACAGAGTTCAAAATATCAGGTTTCTACGTCCAAAACCGTGTGTACGTTCTACAAGCCCTCTGACATCCAATGAGAACAGATCATTAGACCTCTCTGTTCAGGAGAGGTTGCATCCACAAAGCCTCCTTATCAAGGACTCTTCTCATCCTTCCTACCATCTATCCATTCCTCTACAGTATTATCTGGTAGGAGGTTTCATAGGACTCAAGCCAGAGAAGCCAGGCAGAAATACAGCATCTATGCCCGGGCAGTTAAACGTCTGAACTCACTGACCTCCCATTCAAGCCTATCCTCACCAAAAGGTCTAACCGTTTCTTCCACTGTTCCCTCTAGCTCTACATTCCTACTCCTGTGCTTTAGGGGGAGCACGGATTGACAATGCCATTGTTGCTCTAAAAGCAGGTGTAGATAATTTACATAGTTCTCTGGTTCTGCTCTGATGGTTGCTAATTGTTTCATAATACCGATCTTATCTCTTCCAACCAGTGATTTTTGCAACCCATTTTTTCGCACTACTGCACAATTCAATAATACACACTTCTCAGATAGCTAGGAGGAAATTTGGCAAATGAAAATTTATTTTGGATTTTAAAAATAGATATTTGTTTTGAGTGCTGTTTGTCTGAATGCAAGATTCCTTTTGTCTCATCAGGTAGCATCTCAATGTTGAAAGATACAGCAGATAGGACTTCTGAATACCGTTAGCAACCACTGATTGTGAGTGAAGTTGTGTACTAAAGCATATCCAGTGCAAAACTCAAGAAAACCAAACATAATGACTAGATTCATGGCTACAGCATCCTGAAAGGGGATGAGGTAGAAAGTCATTTGTATTTCAGGCCAACTCTGCTTCTACATGTTGAAAAAAACTGATTAATGTTACTACTACTAGCACACTAATTAAATAGTATGTAGATCATAATTGCATATGTAATGTCTTTTGAAAAAAAGGTAAAAATGCTATAGACTTTACTCACATATCCAAATCATGACTTTCTACTGATCCACTGATTCAAATACAACATTTTAAACTTTTATAAAATACAGTTGGTTAAAAGCTAACCGGGACCACTTTGGTATCATCATGACCTTGTCAATCAAAATGTCATCCCCTCCATACTGTCACTGCATTGGGCTTATCAACTATAGAAAGCGTCTGGTTACACCATGATGCCTTTCAAAACCACAATCAATACATGACAGTGACTGGTTCGCAACCCTCGCTGTGACCTTGGCCTTCCCGGTTTGTCTACACTGTCACTCAGCTTACAGACGATCAATTCTTTTCCCCCCCTTTCTGTCATCTTCCCATCATCTCGACAGAATTGACTAAACTGCGGTGCAAAAGGTTCATATCTTAGTTTAAGGGCTACGATGAGCACAATAGCATGATTAGGGTTATATTTCTACTTGTGCTGTGACATTGAATAAGCTAATAACTAATGGATGAAAAAAAAAAATCCATCACATCTAACTACTTCTCCTAGAAAGACTCTGGCTAAGACTTTGCATAAAAGCGCAGACATTTCCTCTTTGGCAGGATCACAGGTATTCACGGGTCACCTCTCCAGCTTGCAATGAGTAGTGAGCTTCTTGCTCTGCCTTTGTGGGAATAAATCTATGATAAAAACGGTTGGATGTCTCTCACTGAACAAACCACTCACACGCACAACCTGAAAACAAGACCTTAAGATTGAAATACTGTAAAACAAAATGAATCTCTTTAATATACTAAGTATGTGGAAGATCTTCACCTCTTTCCTCTTCAAACACAACTAACACTCACTGGCAGACAAATTCAAGCACTTCATCTATATTTAATTGATAGCAGACTATTTTAAGGGAGTGTCTGCCCTTATCATGGCATGATAGAGTCAGATTAAGGTTGCTGACATTTTTGAAGGCAGAGGGTACAATGACATTATGAGGAAGACCAAAATGACAACAGCATCCTAATATGCATCACTAAAAAACATCTTCCACAACAGGGGAGACCGGGAGGGAAATTGTGATAACTTTAGCTGCACTAGGTTTTCATAGGACGACAGGGGAGAAGAAAGTAGTTCAGCTTGGCAGCAACTGAGTTTACACGACAGCGGAAAAACATGCAGCGGTAAAATTAGCCCAAAAAAAAAACCAAAACAACACACAACACAACACAACACATGAAAACACAAAAGGTGGCTGTAGAGGCATGCATACAGCCACCACCCCGCTTCTAAAAATAACCATGTGTGAAAATCTGTTTATTTTCTACACTTGTGTTCCCCCAAAGCGATAGAGCGCCGTGGGCCCACATATCCCCCAGCCCTGGTCTTGCATTTTAGCTGTGACCTACATTTAATTCCCTCCACAAGGACAATGTTGGGCTTGACTCCTTGGACGACGTCAGGTTTCTGGCTGGGAGCTGAGGAGGGAGCTCGCTCGACATCATCTGATCCAGTGTGATGGTGTGTTTCGGGATCTTTCGTAAGTCTTTCTACCTCTTGCTCAAATCTCACCGTTTTCTTGGGTTTAAAAGACGCAAGTGTACCAGACTGGTATACCTTTTTAAAATTAGTGCCAGGTTTCCTTCTCTTTTTGCGAGCTCCAAAACACCCACAGAGCTTCAGAGAAAAAAGACTAAACATGACTATATGCTGGTCCTACCAAACAAAATAGAGATCCAGGCGCATGTGTCCGAATATTCCTGGAAGTCACTGTTCAAACAGTGAAATTTGTACAAAGATGAATAGAAAAAATCATAAATCATATTGAATAGTCATAATCTTGAATAAAGCAGTCCACGTTGTTGGTCACCTCAGTGAATTATTTCTCCCAAATGACAAAATAAACCGTCTGTGACATTATGCACACTAACAGTAACAGTAACACAGTGCTAAGTGATAAAAACAAGTCTTCCACAGGACTCCCAGTGTTTGCTGGACAAACTGGGAGGAGCACCTCGCTCTGACCCAAGGGCTTCTAAGACTTTGCGGCAGTATCACTGAAAGATTGCTTCACCCAAAAACTGATTTTTTTGTCAATATTCACAAGAAAAATAATAGTAGAAAAACAGATGTGCTGATTTTACCTATGAGGCTTGGGTGAGGCCATGTTGGGAGTTTGTAGTTTATACTGAAACGACAAGCTGGAATAACTGAGAACATGATACTAAGATGAATGTAACTGCCAACCACCAATATGTGGAACTAACTCGCATTTATTTAAAAGACCTTCTTTCCCCCGAGACTGACAATAACTCATCTACTGCGCAATATGAAATCGCACTGACCTCACACGTGTCACTATGTCACTGCTGATGACATAACAACAGTAAGAAAAAACACAACCTATTGGGTTAATGCACACGCACCCTTGATGTCACCTTAGATGATTATATTTAGCAATATATTAGGAGCTTTTTGCAGCATAACCAGTATCATAACATTTATAAAGTCATCTCAACATTCTTGGAGCCATTTAAAATGACTTTTTTGAAATCTGTCATAGCAAACTACATTACATTTGTTCCTCATGTTGAAACTACTAGGTTTATGTACTGTATGCTATGTCGCCTAGCCAGTTTCAACCTTAAATTACTAGGGAGGAAGGCAAGTGACTCGACCAAAACAAGATAGTCAGGCTCTAAAGAAAACACACCTACTCAAACACTGTGACATTTAGGATGTGCCTGAAAGACATGGGTTTGTTTTTTTTAAACATGCAAGAAGACTAATATGACTGTACAGTTTGGTGTAGATTCCTATCATTTTAAGAATAAAAAGACGAATAATGACTTGGACTGACACAAAATATTCAAGACACATCATTCCATTTGAAGCAGGCCTGTAGAGTATGCCAACACTTCATCAACAGATACACAGACTCCAATATGACCTAGATGCAAACTTCAAAAATCAGAGAGGGTTCAGAGAAAGGCATGCGTACAGTAGTAAGGTGGAAAGCACCTATAATTCAGAGCTATGAGGGCTTTGGATAATTCAAAAATACAGGAATGAAAATATCTCAGAAACCAAACAAGAAAAAGAAATTATTGTCATCATGGTGCCATGAGTGAAAAGTAGGCCATCATAAATGTGTTTGGCAATGATTCATTATCATAATTGTTCTATTAATAGGTCCCGCTATTCTTATTCAGCTTGTGTGCTGGCATTCAGGTCATTCAGGACAGGAGTTATTTAAAAGTGTGCATTTCCAGTATTTTATGGTATGGAAACAATGGCAGCAGAGTTAAATGTATGTGCCAAGTTAGAGAGGAAGCTGTTGTCTGCAAAGCTTGATTCAAATTTTAATGAGCCTGACCCAGTGGATAACACAGGAGACATGTCGTACCCACTCCCTCTGCTTGATCCCCTCTCTTCCATCAGTTTTCTGTTTGATGCTTTTACTGGTAGTCATTTGTTTCTGTTCTTCCAAATCTGTAAGCCACTATTGATACTCTTCCCTTTCATGTATCGGGTATTTAAAAAAAGTAAATGCCACAAACTCCTCCGCCCAGTCTGTGATCTGCTCATTTGCGTTTTCTCTGTCTCCACTACATTTGGAAGTTGTCATGACTGCTTGTGTGGCGAGACAAAACTGTTCCTGCGTTCGGGTTTGCCTGAAGGACATCTGTGGTTTTCCTCAAGCCTGAGCCAACGAGTTTTCCCCTAAAAGACCAAACTCCATCTTGCTGCTCTGATGCTGATGATGATGTCATGTAGTCCAAAAGTAAGTAACTACTGCTTAACTCTTGAGGTCGCCACACTTGAACAAACAGTAATACCAAATACTAGTTATGTAATATTTTACATACAGCGAAAAATACTGTGAATGTTTTATGTGAGGGGAATAATACTGAATACATTCCACTGAGATTAATAATGCATATGTGCTATTAACTGTACATACCCTTAAATGTCACAGCCATGATGAAGATCTAGATTTAACTAACAAATCAACTGAGAAACGATGGTGAAGTCCCTCATTTCTTTACGGTCTGTAGTCTGTGCACGTCTCACGTGAGAAAGCGGAGTGGAGGGATGAAGCTGAGGGCCAATGTGATATGCGTCACTAACAGCTCTCGCTCCCTCTCTAATAAAAAAAAGGTAGAAGCCTCAACATATAGCAAGCAAATTCCTTTCCTGAATCTTGTCTGTATTAACTGAAAAAGAAATTGCCCAGTGCACTGAATCATGCTGCTTTCAAATGAAATGTGATGACTGTGTTACATTAAAGGCTGGTCTTATAGTGGATTGAATTAGCCTGCCGTATGTCTTTCAGAGAGTCCAGTCATTTGACTCTCTAGTCAAACTCCTTACACGCATTCACATCTACTATATTTCTCACAGACAGCAGACCACTGTACTGTGCTTGACCAAAGCAGGAAACATAATGCACTATATTTCCTCAGTGAATCATACGTAAACATGTTTTTTTATATAATGTTTCTGGTGTAATCTGACAGAGATGTTTGTCTGTTTATGTTGGGTTTATTTTAGCATCTGCCTTGCTGAAATCAGTGCTCATATAAAGAATATTGATTGGATGATCATAGAAGAGAAACATAGATAATGGGCCTCCCTTTACAATCTGGCAACAGTCATAGACCCAACTGTTGTGCAGAAGCTATTACAGAAGCATTTCTCTAAATCTCCACAATAAACATGATCTGGTGTCAAGCTAGCCAGCTAGTCCACATTTTCCAAAAGGATACTGAGGCATGTCTCCATGGATAATTTTCAAAACACACATGCACACACACACACACAAACACAAGGGGAGGGCTAGCAGACTGCCGTCATATTCCAAAACCAAAACAGATCCACATCCACCATCTTGGCCACGGTTAGCCTGCCAGTTCTTCTTTTTCTTTTTTTTTTCTTTTTTGGGCGCACACATATACACAGACACACACACACACAAAATTGCAGGAGGGGTGTTGAGCTGACTGGGGTTTGTCAGCTCGGCAGGGGGATGGAGCCATCTGTCCCAATAAAGGGTTAATCCAACGAAAAGCACAGGCCGCAAATTCCAGCATTTTCCAGACCTCTAATTTTTTGGCTACATTCTGGTTACATATTTATTTTTTGTTGTTGTTTTGCTTTTTGGTTTTGTGGAGAGGAGGGGTTTGCAGCCCATCGTCCAGCCTTACAGCTACCTCAACCCTCCCACCTGATTTTTCAAACCCCAAAAATCTCAAGAGTCCTCTCCTTATGGTGGTGGCAGGGAATTAAACCATAAAGTGAGCAGTTTTTTTCAGTGATTGGTACAGATGCCTCTCATTTGGGATGGAGTGTTTTGAGTCGGGGGAGGGTGTTTTTTTTACTGCTCAGGCTGGCTGAAAGAGGCTTGCAAAGAGGAGACGACGCACATACACCACGCCACAATGAGATCAAAACAGGCCTTTCTGTGGACCAGTGACGTGCTCTATTTTTCCCTTCATAAGCAATGCTTTCAGCTTTAAATGATTCCCATACAGAGAGGGATGGGGGCAGTCTGTGGACCGGGGGAAGGGAAGAGGGAGAGATTAGAATAAGAAACAAAAAAAAAAAAAACCTGAAGGGCCAGTCGTGCAGTGTGAAGCTAAATCAGCCAGAAACCTTTCTGAAAATGCCCCCCGCGCACACACACAGCTGGCCTTTGTCTTTTTATTCCACCCAGAATAAAAGCACCATGGGCAGGCTTCTACCTACAGCAACATGGAAATGGAAAAGAAAGGCTTTAAAACGATCCATTTAGAGGGGCGGGGAGGGAGGGAGTGAGGATGGAGGGATAGAGATGAGAGGGGGGGGGGGGTCATCCAGACATGAGATGGATTGAGAAAGAGACGAAGAGAGAGAGAAGGGAGAAAAAGACAGAGAGGATGAAGGGGAGGTATAAGCTAACCTTAGCATCCTGGTAGTTTCAGACAGACAGACAGACAGCAATTTGCTGCTGAAGGTAATGGCTTCCAATATGATCAAGCATGTCAACACATCAGCTTTAACACACATACTGTACCGTACACACACACACACACACAGGATGTGACAGTTTGCACACACGCAGACATCTAACCGGGGCACAGACAAACACACAAAGACACACGCATACCTAAGGCAGACACACACAGACACGCACAGCTTCCGTTTGACCACAACACATCAGCCTCCATTACTGCCAGCAATGTGCCTCCGTCTCCCTCACTCGCTCCTGATGCCTTCCGCCTGATGCACAGCCATCCTCACCGCCTGCCTGCCTGCCTTGCCTCTCCATCTCTCCATCCCAACCCCCAACCATTAAATCACAGCAGCCCTTCTCCAAATGAAACGCAAAACAAAATACCTCAGCCAGGGAGCCGGTGAGGGGGCTTCTTCTCCTTCTCCTTCCCCTACAGTCCACAGAACAACACCACGTCGACAGGAGACAGAGGGAAAGAAAATCCAATCAGGTGTGGATGAGTGGAAGAAAAACCAGTGCAGATTCACAGTTCCTTCTCCTTTTCACCCTCCCCTTCCTCCTCCCGTGCGTCTGTCCTCTGTCCAGCTTTGGCTTTGTAATGCTAAGCTAATGGGAGCTAAGCTAAGCAGCGTACACACATTGGCTTATAATGTGATCAGTGTCATACCCACACACACCAATGCTTCTGTCTCTCTCTCTTGCGCTGACTGAGCCCCGGCCCACTGTCTCTCGTCTCAGAGGCACCCACATGCACCCGCCTACCTCCCCCTCTTGCTCGCTCTGTCTTTCTCTCTCTCTCACTCCCTTCCCTTCTTTTGGCTGTTCACCCCTATTCTTTCTTGTTCTCACACATCCCCAACAGCCCCCCCTCCGTTTCTTTTCTCTTCCCAAGGCACTGATGTCCTTCTTACACACACAAACTCATACACATGCTCTGGGTGTTTAACAACTCATCCTTGACCAACATGTGAAGAGGACAGGAGTCAGGGGAACGCACAAAAAAAAAAAAGAGCCGGGACAAGAGCTGGGCAAGGAGGTATGGACTAGAGTAAGGCTGAAGTTGCATAAAATTTACATGTGAGACACAAAAGAATGACTTCAATTTCTCCATCACCAATAGTCACAGGTGTTACAACCATAGTAGAAAAATGTAAGAGCCACAAAAAAAAAAGAACCGATCTGAAATATGGGTCAAATCAAACCTATATCCAACTGGCACACATCTGTGCATGCACAAGTTAGGATTGATCAGGCTCTATGGACAGAGGAGGGGGTTGGGAACAGCAGTGTGACAATGTAAAAAAGGGAGGGGGGGGGTCAAAGGTCGTGTGATGTGCCATTGTCTGTCAGATAACCTTTAAATGTGTCCTAAACCCCCAACATCAGTAAACATGTATGCATACTCAGTTGACCCACAATGCAACTTAATCTTTGTTATTTTTTTAAAAATCACAATTTCAGTGATGCCCTGCAGCTCACATTTTGTTTCATTTACTATTGGTCCAAAATAGCAAAATTCATTACTCAATTAAAAACAGTTTAAAAAGCTCATCACAGGCTCCATCAAAGCAAGTCCTTGTGTTAGCAAGGTGCACCTAATAAACCGACACTGTATATATTGTTTACAATTATTCATTGTGTTTATGTAAAGGAAAACTATTTAATGTTCTTGATTGGTAAAATGATGTAATATATAATATAATGAGATAATACACAGTTAATTGTGCCATTGTCAGACTGAAACGCATCATTATCTGTAAACTCCCATAGCAGGCTGGCACACACAGTATGAGCTGACATGTCTGCGAATGGAAATGAACTATTTCCCACATGTCAAAACAGACTCAGACACAGAGAGGCACAAATAAGCATCCACATTTAGAAACCCATCCTATACTGTATGCATTGCTGCAGAGGTATAATTTGCCCAAACTACCTCTATGCATTCATCTTGCATGTGTGTGCAATTGTGTAAGTCACTGAGCGTGTGTGTGTGTGTGTGTGGGTGGGGGGCAGTCGGGGGTTTATGAATCTGGGGGAGTCCACCCATCATTCACTTTCTGTTTGACAGCATTCCTTTGACTCCAGCTAATGGTGTTAGCAACAAAAAAATCCCCAGCAGCATCCATTCAGCTCCTATTGTTTTCCCCCTCACACACCCTCTCTATGATCTACCTGCAGCATGCTGGGAGCTTCTATTCCAAATGTAATCAAAGTGATACGAGTATTGTGTTGTAGCCTCTCCCTAATGGCATGAACACAATTTGAAAAATAGAAAATGAGAGCAGAAATAGGAGATTTTTTTTCTTCAAAATATATTAGAATAGTTAACTTCGAAAATCATCAGACATACACACCTTCCTGCCAATGGTTTCACATTATTTCACTGATCTACAGGTGGCGGAAACAGGCAAAAAAAAAAAACCAAAAAAACTTCACAGGGCACCTTTAAGTAAAATGTAAATCTTGTATGCTATGCGTAACCGCAAATAACGGAAGACAAGTCAATGGCAGTACGCAGTAACCTAACAAGAGCTGGCAAGAAACCAATAAAGTTGCCTTACTGATAATGCCTCCTCTGGTCCAGTCAGTCCATGGATTAGCCAGATAGTCCCAAATCTAGATTAACTGTGTGAATACAGACGCTGTATCTGTCTGTGGCCGTCACATCGGCTCTTGGGTGTATACGGGGGGAAAACAAACTTGGCTTTGTGATGGTGTAATTCAGTTGAGAACAGGTATAACAGGAAGGATGTGTCATTGGAAGACATGCCTGAATGCGTTTACCTTGCCTTGACAAAAACAACATCCCTTACGTAAAGAATGGCAAACACTGGACATACATGTATTTGTGTTTGATTGACATATATCCATTTCATATCTAAAGAGTTTGAAGCTCACTTCTTTATCTTTCTTTTCCCCGTTTCCCATCTTTCTGCTGTTTAGAAACAGCACAGTCATTCTCACAGTGAAAGCTCCTCTTTTGTTCAGGTGACACAATGTGGTTGCATCTGTGGTTGTAATATGTCACCTCACCAAACCAGCACTGGAGAGGCTGTTTACATACTCACTGTGGACACATACAAGGTAAAGACATACACACGCTGTATCAGTCTAGCTCAGTAAAGTCCCATCGAACCACAAGTCATATGTGCACATATGTTTATGTTAGCCTTACTGGCTAGCTGGAGCCATCGTTGAATTGAGTGTGTGTGTGAGTGTGTTTTTGCATCTCACCATCCCCTCTCTGCCCATCCCCCCATTCTTGCCCCCCTCCCACACCCAAACTCCACCCAACCCCCATCGCCATCCCCGCAGCTTCAGCCCCCACCTCCCCTCCGAGCCGTCCTCTTAGCCTATATACGCGTCGTCCAATCGTCTGTGCTGATAGCCCCGCAATTCATCACACACTCACACATGCACAAGAACATAGGAGATTAGGCAAACCTCGCTCATTTGAGAAGCGAAGACCGAGCCATCAGCATCACAACCACAGCAGACAATACTGCTACTTGCCTTGATGCAGGAGAGACCAGAGTTCCCTTTTTCCTGAGCTGTAAAATCAGGTAAAAACCAAACAGAACAAACCTCTCCTCTTCCTGCTACTGCTCCGATCTCTGACTACTGCGATACAGAGGGAGAGAAGGAGCAGCAGTGGCAGCGAGAGGACGAGAGGCAGCGGTGTCATGAGTTGGGGGGGTCAAGAATGAGAGCAGGATAGAGGGGGTGGAGGGTCAGCATGGATAATAGGAGAATTGGGAATGTTGAACATGCTGATGGGATGACCACGAGGGAAGCTACCGGATGCCTTGGCAGATGGGGGAGGTTGGAAGTGCTGGGGTTTCGAATTTTTAAAAGAGTTATGGGAACAACTGGTAGGAGGAACTTGTTATCCATGTTGTTGATCTAACTAGTTGTTAACACCCAACGTCATGAGTCCAGCTTAGAAGATCCACCTCACGGTGCACTGATCTGGAGGACTTCTCCAAAGTAGTAGGATAGTTTGCGTTTGTAATGGATGTGAGCTACTTTTTTTTCCAATGTATCTCGTCTAAATTTCACTACTTCCTACGCAACTTAAATTAACCTCTGCAATAATGTAGGCTAATTCTCAAAACTCAGTACCCGCCCTACTAGTTTTGTTTAAACTAAACTGAATGGGGAGTGGGGCTTAAAATTGCTACATCACATAAAAACTTAAAACATTTTTCCATTATAAATGGCCAATCCTAAAGATTATTAATTAGAATTGGCAAATTCATACTCCAGACCTATTGGGGGCATTATGTTATGCTATGTAAGCACTGAATCAATAGTGAATTATTATTACCTAGGTAATTAGGACTTTGACTAACTTCAGTACTAACGCTGAGCTAATGTTTGCTTGAATAAATCTAACCTATAGTCATCCTCTCATGTTGGACTGAGATATCCTTTGACATACCGTAGCTAGCCACGTTTAGATACCAATTAGACTGTAAATGAAAATCATATCTCACAATTTTGCTTAATGCCACTTTGCAACAGTGACATGCATGCAGGAGTGACGCAGAACCACAGGCACTGGTGTCCAACCCCATGCAATGGAGCTTCCTCCCAGGAACACATTTGGCAATGTTGGTGGGTGGGAAGACAGTGAGGGAGCGTGACCTCCTCGCTGCACTTGTGATTCCCATTGGTTGTTTGGGGCACCAATATGGAGGAGGGTGGAAATGTTAATGAAGCTGCTTGCTAACAGATGGAAAGACCCCCAGACCAGCACAATGATTGGCGTACATAGGAAAAAGCAGAAAAATGCCTTAGTAAATGTAAAAGCATCTGAGCTTAGTTGTATTAATGACGTATCAATAAAAAAGTACTTAAAATGTACATGCATATACTGCTCTGACATGACAGTAAAACAGACCTGTATTTTCAATTTTTCATAAAATACTTATTTCCAATCATTAATACAAACTCCTCAATTATATATATATATGCTCATCCATATGGTTAGAAAAACATGACCACTCTAACAAATTGTCAGTCATAGTGTTAAAGTCTTACTGACAATAACAGAAGGTAAATGTGAACTAGAAGAGGGCACATGAACATAGAGAATTGTTATCATGTTGTCTGCTTTATCGGTAGGAAAAGCCCCAACATCCACAGACACACGTCTCCATCTGTCTCTCCACCTGTTTTCGCTGTGCATTAATCACACCTCCACCTACACACGGACAGGGCTTTGAACAACCTTTGGACATACGTCAACATGGACACACACACACTGACCTCTCACAACCACAGGCCAAAACAACCACAGCGGACCCATCTCACTTATGCACTACACCACATGAATGGACAAATACTTTTCTATACAATTACCGTGTTTCATATTCCAGCACTCCTACACAAGTGCATGACAACAATAAAAACTTTACAGTCCTTTAAAACATACGGCCTGGGGAACACCTTCATGCTTTGTTTACTGCTAATAACACCAGGATTTTTACTGGTATGCCATAGACTGCTCAGTGATTAAAATGGCCATTATGGCCAGACCCCCATCCTCCACCAGTGTCTGGCTGACATATGGCAGTGGAGGTAATGCAGATAAAGCCTCCGGAATACATTTAGTAATTTGTGTGAGAGGGCCATGAATAAAGTAATTGAAAATCCAGTGGATGGGAGCCATTAAGGGAAGAGCATTGGTGTGGGTAAATGAGAGATGCAAAATGAACTGCCAAAGACAAACAAAAATCCAATATAATAAGGCTTTGGAAAATGTTTGGTGATTAAAAAGTTGTTTTAAGTTGTGATCAAGTTTTCATACTGTGAATTTTATTTCGCGGCTGCACACACTTCCAGTAAATATTTAAAAAAAGGGAAAAGATGAGAAGAAAATGAAACACAGAACTCTCATACAGCCTGGTTTTTTTCTGCAGGTGCCTCTTTCCCTCTCCCGTCCTTCTGTCTCCATCTTCATAAGAGAGACATGCTTTGACCACTATTATGATAATGGTGAGGCTGGCTCTGATTGTTGATTGTTGGTTGTTGTTGGTCATGTAGTTGGTTTAGGTTGCAGAACACAAGATTGGCATCATGTAATATCAATCTAACTATCTTTACAGGTGTTTTATTTGTTCCCCCAAAAGAGGGATTCAAAGTTACTGCATTTACCAGACTATTCTATTAATGCAACAATGCCAATGCCATCTTCAAGAGTTGTTTTCATAGCAGCGAAGAATAGAACATTTCAAATGCCTTCTTTATCCTTTATGCAGCAGCAGTTACAAGAGAAACGTGCAGTATCAAACAACAGCTGCCTTTAGATCTTTGCTATTGCTGTATCAACAGTAAAACACACAAGGCTCTATTCCTGGATTACACAGCCAGCTCTGGCAGAGGAGATACTGGTTAGTGACAGAGGGTGAGGGACTTGGATAAAGCCACAGCACCTTTAATTACTGGTGTCATTGATCCTGTGGACATGAGATACTACTAATCTAGTCACTGTGGAGTCATCAGACCTTCCTCTCACTGATCAGACAATATTAGTAAAGCAAACTCCATGCAGACTGAACGGATGGCGAGTGGAGTGTGCACGGTGGTCGACTTTGTATCAAGTCGTTGCTTGTCATCTGCTGGGGAGGCAGACTGGAAAAGTCCATTTCGGGATGTGATAAAAACGGATCAAACCTCAACATGAGGCTAGTTCCATGGATGGTTTGAAGTAATCAGCCAGACAAACAGCATGGATAATATTAGTCAAAAGCCAAGTGGAACCATGCTCAGATTAGACTGAAATAATCAGGCTTAATTAGATAAAGTGTGAGGTAGCAACACCCAATATCACTACATGGAGCTAAAACTGCTCATGCCTGAAGCTAGAAAATTGCTGACCTAACCCAAGGTTTTTTTTTTTGTTTTACATCTGGATGAATAAATTTAAAAGAATGGCTCATATAAATGCCAGGAAACGGAGCAGAGGATGAAGAACACGAGAAGGAGGGACTGACAGAACAGGGTGTAAGATGCTCATGGACTCACAAGGCACAGCGTGACGGTAGAGGTTGTCTCGGATGGTCTGCTGCAGTTCGTGGTCAGGCGAGGACTTCTGGAAGCGCAGGCTCAGATAGTGTTTCAGGTCCTTGTTCAGCTTGCTTCCTGCCATTGTGGACACAAACAGGAAAACGTGTGGTAACTGCATCACAGCAGGGCGAGCAGACACAGGAACACAACAAGTATGAAAACGACATTGTTATAATCGCTGGTATAGAGTGTTAAATGGCCAGACAGTTTGGCACCCGCACAAAGAAATACACACGTTTTTTGTTTTTTCCTTGCAGCCACTGCAAAGCTGACTGCTGAGTGTGTAGCTGTGAATTGTACACTTGCCATTGTCACTTAGAGGGGTAGCTGGCTGCAGGCTCTCCCTTTTCCAATCAGCCGGAGCTAGCCAAAAAAACCAAGACTGCTAGCACCGCGGCTAACACCCCAAATCAGCCCGCCTGCTGCTCAGCCATCTGGACCTCAGACATACACATTAGGCTACTGAAGGGCAGCACTGCTGGAAAGTGTGTGTGTGCATGTGTTTGTCTCTGAATGTGTCCGTGTGTGGCCATTACGGTGAGTATCCACATTGCAAGCAGTGCTAAGCACGTGCGAAGACAACACAAACAGTATGAGGAAAAAAAAAAAAAAAGAGTAATGGAGTGGAGATGTAATACACATCCCGTCTGCAAACACAAAAAGGAAAAATGACATAATTTACCTAATGAATATGACAATGTGTTGGACTACGTTCAATGACAATACTGCTTTAGGGAACAACAAACATCTTGTCATGTTCTATATTATATAATGTAACGTCTCATTATTTATCGAATGATTTATCTACCATCTTTGCATGGCTGCTGAGACCATTTTTGGTTGTCTTGGGCATAAAAGGTCCTGGATCCTGTTTCCATGGAAACTGCGTGTATGTGCGTGTGTGTGTGTGTGTATTTAACATAATAACATGATTGAGAATGTTAGCATAGTACAGAAGAGCATTCTGCACTGGTTGGAGGAATGATTGTAGGTTCATACATTTAAAGCAGAATGTGCACATCCCACAGGCCTGATATTCATTTTACTGTCACCCCAGCTGTTCTCTATCATTCATACCAACAGGCATTACAAGAGTAGATATGAAACACAATTTTAATTATGGTTAAATGATTATGATTGTCATAGTCTGGTTCAGAAAATCACTTAAATGCTATTCCCGTTTTTTTAAAAGATACTATTTAAATCTGTAATACATTTTCATTTTTAGGCAGAGCTTTCAAAATTCAGCATTTTCATGATTAAATATATATATATTTTTTTCCATTTTGGTTTTCTCATGCTCGCTAACATCACAGTTGATACAGTGGCATAATTTGGAAAGTTCTTGTATTAGGTAACTAACAATTATTCACATCGATTAATTGCCAATTTTTTTTTTTTGATTCATCGATGAACTGCTTGGTCTATAAAATGATGCGAGTAAATATTGAAAAAAAAAATTCCCACAGCCCAAGTTGACGTCTTCAAATGTCTCGTTTTAACCGATCAACAATCCACAAACCCAGATTCAGATTCAGCTTTTAAAATAAAAAAAAATCTGAATATTTTATTACCAAAATAGTTAGAGATTAATTCTCTGTTAATTGACAAATCAGTTGATCGGCTAAACATTGCAGCTCTATCGCGTATAAGAAAGAAATGAAAGATTGGCTTTTTGTTTAGCCGCAATCGGTCTCGTGGCTGACCACTTGGTAAACAGTCTTCGATGAAAGGTTGAGTCTCCACCCCGCTGCCTAAGCTCTTCCTGGGAAGACACTCTGCTCCTGGCCCTGTCCCATCTAGACATATCACTGTGTTGTAATCCTCACAACAGGTCACAAGCCGACGCTCAGGCCAACAGAGAGCCTAATACATACTCCGACATGCTCATGTACACACCAATTACTAGAGAGCAATCAGCATTCCTCATAATCCGACTGCGTGACCCTGTTTGAATTTTGGGTTTGGAAACATGCAACATGACAAAACTCAAAAAAGATCCACCATAGAGGAGATGGTGGATACTGGGAAGAGTATAGGCAGCTTCACCCCACAAAGCTGTACAGGTCTGATAAACATCTCTATACTCTATACTACACTCATATATAAGTGGCACAAATGGAATCAATACTCAAAATTGGGCTTCACTTTATTAAAAAAAAACATATTGTTTTCCTGCAGAATATTGATTTTACAGCTAAGATCACCACAACGTCTCTGACAGCAGGCGGCTCTCATACTACTCATATTTTCACTGGTAGTGTTAATGTTGATGGTTCCGTTTTTTTTTTTTGCTAATCTAACTTTTGCTTGCAAATGTGCCAGTGGCATTATAGCAAATGGTACACAAGGCTTAAAAGGGCTGTCTGACCCTTGAAACAGTCATAAGCTTGTGAAATGTTTGTATATAAGAGGCATAGGTAACTGATTAGGTACATTTTTGTCATGACAGAAATGAGTGATCTAGATTGGACAGGTTTGTCACAACAGAACAAGCTGAGCGCCAATGCCTGGCATTAATAGGATGGTTGACTCAGACGTAATAGAAAGAAGTTTGGTAGTTTGTCCTTGTTTATTGAAACACGGCCAAAGCCACTTTATTCTTGCCTACATGCTCTCATATTCTGATTTAAGTATCTGATTTAGATATTTGCTCCCATTTAAAAAAAAAATAGGAACAAAAATACATGCAAAAAAAGAAAAAAAGAAAAAAAAAAGAATGCACATTATCTTCAAAACAATGACCTCAATACCCCTGACCACTAGCTTTTTGATTGGCCTATGCTGAAGTGTTGGCTAGGACCAAAATATGCACAAGGTCCTGGGAGTTAACTCAAACTCATTTTGCAGTGACCCAATTTAATATGTTGTTTCTGGTCTGAGGTCAAATAGCATTCCACCGCATTTCCTTTCTCTTTTCTTTTTCCTGTCCACTAGTTAAAACAACAGCAGACTACTTTAAAACCACACTACTTAAATGCGACCACATTGTGTGGACTTCAGCTTTTGGTTGGCTCAAAATTGGGTGCAGAGTGATCCAACTGTAGTACAAATACAGTCTGACTGTTATCTTAGAGACTGATACTATGTGAATGCTCTACCAGCAATATGTCACCCATCTCATGCGCAAGGAGGTCAAAAAGATCACGACTCACCTCCACTTAAGCCTCTAAGGCAGCTAGTCGGCCCCTTCAGACCTCCGTGAAGTATGATAACACCATAAGCCCATTAACTGCTACTACAGAGTCTCTTTGGTACCGTGTGTATAATGACAAAGCATGGTTGCCATGATGTGAAACAAGGGACACTGTATTGTTCCATGCAAGACATGGATGTTGACTGACTGTGTCTCTTGGTATCAACATGATTGAAATGTAGAAATACATTTTAACTGAAACTCTTATGTGTCTCTGGGTTTGTAGTATTTAATGATTGATAAGATTGATGATGATTTGACTCACATGGAAGAACGTGCTGTTCTTCCAGGAGGAAACGGAGGGCTAGGTTGGCCCAGCAGCCACCCACCCAAATCCCTCTGCAAACAGATAATAAGAAAAGACATATCCTTCAAACACAGCCCACCTGTTTTCCATAAGTCCCCCTAAATTAAGCAAGATTTTGGGTGGGAGACATGCAATGCATGACAGAACTGATGTTGGGGAGAAGGGGTTTACGCGTAGACATGAGGGAGGGAGAGAGAGGGAGAGAGGAAGAGAGAGTCTGTCACACACAAAGAGAACATCAGAGCAAGCCAGACGAAACATCAAAAGAGTTTTAGACACAGCTGAAAATGTGAAAAGCTCCAGTACTTTCGAGGCATCTCCCATTGAGCCCACCCCTACACCCCGAGCTCTGATCAGCCAGCCAAGGCCTTGCTCAGACATGCAGAGCCAGACATGGCACCAGCCAGACTCTTCGCTGGCAGTTGACATCTGTATTCACGGCATGGGGAAAAAAAACAAACTTTGCTGAAACTCAATCCTCCTGCTCGCAAGGCCGTCGCAGTGAGAAAGGAAGGATTTGACTGATTTGTGCTGATTTGGAAATGCCAGGAGTCACGGACTTGTACGGGCCCTTCACGCTACAGATGAGCGTTGTCATTACATAGTGGAGAACGTGCTTGATATCTAAGACCTACACTTAGATTTCTTTGTATGACCTGACTGATGTTCTTAACATCAATCTTACTTGTGTGTATTGTTGAAAAGTAGCTGAGGCGGTGGATTCGAGAACTGGGCCAAGGCCAAAAGCCTTATTTTAAACTTGATTACTTTTACTGGAAGAGCTGCTGTTATAGAGCGTGATGTATGTATAAGTCCAGAGGAACATTCACTCAGGATAAAGGATCTTAGATTTCCCTCAAAAAATGTGACTGTCAATTACAATTTCCCCTACTACAAGCAGGAGGATCAAACTTCAACAATATTTTTTTTTGGCTCAAACTAGGTTGTGATTTTTAGATTAAAATTACAAGTAACCATAATGACAACTACATGTTTTTAACAGAAACAAACCCTGTTTAAAAAGGGCTTCATCCAGGTGAAGACACCCGGGCAGTGGCAGACACAGACACCCTCTTAATACAAAGCACCAATCTATGTGACAAAGCAGAAAACACATTCATATGCCAGAGTGCCAGCCTGTTTTACACGTAGCCAAGTCACATTTGGCAGCGGCAACATGTTTGGCTGGGCACTGAGTGTTGTATCGATGTAGAATACACAAACAGTCTGGCATACAAGGTAACAAACAACTTTTTTTTTTCCCCCTCTCTGTCTCTTCAATTGTCTTTTTGACATCAAGGGACATGTTTCCAGGCAGAAGCTATGATTAGAACTAAAGGCTTCTTTCAGTGGGCTGTTTATTGTTAAATTTAGTTTCTCTCCAAAGTGGGTTATAGTAAAGAAATGGGCTTTTAAGTCAAATGGATCCCTGTCTTTTAAACCTGACCTACTACAAGTTAAATTTAGCTATGAGAAGCTAAATAAAGTCTTAAGTAATCAACTCTTAAGTGACCACTCCATCCGTGGCTCCAGTTAATCAGATAATCAGGGCTAATCGCCATTTAATTGATTCAACCAGCAGCAGCTATATACAGTTAACATTCCTCATCACTCAGATCCGATCAGAGCTTAACCATGTAAGCAGGGAAGACTAAGATAGAGCTCAATTATTAAGGGTATATTTCTGTATCCTGCTTGTTTAGTGACAGACCAAAGCGATCACAGGTAAGTAAACCACAGTTGTTGGGTTTATGGACACCATCAGAGATGCTGTATGATAACACTGCAGCTAAACACTGGTGGTTATAGAGAAAACAGATGGCGGGAAATGCGTCTTCTTTACAGCTTTAAAGACAGGTGTCAAAATGACACTACAATGAGTCACCGACAGATGTGGAGAAGACCAAGCTTTCATATTCACAGAGACAGGTGTGTGTGTGTGTGTGTGTGTGTGTGTGTGAACATGCTCGTCTCTGAGCTCAACACTACCCCCTATGTTCCTCCTCCTCTATTGTGGCTTGGATCACATCAATGGCCGGGCTCTGTATCCATAGCAACAGCTGCCAGATGAGTAAAGAGACAGTGGTGAAGGCGCTGATGTTAACAGTGAGCCATAGTCTGCTGCCCCCCTCTGGACTGACAGGGCATTACAAAAACAAAGGAGAGATTTTTACAGAAATACATAGGGAAGAGTTTCTCTTAGTGTTCCATACAAACGCCATCTTCAATGCAAGGTGAGACTATCAAATGTATGAATGTACAACAGAGCTGAACAGATACAAAGATGGACACAATAACGGAACCACAACATAAACAAAAACATGAATATTTGACTATACTGTGTAGGGCAAGGTATTAATTTGAAATGCTTTAGATGGACCTGCTCAGGACCCTTTTCATAGTAACATAGTATGTTACTATAGTAACCCTGGTTTATGTGATGATTTTTTTTTTTTTTATACTGTTGCATATGGAGGGAGGATTTCTAGTGGCCTTACATACCAATATAAACCATGCAGTAACAGAAATTTGTTAACAACTGCAATGAAGACACTAGCATACTCATGTGAACACACGTTATTGCAAATGCATGTGAATGAGAGCGTTTTATTAGGTCCCTTGTGGCAGGGACTTTCCAATCAATGCTTGTATAAGGGTGTGAAGCTCTAAATTGAAGAAGAAATGTGCCCAGATACTTAAATAATATATCTGTATATGGCTATTATGGCATGTGCAAAGACTAGAGTGAGAATAATCCATCGTAATCAGCAATGTTGTTTCTTCAATACGGCAGCCTCAGAAATCACTATGTGCTCAGAAGGAGAAGCAATACAGGAAAATGACTGAGAGTATGGCTCACTTTAGAATCAAGGCTAAGGAGACACACAAAACACTGTTATATTTCTCAGTGCTGCTGTGGAGCAACAAAAAAAAAAAATACTTATACTTTAACATTTGCGTCTTATTGAGTTATAAAAAACACCAGATCCAAGATGGTCAGGGTAACATTTTCAACATGTTTTCAATCCTGTCTATACGGTTGTGTGTCTTGGAGCTGCATGTCTGTTTACTGTGTTCTATATTGTTTTCATTGATCGTAGTCCTCCACACAGGGAAAAAGAAATCCTCCGAGGATTCATTTCAGCATGTAGAGTGCAAAAGGGCTGCTGGAGCAGCGTCAATTTGCCCCGCTGCACCTGGACAGTAGAGAGTCTAATCTGACAAACATCCGCTAGCCAAGGACACTATACACAATTAATACGGCACCTGCATTATAATGTATGTGGATCCTGAACAAAATACTATAAGTTCTCAGTTATTAGTATTCTTGTAATATTTCCTGCATTCAGGTTTGTATACGAGAGGATCCATCATCCAGCTTTACATTTATTGTCAACAAGTATTCCAGTAGACACTAATATTTAAAGTCCAGAAATGTTGAAGATGAAAAAAAAAAAACGGTACAAACCAATCAAGTCCTTTATATTTAGTTACAAAATCTCCACAGTGAACCACGATCAACATGAAAAACTAAATTATTACTCTCATACCTGGATTTGCACAGCTAATGATGTGATTATTGACTGACTGATGCATAAGCCAGTGGGAAGTGAGTATTTTGGAGGAAATTACCTCTCAATCATGGGTTCTCCTCATTGACAGGCAGCGTTTCAAGACCAATGGGAGTATTAGTCTCCTGCGACAGGCCAGCTGATTGGTTGGCATATTTAAAAACAGCCTCTCATCCCCATCTCTCGATAAGTGGAGGATGACAGCCATATGTTTACAGCCATACACTCTTTTAATGAGTGTATGGCTGGCCTTTCTCCACCCCACTCCATTTCACGGCATGATGAATGGTCGACTGCTGGGGTATAATCAGAGGCAGCATGCCAAGTCACCCCAGGCCCACAGTGGGTGAACACAGACCGACCACTGGTCACAGCCAGAGAGCGCAGGGAGGGAGAGACATATACAACAGGAGGAAATGGGGAGAAATTTAAGTGTGCGTGTGTGTGTGTGTGTTTGGGGGGCGGGGGTAATCAAAGACTGATGTAGGAGATGTATTCATATCCAAGAGAGACCTGGTGTGAGACACGTTTCTCCTGCCTGTGAACAAGCTGTCGGGACTCCCATGTCTTCATCACAGATATCCTGGCTTCTAATTGGTCACAGGGGTGAAGAGTCGCTTATTTTCTATGATTAACAGGGGTCTGCCACAGTCTGCCCCACCTCAGGGCCCAGGGCAAGCTCATTAACTCTGCCACCAGGGGGCACATGTCATTCAGGATCATTAAGTGTGAGGGACAGCCTGTAATATGTGTGTGGGTGTGTGTGTGTGTGTGTGTGTGTGTGTTTGTACTGATTACTGGATGAATTTGCTGATGCTTTTATGTCAGTGTGCACATTTGTAACAACGCAGTTTTTTTCAGGAAAAATGTAAAACTGTATTTCCGATCTCAGCCTTGTGTGCTACTTATATTCCATCTCTTTTCCTCTTATATTATGTAATTCCGTACTTATTCCCATCCATCCTCCGATCCATCATTCTATCTCATGAGCCGCACCCTATGAGCCGAATCCACCTCTAGTCATCTTCCTCCATCCATCCATCCATCCGTCTGTCTCCCTCATGCCAAGAAAAGGGCATGACTGACCCAGTTTCCTGCCTGTCACCCTGTCACACTGCTGACTCAAGACACACTCAAGATGCTGTGTGAACGCACAAATCCAGATGCACAGCCTCGCTCATGCAGATGAATACATTTGGCAACACATGCATACAAAAGAGAACACACCACATCTGCTCCCTGGTCTAAATTTAGAAGCAGGAAGGGAACGCACACACACATGAGCAAGCATAAACAAGGATAAAGGGAAGAAAATCACACTTAAAAAGATGCATCTTTTCCTCTTTTCTCAGTGTAAAATGAACAATTAATACACAGTTCCAATAATTGCAGTTGCCATTTCATCCATCTTTATCAGTCCTGTGTCATTCAGGGAAGAATGTCGCCAATGTGATCAATAAAAGTAACACAAAGCTGTGTGTTCAGGGTTGTGGGCTAATAGGGCAGCAGTCACTGTCTACTGTCGTTTCTGGGTCAGCATCAGGCTACACTCATCCAGTCCAGCATCCGTTAACAGCTGATTCCATGCCAGACACTGAGGCAGGCACACACACACATCCATGAACACAGTGTAATATAACTGTAATGCCAATATACAACCAGCAGGGGCAGATTGGTATGAGTGCTGCACTTAATATTAAAATTTAGTGATAAACATACATAAGCCACACCTTAGCAGAATGTGATGCATTTGAGCTATAAAGTAGCATGCAACCAATCACACACAAGCGCTTAACACACACACACACTTAGAAACAGAGTGTCTACTTCTGTGGATCTCACCTCCACATTGTACTCTTAACATTTGCATTTATGCCTTGCAAGTGCATACGTCCATGTGCCATAGCGATGCTGAGTAAGATAAAGCTCAGCAAAGCACAGGAAGAGCTTTGTGTGTGTTAGACAGAAAGAGAGACTTGCGTTACTGAGCTGTTTAGCTTGCTCTGATTTACAAATGAACACACCCCATACACACACACACACACATCTGCTCATACTCAAATAAGCTTGCATGTTTTTGTCAGATGCAAGCCCAACCACATGTATGCAGACACATGCTCAACACTTTCTCAAACACTCCGTCACCAGGCGCGTTACGACAGGAGGTTGGAGCAAGACCAGGTTTAAGGACGAGGCCGCCAGTTCAGAGCCTTAATCCAGCACAGTGGTCAACTTCCAAACCGTGATGACGACAGACCGACGGACAGACACACCTCTCTCTCTCTCTCTCTCTCTCTCTGCTTTTCGTACTGTACAGCCCAAGCTCTCACCGTGTCACAGCAAGTTCAATATAGTTAAAGGCAGGGTTTATCACACAGTGAGCACAATTATGTTTCCATTGACTAATTTCTTTTTCATTTTCTTTTTTTTTTAAACTTTCCAAATATGAAAATGAAGGATGGAGGGTCAATATTTGAAATGTGCTGTACATCACATGAATATGTTGGTAAATGAACATTATATTTGATGAAATTATAAGCTTTCTTGTTTCTTTTGTTTCTTAAATCAACTTTTATGTCCTCTAAAACAGTGGCCCACATTGTGACGTTGTCTGGGAGCCCGCAGCTAATAATCACCGTCAGCAGCTGACACTGAAAATAATCATGTTGTTGAACACAGACATGCAAATGTATCCAAACATGCTGCTGAGACACCAGGACCGGTGCCTATAGTTACTGTCAAACCCACACAAAGTCACTGACAAAAAAAAAAAGTTCTCTGTTTCACTGTGACGACTAGACTAATATTCAACAGAACAAAGGGATAAACACAACCGCTGATTAACACCACAACAGAACCACTCCTCCCTGCAGACTATTCAATCACTTCCCCATACGGTCTATTACTTTGCAAGAGTGTGTATGTATGTGGCAGTCGCAAGTTATAATGGAGGTCAAGTCTGAAGTCTGTTTCTCTTTCTACCAACCTTTCAGTTCCTGAATCACACCCCACCGTAACATCAGAGACAAGGCACAGGAGATCCTTTCATGTCTGGGAGCTTGATTAAATGCCAACATCCTTACTGTAAGCTTGATGTGTGCCAAAGATGTTACAAGTGTTTGCAATCCACATGTGACAAACACTCTCTACTCTCTGATGCATTATGAGACAATGTGAGAAAACTGATGTTGTTGAACCATATGACTAGGCTATTTTTTTTCATCTGTAATCTAGAGTAATTCTAGATATTTAGTAAATGGCAAGCGCAGAAAAGACAAAGTCTAAATTTATTTGTGACTCGCAGCTCTTACTGGATCTTTCAAAATTGGAACCTATGGGCCACTTAGCCTTTGGATGACGGCATCAGAGATGAGAATATTGACAGTAACAGAGGAGGGAGTAGAGACAGGTGAAAACGAGGGAGGGAGAGCAAGAACAGGAGGAAGGGGAAAGGTTGGGAGGGAGAGGAGGAGGAGGAGGTAGGTAACAAGGCCTGGCCTGGTGCCAGGGCAGGGAGTGTCCCACAGATGTGCCCCCACCACCCAGGGGGGAATGTGCTGAGTGGACAGGAACACCCTCCACAAATACACACACACACACACACAGAGCTCTTATTTAATCGCCAGATAGACAGAAGCACACAACGTGTTATTGGGAAAATAGTTGATAAATTCTAGTAATGATTCACTTTCACATTCTGAATAAAAGCCCACTTTCATAACTTAAGACAACAAGGACAACATGATGGCAACACTTCCATCACGTAAATATACTGCTGAGCACACTGTATCATCAGTGATCGATAGTATAGAAGAGCATCATGGGATGGATTTTTCCCTTTTTACTGAGTTACATAAGAAATGACCAGAGTTAGGGTTCAATCCTAACAAGAGCCAGCCACTATGCGTATGATGCATACATCATAAGCATAGAAATATACTGTATACATACATATCATTAGAAGCAGATGACAGGTGGCTCACTGTAGTCTTCCGTGCAGAAAATGTATCTACTCTTTGTACTATAAATTTAGCCCACAAGTGGCATATCCATAGAGTAAAATGGATTAAAAAAAAGTATTTTCTATCAGAAGGCCTCCCTCTGTGAGCTTTATTATGTTGCTGTTTCGCTTCAGCTGTATCTGCTGCCCTTTGTTGTGCTGTGACGGCTGGATCCTCACCATGGCTCTGGAGTTTTGGCAGATCAGAGGAATAGAACGGAAAATGTACTAAATGTCAGTAATAGTGACACAGCGAGCGCTCAGGGCTCAAGGAGACTGCAGGCAGTTGAATTGAGTGCGGGGGAAAAAAGATGTCATCATCTTTGCAACGGAAAAAAATAAAAGTCAAACAAAGGAAAAAAAATCCATCTGGCGTTCACCTCAGTGTTTTGTGTGCGTGTGTGTGTCTACAACAATGAAGTCTCTCCACCTGTCGACCTCTCAGTAGCTCTGACTTCTTAATGACCTGCTACATCATCATCAGGCCTCTGGTATGCAGGCAGACACACAACTCATCCACCTTTTAAATATTATTTTAAACCCCTACTGAACAGACACCAGTGAGGAAATATCTTGCTCATTCCTCATCTTCATGACTTCCTCCACTTTTCCACAACAATTTGTGGTATGATGGAAATTCTACTTTTTTTTTTCCCTCCTCCTGTCATAGCGGGTGGGTGAAGGGGAAGTGTGCTTTGCTGTGAAACAACAATCGTTATGATATGGGAGGAAGAGGTGCACATTCATCACAGGAAATGTTTGTCAAATACAGTGAGATTATTTTTCTTACCTGACATAGTGATTGAAGGAAAGTCATCATCATTGTCAAGCGACATTAAGGAAACCAGGCAGGACCATGAAAGAGAAAGTCGAGAGAGAGAGAAAAATATTGTTAGAAACTCTGTAGTCAGTATCAGCTCAGTTTCAGTTAAAGTAAGATTAAAATCATAAATGACTGAGACATGCTGATCTAAATCCTAATATTAGCACGCTAACAATGCTCACAATGACATGTTTACATGCTGATGTTTAACATGGATGCATACCATGTTCACCATACTAACAGTTGCTAATTTACACCAAACAGATGAGAACGTCATTAGTTTTGCAGTACAGGTACAATTATTATCACGTTCTGTTTGCAATATGTAATACAATTATCGCTGGACTACTTTGATACTGAAGAAAACTTAAGTGTAATGATTCACTATGATGATTTTCTATTATTTCTATGCAAATTTATGGATGTTTATTCATGATGCTGATGATAATGATATCCTCATGAAGTGAAAATATGTGTGTATCATACGTGCGCTCACATATGATACACTCTCCATCAACGCCTCTTTAAGGAGTACTAACATTTCTACCAAAATTCAATCATTCATCCGATAGATGTTGAACTAAAACTTCAGTCTGAACCTGGCGCACCGCAAATGGACACGAGACAAAGACCGGACATCTGCTTGAGTTTCAGGATCGATACACTGCACATTCTGCCCAAACACACTACTCCACTGACCGATGTGCTGACTCTGACTCTTAGCACTCAATAATCACATTTGCGGACAACATATCGACTCAAACTGCTCGCATCTCCATAAGCTCTTGTAAAATCCACAGAATAGGCAACCATCAGCAAAACTGCTCAAGTAAGCAAAGGTTACACAATGTGCCATAAAACTGAGACGACACACATGGGCACAACTAAAGCTTTCACTGTGTTTTGGTTCCAGCAGGATTTAAGTTCATTAGCCTCTCAGACTCCACTAGGATGCCTACATCCTTGGCATTCAGAGGATGTATGGCTTTCCGGGGTATATTGACAATAAGGGGGGATTTCTGAGCAATTTCCAGAACAGAAGTGCTCACCATCCAATCCCCGATATATGCACTTCTCCAAATGTCAAAAGTTTTTTAAAACCAAATCACAGCATGCATTTTTCTATGGTGTTCATGAAGGTCTTAGTGTCTGAATGTGATATTTTGGATGAATTTTAATCAATTCTCAAGATAGAATTTTGCAACAAATGCGATCAACCCCCAGAAATTGCTGCAAAGACTTATGAGACATAAATAATGATGGGAATAGTCATCATACATCATTACACAGTGCAGAGCTGCATCTCAGATTAATGTTCATGTTCCCAGCTTTGAGATGAGGTATTGCACTTTTATGTGGCATATACTGTTGACCTGCTTTCTCCCTTTTGAGATCCCCTATCCCCCCCTAAAAAAAAGACAAAAATGTGTGTATGTTAGGGGTAGAGTAGAAGAGGTTAAGGGGAGTAGGTGATTAAGGTCCCATTACTCTCAGTGTAACAGAATCCAGACCAGGTAAGCCAAGACAAATGCTCAACGGGTTCTGCGCTAAATCTTCACCGCCTGAAAAGTCACAGATGAAAATGTGGGTCGTGGTGGAAATTGACTTTGTTTTAATTAGGCGGTGAAGGCTTACAGTGTTTATGTTAGCGCTGGAGCAAAGTCCCGGATACAGTCAGAAGCCCTAGCGTTAACTCAGGCAACGTGCAGAAGCCAGACCCAAAGCTAACACTACACAGAGCTGAGGCTGCTGAGGCTTACAGACGTGTTTACCTTGGAGGCCGGCTGGGCCAGCGGAGAGGCAGAACTCAGCAATACTCTCCACTCATAAAAGCTAAAGAAAGACACCAAGACTCACCAGCGCTGACATAACAACACAGGAAAAAAATAAATAAATAAAATATTAATTAATTAATGTGCAATGTGAGATGGCTGTGATTATATAGCAAAAAGCAATACATTTAAAGATCCCCTCCAGACAGGAGTAAATAAAAAGACCAAACTGAGAACAAGGAGGGAGAAACATCTGATAGAGAAAGGTAAGCACCTCCTGGATGAGAGGAAGCGATGAGCGTTTACTGCAATTAATATTCTTCAAAACTGGGGCGTCATTTCTGCCTACTCAGAAATAGCGCATCATTAATCACTGTTTTCAGAGGGGGAAAAAAAAAGCAATCTCCCCTGCTGCAGGTAAATTAAATCCTCCTGCAACTGTGGCACTGGGCAGGTAAGCCCAAACAAAAACCATGACTTGTAAATGAGGAAAACAAAATGAGAAGGAAGCGATGGGAGGAAAAGAGGAAAGGATTAGATGTGGTGGGAGAGAGGGTGCGTTTGTCACAGACAAGATAATCTGGAGTGTTAATCATGTAGACAGAGAGAGTGATGGTGGAAGAAGAGAGACAACTAGAAACTCGGAGAGGTCAGTTGTCATTATTTCTTGCCACACGGTGTCAGGCTAATGATTCCAGCGTCTCACTGAGGTGGCGTCGGTCAGTGAGACAGTTAGGCAGACAAGCTGTGGCTTTGTTGAAGGGTTTCTCAAATACTTCTAGGTATGTGGAAAATTATGGTATTTTGTCACATTGTTGTTTGTGGATGATCACAAGTGACTGTGATATTGTTTACAGAAAGAGATGTTGCCGTTTTTTGTTTAGTGCTGTGACCTCCACAAACTAATTTCCATAAGTAAGATAATATTTTTTATTTTTTTTTTGTAATTTGCCACATTGTTATTGATGAAAAACAGGTTTGATGTCCTCAGCTTAACTTCCATCTACATAGACAGGCCAGGGAGCTACACAGCATTTTCTGCCTCAGTTTCACAGCATTGCTGATGCAGCTCTAAATGTGGTAATATGACGTTGTGGGATTGTAGCTGTGTGTACGTGTGTGTCAGAGGGAGAGGGGGGGGGCTCTGTTGTTAGTACCAGTGTCAGCTCCAGCTGCTAACTGACAGGACGAGGCAGACTGAGCAGTCAGCCTGTATCTCAATGACACAGTTATGCAGCAAAGTTAAAACTAGACTAGTTATAACATTAGTGTTTAGTGGAAATGTACCCATCACTAAATGTAAACAGGTTTTAACACACACACACTACAAACGGTTAACTTAGTGGATTTAAACCTAAATCAAAGCATCCAATTTAGGCTCCTCAGTATGTATTGTGCCTGCACAAAATTTCCTTTTATAAGTATCATCTCACATTTTTGTATCCAGTGTTAGCTGATATTTGCAGCATGCAGCCATGCCTCATAATAATAAATGAGTTCAAGAAACAGTGCTTAAAATGCTTAGAATACAGTACAGTAACAAATAGAGAAATACCTCCAAGACTGTTCATAAGAACCAAAACTGAAATGGTTTGGATGACACAAAGAAAGACTCAGAGGATATTGGATGAAGAACAAGAGGAGGAAAGAGGAGAAAGAATGCAGGGAGGATATGAGTCAGAGAGGAGGGGTGGTGTGTGACGATGTCAGGAAAAGGGGGGTGGAGAGGAGAGGAGAGGAGAGGAGAGGAGAGGAGAGGAGAGGAGAGGAGAGGAGAGGAGAGGAGAGGAGAGGAGAGGAGAGGAGTTCGTTTGCCAAAGTCTTGTGATTTACCAGCCTCCATTTAGGCCGAGCCCCCTCCTGCTGCCTTTCATGGACAGATCAGAGATAAGAGAACCAGAGAGAAAACTGTCTCAAGAGAGAAAAAGGGAGATCCATCTGTCCCCAAATGAGATTTCTGCTGTGCACTCTGGAGGAGAGAGGAAAAGAAAAACAGAAACACCCAGAAAGAGACATGAGAGGCAAATACAGACTACTAAACTGAAAGATAGCATGGCAAACCAGCATTGCCTGCTTGGACTCACTTCTATTACGGCAATCACATTATCTGATCTATCAGATGTAGAGGCAGAAAGAAAAACACCATCTTCCTTGAGCACTTTTTAAAAGTTTATATTGAAAAAGCAGAATTTAATTTGTAATTTGAGGTCAAAAGTGGAGATGTGCCTAAAAACTTTTTTTTCTTTTGTGTTGAAATCTCTCTAAACCAAGCACTATTAAAGAGGAGAGAATTAGTTGTCCATTTATATGCAAATGAGCTTCAATCAGTGACAGCCGATTGAAAGAGGTGAATGCAGTGAGCTGTGGCTAACCCCTAAATCCACTAGAGAAGTTTTTTGGGTTTTTTTTTTTACTCTGGAGGAGAGGAGATGCCTGTGTGAATGATGGGAGGTGAAGCAGAGAGCACGGAGAGGGAGTGTGCTCCATCTCATCAAAAAGACCAGGAGATCTTGACCAACTTGATTTATCAGGAACTGAAACAACTCAAAAGTGATGGTGAAATTATCTTTTGTTGAATCCTCTTAATCAACTCCCTTCAATTGTGAAATGACAGACTTTACAGTATAATGTACCATAAGGTCTCTATTTATTGTTCATAAACCCCACGCATAAAATAAAATCTAAATTAGCTAATTGTACTGGCAAAGTAAAGTATTCGGGTGGTTTTAGCATGACTCTAAAATGAACTAGTGTAGTGATTTCATCGAACATCCTTGGCCCAGCGTAAACAGCTCCGAAATTTGCAGACGTAGGCAGCTGAAATAAATATATCCTAATGCTTACACACAAAAATGACCATCATTGTGACCTCCAGTATGTGCATGTTAATCAAAAACTAATTTTTCTATTGTATAAAGTATTCAGATGGTTACTTTAACAAAACTACACCTTTCTACTTTTCTTACAAAGTTTCAACTAAGAACTGTCAGCAAACAGCCACTTAAAGCAACACCTCAGAGGACTCACAGTAGATATATATATATATATATATATATATAAACAGGCCATACCAGAGTTCCTACACCTGATATATTGTCAAATATTCATGGATTTACAAAACTGCAAGACCAGCACACATTGCAAACCCATATAAAAATCATAAATATTTTACTGTGGGTGCCTGAGAGTCAACTTCCACCAACCATTACAAAAGGTTTTCACCATTTATTTTTAGTGATTCTTACAGGACCACAACACATGCAGAGGATTTCATAACTTTACAGCATGCAACCCCCATTACAGTTAACACAAGCTGAAGTCAATAGCAGCACTTTACACTGGAAGACTGTAGGGAACACTGAGGGGAAATTGTGCCTGATGACATAAATGTAAGAAAAACAAACACTGAGAAGGAGTGGATAAACTTGATTTGGGTTTGACTCCCCAGGGAGGTAAAAGAGGTGAGGATATATGTGTATGTGTGTGTGTGTGTGTGTGTGTGTGTGTGTGTGTGTGTGTGTGTGTGTGTGTGTGTGTGTGTGTGTGGTTGAAGTCCTTTTGCTCATGTGTGCATGCGTGCATGATTAAGTGTGCATTCCAGACGACTGAGGAGAGAGCACTCTGAGGCATGTTGACGCAGAATGACAGAGATGGAGAGAGTAAGAGTTGTGCACCGTTAGACCACATTACAACAATTAGTCAACTGCACCCACCCCCACCTCCCATAACACCCCCTTCCCTTCACCGCTCTCACTCCCCCTGCAGGGGAGTCTGTACTAGAAACAGCTCTCCAAACAACTGACTGGCTGAACGTCTGATTTATCCCCTCTCCTACCAACACACCTCAGCTAAATAAGGTGGGACAGTCACCCACAGCTACAGTGTTGTCTTGTACTAGCTTTAGCAACAACATCCTAGCGAATAAGTATAACAAACTGTAATTTAGACCTGATGATGGCACTAGATGATGAAAAGAATTTTATGCCAATCCATCTAATAATTCAGTGTGGCACTAGAGGAAAAGTCAGGGGTTCACCAAAGCCATTAGTATTCATCCTCCCGAGACGTGAGACATTTCAGTCTGGACCAAGGTGTTGGACCCTTTTGGGACATTTCTATGAGCCATTCCCAACAGAGATATAAAAACAGAGCTTTTCAAGTAATACAAGGGTGTGTCTTCTGGCACAACATGTAAAAAAATTGCTGAAACTGCAGCAATGGAAAGAGGGATATTTGTGTTATATTTCAAAGTTTCAAAGAGACTCACTCAACTCAACTGTGTCGATCCCTTTGCTGTCAAATTAATAAATGACTCAGCACATATGCCTGCAAAACCCATGTTTACCAGATGACACACACACACATTGTTATGTCATTATCATTGTGGCAATCTTTATAAAGCAGTTCTACTTAGTCCCATTAAAAGCCTATTTGGCCAATTAATGATCATTCAGCTACAGAGGTTTAACCTTGTACAGTGTCTTTAATGACGTAGATGACTTCTTGAACTGGCAGCTACTTGAGGTAGAAGTGCTTAATAACCAAACACAGCAAAAGGATAGACTGATAAATGAATCAACAGGTCGTGGAGGACACAGCATGGATTGTGGGGGTGAGCGGGGAATCTTACTGGGTGATTTATCGTGCAGTATTAGCGAGACATTGGCACAGTGGTCTCCATGACCCCTCCCCAACACCCGTTCCTGCACACTCCAGCAGAAGCTACTGAGCTGAAAGTACTCAAGATGAAGGAGGGGTGTTTTTTGAAATAAGGGAGTGATGGGAGGGAGTGGAAGATGGGTGTGTTGTCTAGGGGGCAGGACAGAGGTCACAAAGGACCTGCACGACTGCAAAACTGAGCAGATAGAAGCAGATGCTTGTTGGGTATTAGAGAAAGAAAAATTTGAAACATTTAGAGAACATTAATCAGTGACATCACGTCAGTAAAAGGCTGCAGTTTCATAACAATTTTAATCTCGCAAGCCAAAACAATGAAACACTTGCTTCATCCTGGGCCACAGATCATTAAAACATTTTGCAAAACGACACGCTACAGTACAGACTGATAAAGAGGGTCGTATCATGTCATGCTTCTAAATGCAAAAAAAAAAAAAAGTATCTTTTCTAGCAGGGATTTAGCAGGATCCAGTCAAATGCAGTGTGCACATTTGAAGTAGTCACAAACATATTTTATACACCCTGAAATCTACTTGACGTAGTTGGTTAGATTGGATTACTATCCTGTGTAACTGATACAATCACAAGGCTTCACCGCTGTGACACAAAGTGCAGTTCTAATAAGATGAAGTTATTTTTACATTGATGAAAACATTTGTTTTTGAGGGAGAGGGTTTTATTACAAAAAACTCAGTGGCTGACGTTCTTATTCAGAACATGTGCAGGGAAACTTGATTTTTGATTTTGAAATATTGGCAAAAAATGATGATCACTGTTAATATGCAGAACTCACTCACTTACAGCACTAAATGGCTGTAATGTAGTATAACCGTGTAATATGAAACTCTACTGTAATATACTGTGTGTACACAGTCAGGAGCTGAAGTATTGGAAGGGTTTTTACTTCCTATACTAAGTCAAAGTGGTTTGAGTTGTAAGCTGCAGTAAAACAAAAAGTGTCATTTATTATGTTTTTTTTTCCCCCCTCAATAATCAGGTTCATATATGTCAAAATGACGGCAGAGGCTTAAGAAAACCTGTAAGAGTCTGTGCTTAAGAAGGAGGGATATCCTTCAAAACAAAACTCAGGAACTTCACACAACTGCTTTTAATAAAAGCCTGGGTGAAAGTAAATTCATATAATGTACACAACAGAAGGTCAAAGCATGTGGTCATGATTTGTGTGTGTGTGTGTGTGTGTACAAGCACATAACAGTGCATACCAACAGAGCTCTCCTTCTTTCACTGGCGTCCTCTACTATACTATATCAACAAAATGCAATGGTTAAAATAATTTAACTTGAATCTTGTAAACACTAAATCAAAGCTTTGGTATTTTTACATTTCTGCACTGCATTACCAAGACTTTACCCTAACCAAAGACTTCTGTTGAAGACGTCTCTGTATGCGTCGTTCAGTCTTGGTGGCCTTCACTTCCACATACCACCTACCTCCCAAACCAAATACCCAAATCTCTTTATTTTAAAATAGATGCTGCCAGGATAATATATGGCATGATTTTCCCCAGGAAGGGCTTCTCACACACCAACTTTTAATCAGTAAAAGCAAAAGTTTTCATTATCTGGGTATAGATTGAAACATTACTCCAAAACATCTGAGATACAAAAAAGGGTTTCGTAAAGAAAAAGAAGCAAACAAAGTTTAATTTGGTGAAAAACTTCAGCTTTAAAAAAGGACCAAATAAGCATATATTTTAGCTCAATAATTTCCAATCACATTTTCGTCAACTGCTGACCCCACAGTATTGGTAACAAAGTTAAACCAAGAGCAAGTATGCCTCAGCATATAAACATATCAGTGTGGTCCTCTAAAGCACAGCTGGGAGAATAGAACAGTGGTCCTGCAATCTCCATCAATGCCCCCTAGAATAAGGCATCACACGGGTCTTAATGTTAGTCATCACTCAGCACCGACCGCATTAGGCCTCATGCTTGGCTAGCAAATCTATGCTAACAATGTAGCTGTAGGGGCCTCATTGAGGTAAAAAGGTCATCACAGAGCATAAATTAGGCTGGAGCCAATAGATGGGCAGTGAAAGAAATCAATAACTAATCAAGATGTATAAGGAGAGGCTGGTCGGTGGAGGCTGACAAGGTTAAGATGTCATGCTGTGAGGGCTTAACGGTGGGGAAGTAGGTGGAAAAGTAGTTATGAAAAGAGATGACGTATAAACTAGGAGCTGGAAGAGGGAGAGATCATAATGTTGACTTGAAAAGAGAGTAAATGGATTGCATCTTGTGCTATTTAAATGTTCACAGTTAAGTGTTCACAAGAGATCAGGACAAAGAAGAGAGAGCACAGAGAGTCAAGTGAGGAAAGCCAAAGAAAGAAAAAGGAGAAAAGAATATTTGAACCTGAATAAATGGCCTATTAACAGATCTCGGTCACGACTGTTGCTCTCTTGGCGAGTCACACAACAGGCCTTTTAATGGAAGCACAGCCTCAGGAACCTTGATTACAGAGAGGAATGTGAGTCATGAGAAACTGGAAAAACCACAACATTGGTTTTGAACCCTCGTCAGCCCGAGACCGAGATGTACTGTCTGTAAAAATCTGGTCTTTGCACATCAGAGCGCATGAAATTAAAGAAGTAGTACGCGTCACGCCGAATTATATATTAGGAACCAGAAAACATGCGCGTTGTTCTCGCCTCTGAGATTCACAACCATGAAATAATGCGAATCTTAGCATCAGAAGCTGGCAGCAGTAAAACTGAATAAATATAGTTACGCTTCGGACGACCATTGAAATCCCTTCTTTTGGCTGTGGTTACTGCCTGGTTGAGCCAATAGAAACATAATTTACCATCTCCTTAAATTCCTACCAGCTGATACAGGTGATGACTTTTATTTCTGTGGATTCTTAGAGCCACTTTCTGTATGCGAGCCCCACAACTCGTCCACCTAAAGTTTAGGTAGAGCGGGGACCATCTTTGACCTTTAGGTTTTATGTGTTCTGTGGTTCAGTCAAACTCAAATTAGACAAGCATACGAGGCTTCTTTGTGATACAAGCACAGTTACTGTTCTACTCTATAAAGTTATTTAATTACTGCACTTGGAAAATTGTGGAAAGACTGGGAACCCCAGGCTATTTAATTAGTATTATTAACTCACTATCATTGCCATCACCCTCCATTATTTGGGATGCTCAAAGAGGTCTACCAAGGCGAATACAGGCATTGTTCGCAATTAAGGAAATAATAATGACAAAGACGGTGATAACGCTCTCCATTACAGTCAGTGCAGGAGGAATCCGTCACCTGATAACCTCCGTTTGATTGGACGCTTTAATCAAAAGGAGCAAATGTCTGTGTTCCGATCTCATTATGCGTCAGAGCAGAGAAGAACAAGCTATTGAATTAGCTTCAAAGTCAGCCTGGAGCATCCAAGCCCCTCACGCAACATTCTGCAGTGATGCAGTGCATTGCCTCCTGCTTGTTAGTGAGTAATAATTAGTGTAAAAGTGAAGGAAACTGGACCGCGTTCGTGAAACCTTGAGATGCATATCTGTTCTGGGTCACTTTCTTTTGGTTTCTCAGCCCTTCTTCCTATAAATGTTGTTCAAAACATTTCCTTCTTCTCTGTCTTGACTGATCCACCTCAATACTTGGATGTAGCCTGTTAAAATCTGCATCTCCTTAAAAGCAGAGATGAATCGGGTTATAAAACATCAGCCATAATGGCCAGCTTCTAGGTCCTGGTGTTACCATAAAACCACCTCAACATTGCCTGGAACACTGAAGCCATGGAGACAAAACTGATTGAAAGCTGAGGCAAAGAAATCACTGTGAGGACAAACAATGTCGCTGTCGAAGTTCCAGAGCCAAGAAGTAAATAAAGTTAGCTTTGATTTCTGTCCACCGCGCCAGGAGGCTGAACTGCAAACGGTCTCAGAGATAGATTTGTGAAGTAAAAAGCTGGAAAATCAATAGAGGGGGAGTGCTTACTCATGGTGCTGCTTGAACAACACTTGAACACACTGATGTGTCACTCTGGATGTGTTATACATCTGAGCAGAACAGATTGTTTCATTGAAATTAACAAAACTACAATGTGTCAGTATTAACAGGATAACATACGGATAAAGAGCTGTTGTTGGCTCCGTGAAGCCCTCTGTGTGCTAACATGCACAACATTATTATCAGACAGTAAAAAGCTGTGTTTATGTGGCAATGAAAGAATGGAAATGTATAAAAAAATATATATATACTTACTCATTGGTGAGGGCAGCTGGCAACTGACCAATCACATCGCATGGTCTCAGGCCAGTGCACACCAACAGCCTGCAGCAACAAAATTCAGCATGTGTCTGCATCAACGCTCTGTGACCTCGAGTAAAGCCCTAAATCTCATACAGAAATATTACTTGAAAGCAGCCTTATTACGTGTTCAGAAATATTATCTCCTGCCCCAGTATGCACAGCATGCTCCTGATACTGTATCGTAACCATAGCAAAGAACGAGTGACAAAAATAGTTTTAAAGGGTTTTAATATCAAACTGAAATAATCTTTCAGCGAATAACCAAACCCCTCAAATAGTCACACAGACAGGAATAATGTTTGCGTGGTGTGTTCGCCAAGTTATGTGAACTCTCTAAACAAACCATTACACTAAATGTCCCTTAATGATGCGACAAGCTGCTTCCTTGTCCGGCCTTCTCAAGAAAATCTATAAATACTAGAACGGGTGCTCCGGGATACAAATCAGCCGAACAAAGTACAATATACAAAAAAATATGAGTAAAATTAACACTTGGTCAGAAATCAAAAACTGATGAAGCACAGTGGCCACAAGGGAGATGAATTCATGTTATGTTTGGCTGACATTTTTTCACCCATAAAATACATGCTTGAATAAAATCTATTTCCTGTCAGGGTAACCAGTGAGTTGATACCAAGTATAAACACAAAAGTATACCCTTCAGCCTTTATATGTCTGTACGTTAACCTGCTGCTGACAACAGTGTATGTCTCCATACCAGCTGCCTCATGTTCACTGGCCTCTTCTCAAATCCCTCGCATTCCACAAATGAGTGCAGAGCTCAGCTTTGGGTCAGATGATTAGGGCTGGACCGTCTCTGCCCTGCATACAATCAGCGCCGGCCTGTGCCCTCCTAATGAGGCCCTTTAATTAGTTGTTAAACATGGGGACCGGCCAGTGCCTTTTTGCCCTCGCTGTCTCTGATCAATAGCCATGACATTTCTGTTCTCGACTCCACTAATTACATTTTTTTTTCCACCCCATTGGTGTTGTTTCAACCCTAGTTTGTCATGGTTTTGTAATGGACTGCATTATACTGTAAATGTGTTTCCAATATTTTTTTATACACATGGGAAAATGTTACAAAACCCTTTAAATAACATAAAGCAATCCGGCACAACACCACCACAAAGTAGTACAGCCCTAAAACAGCATTATAGTGAGTCAACAGCCCGCTCACAGTTTCAAGAAAACACACAGATGTTGGTGAAAGCGGAAGGACTCGCTATTGATTTGTGTTTCTTTGTGCTGCGACATCCTTTCCTATAGATTCCCTGTGTGTGTATATACATGTGTACGTTGACAGTGTGTAGTGCCCCCCCCCCTCCGCCGGCTACTGAGCTCTCCGTGTGATCAATTAAACATGGAGACACCTCCAAGATTGGTAACATCCATCCTCTCTTAAGTCCCGCCTCTCTGACGGTGTATCATAGCAACCAGAACTCCAGGGAGTCACAGATGCGGGGCAGGTCTCTGGGCCTCGTGGCACAATCGCAGGAGTAGATAATCCATCTGTGGTGTGTCGTAGCACTACGGACTCACATTCCCAATCAACACACGTAAAGACACTCCAGTGAAAATACTTATACACGAATTAGTACAGTATTTATGTTCTTACAATCTCACAAATGATGATGATCAGGTCAATGCTAATTCATCCGTATACTCATTACATCTGGCAGCCCACATTGTGACACAATAGTGAAAACCTCCATAGTGACCTGACTGCTCTCTTTGCATTACATCACTCCCCTCACAAACCTCTGAAGTAATCACGTCTACATAAAGCAAGGAGGAGTTGGTTCAGTGCAATGGGCTCAATCACCGTCTCATCTTACAGCGCGACGCATACCACACCACCTCTGAGTTTTATACATGGTGCTGGTAACCTAGCCCTGACCTCAGCCTCACTAACGTACTGAGCTGCTGCCAGCACTACAGCTAAAGCACAGCTGGAATAATAAACCGTGCACTGCCAATGACACAGTCGTCAAAGGGAATGGAAGCAGGGCAAAGTAAAGAAGAGTTCAATATGCGGTGATAAAAAAAAAAATTACGCGGGGAGACTCAAGTGTTTATGGCCCTTTTCACTGCGGTTTAGACGACAGGTCTGGAGATCTTACAAAACCTGAATTGGAATTGACAGAAACATTACACCGACAAGTCCGCCGACTCTCTCTCTCATCAGACCACACGTTCATTTTTCCGTTCTCATCTCTTCCACTGGTTCAGTGATTCCAGAAAGACTGAGGCAGCATATGGCTGCACGCTGCCGCTTTCAGCTTCCACTGGGACAAAGCAGCTGGCCGGCCTCCGCTGCCCGCCACACTGAGGGAAGCACAGCAAGGGGCCTCTTCCAACTTTCAGCTTTCTACATGTAGCGATTTAACATTAAATTGTTAAATTACCTCGGAAACATTAGCTCGATGAGCATAAAAGAAAAAAAAGACCATTAGAGAAGATTGGTACAGTAGCTTATTACTGACCTTTGGATTGCAGTTAAGATGCTATGCACCCTTATGACACAAAAGTGATCACCTCATGCAACAGGAAAACAGGAAAGTCATTGCAAACAAGACAGACATGTTTCAGCAAAAAACAAGCAGGACTGGAAAAACTAACAAAAGTATTGCTTCTTCTCCATGCAGCAATAAAATTCACATGGCCAGGAGAGAGAGAGAGAGAGATGAGGAGCAAGTAGCAACATCCTCTTTGTGAGAAAAGGCAACTGCTTTTACGGGGAATGCGGTCTCCATTTACGAGCACAACAAAACAGCACTGCTGTGAGACCGAGGCTACCAATATACTGGGAGAAAAAGTCTTATTTGTTTAAATCACAATCTTTCTTTCTCTTTTTATTTCTTTTTTTTAATTAAAACACAGGATAGGCTCCTGAGACTAACATGTCAAAATGGAAATGTTTTACATTTGCACTGCGTACTTTGAAATCTGAAGAGGAAGAAGGGAAAAAAAGGAGACAAAAGGAGACGTCTACATTTGTGTGAGTGCAACAAACATGCTGAGCGGAGGTACAGTAACTGCTTACAATATCCACACTGGAAAGAAAAACGACCATCATTCTCATCGTAAATACAGGCAGGTGAAGCACAAATGTCTCTACCTTTCAGCATATCCATAGCCCGCCTCAACAATTACGTTATGTTCTGCAATACCACTAGCAATAAAGCTCTCATAAAAACATATATTGCATTGAGGCCTTTATTTCCCGAAACATTCCCACCTCACCTTGGACTCTGTAATAATCACAAAATGGAAACATTGCTCTTAAAAAGAGTAGTGCTTGTCCCTGCACAACAGTAAGAAAGCATCATGAGCAGCAAGTGAAAAACATACCCTACCTGAGGCCAGCTATTAAAACTCTTGATTGTTCAGGGACGGGGGAAAAAAAAACAACTTCCAAAGAGTTCTTATATTCAGCTGAGGAGGCACTTTTCTAGCAAAAAGAACTGATCTTCACCCAATCTTGTCCGAAATTGATTCTTCGCGTCTGTGTGTTGTGGGAATTTAAGCAGATTTTCTTGCATTCTCAGCAAGTCTACCGTGAACCTGCATGGGACACTTGCTTGGGTGGCTGGGAGTGTGTACATGCATGCATACACAAAAATACACATGCTCACTCGGTCACCGTTTCACAGTGGGAATGGCCATAAGCATGATCACATCACATCACTTCTACCTCCTTTAAAAAAAGATTCCAAAGACGGAAAAAAAAAAAAAAGCGATTCAGGGATGGAAAAGTTTCCATCAGCACGTTGGCACATGAAGGTGGTCCAAGGTTTCACAGCAGAACTAAAAGACCACCAACGCTTCTTTCAGGATATCTCCTTTGTTAAATTATGTCAAGGGGTTGAGAACATACCATTCTTTCATAAATGGAAGTGGTGGCCTGGGATCAGAGCGCACATCTGTTGTTTGTACAGCTATTTTTTCCCAGAGTCCAGAGGAGTGCAAAGAGAAAAAGGGCCTCGAAAACCGCTCTCCGAGTGCCTTAACAATAGATGTGATGGAAGATCAAGGAACAAACATCAGATAGGGGAACTGAACATGTGTATGCGCACTGAAACTGAAGCTGGAAGCTGGCAGAAACTGGCTGTGTGTGTGTGTGTGTTAATGATGACATCAGACCACCCACAATGCAACTGAGCAGGTCCGACCACATATGAAGCATACTGTTAGTGTGCGTCTTCCTCTTGTTCCACGCTCTTGTTCTTCTCTTCTTCATCCCTTCTGTGTCACTCTGCTAAACTGGACTAAACCGAGCTCGTCTTACATCTAAGCTAATAAAACTGTTTCTTGTTGCATTCCCAGGGGTTCATAAAACACAAGTACATTAGGGCTGTCTCTACTCCTTATTTAGGTTACATGGTTATCCAGGGAAAAACAAAAAACAAGTTTATTGATAGAGGGGGGGGGGGGGGTCATGTTTGTCAAATCAGTCAGCAAGGGTGATGAATGCAAAGCTATTAGCCCGGTAAAAGCAATCCATCACATCCCCAGAAGACAAAGCAGGGGAAGAGCGTGAGATGACAGACAGATATGAGCGATTGAGCGGGAGTAAACGGACGAGAGACGAGAGAGAGAGCGAGACGAGAGAGAGAGAGAGATTATGCATAAGACACAGGTGGGGTCAAATGAGACAAACACACACCAAGTTACCATCTGCCTGCCGCAGTGGTGTGTCTCGTTGTGTCCTCGGATAACCTTTCTCGCTAATTGAGCGGTGAAACGAGGCCTTATGGGGCAGCAATTTATCAGCCCATCAGCTCCACATAAAACAACGCAAAACACTTTTCCCACTGTTAATGAGTCCCACTAAAGAGGAAGACAAAGGCTGAGTATTAGCTTTCAGTCCTCTAAATACATAATGACCAAACATTTTGCTTAAGTGGAACTCCCACAAATCAAGACCCTTGTTGTTTTCATCACAGAAGGTGACATTATTAAGCAGTTCCAGGAACAGCCTTTCTGGCCGTGTGCTAAAATCCAAACAAATCAATGGCTCTGTATCAAATGTTGGATGTTCGAAAAGTATCGCATTGATTTGCCATGAAAGTTTGTACAACATTTACCATTACTTGTCCAGTAAAATGTGTGTACTCCCCTGACTTCCTTTAGTGGCATTTTTTGCCCAATATTTTATTTTGTAACCAAATACAACCACATGACATTCCAAACAGCATCGGTTGTACTTTGGGTTTAGCTTTAAGAACATGTAATATGAGGTGCAGAGAGTGCATTATTCATTCATTTTCCTGCATCTTTCCAGTCAGTACTGACAGTCCGACCACAGGCCCGCCTTTACTGCTTGGCTCCTGCCACCTCAGGTGGGATATAAACTCGACTGAAATATAATATTTAAAAGGCGGTCTGTTGATATGAGGTGTTTTCGGCCGAGCAAATCAACAAGCTCTCTAGCGGAGTGGCTGTCATATTACTGACTGTAGGCAGGACCAGGGTCCAGGTCTCGTGAGGGCTGGGGGTGGGGGAGGAATGCAAGGCATATGGTTCTGATTAAAACAGGGGCAGCAGCGCACAGCGTTTACATTAGCACAGTGCCTAAGGGGATGTGGAGCTTTATGAGGGGCTGTGCCAGTCACGGTGCTTCGTCTGCCAAGCCCGGAGCTTACAGAGGCCGAACTGAAAGTTGAGATGTGAAGCGGGAGTGTATTTTTCTACCTGTCTGCTGTTTTAAGCAAGTTTTTTCTCCCTTTGCAATAACTGGCATCAAGTTGAGGGATTTCTACAGTTTTAGACGTTTCTCGACTGCCAGATATCAGTGTCAGCTTTGAGAACAAGTGATGACCATGTAGTCTCACGATTAGACACAATGAAATATCACTTCTACATACTTTTTTTTGTCAGACAGCTCTGTGTATTTGCATGCAATAATATGGCGTTTGACTTTATCAAAAATAAAACTTAAAATGATGGAAGAGCGCATCACAGGAAAACATGAGAGCATCACTGAGGGGTGGGTCAAATATACGGCGTAGCAAGAAAACTGTAGGGCTCTGACAGAAAGAAGGACTGAAAGAGGGAGATGGATGGGGGAGCAGAGGGAGAGAAGGATGAGGAGATGTGGAGGAGGAGGGTTTGTTTGAGTGTGTTTACACTACTCCTCTTTGAGCAGTGGGAGGGAATCATTATAACAGACGAGCAGACACATCAGACACAATCCGTGACGTTCACTGCATTCCAAGTGTTATTCTGTGATAAAGTTTTAGTTTGTTGTTATGCAAAGTTTTCTATGTATTTTTTACATCTACAAGCGGACTGTTTTACATGTCAGTGAAGAGTGAACGATCAGCGCGCGATGACAGTGAAAACACAACACGCTGCTAACGCTACCTCATGTTTACCTTTATGCTGCACAATGCACCCCTGTCTTAAAGTATATTAAAAACCAGTGAAGCCATTTAAATTCACACAGCCAAACAGTTCTGCGTTGTTTTATCCACAGGTAGAAGAGCTTCTGTCTGTAACTGATGGCAGGAGGGTTTAAACGGCATTTGAAAAGCATCTTGTTATCTTCAGCATAAACAACATTTCAAATGCAGTTTTCAGTCAAAAGTGGCACTTAAGAGGCATTATGCACTAACAGCACAATGTTGCTGTAATAGCAGTTTAAGGGCCATTTCTTTGAAGCTAAAGCAGCTCTTCCCTGCTGTCAGAGTGGATCTTTGCTTAAACTGATGGCTGATGTGTATCTGTATGTACCACTCCGACGCTCACTTGCATGCAATGCTGTGCAATGACTGCTGGGAGGGATTTCAGGAAGTTGGTATGCTTCAAGCACAACAAATGACAATAATGATAATAAATAAAACAGTTAAAGAAATCCTTTATCAGCGTCCTTATTGATCGTTTTGGCATAGAAACTGTAGAAAACAGAGCTCAAAAATGGACCTAAAATATACTGCAATTATTTTTCCAAGATTTCCCCCTTTAAATTATGCACACCAGAGTGGGTGAAATCACATATCAAGAGCACACATGCACACATAATCTCTCAGCCAGCGTAAAGAGAATCCGATCTGTCAGGCCCTGTTCTGTACTGCCACTTCTATCTCTTATTAGCATACTGACACAACCTACACTGCAGATTGGAAGGCACAGTGAAATTTGTGAGAAATACAATGCAATAACAACAACAACAACAACAACAATGCCAAGACACCTCACCCCAAAACAGGAAATGAGAGTGATTTGTGGCTGCTGATTATTGGCACAGTCCACTTTGAGCTGATTAGACAAGACGACCAGCGGGGCACGTCTATTCTTTCTGACATGAAATATGGAGGTAATATCTGTCGCCTTCTGTTGGAGGATCCCAACAGCTTAATGATTCAGCCAGCGATGTTTGACAAATACACACACACACACACACACACACACACACACACACAGAATATTAAGCACCCAACCCACCCCTACATTACTGCTTTCAAATATAAAACACATCGCAACAATTTTGGTGCTTTCTCTAAGTTAAATTAAAGATTTGTCAACATTGTCAGACATGTCAACAAATTTTACAGTTACTGGGTCCTTGACACTTGTTAATACCTCCACCGAATTTCAAAAATACATAGAACATGTTTTTCGAAAGACTTTTTATTTATTTATCTCAAACAACAAAAAATTCTGTGCCACCAAATCCAGTCAATAAAAACACTGTGCTGTCCACTGGCTCATCTCCCTCCCCCAACATCACCACTGCCATCATCTGCCCATCCATGGCCTCGATTTGGCCTTGTGTCTCATTCATGGTTCACCTGCTGTGTGTCATGAAAAAAAAAAAAAAACAATGACAGCACCACTAGAACAGTTTCAACACACCCACGGTTTACTGTGGGAATGCAAAGAAAGACAGGCACCCAGGGCCTTGAGAGGAGGGGCCATGGGAGGTAACACTGATCCAGGACAGAGTGACATGCCTGGGAGCGCTAATGCCAATGGAGAGGTATGCCCTTGAGCCAGGGGATCTTCCTTTACCCAGAAGCAAGGAAGAAGCAAAATGAGAGCAAGGAAGATATTAAGAAGTAAAGAACTGAAGAAGGGAGCAGCAGCAGTAGCAACTCGCTTTACCCTCATCTGATGTAATTGGATTCCTTGAAATATGGGCTTGGGGGAAAAGGGATGGAGGACAGGAGGAGGTGACTGAATAAGAGAGATGAGAAGGGTACAGAGCGACAGGGAAGAGGATTGATTTCCGTTTGAACGGTGGAATGAGTCCCAGGGGAGGTGAGGGAAGGGGTTTGGTTGGTCAGAAAGGCCCCGTCAGTCTTCTCCTCAGCTCCTCTGGGTTCATTCGGCTCCGTAAGACCGTGTCAAGTCAACCGCGGCCGCTGGAACTGATCGTCTACGCCCAGATTTTACAACCCACAGCATATTCTGTTCAATCAATAAAGGAGAAAGAAAGATCCCAAGAGAATGAAATGGAAAGAGGGTGAAATTAAGTTAAAATGGGTGTGAGCTAAAATGTTAATGAGAGCCAAATTGGGTAATCTCTCCTTGTGCTTTCTGGTTCTCACGTCTCAACCTCTAGGGACACAGATAGAAGGCAAGCGGGATGTCAGCTTCTTTTTTTAATAAAATGTTTTGAACAAATCCAACTCCACATGCAGGTGGCGGGCATGAAAATACTAAAAAGTTTGATATTTACTAGATCCTACCATTCCTATATACAATGCAGTTGGTTGCAATCTGCATGTGTTGTTGAGGGTAACAGATGTTGTTAGTTTGCAGCTGGAACATCTGGAGAAGCCAACTTTGACAAAAGAACAAATCATCAAATGCTATACATGCATGTCAACAGCTGACATTTCTCCATCTGTTGAAGCTCAACGCTGTAAGCAATAAAAGTTACAAAATAATGTATGCAAGTGTCTGTATGATGAACATGAAAACGCACAGACCCTCATCCTACACCTCAATCACACCTACATTGTCCTCTGCCTGTCAGTCATCCTACTATAAATAGAGAGATGGGGCTCTGTGGTTGACCTAGGCTGCGGCAGGTAGACTGAAATACCTCCCTGTACAGCTGGCGCTTAGCAGGGCAGAAACAAGTCAGAAAAAATGGATCAGATGAGCAGGTACACACACAAACACACACACAAATTAGAAAAACTCAGATCTGGCCTCTCTTCCTCTGTCTGCTCTAATTCATCTGTATCAAGGCAGATGGGAAATGTTTAGCAGGGTTGGCGTATGTGTGTGTATGTACGTGTGTGTGTGTTTGTGCCTTCTAGCCTTCTAGCTGGCAAAAAATAAAAAACAAAATAAAAATAAAGAGTGAGTAGAAGTTAAGCCAGCATCGTAGTTTGGATGTGCCATTTTCCCTCCATATTTACTGAGCCACATCTTGGTGCTCGGCCCTGAAACCTTTAAACACATGTTGGTTACATTTCCATCTTTCTGAGGTCACTGACACTCATCCACTGTGGAACTGTATTTACAATGATTACTCCAAACTTACTAACACGGCTAAATCTGTAGAGAGGGGAAAAACAAGAAATCAACCACTGACATCAGTAACATGTAACTAAGGCACATGTGTTAATGACAAAAACATTACCCAAGGTTGACATTTCACGAGAAAACAGTAGCTGAATACAGACACACTGCTGACTCACATCCAACAAAGAAACAATCGCCTGTGGAAAATGGTATCAAAATATAGAGCTGGCCTATGTTTAGACGGCAAAACAAAGTCACTTTTATGACCTTGTTTGTGCCTTTTGGCGGACGATGATTTGAGCAACAGTAAAGAGCTGTATTTAGACCACACACACACAAACATGTATGGCAGTGTACACACACGCACGCACACGCACACACACACACACACACGCACCCTGTGGTCAAGAGTCTGGCTACTTAAGAGAACAAAGCAACAAAATGTTTTTCCCCTCCTCTCTTTTACAATGGAGAGCAAACCTATGACATCATTTGTTTAAAATTGTATTCAAATATAACTACCTTCCCACCGACAATGTTCCTGTGGAAACATTAATACCCCCCCTCCCCCCTCCCATATGTCTTTCCTGCCCTTTTTAAAGTAAATTCCTACATCCTGTACATGCAGTTTACACTGAGTGCAGCCCATATTTTTAACATTTGCCTTGTGTGTTTCCATCTTTCTGCGTTTCCATCAAGTTCACAAACAATGTAAAACTCTTGGATAAGCATAACAACACAAATAAAACCAAATGACTGATTTAACTTTTAATTCATGACAATTACCAAGACAAGGCGGTTACATAGCTGATAGATAGATAGCCAGTTGTCTGTAGATATCACATCAAACACACACAGCAGGAGCAGAAGAGTTTTCTGCTCCATCTGTGCTGAAAGTGGATGTCCCTGCTCTACTTAGTTGAAGCTTCTAGTAGTAACAGTTCAGACCTGTATTTCTTTTTTATGCCATGCAGATGGTGTGTGGCTCCTTTTATTCATGCAAAACTGTCTTGCAGATGAAGGTCTAAAAAAAAAAAAAATTACAATAATAAGGAATAAAAGGAAAAAAAAATAAAAACACTTATTTTTTTTTATTTTTGGCCATAATGCACAACTGTATGCCCGACACACGAGGCTGTTGTACCTAGCTCTCTGTGCAGAGAGACAGCAGGAATGTGGTCTGTCCGAACTCAGACGGCTCAACAAAGTTATCTGCCTGCAACATCATGAGACTAAAAGCCTCTCCTCTGCCCCACCAGTGTTTATTTACCGCTCTCCAAGTTTCTGTGTGTGCGTGTTGGTGCGTGAGTGTGTGTCCGAAGAAGATTTTATTTAGTAATCAGCCAAGCCCCTGGAGATGACCAGAGTCTTGGGATTTAGGACCCTGTTGCCGCAGCAACCAAAAGGTCATCTGACACCAATCACCTCAGACGTCATGTTTACACTCTCCAGATGAACAGAGGGGATAAAAGTGGAGGGATAGAGAGCGCTCGAGTGGTGGTATTTACCAGACTGAAGGCACATTGGACCAAACTGTGAGCAGATGATCAGTCTCTTTTAAGTGCCGTCGACACGGCGATCTGAGCCCGACACGTTAACCTGGGTCAAAGGCAATTCAAATGTTAGCTTTAGAAAGGTTTCAGTTGGTTTGGGGGGAATTTGCATTTACCAGCAAGGAAGCAAAAGTAGCAGCAGTAAAACCAGGGATGAATGGGGGTGTGGTCATGCGAAGCTTTCCTCCACCGAGCACCTGCTGACAGGTGCAGCGGAGATATGCTGCAGTTTCACCCCAACCTGTCTGACTGGCTTTGCTATGGGTTGCTATGGAAAAACACACACACACACACACACACACACACACACACAGTAAGCAGTTTGATGACATAACCGATTTCTCAAGTGAATCCCATTATTGTTCATTTGGAAATTGCATCCCAATTAAATAACAAACCCGTGTGCCACACAAGTCACACAAATTAAGAAAAGCTGTTCTGCCCTCCTGAGTAAGTTTATGTTCTCCAACGTGGCTTCGACAATTCAGTTTTAAGACAACTGAACTCGTGTCTTTCACAATTTACAGAATGCCTGACGCTGGCATATTTCTGGGCTGTTAGCTGACAACAAACCGGAGATGTTGTGATGATCAACAGCGAAACAGCCCCGACAGGGTGTGTGAGATTCCAAACATTCCTATCCGAAAGGACGCAGCGACTCACAGTCAGCATGGTTGGAGTCTTTGTCTTGACAAAATAGAAGATGTGGGAGGTCAGATTGTTTAAAAAAAAGTTTTAAAATGGAAATAAAAGATTGTTTACAGTCAGTTTTATTGTAGGACTATACAGAAGATTTAGAGTCCCACAGGTTAGACTCATTTCACTCCTCCATCTGTTAAACCAGAACATGGGAGCTCACTAGTGTGTACTGTATCCGACATATGACTGTATATCATATTGTTCTATATGTGTTTGTGGCTTGTAGTTTCATGTATGTGAATTCATATTTTAAAAGGAATCTGACAGTAAAGTACAATCTATCATCCTCTGGATAATCATATTTTCAACTCATACTTTATGCAGGTGGCTAATCAATCAAATCTACATGCAGTAGATTAAGGTACTTGCACCTTTAAATGTCCTGGAAAGATAAGGCAGATATTGACCAATGAGACTCATAGTGCTTAAGTGATAAAGAGAAGACATGACTATAGAAACCAAACATCTATGACTCGCACTACTTTATTGTCTTCAAACAAATAAACTGACGTCACGAGGCTGGTTTCTGTTTCCTATGATGACCCTGTGATCAGCAGTCACTGGTTGGCAGGCTGTCACCTGATTGGCCAGTTTGAAACAATGTGAATGAAACACACCCCCTGCCACTGAGACTTGTCCCACTGCATGCTCTCGAAAACACGTCCAATCCTCTAACCTACAGAGCAGGAAATGAGCACCGCCTGAATTTGAACTGGGTGGACGAAGGCAACACGCAATGATTTGAGGAAGTGACACACAGGAATTAGAGTGGTGAGTTAGACACAGGGAAAATTAATCTAAAACAAAGCTGAACAACAAAAAAGAAAAAAAAAGTAACATATGACAATGGTGAAAATGACTCTGCTTATCACTGATGTTCCTGCTCCAGTTTTCCAGCTGTTTTCTGTGATAACATTGTTCAAAAGCGCACGTGTGGTGCTTTCAGTGACCCTCAAGAGTCTTGAGGCCGAGACAATTGGTCGCTTTTAATAAACTCTTGCTCGTAACAACAGTATCTCCAGTTGCGAGGAGACAACTCCAAACGGGCCTGTCATGCGCGCTGCTACGACCCCCAGAGTCAGTGTGAACAGAGAGAGAGAGAGAGCACTACTTGTCCACAGTGACTCAGCAAGCAACTAGGCCACAATCCAGTTCCAACTACCCCCTTATCAGGCTATTTACATCAAGAAGAATAGAAATCAGCCGCCCCTGAAAAGAAACAGTGCATCTGTGAGCACTCGGTGCCTGGACGAGCCCCACAGGGAAATTAGATTCCTTGTCTAATTTATGAGCTCTGGAGCCCAGTAGAGCTCGAGGACATGGAGGGACGTCTGTGTTCGCCAGCAATCTTCTGCCCATTTGCGTCGACGAGTTTTTAAGACAATAGGTGTGTTAAACAGATTGGTGCAACACATCACTGTATAGGAACTGTCATTTTATAGCAAGGTGCATTGAGTTGGAACCTCAAAAGGAGGAAAAAGAGGCTGGACTGAGAGAAAGAGATCATGTCTCGGCTAGCAAGGCACATTTGTATTTAGGAGTCGGTAGAAAAGACGAATTCTGTTCGTCAATCAGTGTGGCCTTCATTCGCAGTACTGTACAGTACAACAGATAAGACTTATCTGGAGGAATACAAGTCACAGTTGTATAAACTATCCCAGTATGGGATAGTGTGTATATGCTGAGGACATACATTTGTCACTGTGGTGATATTTCAGACGAGCTAATAGCACACCAAGTGAAAGATTTAATGAGAAAACTTTTTTTTTTTTTTAATACAACTTTTACTAGAAAAATAAATGGACATAAATTCTGAAGTACATTTCAATGATAGCGTTAAGCTGCTCTGTGTCTCCAGGCCGCTGCATCGTCCCATAAATCCAACAGACAGAGGAGAGTCTTAGGCAAGGTGGAATACAAACCATACTGGGACCTATAAAATAACTGCCAGTGACACACAGCAGACACCTGAAAGACTCAAATACTGATCTGAGCCAGCCCCAGCTATGTAAACAGAGCATTCCTGAGCTGTACAGAGTGCAGGGAAACAGTGTTGCGTGCGTGTGTGTGTGTGTGTGTGTGTGAGTGAGAGACAAATAGCCGGACAGAGAGAGAGAGAGAGAGAGAGAGAGAATATCCCTGCATGTAAACATAGGAAAATTATCTGCATGCATTAAGATCATACGTTTATCCTGAGGGCACAGGTCGGTAACTTTGCATGAATGTGTGTGTGTGTGTGTGTGAAGTAGTGGAGCACTACCAAGTGACAAATGGAATTCAGATCCAGCTCACATAATCCTGCTCATTTAACCCAACATACTGCTAAAAAGAAAAGAAAAAAATATATAAAAAGCCTTGGAAATAATGCGATGTGTGGCGATTAACCGGCTTCACAAAACCTCCATCGAGACCTGCTGCAGTCGGTCAGCGTGCTGCTGAGCAGTCACGAGTTAAAGTGAAAGTACAGGCATGATGACAAGGCCTGGAGGGTCTGTGTCAAGTCATAATCCTCATGTATGGCACAATTTCCATATGGACATCAGATTAGGTTTGTCATGGTGGCCACGCAGTTGCTGCTGTCATTTGTTATTTTCTGAATGTTCTGCTCATGCAGTGAGAAGTAGTGCAGTGTCTCTATACATTATAGTGTTATGTAATGGAAGGAGGACATTTAAATGTTTGTGGTTAGCGTCTTAATTAAATTACAACTACAAAAGCTTTACTGTCTGAGTCCAGAAATTGTTCTGAACTTTTAACTGCAGTTTCCACTTATTAAAATGTGAGTATAAAGCAAAGCTTCTCCGTCTTATAGCTTTCGTTCACCGCAGCCTGCAGGGAAGCTAATTTAAGTCAGCAATGCCAGTGTTTGGTAACGTAAAGACAAAAGTACTCCTTGGAGAAATATCAGCATTAATCTGAAAATACACATTAAGGGAAACCCCAACAAAACCCTACTGAAATACTGATTAAACATTCATTGAGTAACATACGGTTGCAAACTGCTGTCAGTGGGAGTGCAAGATCGAAAAGCGGATTTAATTCAATATCAAATTCACTCAGGAGTGCGACAAAAGAGTCACGGCGAAGGTGCACGCTTTCTTCAAGAAGAGGACTATCGTGATTGGGTGAAAATGTGAAGTCAAGGTTTTAACACTAACCAAAAAAAGAAAGAAAAAATGTTTCCTTCAACGTTGTCACATAAACAAACCTCACTTTAAAGAGACTTAACGTCTGTGACTGATGCCAGCGGTGAAGACAGAAGATGGACACTAGTGACCTCTTAATTAAGACTCAATCCTCTCCCCGTCTCTGCTAATTAGTGTCTGCTTGTCTAATTAAGATTCCATCAGTAAGCCGTCACATTTCAATCACTGTGCCGGTTTAATGAAGCCTGTACAGTAAATGAGATTGTATGGACTGCTTCTGTCTTGTGAAGAAAAATGAGGACAAAGTGTCTCTATTATAGTTTTCATATGCGTTCTGACCTTTAGGTGCTCATATTCATACTGACCTTTATGTTCCATATAAAAGCAGACAGTGTAACTCTGTGCTGCCAGGTTGCCGGGTGATACCAAAGCAATCAGAGCGTTCACAGTCGTGTGCATCCACATTAGACTTGGATCAAATAAAAAAACATTTCTTTGTATTATTTCACCTATTAAGTTCATCATATTGTGGTGTGATATACATTGTTTTTGCCCGCAGGAAATGATAAAAAGCACACAACCGCACTGAGAATTTCAGAACAGTTCTTCCAACGATCAGTTCAACAGCCGTTTTTTAAAATGCTGGAGACAAAATGCCCAGGTCTGAATGAACTCTCCGTGCAGCTTTCACTCATTAAACGGTTCAGACATGTCGACTGGCACAGTCTTACGAGAACTCTGAGAACGATTAACAACAGCCAAAAGATTTAATTGTCAAACTGAATTGAAACCATACAGAGAAGGGAAATTCATATTCAGAAAGCTCCCTCGACAATGCAAACCATTCTCTAAACGTTCTCCTCCCACTTTGGCTCACTTCTTTTTTGGCATAAAATGCATATAAACCAATCAACCTCCTCAAGTATCCTTTCAGCACAATCAGATAAAAAAACTTAAGCCATGTTTTTGCGTTTAACTTGTCCAGACAGCATACCAAAAGTAAAGAATCTCTTGTGTGTGTGGTCGCCAGGCATTAATTGAATCTGTAAGTGTGTGTACAGCTAAAAATTGAAGATGCATGAAACTACTGGAAACAATGTGAATGGTGCGGCACGGGATCCGTAGCTCGTACCCGGCTTTGGGGGACACACAAACACAGCTGATGCGCAGACAGTTGTGATAACCATTAAGCACAGCATCACTTGCTGCTAACCAGTTATTACTGAACATCCATCAGCACTGGGAGGCCACCTGAGAAGCTGATGATACAACCATATCTCCTCTTGCCATCATAAAAGATTACCAGAGCCATTCAGTGTCCTGAAGGCTTCCAGCTAACCACAGGACACACATGCTTTCTCAATCAAGGCTGCTTCACTGCTAGTCACCATCACACAGCTTGATCTTTCCGCCTACGGGCAGCTTTCTTACCGTGTACTCGCCATACACATAGAAATACTTTTCAGACTTCACAAGGTAGTTTTATTTTGCCAAAGTGCGGTACTGCCTGAATGACTACACAAGCATCAATTAGTTAAATACTTCCGGAAAGAACACCGCCGTTTCAGCAGATACGTCATTTCCTAACCGCAACCACTAACACATGTTACCGGCCCGTCTTCCTTGCTCCAAATCTTCCTCAGTTAATTTATTTTACCCATAAGCCACCACGCTCTCACCCTTCAGTGCCACCCACACGAAGCTTCCTTCAGTGCTTTGCCACATACTCTCATCCATAACTGCTGTGAAGTGACCTGTTGGACAATTCTTTTCATTAAGAGACTGAGAAAAGGACGGGGGGTGGGTGGGGGGTATGCTGCCCCTCAATAAGAGTCGCCACAATTCCCATATTGTGACGACAATGTGTGTGGAGAGAATAGATGAAGACTTGAGAGGGGAAAGATAAAGAGGATAGACAAGAGGAATAGAGCGAGGAAAGATGAGGAGGAGGAGGAATAAGGCAGCGTGGTTCAGCGAAGGCATTGTTGTGTGTGCTGTATAATTGCCACTGCAGGAAGACCCTGGGAGTTTTGGGCGTGTGACTGTGTCTATGTGTGTGTGGGTGTGTGTGTGTGTGTGTGTGTGTGTGTGTGTGTGTTCACTGCTGCGGACAATCAGACTCATTTCTAAATCCTCTTAATCAGGGCTAGACTGTTCTCTAAACCTGTGGATGCTCTCTTGTTTTGTCTGCGAGTGCGTGTGCGTGAGTAAGCTTCCCAAAGACTTTTACATTAATGGGATTTGTGTAAACAGAACCCAGAGGCCTCAACCAGAACATAATTAACGTTAGAGAAAAGAAGGAAGCAGAATAGAGGGGGAGGCCATTATATCTGCAGGAGCCCGAGAGATAAAGTATAGATTCTCTGGGCATGAATACAACTACACAGATAACAAGCTGATGATTAGCTTTTACAATAAGACAATAAATTAACTCCATGTAAGCTTTCAAGTGTCTCCCCCACCCCCCCAATCACATATCTCAATATGTCACTTCTGCTGCAAAACAGTACGACAAAAACAGGAGGTGGAGTTAGAAAGTTAAAGTCCCCACTGCATTTTTTAAAAAAAGTTAGAAAAGCCTTTTCAACTTTTCAAGAGACTAGCAGCACTTTTTTTTTTCTTGGGCACATCCACTTGCAACTGGGTCTAGTCTCAGCCGTATGAATAATGCCCACAGCCACTACCAATCCCATCATCATTTGCTTCCTAGTTGTGTCCGCTGCAGGCATAACCACGTCTCATCTGAGTTTAACAGCAGCAGAGCTGACAGACACTTGGCCACGTCAGCCTGTCTGGCACGCAAATGCCTCGCACACACACACATGCAAAATAAAAAATAAAAACAGAACTGCGTATGCTCACGCTACACTATCAAGATGCAGCGAAGACTGGCAGAGCCACGATGAAGCGCCGACTACTTCTGACGTGACTGCATGTCGAAGGTCTTGGTGCCACAGTTCACCACTCAGCTACTGACATTTGCGACATTTATTGTTTAAAAAGTTGCTCTAGTTATGTTTTAGCCATTCTAGCTCCGGAGATGGCGTTGTTGGTCGCTTCACTGCTTGACCAAATAGCCGCTAAACAATTTACATTCAACCTCAGCTATACTTTGTGTCTAGGGCTAATTACAACGTGCTAAAGCTGTAAACATTACAGCTAGCCACGCTAGCTTCACAAAGCCGCTAGCGTTGCTGTAGACTCTGTTCGGCTGAATGACGGGTGTGGCTCTAGACCTGATAAAACGTGCGTTTTCAAGATATTAATGTTTCATTAAAAAAACAAAAAAAAGCGCCTTTTATTAAGATATTAACCTGCTCTGAGGTTGGAGGCTAATTACACCGACACTGAGCGTCACCACACCTCCGAGCTGGGGGATTATGCTAACAAGCCAGTTGGATTAACACTGTGGGAATAAGCGAAGGCCTTTTGAGTAGATTTGTCAACTCTTCCTACACGTTGGCTAGGTTAACAGTTACTTTAGTTACTGAACCAAAGCTCGCAGATATTAAACCTCCATAGCTTTAATTTCCCTGTGCTCTGATCCCTGTATGGGACTCATCATTTCACAAAAAAGCAAAGTGTGGTTAAATGAATATGCTACAACTCCTCAAGAAGTGACCACTGAGAAAAGACTGTTGACAGATTTCCTCAGAACTGGTTCAAGAGTTAGACAGAAAGGGTCTCCGGGGGGAAAATGTCAATGATCTCTTTATGTCCTTGGTAAAATCTACAAGGGCTATAACAGCAGCAGCTGCCTAAGAAAACCACACAAAAGCAGTATAGACCCTATTAAAAAAGGTCACTCTGACTCAGCAATTCATAATGTGTCAGATCCAACTGACACATTGTCTTAAGTCTTGACACTCGGGACCATTTTTTAAGAACTATTTTCCTCCTTCAACCGTGTCGAAAACTTCAACTCCTCTACTGTGTATGTACTGTATACAATTTGAGGAGCCCGCATGAGAGCGATCTTCAAAGGAATGGAAAACCTCACCCGCTCCCCCGCCCTACGAAACTCACTCATCGTAAATTAGTTGGCCTTTCTCTTCCTCTTGACAGAGTGTGTAACTGCAAGTGCCAAGTGTGACCAATTCCTATTAACACTCAATACAACAGCCTACACTTGAGCTAATTGGGAATATAAAAGACAATTCTTTGGCAAACAAGGGAAAAGGCAGCACACATGCGCACATGTACCTCTTTAGCGGGATTACAAAAAAGTACTGCATTAGTGAGACAGCATTTAATGGTCTATTTAGTTGAGTAGGCAAGGTGCTTCGTCTACATGTGTGACTTCTATCTCTCCCTCGTTCTCGCTCCCATACACTCGCATCCATACACACACACAAACACCACGCCTTGAAATTGAAGCCAGAGATCTTTCGGAAAGGAAGTGAAGTCGTTCCACCGCTGTCAAGAGAATACAAAGGTGGAAGAATGGTTGGGGCTAAAGGAGGGGTGTTCAACTTCCTGCAGAGCCAAAGGAAATAAACACTTCCATATGCAAACTCTGCCAGAGACACTCACATGTACGTACACACGGAGCCTGGAGCCAACGCGGTAACACAGTGTTGTGAATTTGAGCAGGAGGGCCCTAGTTAGCAGCTCGCGTCAGCAAATGAAAGGCAGAATATTTTCTGCTACCAGAAATTTATAGCTAGCGAGGCATCGTTCATCACACCAGCTCTGTAATATAATGTAACATGGAAAGAAATACACTCCTCCGAAAGCTGTAGCTCCTTAATTCCTGATTGGTCTGGGAAAAACGATGGTTGGTTAGATGTGAAAAGGACAGATTTGTGTGTGTGTGTGTGTGTGTGTATGAGAGTGAGAGTGTGGTCACATGAAGCAAATCCTGTTGACTAAGACAACCCACACACAGCATACCTCCAGGGAAAACCATGAACTTTACCATGAACTTTGGGCCACTGTCATTTTTCATATCCAAAATACACACACACACACACACACACACACACACTCACCTAAACCTCATTCTCATAATCTTTAACCTTAATAGTCCCTGATAGAAGTGAAAAATTACAATGTTTGCACCATTAAAATATAACACGCGCAAGATCGATCATAGGAACTTCCCTGATTACTAGCGCCACCCGACAAGTACACTGACAGCGGCAAGAGCATGACACTAATCTGCTCTCAATCGGAAACCTCTCTGTTGTGATAGTGTGTTTGTACAAGCATGTGTTTGTGCATCTCTCCGTGTGTGTGTTATCCACAGTGTTAGCCAGTGATTGTTTTGCGTATGTGAGGCAGTAGGTCATCTTCTTATTATCTGTAAAGAAGTTCCCGGGGGGTTTATCAGATTGACTAATTTTATTATATAATGTGAATTTGTGTTTCCACCTGTGTATGAATATTAACCATTACACAAGGGCACCTGCTGATTGTTTAAAGCGGTGAGAGGTGAGAGTGGATGTCTGTGTTTGTATGTAATATTCCTTAATTACATAATCCAGTTATTGTCTCATCCCCTGTTTGCCTGATCAATACACAGTGAAGTGGACTTCTGGAGCAGCAGTACTATTGGTTTTCTGCAGTGTAAATGTGTGTGTGTGTATTGTTTTTTTTTCCACTGATACCACAAGCAAACATTACAATCTGCAGTAAAACTGGTTAGAGGCTCTTATCAGCTTGAACTAGAAATGTCCTTCTGTGTGTGTGTGTGTGTGTATGCTAACAGGTCTGGATAGAGCGTTGAAGGTCCCGGCTTCAACACAATTCTTCATACAGGAAAAAATTTTCTGAATATCAGTGAGCCAAAACATTGCCGCAGCAGCAACAGCAGCAGCAACAGCAGCAGCCCTCCTCACATCTCACTTGATTAAAGTGAGAAAATGGCACAAGATCTCTGTAAAATTAGGTCACTCAGATTTTACAGATGGCCCTTGTTGCCAAGCATATTTTCCCAATTAAGGCTGATTAGGGAGGGAAATTCCCAGACTGCGTGAATTATTAAAAACACGAAATGGAATCTGATCATGTGACGTTGTACGACGGTGGCACCCTACATCCCCAGATGGGTCCTGGTTGAAGGGGGAGCTGGGAGACTTCTGACTGGCTCAGAGTGAAACTGCAGAGTATGAAGGTGCGTGGTCGACACTGGCTGATTTTACATGAGCCAGATTTTTAGATTTTATATTAAAAATCAAATCATGAAGGTGATTCCTGAGGGGGGAAAGTGTTTACATGGTGCTGAATAGAATAACCTCCTCAATAAAGAAGACATGTGAATTTAAGCTAGTTATTCAGGCTGGTATAATTTATAACTTTAGCATTTTTATTAGCATCTTTCACAGAAGCACAGGTGTAAATATTTAAAATTAATAACGGCTGAATTTCATTTTGGCTGCTTTGGTTTCAGATTCCTGGTATTGCACTTGTGTCACATTGTCACGGTTTACAGGAATAGAGGAAAGACACCTGTGTTGTTTTTTCCCCTCCACTATAAAGTCAGATTGTCTCTTGTGAAAAAGGCCTATCGAGTTTGGTGACGTCACATAATTACCAGTGTAGCGCCACGCAACTTCAACCTGAACAGGCCTAAAATCAGTCAGTAAGTGAAAACACCTGTCTTGGTGCTACATGAAGAATGTTTTTTAACATTTTTTTTCAGACCAAAAGTCTGCAGGTTTTATTCCAATCAAAAACTACAGCAAGTGATTCTTCTTAAATAAGAGAGGAAGAACTAATCAGTGTTTATTTAGAATAAAAAGGCTGCACTTCGGAGCGTACAACCGCTCAGCACTGCTGTAAATAAATTAAACCAAGGTCGGGGTGGCAGTGGCCTCTGGTGTAGTCTGTACTGGACCGTGATTTCCATTAGCCTCGTTGCTCCACTGTCATTCACTTTATAGATAGATAGATAGATAGATATACTTTATTAATCCCAAAAACTGGGAAATTAAAGTACTAATTTACTGATGTTAAATTCTAAATATAAATAAATAAAAACCTGGTACCACGTCTATACAGGTACCAGCCAGCATTGCTGCCAGCATTCACAGCTTACAAATATGTGAAATCGTCCTTGAAGAGCTGTTGCTCTTTTGTGTGCCCTATACAGGAAGTTAGTGTGGCCCAGGCTGGCTCCGAGCATCCCTTCAGCAGCCTGCTTTTCCACGCTGGGAGTCTGTCAGAGTGGCTCAGTGTCAAACTACCCAGCCCTGCTGAGTCAAGCTGACCATGAACTAGCCGGACCAGCAACACTGGCCTGATGTTCCTGTTCTTGAATGATGCTAGAAGAATGTTGCCTTGTTGAGCCTGTTTGAGGAGTCAGTAGATCCAATACAGCCCCAACAAACACTGCTGCACAGCCAGGTCAAGTTGCTTACGTGTATATTTAGTATCTGATGACTTCAGTGTAAATAAATAAGCACTTGTTTATTCTATTTAATGTGTTTGCCTTTCACTCAGCTTCTCGTCTGCTGTTCTCTATAATCTGTAATGTTCTTACAGGTAAAAACGCCATGCCTGCTAAACTACAGAAACGAGGCTGATTCTGTTGAAAACACCTGTATTGAAATGATCACTTCAGGTATTGAATGATCACGTTTAGCTTTCTGTGAAGGCAATGTGGATGGTTTCATGGGGTTTGGTGAGAACAAAGAACAATATTGTTTGAGTTTATGTTGTTTCCACCTTTCCTGAACCTGACAGGTGGCTTTTTCCCCCTCATTAACTATGCGCCAAACGCCATTCAAAAATCTGTCAATTTAAGGTGGGTTTACTCATCGACAGGTGTACAATGTGTTTGATTTAATATACCTATGTGTTACCTGGCAGGACTTACTTCAGCATATGATAACATTACCCTGGAAGTTTCTATTTTAGCTATTTTTTTGAGCTTGGTTGTGTATTAAATGTGTGCCGAATTGAAGAGTACTTTCTGTTTGGAGGGAAGTGTTGTAACAGTATTTTCCACTGCTTACACTGTTTACACAGAACATGAAAGGAGCAGAAGTTTAACAGGAGTTTTGTGTGTGTGTGTGTGTGTGTGTAGCCTCCTCCTCCTCCTCCTCCTCCTCCTTCAGTCCTTACCTTGTCTGACAGTTTTCAACCGGACCGGACCTTTGCAGTTCTTTATGACAGTCTGCACGTCGTACAAAGGTAATCCTGAAATCGAGAGGTTCTCCACCTCCAGCAGCAGTTCACCTTCACTTAATTTCCCACTTTTGTAAACCACCACATCCTCGTTAACTTGCCCGATGTAGGCGAACTCCCCGTTCTCCGCGCCGCCGCTCAGTGGTACGTTCAAGTCCCCGCCGGCATCTTTACAGACGGAGCTCTCGTTCACTCTGGAGGTCCAGTGGTTTTTCTTTAGCGCGGGTTTGGACATTGTGAACAGTTATGAGCCCGACAACAAAACTGGCGGGCTCTGCTACTGGGATGATAAACAGTCACAACAACAACAACAACAACAACAACAACAGTAATGTCTCTCAGAAAGTAGATTTGAATCCGAGTGAAGCGCAGCAAACTTTCTTTCTCTTCCACAGAAACATGAGTGCCTCTGACAGTATTATCCCGCCGCTCTCTCTGGGGTGAGAAATCAAGCCATCTCTGTCCGCTCTGAAGTCACTCCTTTACTGGGCAGATATTGTTTTAATCATCCCTGCAGTTTAATCCCCATTTGTCGATGTTAACGTTACAGCTGCCAAGGTCCCACTCGCGTCTCGTGTCCACTTATTAAATCGTCGCAGTTGGTTCTTCTAAACTCACTTTAAATGTCGTTTTCTTTCTTTACTTCCTCCAGTTAGCAGTGTCTGTACTCTTTGCTCTCTGTATCCTCTCGGTTGTCACAGTCCTCGGCTCCTTTAACCAGGTACAACAACGCTGTGGAGCACTTAGCAGGATCTCAGTCTCATCTGGGCTCTGATGAAGTGCTGAATGTGTTGCTGCCTGTGCTGCATCCAAGAGCTGTCGGAAATATTAGCTTCTAGATGGGGGTCATATGAACGACCCTACAGCCTTGTTGTATGTTACGATATATGAATCAAATTATAATAGAAGTGGAAATATTCGTTCATTAACTATTTACGTATATTAACGTACTATATTTAACTATACAGTTTTTTTAGTTTAATTTTAACAATACGTGAAATTCCAATTTGAGACTCAGAAATGTCCTAGTTGTAGACTGTGTCTCTGTGTTAACACAAAATGAATACCAGCCTACTTAAAACTGACAACCATAGCCGTTTAAAATAAATCAGACAACACAAATACGCCTAAACAATAAATCATTTAAATTGCATATTGTAATCACTGTACGTGATGTAGTTTAAAATGTTGTCCCGCCAGTCAAAGCAATACGCTGCATCTTCTAACTGTGTAACATTTACATAAATATAAAGTATATGACCTGCAGCATCACTGTGATATTGAGTTGGGACACATATGTGAACGTCAAAAATCGGAGCATATAAAGAGCACGTGAAGGCAGCAATATTCCAATGAGCGCATGCGTGTTGAGTATAGCGCTCTAGCTAGGCTGTAGCCACTATATCAATACCCTAAATTAGTATTTGATTTCTGTTAATGGTTATTTCAGTCAATTCAAACCCAATCAAATTAAAACGTAAATTTTCAATAAACTCAATAAGTTGCACTGTCAAGACTCTATAGACCTTCACATTGCAAATATTTGCTTCTCACAGTGTGGAGACTTACTTTAAAGAATTGTCATCAACATCAACATGATGATCTCATTCTCAAAGAAAATTATTAATTATTCAACAGACTTGATATGATGAATCTGACTGAAATGCTCATTTTAAGACGATTCGGTGTGTCAGTGGTTGTATCTGTGATCCTGCCTGTCAGGATTCCTGCATTTCTGGTTAGACAGGTGGCAGGGGATTTTTTTCATTTATGGGTGAAACCTCCCCTCTCTGCTCAGACAGTGTCTGTATGTGTGTGTGGCTGCAGTGTGTGATGTATACCTTGTATATGTATACCTCTTTTAGTTTCTTCCATGATACAATTTCAGCTCCAAACAGAGAAAGATTTGTTGGTGAAATCATCAGTCTCATCAAAAATGATCACCATTACTACAGTCAGCTACCGCCCGCTGCTTCCTCTTCTCGTCAAGTGATGAAGGAAAGAAATAATTTATCAGTCAGAAACAGAACAAGAGAAAGAACAAAAGAAAACAACATAAATGTAAAGAATCTTCAGAATCCGAGAAACAACGAAAGCAAAAATAGATAAAGACAATTATAGAGATGGAGAATCAGACAGTGGGCAGGCATTAGGCAGCTGGGCTAAGGCAGCAGGGATGAATACACTGTTTGATGGGATCAGATGAGCCAGGCCTCCCACCTAGGGAACAGCAGATGAGCTTTTCCCAACCTAAAAATAACAGTGAAAGTACTCTTGGTCTCATGGGAAGAAAAAACCATTGGCCTGGATGGGATGGGAAATAGTAAGTGCACTTTTATCCTCAAACCTTGCAACTTTCTTTTATCTTCAACCGTTATCAGCTGCTCATACATGAAATGCAAGTTTTAATATTTGCTCAACTCATTGCACTTCAACTCCGTGTGCAAATTCCTCAGAGGGGAAATTCTCCTCGCAGGCAAGTGATGAACAATAAACATGAATATAGAAGTGCTTAAAACCCTAACGCAAGAAGACCGAAGCATCATAAATAATGAACATACTCATTCATCTATAGAGCACCATTAAACAAGACAGCGCTAACACTGCGTTCCTAACTATAAAAAATACATCAGCCACAGCTATTAAACAGAACAAGAAACAAAAGAGTTTCCCGAGAGATTATCCTTCAGTGATGTGAAGCTTTAGATAAGGTAGAAAAAAACAACTCGGAGAAGAGGAAGGGTGTGTGATAGAGACACCTACCTGCCAATTGCATCTCGTGATATAATGTGAAAGTAGGAAGCAGGGCTGCTTTTTATTTCCTCAAAACTGGGATCTGAGTGGCTATTTTGTTTTCTTGGTCCCACTGAAAATGATGAAATGAATGCTCCTGTCTTGATTTGGCTCAGCAGGCATGAGCTAATTATCTATTTCCTGATGTTCTCTCCGGTTTGAGAAATAGTTTAAAGTTCATCCCCTTCATGTCAGTCTGAATTCAACTATTGATGGTTTGAGAGCTGATGAGAATGATGATAGAGGGAGTTTTTCTTTTATTTTTTAGAGTTGGAGACTGGGTTTTATTTGTGCATGTTATATGCACCACTCACTTCCACCGTGACCTCCAGTAGGGAGGGGTCACCCAGCTCCTCTGCCAGCTTCCTGTCACACAATGTCACCCAAATCAGATCGACAGACGCAGACACACTGCCACAGGCCCAAAATTTCCTATTCCCTTTTCCCACCTACCCACCCCTCCACCACCACCACACACACACACACACACACACATCCATCAGTCTCTATATGTCAGCGTCTCTCTACTAACATTTGCTGTCTATTTATATTTCACTGTCATGCTGTCTCTGTCTTTAACTCTTTTGCACACATTCATAAATCTAAATCTTTGCATGTGCACTCCAACAGAGCATTATATGCATGCTGTGTCTAATCCAAGTGAGTCAAACTACAGTCTCCCGCTCTAACTTGCGTGAAGTACACGCTAAATAATCACAGCACACAACCATTGTGACATGCAAGATGTTGACATTACACTCAGTGACAATGCTGTCTTTTTAACAACCATGCACTATAGTTTATATAACTTCCCCAGTCACACAGTATATGACATGATAAGATCTACATATTAAACTCACACCCACAGAACATGTAATTAATGTCTGCGCTGATCTTAAAGAGATTGTACCGAAAAGTCATGACCCCCATCACGAAGAGCTTTCATTAAAGCAATGCTTTCACATTATCACTTTCTGCCATTGTGCCGCTGTGTTATGACAGCATATGTAATGAGTAGGAAGACCTGGATGAGAAGGGTTTGTCTATCATAACCTATTATTAGCCATCATTTCCATTCACTCTGGCTGGTGCGTCTGGTGGCACTGCTGACAAGTAATGACACGAACTTAATGGCCAACAGTAATAACGCAGCCTTCACATCTGACAGCTTTGCTCGGGTTGACTTTGGTGCTACACTCTGGCAGTCCTTCACCATTAGTAGCTTTCATGGCGTACACAGCGGTTGACCCATCCATCACTTTAAGGGCGTGTAATGTGATATAAGCGTCGTGGACACATCTGGAAAATATTCACAACATTTTATAGTTCATTTTTACATGAATTGAAATAAAACAGGGACCTGACGATATAGAAAGTCTTGACATAGAGTTATCTAAAGGAATAAGCAATGTACTGTATACACCAATTCTGCATAATGTCAAGTCATACCTCAGAGTTTCCCCCATGTTTGGAAACATCTTCAGCATTCCTTCAGACATTTCTGACGTGAAGTGAACTTTTGCATAAATATTTAACTGAACTCCATATTTCTTTTTAGTTTAGTCTTTTCATGAAGGACATCAGACCATCCTCTACATACAGAGTCACAATTTTTGATGAAAACCGAGCTGTGTATATATATATGTGCAACCTGACTTCATATTATCTGTGGTGTGACATTGTATTAAATCACCATTTTTCCACATACAGTATGAAGGGCAGCAGCTACATCATTCCTAAGTCATTAGAACCACATGAACCTCGTATTTATTCCTCAGGCCTATAGGTGCATCATAGCATAATTCCCCAAGTGGCCCCTGCATTGTGTGACAAGTGAGTTTTGCGTGAGTCATGTTCTCTGATCCATGACTTATCTGTGTTCATCACTTAACACGGGTTCTGTAAATGAAGAAAGGTCATTTTTTGTGCTTTAGATGTCAATTTAATCTACTTTACCTCTGTGCCCTGATAATGCCTCATTCGTCATGATATCTACAAAGCGGTAGAGGGGAAAAGCGAGCAAGCGAGAGAGTAGTGAGTGAAATCCTTCTTTTAACTAAAGCAGTGCTGCAACGCTCAGAGTTGCTCTGGAAGATTAAGGATGGATGGCTCAGCACAAAAAGGCCATCAGATTATTTGACTCGGCCCTGGAGAGCTGTCATATCACAGCCAATGACAGGGAGAGTTTTTCATATCAGAGTCTAATGAGGTACACTGTATATTCAGGACACTGTGTTACAGTAAGCTCTACTGTAATGAAATTACACTCCAAATAAAGCTCTGTTCAGTTTTTAAGGGTGATTCAGTAGTAAGCAACATACCTCTGTTACTAAGACCCAGGACAGGGGCGGCACATTTAGTAAATTACACACATTATTCAGCATATTTAACTTCTTAAATTCACGTCAGCAAATTCTCAAAGCTGGCTGTGATCACAAGCAATAAAACATCAGCTGGATCTGGATACTGCAAATGTTTGGCTTCCCCCTTAACTTAAATTTAGCACAGAAGAGCCGTGCGAATGCTGCTCTTCTGTCTCTCCTGGTTTTACATCACTTCTAGTGACTTTATATCTATAAACCTTTACATATTCTCAAAGGTATAAAGGAACACGTTATTTCTGGGATCCGTCCTGAATATGTATCCTATCCTGAAGCAACATGGACGTGTGTTTGCTTTGTTTCTATAATGCACCTGATCTATACACATGAGAAATGTCAACAAATCTTCTTCTTCTAGGCTCCAAATACAAAAAAACTTAACTCGCTGTCACCCTGCAGCACATATCAACACTCCTGCCGGCTCTGATGATGCCTTGAGACAAGTGACATATGGGTCATCGTGTCACGAAAGCTCCCAGTTGCCCTGCAAAGCTCCTCCCGTCAGCGGGAGACCCAGAGAGGATCATCTCCTTTTTTGGACTGGCAGCTGAGCAGAGTTAAGTATAATTTTTATCTGCATTTTCAAAGCCTTAGGGAGGGGATTGGCTGTATTTAGATAAAGAGTGATGGATGTTTAACCGTTTACATAACAAGTGAGAAGTTTGCTTGTTGGCCCGTTTTTTCTTCTAGATACTGTAGATCCAGACCCCTCTGCCCCCCCCCCCCCCCCCCCGTCCCCTCTTCACACACTCAAATGTCGTTATACATTCATATATTCAAATATTATAAGGATTAAAATCATACCTTTCAGCAAAAACTTCATCACTACTGATAAATGAAGGGCACAAATATAAATTATTAATCATTATTATTATTATTCAGACACTGAAAGCTAATTTCTACCCCTGTCTACAAATGACAAGTAATAATTATTCCCTCTTCACTATGCGATTTCACCTTAAAATTATACAATCTGACTGAATTTGGACAGTTACCTTTGTAGCCCAACTCTCAACGCAACCCTTCACCTCCAGGAAGTGCTATACGTTGCAGTTTAATTGCTTTCATCACCTATTTTAAATTAGAACATCTTACTCAGAAAGACACTGAAAAGGGAACGACATAAACGAGAGTAAGAGAGCAGATGATGATGATGATGATACATGATGATTGGCTGGGTATGACTGGATTAGGTCACGTGAGTCATGTTAAAGCACAACTGAATAATTCAAAGCAACACAGCGTCTGCACAGGGTTTCTTAGTGCCCTGCTACAGACTCCCACGCCAGCTTCACAACCACACTGCCCCAGAATAAAACGGAAGCAAGTCAAGTGGACGTTTTAGTGTTGGAGCCCAGCTGTGCAGGCTGATGATGTACTTGACATTTTCCATGTTTCCCGGTCAATCAGCGCTACTCTTGCGACAGTGTCTCGTGTAAGAGTGGTACGTTCTGAGCACAACAGCAAACATTACAAGCGGCATGAATTAATGATGATAATTAAAACAAAGACTAAATAAAGGGGAATGTGAATGGGAGAGTGTGCTGTATTCACAGATGGATGGTTCATATTAGGGTCATATGAGCCGCCCAGCTTACCCTGTGTGCTCTCTCCCTCTTGCCTTAAGCAAGCGCTTTGTGTTTCCTCTCCGATTTCAGATGTGATTACTTGAAGATGGTCAGCCAGGCCACATGAGATGGCTCTCGCTTTCTTCCGCCTCTTTCTCCTCTCACTCGTTCACTGCCTCTTATATCTCCTCTGTGCGGCAGTACTTTTCCAACTGCCATCGCCAGCAGAGAATAAATAGGATGATTAGAAAATATTGATTTATAGTGAGGGCAGCTTGGAGCATTGTTTTCTAATGGAGCTGTGTAACATAAACTAATCAAACACATCAAACACCACAAATAAAAAAAAAAACTAAAAAAAAAACTTGAATTCATAGCAAGAAGCTAATTGAGAAAATGTGTTATTATGGCCTTTAACACACATTGTAACCTCAAGTGGTTCAAGCAAGTTCACCTTGCTTCAGTGATGTTCATGTGTACTCAGGGGTTCATCAGAAGCTCACCTCTGACCACACCCATCATCATCACCTTTTGGGTGTGGTCAACAGCCAGAAACAGATCTGAAACAACCAGAAGGGGTCAGTGACGCAGTACTTTTCATCTTATCCTATGTAGCTACTAACTGGAAGATGCAGCTGCACTGGTTGTACATGGACACTGAGAATTGAAAGAGCCTGTTTGACAGAACATAGTTCATGTATTTACAGTTCTCACACATGCTGCGTGCCACAGTACTGTTCACAGTGAGCACAACCAGACAGCTTAGTCTTAGTGCCAGCCTTGGAAATATCTGTCATGCCGTTACACAGTGGCAAACAAGATGGCTATTGTGTCCAGGTGCTCTTTTGTTTGCTTGACATGGCTGGTCTGCTTGGCATGATGAAAGGCCGAACGCCACGGGAGGGGGAGGGGGGGAGGCAAATTCCTCACCACATCAGGCGTGACTCCAACTCTCACCACTGCTCTGTTTGTATTCAGTGGGAACTTTGCTTCAGAGTCACAGGACTATGGTGACTGACAAAATTAATCTGATATCCTGCTTATGATGTTGTTTTTTGTTTTTGTTTTTAAGAATACATCTTTAAATGTCATATTGTTACTGCACACACACACACACACACACACACACACACACACACTGAGGCTCCTTACATTGATTTACATTTAAATCAATCAAATCATTTACTGTTGTTTTCTCAAGCAGTGGGAAAAAACATTTAGCTTTCAATTATAAAGCTTATAGGCTCCATATTTTTGCTCTAGACTATTTGTTCTGGATTATGAGGATCCCTAAACTGTTTTTTCCGCCGAGGCGCAAGACAGATTTTCCTGAGTGCGTATTAAACTCTAGTGGAGGAAACATATGGGCCCTTGTGTCAGAGTGCAGGTGGTTCCCTTCTCACTAGCTCGAGCAGAAAAAAACCCGCTCCATCAAACAGCCAACAAAGAGCATTGTTCCACAGCAGTGGAAACTGATACAGTACTGTAGAGTACAGTACAGTACATCTGTTTTGTGTGCTATAAAAAAGCCACAAGGTTTATGATTTATCAGGTTTGCTCAGTGTCAGAGGGGTTGACAACAATCTGAGCGACACTGACACTGTTTGTGTGCTTGATGACTGTGTGCAATAAATCCATTTTGGAGGTTATATGTGCATATTGTCACAATGTTTGCACAGAAGATAAGATGTTGAGTGATGAGTTGTGAACAGGAAAGTTGCTGGATATAAAAATGCAGATATAGAGTATGTGATGGTTTTTATGCAAACTTTATGTAGCTGTAAACACAATGCACAATGTGCACAAATCCCCACACAAGCCGACATGCGCACACACACACACACACACACACACACACACTCAACCTCAAAAAGTCTGGTCACTGCCCAACAGGGAGATTGACAATAACAAGACAGAAACAGGCAAGCAGCTACACCAACAAAGCAAAAATACACAGGGTAAATAATTGATAGGACAGAGAGCATAAACAGAGGCGAGCAGATGGACAAATGCATCAACAGAACGACATGACCCCAGCTTCACTCAACACCAGCTCACCTGCCTGCAGCAGCGTGTGGCATTCAAACCAGCCTCAGTCTGCAGTGCAGCACAGGGCGCCGCTTTGTGTCTGAACCCAACGCTGATTAGAGGAAGGTGGAGTCAACATGGGAATAAAAAAAATGTTATTGTCATGGGTTCACTGTCTGGGGCGCTGCGTTTGTTGTTGTAGATGAGGATGATGATGGCTATGAAGCTATTTCCTACTGTCTCTAGATAAGATAATGGAGTTAGGGTATGTGTGATGTGGCAGCGTTTTGATCTATAAGTCACAACAAGAAAATAGTAGCATTTAACAGGCACACCTTACAATATAATACAATCAATTGCAAAAAAGCTTTTTGTGTTGGGATTGTATCAGAGAGGCATTAAGTCAAAATATTTTTGAGACCAGTTTATGGTATTGTCATGTCTCGTCGTAAATGTTAAGTCTTGTCTTGTGTTAGTTAGGGCAAAGTCTAGAATTCCACTTGTATGTGTAGTCAGGGTTATGTTCCCCAGTCTCGTCTTGTCTGATGTCATGCACCTCATGTTAAGTCATCACTTGTGTTGTCTTGTTATGCACTTCCTGTTTTATTTTGAAATAACTCCTTCCTCTCGTTTCAGGCACCTTTGCTTCCTGCCCTTGTGTGTTTCCCGCCACTGTGATTACCTTCCCTTGCCCTGATTGTTTTCACCTGTGCCCTGTTACCTTGTGTGTGTATATATTGTCTGTGTTCCCCTTGTCCTGTGCCAGTTTGTTTCGGCTCATGTTCAGACAACCAGCCTCATGTTCATGCCTTGTCAAGTTTCTACGTACGGTTTGTTTATCGAGTTTTGTTGTAACTTTGAATTTTCCTTCTGTTCCCTCATTAGAGTGATTTTGAGTTTGTTCTGTGATTTATTTTGCTACTTTGTATCTCTGCTCATTTTCCTCCTTGGAGTGATTTTTGGTTCCTACTTTGTTTGTTTCCTCCCTAGTGGAGTGTTTTTGGGTTGAAACTTTTGTCTAATAAATATCCTTTATTTGTACTTTGTTTCCTGAGTCGTGCATTTGGGTCCAAACCTAGTCCAGGCGTGTCAGGTATTGGTTAACTGAGTATCCTATTAAGACGTTATTCTATATTAAATGCATAAATGAAGAAACAAAACTCAGTGGGTCATTTGGGGCTGCACAGGTAGTGCACATTGGGCTTATCAATATCATGTGCAATATGTCTCATAAACAGCAGTGATGAGAGAGGTGAGAGTGAACCAAAACTGTCAAAAAACATAAACTGAAAGAAAAATCAGACCACAATATACTTGACTTGACAGGCAAAACAGACTGAACTGAACTAAAATAATAGCAGGGAGCTGATTGGTTGGGGAAAACACAGGGAGGTTTGGAGGAAAAGTAAGGAGCACAGAACGCAAAGAAACCCACCAAAATCAATGAACAAAAAAGTAAATACAAGCCCCAAACACATGAGTCCATGACAGTATGAAAATATTGATGTTGTCTTTAACTCTCCCGTACAGCTTTACAGCAGTTTGCCTTTAATTTTCAGGTTTTCATCTGGACCTTCCACAGCAGTAAAATGATTCTTCTTCTGCTGTCCCAGAGTTGACTGAAGTCCTGGCCAGAGTCCAGGAGATGTAGAGGGAGACTAAGCGAGTTCGTCCCCCTGAGAGAGCGGTTGTAGCTGGTCGGGCAAAGGGCCTACAGCACCCGGGAGTGCTTGGTTGTTACTATGCTCCAGTTATGTATGTCACAGCTGTATAAGGTTTCACATTGAGAGGCGAGGAACTAGCCTGGGAGAACATTCAGCAGCGAGAGAAGTGAGGAGTCAGGAAGTGAACAATAATTCAAAACAGAGCTCAAACAAAAGAGGACCTCTGAATGTCTTGACTTTAAACCATATAAATTATCCATGCATTCATGGTATCCCTATGGAAAATATATAGACACTTAAAGAAACACAAAAAAAAGTCATGCGTGAGGTTTGTGACTGGAAGAAATGTAGTTATCTATATTTTGCGGAAAATATGACTGTTTGGAACATACTGAGCATATGGCCATGGAGTGAATTATGATGTACACGTGGTTTGAGAAGTTTCTGTGGACATTTTGTCGTCCAAGCCTTCATGCTCCATAAAGAACAACTTCTTTAAGGGTGTGTCGTTTATTTTCAAAAGACAGAAGGACCCTCAACTGAACTTGAACTTAACTACAAGGAATTGGTAAAAGAGAGTGAAAATTATAATGCTCTATTTTTCTGATGACATAGTAACACAACACCACGGCGGGGCTGCAGAGCCATTTATGTCCACGTCTGACACAGCTGGGTGTAAATGTTTCACTATTTCTGAAAGCGTTTAAGTTTGTAGGACTCTGAAATTCATTGTGACCAGTGACATGCTCACAAGCTCCGGTAAATGCATGAGCACGTGTATCACGTTACCCATCACCTCCATACACAGAACCTTTTTCGTAAAACTCTGGAAACGAAGTGATCCAATCCAGTGAGCGGTCAGTAAAGTGTGAGCTGCTCTGTGGTTTGGGAGAAGTCATTTGATCGTCCGCTCTATCGCTGCGCTGCGTTTACTTTCCTCAAGCTGCCTTGCTCAGAGCCCGTCTGTCTGCCATCAGCTACAAAGCCTGCAGGTCTTCATTGGCTTTTCACTGTGATCCAATGTGGCACTCCTGCTGCACGGACTCTGTGCGCGCGCGCGTGTGTGTAATTGTCCATTCATATAAAAGACTGTGGTGTGTAAATGATCACGTATGCAGAGACAGAATGGCTTTGGTTATGGTTCACGTCGCTGTTTGTACGTATGCTGTATGTGTAAAAAGTGTTTGCTTGAATATGAACACGCATGACAGGATGTGTGTGTGTGTGTGTGTGTGTAGTGTGTGTGTTCGGGTCAAGGTTCAGCACTATGACAATGTGAGAGACTGCATTATCACTTTGAGGCATGTTGTTATGATTTCTTGGAAGAACGTCACTTTCATTATCAGTTTTAGGATCCCTCGGGAAGAAATCTATGTAAACTGGAGCCCAGTCAGCCTTAATAACACACTAACCCAGAAGACAGTTCTAGTTTTAGAGGGGAAAGTCACCCTATGATGCCACCGGTCTTTAACATTTCAGTTCAAGCACTGTTGTGATTACTTGTTTTCCCCAGAATTTGTTTCACTGAGAATGTGTGTGAATGTTGCATTCAGTTGTTATTCTGTCCTTACAAAATAATGGGGCCAGAAAACATTGCTCTTTGACCCAGAAGAAAGATCCTATGCTGCTAAAGTAAATTTGTAGCTGTACTAAAAATACTTTGACATGACCTGAGGTCAACTATGTTTATCCTTTTATCATGGGAAGTAAGAAAAGAGCTTTATCTGACAGTAATGCTGGGTACATAGCGCATACACATTATAAACTTTGTACTTTGTACCTTTGCACCTGCACCTGTCGTCCCTATAGAGAAGAAGTCTAATCAGCTATGTGCTTGTGAACAGTGTGAGAACAGAATATGTGTTTATTTTATTGCTATAATCAATATTCTTATTTTAATACTGCATCATATGGACTGTTTAAAGTAGAAGATATAAGTAAGTTATCACACAATTAATCAATATTCTGTCATCACATCACAATAGTCATCACATCATTTGTGTAGTCTTGTATATGACAAGAAGTCTCTATAGCCTCCCACCCATCTCCAGCTCCACCTGAACTTTAAAACTGGCTGAATATAGTGAATAATAGTTAATTCCCAGCCAAACAACTATAACCTTTTTCAACAGCCTTACCGTGAGGCTTTTGCTACCTCCAGACAAACAGCAATCTCATTGATATTTTTGCACTCGGTCCCCTATCACTGCAGCTTACACATATCGATCACCCTAAACATGCTCATAAACTACCTTTAACACCCTTTTGGCCCCGAGGCTTACATAGTGCCACTGGGGCTGGACTGGAGATTATGTGGTTTATTTAATAACCTCTTGGCAGCATCCTTCTCTCTCTCTCTCTCTCTCTCTCTCTCTCTCTCTCTCTCTCTCTCTACTCTCTCTCTCTCTCTCTCTCTCTCTCTCTCTCTCTCTCTCTCTCTCTCTCTCTCTCTCTCTCTCTCTCTCTCTCTCTCTCTCTCTCTCTTCTCTCTCTCTCTCTCTCCTCTCTCTCTCTCTCTCCTCTCTCTCTCTCTCTTCTCTCTCTCTCTCCTCTCTCTCTCTCTCTCTCTCCTCTCTAGATGAGTGGTCAGTACTCACACTTTCATAGTGCCTCTTCTCTGATTTACTACTTATGTGTCTCCCTATTTTAGCCCCATCCTCCCACTAATACTTTTACAGTGTCTGCCCAACATATGGACAAATAATTGCTTTTTGTCACTATTTCTGATATTAATCCCTCTGACACATACACACACACACACACACACACACACTCACACACCAACACGTAATCTCAAGCACTCCACCCTTGAGTGAACAAGGCGGGGTGGAGGCAGCAGAAGATAAATAACAGATACGTAATGGATGTGTGTGAAAGGCCAGCGTCTATAAGTACTATGTCTTTCCATTATGGTGCTGCTACTGGGTAAAAGGATGATGTACGCGTACACTTTCTGGCTTGATGGTCAGTGTGTGTAGTCATTTTATGTCCTTGTGTAAATGTGTGCACCTGCTCTTACTGTGTGTTTGCATGTGTCATGTGCACATGTGTGGTTCCCATTTAAAAAAAAACACACACACACACACACATCCCCATAACTGATGGGAGATGTGGCCTGACTAGTTGAATAAACAGAGTGCCGTGTTCTCTGTTTCTTCATTTATTATACAGAATTATTTCACAGTGTATGGCAGGTATATAATGTATGTTTAAGGCAGAGGACTGTGAGCATAGTATGTAACTGACAATCCCAGGATTTGGTGGAAACAAGTTAATGAGATCCCACAGGACTGAATTTACTGTGAGACTGGTCATCTTTGTGCAGAGCAATTCCTCCGGACGTAAAGGAATTTCTGAAACATAGCCTCCGTATTTCTTCATGTATGCAAATATAAATAAAAGAAATAAAATGAAATTAAATGAAGTCATATCTACATTTACATAGGGCTAACACTTTATTATACTGGTCTCCTAAAACTTGGTTTTGACTACAGAGAGTTATTACAAGAAGACATTCCTTCAGTTTTAATGGTGCAACCCAATGTAGTAAATCATTAGTTTGAAACTAATCTAGTAGTTACTAAGACTTTAAAAGGGACTCTTCTGAGGAATGGATTTACAAGTACTTGGTGCAACATAATACTGGTTGTTAAGTCGGAACAAAGTATAAAGTTAAATTGCTGCCCTCTGCTGCCACACAGTTATCCTAAACTAAGGAATCAATTCTGGCTGCATAATTTGCCAATCCAGAGGCCATTATTTTGTTGTATTTTGACAAGCTATCCCAAATCACAACAGCAGTCTCTCAAGTAGAAATACATTAATGGAGCTGTTGAGATATTCATCCGACAATACATCTTGACAGACTGGTGATGGAAGGCCGCATTCTCCTCTTTGTCCACAGGCCTTTTGATGGGATTACAATGTGAACCAGTCGAGGGAGGATCACTGCATATATTTACTATAGACGTAGTTTAATAGGATTAGCTTTATTGTATCCTATCTGTCTCAGACGTAAAGCTCTCTTTGTACAATCTGATTATCCACTGATGCGATCTTAACAAGCCAAAGCCCTTGAAATCAAAGGAGTGGACCATACGGCGAGAGAACGTTTTTTACCAATGCATATTGTGACTGAAAACGGATGACCTGTGCAATGAGATGCTGGATGTCCTCCATAAGGAATTCCTTCACATGACAAAAAAACTAACATTGAGCTTTTTTTTCTCGGTGGTTGTTTAGGATTACTATATTTTTTAAGATGGCTGCCATGAGATTTAACAGATTTACCTTCCTAATATCAAAAGAAAAAGAGATGTGGAAATACAGCTTAAGTATATGAGATACTTTCCACTGAGCAGTAAGTCTCAGAGGAAAGTAAATCCGAGATCCGTGTGATTAATCTCATTGTACACTGAACCTAGTGAATCGCTCCACGTGATGCAGGAAAGAAAAAAAAATCTCATCAGTGCAACTTCACGTGACATGAGTAAGTTCTTCCTGCTCATACTGTAAATAACACCTGAGAATGTTAGACATATTTTTTTTTTACGTCACATGAACATGAAAGCATCATGGCTTTCAAACTCTTGTTTCTGTATGCAAACAAAACTCAGGAGGATGATGACGAGGACTCTGTCAAACCATTAAAAGGATCAGCTTTTCATATATCCATTCATCGCTCCCTCTTTGCCTCTCTTTTACTCTGTCTCTGGGCAGGTGTAAAGAATCCTTACTGTATATCCAGCCTATTAGTCACAGAAGATTAGGCTCAGAAATGAGCAGAGATAGGAGGTGAGCAGAGAAAGAGACACAGATTAAATGCCTACAGTATTATGAGGTAATCTTCAGGCGCCTAAAGGGAAAGTGTCTTCCATAAAACCACTGTATAAAGGATACAGAGATGAAGTCTGATGATAGTAAATGTTTTCAACGCTATGCTGAAATATGTATTGCTCCACATACAATGGGATATATATATATATATATATATATATATATATATATGTGTGTGTACATGGGTGGGTGGTTTAAACTGTGGAGAAAAATGACTTATGCTTCTTACGTGTGCATGTTCTGTGTGTGTAAGTACAATGAGACAAAGAGCGCACATTGTTTTTGTATACGAATCTATCTCCCACCTTGTACAGGATAACTTGATAATCTGCAGACTCGGGCCAACTTTTTTTTTTCAGCGTGGACAGTGATGTCTCAACCTCCAACCCTTTCAGAAGCTCATTTGAAAGTCAAGACTCATTTATCAGCTTTTGATCTAATTAAATAACCTGGAGCCGGGATGAAAGCAGGGACCAGCCATTATCTGACTCTATTAGCCACAGGCGGAGTATAAAAAAAAAAAAAAAAGCTCACCATCTGTCACAACTTTAAGACAACTTTCCCATTTTTCTACTCTTACAGTGACTGTTAAGACATTTGATCCTGTTTTCATCTCACCTTTCATTCTGTTGCTACCGGTCCTCTTTCTTTCTGCTTATTGCTTATTGTCTCTCACTCCATCCCTTTATCCCCTAAAAAATTGTCATGTCATTCTGGCTGACTTGTTTGGATTTCCTAAATCTTGCTTTCACAGTTTAATTTTAACATTGTGATGTTCCCTGCTTTCATAATATGTCAACTTTTGATTCTGACAAAGCTCTGATTTATCACACCTAACTTTAGTGTGTGTCCAGGTCAGGGTTCAGCTCTCTTCCTCAGTCAGAAAACTAGATCTTCCCTCTTCCCGCTCCTCAGGGGACTTGAGTGACTCGACATATCACAAGATTGAGCTTGCAAAGTTTTAACACTGGAACAGAATGACACGTGCCCTCTCTGCTGGTTGCTTTTAGGTATTGCAGTATGGCTACACCCTCAGGAAGACACAATACAAACTACATTAAAAAAAATAAATGCAACAGATAATAATCTTGAATAATTCATAGGCAAAACGTGCGTCAATGGTTCCACCAAATTATTTCACTACAAGTATTTGTTATGATTACCATGCATAATTACATGCCATGCAATGCCATCAGCAATGTGTGATATATTTATTGCCTCTTATGTTGATTGCTCATATTCAACCACTGCATAGTTCCTAGCATATTTAGCAATCATTGAAAACATCACGGGAGTAATTCTCAGTAGGCCTGCAGGCATCTGAGAACATTACCATTGTGAAATGAGGTGGCAGCAGTTTCCTAAGATGAGACATGATGAGAGGTCCAATAAGGATGAAATGACACAAGGCAGTTCCTCAGTTAAAAAAAAATCGATCCATCATCTGTACCTTTGGCAGGCTGGTACAAATTTAATTTATTTATTTACATGTTTATTTAACAGAGACAAATACATAAAATATTGCCTCATATGTAGGATACAAATAGATGTCATGCATATGGGTTTCTAGTCACGGCTAATTTGTAACCCCTGTCCCTGGTTAGGCTTTATAATAAAAACAGGAAGTACAGGAGTAATGAGCTTTAAATAGTGCAACATTAAATGTATGCAATATAAGATACAATTAAATAATGGCAAAGACTGAAATAAATGCAGTTCTGGACAAATCTATCCCAAACTTCAGATACTGGGGCAACTGGTCTCCTTTTTGTCAAAACACAGGAATCGTAAGATTTCCTAAAATCTGTTTCTGTTTGAAAAATGCACAACCCTACTCAACTGACCAAAAGCTTGCCAAGTCCAGGCCTTTTTCACCTTGTGCACCATAAATGTAGATTGGAGCAATGAAGGCCTTCAGCTCATATCCAATGAACTTTCCTCTCTGACTCTGTGTGCCTCAGCAACAGTGCAGGCCCTAAAGTGTGTTTTAGCATGGCATCATCAACCAAACACAGGAAACAAGGTAACAGGCCTCATACCTTGAAAATTAGCAGATAGGATGTGAGTAAGTGTGGAATTCAATGTTTCCGGTCGTCTTTTTTTGCTAAGCGGCATCTCTGAAATGATTTCTGAATCACTCTCAGACCTAGATAAAGCTTCTTCCAAAGACCAAGATACAATACTCTCTGAACCTGCTCCTCCGTCAAATTCTTCCTCATCAAGGCTCTGAAGTAAGGATAAAGCCTCCATAAGGGGTGCTTAAGAGTGGGTGCGCAGGTTCAGCTGGTGGGCAAGGTAAATGAGTGCTGGAGCTCCCACACAGAGTACCAGGAGCACATGGTGTTTGGGGGTCGCCGGGGAGCACCGGGGAGCACCGGGGAGAGGGGTGCTTAATGCATGTGTAGTCAAAGATTTGAGGACAGTCAGTGTTCACAGGCTCGCTTCAGTTTCAGTCACTGTTTTGCATATGTATTAATTTTTTTAGGTAATGCATCACTTTAGTTGTGTTCATAACTCTAGCCATAATTTATCATTATCAGCTCCTGCAGGACCAAGACACGCTCTCAAAATTTGATCCTTTACCACCAATTGAATTAATTTTGTATTCTTGGATATAAAGCATCATAGACCAAGAGACTGCTGTCTAGTTCACTGACATTACATGACACAATTACTAAATGTGAAAGTATTAAGTGTGCAAATCTAATTTTATTTAATTCCGTTCACTCAGTTGCAAAAATGTCTAAATTCATCTTTTATGCATGTAATCCCTGAGTGGATTACTTTGTAACCAGTATAATCCTAAAAACATTTCTAATTACTGTATAATACAGACAAGTGGGTGGAATATTGTATGATTCTGTGATGTACAATGATGCAGACAAAAACAATTAACTCAGTGAGACAAAGCCTCTGCAGTCACTATATTGACAGAATAGACCACAAATCCTTATTGGATTTAAAAATTGATTAGTACTCATCGTGCTGGTCAGTGCATTTTCAGTCAATCGGTGTGTCTGTATATTTTGGATATTAACAGGCTGTGTCTCCTAAATGAAGGATGGATGGCTTTTCGTTAATAAACAGAGTTGATTGTGAAGAATCAGGGAGCCCATTGTTAAAATATTCAGATAAGGTTGGATAGGAAGTCTTCCTCTTTATCACCATATTTGTAATACAGATTAATCATATCATATGTTTTACACATACAAATGAACCTGAAGCTGTAATACATACACAAAGGCGAGTGGCATACTCATACACATGCTGTAATACCCCCAATTTTTTAAAAATATATAAATATTTTAACTACAAGTAATACATGTAATACATTTTCATAAATAATGTGCCTATAATGCTTCTATCTGCATCTATTATTCTGCATCTTGTCTATTATTCCTTTTTTATTTCTCAAACACTGTTGACATCATACAGCCACATGCACCTGGGCTGAAATTTGAACACATGTGTCTTCATCTTGGGCTTATTGAGCAAACTACTTCCTTGGAGACCACAGTCCAGCATGTAAGGATCTAGGATTTCAGGTGTGATAAGCTGCTGAGCTGCTCCAGCACCCCAGAGACGCTCTCTCTATGCTGAGGATTTTCCTCACCTCACCACAGCCTCTGAGGTTGTTCTGTGTTGCTGAAGGTCCATCCATCCATCATCGATAGGCACTCATCCTGTGGCTCACCTGACCCAATGAGAGAGCAACAGATAACAATAACAAAGAAATCAAATGTAATCGGCCAGAACAGCATCACTCACTCAACAACTCACTTTGACCTTTTGACTGTTTTCAAAAGATTGCTACAGGACCGTGGCCAGAGGAAAAATTGCTAATTGTGCTCTTGAAAGGAGTTCAAAAGTTCAAATCCACGCTAGCGGCTCCGTGAGGCTATACTTAGGCAGAGCAGGGCTTTGAGTGAAGTGCTCACAATGCCAATTATGCGAGTATAAGATAACTCCTTATTTATCTTATATACTGGCCCTTTATACAGCCTCGTTAGTTCAGCCTCTGTCTAAAACTGGCCATTTTAGCGCTTGTCTCTTTAAGACCCCTCTCCCGATGAGTCCACTCCGTTGTGATTGGTTAGTTTCCAGAAACTGCTCAAATACAGTATATCCGTACAGGTTCGAGGCTGAATCTAATCCAGAATATGTGAGTGGACAACAGGAACAACCCATGAAACAACCTTTACAACTAAGACTACTGATGTCATCATGAGGAGAAAGTAGAGATAGCTTTTCAAATTCAATTCAAAGTTTAAGACATTTAACCATGTTTAACATAGACATCCAACATCTTAACAGTAAAAAAATATTAGAAAATCACAAAGAGCACAATATAGCTCCTTTTAAATTTGACCAACCATTTAATGCTGCAGAAAGAGTGCAGGATGTCTCCTGCATTGTGTCATTTTGCTAGTCACTACCCTTTGTCGCCCGCTATTAATCATAATACAGCGAGGCATTTTTTTTAATATCCCTATGTTTCTACAAACGAGGGCTGCACTGCCTCAGTTTCTACAGTATTGATGGATGCAATTACTGCAAAGATGAATTGTGAAATTAGCACATTAATGGGTTATTATCACACAATCAAGTACACTAGTCCCAAAAGACTTTCTTCCCACCAGTGGCTTGATGGGAATGTTCCCATGTGTTAAAGGGAAATAGGCACTATACATAATACCTGACAGATGATAAATTTGAAGAATATGAATTATACATGCTGGGTTAATGAAGGCACACAATATTTTGACTTCATAACAGTGTCTCAATCACCCAGGAACTAAGTGAACTGCGTATGGCTATGACCATGCATGTGATTTATTATTGTGCAATCATTTATTATGCCTTTATTAGTGTATTATCTTTACACGTTTATTCCCTGAAAATGTGAGATGCAATGTGTAGTTGAGAGTGTAAAACAAAGTGTTATCTGCAGATGAGTCCACCGTGCATAATTCCTGGCAAATCAAGAGACACACCAAGTGCAGGTTCTGCACAATTTAACCACTAGGTGGCACTCTGATACTGCAGTAAAGTAGCCCAGGCTTTCCAGATGTTCCAAATATTCAAATCTAAAGGTTAGCTTCTCCCTCAGTGCTCACTCTTTGCAATTTGAAAGGCCATCATTTGCAAGCAGAGGACAATCGGATGTAAAATCTATGTTGCGGAATCATAATCATCGTCTGTGACAGTTGATCACTATCACAGTTTGGATGCTACTCTAATTTTTTAGCCTCTCATCAAAGGTTTTCCAGTGTAACCTGAAGGTAAATGTGGCGAGCAGAAGACCATGTTAATGTTTACAGTGCTGTCTCTCCTGCTGTTATCAGAGCATAGGTCTTATCTGCTAGTTATTCCCTGCAGCACGAAATTATTTTTTACATTCATGTTCACAATTTGTCGGAGTTCTCCTGTGACTAAAAGTGTCACTGTGTCACACTGATGCCCGACTGGAGCCAGAGTATCAGCTTGTGAACGGATGAATCAAATGTTATTTATATTAGGCTCCACAGACAGAACGGATAGGACTGGATTGCCAAGCATGTTTGTGCATATTTTACTGTAATGCATCTTCATTGAACTACAGAGGAGATGATAGAGATGCCCCCGTGGAGTTAACACATATATGAACACGCCATGCACATACACACACATACACACACATAACACACATACACAGTGACACTGCCTTCATCCTCCTCTCCCATTTGATGTCCTTGTCCTGAATCGATCCATACAAACCAAATAGATCTGTACATGCTTTTGCCACAAGAGCCACTCCAAGACTTCTCATTCTGGCTGAGACAGGGAACCGGTGTTATTGATCCATCTGCAGCTGCCTGAAGGCAATGACTGCAGGCGAAGATGAGATCTACTTGTTCACATCTGGTCCCTTTGCTGCAGAGGCTTCTAGCGTGGTGCGGGCTATTGGCAGACCAAAATAACACTGGTGGGAATTGACTGAGCTGTACACTCCAAAGGTTTAGTTTTAAAAATTAAACGCGGTGCACCACAGGAAAAGGTTTTAGCCCTGTGTGGTCATAAGGAAAATGATAGGAGGATCACCAAGACTATAAAGCGTTGATTTGGTGCATATTACCTGAAATAGATAGACAATAGCTATCTTCCAACCTGTTCTTGTTGAAGTGAAAGCTCGGTATGCGACATCATCAAACCATTTTTATTTGCATTATTCATTTCTTCTGTTCATACTGTTATTATTTCCTCTACAGTCCTTGTTCTGTGCAAAAGAATATATTCCAAAGATCATCTGAAGTTAACATGAGGCTTCAGCAGTCTGAATTAATCAAATTAAACCTTCAGGTATCTTTAAAAGTTTGTAGGGAGATAACGACTTTGTTTTGCTTAATTATGATTCCTGAAGCCTCCTAAATATGTAGTATATCAACAGATCTCTCTACAGTCAGTGAAGACACAAGGAATAATTACAGCCATCAAAACTTCTATCAGTGTTCATATGAGCACCTGGCTTATGTATGTCAACTGTCAACTGCTTTAGTTCACAGAACAAAACATACACGATGCCACTGCACTGGGCAAAGCTGGGCAAATGTTTTCTGTCAAGTGTAGTGTGAGTGTATTTGTGTGTGTGTGTGTGACAGAGACAAAGATAGATAGAGACTTAAAAGAGACAAAGTCAAGCATGCGGTAGCTGTGCACTGTTGCACGAGGGCTTGTAGGGCATTAAGGCAACGCTGTGGCATCTGCCACCGTAGAGCAGTCAGCCTTGGCAGGGATATTTGTCACTGCAGAAAGACACAATGGCATTAGTGGAGCCAATGAGGTGTGTTTGACTCACATCACACAAAACCGCTCTACGGGAAAAGAGCGTTTTATGCCATACAAAACTAAGGAAAAAGTTAAAGAGTACTTAAGTGCTTACAGTATGTCCTTTATATTTGCACTGGTGTTGTATGTGGTGTATTGTTACTCGTTCGGTGCATTTCGTCTGAACTAACATTAAATCCAGTTAGTTTAGTTGTGTGGTAATAAAAAGGAACCTCATTCTTCTCCATAAGGCCATCCCCTATTGAAAGTGTGAAAGTGTAATCCATAAGGTAGGAAAGTGTGATTTTTTAATAGAAAATGCAAAAGCTAGGAATATGAGAATCATAAAGAAGTGAAACTTGGTGAAGTGATTTATCAAAATATACAGGATGCTGCAAACAAAGCTCCTGTGATTCATTTTGCAGCTCTTTGTGAAGTATTATTGTTTGGGTGCTCCTACCTCTCCTCCTCACCACATAGGCCATGACAAATGCGAGTGTCATGTGTGACTAGGAGCCAAAGCGGGGAAAGACCAGTCAGTTAATGCCAGTGGAGGAAGGAAGTCAGCCACACTAGTTGTGATGAATAGATACCATATATCCTTTGGGATAATTTTGTGTAAGCTGCTTTCTGTGAGGAGACTGGTGGTACAATAGTCCTGCTTTTGTAGCAGTCAGCACATCTTCAATGAAGCTTCAGCATGTCAGCTTGTTTCTGTCTCAAACTCTGGTTGCTTTCATATATTGTTAGATTTTAAAAAAATAATAATTATGATTTACAAGTTAATCAATATTTCTATTTTAACTAATTGTATGTAAAAGTAGTGATACACCCACTTCATTATCTGACTCTTCAGTTCCTCTCAGGAATCTTTTCTTTCATCTCATTGTCATTGTTGCCCCCTTAAGCCCATGTATATAATATTCAAATATTAATTTGCTCAGCAGTGTGAAAGAGGTCTTGTCAGGTAATGCCTCGATTGTCGCCTCACCCACTGGACAGCTGTAACGCACAAATCGAAGGCCGTCGCACTTCGACTGGTGTGACATCCCTTCCCTCAGCTCACCTGCTCAGACTGGGACAACGACAACAGGAGAGCAGAATCCATCAGCGTGCATTGTGGCGAAATTGATCACAGAAATCAATAGAAACTAGTGAAACCATTGGCACTATTGCCGCTGCTGCAGGAGAATGAGGAGGCATCAGGAGTGCTTTGACTTGTCTGCGATCTATCTATCTTCAGGCAGGAGCTAGGCATGTGATCAATATGCTACAGGCAGCTCATATTTCACTGGTGGCCCGGCTGGGGTGAGCGGGCAGAGAGGGGGGGAAGAAGAAGGGGGGAATGGGAAGATGGGATGATGACATGGCTTTGCAAGGCTCTTGTGGGTCAATCCAGAGAGAAGATATCATGGAGCAGAAACAGGTGATGTGGATGCAACCAAAAGTGAGGAAAAGGAGAGAGAAGTTTTTGGGTGTGACGTAAGAGTCAATAGTGCAGCGGAGGCTTATGTGCTACATGGATGGCAGTGCAGCCTGACAGCTTGTCGATTCAGTGAATTTATAATGAATGTTCCTTTATTCTCTTCTTTCTCTTAACCTTTCCCTTCTCCTTTACTCCCTTTATCTCACCTCCCTCCTCTCTTCGTATTGAGCATTACTCTCACCCCCTCCCTCCACCCCCCTCTTCCCTCCTGCTCTCCCCCTCTGTCACAGACTCATGTAGCCTATCATCCTGAGGGTAAAAACAAAGAGTTATATGAAAGGCGCTTAGTCGCATTTCTTCCTACCCCTGCTGTTGCGGTGGCCTAATGATGCAAATGTTAGGCTGGCTAATGAGCAGGAGTTATGTCCGGCTGAAGTTTAGTGCGCTGCCCGACCACACTGCCTCATGAATAATATCACTGTGTCAGAGTCAAGATGTGTGTTCCTCTCAGCTCTCAAATAATGACCATTACAGATGGTGCTTTCTCAAATAACAAACAAGAAAAAAAATAAATCTATTGTTGGTGCATGACGGTGTCTAAAGGAGCAACTGGGCCTCTTAAAAGAAGGTAATGAAAATTCATCTAAATAATTCAAATGTATAAGCAATCAGAAGTCAGAAATAACACAAACACGCACACATATTTTACACATGCACACAAGCAGGAAGAAAAAAAAGTGTCTTAAAAACTTCGGCTAGAACTCTGAATACCCTCTAACCTGTGCAAGTCACATAAACTTTGGACTCAAGAGTTCATCCTCGCTGTCACCCAACACGCACGTCTCTAAAGGAGAGCGAAAGCGTAAGCCATGATGTTGGCTCCGTATTATTACATTAACCCTTATGACTACTTGCATTTCTCTCCCTCCCCATCCCGTGGCTTAATCCTCCGTGCTTTGCCCTTCAGTTTTTCAAAGACAGCCTGCGGGCTAGAATTGCCCTTTGCTGACTTGTGGCTGACAGTGAATAAGTTCCCCTCTTGTCTCCTCACTTTTATCTCTGAGATCATACTCTGAGTGGGTCAAGATCAATGGTGCTCCCTGCAAATCTGCCCAGACTCTGGGTACTTCTCATTGACCTTATGCGGGGATAACTGAAAACTCTAATCCAGACAGCTTTTGTATTCACTTGTATGGATAAATTCACCTACTACTCGCAGTGCTTCCATCTGAAAGTCATAGTGCAGCCTCAAACTGTAAAGGTGCACTCCTCACGTGTGTCTGGTTGAAGTCATTCAGCAACTCATTAGGAAGCTGAAAAGCAGCTTATAATTGTGGAAAAGTACATTTTCATCACTGCTTATATATACATGAGTGTCAGCTTTCTTTCTATCAGAAGATGGTTTGATGTATTCCTAAATAGTGTAGTCTTGTTAACAAATATCTATGATTGGTATATTTTTTTATGCTAATTTAAGGTTTGGTAACAGCCCACTGAGACTTACAGGATTTGGAGCACAAATGAAAAATGCTGTGACAGGGTGATAAATAGCATACATGATGGAACAGACAGATATCTGGACAATGCAAATTTCTTGGCGACTACCAAAAGGGGAAAGAAATCTATTTCAGGTATGGTATTGAATTAATGCACTGTATTGACTGAGCTGAAGGACAACAACTTATGTAAGCCTCATGGAAAGGCTGCAACGTAAATCACAAGCACAACAACAAATAAATAACCACTGCAAATATTCAGAATAGTAAAACATGAATAAGAGTCACAGTAACAAAGAAGCCAGCAGTCACACCTGCAGTGAAACATTTGTACTCTGAACTGTATCTTATGAAGTGCTGCATCAAGGCAATAAAGGGAGTAGAAGCAGAGAGTAAGTGATGCTATTGCCATCCTCCAGGCCTAATACAGATCAAGACAGCAAAGACAGCAGCCCAGTCCAGATCCAGCTGGGGCTCGCATCCAACGGGATCCCTCTGAGACCCGCTTCAACAAGATGAATGACGGGCAACGAGCTTCAAACTGGGCGCACTCAGCCCAGACATCATTGGGTCCGGGCTGAATAAAGAGGTGGTGGCCCCATGCCTGCTCTTCCCTAATAGGAGACGCTGCCTGGCTGACAGTAGCCCATAAATAACCTAGTCGGCATGTCACAGGAAAAGAACACACTCACCTGAGCACACTCGTTAAGCAGCATCACGAGGGAGAATATAAAGCCTTACAGTTATGGTATGGTGAGAGAAATGTGGGTAAACGAAGGTCACAGGAGCACATTTTTAATATATTTTGTTATAGAATCAGTAATATCATAGTATGGTATACTGTAATATTTTTCTGTAGACCTTTTTCACAGAAGCCATTTTGACTAGCAGGTCAAGCACAGGTGGAACTGATAACGTTAATAAGCGTCCAAGAAAGCCCCATATATATATATATATATATATACCAAGATCCTCGTCTGCTGCTTCTCCCCAAACCTGCTCCCTGTCTCTTCCCCGTCTCCTCCCCTGGCTCTGTCAGAGGTGAGACCAAACTATTCTCATTTTCTGTCTTTCCATCAGTGAAAAGAAGAACCAGCACTCATCCATTTAAAGATAAAGGAGATAAGTTCTGTGAATCTAATGATAATGAGGACTCTGATGATGATGAATGAATCTAGAGGATTCCTCCGTAACAATGCAGGGGTGGGGTGGGTGGGTGTGTGGCGGTCCCAGTACTTCCTCGACTGAGCCAGCAAAGTCAAACAAAAAGAGCTCCTGTGAAGAACAGTGTTTAATTCAAGAACAAAGCTTTATAATTTGTAATAAAAAATGTTTTCTTTAAAAGGGTGGAAGTCGACTACTTTTGTCCAATCAGCATTCTTGAGCATGAAAAAAAGAAGAAAGAAAGAGAAAAGTTTTTATGTCAAATATTCAATTACGTTTTATAGAGCTGCATTTTAAATGACCAGCTGTTCTTTAAAAGGCACATAGGTAGTTGAATATCCCTTCGAGGGAGAGTTTTAATGCAGGGTAAAGCAATCATTGATTTTATGAGAAAATGCAATCACGAGCATTTCCTGTCTCCTGAGGTCTCTGAGCTCCACACTGGCATCAGTGTGTTTCCGCACATAATCATTAGTTGGATAAATAAAAACCTGTAAAGCATTTTAAAGGACATCTCTTTGACTCGAAACGCTATACACTTTGCACTTTCTTCACGTCGACGCTTTCAAGGTCACGAGACAAACCTGCGTCATGACGTCACGCGGAAGTGATTCCGCCAAGATGGCGGCGTCCTTGAGCGGCATGTTTTGATTTGAGTGGAGTGTCAAACATGCTCTGCTGGCGCACATTTACCTGACTGAAGGAGGTTTTGAGAGCGGAACATGGAGAGACGAGAGTTCGTCGCGTCTCTGGTGGTAAGGTGTCGGTTAGTCTCTCATTTAACCGCAGATTACTGTTACCTGCTTGGTTGTTTGCTGTACATTTGGCCACTGTGGCATTAAGTTGCTTGCGAATCAAGTTAGTTTCAGATTCGGGGTTAAGGGGGAAAGTTAGGAGAAATATAAATAAAGATATTTGCCAGATGATTCACCGACTAATCGATTAATTGACTAATTGTTGCAGCTGTAGTACAGTGTCTTGTCTGCTTCTTTAAGCAGGTGACAGGCCTTTTAAAAGGTGAAAGGCAGGTATAATAGCGGCTACAATAGTGTTATTGCATACTTATTATTGTGTTTTATAGGGGTGCCTATATGAATACTGAAAGAGGTTTTCCTCGGTGCACTCATCTCCTTCAAATGCATTTTCAATATAAGTGATCCACAGTGTGTCCACGCAGTCATTTCAGAGTTTATCTGAATATAATACGAACTAAAGTCACTAAAAGGACGATAATGTTGAAATACGTCATTAAATAAATCTACTTGAGTTGACTAATCTGGACAACTGAAGCTTAATTAACTTCAGATAAACTTTTAAATATATTTTTTTCACAGGACTGTGGATTTTGTTCCCCATTACTTACATTGTAAGTGCATAATCAAAGGTCTAATGGTCAGTATGAACAGGAGGAGTTCTTACAACGAGAACAACCTATTTAAATGTTCATTTGGTCACCTGACTGTTGTTGTAAGACAGACTTAAAGTCCTGAACCGTCCTTTAAAGTGGCAGTCTTGTATTCTGGACCTCACTCAGCCTTGCTTCCTTGTGCATTATCACACTAGAAAATAAAAACAATATGCTGTTCCATATCCAGTTTTCAAAAGACATGTAATCATATTCTGAGTAATTAAATACGTTCACAATCGGAACATCAATAAATACAGAAGCACATAAATAAGCAATAAATAATATAAACACATTCTACCAGTAGAAATGGCTTCTGTGCGTCTGAGCAGTATACACACAGGCTTTTATTCGTGTGCAGGTGTTTTATTTGAACGGGCAACAGGCCGCAGAGAGAAACACTGCTGCTCTGGCACGTTTTTATTAATATTTGCACAGTGAATGCATGTGCCCACATAAAGTACATGAAAAGTCGCTACAGCTGTTAAAGCCGACAGGCAGCTGATCCAGCTGTGATCAACAGCTGTCGTCATTAGAAACGTCAGAGGAGAGGATGTCTCATTTCTTTAAAAACACATTTTATGTTTCCTCTCTCCTCGTATGGTTTCCTTGCATCTCTCCATGCATCCTCGGTGGGAGGGACTAAGATGCAAGTGAGGGAAACATAGATGCAATTACCTCCGTTTTATTCCGGCTTATACTTCTGCTTTGCTACATTTCAGATCGAAATATTGTACTTGTCACTTCATTACGTGTGTTTAACGGCTACAAGTTAATTTGGTGCTTTATGTGACACAGATTTTAGATACAAAACACAAAAGTATAAAAGGGCAACGGGGGCAATCTTAATGAATGAATATATTTACTCTTGATACTTGGGTAGAACATACTAAACTAAAACTGTACAGTTTCAGGCCGTGAATCCAAAACGATGAGCTGAAAGTTAAAGCTAACGCAGTCCATAGAAGTGAGGGGAATAGGGAAGTCATTGTATCCCCTGGTAATGTAGAAATGCTGATTAGAGTAAATTAACACTCGGCTGGAAAGCAGCGGTGTGGTCAGATGTGAGGATCCTGGAGAAGTTAAACCACCAGAGGTCAGCAAAACCAAGATTTCAATGGATTTAAGTACCTCTCTTTGAATGCAGGACTTTTACTTTTTACTTTAGTATTTTTTTTTTTCATTGTAGCTTTACTGAATATGTCTTTCAACACTGGTGTTGTTGCGTGTATTGCAGTCTTATATCTTTAAAAATGACTGTGTCCCCCAGGCAGGAGGCTGTGCAGGGATGTGTGTGGATCTCACCCTCTTCCCCCTGGACACCATTAAGACCAGACTGCAGAGTCAGCAGGGCTTTTACAAGGCCGGGGGCTTCAGGGGCATCTACGCCGGGGTCCCATCTGCTGCTGTCGGCTCCTTTCCCAATGGTAAGACAAGGCATTGTGATTGCAAGATATATGTTCTGATGAAAGTTCACAGATCTCTATTGTTTGTGAAGGATGGCAGACAACTAATCATATTTAATGTGGAGCTAACCCGCCATTTCGGCTGCATTTCCAAGCAGACCTTTTGAAAGGAAGAAATATTTTTTGAAACTTTGGATTGAGGCAAATGATCGCTAGTGAACTCAATTATTTTGTTGGATGAATGTGTTTGACAATAAGTTAAGACTGAACTTTTACCACCTGAGGCACACTTAACTCTTTTAGCTTTTACCTCTATTACACACACACACACACACACACACACACACACACACACACACACATACACACACACACAGGCACACACCTCAGTTTCTCTCCTGTCAGTGGTAGTGAGGGATATTAATTGCTGTATGCTGGTTGACTAATGGCCCTTAAATGGCTGTGGTTCTGCTTGGTTTCAGCTGCTGCTTTCTTTGTCACCTACGACTACATAAAGTCCCTGCTCGGCGCTGGTGGAGTGCAGGCCGCACCGCATGCGGCACCTGTCACTCACATGCTGGCTGCCTCCTTGGGTGAAATAGTAAGTCTTCATTCATCTTCAGTCCTCATTTTTCCAACTTTTGTCTCCTTTTTTTTTTCTTCTTCAAGTCATGTTTATTTGTGTATGCCTAAATTATTCTCGGCCAGGCAGCTGCCTTATGTACTTGTTATTGTTTTTCTACCCACTTACTCTTCTCTTATTGTTTCTGTCCCACCACTGTAAGTCCCAAATGAACACCAAGCACTGAGTAAGGGGACAGCAGCAGGAGGGGGAGGCAGGTATGTGTTTCTGGCTGTAGGCCCTGGGGTCCAGCTGGGTGAGTTATGGGGGCTTCCTCAGGACTGTCCCAGAATTTCTCCAACCAGCTGGGTAAATAAGATCTCATTACTGCCTATTGACTCATCTACTTTCCCAGCTCAGGCCCCCGGACTCTGCCAATTTAGTCTGGGGAATTCAGGCTTGAAACCAACGAGGAGTGCAATTTCCTCAGCTCGTCCTCTCCCAGTCACTCGCAGCAGACCACAGAATCCGAACCATATTGGGGCCACGGGTATTCATATTGCTGTAAAAGGGGGTAGAGGCATAGGGGGTATGGAAAGAGGGATGCCCCGCCTGCTATGCCACCATGGCTCTCTGCAAAATACTAGGTTTTCAGTATTCATGGCTTTTGGATGGATGTAATTTACCCAAGTTTTGCATGTTTATGAACTGGAATTATTCCACATGGGAGGGTATTCACTCTGACTGAGTTGATCTGCGTCACAGTGTCTTCTCTGTGTTGAGAAGAGGGCACTAAGTTACACTCAGATTAGCACAATTTCAATAATTATTTATTTATTTTTTAAATAATTCTGTCACAATCAATATGTACAGTGCATGTACTGTAGTAGAGTGTAACACTACGTTGTTTAAACTTTTTGTTTGTGGCACAGTCCAGATAAGTGTGAAAGGTGAGGCGGAGGTTACAGTTACCTTTAACCCCTTTCCTGCTGTTCTGGATCTGAGCACATCAAAGGCACAAATCCTCCGAGTGGAGCTGAGCAGAGCCATGGCAGTATCCCACTGCATTCTGGCAACCGGAGACGTCTTGTTCAAAGAGCGTAATCTGCTGGCTTAGCCATGAAAGGCCAACCATCGTGCTGCACTGAGTTGTGTGCAAGGCCTAAACGCCTGCGCTATGATGCAATCGCTGCCACAGCTGTGTCTCCTCTGTCATTACTAATGATTTTTTTAATTGGAAGTTATTGCACTGAGGGTCTAAGTGGTGGCAGCTCAACTAAGCAAATTAAAGTAAAAATAATCAAAAAAAATAACAATAGAAAATCTTCAGTTGCAGCCTTTGTAATGATATTTCTAAACCTTTTTCTAAACCTTTGTGTATCCACAAGGTTTAAGCCGCCATTACTTCACTTAGTCTTTCTCATATTCTTATGGAAGACAATTATTTCACCTGCTGCTTCTTTGTCACCTACTTAGTGACTGCTTTTGTATTTCAGTCTGTGAATGTTATGTTTCTACTTTCACTTTGTATTGTTTCATCTGTTCTTCCAGCGTAAGACAGCGTCACTTGTTTTCATTGTGTTTATCTGTTGCTCTTCCTCCCATTTGTCTCTCTTTTGCTGGGAGCAGCTGGGTGCAGAAACTTAAAGAAGAAGTTATTAAGTTAGTTATTTGGTCCATGTATGACATGCCCACTCCACTCCTTCATTAACCCATGATCCTTCCCACAGGAGTCTATTTAGTTGTGTTTTACCAACTCTTTCCACTCCACAAGCTTTATGGGACTTATTGCTTTGCTAATCCTATCCCCGAGCCTCCCTCTATGGCTGATGTGCTTGACTTGGCACTAACGTACTAGATGTGGACTTCAGTCAAAGTGTGTTATGATCATACCAGAGGGAGTTGCAGCTTTGAATTTATTTTGTTTAGAGTATGGGATGAGAATATAAAGAAAGAAAAGAGAACACTTAAATGCAGGTTTTAATCTTTACAGCCGAGCCTTCGGACTAACAGATGTTTATCAGGGGGGGAAGGAGGAATGCTTATGCATATGCTGCAACAATAAACCTCATCACAGTTATCAAAGTGGAATATAAAGAATATAAATATAAAGGAATATAAATTTAAAGACCTAAATAAGGTACTTCATCAGACTATGGATTACAGGTGGTGGAAGTGCATGGATAACTAGAGCTTTTCCGTGATGGTCTTTAAATGCCATAACTAATGCCATTTCTATAATAAGCTACTTAACGCCTGGCATAATTTGTAAACAAAATCATGACAGACAGTCGGAGGCTATAGAGAGAAAGAACTGGAGAGGGTCAAGACAATGAGAGAAATCCCCCCTGTCAGAAGTGTCCTGGTGTTTGTGTGACTGCGGTGGTGGGACGCTCCCATAAAGAATGTGTAAGCTGATGGCGTCTGTCAGGCTCTAGCAGGCTGTTATCCAGCCATTAGATCAGATTTATCTTCATTCCCATTCGCTCGACGTCTGCCCTGAAAGCTCATTTGTCAAGGCCAGGCGGCAGGCTCCTCTCGCATCTATAAACCCCCCCCTCAACCCCCTACCCTCACCACACGTCTGTTGGAGGATGTACTGGAAAATACAGTGTGACATGACAAGATAGGGGGACAACGAGAAGGGGGGGTGGGTGTTGGGGGGGGCAAGAGGGAGGGGGTTTTGGGGAGAAACTGGCAGCCACTTAACTTGGCACTGAGAAATAATCCATGCATCGCCTTCGAGCAGCGCCACGCTCTGTGATTTATTGGCTGTTGTTTCAAAGTTGGAGACACGCAGTGTCCTCATCTCTTCCCCTTTTTCTTCATGACCTTTTTTTCCTCCATTCTCTTCCTCCTCCTTCTTCTCTGTTTCATTCAGTTTTATTTCAAAAACCCAGAAAAGTCATGGGAATTGTGTACTGGTACATGCCGTCTTTCAGGGACAGAGATGTAGAACGCAGCCTTTTTGCATTGACATTGAGATTTTTTTCTTGCAATTATGCTTCCACTATAGATCAGTTTACCAGCAGAACATCTCGTCGTCTCATGATTGATAAAGATGTGTTAAATAAGAGATCAAAGTTACATTCTGTTTAGTTATCCTCTAAAGAAACATTTCCCTCTGCAGTTATATACATGGTGGCTGCATTTCTTCTTGTGCAAATTCCCTGTTTTGGTGGTGAAGGCAGTATATTTCAATGACAAATAAATACAAATAATTGAGTCTTTATGGGGTTACTTGTTGTCTCTCTGTGTTGCCAATGGTAACCACTGTGCCCTGACTGGCCATCACCTGGAAAAGAAAGGTGGAGCGAGGAAAGGGAGGATAGAGAGACGTAATGACTCAATCTGTGGATTAATTTGCTGCGATGCCCATAATGTGCTGTGAGTCTCTGTTAATTTCCTGTTCCTTACCGTCGTTCCCCCATGATTGAGTGCCGGCTTCTTACTTTGTTTTTTGGGGGCCAGTGCTGAAAATTGAAAACACGCTCTGTCATTTGGATTAACAACAACAGGCCGAGGGAAACTGAAAGGCTCCAATCACAGGCAGGCAGCCTCCTAATTAACGCCGCTTGACAAATCCAACAGCTTGCAAATAAAGATGAATGGTAGCAGGAATTTAAAACACTGCTAGTGGGTTTATAATAAGTTTACAACTTAGAGGAAAGCATTGAGAATAAAGGGCAAGAAAAGTGAAGAAATAGACGCCTGTCATCCTGACAGCCTTCCACCTGTAGCCCTCCCCTAGACATGAGGTAACAAGCCTGACTCGTAATGAGGGACACCTACCTACAATCTAGTAATAATAATCGTGTGTCTCTTTCAAAACATCCCCAGACAGGATATGACACTATTATCCAGACGTTTTTTGAGCCCTCTGTCCTACTTTATTGTGCCCTGATTCATCACGATTGCTTCCCCCATTTGCTGCTGGGTTTTTTTTTTTCTAAGATCTGAGATGGCCTTGCAGGCTGCACGCTTCATCTTGTATCCACTCAACATCATTCACCCCACCCCTAGGCGTGCAAATTACTCCCAAATAAACAATGTCCCTAATTTATTTGGTATAATCTCTGGCTCATTCTGCCTTCCCCTCTGCAGTGACAGGAGAGGAAAGACCGTCTCAACTCCAGGCCCCCCGTCCAATTACGTCAGTAATTACTTGTCATAGCCACTTTCTTTCTATTTAGCTGCCTTATTCTGGTCCTTTGGAGAATTGGTTTGGGCAAAACATGATGTACAATGTATTATAAATGGTAACTTGGACCAAAGGGAGGGTAAATGAGATCTGAGATGGATGCAGCCAGCTTAGTTATCGTGAGGAGGTCGCGCAGGTGTCCGTCTGGCCACTTGGTGGTACTGTTGTACCGTGGTTAGAATTTGGTCCGACTGAACTGAAATACCAATAAGAGTTGCACTGAATTCTTCAGTCACTCACTGAAGGATTTTGTTTTTGGTCTTATGTACAATAATCTAGTTCATGACAGAGAACAGTATGCATCTGCATCATTGTATATTGAAAGAACCAGAGAGTTGAATGCAATAATGCAGCAACGTGATATATCGAGGCTGAGAGCACAGTTGAAATGGAGACCAAATGATGAATCAGTAGACAATTGGATTTTTTTCAAGTAAGAACTCCGCCTGCACAAGTTCATGTTAAGTCTTCTTTTCATTTGACCTCCAGCACTGCTGACGTATCCTTTTCTCCTTTTCGTGCTCCACATGCTGTACGTTCACATTCATGCTCGTAAGTCGTCCTTGGTTTTCTGGCAGAGGAGACGACGGAGAGGACAAGTGGCTGACATGAATGAGCCTTACTGTGTCCTGCAGGGCCCATCTCCTCTAAACTAAAACTGTTGCGGCCTAAACACTAAATCAGTATGTATAGCTGAATGGGGAAGGAGCAAAACGAGAAGGGGTTGCATTTCATCTTTATTGCAGTACCTCCATTACTCTTTCTCCTTTCCCCCCTTCTCACTGCTTCACAATGCTGCGGCAAGGCTGGCACCGGCAGGCTGGCATCTGTATGACTGAGGGGAGTCACAGCAGGCGGGACGCTCACCAATCGCTCTGTAAGATTGCTTGCCGTTAGCCGGTATTTCCAGTCCGATGCAGGATAAATGGGAAATCAAGTCACCAGGTGGGCAGCTGTGCCTGCCTGCCTGCCTTTAGGGCGATGGGAGTTATGAAGCATAAATATTCATGTCATCTTCACTAGCTGTCGGCAGTCCATATTTTTGTTGACATATGGTGGATGGGTTAGATCTTGTATCTGGGAATGTGGCTACTGAGGTGTGCGTGTGTGTGTCTGGATCGATCATTGTGTTTGATGGAAAGCGCATGTTCTTCTGGACACAGATACAAAGTCCTGATGACCTTTTTTATACCTGTTGCTTACTTGTCATGTCTGCCGTGTGTACTGGCTTATTAATTTGCCAAATCGTACACTAACTAAAGCACTTGTTAGCCTGTCAGCTCTCTGTAATTGCTCCCCTCAGGCCGTGCCATATCATGGCCACCTGCCATGTGCCGAAAACACACACGCTAGTATCATGTACAACAAAAGGGCACCTGCGGGAGGGGGGGGGGACTTCACTCACACACCAACCTGCAGTTAAGTGTACTGTGTATATTAAAAGCACTTATACAGAACTGTAGATTGAGCACATATTGAGGAAACACCTTCAGATATTATCTATCTTGTTTGTTTAACTCATGCTTTCCATTCTGTAGGTGGCGTGTCTGATCCGGGTGCCAACAGAGGTGGTCAAACAGAGGACCCAGGCTTCTCCTTCATCCACCACCTACCGCATCCTTCTGGCTACGCTCAGAGAAGAGGTACAATGTCAATCAAAGGCACTTTTTGAAGTAATAATTCCAGTTTAATGCATATTTTCACAGTTCTGTGAAATGTTGTAAACTCTGCTGGTATCATTTTATAATACATTGTCAACCTACAAGTCCTGCAAGATTATGTATATTTTCTTTTTCTTTTTATCTAATATGGACAAATAATTTTCTAGTGTGCATTTCTTTATTTATTGATTCTAATCATTATATTGACTCAAGTGTGTCTCTGTGTTTGTGGTAAGTCTGTGAACGTTTTTTTTTTCTCTCGTACAGGGTGTTCGAGGCTTGTACAGAGGATACGGGAGTACAGTTCTCAGAGAGGTAGGATTCATTTCAGTTTCATGTTTTTCCTCGTCCCTCATTCAATCTGCCATCCAGCAGTGATGGTGGTGATCACAGGTGGTGATAGGCTAGACGAATATTGAGGCTTTCCACTCTTCTGACTGAAGACGTTTTAATTTCTCCTGGGCTTTATTGAGGTTGGAATTATTGATTTACAGTTTTTTTTTTTTTTCCCACTCACTCTCATTTCATTCAATTACTTGGGCAAGACGTTCTCCCTCCTATTAGAAGTACATCTGATTAATTAATGCATTTAGTAGAGTTATAAATGCAAAACAAAACAAGGATAAATGAGCATTGGGCCACCCTGCCTTGATGTTCGCTCACCTTTTTTTAATGAAAAGGCTGCTCTAGTTCTTTGATTCATGATCTCTTGTTTAATTGCATCTGCAGTGCATGATAACACAAAATAATTGAAGTGAAAGCCGTATAGATCTATCTGTTTTAGCAGCCACCCCCCCAGCTGCTAAGTTTCAATAGAACTGGAAAAGAAAACAGGAAAGGAGAAGGAGAAAGAAGTATATGAAGGTGACACTTGTCTTTCCATCTTTTTTTTGGGGAGGAGGTGGGTGAGGGCGTAATCTAGTCCCCTCTGCTGTGCTACCCTGTACTTATTTTCTGCCTCACTAAACTGATGTTATTCACGCAAATTCCATCTGGACAGCTGGGGAAAAAAAGGACAACAAGACACTGTGATTTCTCTGAGGGGCTGTGAATAAATGAATACATTTGGAGGCAGGCGCGTGGTCCGTGTGCATACTAACACTGGCAGATGAAACGCAACGGCAGCGGCAGGGATTTGGGGCACGGGAACGGCAAACGATCCTCTGCTGTGATTGGCTTTGACGCGTGTCAGGAAGGTAATTCATTTTCTCTCGGCCTCCGTCGCTATCTGCCTATCTCCCTCCTTTGGCGGAGCGACTCTGTCAAGATAAGTTTGTTTATGTGGTATAGCGTGGCGCCCCCCCACCCCTCCATCTTGCTGGACAACTAATTGGGGTCCTCTCTGTGGTATATATTCATTAGGCAGCCTTCAGAAGGCAGTTTTGATGGGCATGACACCACATTAGGGCAACATGTGAGATGATCGACCACACTCGGGAGGCTGGACTGGAGTTTTGAGGTAGAAGGTGGAGTTGAAGGTGTGACTGATTTTGGCTATCAGGTTCACATTGTAGCGTCAACCCACATCTTGATCGTCATACCTAACAGCTTATGTTTTAATCAACAATCCCAACAAGACCCTAAGTTTAATTTAAAAGCAATATGCAGAATATTGACTAAAAAGAATTAAATCGTTTTTGCTTTTGCACCACATTAATCTTTACTATGGCCTAGACTTTCCTTTTAAAAGAAACTGTCAAGTTGTCCGCTGAGTCGGCACCTTTTGGGCTGCAGCTGAATGGAGCATGAAATCAATGAGATTCAGATTGTGGTGGATAAAGTTGTGCGGTGAAAAATGACTTTATTCTACACTGAATGAACGAGGGCGTATAATTAACATCAGCAAGACTTCAGGGGTTCAGGGTTTTATGTTTAAAGTACTTTTGTTCAGTACTTGTATTCCAGATATAAACGGTTCATGTTGTCTGTGTGTTAATGCGCACAAACATTGAGTGAATAATAATAATAATAAATGCATTGCATAGAAAATGGATTCATTAGGCTTAACTTATATTTCATAATTTGGTAATGTTTATCATTTTGACAGTGTCTTCGATTTCAAGTTCCAAATAATTTTTGGGACAGTACCACCTTTGGCCACTAGATGTCGGGCTCAGATTAGTACTGCTTTTTCTCTCATTACATTCTTCTCCCAACTCTGTCTCCACTTTTCTTCTCTTTTCTCTCGCTCCCCCGTCACACAGTCCGCTTTCTGACATTTATGAGCAGCAGGGAAAATTATAGCTTGCTTTTTTTTTTTTTTTTAATTGCGAGCCCTTTTAGTTTTTTTTTTTTTTGTAAAGCGCTGTGAGGTGATGTTGGATTTGATCTAAACTGCACCAATTTAAGTTTGAGTAATGAGCCTGAGATGGGTTATTAGATAGTAATTTAGTAGTATGGTTATATGAGGGCTGTGGAGGCATCGGTGTAAGTGAAGCTGACAGCGTCTGACTCAGTCGACTGAAGCACCTTGAACATCGGCTGATTGACTGTATCTTACAGTCTCACTGCATTCAGTATATCTCTCATACTTGAGCTCTTTCACCTTCTCAGTCTGAGAGCCACTATATTTAAATCCTTTCCCCCCACATCTTTTAAGTGGGGAAGCAAACAGAGAAGGAAAGTCATTAAGCAAGTGACAGTGAACAATCTCCCAACGCATGAAATATGTGTTCTCCGTCTTCCCTTTATTGGTGTTATATGTACTTTTATTTACCCAGCCTCTGAATCAGCCTCAGAGTTTCTCCACCCTGGCTGCAGGGAACTGGCAACCTGAGGATCTTGCGACAGGGTTTATGAAGCACCTCTCTGTCCCGGCTCGACCACGCCTCACCTCTGCTTCCTCTTTATCCCTCTCCTCTTCAATCCCCAGTTGATCTGCTCTCTGCTTCTGACTGCTGACTTGAGTTTTAACTAGTACCAACAGACCCAACCACCTCGCTCTGATTCTGGCATTTCCTGTGGTTGTGGGGATTTCAGATCATCTCTAGATTTGCCTCTGAGCGATATCATTCTCATAATGTGGGAGCGCAGTCCTTCAGGGAGGATTCTTCTGGCCGCTCATTTTATTGCTACAGAGCGAAATGACCAGTGGATAAATGGATAAGTTGATCACTAATAATATAATAATTGATAATAATATATATTGTATAAAAATAATAATAAAAAGAATCACAATTGAAAATGTAATAGTTTTGGACTGTGGACATCACCATATTCAGCTAATTGTAATTTACAATTAAATGAATGACAATAAGTGATTTAAAAAGTTGTTACAGAGCCATACAGGCTTTGGAATAACCTGCCTCAAGACTGCAGATAACCAAAAATATTTATTTATTTTTAAATTTATTCTGAATTATGCCAATTTGAAATGTCTTTTTAAAATGTAGTGCAGAAATGTGTTTGATTAGGGGGGCCCCAGTCTCCACATCCACTCCAGTGTGTTTGGTTTCCCTTGTTGTTTTCCCTTTTGCTCGGCTTCAGTCTCACTGGATTCAGCTTTTCAAAGGTGAAAATCGTGTGAGTCTTTGCGTTTGTGTGAATGGTATACACAATAACCCAGTTGCTGGTGTGCGTGCGTGCGTGCGTGTGTGCACGTGTGTGTGTGTGTGTCGAGTTATGCTTGTTTACACAGAGCAGTGAGGGGGTTCAGTTTCCTCTGCAGGGATGCTGAGGTTGAAACCGTCTCTACAGGTATGCAGCAGAGCTGAACTGACCCCTCCATGGCCCCTTTTCTTGGAAATGAGCCACTTTTCACTGTCTGTGACACAGGTTCAAAAGGTAGAGGTGAGGGGAAACACTTTCATATACTGTCTCTGTGTACACTGATCCTCATATGACTAAGACACAGAGACAGAGAAGAAAGGAAGAGAGACAGATTTTTCTCTACACTACATACTGTATGTAAAAGCAGGATTTTGAGGGACATGCGTGAAGGAAGGAAGCTTCCTCCTGTTTTGTGTTTAGGGTTGTACCTCGTCAGAGCAGCTTCGCCATTCGCGTCTTGGAGACAGACAGCAAACTGAATCTTTGCTAAATGGCTTCAGCACCTTAAAAAAGAGAAATGAAACTGAGAAAATTAATTATAATACCTAGACTGAATTATAAAAACTAGTCTGTTTTCTTGACTGCTGACTGCTTATATTGTGGCTTTTTTTTCCTTGTTTCATTTTGTCATTGTTGACCGTTTATAAGAGCCATTTTTAATTTGGAGCTGTTTGCAGTTACAAACTCATAGAATAAGATCGCTATCAGCCTCTGCAGGCCAATAACTGCCTATGAAATAGAGTTTTGGCCCTATTGGTTTCAAAGATGAAGGTGAATTTTAAAGAATGTGGGCTACTGGTGTTACCTTATCTGTTTACACTGTGATCAATGAGTAGCCTCAAGAGGCTTGAGAAAACCTGTTGACCTCTGCAGATATGACCCTTGACATGACTTGACCTGTAGATGGGGGTGTGTGTGTGTGTGTGTGTGTTTTGAGTGGCTTGTTTATTGTAGGACATGCATAGTTGAATGTGGCATGAGAGGGCACATACAAACTGTACTGACATATTTGTAAGGAGACAACAATGTTTGTTGTCTGACTTTCTCTCTGTGCCTCCAGATTATTGGTTCTCTAAGCACTCCTCTGGTTTTGATCTGGCACCTGTTACAGCAATCAAATTAATCAGTAGCCCGTCGACTGAACAACTACGGTTTCACACAGCCAAGTCATGCAGACACTTGCCTTTTTAAAACATATTGCTCCAGTTTTGGAAGTTGCAAAACCTCTTTTAAAACTTGTTGTAAATCATGTGTCCACAGCTACCGCTTATTCCTTTGCTGAGCCACAAGGGAGGAAACATGCTGTCTGAACAAAGTAATGATCAGGTGTGATATTTTAACCCGGGACCTTTTTTTATTTGCTTTAAAGCAGCAGTACTAACCACTAAGATATGTGCCATCCTCATAAATCACAATAACAAGAGAATGTGCTTTATGGTGCTCTTTATTAGTATCTAGGTGATTGTTACTCCCTTGCATAAAGTGTGCATGGAAAGAAAATAATGATAATTAAGGGGGAAAAAAATAGAAGTTGAGAGGCTATTTTGTTAGTTTAGTTGGATTTTAGAAAAACGTTTTTCTTTGTACATCAGGAGCAGTTTGCGCTGGGTATCGTGAATATTACGCTGTATCTGTTTTGAAAAAAAAAAAAAAGAGTTCACTGATGAGCATGCTCACTTCCTGCCAACCAAAAGAAAGAGGGGAATTGATAATATTGGTCTGCTCAACATAAGACTTTGGTAGAGATGTTTAAAATGGTGTGGCAGCAGTCCAAAGGCAGCCAATCAGAGCCGTTCTTTTGACAAATCTTTCTGTCTACCTACTTGAGTTGTTGAACGTCATCTTTTAAATGATGTTCCTGGCCGATCAGACCCTTGTCAGAAGAGCGATGGCCGTCTTTACCTACAGAGACTGATTCCTCTTTGTCACCAGATGATCTCTTATCGCTTTACCACATGTCACTCGTGGGAATTAATGGTTGAGTCCAACTGTCACTCTGGATGACGGATGGATGGGCTTCTTTTTACAATGCCCGGTTGTAACTGTCATTCACATTTGTGTGTGTGTGTGTGTGTGTGTGTACACATTTGTATCTTCTCAGTTTTCCTCCTTTCCCGTGCCTCATCATTCGCCATGCAGCCAGAGCACCGTTACCCCCACCCTTCTCTCAAACACCAACTCCTTTTCAGGGTGCACATTGGCAAAGATGACTTTTGCTGCAAATCTAACTAATCCTCACTACCCTCAGTTGAACACACGGTCTTATTGATGACTTCTACAGTCAGATGGGCTTAAGGATTTAACTGCCATGCTGTCAGACCCCCACGCGTGCTTTCTGCTCGGTGCAGACTTGGCTTGGGGACAGCGCAGGGCTTTTCTGTGCATCCCTGCTGAGGATGATGCATTTGAAGGCTGTGCCATTAAGATCCATGGATCACACACTTATGTTAAGTATATTTGTTGAGCACATCAATCCACTCAAAAAAAAAAAAAAAAATGTGTGTGTGCTAGTCAGTGTGTCTCTCCGGGTCACGGGGCTATGTTTGCTTCCCACAACTTTATGCATGTTTGTCTCAATCCGAGCAGAAAACTTCTGGTGCTCCGCATGTGTTTCTAATAACACACAGCCTGGCAATGGACCGAGGGTGGGGGTGGGAGGGTATTCAACAGGGGGGCGGAATAGGGCCAGCAGTGGGATGGATGTCATGTGGAAGGGAAATAAGTGTAAAGAGTATGCTCCTGTATGTTGGAATCAAGTGCCAGTACACGAGATTGAGAGTGATGCATTATTCCCCCGACAGCAATATTTGCAATGCTGATTTTGTTTGGATTGGACATCTGTTCCGCTTGAGTTTAACAGACGTTCAACTGACATAATACCCTGACTGTTTAATTATAGTGATACCCATCTCAGTCAAGCAGCCCATTATAAATCCACCGTCTTAGAAAAGAAACCTGTACATGAGTTAACCCTTCAGTCAAATCCACTGCAGCAGTAACTTGTTGTTCTCGCTTGATTCTTGAGTGACAGGAGAGAGTGGAAGGAGGGTGAATCAACATTGTGCAATAAGCCAGACATGGGAAGCACCCGGTAATTAGAGGTTAACCTATCCTCATCTAACTTCTTTTTTTTTTTTTTTTTAACAGCACGTCTACTCTTTCGTGTGAAGCAACAATGCAAATCCAGCTCGCTCTCCTTTTCTCCTCTCTTCTTAATCATTTTAGACACGGAGTTGCGTTTTTTCAATCGCATTATTATTTGGACTGTTTTGTTTGTTTGATGTTTTGCAGTTGCATAAGTGCCCTTTTTCCCAGACAGTCAGTCATATGAGGTTCTCCAGAAGCAGCACTTGCCCCACCCGCCACAACACACACACACACACACAGACAGACGCAGAGCCATATGCTGGCCCTGTTCCCTCAGCCACAACCGTCATCTTGCTAGCAGCGGTGCTTATGACCTGAAAGCATCTGGAACAAACCACCTGAATGTCAAGGGTCAAGCTGTGATGTCACTGCTTAATGTTCAGCGGAAAAAAGAAATATAAAGTGTCACTCGCACCACGAGCGTTCACCTCACTCAACCCCTACAGAGGTTAGGAGTTCAAACCAATTCATAAGTGTAAGCTGAGGCTGTTTTATTTTTATTTTTTTTTATGAGAATCAAAGGTTTACATACATAGTTTAACATTTGTGCTTGATTTACAGCAAGTGAACTTTTAGTTTTTGGTTACAGGTTTGGCGTCTACAATGAGAAGGTATTTACTAAAAGTAAAGAGCATACTTGTAAAATACCATTGCTTGATTAACTATTTCTACTTGGCACTTATAATACAAATGTATTATTGTAACATTAGTTAAAATATCTCAACAACTGCTGAGTGAATCACCATTCAACTGTGTACAGACGTGAACATCTGCACAAAGGCTCGGACTTCATATTCTCTAATGATAAACCATCCCAGCATTATGTTGAGCTGCCTTTTGTTGAGGTCTGGAACGGATTGATCAGGTCCTTACATGGTTTTGTTTGACTGACTTATCTATCTGTGTGCGTGCGTGTGTGCGTGCGTGTGTGCGTGCGTGTGTGTGCGTGTGTGTGCGTGTGTGTGTGTGTGTGTTTTGTTGTGATATTGCCAGTATTCACTTCTCTCACTATGGGGATACTGTTATTTGCAGCTGTGCTGCTGCTGTGCTTATCTGATTCCCGGCTGATAAGATATGTTTGCATGTGTGTGTCTGTGCGAGAAACATTTCAGTATGCCCTTAAGCAACTGTGCAAGTGATTGGTTAGTTGGAATGACAGATCTGTGTTTCATTGCTGTGGGCACTGCTCCCAGAGAACAGAGAGAGACTGTGTGTGTGTGTGTGTGTGTGTGTGTGTGTGTGTGTGTGTGTGTGTGTGTGTGTGTGCGTGCACCATGTTGGAGAGATAAAAGCAAGCGGCCTTATTCTGGACACTCCTGTCTGGTTTGCCTTTCATTCCCTCAGAGAGAAACTCTCACATCATTACTGGTTTGAATGTTACCGTGCATTTATAGAAACAGTCGATGTCTAGCTGTAGTCAGGTAAAATACTCAGTATTCATCTTACACACAGTACTGGCACAACACCGTCCAGTAACAATAAATCACAACCACAATACAAATATTTTGCCCAACTGTGCAAGCACAACTTTACATATGCAGTATGGTTAAAATACAAAACAACTGGCAAATAACATTACCAGCTCAGCTATGCTAACAACGTTAGCAGGCATATAAGCTCATGCTCATTACATTATGGGCTTTAAACACATGTTTATACACTCACTCACTCGGTTAGTCAACTGCTCTCTATAGATATTGGTTGTTTTTTTGCTGTTTAGCTTTTGAAAAAGCTGCACTGTGTTGCGGTGGCACGTCAACTCCTCGTGCGACGCTAACACAAGTTCACCACAGCATAACAGGTTTGTTTGTTCTGTTGATTTAAGCTTTGTGTTTCATTTTGGCCACATTACCCCTGCCAGGTTTGTGCTGCTGGCTGTGTCGGTAACTTGTATAAATACCAAATGTTTCTCCCGTTGTTCCTTTCAGTTTGTCTTAGAAGGGAGATTAAAGGGACTTTTTTTTTTTTGCATCCATTCAGAAGTCTGTCTGCCCACAGCAGAATTTGAAAATAAATCATCTACACTGAAAGTCATTATGCGCTGTGGGTTTACATTGTTGCCATCATGTGGCTCAGTGTTTTCTCTAAACCTCTCTAAATAGAGGTATTTGTGAGCACAATTGGAAAAGACAGCGTCAATCCAACTGTGGGTAGCGGCTAAAACCCAGGAGGCTGCAGCGTACCCAACCGCATCTTCATTTCAGGTGACTCCAGACGTGAGATTTTCATTGTGTGCTGTCCAGTGGCCTCTACGATCTCCACTAGCTCTCTAACCCTGCAGAAACAGCACCACCCTCTCACACGCTCGGCATCAACACATTTTACTCTCGGCCTGCTCTCCCACACCTGACTCCCAGACTCAACCAGTTCCTCCAGCAGCCACATATCTCTCTTCCTGTCAACAGCTAATTGGTTGACCCCTCCGGGCATCCTGAGTCACACCACACTACCGTTAATTGGCTAATTTGCACTCTGCCATTGACATCATCTGCTAGACAGATAGATAGATATAGTAAATGTGTTAATAAGGGAGTTTGTATTTTTTTTTCCCTTTGTGCCTTTGCCTCTTCAGTGGTATCACACGTCCATTTTGAAGCAACTAGCTACACAAAGCTGCACACAGGTGGGAGGAAGAAAAAAAAAATCTCTAGCACAACATAAATATTATTCGGAGTTTCTGGGAAGCATTTCTCTCATGTCGATGGAATTGCTCTCTTGAATCTTTGCCAGCACACTTTCTCCACCACCAGCACCACCTCTCCTCCCCCTTTTCCTTCGCTCCCCCCCCTTTGCTCTCTCTCTCCCCGTCACCTCAGAACAAGTCTTAATTTGTCGGGAATATTACTGCCCTGTGCTGACATTCACCGGGCTGCGGCTTATGGGAAAAGAGACCAGCTGCGATTTGATTGGTTCGCAGGAGATGTGCAGGCACTCAAACCTCTCCCGAGTTTGGCTTGTTTAAACACACACACACACACACACACACACTCTTCGTGCTGCCCTTGGCATTCAAAACTGTCAGGTGGAATTCTTCAACAAGTGCAGTCAGACTCGTTCTAGTTTTTACAGCACCGGGAGGAGCTGGAAAGGTTGGGATGAATGATTGCTCGTTGCTGAAGGCTGAACACGCCTCATAGTTACTCAGCGTAGGCCTTAAAGGGACACGTGCTCACGCTGCAGGATGCACAGAACTGCACAGCCTCCAACACACCCTCATCTATGAGAAATTTAGGTTTTGAGGACCTGCGCTGAGCACAAAGGGATATATGCTGTCTATGTTTTACAGGTTTATGTTTGGATAGGCATATGATTTGTGCGAAGAGTGCTTCAGGGGAGTGTACAGACGTATGTGTGTGTGTGTGTGTTTGAACTGAGACGGTCTGTTTTCTGTAAGAGGGAGAGCAGGCCTTGGCTTCCACTAACCAGCACTATACAACCACCATGAGAGAAGTAATCCAACCTTCTCTCTCTTTCTCTCACTCCCTCATCCCGGCTCTCTTAGTTCTCTCTCTCTCTGTCTCTCTGTCTCTCTGTCCCCTCTTTCCTCCCTCTCTCTTCCCCAGGCCTCTCTTATGAAGTGAGAAGCCAAACACAGGCCCAGAGAGCCTGATCAGGCTCCTTCTATATCGATTGACTTTATTTATGTGTTTGTTTATTTATTTAAAAGGCCTTGAACCCCTCTGTCCCAAAGGCGTACTTGCGTGCCACACACACGTACACAAACACACACACACATTCATACGCACAGTCTCTCTCTGTCTCCCTTACTAGACTGTATACACACAGACACACACACATTCCCGCTGTGCTCCTGTGTTTAGCTGGGTTTTTGCAGTGTCACTGCCAGGTGTAGTGTGTGTCGTCAATGCAGATACTAGGCATGCTATTAGCTCAAATGTACATGCTAATATAAATGTATAACTTAAATTTGAAGTTAAATGAACAACTAACTAGTTTTTTATTGACCAGAATAATTTTTCCACTTTTCTTAGCAAACGTATTCAACTGTGTAAATGGAGTTTGCAATCACAGTATATACACAGTATCACAGTATCACAGTATGCAGGCAATTCTTGTCATGCAGTTCTTAAACTGTGTTTCTGTTTGTGTGTGTGTGTGTGTGTGTGTGTGTGTGTGTATGTTTTGTGTTCACATATTCAGATTGTCCATCAACTGTGAGACCACAGGTCTGACTTCTTCCTGCTCTGTGATTGAGGTTGAACATTTGGCACAGTAACGTATGGAGATGTCCAACACCACCTGCCTCTCTGACATGATTAACGACTTGATCAACTTTCAACATATTAAAATCTGATCTCTGTCTGTTTGTTATCGGCGTGTCACCACAGTCAGTTCCTCGTTATATTTTCGTGACACACAGCAGATGGAATGTGGGTGTGTTTGAATGTTAGTGTGTGTGTATGTGTGTGCTTGCTTGTATGAATTTGGCAAGTGAATCCAGCTTGCAGCCCTGTTGCATTAGCAGGTAATAAATGTGGACTTAGACTCAAGGCTTTGCTCTGCCTGGCCGGTCTGTATGATTTTGAAAAAACCCCCCAAAAAAACAAGTGTGTCTGTGTGTGTCTGTGTGTGTCTGTGTGTGTCTGTGTGTGTGTCTGTCTGTGTCTGTCTGTGTGTGTCTCTGTGTGTCTGTGTGTGTCCGTCTGTCTGTCTGTCTGTGTTCACATAACCCTATAGTGATTCTACACTTTGACTGGTTGCTGATAACTTCACCATCTGACTCCCATCTGCTTTATTTTAAACGCTCTCCTCTCCTACAGTGCAAAGAAATGCTGAGACTGAAGAACTACGACTGTAAAAGACTCTAATAGGATAAAAGAGCAAGAGGTTAACTAGACAGTAAAACTGTTGCTCTGATCTCAGTCTCAACTCTTTAGTGAATCTGGATTTCTCAAAAGTATACTTTAATGTTTCAAAAGGAGCCATTGCTTATTTTATTTTTAAAATAAATTGAATTTGAGGGAGTACACGTGGTCTCATTTGAAATGGTGCATTTGGTGAATTCCAAATTCACGGGTTCAGGAGGTTTTGCCAAATGCTTTTGGAATGGTCAATCGGTATCAAGCACTAACGGAGGCTCCAGCAGACATTTCTGGCCCCTTATTTTTTCTCTTTTGCTCATTTTGCTCCACATCTGGTGGCAAGAATGCAGCAGAATGAGTGTTGGATTCAAGATTTCACCACAGTGTTTTGACTGAGTTAAAGTGTGACTAGTGGTTTGTAGAATACCGTTATTTGTTTCAGGGATTTCATAATATCGCTATAAAATATGGGAGGGTGTCTTGCACTGTCTTTGTAATTACAGTAAACAATGTCATCGAAGTTATACTGGCGTTTGCAAAATGCGTTTTACAGAAATGTCTGCTTATGTGGGTAAAATTCCTGAGGGGGAAAAAAAAAACTGTATGTCTCTGGTTTCCACAAGTCAGCATCACAGCCAAAATAAGATTAATCAGAATGATTTCAGTGTGCCTTTGAGAATGCCTGTCAGCTATCCACTGTGTGAAATGATACGCTTTCAGTGTTTTTAGCGCATGCCATAAGTGATAATTCACAACAAAGTTTTCTGATTTGCAAAATGACTCCTCTGGGTCTTTTATTATCTGTATCAGGACACAGTTTTTACTTACTGCAGTGAATTGGAAGGCTGCACTCATCTAATCATCTATTTTTAGCGACAGTACGGCTGTAGCGATAGCAGCGTTTGATCAGTCGGTCAATCAGTCTACTTTATTGTAGACTGTTGAATGGGTTAGAATGAAATTTGCTACAGATACCCATGATGCCCAAATGATGAAATCTCAAAGTTTTTTTATATATTTAGGGAAGCTTCAGTGAGAAGCAGGCTCTCGTCTGCAGGAAGGTCCAGATCATGTCCACATAGTTACACAACCAGAGTGTTATCCACTGACCCCTGAGCAGCTCCACTGGAGCAGTTAAGGTTAAGAGCCTTTCTCATGGGACCTCAGTGATGAGGGACAGGATAAGCACAGTTTTTTTTACTTATCCAGTGAAGTACATCAACAACATCAACAGAATGGATTGGCACAAAATGTTGTACAGATATTCATGTTTTCCTAGACAGTGAGTCCTAATGACTTTAGGGATCCCCCTCTAAGCACCGCCATGAGGTTGACATTTGTTGTTTACAGTGAAATGTCTTGACAACCTCTGGCTAGATGACCATGACATTTGATAGACATGCCCCCTTCAGGCTGAATTGTAACGTAACATACGTGTGCCCTCGATTTTCCTCTACTGCCACCATCAGATCAAAATGAGAGTTTTTCTTTGTTTTATGACCAAATACCTGCAAAAGTAATGGCACTCCGATCAGCCTGATATTTACTTTGTATTTGCGCTGATTAGCAAACGTTAACATAGTACACATAACATCTACTAAACAACAAGAAGAATATTAGCATGTTGTAGTAGCAGCATCACAGAGCTGCTTAGCATGGCTGTAGACTCTATTTTATCTGACACCTGCCAGCAAATTAGTTTGCACGGTACCGTTCAGATGATATAATGCTGTATCGTCTTATTACTCTGAACACTCAGACTTAGATCAATCAGTGCGTTTGATTGGAAAGAATCTGAATTTCGGTTTTCTGTTGTTGGTTTTGGAAAGCCATTTCTCAGTAGCAGTAAGTAGATGTTTCAAAGTAGGAACGCGGCAAACATTTTAAGGTACTTTTTGGAAAGAAATCTATTGGAAATGATGAATTATTTTATGTCGTCTCTCATCTGTTGGTTTGGCCGTCTATACATTTGTCTACTTGTCTCTCTGTCTTATCCATCTTCAGTATCCATCTTCTCTACTCTTTCTCTCTCCTGAATACTCATCAGTATGCACAGGCTGCAGTATGACCTATTAAAAGTCATTTGTCAAATTGCAGCCAACTGGCTTGCCTGCAATCAGGCTCAATGTGAATATATTTTGACATGTGTTTTTCCTGCCCTCTGCTGAGCGCCTAAGGACCTGTGACAGCCCGAAGCCTCTCTGAATACTAATAAAGTTAGCGCTAATACAGTTGGCAAGGACGCATATACATACACACACACACACACACACACTGGAACACACTCACCAGAATGACACAGCAGACATCTCCATATTTGTATAATATAGTACCTGACAGTCACAGCAAGTGGCACTGTCATCTTTGATCATTTACAAAATGTGTCAGCTGCTCTTCAAAACACACACACACACACACACATACATAAGCTTAAATATGATTAAGCACTTTGACATATTCATACAAAATTGCAAGACACACACATGCAGGATAGCAGGTCTGTGAGAGAGCCGGTCATGTGTTTCCCAGCAGTGGAATCCTGTCCCTGGAGACGAGCTGGATGACACAGATGTTTGTGGGCTTTGGGAGCAGATGCTGCTGAGCTCTTGGAACAAAGTTCTTATTTTGTAGCCAAGTAGCAGAGCCAAAGTTTGGCACGATTTCCACAAAAAAAAAAAAAAAAAAAAAATAGAATTATGACAGTGGAAGTCCTGCTTCGGAGATGACCAGTTGTGATTATTTGTATGTTAGGATTTTACTTTTAAGCAGAGCATGAGCAGAGCAAGAGAAGGGTGGAGAAGATGGTAGATGGAGAGAACTGGATGGAGGTCTTGAAGGACGGTGCAGAGGGAAGATGTAGTTTAGCCAGATGTACAGTAGGAGAATGCCAGAAATTACAGGGTAGACACTAGAAATAGAAAAAAGGAACACAAGTTTGAGCAGAGGATTTGATTATGGCCTGCTGAACCATTTCAGTAAAGCTTTAGTTCAGAAATAGAGTGATACAATACAGAGATTTGTGAATTTGAGGGCTCAACTGACATCAAAAACACAGTTTTTAATATTGAGTATTTACAACTCTGGGACGTTACCATGGCGGCAACAATTTCCTCTTTGGTCCGAACAGTAGCGAGGTAAATGGTAGAAATGCTCTATTGATGTTACAAAGTAATCACCAGGAATGTGTGCTTGCTTATGTGTGATTTGGTCAACACAGCCTCTTGCTGGGTGACATCATGTTGCAGCAATGTTGCTCCATCGTTTTGCCAGAGCCCTCTGGGTTGGCACTGCCTGGTTGCTAAAGAAAAAAAAATCAGGTGATCACCAAAGTCATTAGGATTTTTTTTTTCCTCTGGGATCATTAATGTCTGGAGCACTTTTTAAATGGCAATCCATCTAATAGTTGTTGAGATATTTTAGACTAGACCAAATGTGTGCGTGTGTATCAGTATTTTTGTCACGGGACAGGTCATGTTCGCAGATTTCAACAACGTGTTAACCGCACTGGGTGTGTTCGTTTCTCCGGCCATAGTTCTGATTTGGTTGCTGCTCATATGGCCATAGAAGCAGAGTGATTGACTCAAGCTGGAGTTGAGTGAGCTTGTGAAGTTTTGGCAGGAAGCGGAAAACCTCAGTCATTTTCGATGGACATAAACATCACTGCTGCTCTGCCTTCAGTGTAGTGTTTTCATCTGCTAGCTAGCTGATCCTTTTAAATAACGGCTACAGCACATGTTTTACTTTGTATAAAATGAAAAAAACAAACAGATGTTGTTTACACCCTGATGATGCAGACAGTTATCTATCCTGTTGTTATTAATGGGATTTATAAAGTCCCCTCTCTCTCTTTTTAATATACAGTTAACATAATGACACTGGATTTATTGATCACCATTCAAAAATACACAGGCTTTGGAAGTTTGACTTGGCGTCATTGTACTGAATAGGCCGTAGTAGCTGGAGCATTATATAAGAGGCAGTGGGACGAGACGGAGTCAGCAGTTAGCACCATAAAGCAGCAGGATTTTATGCTTCCTGGCTGCCTTCATGCTAGCCTAGCGTAGCACGGCCCTGGCTGTCTGGATGGCTGTGTACTAGTCTACCATGACATAGCTGAGGTCTAAATGTGCCCTCAACACTTGTACCAGACTTCTCTGTTACTAGAATATCAAAAACATGCAGATCGCCCACTGGCTCGTAAATTGGACAAAGTGTCCTCTCTTGACTTGAGGTTTAGCACCTGCAACCAGTTATAGCCAGTCAGCCTGTTAAAGTGTCCTTCAGCAATGCACCGAGCTTCCAACCTAAGCTGTCAAAGATGTGCATGATGCCTGAGAGAGCACGGTCAGTGCGGTCCACATCTTGTTGTGGACAGTAATACACAAAAAAAAGCATTCAGTGTTCTCTTGTGCCCTATGGATGAAGGCATTGCTAAGAGTGCAGACTGCTTCGTTCCTGTTATAACTACATTAAATGTTATTTTTACGATGCCAATTTAAATGCATCTGCTGGTTGGAGAGTGTTTAATTAGAATATTTTATTGACGTATTAAGTGTATTATTCATATGGCACATCTGTGTGCTTCATTTGATCTTTAAAACTACAAGGACAGGAAGGATATATATATGCGTTGTTCTTTCTATCTGGTGCATTGCTGATACACACGTCTATCTCCAAGGTTATCTCGCCACAAACATAAAAAAAAAAAGAAAAAAAAAACAAAACCTTGCTTCTTTGGGCTGTTTTGAGAAATCTTTTTGCTTTTTTTAGTGCAAGTCAGAGCAGTGACACAAGAGTTGCAGTTGTGGTCAACATTCAGCAGCCTGTCGCTGATGAATGGGTAGCACTTTGCACGCATTGCTCAGCTAGTTAGACGAGATTTGGATTTTTTTTTTTGGATGATTGCAGTTAATATTGATGTTCTGGTCTGACTGAGAGGAGGAGAAAAAAGGATGGAAGTAGAAACGGATTACATGTCAAGTCCCCACTTCACTCTTCGCTTTTCATACAACAATTTTATTCCAGCTCTCACCTCCTTCCATCAATACACCACCGTGGTATAGCTTGTTGATATGAAACAATTAAAGAGCAACACTACGGCTCAGTATCTACTCATTATTATTATTATTATTATTATTTGGTTTTAAAATTCAAATAAACGAACACACACAGCTAGATCCTGTCATATGTCACGTCTAGTCAGGTTCATACATGTTTCGTGTGTGTGTGTGTTCGCATGTGTGTGACCTCAACTCTCCCTCAACCTCCCTGTGAATGGCTTATCAATTTTAATCAGACCACATGTGGTTTTCAGACGTTCCATCTCTGCCAGCTAACACACACACACACACACACACACACACACACGCAGACACATTGATACACCACATGCACAGTGTGCCAGGGGTGTCAAACCGGGTCATAAATCATTGGTGGATCAGTCTTTCCAGATTGTCTGCACAATGCATCTGTCTTTCTCTTTCTCCTTATTTGCATTTTTTGCAGTGGTTCAAAATCCCCTACACACGTTTGTGCACATTAAATGAAACGTTAATTTTTTTATTACTTTTTTATAACCTTTACTTTGCTTTATCCGGCTAGCTACATTTGAAGCCCGTTTAGTTTAATAAACTAACATTGCATATAAGTGTTACCACAATATGTTCTGTTTACATGTAGTAACAGTGGCTGTTACCACAACACCCCCCTTCAGTCGCTCTCTCCCTGGCCTGGAAAAAAGCAGAACTCATTGGGGTGGTAATAAAAGACAGGTGTGCTTTTATTCCTTTTGGAAGCTCACTCTCATCTCTCCACAAAACAGAGGTGCACTCGCTCTTCATTGTATAACACTTCACATGCAGGGAGCTGCATACCAGACCTACATCAAACAAAGTTTTTAGATCATCTCAACGGACTGAGAAAATGTGCTTCTGTGTGCCCGGATAGTCCAGGTGGGCACGAAGAGTTTCCACTGGAACATTTCTGTTGACGGGACTGAACGCAAAAATACACAAAAGAAATTTAATTCTGATGTATTTTTAGATCGATGGTCAAAGCAAATTCATGAGATTTCACGGTTCACTATTGGATTTATTAGTCTTGTTTTGATGTCTGTAATATCGACACCTCGACTAGACTTGTTTGGCAACGGCCCATCTTTCTGGCAGTGGGCTGTCATGCATTTGAACTGAACTGGTTCTGTATGAGAGAGAACAACAACATTTAGTGTGAGAACTCTTACAAAATGAAAAAGCAGCTTATCGTAGCTAACTTAGCATAAAGACTGATAACCGAGGGAAATGGCTAGCCTGTGTTTGAAACGTATACAAATCTGCCTACCACTAATTAATAATCAGTTATATGTCTGTTGTTTAAACCATACACAAACCGCGGCCAGTTTCCCCATTTCCAGTGTCTATGCTAAGCTAGGCTAACCACCTCCCGACTCAAGTTTCATATTTAAGTGTGAAACTAATCCTTTAAATACTGGCAGCTTTTACATTAGTCTCACATTAGGCCCTCCCTGCAGTTATATTGAGACTATTGGTACAGACAGCTCCGGCTGGTGGTGGTGTGGTGGGTACGTGTGGTGCGTGATTTTGGCTTGTCCATTTTTAGTCTAGCAGCAGGTCACAAACTTTCTCATATTATCCCTAAACACTACCCTAAAGTACGTTTTTCATGTCAAAAGTTGCTGTAAATATACTTTATGCCGCTTCCTCTTTGCTGAGAACACGAAGGGACGGTTGGAGGTTTGGCCGACGTGCCCGTTTTGTTTTGGTCTGAGACGCTGGTGCTCTAGTGCGACATCTAGTGGCGCCGAATGTCATATGTAGAGCCTTTTTAACAAGTCTTATATTCGGGACTCGGGGAGCAAATGCAGCAGATACCCTTTAAGTTAATCAACTTCAGATTGAGTGTTTATATGAGGTCATTTCATTTGAAGTAAGTTCTTAATAAGCTCATTAAGTTGCATAAACACAGTTAATTTATTGTCTGACTCACAGTTGGATCAATGTTTTTTTTTTACTGACGTGCTAACATAGTATGAATGGCACATGTTGGAAGGAGGCGGCACAGATGGATGAATGATCGCTGTGATCAAAGACTGATGACACAACTCAGTGTCACTTTATTTATTTCCTTTTCCAGGTTTGTTTTTGTTCCCTCTCTTCCGTTGTGTGTGTGTGTGTGTGTGTGTGTGCGCAAGATGTCTCTGAAATATGTGTGCCATTGTGAATTAGTGTTTTTGTAAATCTTTTCTGTATGTGTCTGTTTATATTAAATATTCCCATTTCTGTGCATGTGTCTGGATGCCGTTGTGAGTGTGTGTGCACTTGTGTGTGTATGTGTGGTCTGTGTGTCACTTGCCCCTTGCCTTGGCATTGGCATTGATTTCCTCCCGCTATAACTACGTGTGTGATCCGATTTAGTGTTTCCAGTAGCAACACTCGCGCTCCAACCATCTCTCCAGTGCCTCCTTCTATACTGCTATTCCTCTTTCCAAGTTTTCATCCATCCATCCATCCATCCATCCATCCATCCATCCATCCATCCATCCATCCATTCAGTACTGCCAGACCACAGCCCGTCTCATTCATTAATCATCAGCAGTGAGAAGGAACAAGGGAGCAGTCAGATGAGAGAGAGGAAACGGAGAAAGGTGGCAAGAATGACAAGTGCAGGAGATTGGAGGTTAAAGATGAAACTTGAACCTCTAAAAAAAAAAAAGATTTAATTAAAACTGTGTGTGCTTGTTTGTTTTTTTTCAGATCCCGTTCTCACTGGTGCAGTTTCCACTTTGGGAATATTTAAAGGTAAGTTTTATATCTTTTTATACACAGTATGTTTTGTCTAGTTGACTTTATTCCCTGTCTGCATTTATTATCCATCTATTTTATCCTGTCTTATCCCTCCACTCTCCCCAACTATTCCACCATTACTCAGTGCCATTATTTACAGTAATTACTCTGCGATAAATCCGTTGTAAAGTTATAATAGTGTGCTTACTGTGTGACACATTTACAGCAGGCTCACCCTCTGCATTACCTTGTATCATTGTGGCAGGAGAAAATGGGACGTCACGGCCCGGTTTAATGGGTTGTCACGACTACCATCAAACCAGCCTTCAATTTATCACTAGCTCTGACCATATCCAGTCTGTATAACTGTCTTTTTCTAGCTTTCTTTTTTTTAAATCTCTCTCTCTTAATGTCTTCCTCTCTCCCATGTCTCACCCCTCTGTCTTTTCACTGTGTGGCCCTGAACACATTAAAAGCCGTTTCTCTTTAAAAAGACGGCGATTTGTTGGAGTGACATCATGTCTCAAGGGCGCGAGAGGCGGACAGTCAAACATTCCATCAATGTTAGGAGCTAACGGCTGAGCTAAGATGAACAATACGCTGCACAGCTGTGTGTGCGTGTCTCTGTGTGTGTACATATATATATGTGTGTGTGTCTGTGCATTTGTGAGATTTAGATTTTGTCATCCACAAGTGTCTCTTTGTCCCTCAGTCAAAGGCCCCCTCTCTCCAGGCCATCTGGACATGTCCGTTGGCGGATAGCTGAACTGCTGGAATCTGGACTCCTCTCCTCTCCTCTCCTCTCCTCTCCTCTCCTCTCCTCTCCTCTCCTCTCCTCTCCTCTCCTCTCCTCTCCTCTCCTCTCCTCTCCTCTCCTCTCCTCTCCTCTCCTCTCCTCTCCTCTCCTCTCCTCTCCTCTCCTCTCCTCTCCTCTCCTCTCCTCTCCTCTCCTCTCCTCTCCTCTCCTCTCCTCTCCTCTCTCCTCTCCTCTCCTCTCTCCTCTCTCCTCTCCTGCTCTGAATAGCTAATGAGCCGTGGAAGGAGAAGAAAAAGTAACTACTTGTGAGCAAATATGGTTTTTACTGCCATTCCTTTAGAGTGACCACCGGGCAGTTTAGAGGCTTTCATAAACAAGGAATAATCACAATTTAGTTTGGGGAAAAAATGCCAGAGCAAAGGAATTTGAGAAGGTGTCTGTGTGTGGCATGATCTTGCATCTGCTCTGCGGGATGGTAATATGCTGCGTTATGGCCTTTTTCTTTCTGTTTCACACCGAGACAACACAGCTGTCAGTGAGAGAAACAAAAAGAGAGAAAACCAACCAACAGATGACTGTTGGAAGAGGAGTAAGCAGCTAAATCCTTTCATGAAGAGCATTAAGTTCAACATGTCCTTGGATTTCTGGGATGTCACGCAGAGTCATATTGCAGGCAAAAAAAAAGAAAAGGGATTTTTTTTTTTTAATTCATCAAGAAAGTCACAGGATACGTGAGAATGGTGAGATTTAAAGTGGTTTTCACACTATACTTCAATATCCATGTGGATTATTCACACAATTTTTTCACACATTTCATAATATTGTGGTTTTCACTCAGTTGCCCCCCCCCACCCCCCAACAGTAATCCCAACTGTTCTGACCTCAAAAACAACATGAGCAAAACAGGAGGGTGTAACACTTTTAGGTTACGATTGAACACCAAGAGAGAGCCACAAGAAATTCAAGGAATTCTGTGTCAAATGCATGATGGGAACTCCAATTAAACAGAAGAGATGCGCTCACAAACGCAGCCTCCCATACGCGAAAAAGTACACACACAAAGAAACACGTATGTGATGTGCTGACACTCGCATGCAGACAGACCTACCGCCTCTTTTCCTGTGAGAAGTCACCCAGGTGCAGAGTCTGATCCTGACACAAGGGTTCAAAGGTCAAAAAGTTTGTTTTCCCAGGTTTAGCCCTTATTATTTATTCATGGAGCAGAGAGGAAGGGAGGGAGAGACTTTGAGAGAGAGAGAGAGGAATCCCCCAGCGCCAGGCCTTTGATGTTGAAAACAAAATCTCCTTTTTAATCTGCCATCTAATGAAATACACATTACACTTCCTGAGCTCGCAACCAACTATACGTCTGCTCTTCTCTCTTCTGTGTTTTATTGTGTGTGTGTGTGTTTTTGTGTTTACTTGTTTGCGTTTGCATGTGTTGTGCACGCACACATGGTTTTTGTGATGTCCACATTGTGTGAGATAGGAGGAGAAAGAGATAACATGCAACAGATTAAAACTCACGGGGGGGAATGGACAAAGAAAATATTAGTAATCGCTCCATGCTGTTGCTCAATTGCTCTTCCCGAGAAGTAATCATACCTCGCAGCGCCCGAGGCAGCGCAGCTGTCCACATGCGTTTATACAAAGACTAACCTTGCATAGTCAGTCTCTTCATCGTTTTGCTGGAACTAGTAGGGGGAGAAAAAAAAAGAGATGGCCTCCCTTCCCATCCTGTTCACTCTGAAAACAAAAACATCAGGTGGTTTCACTCAGTAGCCGGTTGCATTATGGCAAGCAAATCCTGTGATGTGACGTCAGGGTTTTTTAGACACAAAAAGCACTATGAAAAACGTTCCTATAATTTTACATATTCATGATGTGGAATTATCGTTTTCAGTTTAATGTCTACAGTCTACTGCATCTCATGGTCAATTCATACAGAAGTTAATTTTTCAAATGCCAGAATAATTACATAATGCAATGTCCATACATTAGCAGACAGTATATTTGTTAAGTATATATCTTTATATTTGTTTTTAAGATGTGCTGCATGAAAGTAAATATTTGTCAACCTGAGTTGATTTAAGACTGCACTACAGTCTACCTTCATGATACATGTAATTTTATATTAGTATATTGTAATAGAGTATATTTTATCTACAAGTCTGTTTATGGATATATAAACTAAATTTGAATTTTTTGGTTGATTTAGCCAAAAACAGAAGTATTTACACTAAAGTATAGATTATTGACCTCAGAGTGGAACCGAGGCTGTTATGTTCACATGCTATGCGTCTTGAGCATTAAGCTACCAGGACGCTCCAGTATGTTAATGTAAACAAAGTAAAAATGTGTTAACCATCAAACTGGTTCCTTCTCATGATTGGTACAACTTTGATTATTTCTGACCTACTTCAACATGATGGCATCCAGACAAAATGTGTAAAGACTTAATTTGATACAGTGGGAGCGCTGCAGCATATTCTTTTACCTCCCTCTTGTCCTATCCCAGTTCTTGAGAAACGAGAAGCATGTCATCACTGGGGAGAAAATGAAACGCAAAAATAGCCGGACAGCCCGGTTCCCAAGCTGTGGGCCTGGACCCCAGGCCAGACCAAGGTTCACAATGTGTTTTCAATGTGTCTGATATCTACTAACTAACAATCTTCTCTCTCTTTGTCTCCCTCTTTCTTTCTCTTGCTCTTTCATCATTCCCCTCTATCGTCAACTCTCTCTCTCTGTCTCTCTCTCTGTCTCTCTTTCTTTCTCTCTCTCTCTCTCTCTCTCTCTCTCTCTCTCTTTTTCTCCCAGACTCTGTGGTCGCGGAGGCAAGGTCACACGCTCTACTCTTGGCAGGCAGCAGTGTGCGGAGCTTTTGCAGGTGCAAGGGATTATATGCCGCTTTGGGAAGAGGGAGTGGGGGGTGGTAGGAGGAAGGGAGGGATGGATGGATACATGGATAGGTGAATAGATGGCCAAGAGGGCAGGACAAGTTTACCCAAAACCACATTCTTGCAGGATTCCGTAAAGGTGAACCCAGCTGGCAAATCACATCCTCACCTGCACAGCAGATCTGCACAACAAAAGATGGCAACTGAGAGAGACGAGCAAGCAATTTCTTTCTTTGTCTCCAACGTTGTTTCCAAACAGTCTTACACTGGAAAGCTTCAATACAGTGATTCTGCATTGTCTCCACGGCAGAAAAGTCTCGTTATTACTGTTCTCAAACGTTTCAGCTAATGAAAATCATACCATAACAGACTTTATGGTTCTGTTTTAGCCTGGGATGAGTATCAGGGGAGGAGAGAGGATGGATGAGAGGGGCCGGTTACTGGGTATGGGCCCCAGCAGCTGTGCGACCTCATAAGCACTGGGGCCTGAAGTACTGAAGTAGTTTCAGAAAGAGTTAGAGGGAAAAAGGCACAGGAAAGGAGTTAAAGATGGGAAGGGAGTGGGCTAAAAATCAAGACGGCGAGGAAAGGAAAGAACAGCCACCAGAGAGATGAAAGAGAGAGATACACACTCGGTACAGTGAGAAAGTGAATACATTTGAGTGTAGATTTTGCAATCTTGTTGATCATAAACTATGTTCGGAGATGAACAGTAATAGTATTACTAGTAGTATTTGCAAGAAGTTCCAGCAGCACAAACACTCTTGTTAACCATCAAGTCATGTTTTAATAACTTATTGTTTCGGACTCTGGTATGGTTGCCGTTGTAAAGTAAACAAACTAATCATCATTTTACTGGCATTTACGGCAATTCAGGAGAGACAAGCTAATGTTCAGGACACATCATCAAAATGCTAAATTTAGTCTCCAATGTCATGATTATCTGCTCTGTAAAGACTTCTACGTGCTTTCTCTGCTACAGCAGCTTTAGATGCATGCAAATAAAACACAGCACTTATTATTCAAAGACTCTGATTAACCACATAAGAATATAGCACTTTATTCTACATGGTGCCATGCTAAACCTTTTCTTGATGTAATGACAAAGACAGACGAGTGTTTTCACTAAATCTGGTCGATCAGGCCTCTTCTCAGAGGTGTGTAGGTGTGTGGATTTCCCTCACTGCTATTGCACCTGTTAAGGTGAAACAGGTTACAGCACGTCTTACACTTATCATTCATATTAGTATATATTATAGTTCCTCCAAACTTTAACAGAGGCCTAATCAGCTCGATAAATGCAAACATCTGTGTGGATGTTTGTTTGATCCAATTTGACCTCGTTTTACCTCAATTAATTGCATATAATTGGATACTTGATTATGTTTTTGTGATGAGAACTTGGGTATAATTGAGGCTGTTTGTGCTTTGGGATCTTGTTTAATGCCTTCAGGAAAATCAGGTTGCCTAAAGATTAAAGTTGATGGAGAGTCAGTGTCAGAGGATAGACTTAACAAATGAAAAAACAACATATACAAACAAACAAGTACATATCTGTGTATATATAGAGAGCTTAGAAAAAATCCAGTCATGGACATTTGTTTTGTGCTCTACAATGTTACCAGAGAGAATAAGATACATCTAGAAGTATGTAGCAACATTGCATGTTCCTTCAATAATGTAGCTCTGAATAAAAAATGTGTCACATCATCTATCTTTCCGTACAATCTTCCCCATTTTTTTGTGATGAAAAAAGCTGAACCACAATCAAAATCCACATTACAGGGGAAAAAAAAGAACACTTCCGCAGACCGGTCCATGGAGCAGTTGTTGGACGGTTATAGCTTTCAGTCCATAACTCTTGTAACGCTACTATGTGCCAGACAGGAAGACAGGAAGATTGAGGTTAGCTCCTCTCGGGGGTGATGGAGAGATGGAGGTAGAGGGGTGTGTGGGGATGCCGGGGGTGTGGGTGGGGGGGTTTAAGTACACAGCACCCCAAGGAGCTGAGACGTGGCCTAGTGCCGCCCCACCTGGACTCACTCCATGCTGGGAAAAAGAGAGCGAGAGAGGAAGGAATTAGAATAGAAGAGAAAGAGGACAGGAGATGTGGATCAATGGCTGGCAGAGTGACACAGATTAAACAGGTTTAAAGATCTTATGAGATATGGAATGACATGGTGGGTGTCTGTCAGCAAAAGAAACAAAAAAAAACACGATTTGTGTTGTTAAATAAAGGCTGTTTCTTCTCAGATTAGCTAGGTTGAGCATTTTGGATATAAACAGTACATAGATGTCAGAAGGAGTCAAAAGGAGTAGAGGGGGTAAAAGGGGGCAAGGGTGTAGTAGAGTGGGTTGGACGGGAGGTTTGGGGTGGGGGGTGAGGGGGGGGTCTAGGAATCAAGTTCACGTCCCGTCGAGACCGAGCTGCATCCAAGTGGGATCCTCAAGTTTCAGTCACTTCCCCTTACATTGCTCTTCACACACTCTCTTAATCTGCCTGACACTAAATGCTCACACAGGCGCGTTTAATCATCCCAAATATCTCCACCAGTACCCTGCACTGACTTACGACTTGCCCCCATTTGAACCTCCACAGAGAAAACGGCCGAGACCGAGACATGATTACATCACCGACTGATTTGCACCTAACCTTTCATCACATCACATGGTTTCACCGGGCCAAATTTAGATCCTCAAATTCGGCACTCTGTGTGTTAAGATTTATTGGGATAGTGCATCCTTTTAGTGCTCTCCAAGAATATTACAAAACAGCTTACAGTAAGATAGCTGTGTCTTGTTATCCTCAGTGATGTTTGAGTTTTATCCACCCAGGAATGATGGGAAAAAAATTAAAATCTACTCTTATAATCGGCCAGCATTTACTTGTAAAATGTAACAGTGTTTTCCTGTATCCTCAGCTCAGTCACATTGCTCCTCGGTGGCCCATATGCATGTGTTTACCAAGAACAGTTGCTATGTTTGCGGCAAAGTCACACACACACACACACACACACACTGTGGCTCTGTGGGAACACCTCTGGATAGTATGGCCCATCCAGCTTCCAACTTGGAGGGATGGAGGGAAGTTGGGGTGTAACTACTCAATAAACCTCATAGGCTGCTGTGTGTGTGTGTGTGTGTGCGTGTGTGTGTCTGTGTGTGTGTGTGTGGGGGGGGGGGGTACTTGTGGTTCATGAATATGTATGTATTTGAGTAAGTGACTGGTGTGTTTATGTGTGTTAGAACATATCCAAATGTGTCTTTCTGCATATTCGTGCATCCAAGCATGTGTGTATTTGTATGTGTGTGTGTATGTGTGTGTGTGTGGGACAGTGTGGGTTGGATGAGGCAGTGGAAAGGGGGTGTGGTGGTAGGAGTCTGGTTTTTGTGGTCTAATAATGGGGAAGGTCCCGGATGGGGAATATTATCATTTTTATGACCTTAATGGAGCAGGGAGCCAGGAGTTCCACTGTTTATTGTTGAATTAATACATTACTGTAACAGTGGTTAAGTAATTGGACTTTTTATGGGTTTATTTTTAATATTTAAAGACTCTTCTGAGAGCAGAGAGAGAGTGAGAGAGAGAGCCTTTTATGTTCAGCACTTTGCTAAATGTGTAATGTGTCTCTGTAGGTGCGGTGGCGGCATTTGTTACCACTCCTCTCGACGTGGCGAAGACGAGGATTATGCTCGCAAAGGTATACACACACACACACACACACACACACGTACACAGAGCGCACCATCTCCTCTGGCAGCGACTTTTAAACACTGCTGTCAGGTGATACCTCGCAGGCAGGGAGCTGAACAGGCCGGCAGACTGAGCAAATTTCAACACTGTCAGCAGCACACAGGACAGAGTGGTCCGAGGTAGCACCGGGACAGTCATGAGACACATACACACATATATATACACACACACACACACACACACATTTATCATCTGATCTGGACTATGGACAGTGTCGGGGAGACATGTTTGTGTGCATGGTTAGTGTTAGAATGAGGACTCGTTGCTGCTGCGGAGAATTTCCATCTCAAGGCTGCTTGTCTCTGAGAAGTGAACCAGAAGGCAGAAGGCCAGTGTCTCTCCTGTTAACTCTTCTCCTCTGTCCGTCTCCTCTCTTTCTCTCTGTGTGCAGTGGTGTCCCTCCTCTTCCTCCCTCTCTCCACTGCCTCTTTCATTTTTGGCTCGCTCTGGGTGTATGTCTGGCTTCCCTCACTACGTCCTGTGTGTGTGTGTGTGTGTGTGCGTGCGTGTAAAGGGTAGTGAGTTCAGAGTTACCTCCCACAAACACACACACTGACTGTCTTTGGAGAAGACACGGTGTTCCATTCCTCCTCACCCCCCCCCCCTCGATTCTGACTAATGAGATACGGGAATTAACAAAACACTCGGACAGTCTTGATCTCTGGTGAGAAGCTGTTGCCTGTAGGTGGAACAGCACGGTACAAAAGCTTCCTGTAAACATTATTTGAAATGCAGCTGCTGTAATTTACCACCAGCAAAGGACTTGGCTTGAGCTGAGCTCCGGTTAGAACTTTATAAGGACAGGTTTTTTGTTTCACGTAAAGCTCCACAGGTGAGCTGGAAAAAGGGGCTTTAGTTCATTAAATTACATTAAATGAAACTTAAAGGCCTTCAGTACGTGGCCCATAACACCCCAGTACTATGTATTAGACAAACAAAATCCAGACTAAAGGTTACTGTTAAGACAAAGTTATATTAAAAACAGTTTTTTTTAAATAAAGCTATTGATATATTTATAGTTGCATTAAAACAACCTGAGGAATTTTTCCCCTTTACATTCTGTTGAATGTTATTAGTTTAGTTATTTATGATCCAGGTGCTCTTTTGTGAATATAAAAAAATAGCTTAAAATATATATATATAATCACAAAATAAATTTGAAACAACCTTTTATGCCTGTTTTGTTATTATTAGCAGACACCATGCCAAATGCAGCTATTTTTGTTACTGTGAAAAAATTCCATTTCCTGCCTTATTTGACACAGCTGGTATTAAAAAAAAATGTTTTAAATCATTTAGTGAGCAGACTCAAAATGTACTAAAAAGTGTATTAAAAATGCATATTTGATGTTTTGTCTATAACCGTTATGTGTAATTTATGGGACCACAGAAGAAGCAACATTACATATTTCCTTTTTCTTTTGTAATGCTTCATCTTTAGAGGGTAAGATTTCAACTGAGAAAGACTAAAGTTTAGTTTAGTCTCTACAAACTTTCCCAGAAGCAAAAGGATGACAAGTCCAGGCAGGACTGGAAGAGAAACAGACAGACAGAGAGCGAGGCTGCTGTTGATGGGTATGCACGGTTTGGATCGGACCAAGTGGAGGAAATGTGGGTGTTGGAACATGTCACATTAGTTTCCTTCCTACAGCAGCAGAGGAGAGGGTTCTTTCTTTACTGCTGCATGCAGAATGAATGAGTGGTGTTGTCCAGTGGGCAGTTGGATGTGTAAAGCCCCCCTCCACACACACACACCTGACACACTGCCCTGGCTGCAGCACTGGCAACATGTCTGGCACACTGCACAGGGTGGCACACGCTGCTGCTGCTGCTGCTGCTACTGTACAGCACAGCTGGCACGGTTCCTGCCAGAGTACCACATAATGTCATGTTCACTGCCCTCCGCTGGAACCCACTGTGGCAAACACAGGAGTCACAGGTTGCAACAACCTCAGACTGTTGTTGTACACAGTGTTCGACAGCCGTCTCTGTCATTGAGTTCATAGTATGAAACAGCGTAGATGCTTGAGAATACGAACACAGTACGGAGCAATAATTTTAATTCTCTGGCATAACTGTAAGAAAGTCAGATAATAAAAGCAAAAGCGGCAAGCCAAGAGGCCGCGTATGCCAGATAGTTATACATGGAGATATTTTTGTATGTCAGCATATGTTGCACAGGGACTGAGTGTGTGTGTGTGTGTATTTGTGTGTTTTGGACACCCTGTTCCTCCATTCCCTCCTCCCGTCATTCCACAGCAGTAAAGGAAAAGAAAACTTGTCAGATGGAGAGAGGGGGGAGTCATTTCTCAGCCACCTGTCTCCAACAGAAACAGAAGGAATAGTGGGGTGGTGGTGGCGGGGCTTCATTTTGTTTTTGTTTTTTTTCCTCCATTCACATGAATAAAATGCGGGAATCTTCCTCCCATTCCAGCAGGGAGTCACAATTTACAGCAGACACTGCAAACTTGTTTCCTTCTCAGCATGGACAGCCGTACCTGCACCTAAACACATACAGTCAGTACACACTCTCTCACTGCCTATCCTCTTCTCCTCATTTTAGTCCTCGTTTCTCTCTATTCTGGGCTGCTACCACCCAGCCTCACATAAGCTTAGCTCTCGTACTCCTCTGCCACTCCACCAGTGATGGATTAAAAGCTCTCTGGCCAGCTAAGCCGTATACTGTAAATAAAAAGCTCTAGACTGGCCCCTGTGGAGGGAGACGAGGAGAGAGAGGGTTTTAGTGTTTGAGGTGAGCAAATGGGTGGGTTCTACGGAACGGGTGCCTGGGTGGGTGTTGGAGGTGTCACCTGCGCTGACACAGCTGTTCATGAGGAGAAAATGGAGGAACGAAGAGATGGAGGAGGAGGAGGAGGAGGGGGGGCTCAGCTGAGGAAGACTAAACATGGTGTCTGTCCAAGTAGCAGGAAGCAAAGGAGACGATCCATCCGTCATCGCGCCTCTATTTGCTCTCTCTCTCTCTCTCTCTCTCTCTCTCTCTCTGTCTCTCTCTCTCTGTCTCGCTCTCGCTGTCTCTCTTTCTGTCTCTCTCTCTCTCTCTCTCTCTCTCTCTCTCTCTCTCTCTCTCTCTCTCCCCCCCCCCCCCCCCCCCTCTGGTTGTGTTGATATATATTCTCTCTCCGAGGAGTATTTTTAAATTTGAGAGGTCATTAAACTCTTTAAAATAAGGACTTGTTAAAATAATGTTTCTTATTTCATCGAGTGTTTTACATTGTAGGAGGAAGTGTATCTCTGTCTCAATCTCACCCGTCGAACAGTGACCACATATTCTGTTTTCTTTTGGTTGCCAGTTTGAGCTCACTGAGCCTGTGCTTGTTTAGGATCTCTGCGAGATATTCTGCCAATTCATAATCTCTTGCCAGATAACATCCTAATCTACTCCGGGTTTGTTATGGTTTCTTCTTTCCAAATAAATTTTCTTTGCATTTCGTTATAATGTGCTTTAACTCTGATTGGTGTTTGGAAAGCAGTGTTGTTGTGAGACTGGTCGGGGTTTTTCAGAGGCTGCAGTTAGTCTCAGCACCAAGTGACATAGTGACATCTTTCCTGGAGCTCAGCTCTTGGGTTTGGAGGGTTTTAGAGTGGATGGTGGCTTTAAAATGTATCTGTATAAGATTCTGCTATCAAATATTTTAGGACAGATTTTAATTAGAATTTGGAAATTATACACTTTTTCTCTTTAGAGGTCTTCAAGCATTTTCTTTTATTGCATTCACTGCTATGTTGAAACTCTCTGATGACGTTCAGGTTATACCAAGGTAGGTATAACTCATACTATGTTTACTTACATGATTATTTATTAACTGATATTTTTTCTCCTGACATCTAGGACAGTTTTGATAAATCACGACATTACTTTTCTTCATATTTACTACCAGGGCCCAGTTACAGGTACATTTCTACTATGTCCAGCTGTTGCTGTAGTTCTTGTTCAGTAGGAGACAGTAGCACAAGGTCATCAGCATAAAACAGAGACTTCACCTTCCTGCCTCTCTCTCTCTCTCTCTCTCTCTAGGCCGGGTCGACCACAGCGAGCGGCAACATCCCTCTGGTGCTGTATGACGTGTGGAAGAGCCGAGGGCTTACAGGGTGAGTATTGAGGATTCAAAGGCCGTCGTTATTGTTTTAAAACCAAAAGCCGTTTTATCCTGGTCCATTTAAAAAAAACCCTCATCGTTTACATGATTTGATTTAACTCGGCCGATCTCTCACGTAATCAGGTTTGATGATGGAGCCGCTGCTCCGGAGGATGTGAATTTACAGCCGCCGCTGAAAGATGAGATGTATAAAAGCTTTTCCTGCCGACTTGCTGTACTGCTGTATTGATTAAGGTGTTACAGAGGCCAACTGGAAGGGTTTATTTGAGTGTTTTGATGTGTTTATGACGCGCACCGGACAAAAGGCCATGTCTAATGGGGCCACAGAGGGCTACCAGCACTAAAACAAACCCTCAGCCCCGGTGAATAATAGGCCTGCTTGTGTACAAGTTGACATAATTTAGTTATGATGCACCTCAGTTTAATGCTCACAGCAGATTTGGTTTGGGACTGGGCCAAACACCAGTGGGACATCTCTCTCTCTCTCTCTCTCTCTCTCAGAGACATTACATTTCTGTTTCAGCTGTGTGTTCAATAGCATCACAGGCTGATTCCCTATAAACTGCTCTTAAACATCAGTAATAGCCCGACTTTCAATTTTAATAAAGATCATGTTTGAGCCTACAGAGCCATCTCAGTGAGTTGTTGAGCCCCTATGGAGAAGGCTAAATCCCAGTCTCCCAGCTGCAACAGTAACCAAGTGGTAATGTGCAGGAGAGCTCTTTGATGCCTGTCCCTACCTCTGCACCACACACAAACCTTTGATGTGTTTTTTTTTCTCTCTTTCTCTCTCTTTGTTATCTTCTCCAGCTATCATCCTTGGCCATATCGCTCTTTTTATCATGTACATCCCAGAGAAAGATGCACCATTAACCCTAATAATTAATCCTCTTCACCCCTGATATTAATGTAACCAAAGCAACAAGTGAGTGAGACTGAGAGAATGAGATGTAGAGACAAAGGAGAATTTGTAGAAAGTAGAAGGAGGGGCGCCTGTTGTTCCGCAGGGCCAAAGGCCTGGTGGTTGCGCTGGTGCATGCCTGATACAAATTGCTGGGGCTTTAAAGCTGTAATTATGGTAATAGGCCCAATTGCAGTGTAGTGAAGCTCTAAAGTGTATCCATGTGTGTGCCATGCCCCAGAGACCCTGGGTTAGGAGAGAACGGTGCAGCTAACACCAACCTCCCCCTCCCAGTAACCTGCAAAACAACCAAACGGCACCAGGAAACATAAAAAAAGACTAATAAGCAACATGTCCTCAAGCGTGTGTCTGCTCTGCGCTTTATGTAAACCGAAAAAGTAAAAAAAAAAGTGACATGTTTATACGGAATACACACAACAACGTACAGACTGCATAGAAGTTTGTGAGAAAACTCAGTTGTACCTTTACAGCATCAACAAACTTTCTACAAAAGATTAAATGGAGTTTTGAGCACTTTGACAGTGTGAGGAAATGAAACCTTTTCTCTGGTAAAATGATAATGTGTAAGAGTTGGATGAGCACAGACATCCTTATTTCAATAAACAATAGTTAACAGTAAATGTTAATAACAAATACACACTGGGTTAATGGATGGAATGGGGACATTAAATAACTTTGGCACACATTTTGGTATAACTGTATTACTACTAGAGAGGAGTCATTTTTCAATTACTATTTTAAAAAATGATTTGCAGATTTCAAACAAAAATGGGATTCATTATAAACATTTGTTCAATGGATTTGATGCTGTAGCCTGAAGGAAGGAGAGAGGCACAGAGACAAAACTGAATAAACTGATGGCAAAAAAAAAGGGACCTACAGTAAGTAACTTCCTTTTATAGAGAAACTAAAAACAGATTTGCAGATTTAGGAATCGTTATTAAAGGATAAGACTGGCAATACTGTATATTTTTTTTGTAACTGTCAGCAAATCTCATGAAAAGACCAAAACCAACAATGAGTCAGTCTCTGACCTTTTTGTGGATTATTTTCAGTGCTGGATTCGATATGCTAGTGACTATGTACAGCGCATGTGAGTCTGAGTCAAATAAACTACAGTGCCCAGGTTCCTGGTAATGAAGGAACAGGTCACCGAGTTCAACGCCGTGGCTCACTGATGTGTTGAGATGTTCGGCACAGAGGAATAAGTTAAGTCAGACTTTGGCTCGTCAGTGTGATCAGTTCATTGTTGTTGTTTTTTTTGTATTTTCATTGGATTCATTGACAATAAGAAAAAAGTGTAGAATATCACCAGACTTAATCTTTTAAACCAATTATATTATATAAACCCAGATGGTCATTCGATCCTGCAGCCCTGCAACAAATAAAGCCCGACTACCATAACGGCAGCACCGTTCCTGCTTCTACACACGCATTTGATGTTTTCCACCCTTTCTCCGAGACCAAGCCAAAACACACTTTTCCTCTGAGCTCACCACTGTCCTTCTATACTCTTCGTGTCAAGCCTTAAAACTATATTTAGGCAGATTCCTCCGGAGAGGTGATTGGCCCACGATAGGGGGATGACAGATCTCAGCGGCTAGCCAGGCCGTGATGTCAGAGTAAGTCAAGGCACCCCACGGGAGCCGAGGGGAATATTTGAGCTCTGGCTCTGCTCTGACGTCTCAGAGTCCACAGGTGGGCCTGATCCCAGACAGGAAATGTAATGCTAGTGGAGAGCTGAGACAAAACAAGAGCGTTGAGTTTAAAATTAGTTCATTCCTCACACTGCTGGCAATCAGGTCCTCACATGGGGAAGATCGAGGGAAATATGTCACTGTGTGGTTGTTTAGCTGCTGAGTGTACACGTTTTCCTTTCTTTGCTTGTCTCTCCTCTGGGTTTTGAATATCCATAAATCATGTTTAATACTGTTGCGTTAGTAATGCTAAGTAGTTGTCTAGAGCAGGTTCGTGGCTTGTGTTTCAGCAGATGGTGATAGCTGTGTTGAGATGGAGAGGGCAGGGCAATGACTAATGTCTCATTTATTTGGACCGGTGTAAGCATTTACACCAGCCCGATGTGGGTCGAGGCGTTCTGAAACTTGGTCATATTGCAGGTTTGTTTGTTAGTTGTTGAGACATTTCACTCACACACACAGCAAAACTGTTAGGGGGATCCACAGTCTGGGGATGACCAGAGTCTTTAGGTTTCATCCTAAGGGGACCATGAATGTGTGTACAAAATTTCACAGCAATCTGTCCTTGAGTCGGTCAAGACATTTGTCTGGACTGAAGTGGTGGACTGACCAACAAATGGAAGAAACTGAAAAAAACAAGAACAAACTCTGGTCTTGTTGGGCCAGCAGGCAGATTCATTTCATCATACAGCGGTTGAAAAGAAGCTGGAAAAGGGTCTAAAATCAACCGGACAAGTTGTCAGGACTTTTTCCCGTTTTCTTGTGAATGTTGCATCTACATTCAAGAAGCTTCTTTACAGCCTCTGCTCAGCCGATGGAAACCAAACTGAATTTTGTGATATTTCAAGAGTTTTCAAGAAACTAAAATGGACAGAAATGTAAGTACTAACACACACACCCACGCAGATGATGAATGCAGACAGGACATTTTGTGTGCCTAGACAGTTTTACACACTCCCTCTTCACACACACACACATACACACACACATATTTTTCATCCATTACATCTGGCTTGGATCGGGCCAGACCATGTGAGCGCGAGGGCGTATTTGGCAGACGAAAGGTGTTGGTAGGCAAATGCACGGCGAGAGACAGACAGACGGAGAGAAATGGGGATATAAATGCAATGAGAGAGCGAGAGAGAGAGAGAGAGAGAGAGACATGAGAAGGCAAATGAACTGAGTGGACAAAGCGAGCACACGTCTGAGAAGTGGATGACGCAGCAAGAAAAAGGAGACGGAGAAGAAATCCCCGAACAACTGAGCCAGCTGAGGGGGCCGTCGCTGGACCGAGAGACGGGGAGAAATGGATGGACGGACAGCAGAGGGACATGTGTGGATGTCATCTGACCATCAGTCATGCACACAGAGAGAGAGAGAAAGGGAGGAGAGGGGGGGTGAGAGCTCCAGGGAGGCCCTAGGGTGGGGGCTGGAAGTCTAATCCCAAAAACAGCTGTGTAGCAGGGAGGAGGGGAGGTTTTTGGGAGACAGGTCTCATGGCTCATCACATCCTGTGACCCCCGCAACGTCAACGGCTTCTTGTCGGGCCTCCTTCACTGTAACTCAGCCGCCTCATGTTTGACCTGCTTCCACGGACCTTCAGTCTGCACCCTTAACACGAGGCCCTGCTTCCACCGAGTCGCCATAAATCACTCAGAGATATTATCGATCAGTGGAGTGATGTAGTCTGAGCGTTCTTCCTGAGCTCTTTTCACAGGAGATAATTAAAGCAACTACAAGGAGATTTTTTCATGAAACAGTCATATGATGCCTCTCTGTATGACCTACATAAGCAAATAAGACCAGCAGGAGCAGATCAGCAAGAAGATTGGCTATTTCTATATAGTTATTCTAAATGCCTGCCCCCGGGCCATATTCCCACACAGACATGTGTTACATGTAGCATTGTAGCATGAGCGAGTACAAAGACGTTACTGGAACTAGGATGTTTCTTTTGGTTTTATAACATTATATATATATATAATTCCCTAATAATTATTTAGCAGAAACAGACATCTGCCTTAATTCATTTATATATTTGATTTTTAACATAGAAAACAGGCTGCGATTCACCACAGTTACAATATAAATGACATCTGCAGTAATGAAGCACAGGACTGCATTAAATTAAAATAATCCAATAAATTTGATCTTATTTCCTATTTGTGTGCACATAGTGTGGTCAGTCCCGGGTCATACCACGGTGCACCGCTGTCAAGTACACACAGATGAATACAGTTTGAGTGTTTGATGATTTAAATGTGTCATTTCAATCAGTTTTCAAACTAAAGTCTCAGTTTAAACTAGAATAACGTATGGGGACCAGAAAGTGTGCCGATTATTCTGCCTTTAAATATTCTGCCTACATTTGTATTTGAGCTATAATCGTCAAACATGTCTTTCTCTTTCCCTTCTCTTTCTGCAGCCTGTTTGCTGGCAGCATACCGAGGATCACCTTCATCAGCATGGGTGGTTTCATCTTCCTGGGAGCCTACGAGAAGGTCCGCCGCACTTTGTTGTAACAACACGACCTCTCTGACAGTCCGGCGCTCCGACTGGGTTGAGGGACAGCAGGGAAAGCATCTCTGAAAGTAGCAACCCCTCCCTCTCCCCCCCCTCCTCGACCCTGGCCATTCGCCTCCATGTCGCTGGGCCCCAAGAAGCAAAGAACAACTGGAGGGAAGAGTCGTCCGCGGGTCTGATCGCGTTACCCAGGGTTGCTGCATTCCTGCTCATCAGTGGATTGAGTTTAACAGCATCAGAGGTTTGGTGAAATGAAGCCACACCCTGACACAGACTATCAATGAAGCATCTTTAATGATCAATATGTGAGTTATGGTATTAAAGACTGTATGTTTTTTTTTTTTTATGTTCAGAGTGATGTTTAGGGGATTGCTTTGGTTCCTTGTAGGTTTTACAATCATTTTAGTGTTTTATCCATATCTTTCCCTCTGCTAAGCCAAACCACCTGTGTTAAAGACCCAGCAGGGAGAGAGACGTTAATATCTCACCATTGTTACATTCCCACCGGAGCACAACTGAGCTCATCCACCTGCAGGAGCTTTCATTTTATTCTTCAATTGCCTGCAACAATAGAACACTTTGTTAAAATAACAAGGCTTTAATTTTATCAAGAGCCCCGTGTGTCCTGCAAAAGCTGTTGTAATACAGCTCGGGGTATCTGAGTGTTTATGGGTGAAATATTTTTATTAGATGTCAGGAAAAGGTTATCTGCAATACAGTATTTATGAGGGCGAGTTTTTTTTTTGTTTTTTTTTTACAACTCTGTCCAATTCAAACTACATATTCATTGTACTGTCATGACTTTTTGTGCCATACAACATGACACAATGCCACATCTCAGTGGCTACGGTTGACATTTAATGACAATCGCCTGCTGTGACCATTAAAAATCACCTGTAGTTTGCGACCAAAATTTCTGCAATCGAATACTATGAATTTTCCTAGAAATGTAGCAGTTTTTCTGCTTGCACCTCAACAATTGCTCCCAGTCCTCTCCTTAAAAACACAACCTCTGGCTGCATAAGCAAGTCCTTAAATCTAACACACACCTACACTGTGTCAGTTCAGTCGTACCTCTGTGTAACAATATGTGTGAGTGTGAGAATTTACTGTGATGTAGTTGAACTACATTTTGTAAACACTTATTATGAAGTGGACATATTATGGTCTGCATTTAAGCTTTAGGCTTTATTGAAGTTAGTTTGATCCAAACCAACCACTGATGTTATATTTAGTAATTATTCAAATAAAGTACTGACGGTCAGTGCACAATTATTACTTATGATAAGTTGTTACAAGATTTAAACGAATCACTCCTTGACATCTGACTGCCAGTACAGAGGTAAACCAAAGACTTGTCAGAGGCCGAGACAAATGGTCTCACAGGTGGGAGTGTTTGTCACGCTGCTTGTCACTAGGCTGTTGGACAACAATGGTCGGCGTGTGATTGGTGGAGGCCACGGCCAGGGGCGCATCAATCATCCGGTGACAAACATCCATCTGGAATGCACATTCTGACCCCTCAGTCAGCTACGACTCAGTAGCAAATATTTTAAACAGCCCGCAGAAGGAAAAAATATGCCTGCTGTCTTTGGAGCTTCAGGGGAGCCAGAAGACATTCCTGCTTGGAAGATTAGGGGTGTGTGTGTGTGTGTGTGTGTCTAAGGCACAAGATACTTCACTGCTTTGAAGATCAAGGTCTCTGCATTTCATGTCTTTGTGCTTGCTCCATTTGAATTGATGGCTTCTCCATAACCGCTGTGACGTGAGCAGTGCTAAATGCTAACTCATTCGATTGTGATACTACTGTCCCAAAACAAAAACAACAAAGCCGGAAAAACAAAACACATCAAATAATAGCAAAATGTGATTTTTTTTTATTAGACACTTCACTGTTTTAGCTTCAACATTGGTTCAATGGTTTCAGACAGTTTGTTTCAATAAATTACTCAGAACATGAACTGCACCTCTCTCTCTTTCCCTCTCGTCCCTTTTACCTGCTGCACTGGGATTGGTTTTTCAACAGGGAGATCTGATTGGTGTTGCTGGTAAAATCATCTCGATAGGGCGCTATCAAGTGTAACCAGAGGAACATGTCCTTTGGTTTACCTTGATAAGGCCACTGTAACAGAACACAGTTCAGACAGGGGCACACCTGGGAACATATGCATATATTGGTCAATTTGACTACTTTGAAAAGCTGTTGACTTCTGACACAATGCATCCAGGGACTGTGACAGAGCATCCTGACTGCATTAATCCTCCAAATTTGGTTAGAGCACATTTCACAATCTTACTGACTGTTCACAGCATGAGGCTGCACCTATATTTACTCCAAACATGAACCATTACTGCAGTGATGAATGCGAAAGTTGCTGAACTATTGCCATGACGCGGTGATCTGACTGAGGCGGTATACTGGCCCTGGATGCTGACGTACACTGACGCGCTGCAATGACGTCACTCTCTCTGATTCCCCAGCTTCCTGAAATTCAAAGCGTTTGAATTGTGGTTAAATGTCGTTGTGTTGCACGTTTCACTGTGAATGTGATGAAAAACACACGACGGGTGTCCTGTGTCCATACTGACAGATCATTACTGGCTTTTTACAGCTTCATAAGATGCCACCACAGTGCCAAGTTTGACCACATTGGTAGTTATTAACTCACTCCCACGTGGACAAATAAAGAAATAAACTGCAGTCAAAGCACAGGGAGGAATCTGTTTCCCTAAACAGATCAGAGCAGCTTCGCAGTAACTTGTAGTGAAACAGGTGGAAAAGCCTTAAAGGTAAAGAATATGTGGAATGTCTCCTGCATTCCTATTGGCAGATACCATGTACGCTATCTGCTTGTTTATGAAGTGAGTATAAAAAAGTGCTTCAACTGTCCGTCCCATAAACATCCCACCTTGAACCATCTGGCGTACCAAAATAATTGACATCAAAGCTCTTCCTTCATACAATAACAATGGATGTGAATTGTGTTTCTGTAAGGCCATGGTGGGCAGCATTTTTCCCAAAAAAAATAATAAAATAAACTAAGAAAACCAACAAACATTCAAGTGCAATCAAGTGTTTTGTTTGCTATAATGTACCAGTATCTCTCACGAAAAAGTCTCTTGATATATGCTATTACAAGTTGAGTTTTCTTTGATCATGCAATAAGGCACCGCAGCTGAACGTTGGTAAAAGCTGAAAAAGGCTGTTTTTTTTTTTGTTGTTTTTTTTTTGAAGAAAAATAAAAATACCATCATTACTTTCTTTGTCATGCACAAAAATTCAAATACTCTTTTGTAAAAGTTATATAATATATAATATAAGAAAACTCTTATGTACAGTCAAATGTCCAAATGTATATTTCTTTTTCCCCCTGCACATACATATACTGTACAAGATTCCCTACATTTACATGCTTCAAATGCAAGTCACATTTTTTCGGAGCTAGAATTCTTTTAATTGGTCACCTCCCAATGGAAGGTTTTTAACTATGTACAGCTGATACGCTCAGATGGGACGCCACCCACACAAGCTCCACCTTCAAACTCCGGATGCCCCCTGCCTTTTTCCCCTCCCGGCGCTCCTTTACAGTCCACATCCAGGAGGTCCAGGACCGTTTGCCTCGATATGAGGTAGCAGTTTATTTCCCAGTGCAAAAAAAAAAAAAAAAAAGAAGTCCACTCAGCAACTGCGAGTCCGTGATTTGGGCTTTAACGGAGCGCCTGCTAGTCGCTGGCTCTCCTTAGGGGGGCGCTCTCATGCTGAGAGGCTCTGAAGGTGTGTCCATTGGACAGCAGAGTCTGTCTGAGCTCAGGCTCACAGTCACTGTCATGGTGGCTCGTCAGCTTCACCGGCTTGTGGAAGGACTCCTCCTGTGATGGAGAACATGCCGGCGTTTGTCCCGCTCTGCTCACTGATGAACATGACGGAGTAGAGGAGGAGGGAGAAGAAGAAACAAGTCAATGGTGTAGACAAATATGTATTTAGCTTTAGGATACAGAGCCAGTGGGATATGTGTACAGGGCTGCATTGACATGTAAGGGTGAGAATTGGTATTTAAAGGCCAATTCCACTGGTATTATTCCTCCTGCAGAGGCTGAGTCGCAGGACAGGCCCAGGCGTGCAGCTGCAGGAGTTTGGCAGGAGCAAGAACTCAATGTTTCTCTTCACTGCTTTTAGAGAGATATCCTGAGTGGCTCTGTCCATGCAACTTTGATACACTGTCAGATGCTGGTAGGAGCTAATATATCAACAATCACGTTGAAAGGCATCTGCCCTGACAAGGATTCTTAAACGCTGATAGATTCTCATTGTATCACCTCATATAAATCATTCCAGGATAGTTTGGGATGCTAATTGGATTAGCTTTACTTTAGTTTTCTGTTTATGGGATAATTGGAGGTTACTGTCAGTAGTTGTACTATAGATCCTGATGGCGACACACTTTTGTGCATTTTAAAGAACGTAATACACTCATTGTCATCAACTTACCTTTTCTATCATGTTGGTTCAGTTGTAACACATTGTGGCTGTTTGGAAACGTGGATCCTTGAATGTCCTTCCGGATCCCGCTGGGCGTCCCGTTACACAGCAGCGCTGTGTGTGGCCCTGTGTCGTGCTGCTCCGCTGGATGACAGTGAGAGTAGGGTGGGGGAACAGAGTATTGTTGGTATTCCATGCCCCCAGCTGGGCCAAAGCTGTGGGTCAGGTAGTCGGGATCTTTAGAGTAGCTGTTGCCGTTCTCCATGCAATCAGTGCAGACTACTGCACTGTCGAAACCTGCAGTCGGTGGAGAAAGAGAAAATAAATGATTTTGGGGGCATAACATTAACAAATGTATGTCAACATCGCGGTTAGAGTGTCTGCTATAATTATTTCTGATGCTAAGCAGGCCTTCACAGACAGCAGCATGCCTTTCATCATTATGCAATTCTCAGGCATCACTGGTGGGAAGTGGGAGAAACTGCAGGGCAGCACAAACATTTGGAAAAACAAGCAGAGACTGAAGTGTCAGGTACCTGTTGTGTCTACGATGTGTCCGTTGGGCTGAGGTCCACCGGCGGCCTCCACACGGATACACACGTCCTGCCTCTCGGACAGAGTGCCCTGAGAGGAGAGGTAGCTAGGCACGTCTGGAGGAACGATCGTCTCGTCTGCGAGAGATGAAAGCCAAACACAAGACATCAGAAGCAGGGTTGTGGATGATGTGGCTTTATTATATATTAAGTGAAAAAAATATTTCTTTTTTTTAAGCACATGTTGGGACAGAATAGATCCATGTAATGTGGAAATGATTACTTGATTGATTATTTTGGGTTTGTAGACTCACCTGTGTTGGTGACGCTGCACTCCTCGCTCTTTTTCCTAGTCTGGTAGATGATGCACACCCACACCAGCGAGGTCACTACAATACTTGTGACCACAGCGATAACGATGATCCCTATAGTGACCGTGCTTGGCCCCGCTGGCGGGGTGCAGAGGCTGCGGCTTTGGGTCACCACCAGCTGGCTGTGAGCGCGCTCTGTGCCCAGCGTGTTGGACATGAGGCAGGTGTAGCGGCCGGCGTCCTCCAGCGATGCAGAGCCGATGACCAGCAGCTGGTTCCCTGGAGTGAAGTGGTGTCTGTCGGAGGGACGCAGCGGCTGGTCGTTGCGCAGCCAGGTGATGCGTGGCGGCGGGCTGCCGAGGGCTTTGCACTGCAGGGCCACCGTGTCCCCGACAGCCACGTTGCGATCCTCCAGGTCCTGAGCCAGGTGCGGTGTTTCTGTGGAGGAGAGGGTTGACAGGTTCTCATCGACAGCTTCAATACTGCAGGATTTCTGAGGTCAGTGTTTTCTATGATTCTATTGTTATTCTATAGCGTCAAAGTTTCAAGTGTTCAAGTTTCTGCTTTAGCTCTGTTTGTTCACAGTATCGATTACAGTCTGTGTCATCCTGGTGATTCAGCTGGATGGACTGAGCACAAAGTGTGATGTTCTGAGTCACTGACTCGTCTAACAATCCTATTTATACATCTGAGGTCAAATCTAGAAAGTTGACAAATTCTGGCATCAGTTAAGTTCATCAAATATCTCAAGCACACATTTTCATTACAACACACACAAACAGGATTTCTCTTGGGACAAAATCCTCTTCAGAACAATGTTTTCAGTGTCTCCCCGGCAACTTCACATTCTGGTGAATGGAACACATTGAGCTGTGTGTGTGTGTGTGTTTTAATGTAGGCCTCTCCTCTCAGGCTGAGCACTTCCCCTCACAGTGGGACATACACAGATTAAGAGATCTCACTTAACCCACTTCAGTCGCCCCTCTCTCTCTTCTATCAATACTTTCTCCCTCTTCATCAATCCCCCTGTCTCCACTACCCTCCCCGCTTGCCCTTGCTCTAAAATCCAACTTGTCTACCTTCCCCCACACACTCCACCATTTTAGCTCTTCTTTGGCTCCCATTTTTCTCCAGACAGGGGCCCCTTGACTGCAGTATAAACCCCAGACCCCCTCCACACCCTCATCCTCCTTCCCCTCTGTCTCTCAAACCCAAACATTAGAGATTCAATCCAGAGGCATGGCCGCTTGCTTCAATATTTTACATCGCTGAGTGGATTTGCACCCAAGTTGAACTGCTGTGAAGTATAAAAAGTCTTTCTAAAGCTGCACAATATGCAAATATGTGCCTGAAACACCGACTCTACCAGTCTGGCCACATTAACACAAGTACACACACATAGAAACTTTTTATCTCTGTACAACAAGCGACAGCTTCGCTCAGTTCAATGACAAAGGACAAAGATGATCTTAGTGCTGAGATGGTTATAGGAGAGCAGCTCTGTTTTGTTTGATTTAACAGTGTAAAACAGCCAATAAACTGTGAGCACTGAGGCCTGCAGTGAAGCAGCCATGACTGTCCCTCCCACCGAGAGAAGAGGAGGGGGGTGAGAATGCCTAACAAACACCCCTCTGTGAGTCACCCTCGCTCCCCCACCATCCCCCTTTGACCCCCAACTGTGACCTTTGGACCCTGACCTGCAGCAAGGCCACAGCTGCTGAGAGAAAGAAAAATATAAAGCCTCTCATTCTGTAGACTCAGACTGACCAATTCCCAAATGAGCGTCGGGCTATTTACAAATGCTCATTTTTGGAGATGTGGGAAAATTATCGACACTGAACTCAAGTCCAATATTAGCCGAACTGAATCACAGAAATAAGCTCTTACCCAGTACAGTGAGGGTGGCGTTGGCAGAGATGGTCCCTGCTGTGTTTTTGGCAGTGCAGCTGTACACGCCCATGTCCTCCGGTTTGACGTCTGTGATAAAGAACACATCGTCATCGGGCATGACATGCATTCGGCGCTCACGGGCGGCGGGGAAATCTGTGCCTCCGTCCTTCTGCCAGGCGATCTGCGGTGCCGGGTGGCCCTTGGCGGCGCACTCCAACCTGGCCGTGTGGCCCGTCCTGATGGTTCTGTCCCTGGGAGTCTTCACGAAGGATGGGAGAACTGTGGACAAAACAGACACCGTTTCTGTCAGTGGGTTTGCAGAGTCTCTCTGTAGTCAGTGGACTCCCTTCCGCTGTTTTAACTTATGTACATGTGAGGGTGTGCTGATACAACAACAGGGCGTATAATAACTCTGTTAAAATAAAAAGAAGCTAAAAAGGTCTGACGCAGAGCTGGCCAAGGAATCAAATTCTAAATAAAATACTCTCCACTTGCAGAAAAGCAGAGTGACAGAGTACAGAAGAGATGTCCTCTGTTACTGCTAACATGCAGTTAAATCAATTTGTTCCAAATAGCATCCTGGCAGAGACCGAGGCAGAGTGAGAGAGAGAGACTTTATTCAAGTGAAATAGAAGAACTCAGCGTGGCTGCTAAACTCAATCCCTCCTCTGTCAAACAAGACAGTTGAAACTGTGATAAGTATCACAAACAGGCATTTTATTCGGTGGAAACGATGTAATCACACACATATTAAAAGAGAGATTTGAGTGGCATGTTTTTAGTTTTCTGTCTTGGTTTGTGTTGAAAAAGAGCCCGACCTTAATTCATAAAATATGCACAAACCAAGAAATAAGAATCGGTTCATCTGATGACAAGACTTGCTTAGTTACTGGACTCCTACGGCCTTTTATATTCTAACTTTCAAGTGTTTTCAAGAATCCAACTCTCCCCTTGAATAACAATAACAGTCTGCCTTAACAAACACGAATCTTAAGCCTAAAATCTCCGGACTCTTCAACCTACCGTTGACGATGAGGCGGGCCTTGCTAGAGTAGGTGGAGCCAAAGTGGTTGGTGATGATACACTGGTAACGCCCCTCATGGGCGAAGGTGACATGCCGCAGGTGCAGGATCGTAGTATACTCCATCACGCCTCCTCCTCCAACTCCACCCGTTGTATCAGATGTGCTGCCGTGGTGGTGAGCGCGCACATGGGCGTAGTTCTCTGTCTCGGCCTGGCGAAGCAGTTCCTGGTCCTTGCGCCACGCAAACGTCATGGGGGAGGAGCTGCTGCTCGCGGCCGTACAAGTAAGACGCACATCACTACCGAGGACCGTCACCGTGGTTTCTGGCTGCACTGTGATCTGGGGCTTGGGAAGGTCATCTAAAGGTGAGGAGGAATAGAAGGAATGAGGAGAGGAAAAGGGAGAATAGGCAAGAGATAAAGTAGAAGTGAGGATATCAGAGGAAGAAAATTTAAGGACAGAGATAAATAAAAAAAGTGAGACAGAAGTCAACACAAATGTTACTCAGTAGGCGTCAGCTTGTGCTGCTCTGTGTATTATGGATGCAAATAAAACACACACATACGCATCAGACACTCACCACACACGAAGCTGTTGGATGGAGCCTGGAAGATGCTGGTTCCCTTAAGGCTCTCCGGGTGGGCACAGGTGGCATTGACACCAGCCTGCAAACCACGTGTCACCAACCACTCAGGCAGCCAATGGAGCTGGCAGTCACACAGGAAGCTGTCGCTCTGCATGACACTGTGGACGAGAAGGGAGAAGTAACTAAGTACATGTGGTATAAATCACATCTGTAACTGAATATACGTTTCATAGAGTTTGTGTGTGGATGCCAAAAGCAATGTGATTTAAGATGTGTGTGGGTCTGTGCACATAAATTGTGTGTATTTGTGTGAATATAACTCACAGGGTTTTGAGGTTCTTCATTTTACTGAAGGCATCAGGCTGGATGGAACGAATCGTATTCTCTCCCAAGTTCCTGTTGGGACACAATATCTCATTAACACTGATACACGCATACATTGCATTACACTGATACCCAGACTCAGGCTTACAATAGCAAGGATCTGACTTTTTTTAAACAAGGTGTAAAGATCCAGGCATGTATGTCTGAGGATACATGCCAGCTTTTCCGTCATTCCCTGCCCTCATTTGTCAAAGGCCTGCAAAAAAGCTTATAGGAATTCCATTTCTTTGACGGAACTCGCCATATGCTCAATAACTTTGTTCCTGTGAAGCGGCAGGAAAGAAAAAAAAAGGGCCAAAGTTGAGATTGTGCTAGGCTAACGAAAGAGAAGCAGCTGGGCGCTCGCAAAAGCCCCTGTCTTCTCCTTTTACAAAGACACTATTAAATTGCTAGCCGCCTCCTCTCTGCCAGCTACTTTTGGCAATTGCACTCCACCCTAACTCTCTTTCTGGCTTAGAGGAGGGGCAGCCAAGCATTGTGGGATACTCACAGGTGTTCCAGGGTCTCCAGGCCAGAGAAGGCTTTCTTGGCCACCGACTTGATCTTGTTTCCAAACAGAGTCCTGCCGTTTCCAAACATGAACGGTGTCGATGGATGAAGAAGGAGAGGGAGAGAGGGGGGGGACGGGGAGGAGGAAGGGGGTGAAAACAGAGAGCAAGACAGGGAGAGAGGCACAATTAGCAAGGCTGAATCTGATAAGAGTGAGGGGGATTGAGGTATTGGAAATCTGAACTGTGTGGAGATTAGCCAGAAAGGGTGAGGGAGACTGGATGGGTTTGAGTGGGGGGCCGAGGGGGGGCACCTGGGCTTTGCGCTGCTCTTCAAAGACCACTTTTATCTTTATTAGAATTTTACTAGCAATGACCAGACGGGGGTGTGTGTGTGTGTGTGTGTGTGTGTGGTTCATTTCCCTGCAGGGCTTTTAGGGACATATATGCAACCATGTGAGTGTCTGTGTCAGTCAAGCCTGGTTTGAGCCATGAAGTGAGTTGCTTTTCCTGTGATTTGGGGTCCTAATCCCTCCTTTGACCCTCACCCCCGCTGTCACCGCCACTCCTTCGTTTCTCTCTCTCTTATAGCCCTCAATTCACAGGAAGAGGAGACACGGCTGGCTGGTTCATAATGAAGACCCCAGTGTTGGATCTCATCCACATATACACACAAACAAACGGCTGTCTTGTTACAGGGACAACAAGCAGGCTACTTTGCTCAATTTTGCAACCCTCATTTTGAAGAAATTACAAACTATCAAAACATAATAAAATAAAAGCTGAATTAAATTTACTCATCATTTACTACTGAAGCTGTAAGACTTACTTCCTCCTCAATCCCTTCCCATTCACAAGCTCCTTTTGGGAAACCCTGTGTGTGTGTGTATGTGTGTGTGGACACTTTGATGTCTCAGCCCTTCTTTCTTTTTTCTGCATCTTCTCTTTCCCATGACTTTCTTTGCCAGCGTTTGGGATGCTGCTTCCGCCAACGCCATGACAAAAGGGGCAGGGTCAGAGGGCGGGGCGTGTGAGGCGTTTGATGTTGATGACTGAATGCAGCCCTCAATTTCACCCTCTCTCAGTTCCTAACAACAGGGACTGGGAAAGAGCGGACCGGAGGAGTGCAGGCATGGAGGACAAACAGAAATAAGCCTATTGGAGAGCGAACCCCTGCCAGCTCAAAGAAAAGCCCTTTCTCTCCCTCTTTCTCTTTCAGCAGCGCTCACACTGGGAACCATCTTGGCTGCACATCATCTTTTTATCCTGCAGGTTGATGATTGTGCACGGCTGCTCAGTGCCAGCAACTCCATGTCTGCAGTGATTTCTCAACTTGCCAACTTTTGATATTCAACTTGATAAAAACATTGATGAGTAATCATAAAAACAGATTTAAAAAAAAAGATTTGACTGTATCTCCTTCCTGACCCATGGGTAGCAGACAGGACTCAGTTTGGCCATAAAGCTTAAGTGAAACAATAAAATCATAATCAAAATCATAAGATGAAAGCCAGATTTGACTGGAGAGAAGCTGTCCAGGACCATTGAAGTTTCTTGAACAAGCCATGTAGATAAGGAAGAGGGGCCTAAAAGGTCAGCTCAGAGTGAACACTTCCTTTCAAAGTGAAGTGTAGGGTCCTGAGGGGAGAGACTAAATTGACTAAACCGGACTGGCTAAATTTAGCTGGCAGTGGAGAGTGAGTTGGGATTGGGAGGGAAACTTTTGGATGCAAGAAAAATGAGAAGGCTCACTCCTGTTTCTCTGATTGTCTTGTTCTGATGAACACCAGGACAGAAGGATGAAAAGGCAGAGCTGATAGGAAAGGGGAGGAGGAGGGAAGAAGAGACACTCACAGCTTGTTGAGGCTGTCTAATCCAGAGAAGGCCCCGTTGGTGTCCTCTATTGTGCCCGAGATGTCATTATGGTCCAGCTCCCTGCAGAGAATCAGAGAAAAGAGGGTTAGGGTATGAAAGATGGAAGGAGGGAGGAGGAGAGCAGGGACATGGTCTGCCAGCAATGAAGCATTTCACAGCCCTGGCAAAGGCTGGTCTGGAAGTCACAGGGTTACCCCTTCACCCACACTGCCTCTCCCATCATACTCCCCTCTCTGCACCTGGCCTTAAGTGCCCCTCTGCCGCTCTGTTCTGCCAACCAAGCGCATTCTTTCCTAAGAGGGGTGGAGAAAGAGTGTGTGTGTGTGTGTGTGTGTGTGTGAGTATGCGTGCGTGTGATGCATGTGTTGAGGCAAAAACCAGCACAGGGAAACATGTATAATTCATGAGGGCATGGAGGGATTGGCGGGAACACAATGCCTTGTGAAAGGCCAAACAATCAGATCTGTTTGTCCAATGGTGACAGGTATGGCACAGCCAGAACCAAAGCAGAGAGTCTGGATGAGGTTAGCGGGGCCAAGCTTAACCGTGGCCAGGCAAAGACAGAATTAATTCAATGAAAGAGAGAAAAGAGAAAAGAGAAAAGGGTTTCTTTTAGTGCATTGGGGTGTTCCAAATACTTGCTGACTGCACCTCATTTGTGTCTATTCACAATTGTGAAAGAATCACCTCTCTGCGGAGGAGCCACCCCCCCAGAGCCACCCCTCTGCATGGCAATCAAAAAGAAAAACAACAGAGTTGCAGTCGGAGGAGTTCTGCACTTCTCTGAACCATTAAAAGACTTTCTTTCAAACTTGAGAAAAGCCTTTGAGGTTGACGGTCAGCTACGCCCTTCGCCACCCCCTCAATAGCACCACTCTGCTCCTCTTCTCTTTGCTTTCTAAACATCTCTTGTCCCCCTGTTCTTTTCAGCCTCCACTGGCCGCTGCCTTAGTTGAACTAGACTGTAGCTGCCAATTTCCAACTCTTTCTGGCTGGCTGAATGTGAATTGCTGTTGCCTTGTTAAAGCAAGGCAAGTGGTGGGGGCTATGGAAAAGGGGAGCGGGCACAGAGAAGGGGGGCCCTGATGAGCCAACGACCCCTGTGGCTGAATTAGAAGGCAGGCTGGCTTGTTTGGAGCTTTCACACCCCAATGCAGGCTCCAGCCCCACGCCAGCACAACCAGCCGCGCAGGCCCAATTAAAGCTCTCCCAGCTCCTTTTCAGGGCCCATCCTATGCCTGTCCTCCCCTCCACTGATTAGATTAGGCCTGCCTAAAAGACACAGAGTAGGTGTGAGAGAAGAGAAGGAAGGAAAGGATGATGTGAAATCAAGAGACAGAGATAGTGTGTGTATTGGGGGATAACAGGAGATGACAGAATACACTTAGGACAACAGAAGGGAAGAAATGGGCATCAAGTGTGCTTTGGTAAAGCCAAAAGATACAATTTAAAGAAAGAAAAAAGCTGAGACATGGCAGTCATAAGCTCCTGGTCCCATCTTTTACTTCCCTCTGTAGCCAGTTATCTAGCATCCAGTGTGCCAGCATGCACCTTGGCTTGTCACCCCGCTGTGAGAGAGAACTAGTCTAGTGAGTCTGGCACAACTTTCCTCCTTCGTGGCTCTCTCACCGGCAAGAGGCACAGCCAAGAGGACCTTGGTTAGGAACCAAGACCCCCGAGTCTTTCTCCTGAATTTATCCCCTGACTTTCTCTCTTTCATTCCCTCCTTTTCTTTCTTTTGGTCTGTTTGGGCTTTTTGTGCAAAAGGTGGATCAGAGGGAAAAGAAACCTCTGTCTTTTTACATGTCTTCTGAATATGGGGGCGAGATCTCAAGGGAGGTGAGCAACGCAGAACACTTTTAGATCCAAGTTATTTGGGAACCAGTGATTGAGACAAAACAAAACCAGACAAAAGGAACAAAGTGAGAAAAATAAGAAGTTGCCACAGAAACCATGACAATAATGATGCATGAACACCTTGTAAAAGTTAGAAAAAAAACAACAACTCATAAATAGACTTCGAATGAATGCAAATGAGATCCAACTCCAGAAAAGCAGACTTGTTTAAAAGTAAACAATCCCTGCTTTCTAAAGTAAACTGGATGGATTATGTAAGCCTAAATATCAAATATCATAGAGGCAAAGCCAATATTAAATCAGCTCAGCTTTCACTGCTCCCAAGTGGCACACTGTAGCCTTATCATTGGCAGGGGCAAAACCCTTATGTGGGGGCTGTTTAGAGTCATTTGGGCTTGTAATGGTAGTTGTGTGGGTGTACTTACAGAACGCGTACGGCCTTGAGACCTCTGAAGGCTCCCTCGGTGATGTGGCTGATGGAGTTGTGCCCCAGACGGAGGGTGTGGAGATCCCCCAGCACAGCCAGACTGCCTTCATCCAGACGAGTCAAGTTGTTGTACGACAGATTCCTGGAGAGAGACAGAGAGAGTGAGACAGACAGAAAATATGACAGAAAAGCAGACAGGAGGCGAGGGGAGGGGGTAAGTGAAATGTTCTGTGTGAGGTCTGGAAGGAGATGACAGATCGGCAGAAAACTGAGGCAGCTCGCGACATCATTATACTTAAATTTCATGGCTGATTCAATGTCTATGTGCCACTCTGTGATGTGTTTTTCCATTGTGACTTTTCCTCACCACAAGATGTTAACAGAGAATGGGCTTAGCAGACCTTAGAGCTCCACAGAGGTCCTAACGACTTGACAGGGAGGAAAGGAAAGTCTTGGTTGGAACTTTACATGTGTACAACCTCCATTAATAAGCCTAATTGAGCATGTGGTAAACCCTAGGGGAATATACTGTCACTCATATACTACAGCCCTCAAAATGTTACATATCAATTTATCATATCTCATCATATCTTTATCATATTTGTTTCTCTTTACAAGCAGGAAAAAATATAATTGTTTTAGGAATTTGGAAAGAAAGAATACTTCCCTACATGATGCTTGACTCCAATAAAAGTGTAGAACTGTACATATGCATATATAACACCTCTCGCTAAATTATGTTTGTAAATGAAGATAAATCCCATAATAATAAACAGTAGTCAAAGGGAGTATTGTGCATTTTATTGCCCTCTCTGTGGCCCTCAATGTCCGTCTCTGTCGCCAGGCTTCAGCCTTGCTTGACCAGTCATGTGTGCAGAGATTCTCCCTGATGACCAGCTCAGCCCGGTCCATTGGGAATGCAATAACAGGGTCCTCATAAAGAAGAGTCACTCTCTTCTATCATAACTCCAGATAATAAAAAAATCATATAACCGCTGACTCTTGCAGCGCCAGGAGGTTGATACAGGGAGCAATCTGTCACTGGTAGACGTACGTAGGGGAAACAGCATTGAGATACACAAAGCAAACTAACATGAACGCCATTTACCTCTTTGTCCTTTCTGACTGTTACACATAAACAAACATAGATGGCAGATACCACAGGCTACCTCACAGTTAGCAACGCCTCAGCTGAGCAAAGCACTTTACAGCAGCGATACGACAGTCATGTCAAACACAACAGGAAAGACTCTCAGATAATAACTCCTCATTTGGTAGACAAAGACTGTGAAGGTGATCCCTCAGTGTAATTACCACAACACGGCGGAGGATTACACGCTGGTTTGCCAAACCCCCACGCTTCAGAACTGAGTACAAAAACTTCTGTCGAAGGGATTGAGTGTTGTTGAGCCCAGCTCTAATTATGGGATAAACAGGCTTATCCTGAGAGTAGCGTAGCGTATTGAGTGTTAAAGCACAATGTCGTTTAACCTGAGTACGGTAGGTGGATGATATGTGTTGAGGTGGGGCGTACTGGCTTTTCAGGCTATAGGACAATGAAAAAGCAAAAAATGTATGAAATGCTTTGAATATGCAACTATTATTTTTGTTCATTGTTGCTCCTAACAGTTTCCCTGTAGTTATCATTCCAGGTTTAGGAACTTTTAACCACTGTCTGCTAAATGCTTTTTTTTATAGGAGGACATCTGGCATCAAGGTTTGGGTGTTCAGGCTAATTTAATCGCTGGTACTCACAGTTCCCTCAGCTTCTGGCAGAACTTCCATCCATCGGCATTGATGCGGGCTATGGAGTTGTTACTGAGGAAAAGTTGTTGAAGGGAGGACAGGCCATATAGGGAGCCGCTGTTCACCTCCATCAGGCTGTTGTAGTCCAGGTGACTGCATGACACAAAATTGAGCAGTGTTATGATCAGAGTGAGAATTCACAGATCGTGACACAGTGGTTTGCTGGCAACAAGATGTCAGTTAAGTATATATGTGTGCCCAGAAATGACTAAATTTGTAGCAGCATTTCTGACAAATTGCAATGCAATTTGTGACCATTACCTTGTTATTTTGCACATAATTGTAGTAATATGTAAAAAAAAAAAAATTTGCATGTCACCAGAAAAAAGGGTGGGAATGTTGTGATTGTGAGTAAATTCCAGTAAGCCTACAAAAAGGTGTTATTCTTAAAAAAGGTTTGATTGGTCAGAATTCCTGTACTAGTCAGTTACTGGTACAAACAGTATTTCAGGTTTGCTCCAAAGAATATGTGTTGCACCCATACACATAAATCAGATGGCAAGTTTCAGGTAATAGGTTAGGTATTAGATCCTAGGCATATTTCTGATTGTGTGTGTATGTTTATGTACTGTTTCAGGGTTTTTTTTTACATACAGGACTTTCATCTTGGCAAGGTCCCAGAAGGCCCCGTCCGTCAGCTTGATGATGCTGTTTCGTTGCAGTTTAAGCACCTCCAGGCTGGACAGACCCTGGAAGGTCAAACCCTCCACCTGACGAATACGGTTCCTGTTCAACTCACTGCAGGGTGACAAAAGAATATGAGGGTAAAAAAATCTGTGAACCACTTAATCACACTTTGTAAACTCTTTCAAAATAGACCCCATACTTTAATGCAGGAAACCATTTTTTTTCTTTTAACTGAGGACTGTTTTGCCCTCATTCTACATGAGCATCCATCACACTGAAGACAAAACCAAAGAATCCTGTAGCTTTTACACTTTAGTAGGAGCATTTTGCCATCAACAAAGCCCCAGCTTAACAGGCATTACTCTGTGGTGTCCTTTCCACCTGTGGCATGACGCCAGACCTGTATACCCACAGGCTATAGCTTACAAACAAGGATCGAGCTATGGTGTTATGGTGACTCTAAAAAAACAAATAGTATAAGAATTTAAAAAAAACAATTGTTCTTTTATTCTGCTTATGAAGCCAGAGCTGTCTTTGCATGTAACAGTGAATGAGAACATCTGGTGTGTGTGTGTGTGTGTGTGTGTGTGTGTAAAGGCTGTAAAAGCCCATAGGTTGGCAAAGATAAACATCCTCACAGGTTCTTTTGTGTCTAATGTGCATAGCATGTGCAGATACAGTGTCACCGGGGCCACCTGCCTAACAATAGGCACCTGGGGGAACCGCTGGGGCTACAATGAGGGAGACTCCCTTTACGAGTCCCTTCGTTCGCCAGAATGGAGGTGTTGAGCTACAGATGTGTCGACCTCGCTGAGACTAGAGGGAAGTTTGATGAAGATAATGAAGCACGGTGTGGGGAATGAACTAACCACTTTGGGGATATGGAAGAAGGCAATAAATCACGGATAATACGGCTCTGGTGTTTACCTAGTCAGACCTTATCCACCCCTAGAGGTATAGCTCACACTAATAGCGTTCCACACACAGAGCTTTATCAACAGACAGTACAAACTCCTCTCAGTTCAAACTCTTAATTCTTTTCTTTTTGTCATGTCTCTAAAGGCTACAACAACAAAACCATTCATTTTCAGCCCAAACACAAATGTCAAAAATATATTGTTTTTGCAGTGCAAACAGTTCCAACAGATCCTCGTCTGCACGCTGTGTTGTTAAACTGATGAAATCCAGGGATACTCACAGCTGGGTGAGCCTTGGGAGCTGGAAGGCTTTCACGGGGATCTGGCTGATGCGGTTTCGACTCAGTCTCAGGACCTGCAGAGTGGAGCCCAGATGGTCCAGAGCTCCAAGCTCCAACACACTGATCTTGTTGCTGCTCAGGTACCTGAACACAGACACAGCACATTAGAGATTTATAACAAACCTCAAACGTGTATATGAATAGCTCCATTTCTGTGTCTCTTCAGTTGTAATCTACCCTCCCTCCCTCATATGTTTTTATCAACACACTATGTCTCTTTGGTATACAAATGATATTTTGGATACAAATGTTAGGAATATCCAATGGCAACACTATTGTGTGCATTGTTTTCTGCTTTTTTATTGTTTTGACTTATACTCACTGCTGCAAAAACAGAATGTCCCCACCGAGACCTTTAAAGTCTCCTATTATTTTAACGATGAATGTGTGAGTAAACTCACAGGTCTCTGATTTGGAGGCCTGCAGGAAAGCAGTGCCCTCGTAGCTCAGTGATGTCATTATTGCTCAGGTCCAGGGTTTCCACGGAAACAAGTTCTCTGGTCCGTCTGCCGTCAATACTGCGAATCTTGTTATGATGTCTGGAAAATAATAAGAACAGACAGGAAAGCCATTAGGTGTGGTTGACAGTCTTAGTGATTTACAGCTTTACCTAGCGAAGTGGTCAAAATCACTATTGAAAAAGTATTACTCTGATCAACTTCAGTGTCCTTTTCTCATCACCCGAGAACGACTCTAAATCTCCTGGCTTCTCTAATCCCACTCACACACAAAGAAAGAAGAGTACACGGAACAAAGTGGTCTTCATCCACCAAAAAATGTGTCCTTTAAGAGCTTCCAAACAGAAACTGGCCTTCTTTAAACAATTCCAAAGACACCTGTGCTTGTCGCAAAATCCATTAGATAGATGGGTCCTCAGTGATCAACCAGAGCCACTTGAACGGGGATTTTGGAGAACTTCAGTGTGATGGAATAGAGACATGGCTGCGTGATTCTCGTTATTTGGGATTATTTTTTATGTAGATATGTGAAGAAACAAGATAGAGAGATACAGATACAGAGAAATTAAAAGACAGTGTCAGAGGTACACTGACAGTAAGATAGACATATACTCATAAGCACAAATACACGTGTCAGCAAAGAACATGGGAGGCCGCAGTGCACACAAGAAACACAAACACAGCTCTACTAAGCAGACAGACATGTATGTATATATATATATATGTATATATATATATATATATGTGTCTGAAGGCCAGTGTCATCTGAGCATACATGAAAGCCCTTGCTAGTGACACATATGACACATGCTTTGGTGCTAACTAGGCATGGGAATTTCATTTAATATCACTGTCATTTACCAGACTAGTCTAAAAGAAAAGAAACTGTGTGAGGACGAGTCAACGAGAGGGATTAAATTAAGCCCTTCAATTTACAAAGTGCTGAATCACATATCTTAAGATGAGTTCACTTGACCCGTGAAGAGTGTGGTAATATTTAAAACTAAACAACTAAACAAAAGACTTATCTCGATACTTAATTAAAGCTCAGCATTATTATTCTGACTTCCTAGGACGGGGTGTGTTTGACAGAAAGAGCAAGAGAGACAGCAGGTGTTCAACCAGTCATACTCCGTCATAACAAGGTCAGTCCCGCCTTCCTTTCTAGCCTACAGCAATCAGATGAACACACACACACGCACACACACGCACACACACGCACACACACACACACACACACACAGTATTTATTGGTGTCTGAGAGGGGAAGGGGTCACACCACAGTGCCCACCTGAATAAACAGTGGCAGAAATGGTTAAGGATGAGCCATGCAAGCAAGCAAGCAAGCAAACACACACACACACACACACAACACAAATAACAAATGCACACATAGGACAGACCAACAGACAGTGGCTACAGTGAGCAGAGGAGGGAGGGAATGGGGGAGGAGAAAAGGAGGGGGAGTGAATGGGGTGAGGTGGGGTCAACAGCTGGTGACCTCTGCTGGGAAAAACAGATCAGTCTCAAACTGGTGGGAGAGGTTGACCTCTCTCACTCTTCCTCTCACCCAGTCCTACTTCTACCACTCAGACTAAATTCCCCCTCTCTCTCTCCCTCCCACAGTCAAGAGCCCAGCTGTGTGTGAGAGACAGATAAAGCGTCGGCGCTCAGCATGTTTGAAGTCCACACATACAATAGTAGCGTTTATAAAAACTGATTATCATACGGCCAGTGACATTTCTGATAAAGAGGAGCTCCGCTCGCTCTCGTTCTCTTTGAAGTACAGGGGCTTTATATGCTCTTGATTCCGCTTAATTCCAAATCTCATTACCCTGCCCCATTGACCATCTGATTATCATGAGCCCGGCTCATTTTGACACTTCTTTTGATGTATGGAAATCAGTGGTTTACACTAGTATGCCCATTCTCCTGTTTCCAGTGTCATCTTTGGGGGAGACTGTTTGGCCCGTCCCCTTTCCGTTTGAAGCTGGCGGTCGGGACAAAAGGAGAATTATTTCAAAATCAGATCATCCAGTGGGCCATATGATTTCTATCCCAAGCTGTTTTAATGGCCCTCTTTGATGTTGACTGAGCAGGCGATGAGCACAATGGGAAAGTTTGTGCTTCTCTGCTGTCACTTTGACACTGTGTTTTTAAAACTTTTTTGTTGCTTCTTTTTTGGCCATCCTGCTGTGGCTTTCTGGGAGTCGGCGGGGTATCGGTGGGCTCGCCAAGTGCATTGTGGGACTGTGAGAGCCTGGCATATGGTGTTTGGTTGGTTCATAAGAAGCATGCATCAACATGCATTTACAGTACAATTCTTGGTGAGTTTTCTACTTGTACAAACTCCAGTGATTGACCCAAAGAAACATATAAACTGTAGCATTACAGACACATAGTCAGGCCAGAGATCTAAAGAAGCTGCCAAAGAAGTGTAGAAGAGGAAAGACGTAAAAAGGATAAAGGGAGAGAGCTATAGGGGGGGAAGAAAAAGACAAAAGTAAAGTAAAGGCAAAACAAAAAATCCAATACACACTTCACGCATTCCCAAAATTTTCAACTTCAAACTTTTGTCTCTTTTTAACATTCAGCATTTAGAAAACCAATTATTTCGTTAAATCCCAGAAACATGTACTTCAGTTTAGCTTCCGAATGTGTTAAATTCTACATCATTGACTTTGTCATTTCCAACAGTCGGTGCAAACATCGACCATTGTCAGCAACTAGCTGCTTGATACACTTGAAGACTCAGTGGCAGTCAGACTGTCAGACTGTCAGACAGTCGCAACCACATTTAAATGGAATCTCGGCCTTTTGTCGAGGTCACTGTTGGATAAGGGTCTGAAGACAGATTCCCTCTATCCATTTGCTTCGTGTGTGCGTGTGTGAACCACTGTCTCGCACTAACTTCTAGTCAGACAGCATTCCAGACCATCTTCACCGATGTCACAGGAACACTGCACTGCTGCCTCTGCCAGGGCGGATACATAGAAACTGTCTCGTTTTAAGAATAACCCGAGGAGGCGTTCCTCTCTTCCCCTTTTCTTTCAGTTTACCTCTCCTTAACCTCCTACTGCCTCCCCCACTACTCCTTCTTAACCGTTCCTCTTTCAACACGTTGTGATGTCACCCTGATCTGACGCTATCCCCTCTCCCCTTCCTCCCTGTTTTCTCATCCTTCCTCCCCTGCTCACTGTTACCCATTTTACTGTAAACCATGTGACTGACAGCCGCAGCTGCAAGTGCTTCAGCGGGCCTTCGCTTCAGCTGTGTAGCTTTGTAAATATCCGACCCTCCCTCTAGCCTCCACTCCCATCAGGCCTAGAGGCCTTCCCTTAGCAACAGGCTTCAAGTCAGGCCAAAAAAAGACACCCTGATCATTTGGAGGGGCTGCGACACACACACACACACACACACACACACACACACACAGTTTGAGCAAGTAAAGGTGAACTTTAGTTCCAATCTAGACACAAAATAATAATCTCAAATGAACAATTTTAATAGCTCAAATGTTTTGGAAACATGATAAATTATGACACATACGTTGCTTATTAAAACCTCAAATCTCCCTTTACTAACTGCAGTAGAAATATCCTGACCACGTAACTGCAAAATGAAAAATTCTGAGAAGCAGGCGGATGACACACAGGGAGAGGAGAAGGTGTGACTCCCACAAAGCTCACCACTGAAAATGATACGACGATGACCAATGTTACAGGAACCAGCAGCTGCATACTTTACTACCAGGCAATCGGCAGGCATGCTAGCAAGGTGTGAATGAAAATATGCAGCGTGAAGCTAATGGTTAGCACTAGATCTAGCTGAGGGGGGGTCAGACTTTCTTGTTTCAGGATGACTGAGATGTAAGAATGTTCCCCCGATCACACCAGGAAAAAGAAAATGGCACAACTATGGAAAACAACAGTCCACCCTACAGATGATACAGCTGGAAAACTGTCAGGATTGTACATATCCCTTTGTGCGTGTTTGTGTAGAATCTAAAACATACTAAGAACGACTAAATTATCTCGCTATAAGAATTGTAACAACCTCTCATATCAGCTTCGACATTTCGATTTGTATCTACAGACTTTTGGTCTAATCTTAGAAAGCCTTTCATTGTACAGTGTTTGTTTTGTGTGGCTTGGATTCCTTTCGGCATTCTTGAGCATCTGTACGCAGTAACCCATAATAATGTACGGCACAGAGAGATAAGACTTAAATAAAAGTGTTGAATGGATAATGAGCTCTGGCTAATGTAAGTAAGGTGTTTGACATTGTTTGAAGTACCAGTACTTCAACTATTATTAGTTTATATTCTAAAAATGTATCTTCCATCCAATAATAGTAATATGAACGTCACACGTATTATAATAATAATCATATTTCCCTGAAACTTTGCATTTCCTGTCTTCCAAACTGTAGCATGAATCAGGTTAAACTCATTGTGATTTTCTTTCAACAGAGTAAAAATTAGAACTGTTGATGGACGACCAACCTCGCACGTCTGTGACACATAGAAGCGCTCGCACTCGCACGCCCCTTCCCAAATAGGGCAGTAAATCTCCAGTGAGATGTCGATGCAGGCGGCCCCTACAGGTACAGTTTCACAACTGGGAACAACCAAGTAGGAACTATATAAGAGCTGACACTCCACGCAGCCAGCACTGCTAACTGTAGACGGGACCACATGGCCAGATAATACGACTAGTCAGTTATTCGACCACATACTAATGGCTCCAGACAGAGCTCCATATTGATGCCAACAGAACGCAAGTGGAAAGATTTTTGTTATACTGTTATGTAATCAAGTCACATACATACCTTTTTATACATACTAATGCAATATTACCGCTGACCTGTAAAAGCATTTGCATCCTCGACAGATGTCAAGAGACTATTTCAAGAGCATTTCATAGAGGCCACTGACCTAAGAATACAGTAACAGAGAGCCAGATAATTCTGGTACCATGTTAAGCAGTAAATGGGGTGGTACTCACAGGTAGAGCGATACAATCTTGGAAGCAGCCGGTCCTAAATCCGGTATGGAGGTCAGCTCGTTGTGGTCCAGCCTCCTGTAAGTGACAAACACACGCAATAGTAGGTTAGAGACGAGAAAAAAGGACATGGATGATATAAGGTTAGAGGACTTCACTAAGATAGTTTTCTCCAAGTAATTAAGCAAAAAAACAGGTGCAGAATTTGAATCCCTATTTTGAATCCCCAAATTTACACACAGTGACATTCAGTGTCCACGTGCAGTTTATATTCAGATTGTGTTAAACGAAAGCTACACTCAGTGTTCTTGTAATGTATACACAAATTGTCCACGCTAGTTGAGATGTCAAACTGTTTTTTGGAATTTTCCACATGCTCCGTCACACGAGGCTAACTTCAATCTAACTGTGTGTAAATCAAAAGATTTCAAACACTACTTGTTGTCACGTCTGCCACACAGCATGTAGCAAGTCATCCTTTTAAAAACCAAAAATAACATGGGAGTAAAACAGATGTCGAGGAGCGTATGACTGGCTGGCCAGCCTGCCAAAGATGTCACCAGTGTGTGTATCACCGCTTAGCTTGTGTACGGGTGTGTATGTGTCTTGTGTACTGGCGCTGAGTGACACAGAGCCAAGTCCTCTCCTCACCATATAAAATATTTACAAGGCCAGCGTTGGCCACAGTATCGGGTGGTGGAGGGGAGGCTTAATATAGAAAACCACCACTTTATTCTCAATTGGACTTAGTTCAAGGCAACACATACGAGAATGCTGCTAGGAAGTGGACTGGCAACCATGGACGTTACACAATGTCTACACAGGCTGTGAAGCGAAAGCAGCACGTTAGCAGAGCAGCGGCTTAATTCACTTCACTCGGAGCCCAAACATGAGACAAAAAAAAGGGCAGTCCGTTAGAAAGTGTTCATGGGTTTGCTTCCAATTTTCCAATTCTACATTTCCAATCAATGTAGTGCTACACTGAGTCCAGTCAACAGACAAAAAAACGCACACGTCCTAGTTGAGCATCTGGTGAAAAGTAACACAACACGGTTTTCCCACATGTGTGCATGTGCTCTAAATATTCAGACATGTATACCCTGTAGGTAAAAGTACTTACAGCTCTCGTAGGTTGGGAAGATTGGCAAAAGCTTCTACACTGATGGCAGTCAGCTTGTTGTGGCCAAGATTTCTGAAAAACAGAAAATAAGTTGTTAATTTAAAAAGGGGGATTTAATGTCCTTTCATTTCGCAATCAGGGGAGAACAATTAATAGTAAAAAAAAAAATCAGCATTTTTCATTGCTTTATTATTACTTGTCAAGGGTGTTTTTCAGTTGTTAGAACAAAGATCTTGATCAATATTAACAATTATTTCTCCCTTTTGACAAACAGCCTCATCCATCCACATTAAGTATGCCTGAAAACACTGCAGTACATCCTTTCAGCTGGCTTTGAGGGGGTGCCGGGGGGATCAATACTATTGATACAGAGTATCTCTCCCTCCTGGCTCACTTTCCAAACATAACCCACAGGCCATTCATCTGCAGCAGTCAATTTGCACTTTAGGCTAACAGTGTATTTAATAGCCGGCACTTGACTTGTACAGAGGTTTATTAGAAAGTGATTTGTCCAGTGATATAGCATTACCTCTGTCAGAGAGCGAGTGAGCGAGGAGGGGGTATGAGTGCGCACCTAACACACATCTGCATTTCAGATTGAGCTTCCCACGCTGTATTAATCAAATTTATTTTCACGCATAAACAACTATCTCTGTCACTCTCTCTCACACACACACACACACACACCTCCTGCCTGGCTGGCAGCCTGTTGGCAGAGAGGAGGCTGCAGTGAGAGCGGTGTTTGTGTTTGTGTGGTGGAGTTAGGCTAGGCGAGACAAAGGGAGCCCACAACTCAGAGCTGCCTGCCTCCCGCCCCAGACATGAGAGACAGCCCAGGAATGTTTCACAGGCCTGCCGAGAGATGGCTGCTTGTTCCCAGAGACTGGGGACACTTTTACCTGATGCAACACATTCCTCATCCTCTCGTTCCCCCGTGGCCCTGGATGCCCACTTCTAAAGAAGGAATGGATATTAAGAAAGCTGATGTGAGGAGGCCGGGTCAGTACCACAGCTCACATTATACACACTCCACTTTTTATTAAATACTATTTCTGTCTCACAATCTCAATCTCCATCTCACTTGACAGATTTCCCTTTCTTGTTTTATGTGCTTGATTGCAGATAATGACAGTTTCCCTCCCCTGTTCTTTCTCCCTGTGTGTGTGTGTGTGTGTGTGTGTGTGTGTGTGTGTGTGTGTGTGTGTGTGTGTGTGTGTGTGTGTGTGTGTGTGTGTGTGTGTGTGTGTGTGACAAGATAATAACAGAGCATGTGTCTGCCCTCCAGGCAGGCACAGTCTTGACAGGGAGGTGTGCATGTGTGTCTGTGTTATGATCATTTACTGGGGCACCTCCCATTGTGGCCCAGCTCACTAAATTGTCGTCTTCTGCAACAGGAGGCAATTACCTCGTTATGGTGAAGCTAAGTGAAAAATCACACGGCTTTCCTATGGGCCGCCTCTGCCTGGAGGTATGTATATTCAGCCATCACACACACACACACACACACAGACAGGATGAACTTGGGAGAGTGCAGACTTCTTAAAGAGCAATCAGTAGTTTCTATATAACCTGCTTTTGGCACCCACCAGATCAAGGAATTACACTAGTAAATCTTGCTTAACAAGCAAATTCAGATTTATGCAAGAATATAGCCGCCAAAGAACCTTGTAAAAGTGGAGTATGTAGGTTATGCACATATTCGTAGCTATGAAACTTAAATGCTTACAATAAAGAACAGGGCAAAACAGAACAAAGGGATGACTAACAAAAACAAGCGAGTCGCGTCTGAGAGCCAAACCTGCCGTACTGGTGCTAAAGGCCACAGCAACAAACAAAGCTGGTCCTTTGTGTGTGTAGGCAAGCATGCATGTACCTCTTTCTTAGTCACCTATAGTGTTTACACAACTGAGTCTCTCTCCACTTCATTCAGCCAGATTTATTTTCTTGCCTATCAGATGAGATAAGTTTCACAGCATTTTAGCACCTACTGTATGAGGCGATAGTGATAACGCTGCTTTCCCTCCCTCCTCTCCCACTCACTTCCCTACCTCTCATGTGGAGAGGGGGGTGGGGGGTGGCTCCAGCCGCTAAGCGTGGTTAATGCTTTCCAGAAAAGTGACCTTACAATCGTACCGTTTCTAGAGGAATTTGCCGAGCTGAGGAGCAAACCAGAGATGGCACAACACAGCCACCATAAATTTCCACCGTATAATCCAAGCAGGCAGAAAAGGATGCATCTTTTAATTTAATGTTATTTAATCTTCATTTTTGTGACAGGAACAGATGCTGCGATTAAACTTGGCAAACACTACAGAGTGATTTGGTTCTTTAGTGCCTCAAACACTGTGTTACATTGTATGGTTCATATAGTTTATACAAATGGGCAGAGGGGAAAAAATCAAAGGCGCTCTTAGCCAGGTACTTAACCAAAGTGTGTGATAACTTGAAGCTGCATGTTTTCCCACTGAATTCAAGCTGTTCTTACCAGTGGACTGGTGGTCTTGTTTGGTGGGAAGTTTGCAACAGGCAAAAGGCAACAAAAATTTAATTATCAAATAGCATATCTAGTAATCCTGTTACCACCTTTCACTAACAGTTGTTTTACAAGCATCATTTAGCCTAAATGTTCATCTATGACTTCATAAATGTTCTACAAAAAAGTGAATTTATTTTTACAATTATGAAAAATATTATGCCTACATTAAACATGGTTCCTCTTTAATCTGTAAACATATTCAAATTAAAGCAGCTTGACATGAAACCTTTCACAAATATATAAAAACAGGCCACATGTCACACTAACCATCTGTTCTGAATTACACCAGCCATCATTTCATCTGCAGGACTGAAGAGGCAAAACAAGAAGGCAGGTGGAGTGAGGGCAGGTCCGGGATAAAGAGGCTCAGTTCCAACTCCACCCAGCCGCCACAACCCAAACACCTCCCCACGCATTACAAACAATAACCACTGAGACTGTCAAATATCAGGAGAGAGAAGCTTCTTTCTGAAACACAACAGGCATTGTAAACTCAAGGCTGCAACACCAAATAAATAAACTACAAAAAACAAAGAAATAATCAACCACCTGTTGCCATGACGCATCTTTAGGCCACTTTCAGACCAAAAACTGCCCTGAGTTAAACCAATATGAGCGGCTGCTGGCATCTGTTTGAAAGTTGTGACAGCGACAACTGTTTTATCTTTTGTCGCTATGATTGCGCGTATGATTACATGTGATTGGCCAATGCAGCTTCTTGCCGCATGAAGTTAGGTTGCGCTGCAGCAATAGTTGAATATGGTTGGGGTTTTATAGGAAGGACACCTTCCTATAAATATGAAACATTAGCTTCAATCTTGGCCTGCCTAGCAAAGAAATCTTCACAAAACAAAGTGATAAATTCATAAAAGGTCCGCCTGACTAAACAAACTGTCTTAGGGGAAAAAAATAGGGCTTGGCGCCTGTAGTAGACCGTCATTGCTGGACCATGTAGCTGATTTAACATATAAAACTCATTAAAAGGCTTTAAAAAATAGCTGTGTTATGGGTGCTGTGGGAGTAGAGTAAAGCTGGGAGTACAGGAGTGATGTCATAGCATATGACACACTATGATTGTAAGTCAGCACGCCGTCTGTGTGTGGGAGAGAGGAGATATGAGGAGGAAGGAATAGAGCAGGGACTTACACACGAATACATCATCATTATCATTATCTTTCCCATTTCATAGACAAATGCAGCGTTAACTTTGCTTGCTGAATGTGTGAAGTGATGTCAGTGATGAGACTTCTGTAGTCCAGCTGGGAGACAAAGGCCCTTTAATGTGGTCGATTTCAAAGCATCATAAAACTAGTCAAATAATAACCTGCGTGTCAGGGAAAGACACACACACACACACACACACACACACACACAACACTCTTCCTGTCATTATGGGGCCGGTTTATAGCCAGGCAAACTGCAGTGAGAGTGTACACAAAGCTAACGCCAGCTCTAGGCCACCATTTTACACACCAGTCAAACAGAGGAAGGAGACCAGCAGAAAAAAAAGCAATATCTTATCAACTTTGACGAGGTTAAAAGCATAAGCCAACGAACAAGATATGCAATAATAATGATGAATGTGATGTGTTAAAAATCTGAGTTAAAACTGTAGGTGTAACGTCTTCATATGGCTGAGGAGAACTTAGGTGCGACACCAGAGAAACGTAGCACTGATGGGGTCAGCGTATTTCACCATTTGCCTTGCAGATTCCCACCGCCCCCACACACACACACATACAACTCAACAAAGAAGTTGCTTCAGCCTTTGAAATCAGTCAGGCAACGAGTGTGACTCAGTTTTAAGTTTTCCGAGGCAGGAAGGCGGGCCACATCTTTGAGCCATGTGCACTGCCGTTCTCCGCGCTGATGGTTTGGGGCTAAAGCAGGAGATGGAGCCGGGCACTCCAAATAAACAGGCAGACGGTTGGGAAAAGGGTCTGCGCTAGCCCGAGGCACTGCATGAACCCATGGCCAGGCCTAACGACGCCAGCCAGGACGTTCCAGATGAGAAGTCCAGAAACACTCACGCTGTCCATACTGCATATATGTATGTCCACACACACACACGCAGGATCATACTCCTCCATTAAATACTGGATTCTAGTGTGATAACATTGTAATTTCTTAGAAACGGTGCCAGACTGTTTCATTATGAGTAAAAGGAAATGAATGTCCCTAATTAATCTGAAAGAATAACATAAATACTGTATATTTCTTCAGTGGGGCTATTGTTTTAGTACTGTGCAGACGGCTGACCTTGTGCTCTTAACTTCAAAGTGAAAAAAAAAGACAAATTGTTAGTCAATTTTTTTCCTACTTATTGTTTATTATGCTATGAAGGCAACATTCTCCAATAATTACTCTGGCCAGTGGAGAGAGAAAAGTGTCTTATAGTTAAAGTCCTGCTATCTTTACAATCAAAGTCCATGTGAACGTGTGGCTGTCTAGACAGTGGAGATCTGATGCTCATTTGGTCTCTACAGTATCAGAAAGTACAGAGGTTTGAAAAAAAAAAAAGTTTGGCCCAACTCAGCACTCCCAGCTTTACTCGCTTCTCAAAGCTGTGCCTGTTTTCTGGGGAGAAGCTGCTTCACTTGAACAGTACCTCCAACGCTCTGTCCAAGTCACGCTTTTTTTTTTTTTTCTAACATCTTCTCCAGATTTCAAAACTCTTACCAGATGTAGATAATTCACAGATGATTCATCGATCAAACCCACTTTGTAGACACCGACTTCGGGGGAGAGGGAAGGGGGGAGAAAAAAAAACTTGGCACCCTTAAGTGTCTTCACAAAAGGGCCATCTATTCTACTGACTGGATTCCTGCAGAATGACTTGTGGCAGCAGCTGTTTGATTGTCATTAAAGCCAGTGCAAGACCATGAGCTCATTCCATATCTTCATGTTAATGTCAGTCTGTATCTGCTGTTATTAGAGTAGGGGGCTCAACCTTAGCTGTTCCTTCCTAATTCTTAACATCTCATGTTCTGCGTGAATCATCTTACTTTGTTAAAAGAGGATCATTTACAATAAAAAATAGATTGCTGCTTTAAATTCCCACGTAGTAACACTCTGTGCTTTTACTGTCCAACACCAAATAGCCTGATAAGAAGGGAAAAAAAGTGAAAAGCAGCTGATAAAAATCAGTGCCAGTGATAATATCATCCTAAACCCTTCCAAACGCTTGAGTTGTGACTTTAAAATATCTGCCAGAGGACATGCGAGTCAGGGAAACTATGACAATAAACAAACTTGGTATAATCACTCTCAATACCACAAAATTACAAGGCTGCGTAGCAAGAAATGCCCTTGAAACCACAAGGGGCTAAACCCTGCTGAGTGCTGCCGCTGTGTCTCTGTCTAAATGCAGAAATGTTCACCTGATCAAGCAAGACAAAGAAGCATCTTTGCAGTTACATCTGTCAGTCTTCACAATATATGAAGCTCAAACATAATAACAGTAACAACGGTATACACGCCAAGGGCAAGGGTAGTATTACTGTGGAAAATTATTTTGCATGCTTATTAATAGGTTAGATGAAGATAAAACACGCCCTAAAAACATAGTCGTTTCTGACAATATGTGGCATTCAAGCAGGCAGTCGTGTAGAGTTTTATTTTCATCTGGGCTTGTTCAGTGTGTTACAACATGTGTGACGGTGGCTGAGGTTTCTGACCACTGACAGGACTTTCACCAACTAGTGGAACCAGCCTGAAGGCAGCAGCAGCAGACCGTGACATTGACAAAACACTTCCATGCAGTGGGCGGAAAATGCCCCCCTCCCATATTCCCCCCAGGCCAGGTGATCTGCAGCCCCACCCTCTGCCGACCAGTCCTCAACCAGCCAGCTGAGCTCCCGGCCCCTGTCAGGAAACCACTAACACAAACCCATTTCCTGAGGGCAGAAGCCAAAACCGAATATCGGGGGTGGTGTTTACCAATAAGGCTGTACTGTGAGGTTTAAGGTTATGGCTTGGGGTTGAGTAGCAGCAGAACGTTTAGTGTACACCCAGCATTATGGCCATGTACATTAGGAAACGCGGGAAACCACTTGAGGAAATGCTGGGTTACGAAAGGGACCATTAGTGTTAGGCTTTTTCTTGCTTTATGTCAGAGTTTCTCCCAGTTGGTGATGTAGGGACTCAACTCAAACAGACATAACGACCTAAAAACACCTAAAAACACCTAAAAAAAATCTGTAAAGTTTTCAATGGGGGAAAAAACACCAACATTATAATCTTGCATGAGAAACGACAGAGGGGCTGGCAAACAAGACACCATATATCTGCTTTATCTCTATCCAACCACAGAAATCGCAGCCAAAATTAGTAATGCTCATGCTTTCATTTACGTGCAAAATCCCATTACGCCTGTGGCACTGTGGGCAAAAGTGCCTTTTATACACATTACCGTGGCTGCAAATAAGATAAGGCACCACTCCTGAGAGGGAATATGTGACTTTTGTGAAAGCAAACTTGCTTTGAATGTTATTAGGCTATTCATCAATCAGAAACAATGGATAAACATCTAAGACGGGTGGTCAGTTTGTTAAATGTTACAGCCACTGATGTGAAACAGCAAAGGATATATTTGACAAAGAAAGTGTTTAGAATATGCAGCTTGGAAATTCATGACTAGACAGGCTTAAAAGAAACTATCAGTCATTTTTAACCTCAAATGTTCACCTCTTAAATACACCATACAACATACACTGTAGTAAATGATTGTTTTTCTTCTTTAAGGGTATGTTCCACACCTAGTCAACCGCACATCTGCCCCACAACCATCTCCCCTTGTTAGCTCAGTTTGCTCTGCCAGGATGTGCCAACGTGTTTGTTTTCTAAAATAGTCATCAAGGCCACTTTCTCACAGAAGACCATTAAAATCAGAGTCTTAAGGGTGATTATTTGGACAACTGGAAAGCATTAGGGGTTTCTTTCCTCCACCTAGAGCTTGTGGCCATGTTTGTTCATCAGAGGACAGCTTCTCATGGATAAACGGAAGGCAACACATAACCCACAACCACCCATTTCCTCTGGGCCCGTATTCATCAGATTTTATCCGATTTACTCCTACAAGTGCATCAAAATGACTCACAACAGACTAACTAATTAAAAACATATCTAAAGAATAAGAGGCAAAATGACATAATGGAGCTTCCTACACCCACTACTCATTTGAAATTCACCATCGTGTCTTGTAAAAGGAAATGAAGGTGTGGGTTAAACCCAATCTATATAGAAAATTCTCAGAAATTTGATGCAGGAAATAAAAACAAAAAGGTCAGACATGGAGCACAGTGTCACTTGTGTGTGGCATCAGAGGCTACTTGTACACAACTAAAAGCCAGCAATACATTTAGTACAACATATTGCCTAAAAGCTGTTACCAGCTGAGTTTGATCTAATACTGTATATTATACCGTTTGGTCAAAACACCTTTGTTGTTTACACAGACTGTACAAAAACCACAGATGTAGCCGTTGTGATGTCACCCATTGGATTGTGGGCTCCAGTTTTGAAGCCAAGAGTTTGCACTTTGGCCAATGCCATCTTGTTTTGATGATTTGTTGTGTATTCCAACATTCTCTGACAGAGAGACAAACTGGGCTGGGTGACTAGTGTTTATTGACACCCACCAATATTGTCCCCCCCCTCCCTACCACCACCACCACCACCACTACTACTACTACTGCTGCTGCTGCTCCATCCCTGGGGTAAACATAACAGAGACAGTTGATTACACGCTGATTTCACTTGGCTCAGATGCCTAAATGTAGAGATGGACAACTTCAAAAAAAAGATTTTGTGCAAACAGATACTCTACTAGCTCTACTGACAGGATAAAACTGGAGTTATTGCACATTATCATAAACATTTTGCAACAATACTAATGACTAACATACACCCACAGCCAACACAAACACATTCTTCAAAAACTAAAAGAACAATTTTCAATCCACAACATCAAAAAAAGTAATTTCATCCACTCAAGTGTACAGGACTTACTGTAAGGTACCTTATAATGAGATCACATTCGGCCACAAGTGAAATTGTTCATACTTGTCTCTTTGAGTTTAACTGTAATCATCCATTAATCTGGCTCGTTTACAGACCCCAGAGGAATAGAACTGGTTCCCTTTGAGTTACCTGCCAACATAATGTGACTATCTCAAAGTGGTGTGGAAATATGCGACCTAGGTGTTTTAAACGATAATTCAAAGCCATAAAGCCAATCCCTTTGAAAACAACAAGATTGCGGGTCCTTAAATCTTGAACGATAAGGTTTTTGCCAAGATAACAGAAGTAGACGTGGAGAGAGACAGAGCTCACTCAGTACACTCTGGTGTTTACACAAACCAATAGGTTTAGAGCAGCTGTCTCAGATGGGACACTCGTCCCACAGTAGTTGTGCATTGTCCGTGAGGACAGGAGGAGTAGCATGCGTCTGCGTACATGCATGATAAACAGCAACTGCACTTGAACTTGGCGAAATGGTGCTTTGGGGCAATGAAGTTACCCGGGCACAAGTGCTGTTATTCATGTTTTTAGAGAACTTTTTAAAAGTTGCATTCCTCACTTCCCAGGGGAAGACAAACTGCCCAACACAGGAACCTGGGAGCCAGAGGAGTCGTTGGTCTTTAACCCCATGTTCCCAGTAACACACACACACACACACACACACACACACACACAAACAGATGCTAAAAAATCCTGTAACAAGACACCTAATTGTCACTGAGGATTCACAATTGGCAGTGGACATACTGCGGTGAGAGTGTAGACACTGATTAGAAGGACACAGAGTCGTGTTGTCTCTAAATAAATTGTGTCATTCAGCTTGATAAGTGCTGAAATTCCCTAAACATCGTATAACTTTCCATAAAAAATGCCTCCAAATTGGCTCATTTCATTTAAGTGAACTGGCCGACAGGGGCTCATTTGTTTTCAGGCCTTATCTTGCTTAAATTATAAGAAACCCAATTTGTGAGCTATGGACTATGAGCTCGCAATATAGCATTAGGAATTAGGTTAATACTTGCCATAAATCTTGCTCAGTAAAGCAGAGGTTTATTTGCTGTGACATGTTCAGTTGTATTTGTTTACTCACCCTGAGGGGACTGTTAATTCACATTGGAAACACAATACATTTATGATCAAATTAAAACGCACACGTCCAGCATCCATGTGTCAGAAACAACCAAGAGCCTGTTATTTATTTTATGTCTTTTAGAATAAGAGTAAATGCAGTTTAAAATGAAGGGAAATTAAAAGTAAGCTACTTTGCACTAGACTTGGATAATCACAGTCTTAAAAATAGTTTTCTACATGTCAGGATAACTAGAAGTTACACCACAGAGCTGCTCAATGGGCCCTTTAGCAAGGCATCTCACCAGCTGCTAATTGAAGATCACTAGTATAGGGCCTTTCCATAAATGTTGTATGTGCCCTCTTGTTGCAGTTATCATTTTATCATTAGCCCTGACTGAATTTTCAGTCAATAAAAAGTCATTATCCATGATTAAGTAAGCAAGTAATGTTGGGATACACTATAATCCTTAAATAAATCCTAAAATATCAATTAGCCGTGAAGATCAGCTCAATTTAAAAAAAAAAAACACTTTTACCCCGATAAAGTGAATCCTTCATTCGTGAATTGCATAAACAATCCTAGTCAAGTTACAACATGGTAACGACTGTCAAAACAGTACTGCTGGTGGGTTACTCCGCTGGTTTCCAGAGTGGGGTGCAGGGACCTCTGAGGGACTTTAATATGAGTCCCAAGTATAACGAGACGAACCGTTTAAGTGTACTTTTAACCTACTTACCCTAAGTCACTATTGCTGTGGAGGTATAAAGATCGCTACCATGAAAAAGTGTCCTCTCAATCTCCCTGCTACAGTTCACAGACAATTATGCAACTCAAATCAAAACCACAAAAATCTCCTCGGACGGGATTCCTCGAGAGAAAAACTATGTCAGCTGAGGTGCACTGCTGTGGTAGTACTCAACCCCTTTAAAAAAAAGTTTTAACGTCTCTTTGCTATTATACACTTTACTTAAAGTCACTTAAAAAACCACTGTTACCCCGTTATGGGCTGGTCAATAAATAGGCTACAGCGACTAGGTGCTTTTACTTACAAGGAAACAGTCCGGGCTGGTAGGTCCGCAGGCGTAGCTGTCAGCTCCAGGTTACTACAGTCCACCGAGTCTCCGTTGCAGGTACAGTTCTGGGCACACGGCACATCTGAGCTCAATCCATAACTGATAAACAGTTCAACCGACAAAATTAAATAAAAAACACAACGGGAAACATATCCAAATCGTCCCGGGGACGCCGCCATTTTGTATCCAGTTTTAATAGCGCGGCCGCAGAGCTCTCTCTCTCCTCGTACCCGCAAACTGGGATATTAATGGAGCTTCGTAAAGACTGAATGCCTTTTACAGCACATTAATTCTTCTTCTTGTGATACAGAAGGCTAATACAAACAACTGGGGTGCCGTAAAACATTTTCCATCGCCGTAAAAGTCATTTAGGAGACAAGTTCTCAGTCCAACTTTCTCCTCTCGGTGTCCGACGCGGGCATAAATCAAAGGTGGCTCACGGATCAACCAGTGTATCTGGGACAAATTACAGCCAGTTTATACGTCGCCCTGGATTTAAATTTAAGTTGCAAGACTGTGTCCACAAAAAGGTTAAACGTTTACTTTCTCGACATGACTTTTGATGCCATATTTGAAAACATGCAACAAAAAAAATGACACAGTGCGTCCAAGTAACTCTCACAATAACCTTTGGTAGGAAGAACAGCAACAAAACTGTTTAAAACCTGGCGAAACGGCGACACACTGACTTCTGGGAGGTATTAAATGTCCACCATAAAGTTAAAGTTGAGCAAATAAGTTTTAGACCCGCAGTGAAGAAGAAAAACAAACTCCGGCGCTGGTCTCTCAAGCCGAGCGCAGCGTATAGTCCAGATCTCACCGGCGCTGTTAGCTGTAGCTGTATAAATCCAACTTTGAAACACACACTCAGTCTTCTCCAGTAATCGCTCTACCGACAGTTTATCAGCTGCAGTCTGTGCTCACAAAAACCTCGACGATCCGATAAAAGCAAAATAGAGTGAGTCCCCCCTCCTTCCGACCGTGTACCACCACCATGAGTTTTTTTCCTTTCTTGAGTTACTTTTGGATGCACGTTGGATGCACAACAGCGATTCCAAGGACCTCCCGTAGTTCGTCGTGATTGGCTGTTGTGAGTTGACGGACGGGTCAAGTCCTCACCTCATTGGTCGTTGCGTTTTCTCCGTGCATCCCGACGTTGTAGAGCCTTTGAGCGGATGTCACTCAGCGGCTGCTGGTCCCGCCTGTGTTTCCCACCCCGGGGTGTGAAACCGCACCACCTCCTCTCACTCTCACTTGCTTCTTAAAGAGACAATAACTGAGATCAAGCGCTGTAATCGCATTATAACAAGCCGTAATAGCATAATTGGTTTGAACACCATAACGGTTTAATTTGAAGTTTGTAAAAAAAATATATTCAGATGTACAAGAATAAAGTTAAAGAGGAAGTAAAGGACAGTTTGCTATGTTTTATCCAAACAAAGAAGTTAAGCCTAATTCTACTTTTTTATTGGTACTGTATGAATGAATTGTATGAATGTGTACCTCCACTAATTTATTTTACCCTCATCCAGCTGCTCTGTAAACCAGCAGCAGTTACTGCAAGTACTATTTATAACATTCAATTATGTTGATGTGCCCACATGTCCACAAACTGTTCCGTTTGTCACGTTGTGAAGTATTTACTCCTTTACTTCACTTGAGGAAAACATGAAGAGGTTATCAGTGGTGTGTGTGTGTCTGTGTGTACTTGTTTTTATGCATCTACGAGCAGTGGTGGAAATATAACTACATTGTCATTATGTACAGTTTTAGATATGTGCTTTACCTGAGTATTACCGTTTTATTACAGTTTAGTTCAACTGCACTAAATGTATTTGTCTCTATTGCACTTCATTCATTTGGCTGCAAGAGTCACTACACTATTGATTCAACTAGCTGGCAATATATAAAGTATTATAAGTAGTAGTATAAATATAAAGTAATTTAAATGCTGCATATAAGGCATTATAACCAAAATAGTAAGTAGTGTAACCAAAATAATATAAGAAACTTTAACTTACTTTGAAATACTACTTTTCAACACTTTAAATATTTTATTTTCTTATTAAACATCTGTATTTTTATTTAGGCTTCGAAAAAAACTAGAATGCAGGACCATTACGTGGTCGTAGTATTTTTAGATTTTGCCATATAGGATCTGAATAATTTTTGTCTCAGTGTAGTGCATAAATTGATGTTTTTACACAAGTGTATTTGAGTATTTGTGTGCATGATTGTGTGCTAAGTAGGTGTGTATACTTGTATGTGCATGTACAGCCGTGCATGTGTGTGTGTGTGTGCTTTGCACATCCACACTGGTCTTTTCACCATTTGAGCATGCCCTATAATGGCCACATGATAGCACAAAATTCTTCCCAAATGTTGAAGTCATGTTCACCCGTTGTCTCAGAAATACACATCTGTGATAAATCAGTGGTCCTGTCAGCCTCCTGGCCCCATGTCCGCTTTTTCTCATCGCATTTTTTTCCTGGCACTGACAGATCGTATTGATTGATTTTGTCGGAGGTATTGTGATGTGTGTCGTGTTGGGATGGGTCCCAGATTTCGTTGCTATTAATCATAGTTGCAGGGACACAGATATTCACACCTGCAGCACTGCAGGCAGTTTAGTGGCACAGTTCCTCGTTCCTTTTCCAATGAATAGGTGAAGGTTTCACATTGCATCATGTGTGTGTGAGTGAGCACAGTAGGCCACAGGTGAGGCCTCCAACTCTCAGAAGCAAAGAAAATATCTGAGATATGAGACTCTGTTAAAACATGACTTCATTGGTAATGAAAGACTGGGTAATAGAGGACAACCATTTACCTATTGAGTTGAGAAAAATACGTGATTTATGGTTCTAGATATTAAAAAACATCAACAGCAAAGTGTAACTTGATCAAATGTATATCAATTAAATGCTCATATATACATATATATATATGTATGTATGTATGTATGTATGTATGTATATATGTATATATATATATATATCATTATGACACATACTAGCTATGCTTAAAACAGAGTATTAGAGCAAATTGTCATTGATCAAGAATTAATGTACAGTAGTTTTAAGTAATCAGAGATAATCAACTCATGCTTGCTTTGATATAAATATTTGGTTTGATATGTTTCATATCAATATATGATAATTTAAGCCACAGTTTATCTGACGACCAAGTTTTTCTTCAACATGTGGTGTAATGCTGGATTTTATATTATACATGTTTCAATATTTATAGAAATAACATCTACCATCTATCAAATCCATATGTATCAGGTAATACAAATGCTAAATTCACAAGCTTTATTTGCATTATATTAGATTCCGTTTTAACTTCAGGCCTTTTTTATTTTGTGCCGTTTGTGTCCAGTACATATCTTCAGTACAATTTACAAGTGACAGGAGGTCTACCATCACAGCCATCCCAAGTATGCTCAACTCTGTATGTTGATGTACCTTCAACAGATAGGGTATGTGGACCAGGTACTTTGGGGGTCTATTTTGAGAGGACTGTTGACACGGCTTTTAATGTGATTTATTTGGTGGATGACCTGCTCTGAGTGACTTGGAACACAAATAACTTCACCAATGCAGCAGGCTACTAGGTTAAAATGTTTGACCAAAACATCCAGCTAACACAAGAAATGTTCACATATTAATGTGGAGTTGTGTGACCATTAAAGGATAGCTCCACAACTGTTCATGTCTGTCTTAAAACAACAGTCAGGTGCCCATATGTACACCGAAAGAGGTTTTCCTCGCTGTAATCATTTCTTCTGTCTGGTCATAAAAGATCCCCTACAAATGTGCTTTCAATTTAAGTAATGGGTGCATTTTGTTTTTTTGTTAAAAGTTTATCTGAAGCTCATATGAGACCTCAGCAGTCCTGCAGATATCTGACACATTTACAGTCCTTTTTGTATTAAATTCCCCCTTTGTGTTTCAAGTGTTTCCCTGTTGAGCTGCATTGGAAGTATAGTAACAAAAAGGGAGACTGGAGCTTAATATTAGCTCCAGATAAACTTTTAAATGCATTATGAAGGTATCTTCTAATGACCAGTATGAACATGAGAAATGATTCTGGCAAAAAAAAAAATAAAAAATACATCTTTCAGTGTTTATTTTGACACCTGTCTATTGTTTTAAGAATGACTAGAAAAACTGCGAACTTGTCCTTTTTAGGATAAACCAGTGTCTGCCAGCAAAATGGGATACATTTGATAAATAAAATGATAAAATCTAACATAGTTTTACACGTTGTGTTTTGAAAGTTGATCTTTCTTCCTCCTGATAGCAAATGTTGTATTGCAGTTTATCTGATTTACTGTCTCACTGAAAATATCTAAGATTTGCTTTCTTTACATTAGTGCTTTGCATTTAACAATAATAGCTTGTAACAATTTCCATGTGCTGTTATAGCAAAATAACAGAAGAGGAAAAACATATATATATATTTTAAGTTAATAGGTTCTTCTGCGCATATACATTTTTTTCTCTGTCACTGGGCTCGTGTTATACGGTATTTGTGATGGATTTATGGCACTCAGCAGTGCAAGTGTGCACCCGCTTCACAGACACTGGTTTCCTTCCCCGAGGGCTCAGACGCTTCACATGGCACCAGCCTGAGGTGATATTTCTACCCTGGGCTTGATTTACAATCTGCAAACCAGAAAGCCCTGCAAAGAATTCACATTGTAAGGAAAACATTAACAGATACCATAACTGGTCTGCTCTTCATACTCACTCCGAGCCGGCTCTCCTGCGTGCTGCTGTGTGAAGTTGTGACTGATGAGAACGGTGTACGTGATCCTGCCATGAGAGTGCGTTGTAAAGAGGATAATGACTGCACCAGATGAGCCCATGTCTTTTTTTCTGTACGGGATGTTTTTAACACCAACCATATTGAGGTTTTCACAGCTGGTATTCAACTTCTATGCAGACATTTCTGAAGATTTTGGGGCTGGTATGAGAAAAATGAAAGCAGTAGCTTTTTTTTTTTTTTTTTTAAATGTGCTTGATGAGTCAAATACATATTATTCAGTTTTTGTCTTTTTTTGGTGCTGGAGGTGTAATGTGATGTGGCGGTGGTGGTGATGACGGTGAGAAGGGATGGGAGGGTCGGGTGGGGCAGGGGATGTGTAAGGCCTGGAGCGATTCATCACGCTCGTCTTTCTGGAATCTTCAAAGATAACAAACCATCTGCTCCAGCTATTCATCAACTATAAAATGGAGAGGCGTGAAAGCCGGCCAACTCATCATACTGGGACTGAATGGCTAACGGGTGTTGCAGGAGCGTGGAGTTGCCTTGCTAATAGGAAGCAGAAACAGTTTGGGCATTTTTGTTGATGCCCCAGCTTCCTGCTAAGTGGCGTGATGCGTGGCCTGCAAGGGGGAGGACATGAGTGAAGAAGGGGAGAGTGGGAGGGGGGAGGGAGACAGATGTATAGAAAGAGAAAATATATAGGACAACACGCAGTATATTTAGTGCTCATGGACAAGAGGCGAAATTTTTACATTTAGGCTACATACAAAGTTAATGTAGGGTTTGATCAGAATTAGAAAATGTCAACAATTCATCAGTTATTGATAAGTTGCTTTAATAAATTGAATTGATTGACAGTGTAAGCAGGAAGTCTACTGAGGTAGATATTATATATAGATATGAGTTACAGGTATGTGCTGATCGCTGCCGGTGAGTTATTCAACGTGAAGTAAGTTGTTGTCCAGCGGCCATTAGCATTACGGGGGTTAACACTGAGGACAAACACTACTTTCAGCAACATCCAAACATAATTCACAAACTTATTCAAGTGTCATCCTTCCCCGGCCTTTTGCTGTAAAACTGATGGAATTAAAATGTGGAAAGATTCCCTTCGACTGGTGAAGTTTGGCACAGCATTCCCCACCTGCGTGCAGCATCTGGACTAGATATTGTTGTACAGAGAGAGATCTGTTTAACACATTTTATGATTTCATTAGTAACAACAATTTGCTTTGAAGTCGTTGAGCTTTTTTGCTGTTGTTGTTGTTGCTGTTGTTGATACAACAAAATTGAATTTATTCGCCTAATACCAATTGTACTTGGATTTTGGTGGCAATTATGTGCCACAGTACTTTAGGAATGCTGTTATTATACAAAAACATGCACATTATGTTATGCTATTTTGAAATGACTAATCGGCTATCGACTGTCAATATGTCCAATGATTGATTAAAGAAGTTTCTTGAATTTTTCATCCCTCATCAGAATTAATATGATGAAGGATAAAACGGATACTTCACCCGGGTCATGAACTAAACAACTGTTAATAAAGGAGGTGAAAACAAAACAGAACTGAATAAATAAAGAAAGTTCAACTGCGGTGTGGCCGTTAGTATTCAACACAGCCACATGATCGGCAGGTGTCCAAACACCACGGCTCCGTCTTCTCTTATCCCGGTATATCACTTTTATCAGTATAGAAAATGTGTGCTAACATTTACACTTCTCATCATTGTTTGTCTAATGAGGAAAATGAATCAAGCTGCGCTGTGCCAAGTTCCCGTCAGTGGGAAAGGTTCACAGCTTGGCAGCCCAACAGCCACCGATGAGAGACGAACCATATCGCCTCCCTAACCTGTTCCATCACGAGGAAGGCGTGGTTAAAGGTGCTCACCCCGTCTGTTATGCTAACACTTTCACGGTGTCAGCCGCAATGAAGGTATGCATTGTTAAAAAGTAGGGCCAACATGGCGGCTTGTTTCCACCTCTTTTCAACAGGTGTTTACTTGTGTCTACATTGCTCACATCCTCACCCTGTGAACACAAAGCTGATGGCGTGGCTTGTTGGTTTACAGCTTCTTTGACAGGCGGGGTGAAGAAGGGTGACTCTCTTGTGTATTTGGCTGTATGGTTGATTTAATAAGCCTTGTCAATAGAATATTTTCATAAAAGAAGCGATGGTCTGGAACAGTTTTTGTTCTACGCAAAGAGTGGAATGTGCTCGTTTCATTCTTTGAAAGGTGATTTCTGCGTTGTACGTCTGCAGCAGCCAAACAGCTTTTTTGTATGCCAGCAAACTCTTTGTTTCTGTGTTTTTAAGCATGAATGCATTAGGATGAAGAAGGGGGCTTATTCTCTCCTTCTTTTGTCTTTGTCTCACTCTTGCGCACTCCTCAGTCTGTTATTGAGAAAGGGGTCAACACAGCTTTTGTTGTACAGAATATAATTATTAAACATTAGAACAGTTGAACCCAGTGCCCGTGCTAAAGCATGCATGTTTTTAGTCTGACATTAGAAATGTGTCACATTACACTATTAAATTTACTCTATTTTAAAACCGTGAAATATAAAATCACCACACCTACCTTTGACCTGTCACATTTCATGGTCGGTTACACATAGGACCAGCATTTAGACATCTGACTGAGTGGTTTAATTAGTCATCTAAATCAGAATGGTCCGCCAGTCTAAATTGAATTAGGTCTTCAAACGCACTCAATGGTACCACAGGCCAGAGGTGGAAAATTCAATTTATTTGAAGTAACTGGATACCCATTTACTGCATGGCGGACCATATGGCCTCTCCCTTGGTGTGCGTTGTATATGTTTACGAGCAATTCATTCAGCATCATTACATTATCTTAAGTGTATCATTAACTGTGGAGAAATGGCAATTAGATGGTATGTTAACTGATGCCACAAAATGTATATGTGTGTGTGTGTGTGTGTGTGTGTGTGTGTGTGTGTGTGTGTGTGTGTTTACCAGCTGCTGGTAAAGGTTCAAAGAACAGGTTTATTTAAAAACTGCCACTTTTCTGAACTGCTACGTTCCCCTCGGAGCCACATAAATTACAGTGATTGGATAAAACTGCGGTTCACTGCATTTGCACTTGTACTGTTGTTAATAAAAAACTCTAATTGCTAAACTCTTCCTGTGAATATTCTAAAGCAGGCATACACAACACAAAACCACCCGGTAGGCCAATGAACACAAGACTGACGTTCCATCAGTGAGGAGAATAGGCCCATATTAATCAAACCTTTTCTCTTTCACAAACCAGCTTCTCTCTCCATGGAGGCCAACTCATTAGCGGAAGCTTTGGGAGCACTTGTATAGCTATGTGGAGTACAAAGAGAGAAAAGGGTGATCCCTCCTTTTTTTTTTCCTCTGTGTTCCCTTGCTCCTGACAAAGTAGGGCCTTGGTGAATAGTGGAGGCAAAAGCGGGGCTGAATGAAGCTGGAAGAGTGGGGCTCGCTCATGCAGAGAGCTCCCAGCCCCTCTATACCTGCCCTGGAGAAAAGAGTGGCCAGCTGCTGCTGTTGAGCCTTTTTCCCTGGCTTCAATAGAGACCTTGTGAAAGGAGCCCGGACAGGGTAGCTGAATACGGAGAGAGGGAGTGAGGAATGAAAGTTAGGGAGGGAAGTAAGGTAGAAAAAGGAAGCGGGGGGATGTGGGGGAGCGAGGGTACAGCGTTTGCATAAGCCTATCGTAATGCCCCCCACTGTGCATGGAGCTCTTGGGGTTGGTCTGTGACAGAAGAGAAGAAGAGCAGCTTGGTTTAAATCAATCATAATGGAAATTAGCATGTTATAATGAAGCGGTTGGAGGAGTCCATTATTTGGGCAGTTCAAAGAGAGGGTTGACTTTGGAGCTGGATTCTGCAGATGCTGGCCAAATCAAGCTTGGCAGGACCTCTGCTAGAGCTCAAAGAGAAAACAAGTGCTTTAAAGAGCTTTTTAATGCATGCCTAGTACAGTAGTAATGATATACACACAGCAGGCCTCCCAGTGCTTTTATATCCTTGTGCTTTTTCTGGAGTAATTTTTTAGTGCCCTCTCTGTCTCTTTTCTCAAACAGTTGGTTCCTCAAGTTTCCACAGTTCTAATGTTGTTGCTACATGGCTGTAGCCACAGCTGCTAAGCTTATGTCAGCTTGTTTTCCTCCTTTGTTCTCTTCTCATTCCTTCCTCTCTTCCTCCCTCATCAATATCTGCCTCCCTCCTTTTTGCTTGGGCTGCTGCCTCACCTCCTTCTGTAGACCGTACCTCTTGTTTTTTGATGCCAGTATCTTTGCCCCCCCCCTCACCCCCCACTTCCCCGTCTGCCCCCAGGCCACTGCTGCTGCTAATAGGATAATGGCTGCCATGTTATGCACACTTAAGACCCACAGAGCAGCGCTGTGGGCTGTGTGCATATGTGTGTGCATATGTGTGTGTGTGCTTGCCTTCTCCATCGGGCGGTGGGGAATGCAGAACATGTTTAAAACTATGTAAAATCCTGTGCAGGGATTTCTCAGGGAGTGGATTTCTACATCTCGTCCAAAGTGGAAATTAAGAAAATTCAAGAAAATTCCTCACACTTAGATTTCATGTTCAGGTTTCTACAGGCAAAGTTTTCATTTTTTTTTTATACTTAGGCTTCACTAGAAGCTCTGCTGAGGTCAGACATTATAATAAAAGCCTTCATCTACAGCTGTCTCAGTCCTGTGCCTGTGGGCTCAAACTCATACTGTATAACTGGTCTTATAATCTCTTGAAAAGTGTATTATTACATTTTTTTATGTTACGTTTTAAAACAGAGAATGTAACCTAAAGAGGCTGGAACGACAAATTGATGACACTTTTACAGACTGGATCTTCCAGGTATTGATGGTTAAATAGGCACAATATATACAATGATTTATAGTGTATCGAAAAGTACAGTCCATTTATCTGACCCTGTTTATTGTAATAAAAGTAGACAATAGCAAAAGGTCATTGGAGCCTTCCCGAGTTTCAGCCAGATTGTGAAGGTGCTGTTTAAACTATGTGGCAGATGTTCGCTGCTTCTGATGTACATCCAGTTTATTTACAGCACAGGAGACCTCTTGCCACAAAACTGACTCTTTGAAACCCACAAGCCCTGCATCGTCTTCCCTGAAACTCTGTCAAAGTTAAGGCACAGGTATAAAGGAGCAAACCCATAAAGGAGCAAACATCGGCGATAAAGTGGGGCGAAATCAGAGCCAGAAACTGTCAGGGTTTTTGCATTCAGCTGGGAAAGTTCTACATGGACACTCATACCATTTCAGCATGCACCTCCACTTTATTCTTTGGAGCCGGCACTGGAAGAATGCTGGAGTTCAAGAAATCAAACACGGTGAAATGAACTTACATCCAGAGTTTTATAACAGAGAGCCAAGATACACACGAGCACTGACACAGACATACAACAAGGTATCAGAGTGTGCATGCTTTTTCTCTGTTACACACACACACACACACACACACACACACACATACGTCTACTTAAACATGTCAAATTCAAGAATAGGGAAATCTCATTAGCGTGAACTATAAAACTCAAAAATCATCCAAAAAACCCAACGTAAAAATCAGCCATATGGTGTAAATCAACATTCCTCAGCACATCAACAAATTTTAAATGCAAAAAAATTGCAAAATCAAATTTGCAATGCGATCAAATGTGATAATTTAACATCTAGTCTCCACACAGTTGACAGTATCTTCCACATGCCAGACACAAAAAACCAAATCCTCTACTGGCTGGTAGCATTTGGCACGATGCGAAAAAGCCACAAAACATCCATGTCATGGTTTTAGTGTTGCTCAATATGTACTGCAAGTGTGAACACACAGCAGATGTCTGGATCTGTTGAGGGGGGGAGCGGCATTAAATTCAACTTAATAATGAGACATCGACATCTGAGATCTGCCTTGTAAACATCACTTTATTTCACAGCTGAAGTCATTCAACAGGTTGCATTTATTCCTCCTTAGCTCATTACAGCCGCTGACAGCAATGAATTGTCATTCACACTTATCTGGATCTTTTCCATCTTGACTTAATTCCTGCAGATCAGTTTAACCTTTTGGATTCCAGACATGACGAGGTGATTTGTTTTGTTGGTACGGTACTGCTATGTGTCAAACCTGCCTGAAGTTCCCCATTGCTGTTCACACACACACACACACACACACACACACACACACACACACACGCACGCCTCCTCCTGTGCTGAATTTGTTGTGCTTATTTAACGTAGGCACCTCAGGCAGTTTGAGGCCAGGAGCGTGACAAGACAGATGCACCGCAGTTCCGCATGTCTAACTCCATCCAGAAACTCACAGTCTCGCTTTGTATTCTTCTCGCTTTCTTTGATAAACTGATAGTAAAGGTTAACAATAGAACGAAAATACACTGTGGTATTTATAAAATAACAACAGTATTGTATGATAATTACTATATGAATATAGTAAAGATAAAAAAAAGAAAAAGAAAACCAAGACAAGAAAAACAATGCTCTCAACACACCTGCATGTGATTCCAGTCCTATGAAACAATCACACATTTCGAGCGCTTGCTGGCTATTTCATGCAGGGAAGAAATCAGACCTGTGTCCTCTGAATAATCCATTTCTTGACACCTGCGAGTAGCCTCCAAACCAAACAAACCAAGGTTGATTAAATCATGACCATAACAGGAAATTTGCAGTGGAAATCAACCTCTGGGCTGAGGTGAGATGCAGAGCGCTGAAGTCTGGCAGTCATTGAGGGGAGAAGATTGATTATCTTGGATAAAGCACACATCTCAGATTTCATTTTGGACCTGTTCTGAACAGAGCCTCCTCTCCTTGGATTGTCATTTTTAGCTTTTATGAATTAGATGTAATTCTAATGAATTAAAATAGACATCTGTTTGGGGCTTCTATAATATTGTTTAACAGTATGATTCCAGAGTACAAGCACACTGTTGTACTTTTGCTGCTTTTCAGTTTTCTGTGGACATGCATGCTTGCCATATTGTGTTTCTCCACATGCCCTGCATGTTATGTGCGAGTATATGTCGACATGCATGAATGCGTACATGCAGGCATGTGAGTGAGCGCTTGCTCAGAGCATTACTGACCTATATGAAGGTGTAAATATGCGTGTGCGTGCCTGCAGACATGCACAGGCCACCGCATTAATGACACCAATGTTTCCTGTGGGTTTCCTCTCTGTCAGTGGCTTTTCATCCTCCTCTTCTTTTCTTTTTCTCTTTCAGAAAACCGGACAGGAAATGCCTGCCTGATTGGACAGATTAGCAAAAGCTTCTGCCAGCTGTTGAAGAAACGTGTGAAGATGCAAGAAAGTAAGTAGAAACACTCCCCTGCTGTGCTGGAAATTCGAAGGCTTTTATAAACAATGCTTTAGTTATCCACTACTAAGTGTTGGTTCTCCCAAATTACAAAAACAAGACTAATAGTCTGTAGCCACGCTAGCGGCTCTGTAAGGCTGCACTTAAGCACAACAGTGCTTTCAGCTAACACGCTTACTATGACAATGCTAATGCTGATGTTTGGCAGACATATTTTTTTAGCATCTTAGTTGAACAGCTTAGCATGTTAACATTAGCACTAAACACAAAGTACAACTGAAGCTCATCGGAATGACATCCATATTGCAGGTAGGTTATGTGGTCATAACGGGGAAATTACAATTATTTTGACCTGACCTGATCAACAAAGTTATTAAAATTCCTCCTGAGAAGGACATGCATGTCTGTAGTAAAATTTCATGGCTTTTTAACAGTTTTGGAGACGTTCACTCAAAAACACTAAAGTCAACCTCAATGGCGGAGGAACACCAACATCATTAGGATCCATCATCTGGGAACCATGAATGTCTGCACAAAATTTCATGACAATCTAACAGTCTGTCTGGACATGTTATCTCATCTCTAGTGCTCTCTAGCCACGCAGACAGGTTTTGGTATTATTTGCGCACGTTTTAGGTTATTCATCTCAGACTTCCTTTACTGATCTTTTAATGCTGTATGGGGCAGGTAGTTGATCAGATCAGATGAAAAAAAATTTGCTTCACAGGTGGATTAATGAGAAATATTGCCTCCTTTTTGTCGAGTTCATTTTTTAAACTGTGAGAGTTATACCTCCATAGTGCCAGTTTGTCATCATAACTCCACAGGGTTTATTGAAAACTCAGCTTCTGATGACAGTTATATGAGCTCACTTAAAGGCACTGTCAAATAGGAGCCAGTGTGTCTATGCCAACTTCGCGTCTTCGATCTAATTCCTTTTTAGAAGATTATCAATCACATAGTGGTCTGCTCTCCTGGATGCAAGTCAGGCTCTGCAGAAAAAAAAAAAATCTGCTTTGATATCATATTTCACCTATTCGTTTTGATATCATATTTCACCTATTTAATCCTACATGCAAATTTTGTCTGTATGCTTTCCAATTGCACGCTCCATGTAATGGAAGGTTTTGATTCGGCGAAGCCTCCGCCAAAAACAACGGGAGAGAACAGGCTTCACTCGAACCGAAGTGAGCTGAAAAAAAGTAAGCAACTGTTTTTCATTCTTTTTTTTTACAGTCAGCTCAACCTTGTCAAGAAATCTTTGAAGTCTTTGTATCATATGACATGAACAACAGATGTATCAAATGTTCAAATCTGCCTTTTAGTGTCTGACTTTTCAAACAATTAGAGTGAAACAGAAGGTTAATAATGTATTGGAATGTGGAAATGCACATGGGATAAGTAGCTACAACACAACCTTCGCACCTGCGTGCCGTAGACTTGTTCAGTGTGAGTGCACATGGATGCGCGTGTGTGTGTGTGTGCTTGTGTGCATGAGAAGAAAAGAAAGAGGAAGGAACAAGAAAAACAAAAGGGAAAAGGAGGAAGGGAAAAAAAAACAGTTTGGAGAAAACAGACATTAAACGAGATTAAACTAAAACAAACAAAAAGAGAATAATGTATCGACACGGGTTGCAGAGGCTCCAGACGGCCATTTTCTCTCTCGCCATCTCGGGGAACAAGCTGTAAAACATTTCTGTTAGAGTGCGTGCAGGAGGTTTTTTCACGGCCTCCCTCCCTCACTCCAGGACCTTCCTTTTATTTTCCCTCTGCACAGTTGCTTTTTCAATCACCCAACAACACACTCCTGCATGTCAATGGCCTGGTTTCAATCAATCTGCAAAGCATTAAGTCCTCCTGAAACATTCTTCTCTCGCTATCTTGTTTACAGCTCCGTGATTCAGAACCGGGAAAGACTGTTTTGGTAACAAAGAACAACAAGTCTGTCTTTTTCGCTTTTTATTTCAAATTACCTCGACATTATTTGTCATGAATAATAATTTAATAATCCTAACAATAACAGGGTTTTGCGGGAGAACACCGACCGCTGACCGCCTACATGCTTGATATTACATACATGTTACATGCGTGAGGTTAACTGCTGTCTCTGAAGTAATTCTGTGCATTCAGAACACTGATGTCCATTCACAGAGCTCAGCTGTAGAGCGATGCACACACAGATGGGGAATAAGCCATCATTACTTGCCATTGCTCATTTATCTTTAAACGGCTACATTTAAACATAATTATCTCTATTGCAGAGGCCATCAAGACGGGACGACATGAGACATCTGTGTATGTGTGTTCGCTTGAAAGTGCTGTTAAGTCTGTGGACTGCTGGAAAATTGAGATGATGATGTGCCTGTATTTTTCTTGGTCTGAAATTGCTATGTTTTTCACACTCTTAGTCTCTCTCTCTCTGTCTGTGACACAGACGCAAACACACAGCAGATGTTTTCATGTGTTCCAACGTGTTTTTACAGCTTTGTAATAGTCACGGCCCCTTCTGATAATTCATCTAACGCGCAGTCGTATTCAGCTTCGGACAATAACTTCATGCTTTGTTAGTAGGCCGATCTGCTATCTAAAAGAACAAGTTAAGTTAGAAACCAGCCAGCCTGTATGATGTATTTTTCATATATATATATTTGCAGCAGGGAATCGAACCGAAGATGTTGTGGCCATATGGCACACGCCTTAACCATTAGGTCACCAGGTCGCCCCATATTTGCTGAATTACACATCCAGCACATATGGAGCAAGATCAGTACTCTGGAGTTATGTTTCTGATGAATGTAAATCCTTTTAGCTCTGTCTTGGACTTAACCAACTACTGAGGGAAATATCTGGCTTTTTAGCTGCTAAAGTGTTAATATTATCTGTGTGCCATTTGGTGCTGGCCAGGTATCATACAGAGGGTTTATCAGAGAATTATATTTTATGTAGTCAGTGTGTTAAACCTGTTGTTTGCCCAGTTTTGTATAACTTGGACACTGCAATAATTCACACAAACTCATTTATCTATAAATTAATTTAATCCATACATTTATCCGAAGGACATAATTGTATATTGGCATCAAATGTTTTGTTGCCAATAAGCAATCAGGCTTCATTGTGAAGGTATGGAAGTCACCCAAAAGCTGTATGAATGAGCTGTGACGCGTCTATAGAGAAATCTTAACTGGCCACACAGTTCGTACAATAGACTAAAAAAAAAGGAGGAATGTGTGCAGCGACATGTTCAATGTGATGATTAGTCTGCCGTGGCCCAAACCCTAACGCTGGATCCTACACAAAACAACCCAGCTAGACGGTAGCTTCCAGTTCTGTAGCACAGGTGCAGCACTGGCGTCTCTCCCAAGAAGAAGGGAAAAAAAACTTGACCCTGTGACATTCAAACAAAAACAAACACTGAGCTGCGCACCGATGGTGGTCATAGTTGTTCTTTCCAGTTTTTTTTATTCCTCTCTCTGCTTCAGCATTTTTTTCGGGGCAGCCTTCCCCTCACAAAGCTACAAAGCAAACAGAGTAGTGTGAACACAGGGGTGAAATACGGGTAAACACGAGTTGTTGTGACGTGTGTGTGGTGAGTGAGTGACCATGTGTGGTGACATTCCTGATATTGAGCCTCTGGTGCTATTTTTTTTTTTTTTGTGACTGGGCGAGATGTTTTCAGAAGCCCGGTCCCCCACCCAGAGCTCACCTGTTGAACCATGACAACCAAACAAATGGCTTCCATCGCTGCTCAAAGTGACCTTTGACCCCTGAGCTTTGAGTTAGCCTGCAGAGAGGGGCTGTTAGAGAGGCCTTCCTGGTTCAATAACATCTTTTCCCCTGGAGCATCTAAAGTGCTTAGCTGTTTAACACCTGTGGCTCCATCCCCTGAGCTCCAACACAACTGCTCATATCTTCCATATATCCCCACACTATACGCACTCATTTGTCATGGCTTGTTCTTTGGACACATGAATGCAATATATTTTTTTAAAAATATATACTTACAGAAGGGCTCGTTACTTTTTCAAAAGAGGAAGTACACCAATAAAACACAATATGAAAATGCATTATATGTATATACACATGTATACGGGCAAACCTTCAAATGAAAAAAAAGCATAATTTATAGTAATGTGCACTGTATTTCTTAATAAATTTTTTCGATAGATCTTTTCCTCTACACATTTCTTTGTTTTCTAGTGTATTTATCATGTTACTGTGACCTACACAGTATATACACTCATTCTAAGGCAGATATTTACTCACCTATTGCATGATAAACAATCCTTGCCTTACCTTATAAATAAAATCAACAATAGACGTTCAGATGAGGTTAAACGTGTATATGCACACACAACCACTCACTTTTACTCTAGTTACACACCTAAATGCATCAAAATGTGACATGCTACGAAGCCTAAAAGCAGCAACAGAGCCTCAAAATGAAGCTGTGTGGCTCATTCTTGGAAACATCGAAGACAAAGAAACTTCCTTCTCCTTCCCTCCATCCTCTCCCGTTTTGTGCCTGTCAATCAAGTTACTGCGATGACAGCCTCTCAGCCTCAATCTCCTGATCTGTGCTTTATATCCGGGTGGTAAAAAGGTCTTCCACTGTTGTTGAAGTTGAACTCATTGAATGCAGTTAAATTAAACTGAACTGTCATATGTGCAAACACTCATTCTCTAAGAGCCATAAAAAAAAAACATTCATAGACTCCTCATTCAGATTGTACTGGAACAGTCGGGCCCTGTGAGTTGCGTCTGCAGCATACCACGAGAAACACGTCATTGCTCGTATCAAGATGATACAGATGAACCAAAATGCTGCAATCCAAGACTTTGCTGCCAAACGCTCAGACAAACAACAGCAGCACCTGCCTGAAATCTGGGAGTGAGTGGATTGCAATGCCTTGGCTTCAGAGAGGGGACGTGTATTTCAGTGTGTGTGTGTGAATGTGTGTATTTCCTCAGGAGTGATCGTGATGAAGCAGGACTAGCATTAGGTCATCAGTTCTGCTGGCGTCTCCAGCTGCTGGGCCTGACTGGTGGAGACATGTCCACATATGGAGGTTTTTTCTGCTCACAAAATATTTCATATGAACAGCTCTTTGCTCTGAATTGGAACCAGAAATGTGACTTAGTGGGTTGTAATGGATCATTAATGATGTTTGGCTATACCTTTTTAGAGGGTTGTTGAGAGGGTTATTACTTTTAGTAATAAATGTTAAGTGGGAGGTTAATGAGGAGGTTGTTATGTGGCCTACTGACTGCTGGGCAGGTAGCATACGATAGGTTTATCGGAGCTTTTTTTTTTTTTTTTTTTTTTTTGCTGAAAACCTATATATATATGAATCCAAGTGCTGGAAAACTGGAGAGCAGAAAGCACATATTTTGTCTAAGCTACTATTTTACTTATTTTCTTTATCAAAAATAACCTACAGCTTTCCCCAAGACTTCAGTTGAACTATAATCATCTCACTTGTCATTAAGACTTTATGAAATGCATAAAAACGGCACAGTCAGTACTTTGTCATTTTATGTTTGCAATTTAGAAACTTGCAGACTTGAGCCATGCCCTTTCATTTGCAGCTACATCTCTTGCATGCACCCAAGCTAAATTGAAAGCAAGGCCATACCCTCACATAAGACATAAGGCTTACTTTAGCATTACTACATAGTGGAATAACAGCCTTGTAATGTTTGCAGAAAGTGTGTGCACATTCAGTGCTATTTGACATCTGGATATACCATTAAAGGATAACGCTAACTGCTATCATCAGTTATATCTGTTGACTGACTCCAAATCCATATGTGCTTAAAGCAAAGCAAAGCAACAACACACATACACATGCAACACACATACACACTATTGTGCTATTCCGGTGAAGCTGCTGGGTGCAAATCTGTGCCGTGTTTAGTGGAGGAGATTGTGTATTTTGAGAATGTATTGGGAGTACAGCAGGTCAATAAATATTTGATGACAGTGCCACCTCTCCTTAGCGCCCAAGCCAAAGCTGATGATCTCCTGACCTTCAGACACCCAGGACCGGATGAATTATTAAGAGCAGCGCTGTCAGTCACGAGTGTCGGGCCAGCTCCAGGTGGAATAGAGAGGGAGGACTATCTGTGATCACATCTCACTCAGATGTCAATTTCTAGGCCACCACCTGCTGATTGTGCATTTCGACCAAGAGAAGGGTTCTGTGAGATTTGCTGAATTATCTTTATAATAGAGGCACAATATAGGCACTTAAGTTCAATATGGATGGATGCATGGAAGAGTCTAGCTAAAACAGAATGTGTTCTTTTCATCTTTTGGAAAGATGAATGGTGATGAATGATGCATATGAGCTGACATACATGATTAATGGGATTCTTCCTGTATCATATGACAATCTTCTGATATGCCAAATGTTTCTATTGTCTTCCCAGAGACTTCTGGTTTATATTATCTTGTTATTCACTGCTGAAATATTTGCAATCATATGAGTGACTAATGTCTGTTTTGATGAGATTATAAATGAACGTTCAGTATCTTTGTGCACATATTGCAGGGCTCCTGCATGGGGACAGCAGACTATTGAACTGATTGTGGCCTGTTAAGCTTTGTTTGGGTGGAGCACTTCATTTTCATCAGTCAGCTGTTAGAAGCTTTTGTGTTTGTGCTAGGCCAAATGGATTAATCAATGAGTGTGTATGCGCTGGCAAACGGGACTTTTGCTGAGAATGTGATTCGGTGCCTGTTTCCATCTTTGAATGTTTGTGTGTGAATGTGAGGAGAGAGTGTTTATCTGTCCGTGTTTGTGTGCACATGTGTGTATTTGCCTACGTGGTCTTGTGTATGTGTTTCCCTCAGCGTTTCCTGAGGCCTGTGATCCAAGCGGGCTGCCTCAGCCTAGAGTAACCTTCTCACATGAATGTGTTGCATATGATACTTCCTCAGGCCTTGGCCAAACATCACCTGATCCCTCATCCAACACTCCTGTCTGATCCTCTCCATCTCCTGTATTCCCTTTCTGCACTCCCTCCGCCACCACCACCTTACCACCGTCGCCACCTTACCGCCACCCTTCCCTTCTCCCTGCATTGGACATTTAGTTGCCACCCCACCCTACACTTTGCTCCATGTCTCCCAGCCCCAGCAACAGCTGGGCTCAACTTGCAGCTGATCGGCACTTTTGCTTTGTTTGGCTGTGGGTGGATGCTGTAGCTGGGTGAATTAAGACCAAGGCCAGCTGCTCTGATCAGCAAAAGCTCTGTCTCAAACAGAGAAGTACACAAAGTGTTGATTTTCAAAGTTATGTTTTAATAGAGAGATTAAAGAGTTTATATTGTGCACTTTAGTAAGTAGTAGTTGGTAGTGCAGGGACAGTGAAAGAAGACCTCCCCTGCTTGGTGCAATTCAAAAACTTGCTGAAATGAACTTCACCAGTACATATGTTTTCTGAATTCAGGAACAGACTGTATACATTTCATCAGTTGCTGCACTTTCATAAGTTTGTCACTAATTTACTGCAGATTTTTACAAAATGACTGAATGTATCAATGAAAACTACATACATTAATAAAGTATATCTATCTATCTATCTATCTATCTATCTACATCTCTACATGAGACTCTCCATCCATCTTGCATCTCTGGTCAACTTCTGCGCACTGTTGACAGCAGGTTTCAGCTACGATAAGCAGGGACAACAGCAGGGCATTTCATTTTCTTAGTGAGTTAAATGCTGGCAGGCCCACCTAATCAGATCTCCTGGGGGCCCTGATTGATTTAATGGAGCTCGTGAGTGACAGGTGACATTGCTGTTTCTCAAAGGCAGATGCCTGTGAGAAGAAGTGGGTTGCCCCCAGCTGTCATTGTGGGGTAAGAGATGAAAGGCTAAAAGGATGTGCTTGCTCTGCTTGGATCTGACAAACAATATTAGAAGTGAAGTGTGCTGATTCATATGGATATGAATTCAAAAGAAGCAGATTGGTATGACAAAAAAAAAAATGAATGAGCTATGAGAAGGTTGGAGGAAAAGTATCATATTAAAATGTTGTGTCCTTCAACGAGCCTTTTTTTCCCCTTTTTTATAACCAGCACAGAACTGACATACGCACTTGTTTGCAACAATAAGAGAGTATTCTCGTGTCTCTGTGAGTGTGATTTAGCCAGCATCATTCTTATTGTGCCCAGTGGACACAGGTTCTGTGTTTATTTCAAACACAGTGCCGTCTTTGCTATCTCATATATGGGTGTCAGGGGAGGAATTCTGCTTAGGGCTTGTATTCTTATGGCTTTCCTAAGTGAAAAGACAGCCCCTGCCAGAATTACTCAGTTTACTGCAATAGGTTTTCCAGTGACTGGACACTCACATACAGTAAAGCTTTTTCTTGGCAGGGACTGTTTCTCTGCTGTCAGCGCTTTTTTGGACAATGCCTCCACAAAAGCTCGAGCTCAACTCTTCGTCTGTGTTCTAGATCTCTTGTATCTGGCAAAGGAAAACAAGTCATATTTCATGTAGCTTGCTATCAGCTGGGACTACAGTATAATGTTTCAGTGGCTGTGTGTCTGATGTCTCAAGCAGCGCATTGCTTTATATACGGGATCAGCAAAAAAAATAATCAGCCTCATCATTTTACCCCATCAACACTCAGCCAATGAAATATTATCAAGGAAAAACACAGGTGCTGAATATGAGTGATAATCATAATCCAGTTTGTGTCCAGTTTCATAACCTTTGAGGGAGACATACAACTGGTATCAGTCTCTTTGGCAAATGATCACCCACTACTCCATTTCTTGCTTAATTTCAATTTCATACATCTCACTTTTCTTGGTGTCTCTTCAACACGTATCCCTATTAGTCACTTTCCCCCCTTTACCTTCACCTTTACCATTTCTCATCTCCTCCTGTTGCTTTGCTTTTTTTTTTCTTCTCTCATCTGTCTCTGTAGACAATGTACTCCTGCATCCTGTCTTTCTGTTGCAGCGCGGCTTGTTATCACATCATGATCTGACTGTATGTGTGTGCTGGTGTGTGTCCCGCCGTCAGTTCCACCTATGGGGTTTCGGATTGCTGCCTGTGCATGGAGAAACACTTATTTCACAATTAAACGGAGCAGTGCCTATTAGTACATAGCCCCATGGGCACCGATGTGGGGAGGTGGTGACAAATTGCTATTTTGAATGGAGGAGGCTCACTTATGAACATCCTGAATGTTTGTTTATCTGCGACTGGTCTAGGGACAAGCAGATACAGAAGTCCCCTTAAATATATTACACTACACTACACTGATTGATGTGATCCTTTTGACAAAAGACTGAATTTCTCCAACTGGACAATAAGAATTTCACCTCTTGAACATTGAACTCTGCTCTGCTCATTACATTGACCAATTAAGAATGTCTAACTCTTGGTGAATCAGAAACCTCACTGTTCCAAAGGACCTCTGTGGTTTATTTCCTATCAGGATAGTCATGAGAATACCAGAGAATTACAGTAGACAAACCCAAGGAACATATTTCATCTTGTATTTCCGTGGGAGGCTCTAAGAGAGAAACAGAGACGGAGAGAGAGAGAGCAAGTGAAAAGGAGTTTGGCGGCTGTGATAGTGAACTTTTCCCCAGTTCCACCTGGCTGCGGCGGAGAGCTTTTCAGCCATGATAGGCCCCTGGGATGTGGTGCTCAGCGGAGCGGACCGTGCATATGGGCTGTGATCCTGAGTGTGTGTGTGTGTGTGTGTGTGTTTATATGTGTGTCTGGAGAGACAGCTGTCCAGCTCATCTTCCCCCCTCGCGGCCTGCCTCATTTATAATTAACCCAGATGACCAGGTGGCTATGTCCCTCTGTCCCTGCCAAGGCATGCTTCATCCTGACCTCTGAACTTCTATCAGACATTCCCCAGCTCATGTTTACCGCTCATGTACTGCTTGGTTGATGAGACATCTCAGATTTGGTTTTGGAACAGTACACTGTGGATACAAAGTTATACAAGATAGAGTAAATGTGTCAGTATGCTTGATCCAAAGTATCCCCCCCCACCCCACACACACACCTCAATTTCTGTAACTTCCCAAGATTATCTGACAAGCGCTCCCACTTCACATAGCAATTGGCCAGGTGTGCAGAGGCAAAAGTAGGCAGGGTTTGAACCTCGCTCTCACATCCTACCTCAGTGTCTTGGCATACGTAAAAATTTGTACAGCATTTGAATTTGAATTTGATGTGAGGAAATGAAAGGGAGGCAACAAGAAAGATAGCTATAGCCAGATATAGCCATAGAAAGATGGGTCAAAACAACAAAAATAAAGGAGTTTGACTGGACTAAAAGTCTCCCTGAGGCCCAAAACTCACTCAAGGCCATGTTGAAACAACAGTAAGTTAACACCAAGGACAACAGCACAGACCTGTGCCTGATCAAAATCCCAGACTACATAGTAACCTTTGGCTTCTCTAGTGCTCTTGCTAACCCCCTCCTCCTCAACTCCACACCCCATCCCCCGTGTGTGTCATTGCCACGGTAACATTAAAGACTTTTCCAGATGTGTCTAGGACCTTTTGCTGGCTTTGCGAACTCTCCACATCGTTTATGCAACCTTTTATCCACAAGCGCGTCCTCATAGCCGTAGAGCTGCCCACCAGTGTTTTGTCCAGGATAGGTTGAAGCTAACAAATTTCTTTGTGCCCTTCTTTCGTCGCCCTCATAATGGTGCGAGGGGGGCTGAGGGCAGGACAGGGACCCAAGGTTAGCGAACAAGGCGTATCCAGTTTCTGTTGTGTAACAGCAATACCTTCAGGCTTCCTGTGCACATGTTCTGTGTAATGCTCATGTCCTGGTGATTGGGTGGGCCATTAGAGGACATGAGGCAAGTGAAACTCAACCTGATTCATACTTCCTCCCGCTGCTGCCTCAAGTTGGAACTGGACTTCAAAGTGAGTGAGGTGAAAAGTTGCTTGCCATTCAAATGCGGCCTCTTTGTTTGGCTGAGAAATGAGAGCTGGCTTGAACATTTGTCATTTTTTTGTCTTGCATTATTTCATACTGAACTCTACTCTGAGGTCATTCATTCAGCACCTTGCTTGGAAACACAGAGGCATGACGCAGCAGAATGTGACCCTGTGTCCTGACACCTCTCTTTTTCACTGTCCCCTCTTTGCCCTCCCCTTCTCGTTTCTCTAAAGGGCAGGGCCATGGCACACTAATCTCCCCATACCCGCTTTACCCTGCTGACTGCCCCACCCTGACCCCACCTCGCTTTCCTGTGTTTGCTTTGGCACTCCACAGGACATCCGTCATAGCACCTGCCACTGCGGCCCGCAGCCTGCCTTCACCCATACCCCCTCAAGCGTGCTAAAGGGTGAGCCACGTGTCCCTGGCACCCTCTAAATGGGTGACAATACCACTGTCCTCGCCCCCATCTGGATTAAGCACCGGTACAATCCACTCTCCATGTCCCAATGGCTGCTCCAAGAGGAGGGCAGGGGTGGGGAAGGCATTAAAAGGGGAGAAAACAGGTGTGTGTTGTTTTTTCTGTCCCCTAGGGCCCCCCACACATGTCAAAAACATTTCTCTCTGTCCCAGCAAAGTAGGACTGGGGTTAGTGGGGGGAAGCAAACAAAAGGATTGGTTAGAATAAAGGCTGAAGTAAATTTGAATCTTATTCCATTTTTTTTACATGCTGTCCAGTATTTGCTTTGTCACTTTGCGGCAGGAAATTCTGAATGTAAATGCTGAGAACAGTCCAAATGACTGGCACCTCCTTACACCTGCATCAAGGCCTCTTTGTCCAGGTGTCCATATGTGGAGCGCAGGGAAGTGGCCCTGCATTGGCCACAACTAGGCCAGACTGAAAGGGAGAGAAGCTGCTTTTGTCCTCTGGGGTCTGTAATGGACTGATAGCATCATGCTGACCTCCCTCCTTCCCCACCTGCTTCTTTTCCTCTCTTTAGTCTGCTGGCAGTTTAAGGCCCCATTTAGGGCTGCTGATACTCTCAACCTTTGGCTATCAGTGAGCGAGGGCCAGGGAAAGGTACAGATTGTGTGTTGTGATAGATGAGGCAAGGTAATGGGGAGAATACACAGTGAACTGTTGTTCTGAGTGCTGTCTTTAATTAGTATTAAACATTTTGTAACATAGTATGGTTTGCAGTCACCCTCACCTGATACCAGCTCATGAATAAAGCTTTAATGGTACAGAATTGAAATGACACTCTGAAGATCGATATCTAAAAGGTTAAGCCAAACTGAAAACAAGCTCCTGTTCAATTGCTTGATACATATCAGCGTTGATGACTCTACAATCTGTGTTGACTTCATAACATCGTCACCTTAGAGCCTGTCACCTCCAACACGGAATGAGATGACAGAGGCCAGGATCACCCCCTGATGTTAGACCTCCCACGGGGGTGATTAGGTCCCAGACTGGTCTGACAGCCAACATCATATCCTGATTCTTTCACCGTGTGAGAGGACCTCTGTCGTAGCAACCCGGAATGAAAGAGACCTTTTTTTTCTCCTGTTGCTGGGCCATCTGACAATCCAATCTACCAGTCCAGCAGTAACATAATATCCCTCTTCTGATAGGAGCTCTCTCTCCCACTCTCTTCACCTCACTGGTTTTTCCTCCCCTGCCTATTTTTTCCGTTTTATTTTTCCTTGTTGTTGTGGCAGAGATCTGCAGAGAGGGGCGAAGGTTGGCAGGGCAGGTGTCTGATTTTCATTAGAATTGCAAATAGGAGTGAGTGGATGCCCAATCAGATAAGAAGGAGATCCGAGAACAATGGGGGGGAGAGGAGAGGAGAGGAGAGGAGAGGAGAGGAGAGGAGAGGAGAGGAGAGGAGAGGAGAGGAGAGGAGAGGAGAGGAGAGGAGAGGAGAGGAGAGGAGAGGAGAGGAGAGGAGAGCTCGGCTTATCTAGCTCACCACCACACCCAGGGGACAAGGACCCTGCTTCCTCTATTCATCCCATATTCAGTCCCATAGGTTGGAGCAAGAGGAAAAAGGGTTGATGAAAAGCAAACATTGTTAGAGAAGGTTGTCTTTAAAATCTTCCTGGGTGAATCAAATATCCATAATTACATTGTTCCTATATTCTATTCTGCAGTAGTAATAGTCCTTGCCCAGAGGTGCACGCAGGTGATGATGAATTTCATACAGTGCTTTTATATCTCCATCTCAATATTTCACACCTCATTGCTCTATTTAGTCTTTCCCAACCCAAACACATATCATTTCAACGGCATAATTAATTGGTGAACGTCATGCATGTCATTTGTCATTCATGATGTCAGCTATTAACAATTTAGCCAAATTAAAGTAAATGGACTTAACACATATGAGCCCCTGGATAAGTAATGCACACTTGTACGCGCATATCAGCCACACACTCACACACCCACTCACACATATGAACAGACCAAGACCAGCTGTGCCCTAAAGCTGTCAAACACAACAGCTGGACTTTACAATTCTCCCCTCTCAGTGAAATATCACACCACTTTTTTGGCACCAAAACCCAAATTAACAAAAAGGATTTGCTCAGCATGTCGGAATACATTAAGTTTTGGGGGGAACAGGCAAGGGTTGTTTGAACGCTCCTACATGATAACCCAGTATTTAATCTTCATTTTGTGTGTAATGGTCTTTTCTTTGACATAGACACACCTTGCAGTCCCCATAGTCAGCAATCTACACTCTCCCCAAGAGTGATGTGTTGAAAATCATCAATTCCTCTGGGCTTGTTGCCGTGGTGAAGGCTTGCAGCGACAAGGTTGGCTGGCTGATGCACTTCCAACATGCACCTGGGTGTGTTTGTGAAAAGACAGGACAGGCCGGAACGAAGGAACAGCTATGTCAATACCGCCAAAATGGGAAAAACAAACATTTCTGGCTGAAGTGTTGTTTCAGTTATTTTTCCCCCCTAAATAGTTTTCTCTCTGCATATTTCCCTCTAGTATGCAGAGTATGTAGACGTACAAAAACTATTTTCCTGCAAATGTTTCAGTATTTTTCCTCCACATATTCCACATTTCCAGTGGTTGTTGTGACAGACAGGGATATGTAGGAGTCAGAAGAAGCTTGGTGAGTAACCAGTCTCATGCAGCAATGTTAGCCTGCGTGGGCGAGCTGGCCTTATGTTAAACTCTTGTCTGTCCTGGAGTTTACAATTCTGCTTGGTTTAATAAAGTGGACCCCCCCCCCCCCATGGATGAACCCGGCCATGGAGCACCTGGCCTTGCCCTGCTCCCAGCGGATTCTGTGTTCTCACGACACTGTGCCGCTCCGTGGCACCTGTTAGTCAGACCTCAGGCAGCAGATGTTCCAGCTACATTCCATCCAAAAAAGCATGACTATTGATTTGGAGGAAATCCCTGCCAGAATCCATCATGTTGTTTGCTTTGAATTTGGAAAGTGCCCTGCTTCAATTTGTCCTGCTCCTAAATGACGGGAAGCAGACGTAGTCTTTGTGAAACGCTGGCAAAGCTGTTTCCTATTTGTCATGAAGCATAAATGCTTTAAGGAGACAGACAAGTTAGCACACAGCTACAAACACTCCTTTTTTTCTGCACTGCTGTATAATTTGTCTCTGTCTCTTACATACAAATCAAAAATTTGCTGCTATCGGATATCTGCCTTGAGACATAAATCATATTCTCTTGTTGCTAAAGATCATAATATAGGTATTCACCATGAAAAGGTTGTGTTTTTCCTGTCGCTGTGCTGATACAAAATGAACTCAGTGTGGCTCAGGAGATATGGATCGCAGAGCTTGTTTGCTGACGGATAGGAGTGTCCAAATGAAGCAGATCCGACAACCTAACAAGTGGCTGACTTACAGAGCAAATCGTCTGTACAACGCATGGTTATCTCTTCACATGCAGAGGTACCTGACAGAGAAAGAGAGAGAGACAGAGAGAGAGAGAAAGGGGGGGGGAGCGAGAAACACAGGAGGAGTGAATGACAGAATGAGTGAAAAGAGTAAAGCTGGCATGCGGCAGAGGTGGTGACAAAGTGAAGGATTTGGTGGGAAAGTGAGTGAGCGGCAGAAACAAACCGAAGAAATTAGGAAGTAGGTGTAGAGACAAAAGCTGCAGAACTCTTGATACCTCTTAAAGACAGAAAGAGTGGGAGGCCCCTCATCAACACACATACAGACACACATATGCACACACACACACACACACACACACTACCTACCCCCTGCCCCAACTCCTTCTCCTTGCCTTTATCACCAATGGCCAAAACAGGGCTCTTTCAGAGAAGAGTCTGTGCAGCTGCAAACTCTAAAGTACTAACAGACAATTACAGGCTCTGGTTGCCTTGGCAATATGTTGCTTTCTTCTAAGCCATGCTACTTACCACAATGTTCAATAATGTGAACAAAGACAAGGAAAGACCAAACAATAGACCTTTGGCCAATGCCTTTCTCTCGCTCCCTTTTCCCAAAAATGATGCATTCTCCCTCAATGACTTCAAACGTCCCAGTTACAAAAACATTATTGAATGTTCTGTGCGTTTCAGAGCAACAGATTCAGGAGTGCAGGGCCTCCTTGCAGGGGCAGAGAGCTCTTCAAACTTCTCTTGTTATTGTGCTACGATTTTTTTTTTATTAATGGGGCATGAGAAGGGTCTGGCATGGGTGTGTGACATGTCCCATGGACGCACTGTGTGTGTGTGTGTGTGTGTGTGTGTGGATGTTTGCAAGGCGGCATGTGTGTGTGTGTGTGTGTGTGTCCTTTGCATACAGACCCCATCTGTTTGGTGGCCGGACACAGTCTGGGAAAGTGTGTGCAGGCGAAGAATTCACACACAGCACAAAGGTCCAATTATGAGCCCCCACTCAGAGAAGGAGGAGGGAGGTGGATGAGGGGATAATAGGGGCTTGTCCATCTCGGAAGGGGGTATGATGGTTTCCTTGCCTCACCTCGCCCTCCTCTCTCCTCCCTGTCCCACCACAAACAAATGTGTGTCAACAAGAACAGAGCACAGGAGGAAATTCCTATGGGGAGAAAAACAGGCCTGGTGTTTAAGCATTTTAAGATGTGAATCAACAGCTATTAGAAAAGAGGGACATTCTGGGGGGGAAATAGATGATATAAGTAATAACTTGATGCTGATATTAAGATTAAATAAAACTCCAATATACAGTATATCTTCTCCAAATAGCTTTAGTCTCAGTGTAAGTGCTGCTTTAATATTCTTTCCTATTGTCTCCAGTCTCGTCTGCGAGGTGAGTTTAATCTCTGGAGTGTTGGGCTTCTGGCGTCTATACACCTTCACCTCCAGTCTGTCTTTACTGTAATACAACTGATTAGATTAGCCTGTACTGGGAATAAGTGATAGTAGCTCTGCTAGCGTCACCTTTCCCAGCCCCATCAGTGGCTCAACTGGTGCCAGCTCAACTTTGATTCCTTATCTCCAACTTCAGCCACACACTTTTGGCAAATTTCTATTTGATTCTGGATCGTGACGTGCCTGTTTTATCTCGACAAAATGTCAGGCGGCTCTATGGTTTACTCTGACAGCATAGTAGTTATGAGTCTAGACAGTCTTTGATCTTGCATGTCAGGACCTTAACACTTGTAGTCTGCTTCTTGACTGGGATAAAGCAAACAGCCAGAGGAACAAGTTAAAAATTACAAAGGCTGAGCTGTGGATAATTCACAAAGTCAAAGACACCGTTAAGGTGCCTACTGTTACTGAGTCAGAGAATGAAATGATTTCACATTGAGCCTATTAATCTTTGGCAAAATCCCCTGAATACATTTTTGTGGTCAAGAGGTACATTCAACGAGTGAATAGTCAAGAAAACACATTAAACCAAATGGAGAGGTTTACTGATTTACAGCATATATTATCACTGTGAATTAATTTGATACTATAGGTTATGTTTAATATGATGAAATAGATTTCAGTATTGATATGAAATGTGGGTATTAAAAGACAAGTAAGTCATTCAGTATTCATGTAAAGGTACATTACAGCAATATACCGTAGTGTTGACATTAGTGGTCACAAATATTCAATAGTGACTTTCTCTTTATAACAAAATTAATAATATATAAATCACTTTTAAAATACACCGAGACTAAGATTGTGCTAGCTGCTCTGAGGCTGTAAAACTTTGGCACCGTGGTAGTACTTACTTACTTGTTGTCATCTGTACTAAATTTCATGGCAATACATTCAATAGTTGTCAGGACATTTCACTCAAAACCACAAATGTGAACCTCATGATGATACTAGAGAAACTCCCAGAGGATCATTTAAGTCATTGAGATACGTTGATCCATACGATAGTTGTTAAGATGACATTCAGTCTCGACCAAAGTGCTGGAAAAGAAAATCAAGAGTTGGTGTAGATAGTGCTGTAAGTGATGCATTGTATCATTGCATGGTTGTATGAATGTTAAGGCAAGTGAGATATTTACTGTTTGTGTATACAGGTTGGTAGGTACAATATGTATGTAGCTGTATGTATGCTATATGTATGCACATAATGTACATTCACTGATTTGGCAATTTATATATTTCTGTATATTATAATATATATTAGATTATTTAATATAATAAATTAAATACATTCGGTACTTTTAAAATACACTAAATGGATTTGAAAAGCATCTTTTTTACAGAATTCAGCTGCAGAACAACCTGTTTCCGTGTTTTTTTCACGTTCATCGTGTCCCAAGAGGATCTACATTTAATATCTCAATGCAATGCCTGTTACTCTTTGTTGCACTTGTGAATATGGAAATATGCATTCATGCATTCTGGGCCACGCATGACATGAAGGAGCATATGTCAATGCAAGGCCGTATGTATACACGCACACATGTATAAGGAATGGAATGAACAAATATACAGTGCATGCATGCATACAGTGTGTGTGTGTGTGTGTGTCTCCGCGTCTGACACTCAAGCATCAGCAGCTGGTGAACTGCTCTCGCACACCAGGTGCGACCTGTAGCTCTAGGCGTTGTGTCAGCACATAGCACAGCAATATGACACTCTAAAGCGTCCACGCACACATATACGCACACACACACATATATACATTTACCATATGTACCCGCAATATAGTCTATGTGCACACATATATATATATATACATAGATATTAAGATGCAGAAATACATACAGGCTGCATGTTTGAATATGAAATCATAAATCACTGATAGTATCATTCAGTTTGATCTGAGGGCCCGAGGAGAGAGAGAGAGAGAGAGAGAGAGAGAGAGAGAGCTTCATGTCATGTAGTCCCTGCAGTGTTCATGACTGATGTGTTATTGGGACACACAAGTGGTAAAGGCAGGCAATAAAAGGCATTTGGTTGCCATCTGTCTCTGTGGCCTCAGTGTCAAACAGTTGGCTGTCAGGCTCATGCCATAGACACACAACCAGGATAACCATTAGTCCATAAACAGGCGCCCTTCTATAGCAAATGGTTAGGGATTTCTATGGTCATGTCTATGGTGAGATAATGGCCATACAGCCATGACATACAGCTGTTCATGTGAAATACAGGCTAAATGGAACTAATAAAAATCAAGGAGGAAAATGTCTTTAAAGACAGGGGTTTGTGTCAAAGAATAACTGGGGATCATATGGGATAAGATGGTGTGGCTTCCTCTTTCTGCTAACAGCATGAGGGCTTTAATCAGACATCCCTGAAATAGTCTCACTGTATTCTCTTTTGAGGGGTTTGAGCAAGTACAAGTACAAGAATATTTTTCATTTTCAAGTCATTTTCTTCTGTTTTCTGAGGAACTGTGTGGTCAACAGCATGCAAACCTATGAGACATAGGTTGTTGGTTTTTACTCAGCCAATAGCAAATAAATGAAGTGGCCAAAAAGTGATGCAAACATTATCTTTTTTATATTCTAGTTTTCTTGTTATGTTATTTAGTGCTTGGACCCCACATGTTGCTACATGCAGCTATATCAGCAACCTGTTGAACTTGACATTTGTATACAATCCTTCCTTGGTCTGATGGTCACGGTCACTGCAGTTGTTTTACACGTAAAGTCCCTCTGTCTTCTTTTATCTACTTTTCAGATACTGCATGCTGTTGTGTTTGCTGTTGTAATATAGTATGCTTTGCAGATTTATCAAAGGTGTATTAGTGTCCTTTAACTCTGTTTGACCGCCTGTGCACGCCTGGACAAGGCATCAGCTTTTCCCAATTACTCGTTAACAGTGCGCACTTTATTGAGGCTTGATAATCTGCAGAATTAATCTTTTTCTTATGAAGAAAACAGAGTGAGCGATAGGAGCAACGCTGACAGACACGCCGAGGACACAGACACCACCGGCTCCCACATCTATCCTTCTCAACAGCAGACTTCCCAATCGTCTCCGGCTTCACATAAGCCAGTGGTTGGGATTTAGAGGTTATTACTTTGTGTTCCCTTCTTTGTCAAAGGGGGGGTCATCTTTCAGAGTTGAGGTGAGACTGGGGTGAGAACAAGAGAAACGCAGAGTAACTGAGTAATGCAGCATTGATGCTAAACACACAATCCTGAACCTCGTCAGCTCCGATGGAAAATAATCTTCAATGACAAACATGGGAGTGTGGGGTTACCTAATATTTGTAAAGGCTGGTGCAGGGAGAAGGAGAGAAGATGAGAGGAGAAATAGTAAAGTAGCTTCTGAGGAGATCAGCCAGTCCCCCCCCCCTTTCGACCCCCTTTGGAGAGATTGTGAGGCCTGTAGTGTTTGAACACTGAAGGTCATGGGTGACACCTGTTTCCCGTCTCATCTCCCAACATCAAGTTGACTTGCCGGGAGCTGTGGGGGGGTCTCAACCCCCACAACGGCGGAGGACAAAACCTCCTGTGTTTGTTTCCTGCCTTGAGCACTGGAAAAGGGGGATGAAACGGCCAAGTTTGTATATCAGGGTGGGAAATTAATTTCCGAGGTGAAAGGAAAGGCAGGCGAAAGGAGTCGCTCTGCTTTAAAGCTTTTTTTTTTTAATAATAGTGTTGCACGCCAGGCTCAAAGTTTAATGCTCAAACAATTATTCCACTTTTGTCATTACTTTGAAAGACAAGCTTGTTGTTTGAGTAACTGCAGAGTACTGCATTCATGACTCCGCTTACAGCAGGTCCACATGGACACACATGCAAATATTGGAGAGATTTTGCCCCCTTGTGGAGGAAAACAGAACATCACATGACTCATGCGCGACCAACCACGCCAGAATGTCTGCAAAGTCAGACTATCATAATCACTTGTGCAATGTAAAATCAATTTCATATGACACAAATTTCCTCAGATAATCGCAAAACAGTCACAACAAGTAATGTTTGCCAGAGGCTGTCTGCCTTTATTGGACGCCTCAGCTTGGAAGAGTTGTACCTGTTTGTTGCTGCTGGCTGACAGAGACACATCTGTTTTCTGTCGTCATGGTCAGGATCAGGCTCTTGTCTTTTGCCATATGCTCTTGTATAATGTGTTGTGTGCGCTGAAAACCCCCCAAAAACAACCTCACACAGGCACAAACACATCGAGAAAACACTCATAGACAGAGATTCATACAATACATACAGACACACACAACAGCATGGCACCTTTATTAGCCCTTTGTTTCCCAGTTGACTGCAGTTGATGTGTGTAACTGCTTCAAGTTTAGTCTCGGCCTGGCCTAAGCCTCCATACACACCACTGTTCTCGCAGCTGTATCCTGACTCAAGGTACAGCCCCCAGCTGGTTCTCCTCACCCTAACCCTCCCTTTCCCTCCTCTTCCTCTATTTCTCTTCTCTTAGTTGCTGCTTCACGGCCCCTTCATCCACATGTCAAACCACTTATATCTCGGCAGGTTAATAGCATCCCCTGCACTTGCCCTCTCCGCTGCAAAATGATTATATGTCTCTATTCCGAATGTAGCCATATGTACGCCACGCTTACTGAGAGTAGCAGATTGACTAGCATTTCTGAGGACTTGCAAAGACTTGAATGAGTTAAAAAAGTTATTTTAACAACAACAAAACCATGATTGGTGAAGTATCATACAAAATCTGAAACTTCTGAAAAGCTGTTTTTAAACTAAAATACATCTAGATACAGTGACCCATACAGTGACAACACTTGTATGCCAATGCAAATGTTTTATCATTTTAAAAATGTAAAAATACCCAACAGTGCATCGACTAAACTAAATAAACACAGCTGGTAATGGTTCATTAAAATCCAGTTTTATATTATAGACAGCAGATGGCATCAGTGCGCCAGACCTCTCAGTGTGTTTTTTAGCTGACCAGTAGACACTTGACTCAGTTTGTACAGTTGAAGGCATTAGATGCTGAATGTATAACTAATAGTGACCTCTGTCTGCCCTCTGGTGGATTCTAATCATCATTATATGATAATTAGCATGAGATGACCGAGTCAGAGCAGTATCAGAAAAATATATGTAAATGTATATTTTGGCTGTCACTGCTCTCAAATCTGCGTAATGTGGGAGATGTTTCCCACAGAGCGCCCCCAACAAAGACAAACAGTGTCCTCAAAGGAATGGAGTCAACCACTGTTAATACTATAATACACACACACTAATCAAAAAAAAAAATCACTACACAAGCACTGTAACCTGATTTTCTAATCTTGTGATGATAATGTGAGCTTCCTTCACTCCTCCACCCTCGTATCCAGGTGTTGTCAAGGGATGTTATGCTGTATATTGAAGCTGACAGCTGTTTGGTTCTAGTGAAAATTATTCATCCAATCTGGCAACTCCTCCTCTCGGACAGATGGAGAGGTTGGCAAGGTAGTGAGTACATTTAGCAACGTCACACATCAATCTGGATTTGCTATCAGCCAAACTCATTTCATGTTTTTTTTTTTAATCTACTTAAAGGAGCATTGGCTGTGTTTTATATATGTATCTAGAGGATAAACGGAAAAGAAGAAAAATGATAACAGACAGATCAGACAGAAGATGGGATTCAATCAAAGGCCAATAAGATGGGCTGACACAATCTCTTTGCCTCTTTCTGGCGCAAAAATGATTTATTGCAAAGATGTGCTTTCGCATAGATTTCTGAATTAATTGCTGTAATTTCTTCATCGTTAAAAACCAACAGCAGCTGAATTATTGATCCATCTGCAACATATTGGTTGATCTTACCAATCTGTGTGATGCCTTCATGTTCCACTAAGTCTGATGCATTATTACAGTAGGCACTGACCCAAGTCAGCTATCTCTAAATTTCTCAATCCATATGTTATGTATCCTGCAGTCAGAAACGGCTACACAGGATGTTCTCTGGAAAACTCTTACGCCGGGGTGTTGGAGGATTACTTCAAAGCCGAGCAGCACTCTCTAAATTTGGCTCATCAGAGGAACTTATCGATTTGGCCGCCAAAGACCTCGTTTGTCTCCCACTTGGTGAAGTCTCAGATGACAGAGCGCTTGCATTTTACCCCTCTGCGAGTGGCAGCCAACCTTAGACAGAGAGACAGAGTATTAATCAGGCCTCTCCTCTGCCACCGCCACACCACGCCACAACCTCCTCTCTCCTCCCACCCTCACCTCACTGGATGCTCCCACTGAATAGACATCTGTGGCCAACACTGGAAATGAGCCTTGAAAGTGTAATTAATGAGTTCAATGGTGAGATAATTACAGAGAACAGAATTATTGATCAGGCCAGCAAACCTCTGAGTTTAAAAAAAAAACGTCTGACCTGAAAAGTCTTACCTCATCGTGGTGTCAGGAAATATGGTGAGTGAGGTAATGCAATACATATCTGGTCTTTTCTTATCAGTCATGGGAGATTATTGAGATGTGTACTAATGTGTCGATGTGAGCAAGGTTGTTGAACTCTGACTTCATTTGTTTGATCAGAAATAAGGTAATTTGTCCTAATATGTGCTTAAGATCTTTAAAAGTGTAGCCTCTAAGGACCTCAATAGTTTACTGACATCCCCAACTCTGAGTGAAGGTGTGGTTCTGTGGTTCTGGTGCTGGTTCTAAACTACTTCTACTCTAAAATGGGAAAATCTTGATGTTGATGGCATAACATTACAGACTTGTTTTAGGAATGATAATGTTGATTGGTCGGTTGGTTGGTCCACCACTGTGGTCTAGACTGAAATATTTTGGCAACAATTGGATGGATTGCCATGAAATTTTATACAGACATTCATAATTTTCAGACCATTTATCTTACTGGCTTTGGCAATTTCCAGACGATTGCTCTAGAATTGGCATGGGGTTGACATTTGTTTTTTTTATGTTAATATTTTTTTTTATACATGTCATGAAATTTCATAAAAACATGTATGTCCCCCTGAAGAAGAATTTGGTGCATCCTTAGCTTTTTATCTAGCGTCATTACCAGGTCATCGGGTGCCTTATATTTTTTTCCAATAATTTTGGTTTATGATCAAATACCCACAAATCTGATGACATTCGCATCAGCTGTACTTTGTGTTTAGTAGTCTAATTAGCAAATGTTAGCAGGCTTGACACATGAAACTAAGGTGGTGAACATATTTATACCTGCTATGCATCACCATGTCAGCTTTATTGCCTTGTATTGGCATTAAAGACAAAGATTTCCTATGATGTTGCGTAGTGGGCTGTGATATCTCAGCAGTTTGTAATCTCACAGGGATGACTGAGAGATCCCTGCAACACATATATAAGAATGGTTTAAGAATCCACATGCTTTGCAATGTTTTATGACTGCTCTTTAAAAGTGAGACCAAAAATGATACTGAAATATTGATCACAGGACAGGGAAGATGATGATATTGCCTGAAATGAGATCAAATGATTGCCTGACATAGTGCTGTAGACCTTTTACTTAGTGCGTGTGTCCCTTCCCTTCCCTTCCCTTCCCTTCCCTTCCCTTCCCTTCCCTTCCCTTCCCTTCCCTTCCCTTCCCTTCCCTTCCCTTCCCTTCCCTTCCCTTCCCTTCCCTTCCCTTCCCTTCCCTTCCCTTCCCTTCCCTTCCCTTCCCTTCCCTTCCCTTCCCCTTCCCTTCCCTTCCCTTCCCTTCCCTTCCCTTCCCTTCCCTTCCCTTCCCTTCCCTTCCCTTCCCTTCCCTTCCCTTCCCTTCCCTTCCCTTCCCTTCCCTTCCCTTCCCTTCCGACTTTCCCAGTCACCTGTGCTGTGTAGCTAATGAGGCTGCAAGCTGATGGCCAGATGAAAGATGGACAGTGGGAGTGACAGGTTTATTTTGGTCTTCTGAAACAGCACCAGGTATGAAAAATGACGAGCCAGCTTGAATAATTAATCAGCTTTGGAGCTCCACTGATCCACCTGTCCACAGATCAATAGACAACATTCAGATGGAGCGTGCCATATGTTCCAAAGTGGTCCACACCTCCAGAGTGGATGTCCATTTTTTGTCTGGCATTGAGAAAGAACCTTTTTTGAAATTGGAGTGTGGAATGACCTGATCTTTCTTTCAGTGAAAGCCTTGTAAATTCTCTACTAGTATCATCTTGTTTGACCAGTTCAGGTCATAAATGTCGCAGACTAAACACAGTATTATATGTGCCCTTCCTCACTGTTCACTCATGGGCTGATACCTAATGAATACTCTTACTGTCATTGCTCTGTTCTCAGGGCTCAATTTTCTATTCTATTTCTGTGTATGGAACATCAAATGCTGTGCAGGACCCTTGTGTGGGATTAGAGGGCTTGTTCTCTCCTAATAGATCCTTGACCTTCGCAGCTCCCTGACAGGGCTCTGGCATTAGGCCTTTGCGATTGCGTCCGCTGCCCGGGCTCCCATGATGCAAATTTCATGTCACAACATCAAACAGCGTGTGATCAAAGGTCAGCCCTCCTTTGTGTAGGTGTTTGATATCAAAATTTCTATTTCATCTCAAGCTGTCAAGGGCTGTTAGAGCTGAAGAGCAAAGGATGGAGGGAGGGGGAACGAGAGCAGGAGAGTTAGTCGGATCTGATAAAAAAAGAAAAAAAAAAGAAAAAAGTAGACGAGTCATTTGGAATAAGCTTGGAAAAAAAGCTTGCTGGTAGTTTAATATCTAAGATCTAACATGCATGCACATACACCTGTTTGGATTTGTCTTGAATAGTTTTACCTTTTTGATTAAAATATCCATTCTGCAGGTATATATCACAGCAGAAGTGATTGTGATTTGTGCGCACTGGTGTAATCAAATGCTAGACCTGAAATACTCTTATTCTGGGGAGTTTTCTCTGCTTTGATTGTGTTTCTATTTCCTCATGCATTCCTCTATAAGCCCCTGAAAATTGCGAAAGGAAAGGGAAGAAAGAAGTTGGAAATGATGCATCATTCCGATTAATTAGGGGCATGATTTACTGAGGCGTCTCTGAAATAAACCAATCTGAATGTGGAATTAGGATTCAGGGGAGAACAGGCTGCAGAGCATCCACATCTGTGACATTATGCATGAAATTACGGTTAAGAAAGAAGCCATCTTTCTCAATCATGATGACATACTCCAGTGGCACTCACTGAGTGCATTTCTGAACATACGCAACCCTGGATGCACGTTATATGTTTGTATTGTGTGCCAATAAAAAGAAAGGTCATACAATAAAAAGAAAGGTCATACATCATGCTTTCTGGTTGCTGTCCCAGCAACAGAGCAAACATGCCGCGGTGTCAGCCACATGTTTAATCACCTACACCATCTTTACTTGTAATCTCTCACACAGACAGGCGGGCCACTGAATAAACTATACTCTTCACTAAATTAGGCAGGAGAAATTAAATCACATTCACATAAGGCACCAGTGGGACTTTGGGACCAACAGGATTATCATCTGACAATGTGGCAGCATCACCGCATCCCATGCAAATACGCTACCTGAGCGCAGGCCCGAGGAATAAATCTCAGGCTGACAATGGAGTATTCCCATCCAAGGCCATGCTGGCAGCGTTGTATGTATGTATGAGGAATGTCAGTCAGTAAGCCATCAGCATGACAGTCAGGGCAGAGCAGTGAGGGAGGGATCATGTTTAGCTTGTTTAGGATCAACTTTCAAAATCCTTGTAATTCTGGCTAATCTATGACTGTTAGCTCTGCTCACTCTTTACTGTGAGTTATTGGTTGACTTAAATTGTTAAAATAGTTAAATTGAAACTTTTTTTTTTTTTTTTTTGCTGTGGCAGCGTGTACAGTTCAAGTAAATTAGACATTAGAAGATGGTTTTGGCATTCTGACAAAAACAAAATCCCCAAGTGTTATATAATTATGATTCTGGTTTTTACTTCATCTGCAAATATGTTAACCATCTGATTTCAGCAGCTTAATTTCAGACCAAAGTTGTGTGTGTGTGTGTGTGTGTGTGTGGATGTGTGGATGTGTGTGTGTGCATTTCTGTTTCTAGTTGATAGATGGCAATGTTGCTCTTCCATAGAAAACCACTTAGCGACACTTGATGGTTTGGGATATTTTCAAAAAGCTGATTCTTGCAAACGTTTTTACAGTAATTGTTCAATTTAAGTGCATCAGAATTCCTTCTTAGCAAATATACTGTTATATGGAAACACAAATGAAGATAACACTTATGAAGTTATGAAGGTGGGAAAGATGTATTATGAAATCACAAGATTTCCAGATTGGGGGAAGAAATTAGGTGATCCAATAAATCTCAGATGCAACTTACTCCAAATGTAATTTTGAAAATTTCGTACACTGTCAAAACACTGCAAAAAAAAAAAAAAAAATAGAAATGAAAATGACAAATGGAAAAATGCAAAATGTTTTAATTTGCTATGTATATGTATCTGATACATAATAGTGTCATTTTTTTCCAGGGCTCTTTATAGTAATATGTATGGTCTTTGTTCTTGTTCACCAAAAAAACTTTTCTCTTCTATATTTCTTTATAAAACCACTTTTATCAATAATATGTCATATTAAATGTCTTGTGAAATTCCATCTATGCATTAAACCCTACATATACTATAATACTGAGTGGTTGTAGGACAGGCCTCTGTTAGAGAGATACACATTTACACTCTTGAAAAGCTGTTTTTTCTCTCTCACTGCAATCTATAATGTTCCAATGTAATGTGAATTAAAGAATGACAAAAATGAGATGATGCCTCCTTAAGCAAATTGCCGCAGAAAAGGAATCAGTGACTGCAGAGATAGATTAGTTGCATGGGGGGTAATTATTCTTCCCCTGATACAAATAAAGGCATGGGGGTTATCTTCCAGCTCATGAATAGGCTTTGTTTATAATGGAGAGGCTACTCATAGCCACAAGGAGCTACACTAATTGTCTCACAAGCTATAAAAGCATGAGTAGCAGAAAAGCGGGATCACTCCCTTTCTTTTAATTCTTTCTGTTGTGTTTTTTTTTTCTCTCCTAGCCTCACCACCTGTGGAGACACAGGGGGGAGATGCAGAGGTGGAATGGAATTAAAATGAAGTTGGAAAAGTTTGAAGAGTGTGGGGTGATAGGCAGAGAAAATGAGAAATACAAGCTGACAGACACAGAATCAGCATCAAAATGAAACAAAAACCAAGAGAGAGGAGGACTAGTGAAGGGAGAGATGAGCGAAGACAGAAAGAAAGAGAGACATGGCTTCTAGAGGCTGTTCAAATCCTCCCTCTCCACCGCTCAACTCACTAATTATAGAGTACTCACACACACACTGTTACTGTAATAATTCATCATTCATTGTAACCTATCCTTATCATCCATTGTAATTCACTATAATTCATCGTGAGTGTACAATATGTGTGTGTTGATTTGTTCTGTACATGTGACATCATTGCACGTCTGTCCGTCCTGGGAGAGGGATCCCTCCTCTGTGGCTCTTCCTGAGATTTCTTCCACCTTTTTTAGTTAAAAGGTTTTTTGGTGGGCAAGTTTTTCCTCACTCGAATCGAGGGTCTAAGGACAGAGGGTGTCACTCCCTGTACAGATTGTAAAGCCCTCTGAGACAAATGTATTTTGTGATTTTGGGCTATATAAAAAAAAATTTTGATTTGATGATTTGATTTGATTTGATTTGACACACACACACACTGGTGGAGTTGTGTCATTCTGACAAGTAATATGTTCCTTAGAAACAATAGTATGACTTTCAAGGAATTTAAAAAATAGATGGGATATAATGCGAAAACATCTTATTCTTGTGTTACAGATTGCAGTGCGGCAGAATCGGTGTGCTTCCCTCCACCATCCCAAAGATACCTGTAATAGGACAAATGAGGCATGAGTGTAGTTTGCTATCAGCCTTGACCGGTGGAGGGCAAGCCAGGCCAGAGGTAATAAACTCTGACATTTCCAGTCTTATTGTGGCAGACGGTGCCTGGCTGCATTCAACCCCACCACTCCTTGGTTTGTGCTCTGTCTGGATACCTCAGGTCAGTAACTTTGACTCACTAACCACCCTCATTAGTATTCTAGAAAGCTTTGTGGCAGACATCCAGCTTCTGTGTGGGAAAACAAAGGCTGGTGTTGTAGTTGTGCTGTAGGACTCAGCTTTTTCCAAATTGCTGTGATATGATTGTGAGTGGAGCCGAGGATGGAGGGTGAGGTGCTGAGGAGGATGGAGAATCATCTCTGATGGTGAAATAGAGAATATAAGGTGTAGCCTACAAAAGGACCTACTGGAGGTTGGTGGAGATCTTGCAAGGTTTGTGTTTAGAGGTTTTGTAGTACATTTACTCATAAGTACTGTACTTAAATACAACTTTTAGATCCATACTTGTACTTTCTATTTCATACTGTTTTACACTTTTACTCCATTGATTATCTTAAAAATAAAATATTATTTAAAATATTTTCACCACTGGTTAAAACATAAAGACAGTCATGTAAATAAAGTGTGTGGAGAGAGAAAGGCAACAACACGGGCAAGGAATCCCAAGAAGCTGTACAAAAACTGGGGTAATGTTTATTGTATAATGCATGACACATGCACATTTCCACAGACACATATGCATGAGCACCACACAGGCAGTAAGTCACCTCAGTGGCAAACACTTGACGGCGGGAGTTTAGCTTTTTATAGACCTGAATAAAAAAAAATCTTCTTTAACAACAAATCACTGAGACAACGTCGATGACTTACTGTATGCATGCTTTATTCATTAACATATTACCATAACATTTGTTGCGATGTTGCAGTTTAAAAATACAAACATACACCCAAACCATATTGTACATCAAATAGAGCCAGGAGGGGGAATAAAATGAAGGCACCGTTTTCAGGAAATATATATATATATATATATATTTCTAACTACAATCCATCTTTAACATAATTCCTTTTTAAATATGTCTTAAAAACACTGTTGGCTAACATCCACAATTATTTATCAAACAAATAGCTTTTGGATAAATTTCCTGGTTAAACAACCTTGCCCCTGCAGTTTAAGCAGCACTGTTATGCCTTGCCCACTAATTCAGTGACTTGGCCTGCGGTCATGGGATTAAAAGAGATAAGTACTGAATATTCTACTGCTTCTGAAATGGAGGTCTCCCATTTATCACCCAGTGAGACCGGTGAATAATACATGGGCTTGTCCAGTCCAAGCACAGTAAAGCAAGGACACTTGTAGTAAAAAAGTATCGCCCTTGTCTAACCAGTTAGGCCTCCCTCAGGCTGACTCCGACAGGTCTATTTGGAGCATTCTTGTTTGACCTCTTCCTATGTCTTCCCTTGGAGCCATGCACGCAGCTGATCAATCACCTAATAATACACACACCTCCCTCTCATTTATATGCATGTATACACACACACACACATACAAACACATCATGGCTTGTATTTCTTTCCTATCTAATATGAACTCTGTGGCCTTGAAACATGAACAGTAATGTCTGCTATACATGTAAGTCAATATCAATAAAGCTCCACATCCCTCTGCTTCGACATGCATGCTCTTCCTCAGCAGTGCAGCACTAATCACACTAGAATGACTCTGATTGCCGCGCACTCCTCAGTGAGGAGGTGGGATTCATGAATCGAAATGTTTCAGCAGGGGTCGGCAGGTAACATAGCGTCCAACTGAGGTCTTTTTCCGCATCGGCTGAATTGACACATAAGCACAGTTCTGAGACAGCATATTCACTGATCTTCAAATGGGAAAGGGGGAAATGGAGGAGCAAAAGCCTCCAACCTAGGGGGATACACAGCAGCATGCCCACCATGAGGGATCTGGTTTCATATTGTGTGGAAAACCTTCCCATAGACTGGTGCGGCAGCTTTGAGTGAGATGATTAAGTGCTAAAGTTGCATTTTCTCCTCCGAGCAGGCAGCCCCGAGGCCAGAGAAGCTGCATGATTGCCTCTGTGTGCTACATTACATTGACATGATGGAGAATACTCTCCTGGGGCCTGAAATAATGTAAAAGGAAAGTGGGAGAGAGGGGGAAAAAGCCCATCCCAGCCTTTTCTGCCGGGACCTCAGAATTCTCTGCGTGCAATCGGATTTGCTGATAGATCTCTCTGCGCCACCGCCTCAATATTGATGACAGGCAGTGCATTCGCACACTGGTGCATGGCAGCACACACCAGGGGAGTCCTATAATCCGATTCTGCTATTAGAGTCGCAGACCTCCCTGCTGGGTGTCTTGAGCCTCCCGGCCACGCTGGCTCACCCTCACACAGAGAGAGCTCAACCATGCTGTGGACGCACAGGTCTGTGAAGAAGACCCCAAGAGGACGATTTAGAAGGAGAAAAAAAGAGGCTAGTCAAATTGGACAAAATGTGTGTGAGTGCATGTTTTTTTTTTTTTCTCCCTTAACTAATTAGCGGGAGGCTAAAAAAAGCTAAATTTTATAAAACCAAATCCATCAGCCGGACAAGTGGAACAAATGAGTCGACCTCACAGTGGGAGGCACTACAGCCTTATTTGTTTGCTTTTACAACTTGAAGGGCAGACGATGCACGGTCACCCGGCAGCCTGCTGAAATTGTCCCCAAAGTTGCAACCAATGTGAACCTGGCCTTTCTACTAGTCACTGTGGTCTTCAGCAGACAAATCAAAAAGACACACATGAGCTTTGATCCAGTGTTATCAGCTCAGTTTCAACATAAGAAAAGAGGACATTTCTTTTTTTGGGCTCATCTCTGCTAAATGAAGAGTTTGTCTTCTATCTCATAGCTATGATAGCATAAATGGTGGATGAATCAACAGGATTACAACTGGGTAGTATTCAGGTAGCTTCCAACAGACTTTGGTATTTGTGCAATCGTATCTTTCCTTCCTTCCTTTTAAGAGTTTGACATAATGCATGATCTCTGTCTTTCTGCAGACCTCTAGACCCTATTATGAGTTGTTTAGCTAACCTAGTTGGTCTATAGAAATACTACTACCACTAATAACAAGTATTATTGTTATTAACAGTTCAAAATGTGGCCAATAACCTTCCAGGAGATGAAAAATAAGTTTCAGTTGGGAGAAGGGCATTTCAAGATCATGATTTGCTTAGTAGCCTGCATTCAAGGGTGTTACGGGACACTACACAATTAGGTTCTGGTCTCTCATTAGCAATGATTTAATGTATTAGTAAATCTGGTTCATGATTATTTTGTAATTGGTATTTTATCGTGCCAAACCTAATTCAGAAACCCATCTATATTATCTGAGTATTATCTGAGTTAAGACAGATTTTCTAACATAACCAAAGCTATTTATTTGTGGTGTTTTTAATGTCACACTGAAGTGGATTTAATCACAAAGAACACTTCTACACAGGTGCTACACACTCTCCCTCTCTGCAGCCTAAATGTTAAAACAATGCAGTCCCTCCTGCTGTCTCTATGGTGATAATGAGGATTCCACATCGTCAAGGGCCACATTGAAAATAACAAGATCTTAAAACAACATTACAGCTTTTGTTGCACACAGAAATAACAAGTAAGAACTACTACAATAACAGCTGTGGAAAGAAGAAGAAATATCATTTAGCTTATAGTTCAGATGACCAATTGGCATATAACTGATAAAAGGGACTATTCATGGATATGTCATGAATTTTGCCGAGAGATAGATGCTTGACATCACTCATATCTTGACTCATATCTATCTGTGAAGCTACATACAGGTGAGTTACACACAAAGGTTGAAACAGGAAGAAGTAGCTTGTCTTGCTCTGTGCAAAGGTAACAAAATGGACCTCTCAGCACCTCCACAGTAATGCATACTAATGAACATGATATGACTTGTTTGTTCAATCTGTGCAAAACAAAAGTGTAAAATCGACATTGGGGTAAATGCTATTTCTTGGCTAGGACCAGTGGCCAGGCATCCTGCAGGAATTCACTGCTCCCAGGCAAGAAATAGTCTGGCACATAACCCCCTGTAAAACGGTAATTTGTATTTTTTTATATTAATTAAACAAAGAAAATACAGTGTGTTAACCAGACATATATACATGTGGTAGAAACTGGCTATTTCCTGTTGTTTCCCGTCTTTGTGCGGTAAGCGGTAAGCTAAGATAACTGACTGTTGGCTCCAAGAAAGCATATTTCCCAAACAGTCTAACTATTCCCGATTTGTTTTCAAAAGGATACAACAAAACCAGTAAAAAACGTATATACCTGGTGTGTTACAGCTAAACAACAACCATTAACAAACACCTTTGTCAGCACCTTGAGCTGGTATGATGGGATTGTCTGGAAATAAAGGTGCTTTTGGGGAAACTCAGACCATCTGCTCATCAACCCCTCAGGTAGGGTTACTGAGAAAGTCAGAGGATAAGAGTGAGAAAGGGACTTTTTAAACACCGAGAAAGACCTCCAGGTCTGTATTTACAGCAGCCTCCCGTAGTACTCCTATTTGTCTCCCCCTGAGTGACGAGGTGGGGGAACCTGTAGCTCTTTGCAACATCTGCAGGCATTCCTTCACAGGCCCCCAGAGGCATATAATAACCCATCACCTCCATCTCTGACAAAAACACACATTTAAACTACAATTACACCCCCTGCCTCCTCTTCCTCATGCATCCCATCTCATCTCCTCTTCTTCTTCTGTTCTGCAATTCAATCGTTGCCAACTTGGGACTTCACCGTTTAACCCCCTGCACTGTCTTTCTCTCATCTTCCCAAGAAATTGCAACTGACTCACAACTGAAGAGGGGCCTTACAGAGGAGATGACAACAAATATTATTAATGTAAAACCCTTCAGTGTGTATACGTACAGAACACAAACACACACATACACACAAATGCAATTAACTGATAAGATATATTACACATAAAACATGAATATACACATTTACTCCACATTCAACCAGGTGATGAAGGATTTTCCTAAGAAAAAAAACACTGGTTCTGAACACTTTCTAGATCTGAGCGTAAGCAGCAAAATTCCTATATATTCCCTGGAGACACTTCTTGTAATTTCATCGGTTGCGGCCCTTGTTGCAACGGTATATTGTGACTGCACACTATAATAATCTCTTGTCCGCAGTGCTGTGATCAGAAACTTCTGCGCAAGATAGGGAGACAGTAGAAAGTGCAGATATCAGGTGATTAGTTTCAATGTATCAAAGAGGGATATCTGTGGAGGGGTAAACAGAAACCAAAGCTCTCATCAAATAACAGCGAACTCAGGAAGCCTGTTTTCTCTCATTCAACAGTCGCTAGGTCCAATTTCACAGGCCTCACTGTGGCTGAATGGGAAGAAATTGGGGGAAAAAATGTGAAATCGATTGCTTAGATACTTGTATTTGTCTCCCTTTCTGTCATTTTACAGTGTTACTGTGCATTTCCACCCTGCATGGCACTGATAATGGCAGTGCAGAGACCTTTAAGTTTGCAACAGTCTTCGTATGATTGCACCAAATACTACTACAAAAGAGTCCGGGTAGGAATGTAGATCTAATGGTCCGCTTTGACTACATGGATATACACTTTTTGTTATATTATATAGAAATATCTTTATAGAAAAGATGTCTAAAAATGTTCTGTTTCAAGGATGTTTGAGTGTTTATGTTGATATTTAGATAAAAGTGAAAAATAGCACAGCAGAAATGAAAAAGATACCTTTCATCCACATTTCACCTAACATGCATGAAAAGCTTTGAGTCAGCACTTCACCCTTATAGTTTATAAAAGATATTTGTAACCATAAATGGCATATATACAGTATGTTTATGCGTGTTTACTGCTGAAATTCTTGCAATAGAAATGTTTTCAAAAAGCTGGAACCACTGGAATTACTGTGGTGAATGAAGTTGAAATTAAAGCAGTGAAAGGAATTGAACTGGTATGTAAATAATAAATTGAGCTGCAAATGTCAATTGAAGTCCTGAAAGACGTTAATTTCAAAATCGGAAAGATGCTGCCTGGAGTATGAGTATGAAAGTATGAAAGCATTTGAGATAAACAGTGTATGAACACGTACACTGAAGTGTAAGCACTGAATGGAGTTGAGGTGTTAAGTGCAGAAAGTAGTTAAAAGCATGAGATGAAAGGAGTGGAACTGTAAGTAGGTAAAGAAAATAAATCAGTTATATTTTTCAGGTGCGACTTCCTAACAAGCCTAACAAGCGCATAATTAATTACAAAATAATTGCTTTAATCGATCTTACATATAGGAATGAGCAAAGCAAATGTTATATCATTAGCAGCAAGTAAATCTTTTTAAAATCCAATAGACACAATGACACCTAACAATAACATCATCGCTCGTGTTTGTATAAATATTCGTACAATTCCATTCAAATGAATTCTAATTAAAAGCAATAGAGATTAACTGACAGCAAGTTAATACACAGAAATTACATGGCAATCACAGTATTCAATAAACAGCAATTAGTTTACTTCTCTAGACAGCATGAGGTTGCAGGTGCTGCCTCGTGTTGTGAATGTCAAAAGATCCACCGCAGCCCGCTCCCTATTCACCTCTGATGGAGAGCTGGAATTGCAATGAATTATCAACGGCCATTGCCACAAAGGGCATTGCCTCGTTATTGTTGACAGCTTGTGTGAAAAGCCTGAAATATGCAATCAACATAATAATGGATCATTTAAATGAAATATTCAAGTTCGACTTAATTGGGAGATGAAAAATGCATGTTTCCTGTAGCAATCATTAATATTTAATCTTAAATTTTCCCTTTATATTGAGAGATTTAATACATTATTTGTTGAGTATTTGTTTCTGTTAAAATGTACTGAAATGAGTAATGTTACTGTATATTTTGTCTGTTGATCCCAAATTACTGTGAGAGACAGACTTATGACATGATTTCATGATTTCTTCTATTGATATCTATGAGTGGTAGAGTCGCAGAGCATGCCTGCCATAATATGGCCTTTAACTCAATGTACTTTCCGTGGGGTGCGATGATTGTCAGTGACGGTAAGTGACTGTCAGTATTGTTCCATTTTTGCCATCATCAAACCTCATTTATCTGATCTAACCATTTTAATAATAATTGTATTAAATAAGTCTATAAATGCAACGTGTAACACGAGTGTAAAAGGCAATCAATTCTGACAAACACAAAATATGTTAAGCTTATGAATGAATGTAAAATGCATAATTAAGAAAAGGTCAGAAAGAAAACACTGATTTGCTTGGTATGGCCAGAAGACATTTTTTCATCACAGCCACTGCTCCTGTTCATCTAGTCAAAAAATAATCTGCTTCTTATGGGTAAAGGTTAGGATGCCCATGTGAAAAACCCCACTCAAATGCAATTTATTCCACTTGAAATATGAAACACAGCCTAGTTTACGCAGCCTTTCAAGCCAACATGATCTTTTGTGAATCCAAAATTCATGAGCTGCAATGTGTGATATGCAACATTTGAAAATATAAAAAAAAAAATATGAAAACACAATGGAGGAAGTGTAGGTGTGCCAAAATTAAAAATGTATTTTAATTGAAGTTGCCCTTGAGGCATGCAATAAATAATAATTTAATCATCTTTAAATCATAAACATTTTCCAGTTTATGATAATATGCAGATTTACTGAAAGAACAACTTAAAAACGAGTTATTTAAGATTATCACTGGCCTCATCATCTACATTTATCGAGCAAACCTGTCTTAAAATGTTTTTCTACAAGTCTGCATTGGCTCATACCTTTTGGAGGAAATGTGACATATTAGTGGTGCCACTATTCACAGCTTCTTGATTATGGTGGTTAATGTATTCCACTATAAGGTGGTACTGATTGATTCAAGAAATTGAAATATCTACTGATCTGAAACTTTCTAAGATATTAAGATATTAAGACCTTGAGTTCTCTCTTGTACATTTACTATGCAAAAACAAAGACATGTTTATCAGAGTCCTTTTTTGCAGGCTTGAGTCACCTCGGCCGTGTTCAAGATTTCACAATGCAACTAATTTAAATCTGTATTTCTTGTGAGATCTTTAATACATTATATCAAGAACATTCTACCTTGGCTCTTATGCACTTCATAAAGTGAAAATGGCTCGACCAAAATCTATTTACTATTTAATGCAGAACATGTTACTCTTGCAGAGCAGAGGGGAATATGTTGCTGCTTCCAATACCATATTTATGATACCTAACTGCTTAAGTCACTGTTGCACTCAGAGTGCTTCCTCTCTGCTGCTGGCTAGTCTGTATCCGCTCGCTTAGATGGACCGGATTGATTTTTCCCCTGTTTTGGTTGATTATATTAAGTGTTGTCTGTAATTCCGTCGCTGTGTAGAATCCACTCATACAGACATCAACTTGTATACCTTTTTCAGATACAAAAGGAATATGATTGGCTGCGAGATCCGTGCTCCTGTGATGATTGGCTGTCCCTTGTTTCCGGGGCTCCGCTGTGCGTTCACTGACGTTTTCTCGGTCTGCCCCGAGACAGACTGGAGAGAATGGCTGCCAGTGGAGGTTAGCGAAAATCTGCATTGTTTTGTATACTAATCTGACTTAAATAACGCTTTTTAAAGTTGTAATATATGTGTTTGTGTGTTCGTGGAGTATAGTAGCACAGACTAATGAAAAGAGTCGTGACATGTTGCTTTCTCGTTAAACGGGGTGAAGCTCTTACTGACTCCTCAAAAGTGTTGGCTCTGTTAGCCCGGCTAAGTAGCTAATGTTAGCTGTGTGGCTAACTTTCGGCCGGTTAGCTCGCTACCCACACAGCTGATTGTGTAAACACTTGTTTATGACAAGAGACAAAGATTAGACAAGTTATAGTTACAGTTATTGTTTTTAGTACTGACGCACTAGACGTCGTAACAAATCACTGTTATATTTCTCTAAGGCAGTGGCGGCTGGACTGAAAACATCTGAGGTCTTTATCGTTCTTTTATATCTCGCAGTGTTGTGTCAAAGAAAGCTTGCTAACATTAGCTTGGTGACTAGCTTCTTGCTAAGAGTTAAGCTTAACATGTCAGTCAGCTAACGTAGCAGCGAACACTGCTGTTCCTCGAAATAAACAAACATTTCGACAGATTACAACCGGACTATACGTTGTTTAATAATCTTGAAGTTGCCTTGGAGCATAACGTTTGTTAGCTGCCTGCACAGTTTACTGCAGACACCGGGCAGTGATATGTGCTGTTAGCAGGCTAGCTACCACCTGGTGAGACAGTAGTTTTCTATTCACTCATCGCGAGTCTTTGTCCTGTCAGGGAGTAATTGTTGCACAACACGAGGTATTTTGTTTGGAAACGTTTTTTTGTTCTTAACAAATGAGCATTTACGACTATAGTGAAACATAACAGACGTCACAAAGTTGGAGCGCCATTAGTATAACTTAAGCACAAAAAGTAAGACAAGAAACATGTTTACTTCGCATAACAGCACTGAATGTGCAAGTTTATAGGCCCGTGTGTCTTGAGTTGGTCTGTGAACACCATTGTCCTAAAGTTAGAAACAAGTAGATGTAGAAAAAACGATGATAGAAGAGACTTTTTTTTTGTGTTTTTTTTTCATCTTAATGCAGTAAAGATTTATAGCATTTTAGGTAGTCACCTTTGTGTCATCTCAGACTCTAAACAGAAGCACTCCTCAGACATGTATTTTGTGAGACAAGTGCATAGGTAAGGGACAAATGGGACGTCTTGTGCTCTCTTACATGTATGACACAGTACATGTGTTGTCATCAATGTATGCCCATTTTTTTGTGCATTTATTAGACTGCACAACTATATACGAGTGGCTGAATGAAGGGTCTCAAAGTGCCGACAGGAATAACTGTTTACGAGTTCGAATTTTATAACCTGCTGTCATATCACTTGATTTTCTTTTTTGAGTCTGATCAAGTTTTGAAATGTTCTGCTGATCTTGTGTTTTTCTCTTCCTATGTGCTGTGTTGATCAGAGGTAGGGAAGCTGTTACAAGTACAAAATGGGACACCTCCAAGCACCAACTATAACGGGGTAGATGCTGTTCATGCCTGTAACCTCCTTCAGCAGCTCAAAGCCTTGTATGATGAAGCGCAACTCACAGACATCGTTGTAGAAGTGGACCATGGCAAGACTTTCTCATGTCACAGAAATGTCCTTGCGGCAATCAGCCCATATTTTAGGTAGGAAATGTTGGATGTGCACAAATGTTTGTATTTTTACAATTCATTAACTGGAAATATTACACTACTACACAGATAAAACATCCATGTTAAGTTTTAGCATGTTTTAATCAAAATGCAGTTGTTGCGTGAGAATCGTTTATCACATTTGTGTTTTCTCCACCGTCACCACCAGGTCCATGTTCACCAGTGGCCTTACAGAGAGCAGCCAGCGTGAGGTCAGAATTGTTGGGGTGGAGTCTGAATCCATGCACCTAGTCCTAGACTATGCCTACACATCCAGGGTTACGCTCTCTGAGTCCAATGTCCAGGCCCTGTTCACAGCAGCCAGCATTTTCCAAATTCCTGCCCTGCAGGACCAGTGTGCCCAGTTCATGATCAGCAGGCTTGACCCCCAGAACTGTATCGGGGTCTACATGTTCGCTGATGCCTATGGGCACCAAGAACTGAGGGAACGCTCACAAGACTACATCCGCAAGAAGGTCAGTTGAAACATGAGCATAGGATTGGTTATTTGCATTATGATTTAATGATTATTCCTGCTGCTACTTAATTCCAATTTTTTATGTATATGTATGTATTTTTGTTCAAGTACATATATTGTTCTGGTTTGTGAGTAGTGTGTTTGGCTACTAAAAACTGGAACATTTGGTTCTTTGTTTGTGGTAGTTCTTGTGTGTTTCATGGGAGCAAGAGTTCCTCCAGATGACCAAGGAGCAGCTGGTCAGCATTTTGAACAATGATGACCTCAACGTGGAGAAGGAAGAGCATGTCTATGAGAGCATAGTCCGCTGGCTGGAGCATGACCTGCCTGGCCGCGAGGCCTACCTTGCAGAGGTTTTTTCCCAATGCATCCGTCTGCCTTTGCTTGATGAGGCCTTTCTCAGTCGGATACCCGCTCCCTTTGCTGGTGCCCTGTCCCTGTCTAAAGACCCTGCTGAGGCCAAAACCCGCCTCACTGGTACCAATGGTTGCCCACAGCGCCTGGGAATGACTGCTTCTGAGATGGTCATCTGCTTTGACGCCGCTCACAAACACTCAGGGAAGAAGCAGACGGTGCCTTGCTTGGACACAGCCACAGGAAGGGTGTTCAAGCTCTGCAAACCACCCAATGATCTCAGAGAGGTTGGTATTTTGGTGTCCTCAGAGAACGACATCTACATCGCTGGCGGTTACCGACCGAGCAACAGTGAGGTGTCCATAGACCATCGAGCAGAGAGTGACTTCTGGCAGTACGAACATGCAGGCAACAGGTGGCTTCCACGTGCACCTCTGCTGAGAGCGAGGATTGGCTGCAGACTTGTGCACTGCTGTGGGAAGCTTTATGCACTGGGAGGCCGAGTATATGAAGGTGATGGGCGAAACGCGTTAAAGTCAGTAGAGTGCTATGATGCCAGAGACAACTGCTGGACAGCAGTTAGTCCCATGCCGGTGGCCATGGAGTTTCACAGTGCTGTGGAGTACAGAGACCGCATTTATGTCCTCCAAGGTAAGTGTAGGCTTCCTAAAATATAGGTGTACCTTTTTTTACATTGCTATTGTTCCTTCTGGATGTACCAGCTGTGAAGATATCTTCAGAGTTCTAGTGTAAGAGATAAGTACAAAACACACAGTCCTGGTTCACTGGAAAAAAATATACATATTCAGTTGAGGCTAACATGTTGCAGTCTGTTTTGTACATAACTCCCCGTTTGTGTTTCATGCCACAGCAGTGCAGCAAGGAGACACTGCTTGGGGAAACTCAAAAAGGGAATTTTGTACTAAAAAGACAGTTGATTTTGTATTCTGTCCCCTTTCTCTTACACTTGAATTGCATTTGGAAATGATCTCTTGACAACCAGTATGGACAAGAACAATTACAGCGACTGGAAACGTTTTCAATGCACATATGAGCATGAAGGAGTTGTATTGAAATTAGCATGTAAAATATGAACCCCTGAATTCAAAATCTGAAGATGCATGAATGAAAAGACAGTTAAATGACACATGCTATAAATTATATGTGAAAGCAGTTGATCTCTGCTCTAAATAACATTTCTTTTTGTTTTCTGCAGGTGAATATTTCTTCTGCTTTGACCCCCGTAAGGACTATTGGAGTCATCTCGCTCCAATGAGTGTCCCCCGGAGCCAGGGTCTGGCTGCCCTGCATAAGAACTGCATTTACTACATTGCCGGCATCTGCAGGAATCACCAGCGCACCTTCACTGTGGAGGTCTATGACATCGAGAAAAACTCCTGGAGCCGCAAAAGGGATCTGCCCTTTGACCAAGCCACAAGCCCGTACATAAAGGCCATGCTGCTGCAAGGCCAGCTACACCTGTTTGTACGGGCCACACAGGTCATGGTGGAGGAGCATGTGTTTCGCACCAGCCGCAAGAACTCCCTTTACCAGTACGACGACGAGGCAGATTTATGGACCAAAATCTATGAGACACCTGACCGCCTCTGGGATTTGGGTCGCCATTTTGAATGTGTGGTGGCCAAACTTTACCCACAGTGTCTACAGAAAGTGCTTTGAGGTTTTTTTGTGAACCCAATCTATGAGGCAGAGGGGGAGTCGTGTTGTCCTGCCTGCCTTGTGCCTGGTGTTACTTGGGGTTTGCACCACAAGGACCATTTTTGGTTAAGTCTTAAGTCGTTCAAACTTTGGTTTAACATGACGGGGGTGCTTTTAAAGATTGCAGTATTTTTTTTTTCCAGACAGCACCAACTACCCACACTGATGCTTGTTTAAGAAAACCGAAAACAATAATTCATAAGTGCAATTATACTTTTTTGTTCTTTTTTTTTTTTTTTTGCTTGTTGTTGAGCCATGCCGTTCTATTTTTTGTTTTAGATACGTATAGGTAAGGATTTTTACAAATGATAAGCATGTGTATGAGGGTATTGGCAAGATAAAAGTGCCCTCTGGAGATATGGATGCCACGTGTCAGCATAAAGTGAAAATCTCTATATATAAATAACTATATAAACTATATATTCATACGGGTAAGATGAGTACCGTAGCTTATTAGTAGGTTGCTGGCTCTGAGGTGTGTGTGTGTGTGTGTGTGTGTATATGTGTTTTTTTTTTTTTCTATTTTGTGCTCAAGTCTCTGCAGCTTATTGTATAGATGGGTTTTAATTTTAAGTGTGTGCTTGTGATTTACATTACCGTTGTGTTTTTGAGGCTTGTATGATAATTTTATGGCCCTCTCTTCCTTGACAAGCGTCAGTGTGTCAAACAATACACTATGTGTGGCTTCCAAGCTATTTTTAAGTTTTGTTTGAGATTCAAGTTGCATTTGGGGGAAGGGGGGGGGGTGGCTCATACCTCCCACTCTTTTGAGTTTGGCATCCATTTTGTGTCACATGCGAAGACAACTTAAGTGAAATGTTGGAATATTCACTCTCCACATTGGAGAAATAAGGACGGAGTCAAATCTGTGGCAACACTAAGTGGAAAGTTCAGACCAACTAACAGGCTTACCTCAGAAACTTCAGAGATATTTGATTAGGAGAAAAGGGACATTTCAGGCCATTGTGTTGTTTAAGCAACTGTGTGAAAAGCTCAGTTCAGCATTGAGCTCTATTGAGGTTGTTTTTCGACATCTGATTATAATCATTTGAAAAAAAGGTTGGAAGAGCCTTCCTCTTCAATGCCAAAAAGAAAGCATTTGAGGTCTTGTCATAGCTGATCTGGACATTGAAAAGAATTTTGTGGTAGCAATAACTCATGGAACTGTGATTAGGCTATATATACGTTACATTACTTCAGTAAAAGTGATTGTTTTGTGTGCTTGACTCTGCTCGTGAATATCGCATATTGGTTCCAGTAAATGATTGTTTGGCGTGTTGCACGGATGTAGGCTTGAAGTGACGCGTAATTTAGTGCAGATCATTTTTGAGATGCCAATGTGCCTGTGGCTACAAAAGGGTCATCAGAATCAAAAGCTGTTTCTCCTGATGAAGAATATCTGAAAAGTCTTAACTCAGCGTTGCACTGAATCACTCTCCACTTCGACGGTCCTTAACTGCAAACTTTACGAAGCACCCTTCTGAAAAAGCAGACTTCATAAATAGCGAGGGTGGTCCAGGTTGTGTTAATTCATCTAACAGACATGAATCCGTCTTCAGAGGACATAAACTGTTGGTGCTGCTTTTTTTCCTCCCCCTTTTTTTTTTTCTTTTTGACAATCTTGTATAGAAGGAATAATACCACCACCGAGTGGCGTTCCCTGTCAACATGTGACATTTTCAGTGCTGTCAATTTCCTCATGCAGGTTCCTGTGTCATCTTTGCACTACACATTTTCCTTGTATTTTATCTTAAAGAAGAGTGCCCCTATTCAGAAAAAAAAAAAAAGTTTTAGTAATCATATAGCAATCATCTAAGAGATTCACATGGAATTGAATACCAGAAGAGTCGCATATGTACTTGTGAACAGAATATAACTTCTCCAAGAGAAGATCCACCTTTGACTGACTTTGAGCTGATTTTTAAATTGACCTGGCTTGAACAATGCCGTCAAAACAGCCCTTTCATCAGGGGGGCAAGAGAAGGTTTGAGCTTCATCCACATGTCTACAGACGGCCATTTGAGAACCAGGAACGGAGAACTCTCAGGATTTCTACTGATACACAGTACTGTATTTAAATGTTTATGTTATGTGTAATATACTGTACTATAGGTTTGCTGTACTTGCACAGTTTTTTGAAACTTATCTTCATTTTCTTTTTATAACTTGAAAAATAGATGTGATTTTTTTTTTTCCTTTTTTTGTCTCCAGTGGCTGTTTTTATTTTTTCTTTATGTAATTACATATTTAGTTATGGTAGAGTAATCCTGCTCTGTTGAGAAAAAATGATTACCCACACGAGTGATATATTTTGATCCCTCCTCCCTCTGTAGTACAGTAGTATTTCTTTTGTAACATCTCACCAAAACTAAGCATTACAGATCAATTTACAAACACCAGTCATGTAATACAACAAGCTAACAAACTGCTTTCTGTTTTCATGGGTTTGTGGCCCTGTGCTACAAACCAGCAGCTTATTTATGGTCATCTATATGCATCGCCCATGGGTGCTAATTTCATTGCTTGTTCATCGCTTTTCCTCACTTTTTATACTTTGCTGGTTTGTCTGTTTTTTTTTTTTTGGGTTGCGGGTTATAGTGGTGGTTGAGCTCAACTGTGAAATTCACATTGCACATAATTTGAAAATAAAACTATTAAAAGTGAAATGTGTTCATCTGGTCTCTGTGTATAACGTGTATGTTTGTCACACATTGGTTTGATGGAGGTCACAGCCAGACACAGATGCACTGCTATGAGTATGTAGGATGTAACAGTGTGGTGTCGCCTATAGGCTGAACAGCACGCGGAGGCGAGTCAGAAAACCCCCCGAGGCCACCGACGGGACACGTGACCAGATATTCAATAAAGCAACAGTCGGAAAGTTTGTTGAAAAACCTGAGAGAAAAGCGGGCTGCGAAGACGCTCAATGAAAGGTAAGGTTTACTTACACTGTAAAACATGTATATGCGAGTCTACTTGTAACCGTGGAAAGCTTCAAGTTTATATCATAGTTTTTGTGTCCACGTGTGATTTTTTTTTTTTCCTCCCGAGTGGGAAGAGTTGAAAAAGACAACCAGGAAACCTTTCTTGAAAAGTTAGTGTTAACAGTTAAACCGGTAACCGAGTATATGTGAGTGGACTCAAATACGTGTGTACTACTACGGACTAAAGACGCTTTCAGCCTGGCTGACTGCTCAATGACAGCCGAGACAACTCCGGGTGTTTATACAGCATAAAAACACACATATGTTAGCCTGTACGTTGCTTAACTGTTGTAAGCGTCATTAATTAGACACACAGTCACGTGTTACTCTGCGTTTTGCTGTTAGAGGCAGTGCTAAAAAGACAAAAAATAAAATAAAAATATCAGTCATTTTTGACATGTTCACGTATACATGCTTTTTAGCTGAAGAGCTTGATTTTTATGGTGTAAAATTAGCATTTTGTGTTTTTTTTTCTCATCACTCAAGTTAAATTTACGTAAGCAAATCTTTCACAGAGTCACAATATCTTTGATATAGTTGTTATCTAGTGTATGTCCATTTATTTAACTAACTATGAATTAATTTAAACTTAAATTCATCTACTCATTTGCTGACATTACTTACACAGACTGTGTATTTAAAGTATTAATTCAGCACGAGAATATGAGCTATAGTACATAATCAAGTATTTTTTAATATGAACTTTATAATCTCAGTTTTTTAACGTTTATTTTGATAATCCAGTGTTTCCTTTTCTCTGACCAGGAACATGTCCCCTGCACCAAATGATGAGTTGGGCTGCAAACCCCTGAAACCCCTGGATGGCGGTTGGGGTTGGGTGGTGGTATTTGGGGCCCATATTTCCATTGGGTTTGCCTACTCTACACCCAAAGCCCTCTCCATTTTCTTCAAGGAGATCCAAAAGGACTTGCAGGCCAGCTACAGTGATATAGCGTGGATTTCCTCTATCATGCTGGCTGCCATGTATGCAGGAGGTGAGCTAATTTTCAATCACTATTTGTTGCTATTAGAAAAAAAATTGTATCGTCTTGTGCTTTGACACAGCAAGCTCACCTCCATGAACTAAGTTGCATTTAAACACACCACAATGGTTACAGCTGAATGAACAGCTGACTGCAGACTAGCATGCCTGTGTGAGGGGTATGTATTTGTACTCATCAAAGTAAGTAAATCATAGTTTTAATGAAAAACGGAAAAAAATCCTTTTATTTTGGGGCATGAGATGAAAACAACTGTTGTGCTGTACGCTCATTTAAACCAGATATGTAATTGATAAATTGGCTTCATATGACTGACTGCACCCACTGAAATAGGGTTACGCTGCCTAATAAGGGGAATGTTGTTAGCAAGTATTGCTCACCTGACTTAAATTTATCTATTCGCACCGACACTGTTCACTCTGAGTCGTGCATTAGTAGTTGCAGTTTTCTTCTTTGACATAGTAAATAATTAGAAATCTGGAAGAAATAGTTTTTGACTTGATAAGAATGTGCTTTGATGCCACCACACCACTTTTGTAAAGCACTCGTCACATCTGAGGTGCGAGTAGTTTAACCAAACTGTTTACTCAGATTGTTAAATAGGCTTTAGAAGCTTGAAGAGGTAAATTAACATTTTTCTTTCTTTGCTATGTAGTTAATAATTTTGCAGTCCCTCTTTTATCTTGTGACTCTTGGACGTTATCAACACTCAGGTTGTGAAAACACTAGATTTCATATGGATATAGTAGTTTACACCACTCATGTCTAACTATGATAATATTGTGCACGTTTGAAATTTCCAAGAGATTTGGTTCTTCTCCTCATTCATTCACCAGCGTCAAACAAGAAATACTGGCTCCAGTAATAGTTTTGTTCAATAATAATCAAATGAAAATTAAACTCACCTTGCAACAGCTCCAAAACAAATGTATTATTTTTTTCATTTCTACTTTACAGTTGTAGTAGTTACTCTACCTAATCTTTATTAGTTTCTGCTGGCTTTGTCTTTGCGTTCCTAGCTAGATCTGCGATTATAGGGTCGCTGGATTAAATATCACGTGTGTAAAACAGCCGACAACTCTAAACCACTGAGTTTCTGAATAAACATAACATTTTGTCACTCATGGACTACTCTGAAGCTGCCCCGTCCTCGTTTCAACCTTAATAATGATTGTTGGATTATTAAAGGAAGTGTAAAAGACTCAGTTGTCAATCAGAAAAAACAGAAATGACTTATCACGGTGTGTGATTTGTCTCATGTCACGTTGTAGGTAATGCTGTGTTTCAGAGACTTGGAGAAACTCATTAGATGACAAATTATACAACATGAATTCACCAGTAGCTGCTTTCAAGGTTACAGGACAACAGGGTGTGTGTGTGACTCACCTGCACTCGAGTCAGAGAGGCCTAACTGGTGAAATATTCCCCTCCACTGTGGCTCAGGCACAGGGCTTCATCATATTGTCCTTGGCAAGGCGTTGGCAATGTCACCCAGTGGAAGAGAGAGACAGGGGGAATATATCAGAGGAAGGTTCAGCACACTGGGCTCTGACACCATGTCCCCATGGGAGAGACATGACAGCCTTTTCAGAAAACCTCTGACTCAAGAAGTCCAAATGATAAAGTTATAATGAAAGTAGAAATGGTGGTAGTGCGTGAGATGCCCTATTGTGACACAACTACAGTGAGAAAGATGATCTATCTTTGACCCCCACAGGCACCTGGTTAACTGTATAAACAGTGGGATGGATGTTTTTATTCCATGTACATTGCAGTGGTACAGCAGACACCGTTGTGGAGGACAGTTCTTTGAAGCTCAGCATGAAGCGAGAAAGACTGAAACAAATGAAAGACAGAAAACCTCTTATTGTGTGTCAGTTATTATTGATTTCCACTAATTTTGTACATGCACGTGTGTAACTGATCCTAAGCGTAAGCAAGTCCTATACATGAAGATCAGTCTGCAGACGGGAATAAGCAGCTCCAGAAATGTTTAGCAGCTGTTTTATTCTCTTATCTTCTCAAACTGTTCCGTATTGTATCCGTATTTTGTAGAAAAGCATGTTTAGTTTCCACAATTAACAGGTAACACAAATGTCTTTGTATTGTTTCTGGTATCATAAAATCTTAAGCCAGAATGATGCCTTTTTGTAAACGGTCGTATCTACATGTAGAAACCCACATTGCATATAAACATTTAATTACAAGAGAACTATATAAAGAATGTGTTTGTAGGCATGAACAAATCCTTTGTGTACTTGTAGTAATCATAAATGTAATGACTTTTTGATGGAATAATTTTAAGACAATAGGCTTTCCTTCATGATACTTCATGATATTTTTATGTACTGAGAAATGAATCGGACATGGTAAACATGCTCTAGGCAATTTTCATCACCACACGCAGGCCCTTCCCACCAATGAAAAGCTGCAGCATGTTAAGTTTTCAATAATCATTGCAGCCTATATATTAGTTTGATTGATTGCTCTCCCCATTTTTATATATGAAATGAGTAAGATGAATATAATATTTGAAAGGTGGGTCTTTTATAGCAAGGAGAAGAAAGAAGTTTTCATTATGGTGTGCTGCAGATGGACTGGTGGTGCAATGTCACTCTTTCAGGCAAGGTTACGAATGAACGGAAGAGTGACAGCATATAAAAGGCTGTTTAATTGCTGATTGATCACTGAGTGTAGTATTTTACATTATCAGGGGAGAGTATAATGAGTCGCCAAGTTGCTTCGTAGTGGACACAAAAAGTGTGGAGGTGTTCCATCCCTCGCTGTGATGTCCTTTTGCCCTTGGTTTAGACCTAGAGTGAGTATTGGTGCTGTTGCTGCACATCTCCGAATACTGGATCACTATTAGTAGGTAAGTTATTTATGAAGTGTTTTCAAATTGAGATATTTTGTTATCTATTAAACAAGGGCCGTACACAAAAAACATTAACCTCACAATGAGAAGAGATGATTTTTTGCCAGATTTAGCTTTTAGCTAATTTCCATCCGCGGCTCCTGGTTAAGGGCAGGTACACACCGAACAATGACCAGACACAAAAATCATATAATAAATCTCTCACTTATTTTCTCTCTGTCTTTCTTCACGTCTTTGCAGGACCAGTGAGCAGTATGTTGGTCAACCGCTTTGGAAGCCGGCCAGTAGTCATGCTGGGTGGACTGATGTGTGGGGTCTCTATGGTAACTGCTTCTTTTGGGAACTCCATCATATACCTCTACTTTTGCATTGGCATCATTGGAGGTACGTCATTTTTTTTTTATAATAATATACTTGCATACCTGTGTTTGGGATCCAAAACATCAAAATAGTTTCTTTCCATAAACAGCCCAAAAGTAAGACATGTGTACTCGTCTATTTGCAATAAAGTGCTTACTATTCCATCAGCCCTGGTTAAGCTCTTTGTGGGATAGGAGAATGGCAGTCTGCATCTTTTCACATCGGTTCAGACTCTCTGGTTTTCCAGATCTGCTCTCCCTGACTGCACTGCCATGCAGTTTGTCAGGGCCCATGGCATCTGCCCCAGCTCCTCAGGTGCAGTTAGAGCACCGAGGGGACCAGGACCTGGACGGTAATTAAGACAGAACCATCACTGATCCCAGAGAGCATGCTCTTCCATGGCCCTCTGTACTCTCCCGTAGGCTCCTATCACGGTTGTCACATGGGGGCTTCCTGCCACCCTGCGATGCTCATTACCTTGCCAAGGACTGCTGTGAAGGATTAATAGGCCCAGCAAGTGGCTGTGCCATGTGTGGTGCCAGAGGGCAGGTGTGTGCCCTGCTCTGCTCCCCTGTGCCCTGGCACACTGACACATAGGCACTAGGTAGTTTCACCTAGCAGACATGCAGATATACTTGCATACATGCATACACCTGCATGTGCAAACAGATTTTGTCAAAAATCTTCATAGACTCAGTGATTGGGTTTTGGTAAGTAAATATAATTTATAGAAGTCTTTATTTTGAAGTATTCATGAAAAATCAAGGTTAGCTTTACTCTCATGATGCTAGTTGCAGAGAAGCTGTGGTGGACACATACGGTCAGAAAATTAGATGTTTAAATCACATCACATTTCAGCAACAAAAGACCAGTAGCTGTTGAGTTAGTGAAAAACTGTAATATCAAAGTGATAATGTGCAGGGAATTATAGGAAAAGTTTAATTTCTTTTCTTGATTGTGTTCCAACAAATGCAATAGGCAGTGTTTGAAACTGGTGAAGGTTCATGTCCTTGTCACTGCACTATTGAGGTTGGTTGGGACACGTGTGTGGAGGGGGGACGGTGAACCTCCCATGTGTTACGCCCTCCAGTTGAAGCTCACTGGTGAAAGGTTTCACACAGGAGACTCATGTCTTATTACTCCCTCAGGTTGACAGTGAAGTTAGACACAAGTGGAGCTGAAGATTTACTGTAGTTTTTAATGTTCACATGGCTACACACAGGTACATTTGTGCACAATCTGTGGTCCTCTGACTCATAAAAATGTTGATGGACTTTACACTGTATATTGATCAGTAGCTGACCAGCCGACCAAGATATTGAGATAAGGTTGAAAACAGTGGAGTTCCTTTTTAAGAGTAAATAACAACCAATTTAACATAACAATTTACAAAATTAAGGTTGTATAAAGTAATATGTGTGAATGATTTTGCTCTCATATTTCTCTCTTATATATATATTAGGGGTGTGACGAGACACGAGACGAGACACGAGATTCGGTTCACGAGATCGAGACGAGACGAGATTTTAAGAAAAATAAATTACAAATATGAATGCCTGGACACCAGACTTTTATTTAACTTTGTTTTTTTGTTTTCCGTCGTCATTGTTTTCCGACGTCATTCGGCTGCTTGTTGGATCACAATTTAAAAGTGGCGGGGGCGTCGCAAATAGTTATGCATGTGTTTTCCGGCTGCTTGTTGGACAACAAATCTCGCGAGACCGATTTCCAACCCGACTCGTCGCACGAGATCTCGTCACACCCCTAATATATATATATATATATATGTATGTTGCTTTTCTCTATTCATTGAATTTGTCTTGAATATTCCTGCATGTCTTTCTAATAAAGAAAGTATCTGTCATATCTTGACACATGATCTTTGGATCTTGAACCCCTCAAATCTGATAAAGTGTTCACCACACACTATATCTTCTTTAGTTTAGGTTAAAGTAACTATTAACGTAATCGTAAATCATTGACTACACATGAATTCATGTTGTTTTACACTCATAGTAATGCAAAATCAGTGTTTCATTCTGTGTTATATGAGGGTACGAAATATTTGCATCTAGAGTACATAGGACAATCGTATCTTTGGATCTACTTTAAATAGAGAGATTCACAAGAAACAAAACCCCTTTTTCCTTGATCTTTCTTGTGGAATAAGAGAAGAATAAATTAACGTTGGAAAGCGAGAATATAGCACCCCAAACTGCTACCTGTAGCTCTTTGTCTTTATGGAAAATGCTCATTTTCTGAAAAAGTAAATTGTCAATAGAGTGAATGTATTATATTGTATTGCCTAGGCTCTCTAATTTGTTTCTACTTAAATGAACAAATTATTTCTGAAATAATTCCAGCGTTCTCTTGAGATTTGAGCTGGCAAAAATGAAATGAGATGGAACCTTAATGAGCACCAAGCAAGAATCAGTCCTTAATTGTATTTAAGTACCCTTTGGAGTTTAGGTTCAGGAGGGTTTTCTTAATTATGATTTTTGGATTGTGACCATTTTTCTCTCAATGTTTACACACAGGTTGTGGACTTTCCTTAAACCTGAATGCATCTCTCACCATCATCAGCAAGTATTTCCTGGCAAAGCGTCCTTTAGCCAATGGACTGGCTATGGCCGGGAGCCCAGTATTTCTGTGTTTTTTGGCTCCTCTCAACCAATATTTACTGAACAAGTTTGACTGGAGAGGAAGTTTCCTTGTCCTTGGGGGTCTAATGCTCAATTGTTGTGTTGCTGGGGCCTTGATGAGGCCTGTTGTTCCGCCTCGTAACCCATCCTATGCACCACAGAAGAAAGTGGAGGAACAGCCAAATGACAGCAACAAGCTAAAAGGAAACTCAATGAAAACCCGTAAAAAGGTCTTGGATTTGTCCTTCTTCAGGGACAGAAGCTTCATCATTTACCTCATAGGGAATGTGATGTTCATCTTTGGTGCCTATGCACCTATTGTGTTCCTGTCAGCCTATGCTATTAGTCAGGGTGTAGAGGAGTACTCTGCAGCCTATTTGCTCTCCATTATGGGCTTTGTGGACATGTTTGTACGGCCTGCCACTGGCCTGGTAGCCAACAGCAAGTGGATCAGGCCCAGAGTCCAGTACTTTTTCAGCTTTGCCATGATTTTTAATGGTATGTGCCACTTGCTGTGCCCACTGATCAAGAGCTATGCCTTCCTGGTGGTCTATACAGTATTTTTTGGTGTCGGTTTCGGCATGGTTTTCGCCCTGATTTTTGAATGCCTGATGGACCTAATGGGAAATGAACGCTTCCCCAGTGCTGTTGGATTGGTCACCATCATTGAGTGCTTCCCCATGCTACTGGGACCACCTGCTGCAGGTAACTATGCACAGTTAACATAAATCAGTTTACAGGCATGACAGAATCCGTGAAACACAAAAACAAAAAACATTTTAACATAGGGCTGTTGTCCAGCCTGAGACGATGCTGTAGCCCCCTGCTCCTTATTAAAATAACCTATTATGAGAATATTTGATGCCAGCTGTCGACTATTGATACTAAAGGTGTCCACTCAATATCAAACTCTTTACTTCACCTTAGTGTCTTCCTATGTGTAGCAGCAGACACAACTCATCAATCTGTCATTTGTTGATCTCTGTCTCTTTGAATCTGAGAGATCTTAAGTATTTAGTCCCTATACTAGGTAACGGTATGTATGATCTTTGCCGTATGAATGTGTGTCTGTTCGCTTTCCCCTGAACATCTTGGAAGGTTTTGATTTCATAAAACAAAAAAATCAATTTCTCATAAATGTTTTGGAGGCAGCTGCCAAATGAATAAAGATGGTCCATCTCTGCAGTAAATTGCTGTGGGAAACCTTGCATCTTGTACTGTAGACATATAGCTCTCTAAAGTTCAAAAATAATAATAAAGCCTCAATATATCTTCATATTGTGGCTGCATCTGTGATTGTTTGATTATATTGTTGCCTTAAACTAATCTAAGATGGTTCCCATGGGTGCTCCAGAGGTCACACTACCTTGATTAAATCATCAGGATAAGGTGAGATCAGATTGGCTGTCTGGTGAAATCTCAAGTATTCAATGAGTCATGTTAATAATTAATACAATATTGATTCATAAATTAAGTGTGTATACTGTTAGTGGGGATTTTGTAATGGGTCCGACTCATTTTTTTTTTTTATTGCTCAGCATCAACCCAAAGGCTGAATTTCTGCTTACCAGCACATTAAATAGGAGAAAAACCATTTTCATCTGAAGCCTTATATCTCCAGCATTCTTCTGTCTCTCGATAGTGCTTTAGATTGAAGTGTTGGACAGCTACCTTCATGGTCTAAATAACTGTGTAATCAGAAGGATATTGTTTACAGTTGCTGCTTCCTTGCAATTTTCAGGATTGGTACACTTTCAAAAGACTCAGTATAAAACATCCTTTCCTTGATTTTAGTAAAAAAAAAAAAAGCATAGGATCTATTGACAGTAACTGGCTCTGAAAAAGGAGCCATTGAGGAAAATTGGATTTAGACATTGCAGGTGAAATCACAGCCATTAATAGCTGCCACAGTGGTGGGCAGATGATAAGTTCTTCTCAGTACCAGCATATACTGTAGATGAGTTCATGCTGCTGAGGGACTGTTGTGTACTGTGCTGGACACACACTGCACTGTAGAGTAAATTAAAGTATTAAGCAAAGATTTGGAAGAAAAATATGCAATATTAAATAAATTTAATAAAAATATAAATTTTATGTTTACCATACTGAATAATACTTTTGGCACACTTGAGATCGACAGTGGCCTCCGTGTGTGATACTCTCAACATGTTGGGAAATTCACTTATTTGATGTCTGATCTCACCTGTGACTGTGGCCATTGACAATAAAATTATTTTATGGACCCACTTAAATTCCAAAACCATTACATTAACTGCAGTTTTTGTTTCCACCCTTCTCTAATGTAGAACGGTGCACCTCAGGAAGTCCCTGTCAAAATGTGCCCCACGAACAATGAATTGCACAAACAGTAACTTTCCCACCACAGAGCTACGACAGTAATTGAGTTGCTCAGACTGTGCACCAGTCAACGTTTAGAAACTTTAGAAAGCCCTGTTCAGTGTGTCCTATATAAATAACTGAAGAAGTGCTGTAGCTGCACATGACTTATTCAGCCATGCATATCAGCCCACTGACAAACGTTTTCTGTGCCTCTAACCTGATTTTTAATGAGGTGGAAGTTTATAGGCCCCCCAGTTTGTCTTGTGCAGCCCTGTTCTGGGGCGCTCATTTAATAGGGTAAATAAGTGCCTCTATGCACATCTAACGTTCTCCTCCAGAGGGCACAATCTCTTTGCCTCCCCTAACTCGCCTGCTTGTTACTGCTCCCCAAAACCTTCGGGTCAATCCAATTAGGTGGAAGTGAAGTAAGTGGGTGTAATTAGCTTTTTGCTTTGGGTGTTTAATGGCGTTCAGTTCAAACTCTTGTCATTAAAGTCCTGTACCTGGGCCATAATTAAGCTGTGAATACATTAGAAAAGAGGCAACTATGCCAGATGGACGTAATTACTGCTTAGCCAATCAAGGACTGTCTTAATGAGGTGATGGTCATTGGCGTACACTCACCAGATGAGTGCTATCAATCAGATAATGCAGCGTGCATTAAGATGGTTAAAACTGCTCTAAAGGCAAAGTGACCCCACTCAGTACAGTACAGTAGAGTACATGTACACACAAATATCATTATCATCATTATTTGTCATAAAGACGGCAGTTGGCGTACTGCATTTTTAACATCCTCTCTGATCCATTTAGATAAGATACCATAACATGCTGCGTGATAAATGTGCCTTCCAGTCTGTCACAAAAGTCAGAACCAAAAATGTCTTGGTGGAAATCAATGTTTTCTAAATTTCTTTTAAAAAATGTTTTATGATAATAAAGAAATAAATAAATGAAGGACTTTCTGGACCATAAGAAGAACAACATTCCTGCTCCAAATAATTCAACTGGTCAATAAGACTCGGCATAGTATAAAGGAGAGATAGTAAATACAGTGAGATGGACAGGCAGACGGGCCGTCATACATGCTGAGAGGGAGAGAAACTGCAGAATCGATCTGTGTCTGGAGACGAGGGGGTTGAGTGGGGTGCGGTTAAGACTCTGAAAACCTGGAGGCTTAAATCTGATCTAAACCACATTTGTCACTTTTCTGCAGACTTGGGCTTGATATTTATGGCTCAAAAAATGGGCTTCTTCTTCTGATTCGTTTTGGTAGCAACCGTCCAAATTGCCTTCCCAGAGATGCGGGGAGAGCCAGGAAGGGTGTAATGGCTCTCTGTCATCTCCTCAGATTGGCCTGTGCTCTCTCAAATACACACACACACAGCCAAATGTGAGTTTGGTCGTGCTTTTCACCTTTTCAAACTTGTCAAGTGGTCGAATGAAGATACTGTTCAGGTACATATTGTGTTTTGCTTGTCATGGTGTACAACAGTCAAGTGTGTTTTTATTTATACAGACATGGCATGGTGTAAAATGCGTTGTTGTATTGTGAGCAAGTATCTTTATTCACAAGTTTGTAATTTAACTGTTGACACTCTCTTGTCCACACAGGGTTACTGGTGGACGTCTACAATGACTACAAGTACCTTTTCTTCATGTGTGGCTCAGTTATTGTGGCTGGTGGGCTCTTCCTATTTGTCATGAATATCTACAACTATCACATGCTGGAAAAGGAGAACGCTGCAAAGAACAGAAAGGAGAAATCCCAAAAACTCAGAGAACCAGAACCAGACGAGCATCTCAGTGTTGGAGATGCAACAGACCTCTAAGGGCAGCATCGAGCAAACTGAGCCTGAGGCTAAAGATTAGAACTGCCTCCAGGGAACGCCACGACCGGAGAGCACTGATGGGCCAAATTAAATGTCACTTCTCTATTTAGTTTGCATATTAGGGACCCATGTGTATGGTAGATGCGTGTGTGTGTGTGTGGTAATATAATGTTGTGGAAAGACAGACAGACAGTTTAACAGAGCTTTCCCTGAAAATGCCAAACATTTGCATGTTTCAACGTCTGAGATGTCCCCTCTGGAAAATTATGACCGTTATTTTTCACTGTTTTCTGACTTTACAGATGAAATGTTTAATCTATTATTTGAAGATGTGATATGACTGTATTACCTTGACTTTGGCTGTGTCACCTTTCAGCAGGTCACACACAATGCTGAACGGCACACAGCGTTAATTTTTGAGAGTTTAATGTTTACTGTAGTTATTTAAAAGATGTCTGATATTCCTTTTTTTTTTTTTGTAAATCATCAACAAATTCCATGAAAAGAGCACAACCGACAATAATTCCTCTGTGCCGTCAAGCTCCATTGTAACACAGTTAGTTGCATTGGGAGACATGTTCCTTCTTTACAATGAACATATGAATTGTTCTTGTGTAAATGTGCATTACCTCTGGACTCCCATAAGATATTTTGCACTTTCCCACATCAAATACTGTAGTTGCCGGTCCTAACACAGTAATGCTAGAGATGTAACTAAAAGTTTTAAACCATTTTTAGTTGATTCATTTTAGATAAGTACTAAAGTCTGCAATAGACATACAGTCACAACCCTCTAATCGACTGATACACGGCAAAAAAATGACCCACTTTTTTTAGCCAGTGTTTATATGATTTTTACATTTCACTTGCAGTTAATTGATTTAATGCTGTGTTTTGGGGTATTTGTGGATGTGAGTAATGGACATGTTTGTCAGAGTGCAAGACAAAAAGAAAATATGAATTATACATTATTCAGAATCATGCTGATATAAGCTTTATATTTGGAGGTGATGGCAGCTTTCTGTCTGGAATCTTTTGAAAGCCTCATTTTACTTAAATGACAAAAGTTTGACTGTTATATCTGTATTTCTACTTTCTACTGATACGCACACATGAGGGTTATACAATCTACTATTAATGCTTTGGATAACACTGAATTGTCAACTGTATTCAAATTCATATGTATTTAATTCATTTCTTTATCTTTTGGAAGTATTTTGTCATATCTCAGAAATATGTATCCCACCAGTACTGATAGATCTGTTTGTTGTGGCTGATGATTTTGTTCTGCAAATGAGAACGATGAATATCCAGATGTCTTTTCCCTCATTATTTATTGTAGAGTAATGACAGATGAAAGCACATTTTTTTGCATTCCATGTTCACATCTTCAAGCAGCGAGTTAACTGACAATCGGACACGAGAAATGCAGTCGAATCAAGATCTACCGCGCAGCTTTTCCGTGTTGGTGGCTGTGTCCAATTTTTCACGACAATTAGAAGACTGGGAAACAAGTTTGGAAATGTCAGCAGCTTAAGGGCGTGAGCACCTAATGAAGCAAGGCTCTGAAGTTCCAGGCTGGTGCCCTGAGCTGCATGCAGCCTCGCACACATCAGCAAATCATTGAGCCAATAAATTAGAAATGCATGCGCAAACATACACACACATGTTTTTTGGCTATCTTCGGTTCCTGAGTATTATGCAAGGTCTTTGGACATGACAAGGTGGAAAGATACCCCAGAGACGATTTGATGGGCGCTGCGGCCGGGAATCTGTTTAGCATTATTATATTTCCTCTGGCCTGCTGACCCTCCTCTACAGCTCGACCTCAACATGATGTGTGTTCTCGCTGTGTCTCGTGACTGTTGTCCTCCATGCTCAATGGTAAAAAAAGACTTCTAGGTCTCCAGAGGGTCTTCGAGGTGGTCGGATGACTAGGGGTGCTTGTTTTTTTCTATATTTCTTAAATATAACATGGTTATTTTGTTCATTTTATTTTAATCTTTGAGGTTAATATAAAACTTTTTCTTCTCTTTTGGTGTTCGTGTGCGGAAGAAGTTTTGGGTTTCAGTGTCTTATCAGCACACGTCTGCTCGGTTGAACGGTGGCCTGCTGACTGCTGCAAAATAACATGAAACCTAATCAATGGTATCCATCTCTGTAAACTGAAAAAGTTCATAAACAGGAGGAGATGCTGTGATTGAGTCAAGAAAACTAATATTAGAATGTATCACTATGTTCTAGCGCAAATAGACGGCTCTCAGTTAGTCCGTTCATGTTTAACAAGTAACAGAGTGCATCATTGTAATCGGGTATCACTCTTCATGAAAGCATACTGTCTGCTTGTGCCAAATATAGTGCAATGTTTGTATTAAATATATAAATGGGGCGAACATGGGCGCGAGACATGTGTCTGGATGTTGATGATCATCCTTTCTCCTGACCTTTGGATCTGTGAATCAGATCTTGGTTGTTTACAATAGGAAGGGGTCTGACCTGATGAATCTGGTGTGGTCTTACACAAGCGAAGAGCCTGAGACAAGCGGGGAAGGAAAGAATGTGCTCCCAGAGGGCTCAAAGAGCACTGGCATCTATCAACAGAAGAAATTGAATGGGATGTTTCAGAGCAGCAGAGATTAGATAGGCCCCGAGTGTTGAGCAAGCACAGGCTACCAATGTAATGCTTCCCTCGCTGGAGTGAGATCAAACTTACAGAACACAGTTATTTGTTCAGGGAGTACACTCAGGGATAATGGTAGAGAACACTGGAGATGTGTTATTTCTACATTAGTCACATCTTCATTAGAACTTGTAGGCCTTGATTCCCACTGGCATGTAAGCATTCATGCAAGAGATGATCAGAAAGGGCTTCTTACATAGTAGGTTTTGTAAAGCACCATTTGAAATGTCACATGTTCAGATCTATTTTATTTTAGGCTGCAAAACTTTGACTTTACAATACTTAATAACTACATCAAGCTCATAATATTTATGTACTTCAGTAAAGGATCTAAATACTTCTTCCACCATTGGATTTATGGGAGTCAGTCTGAGTCTGTAATGCACCATAATCCATTTCTCTGCTGTTGATCTATGTTTGCTTTTCCTCAAACATACAGACTGTTCAGAACCAACTTTCAAGCCTACAGTAGAATTTATATTCACAGCTTTTCAGTGGAATATTCCTCTAACTACTTCAGCAATTTGTTTTTGGGAACAACTTCACCCCTAGCACTCCACCTGCTACCTACTTTTCTCCCACAGCACGGTGTGCCATCTGCCATTTTGGTCCAGTCTGAAAAATGATGAAGAATGTTTGCATGGCAATGAGAGACAAATGGGGAAAGAGAAACACAAATATGTTGAGGAATTGGTACAAAATGAAGAACGAAGGGGCCGGAAAAAGGGTTAGTGAAAGTAAGAGAGGGGGCGTTTACCACTCGGGGAGGTATAGCAAACCCCTTTGCATCCATCATCCCTGTCTCCATCCCGTCCACTGAGCAGGAGAGGTAATGAAAGTAATTTAACGTACATCTATAATTAATATGCTCTCTTTGGGCGGTGTGGTTGGACCGAACGGGTGATGGAGTGTGTTTATTATGTGTGTGTGTGGGAGCTGGCATGACGGGGCACCGGGCCACTGACATGGTAATTCACTAGCCATCACTCCAGCAGCGTTGAGGTCAGATGGTTGCAGCTATATGGGACACCGCCGGCTTCAGCGCTCCCATAGGGATGGATGGAAAGTGGGTTTTTGTTCTTTCTCGTCTCCTTTCTCTTTTTCTCTCCTCCTCTCGGAGTCTCCTGAAGAAAAGGGGAGAAAAAGGCGCAGCACGTAACAGAGCCCCGGGCCAATGTTCTCCCTCTGTGTCCTGCTCTTTCTCACTTTCTTTCTTTCTTTATTTATCTCCCTGTCTTTCTTTCCTTCCAGTCTTTTCTTCCTTGCCATCCCTCTTCTATCTTATTGCTCTCTGGTTGGTTAGTAAACTCCCTTTCTCCCTGTCTGTCTGGCTCCACCACTTTCTCTTTATTTCTCCTAATATTCTCTCCTCCTCCAAGAAAACTCAATGAATGCACTTCAGGAATTCCTTTTTTTCCTTTTTCTTTTTCTTTTTTTTTTAAAAGGCAGGCGGCTTTGCACAAACACAGTTCAAACCCGGCTGCCCTCAGTGCTGTCTCCTTTTGAAACTCCCCGCTCTTTGAATACCATCCGTTTGAAGAGAATGCCCTCTGCATTTCTTTTACACCGTCACTCAAGCACGCTCACACACTCTCATGGATTTACACACACACACACACACACACACACACAGGTACTTAAAATATGCTTGCATTCACATACATATACCCTCACACCAAAATACTCATGCATGCACACATACTTCGTACATCAAATTTCAGCGGTGTCATTGGAATAGAGAGTAAAATTTTCCTCCGCTTTAATATCAAACACCCTCATTTGATCTCTCGCTTTCTATGCATGACCTTACTCCGACTACTGTCCATTCTCCAGTAAAGGTCTAATTCAGGTTAAACTGCTTACATGCATCTTTTATACCCTACGACTGAGTATTCTTGTTATTGCCTTCAATAAAGCAGTTAAAGAGTTAGTTCACTTAAATTACAATGTGTTTTGTAGCCACTTACCCATGGTATTTTGGAGTTGTATTTGTCTATGTTGGCAGCTCTGTGAGGCTGTACTACCAGCAGTGGTTTGAACTAAATGCAAACAACAACATGCATCCTATGACGCTGCTAACGTGTCAGTTTTTTAGTTTGAAAGGTATTTGGTTATAGACTGAAGTACTGGACAAAATGACATTTTGACCTCATGAAGGCCGTAAAATAAAAAAATTAACAGTAATATCTTTGTGTTACTTTGGATAATTCACAGAACGTGCAGCAGGTTTTTTAAAGGACTATTTCATTTCTTAAAATGTAACGTTTTTAATGATGTGAGCACCACAAACCAAATTTCAAACACTGTATTTTGAAGGAGACAGAAATGTCAAAAATGATATCTTAAATAAAATCTAAATTACTACTCAGGGTGAGTGAGAAAATATAGCTTTAATAATTAAAGTCAACTGACCCTTTAACATGGCATTCTCCCTCTTTCACTGTAAGTGTAATAACATCTAGTAAGGGAAAGAAACAGCAGTACCGCTGGATAAAGGATATTATACTTTCCTATCTTTGACAGTCTATGAGAATTTCTGCAGAAATAAAATATTAAAACTTTGCATCTTATGTATGGAGTGACTGAGTGAAGTCAGTTTACTTTAGTAACCAGGAAAGTAAATTCTCAGTGCATGTAAATGAAGCCGCTGTTCCTCTTTGCTTTCCTTCCCCCTGTCGACTGTCCTTTCCCCCTTCCCCGTGCTGCATGTGTTTAAGGCTTTGTCAACAGATGTGGAGAGGGTCACTAGGTGTGTGGACTTTGCCAGCTGAGTGCCCACACGTCTGATTTTAATGGGCAGCATATGGAGGTGGTGACTGATGAGTGGGATTCGCTGGCTGACAGGTGCTGAGTCGTCTGTCACGTTGACCCCGGCCCCACAACGGATCATATCAGAGGACACCTTCATTCACCAGGCCTGACCCTAACAAACACACACGCACAACATATCTCTATATATTTCTCATTTAGCTTTATGTTTATTCGTTGAGTTTACTCCAAACTGTTCACACTACTATCCATATCCTTGTCTTTCTTTGCCTTGTGTGTAGCTGTAAATATGAACCTAATACATGCCTGCACAATATACCAGAATACATAAAGTTTCTAAATATCACCTTGCACACTGCAACACTCTGCATGGCCAAAAAAAGACAGACACATATTTGCACCTTACCTTACCTTACCTTACCTTACCTTACCTTACCTTACCTTACCTTACCTTACCTTACCTTACCTTACCTTACCTTACCTTACCTTACCTGTAAACTAGACGCAGAAAGATCTCAGTGGAGTACAAAACCTCCTTGCTGTGCTGAACTATCGTGCTCCCTTTCTGCTTATTTACTCCGTTACGTCACATTTAATGTTTGAAGATGTAGTGGAAAGAATCTGTCTCTCATCAGGGGTAAACTTAAAAGACCAACTGAGACACTGCAAATCAGTCCCTAGTTAACTAATTCAGAAAGAAGTTTGTAGTAACATTTCCTCTGGCTGAGATTTATTTATTTATTTATTTTTTGTGCTTGGCGAAAGAAAAAAACCTGCAAGAGAAACTAATGATCTTTGTTGGATACATTATTCTTAAAGTTAGAGGATTTTTCTCTTTTTATTGATTTTCTTTTATCTTGCTTTTGTCATGTTCTTGTCAAGATGTTATAATAAATAGCTTCATAAATATCATGTAATTAATTGTTTTGGGGGTTTTTTTGCAGCTAAAACTGCTGTTTAAGTGAACAGATTATGAGCCAACTGATCTCAACTTAGTAAATGCTTTTATAGAGCTTGAAGTCAAGTCTGTGTTGTGCGAGTCAATACTTCCATTCTGTGTAAGGAGATTATTTTGTGTACAATATAATTAGGTTTTCTGAGGTAATGACCTTGCAACTCTTCTTCTTCTCCTCCTTTTCCTGTGATTCAGAGGTGGAAGATGCAGTTTGACGCAGGGACCAGAAGATGTAGTTGGTTCTATGGCAACTGGCGCCTGCAATAAGGTCGCAGAGGAAGTGTTTAATTAGTGGGCCACAGCCGTCCCTGCGGAGGAGCTTTTTATTACCTCAATATGTCATAGAGTGCATCAGCTTGCAGCCACACACACACACATATATGCACCCAGACAGGCCTGTACGCACACAAACACACAAGACAACAAGACAAAAACACTGAGTATTTTGCATGACAGAAAAAGCAAATGAGACAGAGTGGTAGACTGAGAGAGTAAAAATGAGAAAAGAGAAAGAAGAAGAGGTCAGCAATGGAGAGAAATACTGGAAGAGATGGAGAAACTGAGTGAGGGTCAGCAAAATATCAGCTAAGTAAGGATCAGCCCCAAAAACTGGCAAGAGCAGGGAAAAGGACAAACAGAAAGTAGGAGAGAGAAAGGCGGCCACTGTGGTGAGGCTCCACACTGCGTTGTCACCCAGTTGAAACATTCATTCCTCACATTACTAGCTTGCTGAGATTTTTTTGGGTGCTTAGCCAGCTGATTGCTGGGTCACTTTGGCCAGCAGAAATGAGTGGCATCTGTTCAGTTCTGACTGTGTGTGCCACTAAGCCAGTTGGATATATCACTTTACGGTGGACGTGGGGAGCCAGGGCCATTAACACATGCCAGCCCTGTGAATGGCTACGCAGCTACATCATGCGTGCCAGTACATCATTAGATGGAGGATGACTGTGTGCCTGGAACACACACACACAGACACGCAGGCGGTGTATGGTCTTGAAATTGTGTCTCATAGCTGTTTGCGCATGATTTTTTTTTTTATTTCTGCGTGAAGATCTACATTTACATATAAGCATTTATATGTGTACATAGATAAATATGAAAGTATATCAAACTCATACGTGCCTTTACATCAATGTGTGTGTCGCCACTTTTTGCTGCGTCTTTCACCCCCTCCCCCCACCTCCTCCCCAACAAGCTCCAACTGCTGTCGGCTTGAGGTGGCCTCCTCAGTGCCCGTCTGAAAGCTTTAAGAGGAGAATGGAGTCTTGCCAGGGGGTTTTTAAGGAAAGGATGAATAGCTTTAGGGATTTGAATGAGAGTGAAATCCCGCCTGTCATCTTGTGCGCTCTTCTCTCTGTATCTCTCATTTCCAAGTTCACTAAAAAGGTGTACACATTCAGCAGCTAGGTTATTAACACGAGTGCACCTTTACACCTACCTGGTGACCTTTCACTATGGCTTTGGCGGTGGCCCACACTTGGAGTGATTGATTATATTTTTATAAGAGCAATAATTGGCACCGTGCTTTGTGTTTTTATTCTTATGATTTCTACTCCTCAGCTCATGTGATATATGTCCTCTCTCACTCACTTTTATTTATTAAAAAAAAACAGTTTTAAAGCCACTGGCAAGGAGTTAAGAGTGTGACTCAAACAGACAAGTAAGCCGTGGTTACCAGCAGAGGTCAGTGTTGCTCCACTGATGAAAAGTTGAAGGCCAGTTATCTCTCTGTCGTCCTGCCTTCATTCTTTATCTTTACTGTCTCATTCTCCCGCTTCCCATGTATCCAACTCTCTGGATCATGCTTTAGGAGTACCTGAGCACTGGGTACATTTTGGGATAATCACAGCAGAGCATCTACATAGCATCTGTCCCATATTTTCCTCCAACACCACAGATACTTTGCTCTCGCTGAGCAACCATATGCTGTAATTGACTCCATTTAATCTAATGCCCCTTTTTTTTTTTACCAACAATGGAACATAAAAGACGCGCTTTAAATAAAGACATCTAATGAGAGAGAAATTAAATAGAGTTGTGTGCAATGGATGGTAACAGGATATTGACACAGATTAAGACACAAAAAAGATTAAAATCCTGCCATCAAAGGATCCCTCTCATTCTATATTGATTGGTGAATGTGTTGTTGTCAACGTAGATTTGATTACCGCTGACACGCAGGGCTGAGGCTGAAACACAAGGCTGGTAATGGCCGCGATGCCTTGTGCATATCAAATATAGCACCAATCCTACCGGAGTAATTAATATCGTACTGTGGTTATGAATTTCCTGGCATAAACAGCCAATCAGATTTGCATGGCTTTGCACGGCGGTAATTAAGATGAAGCATCAGGGAAAATGTTACATGAATGTTTCAGCTAATTCCCCCCTCTCTGTATTTCTTTCACTCTCCGAGGACCTCCTCTTTAGTCACAGTTTTCTTAAATATTTGCAGGGAAAACTAGGTGTTGACATTTTGCCTTTTCATCATAATGCAGCTGGGAGGAAACACACTGGGCTAATTTCACAGCTGTGCAGGGTAATGACAAGGAGTAAAACAGGCCATGCCGACTTATTCCTAGCAGCCATACTTATTCCTCTTCGGAAAAACCGACTCTTTTGCCTATGGTAGGTTACACAAAACGCTTTTCACAGCTGATTTTTACATGTTTCAGCTCCCTTTAGGCGGCTTGGAGTGCTGCGTCTCCCTCTAGGGGGATTTGTTCTTCTTTTTCTTTTTTTTTTTTTTTAAATCTCCTCTGTCCCATTTGACACTGGATTGTATTTCCTGTGTGCTATTGGCCCAAACCTCCAGAGCTTTGATGGCGGTTTCTCAAAAATCATCCCATCAAAAAGCTGTCAGTGTAGTTTGAGATCAGTCGGCTGTCATCGGTTGGGGGCAGATATTGACCTTGTGGTAGGTAAGCTACACCGCACATTGCTATTTTCAGCCCATCATGGGCAGATGTGGTGATTATTGGGCCATGTTAACAATTGATTTGTTGCATTGTGTCAGAAGGCAGAGAGTGTTGGTGACTGAAACAGAATTATGAGCCTTCAACTTATATACATGTATGAAAAAAAAAAAAAAAACAAGCATGCAAAACGCCTCAGAAGGTGGAGGAGGCAAAATCTCAACAAATATCCCAAAACCTGAATCAAAATGTAAAGAATATTATTTTTGTCTTTATTGGATTGAACATGTCCCTGGCTAGAACTGAGGCACTCCTGAATCACAATGTAAGTGAAAAACATCTTCTTATAAATAGGCTGAACTGACCCTTTAAACGCTGGAAATGTGACATCTTTATTGTAAATCTGTGTGCTGTGTAGATAAATGCACTCCTGCTTTGGGAACCTCCACTGAGATCAAGTACCCGTAATGTCCTGAAACCATAATCGGACCACATCATCCCCAGCATAATCCTTCTCTAAAGCCATATTTAAAAATCATACATAAAATATTATATTTTGGTGTGTCTGTGTGCCTGTGTGTGAGAGAAAGAGCGTGCATGCCTTTCTCATAGTGTATGTATGTATGTGTGTGTGTGTGTGTGTGAGAGAGAGAGAGCCCAGCGGTGGGGCGATGTTACTTTGTCCTTCCGCCTCTCCCCTGCAGATGAGATGACTGATTCTGGGGTATGGGGGGCTCTTCCCTCACTCCATGTCATTTCCAGGCCAGCAGGCCCCTAGGGGACCCTCCACGTTCCCTACCCAGCAGCCCCCAGAGCCCCCCGGGCCTATGACACACATAACACATTGGCTCTGTCACCACCACAGCTTATTTTAGAGCGGCCTCCTTGGCTGCTGGGAGAACTTTAACTTTATGTAAATCATATTAATAAATTTGCAGGAGTTAGGGAGGGGTGAGGTTGCTCTGAGGATTTCTGCACACATGCCGGAGCCAGAAGGTGAGCGGGACTGTGACAGTAAGTCGACAGATAGATAAAGGAAGAGGAGGAGGAGAGATGGCATATGGTATGGTCCAGTAAGTATTGCGTTGAGGCTAGAGATACAGAGCAAAAGGAGGTCATGATAAAAACAATTTACAGTAACCCGCAGGTGGGGATTGATATGAATGGTGATTTTACAGGTAAACTGAAGCCAGGTGATGGATACAAAACATTGTCTGTGTTGACAAAAAGGAAAATGTCATTTTTAGAGAAAATCTTTTGAGAAAAATCAGGACATTTTAGTCATTTTTATGTCATTTAAGATCCAAATATAAAAAAGTAAATTTAGCATCATATTATGTTATATTGTGGGATTCTTGAAACCCAGTAGCTAATTTACTGATAACATCCTCGTACCTGTACAGTATGTGAGTGCATGTGTTTGCATGTTCCTATTTGTTCTTTGATAGGATTGCATTGAGTTGGCTATGGGAAACCGAGATGATTACAGTGTTTCTATTTGTTCAGTTGAGCTCCCACTGCAGGTTTCTAATGGGTCTTTCCACTGAACTCGTCTTCTCTATTTAATCTCACACCTGGCTCCCTGTCAGAGATGAAAGAGCACGAGGGAGACAGTGGAGTCATCTCTCAGTTGAGGTCAAATAATAATTTTCTGATTTTTTTTTCCCTGTAAAATGAAGATGAATGAAGGCTGAAAAGAAAATATACTCTAAATATTAATTGAATTACCAAAATAATTATTTTTGTTTGCTTTCCGTACAAATGTACACAATTATTATGGATCATATTCAGAGAACGAGCAATCCTATATAGTGGAGGTAAAACAGCAATGAGATGGATGAGAAGCCAGAGAGAGAGATGTGTTGATGTTGTTGTGAATGTTGAGCACAGCTCAGGTCGGCACAGTGAGTCATTGATCGGTGAGGAGTAGATACTAATGCAATCGATGCAACGCACTGATGAGGGTGTTTGCAGGAAGTGAAACCCATCATCTTCCTCTCTTACCTCCCCTGACCCACACGTCAGGGATGCAGAGTTAACAGACTGAGAGGAAATATGCAAATAAAAGATGCTCTCAACTCACCAGATGAAGATACCTAAACTTTGTTTACTCTGTTTAATACACACTGAATATGCATACTCAGCATGCTCAGTGTTTAGGCTGATATTATGAATTATAATTAAGCAGAAGTCTGGCTAGACTGTCATACGATATAATATTTGGGCATTAAACAGTAGGCCTATTCACTTTTTTGTACGCAGAGTTAGCGCTGAAGTTATTATTATTGCCAATACAATTTTTAATTAAAAGATAATGCTATGGACATAATAATGTCAAAACTTTGACATAACATATAAATACAACATCACAACAGTATAAAAATAAAACAAAAAGTATAATATATTCACATCAGGGAAAAATCTCGCATGCAGAATAATTTGTTATGTAATGTTGGTTTTGGTCTTTTTATAGTACTTGACAGATAAGAAAAATATTGAATACTATACAGGCTACTGAAAAAGACGTGAATTTTCTAGTTTATTTTTTTTTCAGGGTTACTCTTTGCTTTATTACTTCCATAATACTCACTCACTGTATTACTCCACTGATGCGCACATACACATACACCCTCCACCAGTGTGCGGCTCTTAATTACAGGCAGCCTTTGTCGGGGTGGGAGTGATGGCAGGCAGAGTGAGGAGGCAGTGGATCTGTGTGCACCTAGAGGGTCACTGTCACACCACTCGCTCAGTTTACTGACGACCACAGACGAATACTGATCACATCTCACACACCGAAGGCTTAACAGAGGGGCAGAGAGAGAGAGAGACAGAGAGAGAGAGAAAAAGAGAGAGAGAGAGAGACAGATAGAGAAAGAGAGAGAGAGAGAGAGAGAGAGAGAGAGAGAAAATGGAGCTGCCAATGAAATTAATTAACCTCTGTCAGCTTTATAATGCTGTGTAAATCAGTGGTATTTAAACGACAACTGTGTTTGGATTTGTTTTTTTATGTATCTGTGGATTTGTGTGTGTGTGTGTGTGTATGTGTGTGTGTGTGTGTGTGTGTGTATGTTTGGCTGTAAAAACTGAATCCCAGCTGTTCAGACACACTGTAAATGTGATGTTGATCTTTTTCAGTGGAGGCATGTTTTTCATTTATTTATTTATTTTTTATTTATTTGTATTTATTGTTATTGCTTCTTGGCTTCTATATCTGAGTATGTTTGCGTGTGTGTGTGTGTGTGTGTGTGTGTGTAATATGGATATACTTGTGTTGTGGTTATTTCCTTCAAACCACAGACAGACGTGCCCTCATTCCCTGGCAGTAACAGCAGCCTTGCAGCCCATGTGTTGATTACAAGGCCCAGCACACATACATATGTTCCCTGTCTTTCTGGCTCAACAAGATGCAGACTGGTTACATGCTTTACTAATCATTCCAACAGCACACGTTCTCCAGGGACCCAAGCCAAACTCCATATTTCAGCACACGCTTGTCAACATAATGCTATCAACAGCCTTAGAAATATGATATTAATAGAGAGGAGGATAAAACACTGCTGCCAAGAACAAGGCTAGTCCAGTCAGCTTCAGTCAGTCATTGTAAAAATGTATTGAGTTATGTGAGGCGCCAACAATTATTTTCATTACTGATTCATTATTTTTATTTTTATTTTATTTGACTTCTATTTCAGATTATTTTCTGGACCATTCAATCCAGTTTTTGGTCTTGGAAATATCCATTAGGATTTCCTACAACCCAAGGTTTCATCTTTAAATTGCAAACTTCAAAACCAGAACTTCCAAACTAAAAGAGATAAGAAGAGTGAACAGCTCAAGATTTAGAAGCTTGAATAAAAGAGGAAAATGACTTAAATGATTAAGTGATGATCAGAATAGTGGCTGATTATTTTTCCCTCAATCGACTTATGTTTTTTTTTTTTTTCTGTTTTCAGTTATACAGCCTTTTTTTTGGCCACATGGTTAAAGACCTGATCTAGAAAATGTTTAGTAAGATATGAAAATATGATTTGAATAATCATTTGTGTCTAATATGTTTTTTTCCCGCAAATATGTTCAATTACCAAGTTAGGAAATCTTAAAATGACATTTCCTTCTTGAAAAAAAGTTGTGAATGTTTTTCATTTCCAAGGTTTATGATATCTCATATGTTATAGAAAAATCCATTTTCAGTGTATGTGAATAGATGCTGGTTTCCACACTACACGATTGGGTCCTAACTAGTTGTGATGTCACAAATCATGCTCACAGGTGCATGTGTAAAATTAAAACTTTGGGATTTTTGCACAGATTTTTGCACTTTCCCTGATTGAGGTGAAAACAGCCGCCTCGTGTCAAACTCTGCACATGCATCATTTTGCACGGTGAAGCTCAAACAAACAAGTGAAGTAAAAAGAAGCAAAACATTGTTGAGTGGAAAACGAAAATGCAAACCAATAAAGAAATGCACAAATGTTAAAAGATTTTTACATTTCAGTTAAGTTTCATTTAGGATCTCTAATGGTGTGTTTAAAATTCCCCCCCGACATTTTAATTTGACCCATGCTCAATGTTTTATTATTAATATTCTATCTTTCCTTTCCTCTTCTTCTTCTACTTAACTTGCATTTTCTTCTAATACCTCATTATCTTTTTCCATCTCTTTGTTTCTGTGTGTAATCACTGTGACTATACACCACACTAAACATGAACACTAATTTACTTCATTAGGACAAATCACACAGGGAACAGCCGATTTGCTCGGACAGCAACTAGCATGCAGAAAACAATTACAAATCAAACATCTTAAACATACCAAATAAAGATCACGTAGAAGTTAATTACTACTAATATTAATAATGAGTACAGACAACCAGTAACACACTCACTGAATGCTACCTCGCTCGAGCACACAAACTAGTCATATTTTCTATTACTTAAAATGTCCTATTTAGGCTTATCTAAACAAAAGGAAAGGCTGATAAAGTATTCTGATGAATAAAAGTAATCATAACCTAATATAATCCCCAGATAGGAAACAGCTATGGTAGATTTCTATTCTTCTTCTTACATTTTGCTTTTTCCATTACATTTTAGAAATGAATATGTTACAAGTGGTGATGTGTATGAACGCAGTGAGACACCAGCACGTACTGTAAAACCTGTTCTTTGTGTAAAATCTCCGGGTCTCTGTGGCGTAAAAACTGGAGGGAGAGTGTTCGATCATCTTCACCCTGTCAGCACAAAGACAAAGAGCTGCCTCCGAGCAAGCACAACCGGTCAGCGGTGAGTCATACACACACACACACACACACACACACAGATAGATAGATACAGACACAGATCCATGTTCTACAACACACACACACACTGAGCCACCAGAGACAAGGCTGACTAGAGGAGTGGATGGCTGTAGTGCCCTTGGCTTGATCTTCAGGCCTGGCCAATGTTAATGGACACAGTGGCTACACACCGCACTCACACAAACACACACACTCTCTCATGCTTGTCCCTCTGACCCCCCACCTCGGGGCCCCTGCTGTCCTGTCACAGTGCTCTGAGATCACCGCCGGTATCCTGCTGGGCAGTTGGAAGGTGATGATGAGTGTTGAGGGGGGAATAGTGTGTTTGTGTATGCGCGAGCACAAAAGTTTCCCCGTTTTATTCTTTCATCCGTTTAATCCAAAACTCAAATTAAAACAACAGCATCCCTCTCCTCAAGTGACCCAGTGGCGTGTATGTTTGTTCAGGCTGCATAATTCATAAAGCTGCTTGGGCAGGTCATGTGATCGCCTGCTATCCACTAGCAACAACTAGAGCGACAGACACAGGGCAGTGAGGAGGTGGAGGAGGAGGAGGAGTGGATGTGGGGTGACACACCTCACACTCCCTCTGCTCAAAGTGCCTGACATGTTGTCGTCTTCCTCGTCCAATCACTGATCCAATTCTCACTGTCTCTTCGCTTGTTTTTTATACCACAGCCTGTTTTCAAGGAAATGTCGTGACCATTTGCAACGAGCAGCTTGAGTCTTTCACTCCAACCTATTGCCAGATGGACAAATATGTATATAAATCTGTACTGAATTAATTTATTAGAAGTGGGCTGCCTGCTGATACCAGATTTACAAATTCTCTCTCCTTCTGCTGTGAACGACACCTCCTAATTTTTATCCAGCATCCAGCCAAAATCTCGGCAGCTGTGCTCCTAAGATGCCAACCAACTGTATTACGCAGATATGAGTTGAGGCCTTAGGAAATGTCTCCTGAAGGGGGATTTTTTTTTGGGGGGGTAAGATTACAGAGTGCTCAGTAAACCCTGCTCAGAAGGAAGCAGTGGGCAGCCCGTGCAGAGGACGGATTAATTGGCGAAAATCCTCCCTGAGTGTCTATGCCGGACTTTACAGCTCTTTCAAGAGTATCTTTTCTCACTTCTTGGAACCCCCCCATCAGTGTTTTTCTTACTTTTCAGTTTTGCTGTGTTTATTTTTTTTTGACCTCACCTTTTGCTCACAGTCTGTTTCTCTTTATATTCGTCTGTTTCTCCACCACTGGCTGATTCCTCAGCTTGAAGATGCGCGCCTCTGCTGATCCTGCCCCGTGTTTCTGAAAGTTGACATTGTGCGTGGTGTGAATGTGCATGTGTGTCAGCTATAGTCCCGGTGTTTCTATCACCATCTCCGTTTTTCAAATTATGCAAACCAGGATTCTGGGATTATAACGACACCGCAGAGTTCAAATTGAAAAAAAGAAAAGAAAATGTGCTGGCTTGTATTTCTACTCTTGTATGTATAAGGTTCACCCACGTGCATTGACACATGCACTGTATGTGCAGTAAATGTCTGTGTGTATGCAGCAGTACAAGCTCACCTACTCCTTCCTTCCATAGACCGGTAATTCCTGGCCAAAGAGGAGCCTGTCCTGAGCCGGGGGACCTGCTCTCTGCACCCTCCTCCTGTTCCTGCTTTGATTTCCAATATGTCTTCCCATCACCACAGATGGCTGCAGAGGAAACATTTCCTCGGCCGACGGTGCTAGCGAGGCCCCTGGGCCCCCGAGGCTGATAGGGGGCAGAAATTGGAGAATAATGTAATAGAATATTTGATTGGGCTCTGATGAGCAGGACACTGGGAAGACTGCCATAGTAATGTGTCTGGGCTTGGCTGGAAGGGTGCATTACTTCCCTCCCTCTCTCCTTCTTTTCCCCTTCTCCTATTTCTCATCTTCATCTAGCTGCAAGTTGTGATTTAATAATATTTGCTACTCTGCGCTGCAGCCCAGGGGTCCAGGGACCCGGAAACAGGAGCCCTGTGCTTCCTGCGGACTGTCAGAAAAATGCTAACAACGTGACAAATGTTTGTCCGGGCTGTGTAAGAATCTGAAGGTGAATAAGTGGAGGTGTCAGTGGAGGAATTAATGGCTTCACCTGGGTGAGGGAGGACACTGGCCAAATCGGATTCATAGAGGAGATGAGATAATTCATATGGTTAGGGACACTTGCACATAAATACACACTGTTGTTATGGGATGTTTGCCAACGCATAAAGAAACACCTGCTTCATTCCCATTTATAAAGTTGTAAATACATGGAAATGGCTGGTTGTGGTCAGTACAAGACTTAAGTGTCTCTCTCTGACACACACACAAGAAAAGTTAAATCCCTGCACTAAAACAGTTAGTTAGTTATGGCGTACCAGTTTGGCACAGTAACCCTGTCAGGCTTTGTATTTCTCTACGTCTAGCCGGTGTTCAAGAAGATGGTGAGTATCATTTGAAGAGACTGTGGTATGCTTATTTAACCTTTCAAAAACCAAAAACACAAGGGCAATATTGTAAGAAATGGCTTGAACACACAGCGGTAACTTAAGATGCGATCGCGGGCAAAGGCCTTGAACTGACCGCAGCGCATTCTGCAGCCAACAAGTGCACATTTAAGAACTATTTTACTTTCTCGTTTACTCTTGTTGCTTTATAATGAGTCTGCTGGAAGTAGAACTTTTTTGTAATGCAGCCTGAAATGATCCTTTGTATGAAACATTAAAAAAAAATGCTCATGATCACACATGGGACATAGATGCCAATCCTGGTCTCTAATGTCTCATTCTTGCATTTTGTGCACTAAGCATACAAACATTCATTGAAAAAAAAACTTGGGTACCCGATTTTGTAGTATGTAAACATAATTTCTTGATAGACAATTATATAATAACTTTTTTTTTTTTAAAACTAAGCAATCACCAAGAATTGTATTGCTGTTTTTATCCTCCAGACTCAAAGCCAAACAGATCTGAGCACTGAAAGAAAGAAACCAGTGAGTAATAGCATCTCCAGTTTGAATAAATAAATAAATAAATAAATAATAAGAAACACCGCCCCACCTGCCATCATCTGCTACTCCTTCCACTGAGACAGGTGCCCAAAAAGCCATCCATCAGCAGGGACAGCTGCAGCCAATCACACCTCCTCAAACCAACCAGACGTTTACCCCTGCTCCCAGGTGGGTGGGCAGTAATTGCCAGGCGCTTTGCTCGCCTTGGAAGCTGCCATGGGACGCAGAGAGGTGGGGAGAAGTCTGAAAAGAGTGGAAGGGAATGTGGGATCCTTTTATGGAACAAACAAACTGTCGGGACAGACTCGGAGAAGTGTGGCGGAGCAAACCTGATGACTCATCTGAGAGTCGCAGTATGAAAGCTCCTAATTCCACTGTTAAATCACTGTCCTGTCTATGCTCCTCGCTGAGCCCCTGTAAACACCCCCGTATTGTAGCTCTGCCATCCTGGGCTACTGTGGTGAATGTCATTATGCTGCCTCAGCAGCGTGGTGCCCCAAAGAGAAGTGCAATCACACTGGTGGAGGATTTCAAATTTCACACCCGTACTGTGAGAAGCAATGGGACATGGGGGGCTTTGGAAAAGGTGCTAATTGAAGAGGCAATACACCACCTGTGTGTGTTCCAAGGCGAGCATTCATCCAAATAGCTGATGCAGGGGCTTCAAACTAGGCTGTGAAGTGAGGCATTGGCTCACTGCTTTCCGTGTCCGTGAGGATGCTGAGGGAAGCCTTTCTGAATGGGACCCCAGATATACTACACAATCTGTGTTAATTGCACTGGAATGTGGAAAACAGCCAGTTTATTGTTATTTCATGTCCGCATGGGTGTAATACACCGCAGCCTCGGTTTCATTGGACGGGCATTACTAGCTTAGATTTTCCACAGTTTCAAAACACAGAGTGAGTCAGTTTAAGCTGTGAAGCTGTGAGATCTGCCAGTGGTCGTGGCGCTAGATGGCGGAGGGCCCGATTCAGATGTCCGTCTGGCGATTGGGGCTGTCAGAGAGGCTGGTCGGGGGAAATCAGAGGAAAGCTGAAGACTACTGCTTCAGTCATCAATCACCTGCCTGTAGCCAACATACGAGCCAATCCGCCCAGGCCTCAGGCCCCAGGATTCATCAGAGGGGACAAGGCCTGACATCAAGAAAAATGAGCACAACCCTCCACACGTCAGGACAGATCGGAGCCCAATGTCACCGACTCGATCAGCTCGAGAGGTCTCTGTTTGAACGGGATAAAAGAGATAGAGAAAATGTATCTATACAGTATCTGCTATTTTTGTTCACATTGTGACAGTCGGCCTCCCCGGATCGTCTTCTTGTCATTCCTATGGCAAGTAATTCTAGAGAGAGCTATACTGTACATGTGCATGTGTGTCTGTGTGCGTGTCTCTCACTCACCCTCTCTCTCGCTCGCTCGCTCGCTTTCTCTCTCTCTCTCTCTCTCTCTCACACACACACACACACATCAGGGTTGAGGAGATGAAGGGGAGAGTCATCAGACTGAAAATGATTAATTCCCCTTTTTGTCCACCCTGGCATCCGGAGCACATCTGCCCCGCTGGGACCAGGACAGATATGGTACCCGCTTCAGGGATTAAGCTGCCCTTCGCCCCCTCTCCGGAGGCTGCAGGTAAGGGATTCTTCCCTATAGCCAGCACCCCCCACCCCCCCAGTTGGGGCCCACCTTGGAGCTCAGCACATTAAGCGTGGATGATATTTATGATGTGGAAATGGCCTGCTATTTATTCAGTGTACAGAGGATGTGGAGATGATTCATTGTCCCTCAGACTCCTCTTTCGCTCGCTTTCTATTTTTTTTTTCCACACACCTTTCTCTATTCTACATTTCTCTCCTCATCTCTATCTTATTCCATGTTTTTCCTTCTGTTTCTCTGTCTCTCAAAGTGTAGTTGATTGATGCATACTCATAATCTGAGGTTGCTGAGGTGTAGACGTGTGCCTGTAGGTCAAGTGGTCATGTGAAGAACAATCATTTATTTTATATCACATATTCGCACAGAATTGTCATTGTATATAGACCTAATAATACATAGTTTTGGATATCTGTGAGTAATAGTAGAGTATATGCAAGTCTACTGACAGAGAAATGATAGACAAGATTTTAAAATAAAAGAGCTATTAGGTATGACCCTCCTGTTTATATAATCCACATTTAAAATATATATTGTGTGTCCGCTGAAATAAGAAATTGTGTTTTCTCAACACTTTAAATATTTCTTGCTAAATTGTCTTCTTGGTGCTAAAACATCTCCTCAAATCTGACAGAAAGACACCAGATTCATTTAAATTTGCTCAAGACTGTGTTTTTTTAACCAAACTCACCAAAACTCACTGCACAACTCTCTAAATCTTCTTGTGTTAATGCACTGGAACGAGCCACGCTTCCCTAATAATTTTAATAGGAAGCTTCTATAGGAAGGACTATGCAATTTGGTACTAATAATAGGGAAGAGAAAGTGATCGATTATTATTCCTACAACGGATTAATTCCAACATGTGGAACATTTTAAAAACTTTTCAATAAAATAAAAATAAAACATTTTTAAAGGAATATTTTCAACTGATCTTGATTGAAGAAATCAAACATAATTGATTTTTTTCACATTTATTGTGATATATATTTATCATTATTGAATTATTCGCGTAACATGGTGAATTTCTTGTTGAAACAGGATGTTGGGGTGTAGTGTAAACACGCCTCAATAAAGGACCATTCAACACTGTAAATCATTGAGATGTCAGTCAAGGAGAGAAAAGAAGGCTGTTTTTCCAGGAACTTTAAATCCCCGTATAATGGAGTCTAAATGCTCATAGTACATATTTTGAACACATGAACTACAGGATATGGATAGCTATAAATAGATGAACATAGATGAAAATAAATAGAAACTTAATGCGAAAGCCAAAGTCCACAGGATACACAAGACACCAACACATCAATATCCCCAATACCACATCATGGGATCTGTGACCACTTTAGAGAATAGTTTTTAGCCTACCTGACACACACACACACACACACACACACACACACACACACACACACACACACACACACACACACACACACACACATTTCCCAGGCCGCTAAGAGAAAAGAGAAGAGCCGTGGGGAGGAGTGTGTGAGAGCATGACAGTGGATCAATAGTTGTGTTTGTGGCGGTGCTCCCACAGGAGTGGAGCAGTATATGAAAAGCGGCTGGTGATGGCTGAAGGTCCTCTCAGAACATTCCCTGTGTGTTTAGCCCAGAGCCAAGGTTAAACCCAGCACAAAGACGCCACAAAACCTCAGCCTGCCTCTCCGGGGCTACATACACTCACACAGACAAGAGCCCACAGGAGCCTTTCTTCTTTTCATGTGTGTGTATATGAGCCTCATGGTAACACAATAGTGAATCCTCAAATATTGTGACACAACCACAAGCCAGGATGGAAGCATCGTGTGCCATCATTAAAGTGTTTAATTACAATAACTAGCTGTAATTGAATTAAAGATATTTTAGATGATACTGGGTTAAAAAAAGTAAAGGATTTTATGACTATATTAGCACATTTTCATACAAATTTAATACTCTTGTTGTAAATACAGTAATGTATTTTATCTAAGGCAGACTGTAATTGTGAGTCAAAGCAGAGTCAACCTCTGTGATTTATCCAGACTTAATTTCCATCTTAACACCTCTTTATTGCTTTTACTAGCATTAACAGCTCCTCTGAGAGTGAGGCAATAACTGTGGGGCCATAACACTGCTAAATCATGCATTTAAAGCAGTACAGTGTGCACATGGAGGTTTCACTGCACCCATGGTAACTGGAAACCACGCCGGCACAGACAAATAAATGTAACATTACTTTTTGCTGGTTGAAGTAAGGGGAAAAAAAAGAAATTCTCCCAAGGCTTATTTTCCTCCCAGATTGTATCTTTTTCACCGGATTCTTTCTCCCCAGATAAAGGTTTCTTGTTGTTGTTGATTACAGAGACAGAAGAAAATAGGAAGCTTGTCATGCTCTCTGCAATAATGATGGGATACTTTGTCAAGCAGCTCTCAAGGTGTCTACATTCCTTCACTTGAGCCTTCCTCCTCGTGTACGAGCGGTAACTAGCTGCGATGTGCCTCGACAGGCCGTCATAGCCACAGAGGACTGATGGAATACTAATTAGCATGCCACCACTTGAATTATTCATGCATCTTAATTAGGGGAGAGATTTCCCATTAGGCTTTTAGATGTGACTGAAGAGTTTGGCTTCTATTTTGTGAGAGAGTCGGTGTGTGTAAATAAATGAGCATGCACACACACACACACACAAACACGCGTGCGGTATAAGCGTACATGTGTGCACACGGAGAGCACTCTCACACGTCTTCAATGCAAATTGAATATCCTTCATCCAGCCAAAACTTAAAATGAATGTGAAGAAAGTTAAGTGTGTTAAGTTTTCGAGGCAATAAACAGACACATCATTTATCACAAATACACAGCTTTTGCAACACTGGGCACAAAATGCCAGATCACCAAAACTTTATCCTCTTAAACCCGCATGAATAATAAATAAAAGCTGCTTCTCTGCAAGGCTGAGACAGAAAACATACACGTCCTGCTGCCCTGCTATAGGGTTCACTAATTAACTAATGTGCTACAGCTAGGACAGCAGACAGTAACTACCAGTGCATGCTACTGTGCTCTTCTCTCTTTGCTCTTCTTTTATGCTGAGGTAGAAAGCGCTAGCCAGCTCGAGCCACATCCATCTGCTACAGTTTAGCAGGGAAATTAGGCACTCAATGTAGCATATTTGTTTAAGTAATTGGAAAGTAATTAATAACCTGAAAATATAATAACATGCTCAGCAGCAGCTCTTCATCTGCAAACCATTCAGGGAAAATGTACTGTCTGCTGCCAAGTGTGTGTGTGTGTGTGTGTGTGTGTGTGTGTGTATAACAGGCCGTTCACTTGTCAGTATATTACAGTGCTTTATGCATATGTAGTACTGAGATAACTAGGAGAATGACAGTAGAAAGAATAGTGAGGGGGAAAAAAAATCAAATGTTGATTCATAGGTGAGGCACCGACAAGGTGGTCTACATGACATCACTCAGCAGGGTGCTCATTGGCTGCCCATTTGGCTGTAGAGACTGCAGCTCTGGCTCCCATAACCACACAGTGAGGACGGCAGCGAAATAGGAGCCCGATAATCAGGCCGACATCAAACCCGGCCTCTAATTACGCTGTTCAGAGATTGTTTTTTATAAATATTTGATGAAATGTCATCTGCTGCTCTGAGGTGCTGCGAGGGGGAGGCGAGGTGGGTGTGTGTGTGTGTGTGTGTGTGTGTGGGGGGGGGGGGGGGGTGAAAAGAGGGCTGGTATGGTCTCGGTTTTCACACTTACACGTACATATGTATATACAGAATATAGACAGCCTACAACCGCTCCATCCCCTTCTCACTTTTAATAGCTCTTTAACATTTACCCACCCTTCTTTTAATCAGGTCAGTAAATTTGGCTACTAACCGTTTCATTCGGAGGTTTTTAATAACCAAATTCTGACTTTGTCAAGTTTGCAGCACAGCAAAGTTTCGCCACAGAAGGTCACACAAGGAATTTTCTTTTTCTACGTAAAAAAACAGTAAAAACTAGTGAAATCATACGTATGTGGCTGCCAGCTGAGGATTTATTAAAGTTCACTGATTTAACGTTTTTTGGTGTTTACCTATTTTTAGATATTATGACTGCGTGGGGTAAGAACCAGAGATTTGACTTCTGAATATGCTCAGAAGTCACTGCTCACTAGAATAATCCGTTACTAACATATTTTACATGTGCATCTCTAGATTACGTTACTTTTTATTTCTCAAAATAAGTCAGCGTGCAATAATATGTAACATGACTCTAAGTACAAAGTGTTGTTAGATTAGAAAAGGTGGTCTATGAATTATGAACATATTGTCTCATGAAAGTGATGAAAGTTTCTTTCTCTATAACTGACCCATACCTCCTGGGAGCCTCTCATCAACAAATGCAAGACAAACTGTTCTTTGATCATTTAACATAAACATTATCACTTTTTTTTTTCTTCCTCTTTCTTCCTGTTTGTCTTTCACGCACACCTCTCCCTGAGCGGATGCCTAAGCAGCTGCTGCATGGGGCTCTTTGGGATTGTTGCCTATATTATCAAACTCCGCCGTGGAGTTTCTCCGGTGTCCTTGAAAGTGTGTGTCAAGGGCGACGGATCCAGGTGGAAAAAGACAGGAGGGATCTCCCTGCTCGCCGCTGCCGCCACTTTGTAGCTCCACCAAGACGGCAAATTGACAGCTGTTTCACTGCTTGAGAGGGCCGTTTTGAAATTCCTATTTTCACACTCCCTGGTTAAGCACAGTGAAATAACTCACGAAGAACAGTGGGTGATGCAGGCATGTTGAGCCAATGATCTGGCAGCCAAATCAAGGGTCATTTTGCTGTGTGGTTTGGATGTCTACCGTATCAGTTAATATGCGGCTTGGTGTGAATGTCAGTGGATTATTGCTTTCAAAGCCTACTACAGGTTTCAGTGGCTTATAAAACCCCATGTATCCTCATGTTCAATGTTTCTATTTGACTTTTACTTTACTTCTTCTCACAGATACACCCAAGCAGACAAGTCATTTAGTGTGTTACAACAAGGGTGTCAATTTTTAGTTTAGTTTTAGTTTAGTAGTCCTAATAATAATTTGCAATAATAAAATTCTACCTGCAGGTGACTCTTTGCTAAAACAAATAACATCTCAATTAGCAAGTAAATGAACCTGGTAGAATAGCAACTGTGAAAAGCCACATTCTGACGGCTCATTTCTTGCCTTATAAATTGTAGCGAGAAGCAATCATTTAGGTGAGTACACTCATCATCTGTTCCACCGCTGTACTGCGAAGTGTTAATCTTAGCAATAGCTTTAACAGAACAGACATGCACACACTCATACACACACACTCATATTACACATATATATCGACTCCTTGTCCGGTAGCCACTATGTAGGCCTCAAGGTGTCATCTGATTTTGTCCGAAATACTAATCCTCTTCATCGATGGCAACAGACCGGATAAATATGTATACTTTATCATGAAGCGATACACTTAATCTGCAGTGGATGATTCAAATGATACCAGCACAGAACAGGTAAAGTCTCAGTGAAAAGGAGCAGTGTTATATACCAGAGAAATGTATGTGGGCATGGATGAGAGTCTCTGTTTATACCGACCTTGGTGACAGCTTTGCAGCTTGATGTGCTTCCACCCACCCAAACACACTAAAATACACACACATATATAAAGATGGAGAAATGAGCCTGTGCAAACACACAATGCAGTATATTTCCAGGTACCTGTGCCATTTGACCTTGCCGGCTTACCAGAGCTCATTACAGTGAAAAGCAGCAGTGGAATCACTGGCAATGAAAAGCAGACATGACCCTCAGATTGTTGAAACCAACATGAAAGTGCTCAGCTACCAGGGGGAGAGAGACTAGAGGGAGGGAGAGAGAGGGTGGGGGTGTACTGTATGAACGAGCAAACAGAGCTGTCCACAAACTGGAATATGAACTGTACTGGTTTGCATAATTTAAGGTTAATGAGGAAACAGTGGCAGGTAAAATCTCCCTCATTTTATCCCGGCTGGCTTTTCTCTCCCGGGGGCGCTTTTCATTAAAAAGGCATCAGAAGCAGACTTTTAATGATCTGTGAATTCATCAAAGTTTCACCTCTTTTTATATTACATCACATATGGGGATGTGAGAGTGGCTTTCCTTTTCAAAGAGATGCTCACTTTTACTTAATTGCGGTGGATCAGTGTAGCAAACAAACTCATATTGTAATGGTGCCATCCACTAATACTGCAAGATTATATAAGCATTCACATGGATAGGTTTCCACTAGTGTGTAGATGGCAACACATAAATAAATAAGTAAATAAATAAATAAATAAATAAATAAATAAATAAATAAATAAATAAATAAATAAATAAATAAATAAATAAATAAATAAATAAATAAATAAATAAATAAATAAATAAATAAAATAACTCACTTAATTGTCTTTAGAGAATATTGTAGGGGTTAAAAGAGAACTCTTATGATGTCCAGTGCAGCTTGAAAAAAAAGTCAGCTTTACTAGTAAGCAAAAACATGGTGGCTGATTGTTGTGTGTGTGTGTGTGTGTGTGTGTTTGTGTGTGTGTGTGTTTGTGTGTGTGTGTGTGTGTGTGTGTGTGTGTGTATGTATGTATATGTGTGAATTTTGTGCCAAAAAATACACAAAGCCTTGACTCTTAATGAGCAGAGGCAGCTTTTCTCTCTCTCTCTCTCTCTCAGTTACTCTTACATAGGTAATTGGACAGAGAGACACACCCCTCCTCCCCCCTCACACACACACACACCTATCACACCTACATTTGCATGCAGAGCCCCGACAATCAGCCTCAATAACGTGTCGCTGCTTTGAAAGATGAGTTTTTAATCTTGGTGAGGAGATGAGTTTCTGACCTGCACCTGTTTGTTTCCGTAGTTTCTTTTTCCTGTTGTACAAAAGTGACCTGCGGGTAAATTTGCAGAGGCAGGATAGCTGCTTGGCTCCCTAAGTACTGTCATTGTGCATTCATTAATGTCCCCATATCTGACATGGCGGAGAAAATGGTTCTTGGAGAAAAAGGGCACTTGTCGTGGTGGCTGAGACTCCCTAACAGGCAATCAGATGGGCTGACAGCGGGTGTCAGCTGGTGTGTGTGTGTGTGTGTGTGTGTGTGTGTAGGCAAAGGAGTGGGCTGTGGTCTTTGGGAAAGGTGCAGGTATTTATTCTTCTCCCATTGCCCTCTATTGACCCATGTAATGGAGAATTTTACAAGGGGAAGTATTTGAAATATCCTTTGGATGTAGGTAATGTGTTCATCCAAGGAGAGCAGGTCCTGTTTCCAGCACGACACTATCTCCCTCCTTCTTTCTTTCACACACACACACGCGCACACACACACACGCTAATAATAATAACAATAATTTCTGTTATTATTATTTTCTGTTATTATGTTATGTTATTGCTGTGCATCTCTTTCTCTCTCAACCCAAATTTGAAGTTTGAAGGATATGTGAGATGAGATTCAGAAACTGTTTAATCTCCTGGTAAAAAAAACAACAACAACTACACAGTACAAAACACCTCTATGTTTTACCCTGCTTGAGAAATACACTAATTAATTCTTTTTAAATAACCTGTATGTGTGTTTAGACATTGGTGGCTTTGATGGATGCTAGGATGATTGTCCTCCCATAATCTACTAATCCCACAATATACTAATACATAGTATATGGTGGAGTGTTTGGGATGATAGGATTACTAAAACATGATTTCATCCAAGCATGATTACTTACAATACAGGGTCAAATTAAACCCGGCTGGCGTCGGCTCATTCTAGTGTTTTGGTTTCTGATAAACTTTGAAACTTATTGATCAATAACCCAATTCATACTTCCTGGATCATATTTGAGATTTTTTAATATAGTGCTATTTTCAGTCTGAAAATATTATGAACCACGATGATCAACACACCGAAGAAGACGAAGAAGAAGAAGAAGAAGAAGAAGAAGAAGAAGAAGAAGATGCACCTTCCACTAATGAATATGTGCTACAGTGTAAACACACTGAGCTGTGTGCTCAGCGAAAACTACAGCAGGTAAACAAAGGTAAGACAAAGTTTACAATTAGTCATTGTGCTGTCTAACGTATTCAGACTATGTTGTCATATGATTTCAATATTCCAGGGCGAGATGTGTTAAGTTGGCATGAGTTTACCTTTTTGGGAAAAGCAATTCACTTGCAACCCTGAATACAAACAAACCTTCAAGCATATTTCACTGCACAAACAGCTCATCACATCTTCCCACTGAGAATAAACAGAACACACACACACACACACACACAAATATGCACAGTGTACAAGAAAAAATAAACAACACGCTTACTCTGATTACTCATAGCTCCCGCATTAAAAAGAAAAAAAAACATCCAACAAGGAGAATCTGAGCGTGTATGCTAAACTTCACCACCTTGTTTACTGTTGGATGTGTGAAAGTACTTCAGCGAGGCAGCAGCCTTCATCCCGGCCATTACTGCGCCGCTTTACATGGTTGCCAAAATCACAGGTGACAGGCCACTTTTTCTGGGCGTTCGGCTCAAGCCCTCCTTTCAGCTCACGCTGCCGGCACAGTCATTTGACGGCGATAGCACTCGACACACACAGGTTTCATATATTCAGCCTGAGTATGAGACGGCAGAGGGAGAAAAGAAGGCAGTTATCGCTATTAACTGTCAAAGTCACCTTCACCCTGAGGCTCAGCCATGGTTGAACACACAAAACAAACACGTACGTGGCACGTACATTCATAGACAGATTCATGAAGTTGATGGATTAAGTTATTGGTACTATATATATATATATATATGCTATTTTGATCAAAACAAAAACAACTCCAACAACCATGAATTCCTGCAGTATTCTCATAGTGGTGCCATATTGCTGGGCCCTCAGGATTGCATCTCACCTTTATTTTTTTACTCAGCAGACAGCCTGAAAGCACGGCATTATGGGACAATGAGCATGTCAGCTGAACACCTGCTGAGCGCTCCAAAAGGAGAACTTGCTTAATTATCAAGTAATTTGAGTCTGTTGCCTCTGCTGCTGTTTTAATTAGGGGGCGTTGGCTTTCAGAGGTTACACCAAATGAGTTTTTAACTACTGTCATTCGCCAAGTCAATCCTTTTCTTACTGAAGGCTGCTCTCCTGACGACAGGATCACAGGCATCTCACCAAAAACAACAAGGAAGTAGTGTGAAAAACGTTTAGACTGCAAATGGGAATTTACAATATAAGGAGACAAAGTGTTTCCTTTATTTCTTTTCCCTGTCTGTTGTCATTGAGTGTTTTCTTGTTATAAAAAAAATCCTCCTCAGAGCCTGCTCGCTCTGAGGAGACCTGAGCGGTAGCGAGTTACAGAGGAAGGAGGCAGGAAAGGAATGGGAATAAAAATGTATGAAAGCAGATGGAGCAGAAGGGGACAGCAGCAGTTTGAAAGAGGGGGGCATGAGGGAGGATGAGAGCGAGGAAACAAGAAAGAATGAAGGAATAAATAGATGATGAGCAGATACATGGAAGAAAGGAAGGAAGGAAGGAGGAGTGAATGATAAAAGAGTGGAGGAAGAAAAGGGTGGAAAGGAAGCAGGATGGACAGATGGGATGGGTGGAAGCAGGATGGGATTTAGGAAATGAACAAAGGATGGATGAAGTCCAGAGAAAAGAGGGAGGATGAAAGGAAAAATGGATGAAAGTAAGTGAAAAGGGGGAAGAAAGAAAGCTGAATGAGAAACGACGGAAAAGAGGAAGTAGTTGTACTCATGGCTCAACAGAGGATGAAAAGAGGGGACAAATTAAGGTTTGATTGATGGATGGAAAGCAAAGGATTATGGGAATACTCGGCTCCATCTGAACTGGAAACATTCCAAAAATGTTTATTGGACAAAACTTGTGTGTTGAAACTTTGCACTTGAAACTAAACGAGACCCTCAAAATTTTATTGATTGTGAGAGCAGCTCAGAGACGGGCTGAAAACAAGAGATTGTCACGGAAAAAAGGAAGATTCAAGAGGTGTATTGCTTATTGCTACTTTTTAAATCTGCCTCCTCTTCGCTCAATTTCTTGAGACAAGCCAAGGTAATTTAAATCGATTCTAAGTCCTTCAATTACAGATACACTGACAACAGTTTGGAGAGAGGGAAATGGATTTTTCTGCTCATCTGCAAGCCAAGGCCAACGCTGAAGGATCTCAACAGCAGCGCGGTAACAAAGCGCCCCGCCGACAAGCCTCAGCTCCTCCTTCACTCTTGACGTTTTTACTCTCTCCCACACTGTGTTGCTTCCTTTCCATAAAACCTGTCAACAACTATTTTTTTTTTTTTTTTATGATTTCAGTCTGGTGGTGGTAAGACAATAACGGCTGTGGAGAGGTGAAGTCGGACCTGCTCGCTCATTTTATATTTCTGTGAGTGAGAGGAGGGAAAGCAAACAAACCAGCAAAAACACAAACATTTCCTTGCACGGATGATCACACAGGGAGGGAAAATGTTCACTGTCTTCATACAAATCTCTCAAGAACTTATGCATGAACACATGTTTGCACTAGACACACACACACACACACACGCACACGCACACCTTATCTGTCCACTGCCTGGTTGACAGATGCACAGGCAGAAAATTGTAAATATTGAGCAACCCCTTGTCCCTGAAAGATGAAGTACAATATCCGGAGGCAATTCATGCCGCTATTGCTTTTTTTATGAACTAATATGTTCATAGTTGTTGCTTCCAAATTACTCAATAAATATCCAATACTTCCTGAGAGACGGCCTTGACCCCGTTGTCTGAAAGAATGCTTTTCACAACCACTGGCTCTCCCAATACGCTTAAACACTGAAGGCAGCTTCATAAAGTGGCAATTACTGTTTTGACATCAATTCAGAGCCACATAAAAAAAAACCTGCTGCATTTTGAGGAAGCAAAATGGACAATTACAGAGACAAATAAAGTGAGACAGCAAGGGTGAAAAATAAAACTCCCCCAGCATAATAATTCAGCTTAATTAAAGGAGCAGCCCGTCCAAAAGGGCCGTTTAAAACAACGCCCCCCTTCTCTCACCTCCAGAGGTATTAGCTGAGTTTAAAGCAACGGGCTACATGATAATAGTCTTCAGTTTGACCTCCAAAGCTTCTTTCCCCTCATCTATATTTATATGCAGGAGCGGCACTAATTTTGCCCAGTAAATCAGTGTGCACATTTCGTTGTGACCTCTAGCTTGACACTGAATTAAACAATATCAGGGCCCGAGAAGCCCGCTTTAACAAGCTTTAAATTCCTCCGTCCAATCCATCAGTGGGGATATTTCTGACACACAGAGGGAAGAGCATGAAATAAGGCAATTATTGAACCCTTCAGCCCATTTCTACGGCTTGGCCGGCTAGCACGATGCAGCAGAGACACAGACCTCTTGAGTTTGTGTCTTGTGATGACTTGAAGATACGGACGCTGAAAATTGATACATTACAAATAAATTATAGTTAGCCACCAGTTTCTCGTAATACCGCTTTCTCTACTTGGCGTCAAGGTTGATGTGGGACCACAAAGATATGTTGCAATTGCAGCAATTGCCAGTGGGCCTTTCTGGAGTCCTCAAAAACAAAAACAAAACACAGGTTACTTGTGTGTGAGGGACATGCTCTGGTCTGAGCTTAGTTTTCTCAGAGTGTTCCTCTCTGTAGCATCGAGGAGAAAAGAGAAAGTGCTTTGTGTGTGTGTGTGTCTTTCATGGAGGTGGCAGTCGATCCTGTATGTCTGGGCATCCTCTCAGATTGTCTGACAGATAATCCATCACACAGTCTGACAGGAAGAGGTCTCAGTCAACTCTCTATCTCCCTGTGCCGCTTGCCCATGGCCTATGAAGGACAGTCACTGCTCGCAAGTCTCTCATGGGATGACGTACGCTGGAGTTTCATTAGAAGACTGAAGGTGGATGATTTGAGAAGTTTAGGTGTGTATGTGTGTGTGTGTGTGTGTCAACCTGCAGATGAAGAGCAAGACAGACAATAGACTCGAAGAAAGAGAAACTATAACAAAACATCAAATATGCTGTAAAAAGATTATGTAAGACATCACATTAGCAATAATGATTTGTAGTAAACTTTAAACTATTTTTATATCTTATCCAAATGAATGTATCAAACGTGATAAATAGTAAGATTTGTCCTTGGTAATTCTTGGTATTATTTTATATGTGCCTTGAAACTTGAATAAAAAGTTTAAAAAAAATGTAAATATCAGAAATAATGAAAACACTGAAAGATAGTATTAGGTTTTTGGTTTTCCACCCTAGACACCATTTAATATTTGAATATGATTTCTTTGCTCATCTATTCATTCTTGACACTGTAAACCAGAATCTAATTCTTCAGATCAGTTTTTGCAGTGATGTCTAAGTGTTAAACCTGTGAGTGTGTGCAGATTAAAAGTTTCAGAGTTGGGAGTTGCCTTTTATTCCACCATAAAGTTACAAAATAAAAGAAGTTGTTACATTTTCATTTTCAGACGCTCTTTTTGGTTTACTTTTGTCTAGCTAGCACACGGCTTGACCTATCAGATCACTTGACAACTCTTGAAACACGTATTCATGTAACTGATCTGAATCTGTGAAACCAAACATGAGACACTGAGCTAAAAAATGATTTTAAATAGATTTCTAACCATCATGCATTTAGTATATGTATCCTAGAGTCAAGTTTATTTAGTTACTGTACAAATGGCTGCTGATGTTACATTTATTCTTCCTTACTTTCCACCTGCTTCTACCTTTTGTCCCCAGGATACTCTACTTTATATTCAGTAAAGACACTAAAAAATAATGTTGAAATATGATTTTTTTTTAATGTTTGAAATTATATACACAGTTATCCAACGTACCCTGTCCATATACATCCATGATTATACAAAAAGGTTTTTTTTTCTCTTTAAACAGATAAACTGGTGAAATTATTGCCAGGACTGAAAGAGTTGGCAAGATAGTTTCCAAAGCCTTTACACACTGTACATCATAGAGCGAAGTAGCACTTTACAAATAAGACATGATGTACAAAATTCACAGCCCATTAAGAGTGGGGTACTTCACTTCATGTGAGACACAGATAAGGCATTGGATAGATGGATGGATGGATTTAAATGCCGACAATGAAGTCAGTCAGAAATCAGATTTCACATCAACTGCTGGTTGTGTTGCTGCTTTCCACTTTAACTAAACCATTGCAGTAAATGATTTCAAGATGAAACACATGAGCTGTCTTTAAGTCACCTCTAAAGTACTGGAAGCCAAGGCCTGAGGTGAAAGATAGAAAATGCTGCACTTAATGAATACAGACAATAATTCATACAAATGCCACAATATGCAGGGAGAAAGCCACATGTTCTGGTTTGGGAAATGGAATGAACAAAGTATGAAGTGACCAAAGTCACTGGAGCAGTATTATATTATCATGAATATGTTGACTTTCATAATGCGAAAGAGAGCTTCAGAAGTTACAGAGTGATTAATCCTAATTAATATGCATTTAATAGATAGAAACTGGATTAAAAGATGTTAAAAAGGGGAGAACACTAAGGTGATACACCACCCCAAAACCTATGATATGAACGGAAAGTTGGCAACGAAATTTTTTGTAAGTTAGTGTTCAAACAAACAAGTACAGGACTATTAGAGCAAAGCCTTGTAATCCTGGAGGTCTGAATGTGTGAGAAAAGGCTGATGGTGATGATCTGAGGCTGCTATGAGTAGAGTGTAGTGGGGCTACACTGAGAATTGTTTGAAGATGAGGGTGGATGAGGGTTTTCCTATTTCTTGATGGCGGCCACTGCTTTCTTGGCAGCGTCGTCCAGGTTGTCTGCTGCTGTGATGGGCAGGCCGCTCTCGTTCAGAATCCTCTTAGCCTCTTGGACGTTGGTCCCTGATAGAAACAGGAAAACGCTGTTACAACAGACAAAGAAAAAAAAAGAAAAAAACGACAATAACTGGCCTAACAAGTTTGCACCTGATCTGCCATCTGCGCTGATGTAAAAAACCACGCTTTGTGAAAGGCTTCCTTTAGAGGAATCCAATCCACATCAATGACAGATGGATGGAGTTTATGGGTGAGCGGTGGCAAATTCAACTGCTGATCTGTAAGCAGCTTGGTCTGTCAACAACATCAGTGAGGCAAAAGGACAATTTGTGTGTGTGTGTGTGTGTGTGTGGTCCCCTGGCTGCAGCGAGGTCAGGGGTAGCAGGTGCTGGGTGATTCGGTGGCGCCCATGCCCTAGTAGAGCAGCAACCAAGCAGAGAGAGAAGAGACACCTGCAGACACTCTTCACAACCCTGAGGCTCTACACATTGAACTGGCTGCCTCCCAGCGCTGCACACAGCGCAGCCAAACACAAACCTGACAGGCCTGTCACAACACAGGGCAGGGGGCGCTGCAGTGGACGGAAGGACACGCAGAGGGAGAGGTTGGTGGTGGAAAGAGGGAGGGACACAAAGGGCAAAAGAGCAAAAAGGTCAAATGAAGCAGAAATGGCCCTTGCTGCGAAAACAACAAAAGCCAGCTGTTTATGTGGCATTTACTGATTGTACACAAGATGACATGATGGCAAAGAAAAGGCCATTTGCAGATCTGTCTGATCTGGTATCAGCAACTCTCTCCTCTGTCTAGCATGAGATATTTTACTCACCATTGACCGTTGTGCCATTATACCCCAGTAAAAACGTATTGTGTAACCTAATTATTTCGAAACTCCACGAAATAAGTACACATTTTGTATTTTGAAAAGTATAATCTAGTTAGCATTTATTTCCAGATGAAAAACATTTCTCCTTTACACATTGTCACATGTTATGCCATTTATGTGTATTGTGTAGTTGTCAATGTGCGACATTACAATAACTGCCACTTGTGTGCAATGGTGTCTTTCTGCATTCATTCTCGCCAAGTCTGTGATGTTAGATGAATAGGTGTGTGTGTGTGTGTGTGTGTGTGTGTGTGTGTGTGCGTGCTTACAGGTTGACCTTAGCTCTCGTGGCTGGCGTGTAATTAAGACTGCATGATATGTGAATTCTCCGGAGGCTTGGCCACCCTGATCAATAGACCTTTCATGAGGAATTCTATTACCAGTGCCACTTAACGCCTAATATTTCATCTCTTTTGTCCAGCCAGATAATAAGTCATTGCAAACACATTTCTGCAGGCTCACACTCCAAACAATCAATTCTGCGATGTAATTAATTAGAATAAGTGCAGGAAGAGACTTTGCTCTGGCACTGAAACAAGGGATAGGGTGTCCTTAGGCATTTTATCATCAAATAGCAGAGAATATTCTCCCTCTTTGTTTCTATAGTCATAATGCTGTCGCTCATAGTGTGTGTGTGTGTGTGTGTGTGTGTGTGTGTACACTGTACACTTTATGTTCAATATGCTGACCTGTGAACTTGATTTGGATTGAAGGATCTGTATTATCATACTGCCAGGCCTATTTGTCAGATGATTAAAACAAAGTTGCAGCACAACAAACTTGAAACAACAGGAGATAAAACTGTGGGAGAAGCAGCTATATGTATCCCCAGCAAATACATAATGTAAGAGGTATTCTGAAAAGACAGATATCCATATGGAAAGTATATAGCACTGAAATAAAGTAAACAACACATTTATGTTTGCTATTTTTTCACCTCATAAATATTCAGAAGCATCAATAGTGTGTGTGCGGTATTGTTTAGTCACAGCTGTATCTGTGGTACCTGTGATATCTGTGCAATGTGTGAGGAGGTATTCACACATATCTGTGGAAGTGAGAAAGAACATGCATACATTCCTGTATGTCGGTTTTTCTGCATACGTATGCGCGAGCTGACTGCAGTTCCACCGTGAGCAGTAGGGAGCACTAATAGCTCACAGCAGCAGAGGCGAGGACAGGGCCCAGCTGGATACAACACCACTATGTGTGTGTGTGTGTGTGTCTGTGGGTGTGTGTGCGTGCGCGCACAGTATGCTACAGTACATGAATGTGTGTATTCACCTGCAGCCACTAGGTGCTGCCAGAGACCTACTCACAGCCTGGACAGGCACATGCAGTGTGGTGTATTCATACACACGTGTAAAAGCACATGGACCACGAAGGACTTTAAATTAAAAAAGAAATTTCATCTTAACATACTGCGTTTCTATTTGCTTTACTACGTTTTAGTCACGGCTTGATGTTATGAAATTAATGTTCAATATATCCAGGGTCTGATGGGGTTATTCATCATAAACAATGACTTGCTAATTACAGCAAAAGCAGTTCAGCAAAACTCAGTTGCTGGTCTGAACTTTGTTTTCCAACAAGCAAAAATCTGATGGAAATCTAATTGAATACAAATTTCACAAAACTTCATCACAAATTCACAACATCACTGCTTACTTTACCAACTTACTGCTGAACGATGTATCAACTCGCTAACTGCTCAGCTATGAGGCTTTAAACACACTGTTCAAGCCAAAACAACAAAAGACCAGTATTTTGCAATGTGATATATTGCCACTTCACAACACATTTCTGTTGGGTCTCTGCTCTAATTATCAAGCTTACTTGTGACTATTGTGAAAATGTCACTTTAATGTGTGAGTCAATTACAGGCCACCATATTTCAACGGGATAATAAGGCTTGGGGCCATGCCAAAGACTTGTGCCGGAGGAGTTCTGTTGATGCAGGATCTACTAAAATTATGACTAATTACTGTCTTAACAAGCTGAGTTTCGTGAAGCTTAGATCTGATGAGAGGACACTGCCAGGAAATTTTTATTTTGTAATCCCAATAATTAAGGCAAATTTAAGAAATCCCAGCAACATGTGGGAGAAATTTCCAAATCAATACACCGTTTGTGATTCGGTCCAATTGTTGCATTTTGTGTCATGGTAATTTACTTCATCGCAGGTAATGAAACTATATTTTTATGCTAATGGGCTTACTCTAATGGCATTATTGACAGTTTTTATTTGATCTTAATGTTGAGTTGTTCAATAAAGACTTATAGACTTATTTTCCTTTGCTTACAATGTTTCCCCAATACCGCAATTCTACCACAAAAAGAGAACATAAAACAAACTATTGAAATTTTGGAGAAAACCTGCAAGCATCTTTGGCCACAATATCCACATAAAAACAGTGAAATCCTGGAGGGACTGATTACTGAGTCAGTTTGCTGTCTTTATGACTCTTCGGCGTTACTTATAATATTAGTTATGCCTTTGTTGTATTCAAGTGTCCCAGTAATCCATGACAGTGTGATTGTTGAGCCAGCATGCACAATAGACCTTCTTCACAGCAGGCATGTCAACATGTCATACCAGGAAATGCAGGGGTGTAATTAATAACATGAATCACGGCTGTATTCTGTTTATGTGTGAAGGTCTTAGGTCCCTCATACCGTGCATGCTGGCTCACTGACTTTGCTTACTGGGACACCTAAATGGAACAGAGCCATTGTTACAGTAGTAACACCTGTGCTTTTCCTGCTATGAAAAATGTCTATACCAGAACCCTGAAACCAAAACAGCTAAATGGGATTAACCTAGAGAGAGTGAGATTATCCTAATATTTTAGTTACTGACAGACACCAAACTAATTTGACGAACTTTAATAAGTAGATAATTTAATGGGCAGCGGTTACATAGATGAAACAAACACTTCACACAGTAATACTAAATATTCAAGACACTACACATCAGGTTACAGTATTTCTGTCACACCTAACACAACAGAAAACACTGGCATCTCTGTGTATTGCCACGCCACGTAGTTTGAATTACTGATTTAAAAACATTTCCTTTCATCACCGAATGTCATCATATTTGTTCTGACGTTGATTGTTAATCCTCATAATAATCAGCACCAAACAGTGAGAGTTTTCTCTTCACAGCCAAAAATGGATGAGCCCTGCTCCTCCTCTCTTCATCCTATGTGTCAAACATCAAATGCTTCTCATCTGAACGCAGAGCGGGATACTTCTGAGCGGTGCCGATGCTTCTCCTTTGATGTGCTAGCCATTCATTAATCGGAGTTTTCATGTTTTCTTGTGTTGTCTAGACTGTTGTTTAATGCACCCTATAGCTAAGTGTATCACTTTGAAACCAGTATTTAACCCCTATAATAGCTACAGAAAGAAGTATTGGTCAGAATTGAGTGTCAAAACTAGTGTGTGTGTGTATTTATATTGTGTGCACATGTATATCTGTTTATATGTGTATGTATGCTGCAGCAGATGGCTGTATTTAAGCTATAATGACACTGTCAGGGCTGAAGGAGTCATCTCAACCTCACTAAATTAAACTTGTGCCTCTTTTTAATTAAATGGGGGAAAAAACATCTCCTTTTAAGGAAACAATAGCCTCCGCTGGTTGACAGACAGTTGTGGAACGCACAGTAAATCAATAGGCTGAGTTAAGCGAACGAGTCACCTTTTTCCCTGGACCCTGAGGGCTATTTAAGGGGAATTCTTCCACAGTGGCAGACAGCAGCTTCAGTGTAGTGTTTTCTATTTTCATACTGTGCCCAACGGGGGCAGTGCAGTACTTCCTCAGGTATTCTTACAATATCTTAAACATAAGAAACTTATAACAAACTTAATTTCTGCCCATCTATAGCATACATTTGCAACACATGAAAAAGGAGTGCCAATAAAGTGGTCAGTAAAGTGGTTCACTAACAGGGTGTTTTAGTTAGACACCATCAGCCCACAAAAACAACTAAAATGCAAAAGTATCAACTAATTCAACTCCATCAGCGTCTAGACCACATGCTCCTTCTTGGCCACATATGGGAATACACAACTCTCCACCAATGCAATCAACCCAGGACATTTAGAAGAGCCTTCCCAATTAAAAGTGTGCCAGTTAATCCATTCTGATCCTGTTGAAGAGCGCTGGGCCGTTCCCACTGCCCTGCAGTCAGCCTAGCAAGCTGAGCTGATTGATTCTGAACCAATCTTCTCCACAAGACTGCAGCCTAGGATGTAATGACCCACAGCTAAAGCTTGGATTAGGCCCGGGCCAGAAAACGTGGTTGGACCAACCACCAGCAGTGACCTATGAGTCAGATTGAATTACAGGGACTAGTATGAGAAATGAGTGGAGACTAATTAAGGGTGTGTTTTGATTGTCAATGCAGTCGCTTCTGCAGCGACAAAAATGTTTAGCTGTTTTTTAGTTTAATCTAGTAATCTTTAAAGTTGAATGCTTCATACACTATGAACATATGATGAGTAACTGTTAACTATAGCTGTTAAATAAACATAGTGCAGTACCCAAGCACCCCAAAAGTGGCAGTACCACTGCTACTCAGCCACATGGCAAATGTAAATTGAAATGTCCTGAACATTTAACTGTGTGTTTATTAGCAACATCAGAACAGATAGGTATTTATTATTTGAAATGGCACCGATGTTTCTTTGTTAACTTGTGTACAGTGGCATTTTTTTGGAATTTGGGTTTAAGCCACACATCTGTTCTTGTTGTAGCTTCACTTTAAGTTTTGGTGGAATTAGTTATTTGAGAGGAAATGCACTAATATTAGACACCTACCATGGTGACCACTATCAGCTTTAACATTACAACTGCACTATCTGCACACTCCACAAGAGTACCCCTGCACACAGTTGGATTCTTGAAACGGACACACCCTGACCTACAAACCATATTAGGAGAGCGTATAAGGACGTACAATATGTGATGCTGAAGGCTAGCATGCACAAACACACGCGCACACACACACACACACACGCTCTCTGCTCTGAACACACTACTCAGCAGGATCTTGACAATTAAGCTAACCACCAACTGGCCCCCGCGCCTGCGGGAGTCGCTGCTGCCATCCCACACACACAACTGAACAAGTTTCATTAGCATATACAGGTTGAAAGGTGAGCCAATCAGTGGTGTCTCTACTGTTGTTCTGGCTGCCGCTAATGATGGGCGCGGCAGAATGTGACAGAATGTGTGTGCATGAGAAACACTGCTGTTCTTACTGGGACACTGGGACACAATGAAGATGGATAAGCTCCAGAGACTAGAGCAGCAATAATATAATAGTTTCAAAGTTTAAAGCAAGGTGAGGAAGAGGTGCTTTAAATCCTCTCCAATTAATTGTCACATTAAAACTGTAAACTGACATATTTACAAATACATACAGTATAACTAGCTATATTATTGGTCATTATTAGTCTGTGTTTGCCTGTGTAGTACGCAACATTTGAGATAGATGGAGCTAGTAGCCATCTAGGTTGTGGATACTGGGCTAGCAGGCACGGTGCAGGAAGGTCACAGGAAAAATATAGCAAAAAGGTGTAGGAAAATTCATGTTGGAAGACACGGTGAATAACACATTAGCTTTTTGAAATTCAATTGGATTGACTGAATCACAATTAGCCTGCATGATGCCTACAGTGGTGTGACGGATGCTTGGTTACCTCAGCCTCAAAGTGTACAGCATGCTGGACAGCTTATCAAGATGAGTGACAACGGCTGGCAGTGTGAACATGGTTGCATATTGTAGCTTTACAGCCACTGTCATTATCCAACCATCATGAAACCCTCATTAAGGTCAAGTGCTTTCAATACAAGCTAGATAGAGATCAATGATCAGCCATTCTGAGGGGGGATGATGTGCAGTATATAATGTGCTAGTGGGAATGTTATCTGGGATCAGATTACTAAGAGGGTCAAACAGGCTAAACCTAGACCTGTGTGTGTGTGTATAGGTGTGTGTTTTTTCTCACCTTCAAGCCTGACAACCAGAGGCACCTTGAGCTCCAGCTCTCGACAGGCCTTGGTGATGCCATTGGCGATGATGGCGCAGTTAACGATCCCCCCGAAGATGTTAACCAGGATGGCCTCAACCTGAGATGAAAGAGACAGCGAAAGCTAATGGTTTGATTTTGCTTTAACACCAGTTGCCAAATCCAAGTGGTATTGTACAATGGATGCCATTACGATGGTTGAAGCACAAAACATGAAACCTCTGACAGAAACTTACACTTACACATGACGGATATAGCTGGTCAATCAACATGCTTCAGTATAACCATGAAAAACTTGACTGAAATCTCACTACCAAAGGAAAACATTAAGAGCAGCACTCAGAGGCTACATATTCTGAATCTATACAACACTGCCACAATGGAGCCAGAATAAAGTGATATAATGTTGAAGTTAAGAGTGCAGCAGTAAGTGAAAGAGGCAACACTAGTGCAAAAATAATAAAGCAATATTTCAAAAACTGTAGATGGCTGTGCCATGTATCATATTTAGCTCTTAAAAGTCTTTTACATACTTGCGTCGAATATCAATCTGACTGGCTCGCAGGGAAACAGAATGAACTAATGAACATCAAGTCGTTTGGTTATGACCTGGAAATTCATATTCACTTGCTACCATTTGAAAACTTGGGCCAAATTTTCCTAAGCAGTAACAAGAACACACCTGCAAGTTTTGCAACATGCTGACCAGCTGTACTTGCAAAGAGGCCGTGTTGCACTTCCTTTGCAAGCCAAAGATATCTTGGATATCGACTTTCTCACAAAATGAGCACGAAACTGATACCACTAAGTCGAGAAACAAGGCAGCAAGTGTGTGTGTGTGTGTGTGTGTGTGTGTGTGTGTGTGTGATTACACTAACAATCTAGCACTTGGTAATTACCCTGGCTAGTTCAGTAGAAAAGTAGACTGAGAACACACAGGATTAATCCTCCATGTTTGTTTATAATCACTGCTAATCTGTTAGCGCTGATTTGGATGAGCAGCTTGTGTGTGTGTGTGTATGTGTGTGTCTGTTGTGAATATGTATGTTTTCAGTGTGTGGTAATGATGTTTACAGGGAGAGAAGATCAAGGACTTGGATAGCTATCAGAGCGACAGCCATGGTATTGTCCTCTAAATTCGATCCAAATGAGCATCTCCTTATAAACAGCAGCGCCTGACAGAAGACCAGGAGAGAGTACCAAAGCAAACACACAGATGCAGGCAGGAGCATTAAGACTCAGATGTCATGCGAAGAACTTGAGCAAGCGGTTAGGTCAACACGGAGAATGGTTTCATGCTGATTAAGCATTTCATGCAGGGATGTGACCAGGAATGCAAAAAAAGCAGGCGAACAGCAGTTTCAACCTGCAAGTGAACTGGACTCAGAAGTTCAAATAAAGAAATAACAAGGAATACATTACATTCAAATAATGAATGGGATAGAGGCCAGTAATGGCAGCCAATTGTCTTCTACAGCAGGAGACACCAGAAAGGAAAAAAGGTGTTATCAAGTGATCATCTATTCTGTAGTCTGTTTTTCTTTTTGTTTTGCAATCAACCTAACTAAGGTTAGGGTTATTTCACCACTCGTTTAACTAACCTTTTAGTACTCTGTTGATTACTTTCTTGTGTTTATGGTGTTTCTTATGCACATATCTACTTCTAGTTGTTTCTTATTTTCTGACTAACGATTGATTGTCTTGACTCAGTAAGTCACTTTTGTTACAAGCGACAAAATGTAAATGTAAACTTATACAATAATATTCTGGTTCTCTTATTGTAAAGCAGCTATTATTCTACCTAGAACTGATGCTACACCATTAATGCTGACGGGACCCGAACGTGTTCACTGGCAAACCCGGCAGGAAGGAACGTGGGTGATCACAGCTTGCAGGTGTGTAGCCAGATGTAGTTTGCTGTGTCCAAACTTATGACTGGTACTGGTACACACACCTGTACAGCTCTACTACAGATCAATGCAGTAGAGAAAACTTTCACACACTGTATTATAAAACTATTATATTAGTGATGTAGTCTACTCAATGACCTGTGAGAGTGTACACATGTGAAGAGTGGCATACAGTGTGTCAGAACGGCACACAGAAATAAAGAAGTGTAAAATTATACTGACTTGTTAGAAATTGTGCATTGAGCTGTTCTTCTGACAGCCTGTAAGGTGTGATCCTCAGTCCACTGTATGTGTGTGCGTGTCTTGTGTATATTCTCTGCTGCCTTGGGGCACATGTGTTGAGCGTGTGTTTCCCTACTGCCCTGTGCAGTTGTAGCCTACAACAGGGCCACAGGGTCAACATTTCTGCTGCCTGCCACCATGAATTTATACAGTTCATTTGTTTTTAATGAAGAAGAGATATCTGGAGTGAAAATGATTGACTACATCTCTATGCTGTGTGTGCATTGTACAGCTTTTGATCTGAAAATAATGATGTGAAATGGATGCAGATTTAAACCAGGATCACATGGAGCAAATATTCTGACATGCAATAATTGGGGTTGAGGAATGAATGTAATATTCCTAAACCCCAACATCATGTCCAATACATTGTACACTGTCCAATACAGGACAATACATGATGTTTATCAATGATACGTATGGGCAGAAGAAGCTTCACATACTATATCACACCACACACACACAGACACACACACACACACACACACACACACACACACACACACACACACACACACACACACACACACACTATCTGCTCCCCACTGGGGGGCAGCAGAGATTTAGATGCCTTTTGCAGCCTCACGACAGAAGACTCTATTCTCCACCTATCTGCAGCCCATTTTTCAACTCTGTCTCTATTGGGAAGAACCATATTTCTTCCATTCATGCATCTCGTATTGACACCCATGTATATTAATGATACATAAGTCATGATTTATGTTGCTTGGCAAAGAAGTAAATGCCGTTTACAGAAATATAGATGTGGGGAGGACTGAATCACACTGTGTGCTTTCTTGTAATTTCTCTGGTTTTGGTTTCCGTGCAAGTATACAACCAAAGGATCACTATTTCCCTTGTATAAACTGACAACTGAAAGCACGCAGATGTTTGACATAAAGTACTTCTATCACACCTGCTTGGACAACTGGGAGTAAAGCTTACAGATCCAAAATCACACACAACCACCTCACTGTCATTTGTAGGGGGATGCTGTGGTTAAGTACTGTGTGACTAGGAAACACAGCCTTGGACTGAAAATATACAGGCACTATAGGTACGATTAAAGATGAAGAAAATGAGTGCTTATTCATCTTTATAATTGTGTTTTCTCCAAGATGTTTTCTCCTTCATTTCCAAATAGCACATTGCTTATTAGTTACAAAATATATTGCTTTCTCTTAGCCATGTGCTGGTCTGTATGGTTATAATGCAGCAATGATGAACTGGCTGGAAGCTAAAATTAGAGTCAATCTCCTTGATTTGACGCCCTCTCCAATCAAAAACTCCGCTCTGCTCCCTTCAGGTTCTCAGCGTCACAGAAATCCTACCTTAAGAAAGGTATGAAATAGCATTGCACACTGCAATCTGTCTAAAAATTTCCAACATCACACTCAGCAGCATTTTACCTCCTGTCACAGAACAAAGTACAGCCTCTTTCCTTAAAAGGCATTCATTTCAGGTGAGCTAACTTGGCAGCAGGGTGGATTTCTTTTGTCAGAGTTCAGCATAAAGGCATCAGGTATAATGTGCCATCTTGCTCTTTTTTCGGGGATCTTTGTGTATTCTTTCAGGCAATGTTACGGCATGAGCCGCCGCCTTCTACCTGGATGCCGGACAAATGATTCAAATTTAACAAAACAGGATCATTGCTTCCGGCATTCCAGTACACTGCCAAAGCTTTTTTGTGTCAAAGTCAAAAGGGGCTTCACAGGAGAAACAGGCTTTTCTGCCTGCTATTATACACCCCGCTGACTGCATTTAGGATAAGAAAGAAATGTAACCCAGACAATTTGACATGCTCACATAGTCCAATATTATATTCCTCTCTGTGTGTTGGTATGAAATGTGTGTTGGATCCATGTTAGACATATTATATGCATGTACACTGGAAGGTCTCATTATAAAACAATCAAGTTATACATCAATGGTCGTCTGTTTGGACTTGAAATATAATGACAATCCTGAAAAGCAAAATTACATATTCAAAAAAACACTTCATATTTCTTCCATAGACTAATAAATAGCTGACAAATATGATGTACTTTTCTCCTCCAAGTTTCAGCACAGTAGGAAGTAAAAGCATTGTACTCCTTCTCATTCTGTCGGGCTCCTTGTCACGAGTTGTGCAAGCATTACTGAATTATCACTCAAATACACATTTTCATGCCCATACCCCTGTTAAGCGCCGCTAATCTCTCTGCAGGAAAGAAAGAAAAGGGAAAGCATCTTGTTTTCCTTTGTTGCCGGCAAGCAGATAGGAGTAGAAAAAGGCAAGACTGGAGATGGGTGTGTGTCTCTCTGTGGCCTATTAAGGGCCATTGTTCTGTCTTATCTACTGCAGACAGCCCGTACTGTCACCGCCTGCTGTGGCAGGGGTTGTTTATTAATTTTTGATCTGCTGGGGGGCCCACGCTCTGCCCCGGGGCCACAGGTTAACATACACAACTTTCAAATCAAGGCAGACCTGCTCGCTATAATCACACATCTTGAATGACAAGAATGCTGTTGGTGAGGAATGATTATTGTGTTTCAAGTTAGATGGGAGTAAACTGCGTCATATGGTCAATGTGTTGTGTAGGATTCTTTTCAAACATCTTTTTTTTTTGTACTTGATGTCAATTTATAATATTGCATCCAAACTGAAAAGTTGGAGCTTAGTTAGTTTAGGTGATGGCACAGCCAAAATGAAGCAACTATATATCTGGGCTGATGACAAATGGATGGTATTATTAAACAGACATTTTCCCCCACACAAGTAAACACTTATTACCACCATAGAGAATTGTTGGTACATGTTTGAATATAAATGACAAATTGAAAAATAAAACCTCCTCTACAAAAATATGAAATATTGTGCCTTGTTACAAAAGATGAAAGTAAACATACGCTCCTGTAACAACAGAGCTTTCAGACTTCTTGGAATCACTGAGTTCCTTGAAATTGCTCTGTCACTGTGTGACTGTGCTTCTGATCACACTGGAATTGTGTGGATGAAAGGAAGAGCAAGATTTCATGTGTTCTTTTTCATACGTGTATCATCAAATGAGTAATCCAAGCCATGTAATAAAGATGTGTATATGGCAATCTTTTATGAAACGTTTACAACTTTGAGCATCAATCATGTCAAAGCGAGGAGCCATTTTGCCTGTGCAAATCTATTCTTAGAGATGATACAGAACAAGAAAGAGACAAAGACACAAAGACAGACTGAGGGAAAAGATGGTCTTGAAGGCAGAGTGAGGCGAAGTGAAACAGATGGAAGAAGAGAGATGGAGAAGAAAAGAGACAGAGAGAGGTGATGGGAAGTGGTGCGGTCCCTGGCTTCTATTGAAGGCTAGGATTGGCCCTGGCAAGGAGGGATAAGAGGGAAATAATTATCCAGCCTGCTGAAGCATGACAGCCCCTTCTTGGGACTGCAGAGAGACAGACTGAGCATTATGTCAAAGATTGGCCATGTCACAGAGACACCTCTTGACAGACAGTAGCATCTGAAGTTTCACTTGATGGTAAAAAACAGCTGGCTCCCTTCCTGATCGCTCTCTGTTGGAGACAAGGTTTCATCTAGAGGACATAAAGTAGTCATTTCTAAACTCAGGTCACCATCTATTTTGTTAGTTCCTGTTTGCATGTGTCAAGCCTGATTTCATGAAATATGTTTTTTTTCAAATGTTATTCTATAAACATCCACATTTGTTTTGGGGTAAGTTATCTCAAATCCCTTTTCAGAAAACTAATGGCATTGCTCACCTACATGTTTACTTTTACAAACAGAACCAAAAAAAAAAAAAAACCAAAAAAAAAAAAAAAAAAAATGCAGTCCTCATGTCCTGAAAGGTGAGCAATATCATTTTACAACTCAAACCCTGCTCTGCATCTGTCTGCGTCTTGTTCACATATATCCACATCCTTGAGTCTTCTCACATCTGCCCTGGCAGAGTATTTTATGAGCATTCAGCCACCTCCCACCTCCGGACCCCTCTTACTCCATTTTTTTTGCTGCAGGCCAAAGAATAGAATCTAATCAAGGCAGGAATGGCTTTGCTTGCAGCCAAAAGAGGGGTATACAGAAGGTATGGGTGGATAAGAAAAGGGGAAGGGAAATGAGGAAAGGTGAGGTCTGGAAGAAACCATGTGACAGGAGAATGGATCCTGGAGATGGCCATTACTGCCTTAAGGTTTGCCATCTCTTGTGAGTGGCACTGGGTTCATAGGCTGTGACAGCTGACTTGCAGCTGTGTGTAACCAACCATTCTGCCCTTTTACTGATATAGAAATAAGGCAGTGCTTTTTGCACTGCTCTTCAATCTGTCATTGTACAACGGGGTTCAGAACAAGTCAACGTTATTTTTGTATTGCTCGGTACCACATACAATGACACAATGGACTTTCCAGCCTTTAAAAACCAACAGTTACCGACCCATTTAAAGTTCTCTATGAAGGCAACCTCACCGGATGGGTGGAGGTGCAAAGGAAGCCGTTTGTGAGAAAATGGCAATTCCAAACAATGAAGAGAATTTTAACATGTTTTAGAAACAGAGAGCTTAGTGGTTAAGTCCAGTATAAGAAGTTTACGATTAAGAAGTCAGAGTGGGTTCAGTGAAATAAAAACAATTACAAAAGTCTATGAGTGTGAGGAGCTGTAATTTCTAAGGGTAAACATGTCACATTTGTTGGGCCAACAAAAGGGATTTTGGATCAGACTAAGTTGGATGGAGTTAGTTCCAGCCTCAGCCAGTTGGTGTTGACTGTCGGGAGATAAAATCATACAGCATGTGGTGCTTAATGATTGTAATCGTTTGCCTTCTGATCCAGTCACTGCCAGCCATCCCCATTACGGTTATTTTAAGCATGTTTGACAGGTGTGAGCGGCACAACTAAGACTAATTAAATAAAAATGGTTTAGAACACAAAAATAGTGTAGTTTGTTGTGGCTGAGTGAAATATATAATTAAAACCTAGTTGGTCCAAGTTTCAACTTATTTTACTTTCAATATTTGCTTTTTTCTTTCACTTTTTCTTAAAAATAAATCCTAAATGTTATTACATGGACCTTCATTTCTGCTTTTGGTGCAGTCACACACAAACTTGTGTTTGGTATTATTTTATTATGGTATATATTGTTTGTTATGTGTGACTTATGTGACTTAGTCTTTATAGCATACAAAAACCAAAAGTCTGTTCCTGCTTTTATGTAGAACAGTGTGGATCGCATTGCAATAGTCTGAGGAGAAAGCCTGTGAAAGACATGATACAACAACAACAACAACAACACCCTTTTCCATCTCATTCTAAAAGTATTTGAATAGATTGATATGTGGAGGCTGAAAAGGCCAAAATAAGGATCTTTTCAACAGACTCATTACTGCACACTCTAGTCATGCAGTGGCACGTCATACCGTAAGAATAAGCTCTTTAACTACAACCTCAACACAGGGAACAACTGTGCTGACTTGCAATTCTCCTTCCATCTACACCATGTCTTCTAACAAACTAACTGGCTCAATATGGGTGCAGGTGGCAATAAAGAAAGTGCCATTTTTATTTTTTTATTTTTTTTATGATTACAGTATTTTTGTTGATCCCGTGTAACTAATGACTTATATTGTTTTATTCCATTCCAATGTTTCTGTACTTATTTTCATCTATCAGATAGCACCCTCGCTGTTAGGTAACAGCAGGCGTTTATTGTGTAGTAAAATAGAAAACAGCCTCAGTGAACAGGTTAGACGAAGAGCTGCAGGTGACGGGCAATTTCTGCAGTTTGTGTGAACCAGCAACCACGTCATCAAGGTAAACAACACCTTTTACTGTTGCATCCTGCTGTAGGGAAACATCATGCTGTGAGTGCATCACAACCTCTGATTGTGGTTGCTCACCGGATGCTTGGCTCAGCATGGCTATTCTCAGCTGTTGGGAAAAATGCCAATATGATGTCACTTGTGAGTTTGAATGCTGAGGCAATCTGTGCTTTACAACAATGGATCATTATCTTGGTTGATTTATATTGACCATGAAATGATTTATTTGTACTAAGCCAGTGTTTAAATATACAGCTGTATTTTAGTGCATAAGTATTCCTCATACCAGAACAATACCATTCTCTATGGCTGACAACAAGTCTGACGTTTGAGTGGATTCATACCGTTCTACGTGCCATCAACAAATACCAAGATTTTTCCAGGTGGATTGTCATTCTTTCACCATCACCTTCATGCAGACGTTGTAGCTTTGCCCTTGTTCTTAGAGATAAGAAATCAAAAACTGTCACAGTATTCACCATTTGAATTTCTCAAACCATTCCTTATTTCTCCTCTTAATGCATCTGTCCAAACATCATATTTTTGATGTACTGTATATTTGTGTGGAGTCTTTAATCTCCCTCACCAAGCATCAAATGCCACACTGACACAAGAGTCACACAACTAATGAGACACGACGACACAACAATGAGTTCAAAAAAGGTGCAACCTCTGTGAAGACATTTCCTATAACATACTGTACAGACATCTAGTGATTGTTTTAATTATTGTGACTTGCATATTTATAGAGAGAATGTCTGAACCCCCTCCCTTTTCACCACTATGAAAGAACAAACTCTAAAGTTGACTATCGATTAGATTTTTGGTTGTTTTCAGTGGCTGCCAATTCATAATAAGTGTTAAAAACACGGTTTGGCAGGAATTAGTTACCCATGCCTGCTAGTTTGGTGTAACGACAACAACTAACCAATTTTCAAACCAGCACACAACTACTATATTTTTTCATATGGCAATTTTCAGATTTTGGCAAAATCTCATTTGAAACAAAATGTAGAGTGCGTTAGCATAATTAACATTTTTTTAAATACATACAACATTATTTAGACAGGTACAAAATAATAGCGAATTTCCAACTGTGATGCAGACTGAGGAGAAGAGGAAGACACCTCTGTGGAGAGTGGGAGGTTTGTCAGATGTCAGTGAGGGATGTAGAACTTGTCTCCTGCTGCTCACCTCAGGGTATCAGAATGTCCCTGTCCTGAACCCCCACACACACACTTACTGTACATGCACCAACAGAAACACTGTAAACCTATCAGCAGACACACACACACACCAACACACGTACACAAACCACTTTGCTCTGAACTGAACTCAACAATTGAAGCCTGTGTAGGGCAGGCATATTATTCATCCCCAGAGGGTGCCGTGTCACTGCTGACAGGCAGACATAAATATTCCTCAACCCCGTCACCACGGGTTAATGGCTGTCCATCAGGCAGCAATAAGACATACAGGTCCACATGAGCCTGGTGTAGACACTCGCAATATACACACTTTCATTGGAACAGCAAGGTCACTTAGGGAGATCGGGAAAAAACTAGGGAGGACACACGAGAAAGACGTGAATACTCCGCTTCGGCATGTTTACATGGGAATAGACACACAGGGTTATAAACAAAAACCCACCCACACGCCTGAAATCTGCATATAAATTTCCATTTGTGTGCACCCACGCATATTTGTGTAGATACTTCTTTTGCTAAGCCAGTTTGAAGCCAGTTTACCTTCAAAGTTGACTATAGTTCAATGTCTTGCTGTGCTCAATGTGCAATACTCTGCTCAGAGCAAGAATTATTTTATTAAACTGAAGAAATGCATAATAGTTGGGGAATGGCATACATAATCACCTCAGAGACTGGGTACAACAAACCAGCAGCTGAATATAAAAGAGCCAACATTTTCGGCTTTGTTCCTAATGCTGCACGGCCAATCAAAATTAATTTATTCTAATGTATGCACACAGAAGGTCAATTATCCAAATGATTCCAGTTCAGATTGCACCTGATCTTGGGAGCCAATGAGCCATCGAAAGGGCAGATGGGTGTGCTTTGCAAGGCAAATCGTTGCCCCAACCTCTTTTTGTCACCTCCCCAACATTTGCATGTCTAAATGTGCAGGCCATCCACTCACCTTTAGTGAAGTGCACGCCACTAATGGATAAACAACTTAGCATTCAACTTGCGTAGAGGAAGCCAGGCCACAGAGAAAGATATCATATAGGTGTAGCCATGGTTATAACAACAACTAATACAAAGAAAAGTAAAATCACAACCACCACCTGAGGCACATTTAACAATAACAGGATATGGTCTTTTCAAATAATATTAAGGTTGAACTTGTTTAAAACTTTTGATAAAATAAAAAAGAAAGAAATACAGTATATTGACTAAAGTTGTATTTTTTGTTTAAGGTAACTTTGGTCTACAGCCTGATTGTACTGTAATAATATCCAATCAAACTGCAAATTCACAGCGTTGACATGAAATAACTACTGAGTTATATCTTAAAAGCACACTAATGTTGACAAGTTGACAAGAAGGGCCAAGTGTAGTACAAGTACAAGCACAGTTTCTCCAGAGTAAGATATACTATAATAAATGGTATATCTGCAATTTTTACCTTAAAGCCCATAAAAAAAGTACAATATCTTTCTAAAATGTGAGATACATGTGAACATACAGTACCGAGGAGCCTCTTTCAAGCTTTAAAGAGAGAATGCAACGGCAGCCAATTAAGCAAAAACAAGCAGATGATAATGGTCTATTGTGACATTTCACAATGTCTTATGAGTCACATGTGCAAAGCAATGGCATATCTTGCATATTTGTTGGCCAAGAACAGAGAAAACTTGGTAGCGTAGATGCACTGGCATTGAGGTTAACCATTGATACTATTATAAAGACCACAAAGAGATGGAGCAATGAATGAATGCGAGGTTATCTTAATATGGCACTCTCAACCTTTGCGGCTCCCTGCAAACCTCTATATGCAGGACTCTTTTACAAGCCCTCTGATTTGTTTTTCATCATAATGAATGAATGAATGATTCATGGCAATCGTTTCAGTTATTGCAAGGCGATGACTGTTTTCTTGACAAAACTAAGCTCTGGTTAAATGAGTTAGCCAGAGAATAGTATAGTATAATAATAATAGTATTTCTCTCTGCACCAGCCTTGTCTCATTCCCTCAAATTCACCTCCTGTGGGTCCTGTGCGATCTGGGTAAGTGGGTGCTAAATTGCCAGAAACACCCAAAACCTGGCTGAAACAGATGGGCACAATCAGGGTTTAATTTTCAAAAACACAGACATGGATACATACACTGATTGTGCATGTTAGCACGCTTACCCAATACTTTCTTACTTTTCTCAGGAGGAGTTGTCACATGAAATTCGTCCATATCTTCAACCCTCATCAAATGGAGAAGTGGTCCGCTCTTATATGCAAATGAAAATAATTGTTAGTTGTCTTTCAGGGTTAAGGGGCACCAATGACTCTGAGGCTGACATTTTGCCCTGCAGACTTTTGATGGAGCTCTGGAAAACAGAGCAGCATATCAATTAGTCATTAAGGGTTTGCTCAGGTATTAGTGGGATCAGAGAAACTAATAAAAGCCTCAGGAGGAAAAGAAAGAGGCTGAGTAGATTCCAGATCGATGGAGGTCTCATCTTGGGGCTTGCTCTATGTAAGGAAGGGCATTTAAGATGGACAAATAATGTGACCTTTGAACTACAGGTGCAGGCTGAAGCTATTACCCTAATGAAGACCTTCAGTAATTTAACTCTTCCTGATTTCTTGTGAACGTTCGAGAGTTGTATGTGGGGGTGCTAACAAATGTAAAATCACAATTCAAGAAAATACTGCAAAAAGGTTGTAAACACTTTTATAGTAAATGTTTCATTACACACAACACACACACACACACACACACACACACACACACACACACACACACACACACACACACACACACACACACACACACACACACACACACACACACACACACACACACACACACACACACACACACACACACACACACACACACACACACACACACACACACACACACACACACACACACACACACACACACACACAAAATCAAAGCAGGGTTAGGGGGTCTCCAGTCCCAGATCTCATTCGTTCTGGCTCATGCGATAGTAAAACTCCACTTAATTCATTTTTTTCCCCAGTCCATAAACCCTATCTCTAGCACTTTCAAAATCACCAGCGTGTTCTCCACTCCTGCCTTCACTGAACCAGTGACTGAGGTGCCACACTCACCTCCCATCCCATCCCCACCTCTGCAGATACAGTCTTTCAGTTCCTTAAGAATAAACAGGAACACTCCCATCTTACCACTCTATCAACCCACTGTCCCATATAACAGTCAGCCGCTGATGCTTCAGACTAGCCTGTGTGTGTGTGTGTGTGCGCGCGTGTATGTGTGTGTGGCAGAAAGCGAATGGAAGTCTTCTCTGGCAAGATGAGCTCCAGTGATTACAGGCTGAGACAGTTTTCTAATTATTCTGTCAAACATCAATCCTGTGGGCTGATGCAGGCCGTCCAGTGGTCTGATGGACAATGTAATCACTGCTTGAAACCCCCCACACCCTCACCAATTTTACCGCTCCCTTCACCCCCCACCCCCCCTTCCTCACCCTCTGCACTCTCTCTCAGCTTCTTTTCTTTATCGCTCTTTTCAACACAACTCTTTCACTCACTCGCTCTCTGTCAGTGCTCTTCTTCTCATCTCTTTTCTCTAGACATTATTTCAGCCATTCCCAATGCTCGTTACTAGTAAAAAAAAAAGGCACTCTGGATCTAAAAAAGAATGCCATAGGGCTGTTAAGATTGATAGAGCCAGTTGCAAGAATAAGGATACCACCAATAACAGTAAAACAAATAATAAAAATCAATAATCATACTCTTAAAGAGCACTACCAGAGAAAGTTTATCTTGTGTGTTTGAGAAGACACATAAAGCATATCTGTTCAATATGAGTTCTCACAAGATTATATCACAACTAACTATTTTGAGACCGCAACTTCATTAGAGGCTCCAGATAAACACTTAACACCTACACTGTTGTTTTCAGATGGCTGTAAGGATTTTATCAACAGAACTGAAAGACTTTCATACAGTCATGAATGACAGATACACATGTAAATACATCTGCTTGTTTTCGATCTTCATACATATTCTGTATATAGGGAGTATGATTTCTCTATGGTCAGTGTATGTGGATACGTCTGTAAAACACACAAACTTGCCTGGTCATGACCTATACAGTAGTTCACCAACGCTGGGTTCACTCAGACAACCACAGTTTTTGTTCCCTCTTAATTAAATCAAAGTGCATCAAAAGGGACAGTGAGCAGCAGACATTACAAAATAATCTAAAACAGCCATCAAAATGGAAACTTGAACTTCTTTAACAAGCGCATCTACGAGGATCCATTAAAGATCCATTAAAGCAAGAGAACATTTTTCTAGTGGACGCACTCGTCCACATCTTGATCTGCAGAAGTCTGAGGCAGCTATTTTATACCTTCATCCCGATGGCGTGCGTTACAGTGCTTAAAATAAATCTGAAGGTGTAAAAGGCCGCAGAGGTTGTTGTCCTGGCAACAAAACCTCTACAAAGCAAATTGTAGAAGTTGCATCACCAATAACCACACTAGTCTGGAAATGATTAAGGGACAATGAATGGCAGTGACATGATAAAAAATTATTTAAAAATATAGAGTAATCCTATTTTTGTTTGGCATCATTTTCAACCTGCAATTTTCTAGCATAAAATGTAACCTGTCAATTTTCATTATATTAACCAAGTGGGATTTTGCACATATGTAAATTGTGCCTGCCAATATCTACAATGATTCTACAAACTATTTCTGTGACATACTAGTCTAGTCTTCCTCCTTCCTTTGCAGTGCCTCTCAGTTTCTCCAGTGCAAATCTCTTGTCCATCTGTATCCTCCTCTGGCAGTAGCAGATATTGACCTGAGATAATAGTGTTGGAGAGCCGTGTTCTACATTGCCTCTGCCGCTTGGTGAACAAGGCAGACTCCTGCAGGAGCAGACAAACATGTCAGTCTGGACAGCGTATCAGGGACTGAACGAGAACATACGATCTGATACCAAATTTCTCCCACCAGCTGTCAATTATCAGGAATGTAGGGACAATAAAAAGTGGAAAACTGTGAGGCAGTATATAACGGCTGTCCTTGCATTTATATTTAAATGACTGCCGGATACAGACAGTTAATAAGGTGCACAGTGTTTGCTTTCAAATTCAAGATCATTTTCTTTCCTACATCTGTGTAATGTTAATGTATGCATGTTTCTGTGTATGCTGTGAGTGTTGCATTCATATACTACTTACTATTCTGACTCTGAGCAAATAAACGAAATGCAAAAGGTGATTCCTCTGGAGATATGATGCGCAGAACGTTTCATGTGCGCTTCTTTCTATTACGCTTGATAATAAAGAAGTGTGTGGATCAGACAAGAGGCTCGTATCAAATCAGGCTTGGAAAAGCCAATTACACTGACAATAATCTCTCGTTGTACTGCTGCTGGCATGTCCACCCATACAAAGCAACAAATACCTGAAACATGACCAGTAGTGGAGGAGAGGCACTGACGAGAGATGGGACATTTAAGCCATAGAATATTTCTATATGCCTTGCTCATGAGGCAACACATTTGGAAAAAAAACACAAGCCATGATTTAAGATTTGGGGTTAGCTGGCTGTGTTTCAATTATTATGCAATACTTTATTGATTTTTTGAGTGGATTGAAATATTAAAACACAGAACAAAAAACACACTACTTCTGGCCTTGAAAGTGTCATACTGAGGGTGTAATGGAGGCAGATAGCAAAGAACAGGTGGAGAGGAGGCAGTGTCTCAACCAATGACCATGTCCAAATCCAAGAGGACAACAACAACAGAGAAGGCAGGAGGCCTGTTGGATCTGACAGCTGGGTCTGACTAAAATCAGAAGGTTCATGTAAGTTGACATGAGCCTACGGCCCTGTTGGAACAAACACAAACTTTAGGAGCACAAGCATCCAAAGACAGGTTTTACAACTATCAAAGTGCACAAAACAAGCGCACCTCTACAATAGCGTCATGTCACACACACACACACACCAGTTATCAATGAACTGATTATCTGGTGGGTGGGTTGTTTGCTGTCAAGAGTCATTGGTCTTGAATAAAATGTGTCAGTTAGTGAATAAACAAACACCAATAAGCACTCCTGTTTCTGTCTTTACTAAAACAAAAAGATGTCCTGCTGCTAAAACCTGGGATGTTGTATAAATCAAAAATCTATGTTCTTGAGGAATTGATGGAACAACTATTGATAAAAGAGGAATGTTTCAATTGAACATAGACGGAGAAATTGAGAAAGAAACAAAGACAGGACTTGGAAGATGAAGTGACAAGTACTTTTGCAGATAGTTTGAGATGGCTGCGCACAAAAATCCCAACTTGACAAAAACAGAAAAGTTTAGCAATCTGAGGTCATATCTCACAGGTGCAGCCCCTAATGTTGTGTGATTACTACTGACCGAAGTCAATGATGATAATTTAATTACGGTTACAGAACAGGTTTGGCAGAAAGAATTTGGTTATTAATGCACATATGACCAAACTTCTAAATCCAGTGATATCAAGGATAACTATGAAATACAGATTCATAGTTTGGCTTCTGTGGGAGTCATTTCTGACATTTCAGCCCGTTTCTAATGAAACTCATACCTTACGAAATGACTGGAGTTTAGCAGACGAGTGGGAGGGAATGATGTCTGGAAGGTTGATGGGGAGGTGGATTGCTAACATGACCAAAAGCACAAAGGTGCACACAAGTTAGGAGCATAATAAGCAAACCCACAGTTCAAATGAAATGCGCAAAGAGAGATAAATTTGTTTCTTTTGTGAGAAATATGATCACATCTACATATATGTCTAAACAGCGCAAGATGCTTTTTTTGCATTTTGGAACCAGGCGTGTTGCCAAAGATTGTCGTAGGAATTCTTGTGAGAAATGTAATCAGCACTGCCTTTCAGTGATTCATACTCCAGTTAATGATGTGAGGGCCATTTTGACCACCTCCAGCTGAAGAGGAGTAGAAAAATACATTTTCAAGGCTTTGGCATGTTGTCTGTTTGAGGGCCATCATTTATAATCTGCCAATTAATTTACAGCAACATTTAACTGCTCTAACTGCAATTAAACTGCGTTTCAATGTTGCAGGCTTAACCTCGACAAGCGACTTCAAAAATATCACCCGCATTAATAGCCCTAGAGGACAGGAAAGGGCACAGTGTTTGTGGTGTCAGTGCATGGCTCAGAGAGCATGAATGTTCTCATCAACCTGGTGTTTGAATGGCCTCACATAATCCCCCCCAGCATGCGCACACATAAGCACCAGGGGAGCGTGAAATGAGGGAGGTCTAACAGTCACAATTGTGTTGCAGTGTCTCTCAGAACTGGACAGCGCTGTCTGTGATGGTGATACTCGCTTTGAACATAGACAGATGGAGGAAAGGACAACTGGAAGGGTGGCAACGGGTGGATGCTGGAGATTGCAGATGGTTTGGATGTAAGGAATCTTTATTTACAATGTTGAGAAGCAGTTTGTAAAGATAATATTGGCTAACAGCAGCATGCCACATTTAATATGAGGCATTACTGTGGGCTACTGATCCATGACTATGTTCAAACTGTGTGAAGTGTAAACACAGCAAAACAACCTCTCTCATGGTATATTTATAGCTAGAGAAAATTGTGGGTTAGTGATGCTGCCAAAACAATGATCTAAGTTAAATTTAATTTATTCCCTGGATACATGCAAATGGATACAGGGACCTGCCTGAGTGCAGCAATTTAAAAAAAACAACAACTTGGGAGTAAAGTTACATGGGAGAGAGAGTGAGTTGTTATTCTAAAAATTCTGCCTTCCAAAACTGTGTAACAGAGCATACATTTATATTTCCTCCATCAACAGGTGATGAGGAAGAATCATCAAGCAGCCCCTATAGAGGCATATGAGAATAAATTAAGCCCTTCCTTGCCATGTCCTTCTTTTTAGTGCTCGATTTAGCAAGGTCGTTCAATCACGAGCAGCTCCCCTCCTTGTGACATCTAAAGGCCCTATCTGATCGCTGGCTGGCTCCCTCTGGCCCCATGGTGTGAACCAGGTGCTGCGATGACAAAACGCTCCTGGCAGCAATAAGAGAACAGAGAGTGCAGAGCTCAATTAGCCGAAGCTCCAATCCCAGATCCTTTATTGATTTCCCACGGATGAGGAATGGCAGACTGGAGAAAGCTCAATCACATATGCCCATGAGACCTGTCCGTATGTCTGTGTGCGTGAGAATCAACAGGGGATGAATTGGAGCCAAGACAAGGTGGCGGGATGAGGTGAATACATTAGCAATCCATAGTCTTTATGCATACATGACAGTTAAATAATAGTATTGTCTAGTGATGGTGCAGCGGAAAATGACATCATTCTTTAAAAACATGCTGCGCTGTCCTAACCCAGATCAAATGGGAGAGGAGACAGACAAGGCATAAGTCCCCTGAAGGGTAAATCAATCTGACAAGTCATCAGCTCCATGGTGCATCTCTGGACAATTCCTTCACTTCCTCAAATTAACCTTCACAAGAGGAATAGGAGGTAGAATGTATGTAGTGTGACAACCCTATTTGTCCTCCTCTTATAGCTTGTGGGTGCAAAGTGTACTTTTTTTTACCCAAATTCATGATGTGCGCATACATATGTCATCTGCATTATGACAGTGTAGGGATGTGTTAGGACGGTGTATTTTCAGAGTTTGAGTTCAAGAGTTCGGTCAGCAGGGGGATTTGTGTGTACATGTCAGTGTATGAGAAAGACATGAGTGAGTGCCACTGTCACCTCCTCGCACATCTGCACAAGCTTAATAGCAGCCATGAAATTAGAATGATAAATTGATTTAAATGCATGCTAATAATTGTGTCCTTGTCTCACTTCATCCTTTCTCACCCTCTCTTTTTTAGACAAGTAGGTAGTTTGTTACAAAATCTAAATGTTGTTTAAGCATCATAACAATAAAATAAATACCCACCCATATTAGAAACACTTATTCACTAAGCCAGCTGGTGTCTGTCCTCTGTTTAAACCTGGTCAGGAGCAGCATTGACACAGTCAGATCAACTGCAAACGCAGATTTAACCTTCAATACTGCCTTGTTCTGAAAGGGAATCCGTTCTTTGTAATACTCTGGCGCAGCATAGTATTGTATATATATGCAGTCCATATGGCTAAAATACCTATAAAACTACATTCCAAAATCTTGTTATTTTTCTGCTATTCTGCAGACTGATATACAGACAAGTGATGACAGAAAAGCTGTTCTGAATGATCACGCTTATCCTATGATGAATCATTTCTATCCTGATTGGAGTGGTCTCTTCCAGGATAACAATGCTACCATCCATAGGGCATGAGGGGTCACTGAATAGTTTATTGAGTATGAAAATTATGTGAATCATAGGCTACTTCATCAAAACACCAAATTAAAGAATATCCTTTGGAAGAATAATGTTCATCCCTCCAGTACAGTTCAGAGACTTGTAGAATCAATGCCAAGGCACACTGAAAGTCTTCTGGTGCCATGTTATGGCCTAACCTTACTAAGACACTTTATGTTGTTTTTTCCTTTAATTTGTCAGCTGTCTGTATCACTGAACTATAAACTGTATAATGCACAGTGCAGTCAAATGTTTGAGTAAACCTACTCAATAATATGTCAATGATTCTGCTAATACAATGAAAATGAAAGCATATTCCAATATACGAAACTGTCAAAGCAATAGGCTTTAAACAGCATCACTCAGCCACTTGTATTAACTGCTGCTCTGTTTAAACGTAGAAAACTTGACATTTCCAGCTCTTGTGGAGCCATTTCCAGAGATGTGGACGCTGGTTGGTTGATTTAATTAACTTCTTCTCAGTTTGAACTGTCCTTCACATTCTGTGTGTTTGTTATCTTGCAATGGTACTGAAAAGTTCAGCTGGCTATAAACCTGATAGAATGGCATGCTCATGAAGCACACCATCGTAGAATTTTTTATTTGAAACGGCCATGAATGTGATAAAGATCTTATACTTCATCACCACGAAATCGAACTAAATGTTGTTGTGATGATTTTTTTAATCTAGATTAATCTCACTGAAATCTTGAAATTAATCTAGATTAAAATATATTAATCTAGATTAAAATGGCTCGTTCAGAATGCGAAATACCCAAGTACTGACCAAAAGTAAGTCTTTGAGAACGGGTTTCTTAAGCCAGGGGATGCATTAGAACAGGAGCCAAAATGCATCAGTTTGCAAAACGCATTACTGACTAAGGGATGCTTTGCGTTCAGGTGGTATTTGAGACTGGAAGAACTCCTACAGTAAACCAATTCTGCATTGCATAAGGTGCACACAACCTTAGTCTTGCCGATGCCACCAGCTTCTTAAAAATGAATTTTCCCTGAAGCAAGCCTTGCAGCTTCGTGGCTGCATCCATGATAGACTATCACGTTTGGTGTGGTAGTTCAGTAATTCACAGGTGCGTAGAGGTTCGAAAACCGAATTGCTCCCTACAGTGCAATTCGGCTATTTATACATCTGCGCTAAAATATCACGTTGAAAGTCATCAGTTTGCTTATTATAGGACCCAGCTCCAAACACAATTTTGAAAATAGATTAACGGCGGTATTTTTTATATCGCTCGATGAGAGTCTCAAATTATTGCAGCGCGTTAACGCCGTTAACGACCCCCCACTAATATGTATATATATAGTGTATATGAAAATTAACTTACTTAAGTTCGCTGTCCCTACAGGCTTGTACATATAATAGTCATGTTTTAAAAATATTACACATAATTATTTCAAATATATAATTGACTGTCAAAGTTGAACTAAAAGTTGTAGAAAGGGGTGAGAGCTATTGCGTCTGATCTGTCCATCTGATACTTGGGTTTTTGAGTTCTGCACTCTGCTCAGTCTAGCTGTGATCTTCACTTTGAATGCACAATGGAGTTTTTAAACAGTTTCCTTTAGTGGACAGCCTTAACATCTATACAACCCACCACCATCCTTACATACATTTCATCAGGCTCATGGTGAATACATTTCAAGGACTAACACAGGGTCAGTGCACTCTGGGTTTAGCCTGTAATACAAGCTTCCCACGTCGCTGCAGAGATTCTAAATTAAAACCGAAGCTGAAGAGGTCACATGACACACAAAAACCCAACTGTATATCTGTCACTAAAGCAGGATTTTAATGCACTGTAAGCAAATCTGCAGGAAAACCATTATATAAAAAGTAGAGCCTCACTCTCGTAATGGCAAACCAATACAATGACCTACACAGTGTATAACTGGGAAAAAAACAAAAAAACAAAATGCGTCACCCAGAGAGCCACTTCTCCCTTAAAGCACACAAACCCCCACACTGTCATCCAGTTGCAAGCAATGTTCACTCTTTCAGTGGCCTGGCCTCAATATGGCAGCCGGAGTGTGTTGGCTGGACTAAGTACTCGTCCCTTCATGGCCGGCCCCTATTTAGTACTCGTGTAATATTCTGTGTGCTGGGAATGAACTCCATTACTGTGGTAGCTTGTTTTCTCCTTTCTCTCCTTTTCTCAAAGGCTTTGCATTGCTTGTGTTTATAACACAGGGGACCAGCAGCTCCCACAGGCCCTCAGCTTTAGGCGAGAGGTGATTTCTTTCCTTCTAAAATAACACTACTGGGCTTTCACATCACAGGTGACTCTTGTGATTAAACATTGTTGGGATCCCTTGAGGACTGCATGTGTGTGTAAATGTGGGAGCTTTAACAAACGATACAAGCATGCAATGCTGTGTATGTATTTACACCTATTTTCGTTGCTGCGCAGTGAGTGAATGAAGTGTGCCATTTCCATCGCAGTCATGTCGCAACACCCAAAGGACACAGCTCTGTAAAATATGGCTCCTTCCTATGCAGCCTGAAGACAAGATGATGTACTTCTCTAGCTCACCTGACTTGGACTAGAGCTACTGCCTTTCTGTAACACTATACATGTTCAAGCACATTAGACATGGGCTCAGACATCTCCATATGAGGATGGGAAAGGCAATGCCTGGGCTCCTACAGGATTTAGCTAGCAGGCATGAAACTGAAAGGAGCTCCTCACATTGACTTTAACAGGATTTAGCTAGATGAAAGGCTACAGGGAAGAAAAGAAATATACAAAGAGGGAGAGAGGCCGAGGGAAAGAACAAGGAGAAATGGAAGGAAAGGAAGGAACCAGGCTGGTAGGACAACATACTGGGGCGCCACAATAAATGTCCGGGTATGCATCACCATGTAGGAAGTTGTTGAATAATGCCAATAAAGACTCACAGAAAACAGAGGGCAGTGTTGGAAAGGTAGTAATAGTGGTGTGCTCCCTGTAGAGGAGGAGATGGGGACAGGAGCAGGCAGTTCTTAGGAGTGTCACTGCAACAAGGAGGAAAGTGGTTAAAGGGGGACCACAGGTGAGTTAAATTAGAGTCACTGAGCTGGAAAGAAGGAAAATAGTACATCATTTTTTTGGTATGGGGGATGATGCACTGGGGGACATGAATAATTATCCCACATAAACAGCGAGGAGGTGAGCTTGCAGAGAGGAAAGACAAAATACACTCACACACGTGTTCCAAATTGAGATCACATACGTGCCAGGGGGAGCTGAAAATATGTTTTATGATCAACACCGTGATTATGCAACAACATTAACACATGCATATGAACACACCTCCATATTTGACTGGGAGGTGGGTTACCCAGCTGAACTAATGCTAATGTGCCAATCTGTCCCTCTTTCACCTCAGAGTGGAGCCTGAAACAACACAGCAGAATGTAACAAACAAGCCAGAAAAGTACACACACACACACACACACACACACACACACACACACACACACACACACACACACACACACACACACACACACACACACACACACACACACACACACACACACACACACACACACACACACACACACACACACACACACACACACACGTCAGTATGCACGCAGATTAGGGGTGTCACAATATGCAGGATTTCATGATCATCATATCATGACTATCATAGCTTGAAAAGGAATTTCCTAGTTATTATATGCTGGAATGTACTTTGTAAAAGGGACAAAAAGTTTATGCTGAAACAACACAGCAGAATGTAACAAACAAGCCAGAAAAGTACACACACACACACACACACACACACACACACACACACACACACACACACACACACACACACACACACACACACACACACACACACACACACACACACACACACACACACACACACACACACACACACACACACGTCAGTATGCACGCAGATTAGGGGTGTCACAATATGCAGGATTTCATGATCATCATATCATGACTATCATAGCTCGAAAAGGAATTTCCTAGTTATTATATGCTGGAATGTACTTTGTAAAAGGGACAAAAAGTTTATGTTGACTGTAAACTGAAATGCTTAACAATTGATCTTCAGTCACCATCATTCTACTCTGCAAGAAAATGAAGTTGAAACATGAAGCACTACGTACATATTACTGCATCTTATCACAATAATGATAATTACCTATTTAATATAGCTGTTGCTATTATATACTCACACACCAACAAAAAGGATGTGTTTTAGAAAAAATGTCATTATTTACTCTGGCCTATAAAAATTACAGAAAATAGCCATAAGCCTCGGGTACAAAATGGATGTCGAGTTGGACAAAACATCCATCTGCCACTTTCTTTACAGCAAAGGCACAAGGCAATAACAAGGTTATTTGGCTGTTGGTATTTGAGGCATTCTCCTGCTTTTTTATGCCTACAGGTGATGTGAGGGAAACCTTAATAAATTCAGCCAGTCTGTCAACAAACTGTTCTATACGTGGATATGAAGAAAGTGGAGCTATTAATCTAGAATGGAAAATAAATATGTCGGTGCCGGGGGCCTAAATTTAAACAATGCTTAATGGTCTGGTACACCCAGCTAAGCTACACAACATCTCACTTGGCTACACACTACCTATTAATTCTTTTTTTTTTCCCAATCTTTTCACTTTCTCCCAATCACTTTCACTTTTTTTCCTATGTTGTTTCCACTTCATATACAGTATAACCCAATTTAATCTGTTTTTTCTCCCTTTTTCTTTCAGAGAATAATAATGTTTCAGGTAATAGATGCTGTAAGGGTAGACACTAGAGAAGTAGCCCACAAAACAAAGAAGGCTTTATCATCTCAGGCCTGGTCTCTGCTATTCAGTGCGGCCAGGACACTCACATCACTTCCACTTCTCTCAGCACAATGAGCCTGAGATATCAAAGTGGAGACTGAGAGGGAGAGAGCGAAAAAGAGGGAAACAAAAGCGTAAAAGCGACTGAGGAAGAAAGATTTTGAAAAAGACAGACGCCAAAATACCTGTTTTTGTGAAAATATATGGGGTCATTACAGCGTGACATTTAATGCTGTACTGTCTGCCAGGCCTCATAATGCACCTCTGTCTTTTTCAAGCACATAAACCATTTTAATCCTTCCAGTCAAAAGTCACAGTGGTCTCTATAAAAAAAAAAGCAAATCTTCCTTTATGCCCAGAATATTAATAACCATCTGTACAGCAGCTATGGAACTCATTTTATGCAGTAAATAAGCACCCTTCTAACATATGCTGTGAAAACGTTTTTGTTGAAAAAAAAGTTGTTCTTAAAAAAACAAACTTGCTAATGCGTAATAACACAATAATGATGAGCAATACAAATAAACCAGTCCGACTGGGATTCCTTTGCAAACACAGCCTGGCATATTTGAAGGCTATAAGCGCTGATTACCTTGATATGTAAGGCAAACAGGGAAAACAGTGCTCTCACCATAACTTATTGACACATATGATTAATCATTCTTGCCATGTCACATTCATCTAGCCAAGGGCATCATGTCAATTTCTGCCCATATTTTTTTTTTAAGTTTGTGAGCGGTAATTTGTGAAAAAGAAAACCTAAAAAACAAACAAATGCAAATGTGCAGCTCTCTCGTTCTCATTGTGAAATGATTAACATTCCCTCCACAGATCAGAACAGGTTTCTAAGCTCCCCTGGTTGAAATGCTAATGGTGCTTCCAACCCAGTTTAATGTCAATCCTATTCTACTTTTTTCCCTGCTCGGGAGGAGCTCCCTGTCTCTATTTCCATACACAGCAGCAGGAGGGACAGGCAGCAGGCTTACTCCCCCATCTGGATCTGGGGAATCAACCCAAGACAGAAAGAGAAGGAGGAACAGGAGGAGGGTGGAGGAGGATCCTCTTGTCCAGGGGTGGGGGTGGGGGGGTGCAATGAAGGCAGACTTTAAAATCTCATTTTGTGTCTACTGAATTCAGCCTAATTTAAAAAGGGTTCAATATCAACAAATGATGGCATACCAGGAGAAAGTGATGCATCTTTGTAGCTTTCTCTCTCCCGTATTGATCGCATTTCTGTTTTATCCACCGCATTCATTTTCATTTTCTTATACAGACCATTGGGTTGAATTCACGTGAGGCCAAATAAAATCTACACACAGTGGAATTTTGAATGAGGTAATGCATCACCTGCTGAGGTGCTTTGGTTGGGGCTTCTAATATTCATCTTTAAAAGGTGTTCAGCACTGGTCTGTCCACTACTGTGTGGTAAATATGCAGAGTGTTTGAAAATGCTAAAATACACATGAAAAACTGTACTAATGAGTACTAGGTTTAGACACAATTGTCTAAACCTAGTATCTATCTATCTAGTATGTATCAAACTAAATATGAAAAGCAGACATGTAAAAGTCAGGCTGTTTGTTCAAATGTCTGAAAAACCTAGAGAAAGTCTGAGTGCAGTGAGATGCCTCCCTCAATACCTGCTTCTCAGGTATATTTGCTGTAGTGAACCTGCACTTAAACCCAAACGTGTCTGGTAGATGCTTCACTAGTATTAGAAAGCTGTGTTTGAATTGGTCAATTTCCAGGTGTAAAGGTGTCCTCTGAAAGAAGTATAATACAGATTTTTGAAAAATAAGACATATCAGCAGGTGCAAATAAAGGTTAAAAAAAACGAGGGAAAGAAGACAGAATTGGTATGAAATGCTACTCTGTATTCCATTCAAACAAGTTTTGCCAGAGATGCTAACACAACTGGAGGCAACTGCAGATCAGTCCAGGGATGTGGAAGTGACAGCAGCAGTGGAATTAGCTTCATGATGACTGTCAACACACAATCAGCACTGCAGTATCATTACAAGGCTCACAGTGTTTAGTTTGGAGTTATTAGCTTTCTGAACACAGGGCTGAATCGCTCGTAAAACACCCCACGCTGCCACTCATCCTGAGCTGCAAGACGTTCAGAGGTGCACTTTGGTTAAATTTATATATGTGCATTCATTTTGAGTTGCATATTAACCTGTGTTTGTACTAATGCGTGTGTGCACACGTCTGTGAAAGCACATGTAATAAGGAGTCTTTAAAAGTCGAGTTTTATTGCAGAGTAAGTACACAGCAGCGATTTATCATGCCACAGCAAATGAAAATGATGGCATATAATCACACAGCCTCCCACAGTCTCTTTCTCTCAGTGAAACGTGGACATATGCCAAGGTCCCTAGTCTAATGAGCACCGTTGTCTCAGTGGCAAAGCCCATATAGACAGGGCTTTATGAATGTGCTGAGACAAGATACATGACTGCAATATCAAAGACAATTCAACAGGTGTTTTTTTTTTTTTTTCCTTTGAAGATCTTCTCTAAACTTAGGAACCTCTAAACGGAGAACTTATCAGACTAATTTACTAAATTGAAACAATCAACTTGTACAAAAAAAAAAAAAAAATATATAGACACTCACTTTTTCAACAGTTTGTTCCTACCTTAGGGTCAGCAGTGAGCAGCTTAAAGGCCTCATACACCTGTCTCTCTTGGACTCCTCCCCCAAGGTCCAGGAAGTTAGCCGGCTTTCCGCCATGCAGGTCAATGATGTCACATGTGGCCATAGCCAAACCGGCTCCATTCACTAAGGGAAACAAAACAAATACGTTTCAGCTAAATGATGAAATATGTAAAAAGGTATACTCCAAGGATAAGTAAAGAGCAGACACATATTTAACCATATGTACAATGCCTTTTCAGAATGAGACTCATGGTGTCAAGTATAATCATTTTTTTCAGTAAATGTGAATGATGCTAAAGATTAAAAGCAATCAATTGTGCAATTTATTAAATGTGTTCATTAAGTATAATGAAGCTAAATTTGGCTCTTTATGTCCAGGCTTAACAGAAAAGCATAAATGGCAGCCATGAGTTAATTAAAACAACATTACCAGCACTAAAGAAAAGATTAAATGTACACTCACAAAGGAACCCAGCAGTAAATTATTAACCAAAGCAGAGCAAATAGCTGAAAAAAATGTCACACTTAAAAAGTTAATCGGCTGGAAATCTTCTAATCAGGAACATTCAATGCTTCAAGATGAGCAACACAGAGAAAATGTGTTTGTAACTGGACTCTCGACTTCAGAGAAAAGAACACTGATTGAAAGAGCTTCTGCTACGTTTTGTTTGTGGCCTGTATCATTATTTAGCCAACTGCCAGTGCGGCTGCTCTGATGAGTTGTGCAGGAGCCAAGTGCACAAAACTGTCTTACCTCATTTGGTTTAGCCAAGCTAAACTTGTGTCCTGGCAAGCTCCCTGACCAATGACTCAATAAAAGGGAAATTTGCTTTAACAGCTGTCACTTTGGTGTCTTACAGAGCTCTCAAGGAAGCTACAGGGCCCTAAAAGCTGTTGTTACTTTAAGAGAGGTTGGGAGCTAGGGATGCAGGATGGGGTGTGTGTGTGTGTGTGTGTGTGTGTGTGTGTGTGTGTGGGGTGTGGCGGTGGTGGCATGAGTAGTGGTAACAGACATCTAATGTGTTTATGAGGCAGCGGGGTAAGAAGCGAGAGCACCTGTTAGTGCTCCTGTACACTGTAAAAGCTTTGATTTATGACAAGAGAGGGGGCCTTTAATGAGAATGCTAACAATCTGGCTCACTGGAGACTTTCTGGGCGGATTATAGCTAATTAGAACACATTGGTTACGGCAGCATTCCTTCTGGAGTCCTCAGAAATCTGCTTGTAACGGAGAGCACAGGCTGCCTTCACTTTGACCAAGTTTTAACTGTGTCCGAGCATTTCACTTATGTCACCTAAGAGACGCATTAAAGCCTTATGCCAGGATGGGTTCTCATATGGGAGAACTCATTTAATGATTGGTGTATGTGTGTGTCTGTGTGCATAAATGAGCAGGTTTTGTTCCCATACCAAAGCAGGCAATGTTTCCGTCTAGTCCAATATATTTGAGGTCCCACTTGGCTGCCTGCATCTCTGTGGGGTCAACCTCAGTCATGTCGTCCATTGCAAAAACGGCCTTCTGACGGAACTCGGCGTTGTCGTCAAAGTTGATTTTAGCATCAAAGCAAACCACTGGAGCAAAGACACGGTGGGATGGGGAGATGACAAAGACAGAGTTAGCCATAGAGGCAGCAAGAAAAAAAAAGCACCAACAGTGAGAAAGTGGAGGATAGCAAGCATGGGAAACGGAAGCAAAGGAGGACTTCACATATAAAAGCCAACTAATTATCATTTCTAAAACCTGAAATTAATTAACTGAAGGGTGTCCCTTCAGCCTACTGGCCTTAATTACTTTAGAGGTTGGCTCACTAAGGTGTTTTTGACTCTGCCTCTAAGGGAAAGACCATTATAGTGAATGGACATTTCCTTTACACTTCAAAGAGAGTGCATTTCAAAGAGACCTTGCTCGCTAAGCTACCTATAAAAGTAGGAGGCATAGAAATTAGTCAAAGGACTTAACACAAATATAGTTACTTATTTTACTTTAAGAAGTTAAATTCCAGCATATTATTCACAAGCAAAAATCTGTTTTAAATGTCTAATATAAACTAATAAACTAATCTAATAAACTGGGTGTTGAAAGAATTTGAGTTTTGAGTTTTAAGTAATAATTTCTATCACCAATGAGGTAACACAATGGTGACTGAGCAGAGTTAAAGCCTTGCATTTACAGTATTATGAGCATTACGAACTGGGTGTTGGTGGCAACATTCCCAGGAAACTCACAAGCGGTGCACAGTTAGTGACGTGTCTTCCATCACCAAGTAGCAGTTGGTCCGTCAAAGAGGGTATATACTGAGTTAATGCAACAGACTCTCTTTTGCCAACTGACTGACATCACACACTGCAACACTGTGTGAATATCTGTCAAGTGAGGTCTAAAAAACACATCACTTATAGGTGCTGCCAAAGAGAACGAAAAAGAGATTTTTGAAATTGTTACAGATCCCTGTACATAAATGCAGAATCCCCAGGCAACGGGACAAGATACTGGTACCAGAAGTGTTCTTCTTAGCTTTTTTTTTTTTAATTATCTGCATTCATATGATATATAGGATTTGATGAAATGTCGTTTTGCAGTCTCAAGTTGCTAATTGCAATGTAAACTAACACGTTCAAAGATTGCTTAAGTCTAGACTGAAGGAAAGACAATAAAACTAGACACTTCCAAATCCTGCGTGATACCACGTACCAAATTTTGACTAAACAAGATATACTGTAAACACTAAGCCATCAAAACATAATAATGAGTTTTAAATGTAAAATCATTTTTCATAAAAAAAGACAAAGTATGACTGTTTGCTGTCATAATAAACTGCACTTGCTCGTACTACTAAGATTAAAATCTTAATTTAAAAAAAAAACAAAAAACAAACTTAATGTCAATGTATCTAATGAATGGCACATCACAGGTTAACAAAGAACAGGTAATAGTGAGGATAGTTAAAGGGCGTAGGCTTTAGGAAGGAATAGACACATGGTACATGCAGCAGACCACACACTCCTGGGATAGGGGAGCAGACATACAGTGTCCTCCAGGTAAAGTAGCGCTACTTTGTTTTGACAAATCTATTATCACAGTCTATCTACCATCTTTAAACTACAAATTGTATACCCTTTGAGAAATGTTCTATTCTACTGAATACCTAATGGAAAATAGCTGTACGTGAAAATCGAACCAAACAATGAGTTTATTTTAATGTGAAGCTTGCCTGCAAAGCCTGCCTCAATCACAGTCACCTTCTTCCTGCTGGTGGAAAAAGAAACTCATCTTTCTCAGTTTAAATTTGCTGTTTGAAAGGAGTCATTTTATTCATTAATATTCATAAGAAATCATGAAACAACAAACATCTCTTGTCAATCTTTGATAAAACAGTACACTTTCAACAAGAACCTGTTTTTGAGGTGACTAAGTAACATCAAAGTGATGCATCTTCAGTGTGCTGTAATACTTCTAGATAGGACACATCACAGTCAATCTGTGTTCAGCACCACAGAGGAGACAATCATAATTATTTCTTTGGAAGAAAAACAAAGTTGAGTACAAGTTCAACAAAAACAGCATTGCAACAGCTACAATATGCTTCATGGCTATGTATAATGTTTCTCATCGGAATGATGAGCAAGGAACCTAACCTCCACTTGTGTGTCGTGCCAATTTATTGTGCTAAATGACAACAGGGGGGATGAAATTTAACCAATTGTTTTTGTCATCCACTTAAATCAGGGGGAAAGGAGACCACGTGGAAAGAGTACAGAAACTGGACTGAGACAGGCTTTGAGATGACAACTTTATCATATCTATGACAACTAGTGATCCAAATCTGTGCAAACTATTAGTGGACTCAAAATCAGCCTGGTATCAGCTAGAATTTGCAGCTTCACGCTGACAAAAAAAACACATACTGTATAGGTTAAGTGTTTCCAGCTGCTATTTCTAAAAAGTGGAACATTTCATATTTTTAAAGACCTTTTAATATTTAGGAAAAATCCTACTGGTAGGTTTCAGTTGACAGGCGACAAGAGAAAAGCCATTTGAGGGTTGTTTTTAATAGGGGACCACAGAGAGACTCTCACTTGCTGAGAAAGGCCAACTGCCAATTTAGAGCTTCATTAACCTTACATTAGTAATACTGTTTTACACAGCCTTTACAGCATAATAATGATGTGCTGAAGCTCTGGAATCTATATTTGAAGTATAAAGAGTTGACAGAATTATTTGTTGCTCCAATGCACAATAACTTTATACTGAATTTAATTATTTAAATTATAATGTTTAATTTCAGTGAATATGTAATACGCACTGTGCTGCTATCCGGACAGTGACCTCAGGATGATTTCCTAACCTTTTACCTTTTTTTATTTTTGTTTGTTATAATCCCAATGTGGATAGTTGACAACAATTTGTTGTTGTCAAATACACTATATGCATCTCTCCTAAATATCCCAGGTTAGTGTACATTATGTATTTTTATTCAGCACATAGTTAACAGAAATTACAAATATCTAAAATATATGACTCCAAAAAAAAACCTGTTAGACATAGAAAGGCAAGAAAACAGTGTGATTAATATTCTGATGGTGAAATAAATAAGTATATGGTACGCATATTCATTTAAGAATAGATGTTGAGCATGAAGCCGGCTGAATTTTTTTTTAAATCTACCGAAACTAAAATTTTACCAAATTTTGCTGCTAAGGGGTTCAACTAAATCCAAATAAAATTAAAATGAATTTGATGAAAATTAAATCTCAATTTAAGCTTAAGATATTTCATTGATGTTTAAGATACTATACAGGTAATATACAGTATTTATAATTGAATTTAAAAAACCTTTAAGGGCCTGTTGACACCCTACTTTGAGCTTAGCAGATGATTTTTGAGATATTCATACAGTATCCCAGATAGGATACTCACTTTTTAACGACCATAGAGTAAATGAGGGACGTGTCCGTACCTGCTGCTGTAATTTGTTCCTCATTACTAGTTGATGATAGACTGTACGCCTTTAGTTCATCATCATAGACCACTAGGAAACATCGACAAACATGCTATGAATATGGAAAGCTCTGCTCCCTAAAGCCATTTGGATTTTGATCCAGACAAAGTCATGCTGACAAGAAAATGACGTCAGTGTGTTGCAATTAAACTAAATACTCTTAAATGTATTCAGACCTGAGGAGATAGTATGCCTGTATCCCACAGTCCGTGAATAATGTGTGGCTGCATGTTCATGCTGAAATGATGAATACCTAAGTTTTAATTGAAGTATTACAGATGTTTAACATGATGTAATGAGAGAAAAAAACAGAAGGCCAAGTCAACACATATACACACAACACACACACACACACACCACACACACCACACACACACACACACAGAGAAAGATAGACATTTTTCATGATACAAGGTACCTTGTCCTTCAGGAGTCTCTCCAAGAGGATTGACTTCGACTTGAGTGGCGTCGACTTTCAGGAACAGATCATAGAGCCTTTTAATCTGATCTGCTGCCTGCGAGGTCCACAGAGGACAGTAATTACCTGATGGTTCGGATCTGAGCAGCCGGCCATGCCAAGGCCACTCAGCCTCCCACACAAGCTACATAAAACATGTCTGTTTTTGTTTTTCATAAATGTGTATGTCTTTGAGCTCAAAGGGCAAATTGTATTCACTTTTTTCAAAAGGTGTGAAAATAAATAAGGCATGCGTTATAACACAGGCACACACACACACACAACATTATACTGCAAATTTCAACAGATTCCACATGGCTGTAGTAGCCATACAAATGCATTGTTTTTTTTGTTGTTGCTTTTTTCCCTACAGGAATGCTATTTACACAGTACATGTATATTTATACACCATTGAATGTGAATGTGAACTGGAGAGTATCTGTGCGGTTATTAACTGGCCTCATTTTACTAGTTAATGCTGCATGAGCATGACTTGTAAACTCAGGGTGATGCAAGGTGAAGTAAAATGTTTGTTTTATTGTTCTCAAAAATCATAGATTGCTCATTGAGGTGAGTTGTGTTTCTTACTGAATGCTCCACTCACAAAATAAATGTGCAGCATGTTCCATCAAATAATGTACCATTAGCATGGCACAGTGTTGTGCATCACTGCCAGATACGACAATACACCTGTCATGTGAGTCTAGTGTAATGGGAATTCACGACTTGCCTCTGGAAAACTAATAATAGCCAAAGTTTGGTCCATATGTGAAAGGGGCATATATCTGTCTGTGTCTGTGTGTGTGTGTGTGTGTGTGTGTGTGTGTGTGTGTGTGTGTATGTGTGTGTGTATGTATGTGTGTGTGTGTGTGCGTGCCTCGTTGGTTTTTCTGCTCTTCTTTGCATTGTGACTTTTAAGCCTTCGGTGTGCCCGTTACCTGTGTCTGCAGAGGTCCTTTAAAACCCAAATTAGCTGCCATGCGAAGTGCCTGGTCATCTTGAACACCTTCAAATATATCTATGGCTTCCTATTAGGGTTGCCGTGAAAGTGGAACAGAGGGACAGAGAAACAAATGGTAAATGAGAGTGAGAGAGAATAGCTCAAACAATGGGCTAAAATTTGACATAAAGTGGATGTTCATTTTAAACTGTAGGCATCATAATTATGAAGTGGCAAATCCTAGTGACATGGAGAAAAGGGAGAGAGGGACTGAAACGATGGATTTATGATCATCAGACCCCTGTATCTTTGACTTTCAGATAAAAAAGAAGCTCTCTCATAACTCTTTTCAAACGGTATAAAAATGTGTGAATTTGTGAAAGAATTTCACAGTGTACGGTGGTGGAGAAAATATTGTATAGAATCATGCCTGCTAGTATGAACTGTATATATAATAATATATATATATATAATAATATATATTATATATATGTATATATGTACAATCTGCTCTAACATCTGCAGGCACGGCAAAAGACAAATAAAACAGGGAATACAGGCAAAAATCCCATCTGTAATGCTATAATTGTACATCTGTTTACAATGAAAATGACCTGTTTTGTATTTTGGGAGTTCAATCAATGCATGGAATCGAATTAACAGCAATATAAAACACAGAAGGCTTCTTCGTGTGTGTTTTTCTTCACATTAGACTCCAGTGTGTTGGATGCATCATGTTTAGTTGCTGTAGTCTAAATAGAGGCCAGACAATAAATTAAATTCAATTAGCAGAAAATACGAACAGAGAACAGCCTCCATCTGTGAGATCCTTTGAGCAATCTAGTTGCAACATGACTTCAGGCCAAATAAAACTTTTGACAAGTGACATCTTTAAGCAAGTAAGTTTATACTTTTTAAAGAGAACTGTGCCAGACAAGATCAGTCAAATCCATTAAACTGAAAAGAAAAAAAACTTTTGTATGTTTTGAGCTAGGTGAACTGGATAACTATTATTGTAATTATCAAAACATTAACTGTCTCTTACTGTAATGAGAAGTGTGAAACACAACTGATATACCTTAAAGATGAGTTCTGGGGTGTTGGCTGCCACCTCCTCAATATCCATTCCTCCCTGGGGGCTTCCCACCATGACAGGACCATTACAAGAGCGGTCCATCAGAATGGCAAAGTAGGTCTCTCTGCTAATGTCCAGGGCCTCAGCAACCATCACCTGAGCATGGCACAGCAGGAGAGAGGCTGATAGAAGAATGTGGCCGAAACAATCTTGACTTTGTGATAACATAAAGAATAAAAACTGTGGCCCTAATAAAAAATCCTATGGTATTTAGCAAACATTTGCCAACTTTGTATTTTTCCATTACAATGCATATGCAGAAGCTCCATACTATTCTACACAAGACTGAACACAATGGCAAATAAGCAGAGCCCACAGACTGGCAAAATCTATGAAGCATAGGTCTGAGAGAATCTCATACTGCGAGAGAGAGAAAGAGAGGAACTTTATACTTTGGATAGATAAGCAGAAATACGAAGCAAGCAAAAGGCTCATTTGGAAAAGAAAAAAAATGACAGTGGTGGTTAATGGGCTGCAGGATTTCTGGAAGAGGTGTTGGTTTGAACAAGCACAGCCCTGACGTTTTGCTTCCATCCTATCGTCCAGCAAATGAGGATAAATAGCCTTCTCTATGCTCCATGTTAACAGACCACTCTTTTTGTCTAAATGTTGTCCTTTCCAGTCACTTAAATGTCCTCCCAAGTTTCTTTTGTTTCACTTGTAGCCCACTTCCTTTAACCAAACTAAACATATTCTATAACCACTGTCTTGTTATTTCCTTTTCCCTGAAACCTGCTTTTGTTCTTTTTCTTCCACATGCACCTTTACACCCCTGTCATGTCTTTCCTTATCTTCACCCTTCATCCCTCTATCAGCACCCTGACAGCAAATCCATGTAGTAGAGGCAAGGGTGCCATGGTGTTCCCTTCTCTGCAGTGCTCTAAGGTTTCAAGGTTGATTCAAGCTCCATTGGCAGGTTGGTCATCTGACAGACCAGGTTCTGAATACACAGTTACTGTACTCAACTCTTCAGATCAGCCAATGGCTGTTCTTTCCTGGTCTGAGTTCTGTGCTACAGGCATCAGAGGATGCTCTTGTTAATTAGACGGCCAATTTGAGAGGTATCTTCCTGATCACATTAAATCCAAGTTTCGGCCACTTTATTTTGTTGTTGTTTTTACCTTTCCCTCTGCCTCTAAATTAAATGACAGGTGTGACGCTCATTTCATTCCACCTAGATTCTGCAGCAGGAGCAGGGGTTGGGGGGGATTGTAAGCATAAACAGAAAAGGGGAGAGTCAACGAAAGAGAGAGAGACCCACACACAAGCCACAGACTGAGAAGGCTTCATCACCTGGAAATGTCTGTATTGATAGTTGCTGCATGCAGCATGCAAGTAGAAAAAAAAATTATATTCTTGCTTGTTAGTGGTACACAAAAACAGTTGTTTACCAAACACTTTAAATTCACAGTGGACTTAGTTCAATTTATGCAATGAGCCATAACATAAGCCAGTGCAAAACCACAGTAAACAACAGTGGACAGCTACTATTTAAATCTAGCAAAAACTACAAAAACAGCCAGTCTGCCTTCACAGTCATTAATTTTTACAGAATTGCATTACTGGACTCAAAATGCCTTGAAATGAGGTCAGAAAAAAAGAAAACCAAGAAAGGCAGAGTATATCTTTCTTTCCTTCAGTCTGAACTGTGGCTCACCGTTTTCACTTTGACTCCATCTTTAGGTGTCTGCTTGGTAGTCAGGTTGAAACCCAGCATCTTATTGGCCAGCTCACCAACCACCACAGGGCTGGGGGAGAGAGGTTATAGGTTCAACTGTGTTGTTTTCAAAAATAATTAATAATAATAAATTAAATAAATTAAAAATTAAAATAAAAAATACATCCTGGAAAAACACACAAAGTGAATGAAAGCACATAAACTGACAGATGATTAAGTTTCTTTATCTCTCCAGAGATGTTCAGTTGAAGACAGATATGCCAGAGCACTTTATGGGCATTAATGAAACATATTCTTACAAAGCACAGCGTTTGGAGACACTTTGGTACATCTACACATTGTTGTGAATAAACCTCTACTTATTCTAATATAAAAGCAGCCTGCATGCTGGGGCTGCTTCTGTAAGCCTGCTCTGGTTTTGAAAGTGAATACAAATGAAGCCAGGAGTTGTACTCATCCTTTGATAGATGAGAGGAAGGTGAACTGTGTGCTCATGTTACTGTCTGGAGACAACAAACTTCAGCATATCTCACTTTGAAAAAGTTTCTGGCTATTCCAAACCCTGAAGTAGGCTGAAGATGATACACGTCTGGGACAACTGTCATAAATCACCTTTTTGCCTTAAAGGTGGCAGTAGGTACCTTTACTAAAAAGGTAGCACATAGTTTTGTAGATGGTTTAAAAACATGGTAGAAAGATATGCGAAGACTTCAGTGTAAGTCCTCATTGGACGAATACACCCATCACACTTTGTATTTTTGAGCTATAATAAAATAAACCACAGTGGCAGCACAAATCTTAATTAACCTGAGAGAGGAAAAATCAGTATGTGGGGCATAACACTTCTGATGTCCCTAAAATTCTCTTTTCAACATTAACTGATGGTAGTTGTATGAAAACGAAACACTGGAAGAAAGAAAAACTGTTTATTTGCAGAAGTAATCCTGGCTGTGTCTTTGTGCCTGGGGGGCATCTTCAGAGAGCTCTTTGAGCCTCTTCACTTTAAAACGGCGCTGTTGTCGGAGAACATAATATATTCATATTACGTTCCTACTTCACCACAGTGTGAAACGTGCATAGGGGCATGCTTACTCCTTAGTTAGGTGCACTCCACCTTTAAGGCCGCTGTCGAACACACCCTTGCCTCTGCCACCGGCCAGAATCTGAGCTTTCAGCACGATCTCTTTGGCATCTGGAAGACAGAGAGAGATGGATAAGGTAAGAGAGACAAAAGAAGGGAAAGACAGACAGAGAGGCAGAGCACTTAACATATAAACTCTACACCTTGAAGGCCCCCTTGAGTCTGCTGCTTATCTGTCCATCTGATTGAGGGAAGAATGGAAAGAGGAAAAGAGAGAGGCGAGTGTGATGTGTGAAATGATTAAAGGTTTATGTAGGAAGAAAAGAAAGTTCACTCTCTGGAATACAGCAACCATCCATAAGAAAATGTACCCTGGACTTCTAATTAAAATGTACTACAGGAATTACTCTTCCCATAGTGAGAATGGACTTGATTGATGGTGATTAAAATAACAAAAAAAACTTTTACATACCATATGCACATATACAGTTACACTGGTGTCTTTCCTTATTAATGACAACCACCAGTATCCTCAGAAAGGACTGCACAACAATTGGCAAAACTTCCCATGACCTTGCATCCCCTTTGCTGTCACTGCCACCTTGCAAGAACTCACACATCACCTCAGCTGTCCATTCAGCATCCCACAATCTCCCTATTCTAATGGAGTGAGGACATTTGATGAAAGATGGTTTCTGGCTAGGTTATTATTATCTAGGTGGGGGAGTTCAGCCATTGACAGGTGGCTGCCATCAGAGTGGGAAGTAGGTGGTAGGGAGAGTGGAAGGGAATGATCCGCCATGCAATAGCTAGAAAGATACCTTGACCTTGGGGGCTGAAGACAAACTCCTACTTTGCTAGCGTGAAAAGCAGAGCTTTACGGGCAGGGGTAGAGAGCGTCTAGGAGAAGCTGATGAACTGAGAGAGCCTAACAACTCTGGCTGCGCTTTCTGCTGCTGTAGTAAGAAAAGGACCCCGGGAAAATAGCCTCTGACAGGGTGGCAGGGATTAAACTAACACTGCATTAGTGAGGCCCGTTCTCTGTGGAGAGTTGGGAGCTGAGGGGTGAGAAATAGAGAATGAGACATTAAAGGTGTGCTCATATGCAAAAGGCTTTGAGAGGAGTCATAAATGAATAAATATGTTAATAAAAAACTGCTACTGTGCAAAATTAAAAAGAGTTCAAAGCAAGATGAAATAGAGTGTCCTGCGGGCGTGTACAGCAGAGAGGGGCGGCAGAGGGGAAATGACTTTTTCTTTAAAGAAGAATGAAAGGAACAAGTAAAAGAATAAAGACGTAGCCCAAGATGGGATTGCATTGTTGAAGGTGTGGAGAAAGGTGAGAGTATTGACACTTGATGAGGACCATAAAAAAGGAAGATATGATTTTAAAGTGAAGGTATATTAAATATATTAAAAGGCATGTAATGTGCCAGGGAAGGTAATGGGGTGAAAACGAGGCAGGTGTTCATTCCTGCTGCACTAGTAAATAGATAGCAAAGATAGCAAAACCTGCTTATTATGCGACACACAACGAGATATTATAGCGATATCAGCGATTATGAATAGTCCCCGAAGTAATGTGCTGATTATAAGAAGAAACTTTATAAAAATAAGAAAACAAAATGGAAGTAAAGTATAATGTGATCAAATGTAGGCATACTGCATCTCAAAGACTGTATGATTAAAATAACAACAAAAAAATTCTGACCAAAAAAAATAAAAAATCTCACTGGAATCATATCAAATTCTCTGGTTATGTTAAAACACACCCTCTTTTGAAATACATGGAGAGGATAACGATGTCCTTAAAGATCACTGTGAACATGTTGCATGGTAAAGAGCAGGGTGACCATTATCTGGTAGTATGACAGACATGAGATGGCCTCTAACACTCAGACAAAGGTTGGTTCCTAATGAGTTCAGAGTGGACGGGAAAGAAGAGTAGTATGTAAAATCAGAGACGAGTCATGCTTTTATGTTCAACCCAGACACTTAGATGAACAAGGGGAAAGGGCACGTGAAGTGTGAATCATCTGAATCAGTAAAAACACCAGCAGCGGAGGGTCAGAGCTTGAGGTGTTCATGTAGTAGACAATGCAATATTAAATCTCTAAACTAAGAGGTCACACTGATAAATGCTGACACAGATCGCATTCAGAATATGTTGTATCTGACAGCAATATTCTTTCCAAGACGCTTCCTTGAATGTATGTTTTCATTACTGCGATTACTGAGTATTGATGTGCTAGATACATAAAAAAAAAAATTTTTATTCGTGCAACCATGATGATTAGAAATACCTCTTGCAGAAAATGGTTTAGTTATTAGTTGAATGAAAAATGCTTTTTTTCCTGGGGGAGGGAGCCATCGTTGCATAATCAGTTCTCCACTTCCATTTGTATCATACATGGCCCACTATGAAGATGCAGAGAAAGATTTTTATCTCCATTATTTTTGATATCTTGGGGACACAGGGGAGGAGATTAACATTGCACAACATCTCCAATCACATCACTTGCAATTGGAGTAATGCGGTCATCATCCTCAGGCCTTACTCATTTTCCAGTAATGAGTGCAAATCAACTCCCAGTCTGCTTGCCAATGACAGCAACTGGCAAAGAGAATGTTACTTCAACAATCAGTGTCTCTTTCACCCTCTCTCACTCACTGCACTTTTAAAAGGGCTATTCTCCCACCCCCTCCTCCTTTTCCATGTAACCCATGGGTGGTCAGCAACGGAGTTAGCTTTGGCCTGATATTTAATTAAGCCTTCAGGGCTGTGCCATAAGGGCGATGCTGGATGGTGAGGGACAGATGTAGGCGGTGCGCCAATCCAGAGAGAGTAAGATGTGGCTACCATCTGCATGAATCGAGAAAAAGATCAGGGCATCCCTCCCCAGCTTGCATGTGTTGTGAAAGTAATGTGGCGGCTAAATGGAGAAGACTAATCAAGCTCTTGGGAGAGAGGAGAAAACAAACACAAGCATGCACAGCCACAATCAAACACAACAGAAAGTCTAAACCTCGCTATGGATAAATGTCATTAACACTAGAGGGAAAGGAAAAGAAATAATGAAAGACCCATGAACCTTCAGCATTTGTGCTCATCATGAAAGTACACCTCCAGGTTGTGATGCTAGTGTGCTGTGAAAAAATAATGGTCTGAAATGTCAGTCTACAAGACAATTAAAACAAATAATGCAGCTATAATTATTCTTCTCCCAGTATTTTTTGGAATTAGTTCCCAGCATCTGAAATATAATTATAATTCAGAGGCATTCCAGTACTATAAGTAGAAAGAACAATCTGTGCTTCCATCTAGTGGCACATGGCTTGTCTTTAAATAGCTTCAATTACATTGTCAACTGCATATTGATAGCTACAGGAAGCTATTGGAGCGTCTCTAGATTTTGACTCACTCAGCCACAGGGCTCTGTGACTCATTGATATTATGGAAAAATGAACTCATAAGTGTTTTAACATTAATGATTTAAAACAGAGCAATATAAGCTATAAGCTTTACTAACTGCATGAGCAGAAAAAAAGAATATGTGCCTATCACTAGTACAGCTATAGAAAAGGCATGTTAGGACAGTACTTCTGTACACATTGGCACAGGCAGGGCCAGTAAATGCAACAGGTCGTGTTGAATGTTTAGACCTCATATATGATGGTTTCATTTAAGCACAGCGTTAAAGCTGATATTATCTTGGACAAATTTACCTTTCCATAAAAATTTACCATTTCCAATTCTGCCAGGCTGCAAAAAGGTCAGACAGAAAATGGCTCTCCACTCATGCAGCGATGGCAGGTGAACCAAAAGGAAAGATAAAAAAAATCAAACCCACAGCTTTTCATCTACCCTGACATATAATGGCCTTGAAATTCTTAAAGCTATATATGTGTGCCTGTTCAGCTGAGGTTGAAAAGTCAACATTGATAAATCCTAACCATGGATTGCAAAGTTCTCTTGCTACTGGCATGTCTGCGAGACCAAATGATAGGACTTGTATAACAAGGAACAAACACAGATTTGGACAAAATAAAAGCCAAACATAACAACTATTTGACCTTGTTTGCAACAATATATCATTACCATCTCACTGTCTTGTCTGTTTAAGCCCACCGTGCCTGTATCTGTATCCGTCTCTCCCTCTAATGATGCCATCTCAGTGCTGCTCAGTGAAGGAGAATATCTGCGTCCCGGACCAACAGTGGCACCTCTGTATGACACCTCCTCCAATCACTACTTGCATGACAGCTGAGTGCTCATTAGAAGACAAGTCCACCTGGCTTTCAGACACAGACAGCACCTCTAATGACATCCAGCGATGGCCCCGGTCTCCTTTCAGTGACAGAGAGGTGTAGTTCAAACCCCTGGCTGAGAGTTTTTCATTGCCATACAACCAGAGGGGTGACAGTAATGATAATGGTGTTGTGGAATAATGGGTGCTAAATGACCACAAGGGTACCTGTATGGAATTATTTGTCTCAGAACGAAGACTCTACTAAGATATTTGCTTGTATCAAGCCACATCATGAGACAGTTAACTAGAACGATACCAACTCCGGGTTGCAGACGCGGCTCCAGAAAATTTCCATAAAAGTGGTTTAAATAAGTGACCAACGGTAAACACAAACATGAGCTGCTTGCTTCTCATTATTGACTGAATAGTTTTACATCAGCTCAGCATGAAAAATAGATACTATTATGAGAGAAACCACCAACAACTGTTGTTGCTGATGCACTAGTGGGCAAGAGGACTAGTGGCAAATGCAAACAAAGCGCACCTAACGGTTGGACCAACCTACAAGAAAAGTATAATGGTGTTTCTACATTTTACTCCACAAGTGTGACTTCCATTTCTGGATCTGACTAAACTCTCTACTCTAACCTACACCAACACTACTAGATAGCCTGTGTTCATGCAAAATACCCTGACAACAAATAATAGGCTGCATGCTTACTTCTAGTGGCACATTAGTATCATCCTAATACGATAGAAAGGATGTGTGAGAAATAATTCCATGTCTCACTCACGACATGAATAGGTTACAGTGCGTAATGAGGAGGTGGAAGCACTAAGCAGCTTACAGAAATCAGCTCTTTGAGAGACAGGCCGCTTTACCCTGCAAAGCCTATTTACAGCTGTTAAGACAATTTCAGATGCATGGCTTTTTCTTACCAAACAAGAGACCTATAAGCCATCTTATGTATGGCAGGTCCTTAGGCTAGAGTACTGGGAATATGTGTCCATGACTTAGCTCTCGTACTAGCTGTGTGCTTTACTGCATGTTTGCGGATTTCTCATATACAGTATGCAAATGTTTGCATTTATCATACAGCCTAAAATATGTTTCTGAATTAAACTTTTGTAGTGTCAGTGGGCCGCTTTACCCATGTCTAATACATCATGTGTAGGTGTGTATTATATTGGCAGGGAGTGGAGACAGGAGAACTGCAGACTAACATCTGTCTTCTTATGTGACACACCAACCCTCTGGAGGGACAAAATCTGTTCTGTCCATCAGCGGAAGCCCTGCTGGGAGTCGGGTGCTGAGGCAGAGATACCTGCAGCTCACCCTAGCTCTAGCCTCTGTGCACTCATTTAATTCCCTTACAATGTGAAGTGGCAAACGAGGACATTAAGGCACTGCTATAGTACCAAGCTTATTTTACAGAGGGATGGGATATAAATTGAGGGATGTTAGGCAATACATTCAAAGAACAAAGTGACCGACACAGTGAGAAGGATAGAGCAATAACAGACTGAAGCTAAAAGGTAAATGGGGGGGGGGGGGGGGGGGGACTGAGTGAATAAAATCGAGGGAGTGGGGAAGAGATAAAGGACAAGAGGGCTAAAAGGAAGAAAAAGGAATGGTCAGAGGGTAAAATGCTAAAGAAAGCTTGTTGAGAGCTATGTTGTTTTAACTTGACAATAGAAGTTAATAGCAATGTAAATAAACCTGAACCTATTTAAGTTATTAACGAAATACTTGTTTCATACTCTGGCCACATAAACAGCAGCATGGTTAATGGTAGTAATTTAAGTGAATTTCTTTTCCGAGTATACACGGACCAGTCTCATAAGTATATATACACAGTGTTTCCCCCAGGTTGACTGCTTTGGGGTGGCAGTGGGTGTGGGGGTTGTTTGGGGATTGGGGGGGGGGGGGGGGGGGGGGGGGGGGGTTCTGAGCAAAACTTGGAAGAGACTCAGCAGCCAGACATTTCTCCGTTTAGGAGGAGCTGAGATTGTCACTAAAATGAGAATAGCTGGTCCACCTTGAAGGTCAGTCCTTTTTAAGTGAGCCTGGTCAAATTTGGCTAATCCATTGTCGCTAACTTCAGAACCTCCGTCACTTTTCCAGCAGTTGGAGAAACAACAGACAAGATTTTTCTTTGTCTTGAGAAGTTACAGCATTTATTAACTGACACACCATAGCCTACGCTGTACATTTACTGCCAGACTGACAAGTTACTGCTAACCTTTTCTTCTGCTACACTCAAATTCACCATCAGTTTTCTGCCACTTGCTCTCTCACGTTCGCTCAACCACACACTCTGCGCAGTACCTTTCACGTAGATGTCTTTTGAAGAATGAGGAAAGGGAGGATTCTGGGATTTGATACACTAACAGATGACTCAATACAACTCCCCGATAACGTAGGGGCTACCATGCTCACAGTGTGCTAGTGAAATTCATTAGCAGCCAATTGATATTAATGATCATGTGAAATTTTAGCAGAGGCACTAAAAATTCAGTGAGTGAATGGGCGAAAAAGCCTCCTGACTTGAACCAGCCAAATCCAAATGCATGCCTTATTCACATGAAAGTTTGGATGATGATAGATCTATTGTCACACATGCTGCTTCAAACCAATTTCTTAAAAATCTATTTTTATTGCATTATTTTCACGTGCTCTAAAGATGATATGCAGGGCTTGGTGTTGATTAGTGTTTGACTGTAAACCTAAAACACAGACGCAGCATAACATGTGCAGGGAAACAGATGCCCCCAATTTCTCCTATGTGAACCTACACATTGGCAGCAGCACAACACGTGATGGTGTAGGTTGCCAACTGTGCAGCAACAGAAGATGGTACTCTTAAGATAATATCAAAAAAGAAATTGGCTGACAAGCCATTGTAGGAGAGATGGTTCTTCAGGAGAATATATCAAATGGAAATCAGTATTACACAAAATTCAGGGCAGTGCTCCAAGTTTACTTTATGTATTATATATCTTTAACATTATTAGTCCCCCATTGAGGAAATTTGGTTTGAAGCAAGGTGACATCAGACAGTCACAAATCAATTAAAAGCAACAAAGAAAAAAGTCACACATTGTTACACTTTAACTTCTTCTTCTCTGGTTCCAAGTACACTTCATCTTATTCTCTGACACTACAACTGGTGCTGTTGCAGGTAACCTTATTATAAATAGAGCTAGTAAACATTACTTGTCCACATAGTTGTATAACTTCATAATGTACATAAGAACATTTGGTTTTCATATTTTTTGTTAGCTTCTCCTGCCACAGTGACTCCGAAGCTCACCCATTTGAAATGGACATCATTAAACAGACCTTCTCTCTTGTCACATTTGCAATCACACTCATCACAATCATCAGTCGCTGATGGAAAGTACCGTGAGGGTTGGTGACAATACTACTGGATAAACCCCACGAGATTGAGGCTGCATATTCTTTTGAAGTTCAAGAACCAATTGTAAGATTAGTTGCCTCAATAGATGAGCAGCTGCCTTAGTGGCCTCGGTCCAGTAGTCCAACAAAGAGAGGACATGACTTGGGATCCAGCTAGTGTACATTAACACACAAACACACAAAGCTCTAAGAGGGTCGTCTTATTACGACTTTAGACAAAGACAGAAGTAAAAGGGCCGTGGTTCAGCCAACTCTACTCAGCACTAACTGCTACTGTCAGCGCTTTTCACCAGAGACTCTGCCTCATTTTCTGAAGGGGGAAGATGAAAGTGGTCTTAAAAGGCGCTTGAAGTGTTGAAGTGCACGAGGCGGCTCCAGTGGGGACACTGTGAGCAGGAAGGGAGGGGATGTGCAGTGAGGAGAGGTCTAGCCATGGCCTATGTTTTAACCATGTTTGACAGTAATATATTTGTCTGTCCCTAGTTGAAAAGGAAGCGGGCCCCATGTGTCCAGAAGGTTTTCAGCACTGCTATGAGTTTCTTTTTTTTTTCATTCCACAGACTATTCAAATGTTAGGTTTGTCAAAGCATTTTCTTAGTCATTTGTGAGACGGGATTGGTATCACACACAGAGAGCCAAACATAACATTTTATAAGACCAAGGCCTTATAACTTCTTAAAAAATCCAGCTAGGCAAAAAAATAAAACTGAAACAATGTGGATAAAGAGAAAAGGCAGCAGGGCAGAGCAATAGGGGAAAAAAAAAAATCATTGCATTCCTTCTTACAAATTCACTGCTCAATGACGCATTGAATAGCCTTAATAAAACATGCAAGTTAGGGCCAGTATTATCCAGATAATAGCTCTCACTGAGTAAGTGTTGGGACACAATGACACAAAGAGGAAGTGAAGTATGAGTGATGCTAATGTGCCACAGGCATATCACTACTCTCAACACCAACGACACAGCTTTAGTAGCCGCCTATAGCAACAGTAAAAGCTCCCTTTAGTCAAGTCACTTTTTAAAATCAAGTTCAAATAAATGATTGAACATGTTATTTGTTTGTGAATTCAGCCTATGTACCCTAATCCTAAACTATATTGCAGAATTAACACGTCATTCTGTTCATTCACTATATTCTGTGCTGCCTCTCTTAATTGATGAGGTAACAAGTGACTTTAGATGTCTGCTGTGCTAAATTTTTTCAGTCAATGATGTTGAAGCCAAAATGTGTCCACATAACTATTCAGATGGAATATCCCTTGAGCATGACTCATTAGTTTCTTCCATTATGAATTTATAAAGAGGTGTTGTTTATAAAATATCTCTCAATCCAATAATATGCAGACAGCACATTACCAGAAAAGCAAGAAAGCATAGCTCAGCACCCAACCGATATTCTGAACTAAAGGCAAAGGGAGAGGGGACTATGAGGGAGGACTTGGGTGAGATGCAAACGTCACACACAGATAAGGTAGGAAGTCTTCAGAATGACTTGTGGTGATGTCAATGGTGGGGAGGAGTGTTTCTGTGACAGATGGTACAGGCTGGGCAGTGTGTTGGGTTGGTAGAGAAGCATATGGTACTCTCTAGATGATCCCATATGCCAGCGCCAGGCCCTGTCGGGGGTGTAAATGGTTCTCTGCACCCTGCCAGAGAAAGTGGAACCGTTGATATAACCAGTAAAAAATGTGAGCTTGTGTTTCATGCCATATCTTCTGTGATGTGAAGTATTTTATATCATATCATATCATATGTTGCTACATGGTCCAGACCGATATCAGGGATGTACATGTATATACATATTGCGTGTATCGCATATTGAATCAAAAAGTAAAGTTACCTTTTCCTGCACAATCATATTAGTCACATTCATCATGACATGCTACATATGAATACATTTTTTAAAACTTTTCTCACATATATGTCCACTGCTGTACTACTGATGTACTAGATTGCCTTTTAATGCATTGCACACATTGACCATTCATTTCTCATCAATGGCTTATCTCTTCTGCACCTCAGTGCACAATGGGAAACGCATAACACTGGATTCCATGAAAGGGGAGATCAAATTATCTCACCCATCATCAGCCATTACATTGCAGATTGAGTTGTTGCAATTTTCTCACCCTTTTCTGTTGACAGATATACCATATCTGTCAACACACTAGGCACTAGGCAGCCTTTGATTGGATGACAAAGCAAGTAATAATTAATTATGTCATGATCAAATGCAGTTACATTTTGATCAGAATATAATATTGGATAATTTTATAATGGTTCCTGTGAAGACTAGCATCAACACAAAAGCAGAATTGCCACAATACACTTAAAGGCAGTATTATGTGAGAAGATACTAGTTTCTGGTTTACAATGAGATCTGTCTCAATTTGTAGATCACAGGCCAGAGGCATAGAGGGGGTCGGCACTGCCACAGAGAGCAGACAACTAAATGAGAAGATTGAAATCAATCACTTTAAGATACACACAACAGTGTCCTTGGCCTTGAGCTACTTTTATTTACACACCATCTGAGACACAGTTTGAGCCTCATTGACTTATACAAGGAAGTAACAAAAAAAGAGCCTCTATCCTTTCTGAAAGAGATAAAATACATGCATAGCATGGCTGATAGAACAATTTAGATGTAAAAAAAATATATATTTACCTCAGCCAACAAAATCTTTAAGTGTTTTCAAGCATGTCGACTTAAGACAGGATACTACTAATGCATGTTGAGCAGGCCCTACAGATCTCTTTCTTTTCCTCACCCTCACATCATCACAAAAAAGACAACACACACACACCTGCATCATCAAAGAGTTGGCTACTGTCAAGGTAGCTTGATATTATTCAGTAAGTCAACATATTAAACTAACTATCCCTCTAATAAGCACACATGAGATTTGACAGCCATGCATAAAAACGGCTCTGTTTACACTGAATATTTATAGCCAAGTGAAATAAATTAAAATGATCTTACCTCTGTTAATTGTCATTCTGGCAGTGAGGCTGGGCTAAGCACAAAGAAGTGAAAAAGACCAGCAGAGGTAAACTGAGGTGAATGAGATGTGAGAAAAAATTAGGGTAAGTTTAGTAAATGAAAACAAGCCAAAAACAACAAAAACAGAGAGATAGAAAATATGATCATAACACAATGATAATAGTAAAAATTGACAACACTCATCTGATATGAGGTTTACATATACAGGAGTGTACGTGGCTCCCATTCATTACACAAGCTCACCATGCAGTAAAGATAAGAATCCTAAACAATGTTTTCTTCCATCGTCGCTTTGTCAATGAGTGATTGCTGGGGGAGGCCGGAGGCATGGCAGACATGAAGGGCTCTTACAGCAAGCGACGGGAGAAAAAATGTGGTTTTGATTTAGAATTCAGACTGAAAATCCATCAAGATTTGCTCAACAGATGCATCTGTCAAGCAGGTGGCGACACACAAAGTGGACTGCATAATCACATTCTCTTTGGCTGTAGCAGTATACAGGTATGTGTATATGTGTGTGTATATTTGTGTGCATGTGCATGAACCCGCATATCTGCTTAGCGGGCAAACACAAAATCTATATTCATTACTGGAGTTGCTCTGATATCTCAAAACCGCTAGATAGCAAGCAGGCCTAGTCCTTTGTGAAAATCCTGCATACATATGCTGCTTTTATATACCGCTATATATATATATATATATATATATATCGGTATATAAAAGCAGCATATGTATGCAGGATGTGTGTGTGTGTGTGTGTACAGTGTATATGAGTGTACAAATATCACTGCTTAAGGAAAGGCTTAGGCTTTAGGCTTACATTGACTGCCGCTGAATATCATCAATAATTATTTATGATATTTTGAAAATTCAGAGGGGATCTGCAAAATTCCAATCTTTCAATTAGCATAAATGACTCGCAACTTTTTCAAAGATGGGGTTATTTGAATAGTGTTGCCAAGCACTAATGATGCCTGAAATGTCACAAAAATCTCAGGTGATTCACTGAGACTCTATTTCCCAACCAGTATTACCCTCTTGCACACCTCAAGGCAGGTATGCTTTTGAGTCATAAGAAGGGCCACAACATTTAGTTTTTTTTCTTTAAGACAAAGAAAGTTTCTCTGCACTCACCTTAAATCTGAGTTTAAGGCGTGTACATCACAACTACTTTGAAGCCAATCATGGTCCAGTATGCAAGTTAAGTGGTGTGATTAAGTGTGATGTGGAAACTTGAGGCCTCCAGTGCACAAACAAAATGTACATTTTAATGAGATAGGAGACATTCTGTATTCAGCATCCTGACAGCCAGCGGTTACACTTTTGAAATGAACAATATTTGCATTTTCAAAAATGAATTCAGGTAATTAACCAGGTAATTGATCTTTTTTATGTAAAAAAAGACACAAATTATCATTTAATAATAAAAATAAAACAACATAAAACTGTCTTCCTCATTTGATGTTATGAATCTACAGGAAAAAGGTGAACACTCAGAAAAAAAACTTTGATTTGCAGTGCCTCTTCAATCTAAGGGGACATGTGGACCCACCGGATCATCTGCACGTTATGTTTCTCCACTCGTTAAGCTTTTTCCTTTAATTTGTCACTTGTCTGTATATTTTTAATGGGCTGAGTGTTGGGTTACTACCACATATTTGTGCACGTTTTAGGAAGTTTGGAAATATAAGTACTGCTAAAACTCGACTACAGCATGCCACGGTAGCATCACATTACACACATTGATTCTGCCAGATGGACATTTAATTGTACCCTTCTCTTTTACTCCTGCTTATGCACATTTTGGCAGCATCAATGAATACAGTGATGGCTTTATACCCACAGAAAATAAATCTATACCTGAATGCCTAAAATTTGGTGAGAGAAAGTAAATATATATATATATATATATATATATATATACACAAACTGTGCCAACTTACTAAAAAGAAGTACAGGATTCTTTAACATCTTATAAACTAGACATTAACATAATAAGTATGTAACTTCAATGTACAAACATTTATTTTTCAAAACTACAGTCCTGTTTGTGTCATCACACTACATGCACATATCCAACTAATGGATCTGGGTCATTAGTTTTGGACAGACAGCAGGAGGTACTGTAGCATTATGTGTCCCAATGGAGCACATATTACAAAAAGTTTGGACTTTCTGATAACTCCCTGCATGGCTCACCCAGTATGGGGCCACAGACAATTTCCATGAACCATTAGCTGGTTGTGAGTCACCCATCTGCCACAATGTTAACTTCCCCCTAAGATGTGTCATTCAAGTTAAAGGGAATCAATGGTCCATGTTGCATTGTTTTTTTGATCATCTTTTCTTTTGATAGTGAAGCAGAAAGATTTTAAGCTATTTTCCCTCAGCAGTAATTGAACAAATCAATCTGTGTCCATTTTTGGGTGAGGTGGCCCACTCTAGAGAACATGAGGAGTGAGAGGAGTTTCTATATAGCACAGCTGCAATTGAATTGTCAACTTAACCACTTTATGGTTAAGTGAGTGTAGCAGAGAGGTGGGTGTGAATGTCTGTATGTTTGCATGTTTGTATGGGTAAGCTTACCCTGCACATGTCATTCATCTATGTCTGTGCTTCCACGCTTCAGTGGTTCATTCTATTGTATATGCAGGGAACTATGGGCTCATAGCAGGATATCAGCACCGCATAGAAACCCATTTGAGTCACGCCCGTCAGCTCAGATACTCCAACCACCTGCATTCCTTGCACATAGCTGTACCCTGTGTCCTCTACAGTGGAAAGCTATGAAATAGAGCTCCATCCAGGGCTGGTGTCACACCCTGCCTGCCGCTAACCCTGTGAGAGTTGGAGCTTGGCAGTCTCAGTTTGCATTTCAGCATAACAGATCTAAAATAAAGAGGGTCCCGATCTCCCTTTTTCTCTCACTCTCTATTACATTCATGTATGACCTAACATGACCCAAGAGTAAGCTGAATACACTCATGTAAGAGCATGAAAAGACACAGTGTGTATTTGAAGAATTGAAATGTCTGTAGATGCTTGCTTGCATGCTTTAATAGTGAGACAGCAATAGTCACTTGTTTACAAAAAGTGTGAAAAATACACACACATGTGCGTGCACGCATGCATGCACAGTGACAAAATTTCAACTTCATAATAAGATAAAGTAGCTCCAGCCATCTTAAGTACACTGTGGGAACAAAGGGGTTGATCTACTGAACAGACCGTAAATTACTGTCAAAGCTGCAAAACTTTGCATTGGCGCATGTTCTGTTCATCTATTTAGCTGGGAATTTACTTCCGCTCATGATGCAAGTGGTCACATACACAGTCGAGTTTATTTTAATTCACTGCTGCTGATTAAGACCTGATAATGGGCTATCTAAGGGGAAGTTAACATCTGGCATTAAAATGTATCTTGGGTGATGTGGTGGGAGAAATTAAAGTGCAATACAACATGAAGAAGCCACAACTACAAGCGCAATGGATTCTCATGAATGTATGTACAAAAAAAACTGATCTGATTTCCATTTTCTCCTGCTGGTTAAAAACAACAAGTTTGGTCTCTGCAAACGGAAATGATGTACGTGTTTATTTGCATATAGAGCAGTGAGATCAAATCACAAGTGATCACTCGAGACACAAGTAGAGACTCATTCTAAAGCCAGATGTAAACTGACTTACTTGGAGATGTCTATTTTTGATTGGATCAACCAAGACACATGTTAATGGTATTAAATAACACATCTTACCCAATTCTGGAAAGCAATGGAGCACAAAATGAAGTGCAGGTTACCTGCTACTGAGCTTGAAATATTGGTTGAAGAAACCAAAAAAAAAGTAAAACAATTTGCAACAGCAGTTGCCATTTGTATAAAGTGTTTTTCCCCTCTGTGCACATTTTGTAGTTCAGCACAGAAATGACCAATAACCTTTTAGCATCTAAGAGCGTGCTGCAAATCTTGAGTTATAAGTAAATCAAACTTCGAGTCTGGTCTGGATTTTATTAGTATGACTGTTAGTGCTAGGCGGTATGACAAAAAAAAATTGTATCACAGTTTTTTTTTTTTTGCAGGTTTATAGTGACCTATTCTACTGTCATAAGTACATAGAATATAAAATATGACATTTGTTTTACTATTTATTTCTGCCATTAAAACATCAGCCCTTTTTGCAGTAAAATAGTAATTACAGTAATGCAACTCCAATTCTATGAATATGTATATTTTGCTGCCTATTGAAGAGTTTCAGCAATTGTTTCAGCTACTATGGCAGCATATGAAAAACTCATTGTATGGCAAATTAAAACCGGTTTACCAGAAGAACCAGCACTAGTGTCCATTTCTTTCGAACTCCTTCATCCTGAGTTTTCTGCCTCAAACAACGATATACAGCACTGTCTTGAAAATAAATTTATTTTCCTCCTATTTACTTTATCTTTGTCTGTATTGTAACCAGAGCCCCAGAAAGCAGTGCCCCAGGCGCTGGAAGCCAAAGGCAGTGGTAGGAGTGGCACCTCGCTGGCTGACAACCAACCAAACAGCCGTTGCTGTAGTTGAGAGGACATTGAATAAAATATAAAGCTGAAGCTAGAAATATACAGTGTATGTGTTGGGCAGTTTGATGTGTGGGAAGAAAGTAGAACAGGGAAGGTAGGGGATGAGAAAGCAAAAGCTATGTGTGGGTGCATACAAATGTATGTTAAACAGTCTTTGTTCATGCGAGTATAATGTATTTGTGAAGATTTGTGGTACAAGAATAAAAATCAGAGTTTCAGTCACTTCCTTGCACGGCTTTGTGTGAGTATGTGGGGGCAATAATCCAAATTGTAACCGGGGATTAAAAATAAATAAAATAAATACAAAACAAAAAAGAGAAGAAAAGAAAAGAAAAGAAAAACAAAACATAAAAACATGCAAAGTGTGAGAAACAGAACATGAGAGGCTGTGAAACAAATTAGCGCGGTTGAGTGCTGTGATGAAAAACCGAGCAGGCATAACCACTAAGCTTAAAAAACACAGGCTTCTACACATACACAAACAAGATAAAGACGCGATTAAACTTGATAAAACTTCAACCCTGATTAACCACAGCCATTTGCATGTCCTGTAGCAGGACAAAACAGCCTTGCAGCATAAATAGGACTGTTTTGGTCATACAGTGTACAAATACACAGCAATTACGACTAAATCACAATTTGCAAAACCCTAAAGTTGACTCAATATCAAACACTAAAGTAATAAAGAATTATTTATTATGTGTAAATCTACACAACATAAGAATATGTTGAGGCCACTATCTTAAGGAAACAAGAGCTGCTTTCTTATGTATTAAAACAAACTTGCTGTGTTGCTCCAGAAAAGGTTTAGGATTACAGTTGAAAAACAAACTTTTTAAGTTACTTTAAGCACTTTTTAAGTACTTACCAAGAGGTGTCTACAGCATCAAGTACTAAAAACTCTGAAGTACTCAAAGCACTGAAAGATTTTATATATATTTTTAATAAGATATTTCAAGTTTGAAATGACAGATTTGCCAACTTGTTTGTGTGCGTCTCCTACTATTTGTGTGTGTCCCCTGTACTCACTGAGTTTCTTTGCTGCCTCCAGGGCCTCAGGAGCCGTGTCAGCCACATAGAAGCGTTGGACAGCCACACCGCTCTCTTGCATTAGCTTTTTGCTCTGGTACTCTTGTAGATTCAGCCATCTCCTTGGACTTAACCAGGTGGACTGAAAGGGAGAGAAAGGAAAAAAAGCAGACTGAGTAAGAATGTAACTCGTAAGTGAAAGATGGTTAACACGTGGCTAAACCATGCCAAATGATAATTTTTCCTTTTTTTAGCTCAATGTCTCTCCCAGCAATGTGCTCTGTCCTCTGAGCTGTTTCACATTACACAACACCAAAACATGTCTAAAACCTGCCTACACGTGCACAGGCTATATCCTTCCTCCTCTTCCTCTTCTCCCCACCTCCTACCATTGTTCTCTGCCTTCTTCTCCTGTAATGAGGCAGGTAGCCAGGGCTAAGCTGCAGGACAGCTCTGGAGCTCTTTGCTCCATCAGCAGACACAGACCCTGTCAGCTCCAGCTGTTGTTGCTATTAAAATGAAATTGGCTTTTTAATGTGATGGAGAGACAAAGGCTGTGTTAGCGCTAGATCCTCTTCGCACCACCGCACACTACTATGTGTGTGTGTGTGAGTGCACTTATCTGTATGTGTGCATGCATGTAAATGTTTTCTTTACAGGAAAGATCTTCAGGGAGCCATTAAGAAGAGAAAGGCCATTAATGTAAAGTGAAAACAAGGACTGCAAGGTATATTAGGGTTCAGCATGTAAATGATGCTTTACTGTGCATATTTCTTAACCCAGTAAAAATTAAACTAACATGATGATAACATCACGATTGCACTAAATTATGTCACTAAGTTAAACTGACCTACACTGTTATCCATCTATTAGGAGGACACCAGACATTAGCTGTTTAAAACACTAACATAACACATTATGAAGCAGAAAAGCAGTATCTTGTGATACTGTTATGTGTATAGAAAAAAAATATAATATTACAGTATACTAATTGAATATTATTAGTAATACATTTCAATACAACTTAAATATAAAAAAATCTAATGCTCCATCAAACCAACTGTGCTTAAGGCTGCATGGTCGATATTCTGCTCTTAACAACAATCATGGGTTGGAGTTTTAAAAGTAGTAGCCAACTGCATGCTTGACAGTGGAAAAAATAAATTTCTGTGGGGACAAACACAATTCCTAAAATACAGAAATTGCATCAAGCAGTGCACAACACCTTGAAATTGAATCTGGGCCTTTCTACACTGACTGACAAAAAATAAGGCAGTCTAGAAAACTGCAATTTTGCTTAAGGAGGCAGACAGAAGATAGACAACCAACAGAAATGGCCGAATTTTACAACATGAAAATAGGGGTACAGTAGTCCTGGCTGCATTAGATGGCATATATCATTTAGATGTGTTAGTACTTAACAGTAGTAATAAAAAAGACAGCAAAGAACCTGCAGCAGTCACTCTTAAAGCATATCATCAAGACTTACTGTTATCCAATTCCCATGTCGTTCAGGACATATGTCAAGAATCAACACGTTTCATGGCAGGTGAACTGACTGCTAACATATTCAACCAGAGGGGAAACAATCTCAAAACCGCCAGCCAGTTAATAATGTTGACCTGTAATTGAAATGTTGTCCTCCAATACAAGATTTAATGATGAAGATGTGTCATTGTTGTCTTGTGTCTGGGATGTCATATTATATATAGAAGTTGAAACAATGTGTGTACATGCTTGTTAATGTCATGCCAAAATTAATCATTAATGAAGAAGGATTTCAAAGATCAAACATAAAACAATATCTGTACTCTTCATAAGAAGGAGCCAAAAATAAATAAATAAACCATAGAAAGGGATGGAGGGAGTGAAACGCAACCACTGGCTAAACCTTAATGGTTATTAGTGATCAAGGCTAATGAACTTGACATGGCCATTCTAATGGGGAACAGCCAAGCCAAACAGTCTTAATCAAATACTAAGCACAATCATCAATGGACCTCAACTAAAAACAAAACCCCATGACTGGTAATCTCAAAACCACCCCTCTCTGTGCCACAGCACACTGCATTAGCTGCTTTCTCCACTCCAACTTGCGTGAGAGTATGTCAGGTGGCTTCATAAAGTCAAAATGAAAAAGAAGATGTTGATCCATATTGGCCTCCTTTCTCGCATAACTGAATACAGTAATGAGGGTCATCTGTAGGTCACCGCTGCAGTCTCATCTGAAATACTACAGCATACCGTTCATACGTTTCAGTTATTGCAGTACATGTACATAGGCGATGCGGTTTCAAGCCTATCCCCATGGCACTCTATATCAGCCAATATTGATAATTTTATTCCCACAGGAATCTAGAGGGGTTCAATAGCAGGACAAGATGCAAACTGCAGCATTGCAGGAATAGCAATATGGATACAGCTGAAAACACTAAAATAGAGACAATTACAAGAGAATTTAGGGAAAAACTAACACAGAATTGGATGACATAGATATGCCTGGATTTGTCTGCTGTTTAACAAAACTTGGCAAAGTGCTACGTTGTATGTTTGGGTAGGCTACATGACTTTAAGGATTCGCTCTTTTTCTGCCTGTCACTCATGCCTACATGTCCACTTCAGCAGAACATCCCACAGCCTTAACAAGCCAGCTGCAGAATGTGTTTTCTCCGTTTTGTGGACTGCAGGTACCTGCCAGCAATCATCACTTAAAACATTCACTTCCCTTGCTTTTCAAAAAGCCTTGGGAGGATCAGCTTGGATGCATCTCTCATCTCTTGGTCTATATTTGACTAAAGAAAATATCAGATGAAAGCCTGTCACAGGACCTGCTTACACATCTTTTCAACAAGAAATATCAGCAGATTACACTGGAACATATCAACTCACAGGTCAAAGATTTTTAATCCCGTGACCCAGAACACATCACAAATAGTCAGGCTTTCACTGCAAACAGATGCTGGCAAAGTGTGGACTCTAAAGCCAGTATGAACACACTGGTGGTAACATCAGCAATGCCAAAGCCCACAGTCAGTCTTAACGCTAATGATCCAAGCTTTTGCATATGAAACTTATAATATAGGTTAGTTTTGCTGAAAATAATCCATCAGGGATGAAAAACCATCATTATCACGTTTGTCTTTATTCAAAGCAAGTGAGAGACGTTCAAAGCAGCATATATTTCAAATTCAATTTTATCAACACTTAATTATAACACTGCTTAGACATATTAATGTGATCAGAACTAAGAGTTACCATGAAAAAAGTAAATACCACAGTTTGGCAAATCTAGGACATTTGAACACAAAGGATCCATTACAACGACAAGTGATACCATGTTCGCCAATACAGTTACTAATAAGGTTATATGAAAGAATTACACAAAGCAATACTGCTACAATACACAGACTAAAAAACATGGGAGAATGTCCTAAAACCACTGGTGGGTGACATTAATATAACCTGAGAGCCACTGCCATGGTCTGAAAGGACAAGTAAACTCTTAAATCTAGATTTCTGCTATATGAGGGCCCACCTAAACAGCCAAATAGGGAGCAACTAAAGCCACATCAATCTATGGTTATGCTTCCCAAATGAGCTTACTAGGAGTCTCACACAAATACATATCGCACTTCCATCAAAATGGTTCTTACATCACGTAACGTGTCATGGTGATGAAAGAGTGTTAAGCAGGCTTCCCAAAATAATAGCTGCTGCTTACTGGAGAAGTCAAGTGGGACTGGAGGTGCCTCCCCAGGCATTGACAGTCACCTTGGGCAAAACACCAGAGAATGGAAAGGAAGCCTAAGCACTTTTTAGTATGAGCCAGACACATAAGTACTGTACATGTAGACCAGTGGTTCCCAAAATGGGTGCGGTAAGGATGAACCAAAGGTGCCTCAAAGATTAATAATATTATTTTAAAAGTTCCACTACATTTAATAAGAAGCCAACATTTACATTAACTATGTGACATAACTATTAACTTATATTACATTTCTGAACATAGAGTAAATAAGCAATAATACAGCCTACTCTACTTTAATATGCAAGTAGTAGCAGTTGACTTGTTTCCCGTTGTCATAGTAACACAACACGCATTCCGGTTCAGGAGTTTTTCAGAAAAAAAGTGAGCGTCACTTCTCGACACAGACATGACTGAATTTTACGGCTGTTTGGTGAAGACGGAAATCCATGATTGTCCGTGCACACTCACTGCGGTATCACGCGTTCCCGAATTCGTGTTATGTGGCTCCCTCATCGCTGGTATACATGTAAACAAGACGAAAGACTGACAGTGGACTCAGACCTGCAGGTTGTTCTCTCTTCACATCCACAGCAGCTCACACGCTCCATTAAAATGCCTACAGCCGTTTTGGGGTTTTTGTTTGTTTGTTTGTTTTCCCTTGTAGGTTGCATCTTAAATATGAGCTCATTTTTACTGAGGAAAGTTATTACTGCAGTTATATAAAATTACCATTATACACTTTGCAGTTGACTTTACTTCAGTAAGCAGATGAAGTAAATAAAGTATTATTAGCAGTATTAGAGAAAAAAAACTAACAGACAACATTCAGGAAAACTCTTCTGCCCTGCACATACTGCAACTTGTTCATCATGTACCTTTTATTTCAGAAGCTATTATTAACAAAATATATAATGCTATGTTTTAATATTGTTATATGTTAATTGTAATTGTTAACTGAGCAAGCTTCTGTGGACGATGTCTTGGCCACTGAGAATGTGAATAACTGATTCAGAAAGCAGAGGCTAAAGGTGCAGAAAAGCAATTGTAAGAAGGCGTCTAGTCCACTGTTCCCGGCAGATGCAAAATGTATCAAAGGCCTCTCAGCAGCTGCAAGAAGCTCCCCAGGAAAGAGAAACATGATAAAGTAACAGACAATGGCTGAGCTGTTGAGTTTTAATTACTTCTGAGAATGACGACATGCTTTGTAGCTTTCATGTCAGGTGCTATAGAGATTCTTTGCCTGTTCGCTCTGCCTGATTCAGACACTGAGCCTGTGTGCACACGTAATGGTCTGAGCTAAAGTAAAGTGTGACAATATTGTAAGACATTTTTTGTCTTGTTCCTCTTTGAAAGAGTGGAACTGCAAAATTGCCACGACAGTAGCATCGCCCTGCCACAAGTCCCTACTACCTCCAAAGGCCCTTCAGGCTGGTCACAACAACGGTTATGTTTTCAGTCACTCCTCATCACGCTTAATGCTATCAGAGAGTCAAGTCATGATACTGCTGATGTCTTGACAGCAGAGGAATAGTCCAAGTCTTACGTGTCTGCCCTGGAAGAGAGCAGTAAGTGGCGAATGGCAGTATGGCAGCAAGACAGGCAAGCAGCTGGCCTGCAGCCCTCCAGAGACGCTCTCTCTACAGTAATTATCATCAGCAGCACTCTAGAGACAATCCTACCCAGTCCCTCTACCTAACTAATGCTATACTTATTCTTAATACATACACAGAGAAGACTGGGTACATCGCACAAACAAAGTTGTGTGCATTGACATGGGCCCTGGATAGAATAAAATATTCACAGCAAACTCTTATACACACAAAAGCACTCATGATCTTTCATCCTGATAATGAGAAGTGGGACACAGAGAGGCAAGAGAGAGTGAGAGTGGTGACACTGACAAACAGCAATATTTTCTATTAATATGTGAAAATGAGGAGAAATCAGGCAAAAAAAAGGACATAAGAGATACAGGTCCCATTCATTTTGTAAATCCAAATATAAAGGATTTCTCAATAGCAATAATATATAAACACAAAAAGAAAATAAAGGATGAGGTTGAAATTGCAAATGCAATCACTTACACCAGTAGCCAAAGCTCTGTCTCCTTCCTCCGTCCGGCCGTACTGACAAAGGACTTGGCTCATTGTCAGAACACCAAAAGCAGGTTCCAAACAGGCCCACAAAACGTGTTCTGGTTTTACCTTTACTCTGGGGTTAAAAGGTAAAGCTGTGAATAGAATATCCCATGACTAACCTTATGCAGTTTTAATGTGACTCCACAACCAACATCATCTCCACTATGTTGTACACCCTTGCAACTACATTGTGCTTTTGATGCAAAAGCACAGCAACAACCTCTCCTACAAAATTCAAGTTAAGAACAATTAATCAACACAATATAACAGAATGGTGGATAATTGTTAAAATAAATGGAAAGAATCAGGACGTAGCTAATCATACCTAAAGACAACAACCAAAGACATTTCTTAAAAACTTTAAATTTGTGACATTCACACATAAAAACCCAACAACAAAGAAATAGTGGAACGCTGAAAAGTTCAAAATGAATAAACTATGTCAGCATACGGCGCCTCTCTTCACAGAACACTCAATAGTGACTGTGCCCTCACACAAAGACACGGAGAGAAGTAGCGCTATGGCAGCAGCTGCATCAGATTGCCAAGTCGTTGTCTGCAGCTGTACCGATACACGAGTGGCACTGAAGGACAAAATCTTGGTATAGGCAACGCTGCTCCCAAAAGACTTGTTTGGCTGATCCATATGGTATTCTGCACAGTGTCATGCAAGATCAGGACTTCTCCAAAGAGTCAAAAACTGACATGTCTGTGACAGCAGGATACACAATGTCAAACCACACTTGTTGTGAGAAGTGTCATCATAATGAGGGGATGTCTTATCTTTGCACTTTGCAAAGTCATTTCAAGACATGCCACTACTTTGTCATTTGCCCTTCTGTTAAACTTAAGGAGTCAATATCCTAGGGCTAATTTAAAGCAGTTGTCTTTATCACTATGAGAGAGTGGAACAATGTCAAAAAGTCACCATCTGACAGACGCGTTCTGGCTCCCTTGGAAATTTATTAGAGCCATAAGCCTTAATTTACAGGGGAAGGTTACAAAGCAGGCAATCACCTTTGATCAGGCCCATAAACAGCAGCCAATGCTGTGCTACTCGTCAATCTGTCACTCAAAAATTCAAAGGGGTCGATGTCGTCGGTCAAAAAACGCATTTGTTTTTTGAATAGAAGTGACGTAAGACAGGATCCAGGCAACAGTGAGTGGAGCTGTGATTCTGCCCTGGCAGCTGGTAACACTAAGAGAACACTATCTCTGAACACAGGCTACTTATCTAACCAAACACAGCACTGTGGTGGTTTCAACAATCCAGCCCAGGCTGTCTTTCAAGGTTTAGCCAAGGTGCTCATACATACTAAAGCTGGGCCGAGAAAATATTTACAGGCCGATCAAAACAACTAATCGATTAATCGAGAAAATAATCAACAGTTCAATCAGTAATCAAAATAATCATTAGTGCCAGCCCTTGTATACCGATATACAATTACAACTTTTTAATTGTTTAAGTATTTGAACAAAAATGGCAAAAGTTCACTGGTATCTCAAATGTGAAGATTATCTAGTTTTCTTAGTCTTCTATGACTAATAACCTGAATATGTTGGGTTTCTGGCTGCTGGACAACTGAAGAAGTCAGCGTGGTCTCTCCTTTTTGATGGTTGACTATTTGCTGACATTTATAATTTCAACAATATACTGATTAAGAAATGAATAGGTAAATAAATAATCACTGATGAAGCAGAATCAACTTGTAGAGCACAAGACACCTTCCTGTTCACACAGAGGTTATCGTCATTAAAGAGTCTCAAAGGCTGGACATCAGCAGCTCCAGTAGAGGAAAATCTCTATGTCAATCCAGGATTGATTCTTAGAGTCTGTAAAAAGATAAAGAAAGTCTGTTGCTTTCATTGCTTCTGATGCAAGGGATATTTTTAAGCAGGCATATTCATGAGAACTCTGCAAATCTGTATTGACGTGGCCTGCATGACACTCCTTAAGGAAAAGGAGGAGAAGCTTATGGGGCTCCAATCAGGGGGGTTTCAAAAGAGCCTTTGAGATCATTTCAGGACTCTGAACATCCTCCCAGTGACTGTCCTTCTCCAGGCACCTCCATCACAGACTGCCTACCAAAGTCTGAGATGGCATGTCTAGACTTTTTTTCCTCAATTGCCAGAATAAAAAAAAATTGGCGGAAACGCATCGGAGAAAAACAGTGCAGCAGAAAAACAGAGGACCATCTATATAGTAGAGTCATGATCTCAGTTGGTCTGTTGGTGTGTCTGTCAGTCCAGAATGAAATAGTACTCGGGGCTCACCAGAGAAGCTTGGCTGTTGCAGTAACTTATTACAAACATCAAAGCTTCAAAATAATCACTTTTTTGTGTGAAAAGAAACATTAATGGGAACACTTAAAACTGATAATGGAGCTAAACTCTAAAAGGATTAATTTAAATATGTGCATATCATTTATCACATTTACATGTACTACCCATCAATTATCACATTGCAGAAACTGGAATTGTGATATGGAGTTATGCAGAAATGGGTCCTGGATAAAAAAAAAAGCTTTATTTCTGCCTAAACATAATCCTTGACTCTCGTCTGTACAAAGCTGTGCATTTTCCTCTAAACTACACACCACAGCGAGTGGACGACTGGAGTTTCCAGAGGCACAGAATAACTCATATTATACAGTAGTATCCCCGGATGTCTGGTGAGGTTAAAATCCTCATTACTTGTCATGGCCAGACCCTAACCCCTTTGAAATGACACTGTCTAATTAGTGACGACAAATGACTGCAGAGTTAATTAACCAGAATGCTCCTTAAGGGGCATTATCAAATGTTTAAGAAGTTAACAGATTGCCAGTTCACCAATTCTATGTAATTGATTTGTTCCCATTCAGGTTATGAACTCGTCTCTTTTCCCATCCATTTAGCTAACCATGCGGGAGGAAATTAAAGGGGAACTTTATAGTGTCCACTTCCATGAGCACAGGCTGAATCAGACAGAGAGCAGTATTCAGAGTAACTATCAAAGTCATTGCCGTCCTTATTGCAGTAGAATGTTTAATGAGGTGGTAGTTTGCTACTGCGTTGCAACTCATAAATACAGGCTGTCTCGCAATTAGACAAGCACTGTGTAGTAAGTTGTGAGAGAGTGACATGCGGAAAAGGAAACGGTGGAGGCAAAGAAGCAGAATTGATGTGGATTTTATGCATAAACAGGCCAGTGTGAATCACAGGCATATTTCCACTTACAGCCAGCCATGTAGTAGTAGCATGCCCCATGAAGCATTAGTGGGCTAATTCAGAAACCCATCTAGCCTGGTCTCCTATAATTAACAAAGTAAATGAGTGTTGAGGGCAGAAGATTCTCTCTCTGTCCTCAGTTTTGGCACTGCCTCAATGTATTTGGATGAAGAGTAATGGCGAGGATAGCGAGTCTGTAAATGTGGAAAAGCCTAAGGCCACTTTGCCATTTGGTTTAAGAAAAACACAATGACTCATCCTCACAGACATAACACTGCAGGTTAATCGCCTGCATTTACACTGTTAAGCACATCTAAGTATACAGATAAATAGGCCTATACTTTTAGTTTAAGCAGCTACAGAACTGTATTTTAAACTGTTGTACATTCCTTTGTAAATCTTACAAGGATCAGGGTCATTTGAAATAATCATGGACAAAGTATATAAGATGTACCTTTTACTCTAATTACTACCACCTCCCACTTGTAGCTTTCTAAAAGCAAAGGTTAGGCCCAGGCGATTAGAGTATGGAGAGAAAATTGTCTGTTAAAGAGCTGGGGATAGAAGAGAAGAGCAGAGACAGAGACGGGAGCAGTAGAGCGTGGCTCCAGGATTTAGATCAGTGAGATTTGCATCATTGGCAGGTCTTTAGGCAGGTCTAATCTCCTGCAGGCAGGCTTAAGAAAAGAAAACCTGACTGTTGTGTCTCTACAGATAGGGATTTCAGTAATTAGCATAGTTAATAAGAATAAGTACAGAGTCATATTCAAAGGTGTTAGGTCTGAGGGGAAGATAACGTAGAAACAAAGCCAAGCAATACAAGGATGAAAAACAAAGTCAAAGGTCAGTCCAATGTATATGCAAGTTCATATGTATATGAATCAAATTTTGACATATAGTCAAAGCATCTAGAGGCTACTGAACATAACAGGTGGTGTGGAGACAATTTATTACTTTTACGGTAGCTGATTTCTTATTGCTATGACAATAAAAAGAAAAAATATTGCAATATTTCCATTTGCGGTACTATGGTGCCAAGTATCAATACTTTTTTTTTTTTTAAATGAAGAATTGCTCAGAAATCAGCTACTTTGTCTTACTATTCCCAGAGCGTCACTAACTATCTCATTGTTATCGTGATAGCATCGTATTGTGAGTTCACGTGCCCTCATCACACTGAAGTCAGGTCTCTTGATTTTAATAAAATGTAAAACAAACTGAATCAATATTGAATTATTGATTATTATTGATTATTGAATTATGCAACCAAAATGCCAAATCCACACTATCTCAGTTTCAGAAAAAGTTCTGATGTATTTCAAGGTCGAATTTCAAAGATGATGGATTAGTGTAGTGTAACCATGGCAACTGCACAAAATCTTCAACATACTACTCTTTCAATGAATTACAGGTGTCAGTAATCACTGACATTGTTTCCTCAGCTAATTTTCAACCTCACTCCCACTTCTCCCTCATTATATACACTGGAACAACAGTAGACGTAAAGTTGATAGGAGTGCATTCACTCATTGTGTTCTCCATATCAGAGGCTGCCAACATTTCCTAATGACTGCAGCCCTTCTAAATTATTGAAAAAGCCTAAGCACCTCACCAGCTACAGAAATGGCTATTAACCTTGGTGAAGCAATATTCAAATCCAGTTAGAGCTAACTTCGTCCTCCAGTATCCCTTGCGGGGAGGAAATGTAAATGTGTTCTTGCTGAGACAGATGGGAAAGCCGCCCGTCGTTTGAAGTTCCAGCAAAAGACGTTGTTGCAAGCAGAGGGCTCTCCACCCCCCTCTGTAAAATATTCAGGACTGAGTCTCATTGAGCCGCCTCTCTTCCCAGTGTTTCCCTTCAAACCATGCTGGGCTTCAACACTGTTGGGTTATTACTAAGCAGGAACACCTTACAAAAAAATAAAAACTTAGCAAACGTTTACAATTTCACCACTGTGAAGCGACAGTGAAAAACAGCCTAAGGATTATCTCGCTGTGCAGACAACAATTCAGGAGATTTGATTTATGAAGGAGAGAAAGAGTGAGAGAGACAGAGAGAGAGAGAAAGAGAGGGAGAGAGAGAGGCACAACATCCCACTCCCACTTTGAGAGCATCCTGGAGCCTAACCATCTGAATATTGTGATGTCCTCTGTATTGTTGTTGAGAAATCATCACAAATTGAATTCCTCAAGTTAGTTGACATACTGTCAAAGCCAATTTGATTCTATTGTGGAGATACCTGGCTGTCAATCAGCTCAGGCTCTGATAAAGTGCTACAGAGCAGAGAGAATCCCTGATCATTACTCTTATCACCTGGCCCAAGAGAGAGAGAGGGAGAAAGAGACACACAGACACACACACACACACAAACACATGGGAGTAAAAGAAAGTGTGTGCGTGTACATAAGGAGTAGGTACAACAGCCAGTATAAATGTGAGATTAGAAGTTTTCAGTTTGGAGAATTTACTTTTTAGGGGATGTGACTGCATGCACCCTTAAGTAAAACAATATAGCCTATTTATAGAGCCCTGGTAGACATCCAGCATCTTGCGGTCATGTAGGTGATGTACACATGCAACATGGTACAGATTAAGACGGCAAAGCAAAGTTGGGAGATCTTCATCAATCAATCAATCAAAGGTGTAATATTCTTTGCTTTGCACCACAAAGAGGCATCCTCTAAAGTCATGTTTTTCCAGTGCCTACATACTAACAACGATGACCCTACATAAAACTTCATCAGCTCAAATCCCTCGTTTTCAACTGTGCATATCATCACTACAAATGTTCCTATTTTAAAACAACAGCATATCGGATGCGTCTATCAGTTAAAAATAAAAAAATAAAAAGTAATGTCACTGTTTGTTGTGGGCGCTTCACTTGGAGCGTTGCTCCATGTTTCAGGGGACAGATCTAATTGCTGATGATTAGGATGCAAATGTTTTTACTCTGCATGCTTTATTGGATTTTCAGTGCAGTTAACAGTACTGTATATATTCATCGACTTTAACATTAGTCTTGAAGAAGACCAATTAGGGACTGTCTTATTCACATCTATGTAACACCTAACAGAGCTTTAAATAAACTAAATATGGATATATTTGATAACCTGAAGTTTTCATTAAAATAAGCTAGTGTCATCCATCTATGTATCTGACTTTTGATGCCAAAATGACAACAAGTTGTGTCTTTAGATATTTCAACCAACCTTGATATTTTTGGATGCTCCATGCCATTTGATGGGAGGAAATAGCTGTTTTGTGATGTGATTTGCTGTTAATAGAATATCAAGAAATGTCCCCTAGTAACAGTTGAGAAATATTTAATGTCAGTGTTTATATTGTTTAAATTAAATTTATATTGTATAAAGCCATAGCATATGCACTGACACAATACATCTGTGATGAAAAGGAGTCTCACGATTCTCTAAATCCAAGATTCGATCTTGTGTGTTATATGTTTTTAACCCAATAGCATGTAGCACTTTGAAGAAAAAAAGTACAGTACAAATTGAATGTATTATTATCATCATTGTCATTAATATGTATGTAGTTTTTGTTGAATAAGGTTTTGTATTTTTAGAAAAACTTTATACTTTAGAATCTCATAATTTACCATCAACATTTTTATTCTTGTCATTCCCAATTTTCTCTTGTTTTCTTTTCAAAACATAAACGAATGTCTGTATATTGAATACACATCAGTGTGTACAGCATGGCCTGTGATCACTACTACTTATCTGCAAGGAGGAGCTATGGACAATGATTGTCTATTCCTGTATCAGCCCCCTATCATCAGCTAGTAATATCTGTAAGAGAAAACAGTTCCACAGCAGTGCTGAAACAATCAGTTGATTATAATGTACCAATCAACAGAAAATTAATCGGCATAGTGAAAGGTAGGGTAAAAATGCCAACCCTGTGTTTACTGTAAACCAATCCTATTCCACTCCATTTAAAACATGTCAAAAAGGCCTTAGCAGTGCCAAAAAAAACAAACAGCGAAAGCAGTATGTAAATATGAAAAAATAAATTACTTCAACTGAAAGTTCAACTATACAGCTAACACAGGGCCAAACAGACTGGACTTGAATGAACCAGTGTTTATAGTATCAACAGGTTCCCGCTTTGTCCTTGCAGCCAGAATACCTGTACTTGTGTTACATTTATACAGACACACTTCAAATAAAGACAGACTGAGACGTGCTTATAGCAGAACAGAACATGCTGATATGTTCACCTAGTGGCCTTGAAGCTTTGACATTTATCACAAGAACACAGCTCTGCTTAGTTCACTATAAAAGTGGATTTGTTTGTTAGTCAATACAAGGATGGGAGATTTATTGCTGATTCCTTTTTGTGGCGTTAGCAGCTTTTATGTCCATTTTCTCTTTAATCGCTTAGCAGACGGGCTCATGATGTAATCCGAATCATTTGCTACTGTGCACAAAGACAAACTTCGTCAGATAAATTCTGTTAGTCGCAGCTCAATAACAGACACTGAAAGATCAAAGTGTAAGAGTCAACCTTTTGACTGCTGTCTTATCTGAAATGGTGCTACATTCAGAAACGTCCAGTTGTCCCCTGGTACGAAGGTTCAGGTTCACATGTTAACACATGTCTGATAACTAAACTGTGAACATCTCTGTGCTGTTAATGATGAACCAGCCCACTGTGTCAGTAACGAACCAATCAAAAATCATAACTCTGACCTTCAAGGTATTACTTTCCCTACACATACACATGTTCAAGGTTATAAATGTTAATGACAGAGGAGTGACAGATTAACACAGATGGAGCATACTAACATTTAGACAAGACTGCAATACAGTTAACAGTTTAGTTTTCCTGTGGCAAGCTGTGGTCGAATAATGAGTCATTTTTGAAGAATTACAAGGCATGCATGATTACAGGATTACAGGTCACCGAAGGCAGAGTCATACAGTTCAACTTTGATCTGTCAAACCACCTCGGCTCACATGCTAACCTGCTAGCAGACTAGCTACATTCAACAGCTCCGTGCCACGACGTCAACGGACGTACAGCAGCCGAGCCCACCCTGACAGAGGAGAATGTAAGCTGTAAACACTACCTTAAGCTTGTCAAGAAGTATGTTCTTTGAGGTTGCCGTCCTCAGTCCTCTTGCTGCAGCCTGGGATGCCACGGATGCCGCCATGGTTGACACGGAAGACCAAAGAGAAAGATGACGTCGGAAAGCATGTGTGCGTCAACGTCTGAGCCGTTCATAGGTCAACCGGCGGACGTGGGCGGTGCTTAAACTGAAGACACAAGCATGCACGCATTCCGAAGTTCGGCGTGCATCATGCATTCACATGAGCAGTTTGAAAATCAAAGTTCACTCCATACAAAGAAAATGTGTTATATCTGAATAACCAAGATCATTTGAATAATCTTAAGTGTCTGGGTGACGAGTATCATGTTGTGTTATAATGTAAATATGTAAGCAAGATAAGACAAATGTTATTTGTAAATTAGGAGTCTTTATGACAAATGTTCTTCCATTGTTTAAGTAACATTTGTTTGTACTTTAAACATGGCATGTGCTATCGTTTTGTTATAATTGTATGTTCTGTTGCTGCTCCATACCATCTGATCATAGTCTTGAGTCAACATAAAAAGTGACCAAAAAAAAAATCAGGTTGCAAGTCACCTAAAAGAACCATCAAAAGCAAATTTAAAATTAAACTATAATCAAAATATGGTCAGCATCACCGGTCCTTTTTTCACAACTGCACAAGCTCATCCAGCTCTTTTAGAAAATAACTATTTTTCTTATATAGTCAACTTTATTATTCTTGGAATAATAAAGCTGCTATAATAATAATACACAATAATATTACACATGTTAGCTCCTAATCTCAGGCTAGTTTTAGAGTTACATTCTTTACATTATGGAAAAGGCTTTAAACACAGCACTTTAAACACAGCAAGACAACTGTGTAGAGAGGTTAAATCTGCACAGTTGAATAATATAGAAAAAAGGAAAGGAGGCTTGGAGCAGGAAGAGAAAATAAATGATGACAAATAGAAGTTTTATAATTCAAGGGCATTGCATCACCTATATATGACCCATCACCTTATATATCTCTGCATTTATGTGAGACTGTGTGTATGTACAGTATTTATATTATATAAAATACCAATGTAGCAGATCTTTTGGGATTTTATATAAGTAGGTTGTCTTTATATGGTTAAAAATTCATGAGGCCAATATGTTTTTTGTTTGTTTGTTTGTTTGTTTTAGAAGCTGTAGGATACTGGTGGGAATCCATACAGGAATTTTGGCTTGTTGCGGATTAACATTGAATAATCCCAATAGGAGATGGGTCAAAGTCAGTGTGCATTATGTATTATTTTATATTCATGGCAGTATACTATGCACTTTAACTATACAACTTCAATGCCGACTTTTAATGTCTAACATTCATCTTGCACTGCTAGAGAATGAATAATGTGCAGTTGTGCTGTAAAATGTTAGTGGGTATATATACAATACATTCAAGGATGGATAATGTATATGACTGAGCATGAAATTAAAGTTACTTAATAATCTATTAATTCAACAGCGAGGTGTGTAAATATTATCTTTATATTTCTGTATCTTTAAGTAAAGTACTAAATTACTCCTTTTAATCTTCGGATTTAGACATTAAAGGGCCACGGAGGCTATGGCACATGGATTTTGAAAATCTGAGTCAAAACCAGTTCCATCCAGCGCGTGACCTTGTGAGAGGGACAAACAATCACTGTGCACAGCTGAGAGGTATTGGTAGGGAGTCAGGTTAGAGAGCGTGGGATGTGTGAGCTGATCTTGTCTGAATAGCTAAATAGCCCACTCACACAGTCCTCCAGAGCCCTCATTACATGCCACATCTTGAAAGGGCAGAGAGGGCAAACCGATCATAAAGAGCAGTGATTATGACAGAGGGAGAGAGAGGGATGAGATACTCACTTTGAAACCATCAGTGTCAGCAGGCTAGGGAGGACAAGACGGAGGGGAGGAGAGGATGATGAACCACTACAACCAAGAGGTCTTCTAAGCACTGTTGTGGTTAAATAACTAAATCTACATTATAAAACTTTGAAAACTTTTAAAATGTGCAAATGCGAACCACTTTAATGTCAACTGGGAGGGAATTTGCCTCATGTTTATTTAATACTTTTGCTCTTAACCCTCTTCTTTTGGGTGAGAGCTTTTGATAGTCAGTGATCCATATTTCACACAGTGAAATATTCTATATTTTGGCCTTTTTTTAAACTAGCCACTGTAAAAGCACAAATGAGGTGAAAAGTGCTGCACTGGCATAATATTTTAGTATGTCAACATATCCCGCCAAATGCATAAAACGCTTGCTTCGTCTCCTGTCAGTGAAGAGCGACACGTTCAACTTAAGACTAAAAATTCACTAAGAGTCAAAGGCAAGCAGAATGACTAAAAGATGATTCACTTGAATATTATGCGGCCTTGGTTTGGTTTTCTTTTTTCTTTGCTTCACCGGGGACTTTCTACTCTGAGGAGAGTTGATATTCAGAAAAGACTGTCAAAATATCAATGGTCCGTACTAATGCAATTCAACTTCTCTCATTTAGGATGTTGTCTCACAGAGCAAAAACTGTTTTGTCTCCAGTGACAGAAATCACGTCATTATTCTCCTAGAATACGAAGCAACTGCTGTTATTTTTGCTTTCTTACAAAGTATCTTAAATGAACAACAAAGTTTCGATTTTGAGATCAAAAACATCTAAAAAAAAAAAAAGAAAAAAAAAGGCTATTATCTCATGATTATTTTCATTATATCATCCAGACATTTCTAATGTGTTCTGTATGCTCATTTTCCTAAATACCAAATGTGGAAGACAAAATATAATTAGAGCCCAAAATTATTAAAACAATGTACTGGCTAGAACTGCTTTAAGGGTTTAATTAAAACAGAAATCAAATCAATGAATTAAAGTCAACACACTAAACACCAGACTTAAAATCTTTCTTAAAGAAGATTTGGCCAAAGAATCAGATCTTTGCTAGAAATGAGTTGTGATACAATTCAAATATTTTTATTTTACATATTCTATCTTTGCACAGGTGTTTGGTGTAGCTGACATTTTTATATTTATTTTAGGTCAGTTTTTACTGAACTGAATAAATCTTACAGTTATTTTTTATTCTGTGCTTACAACATTACCCCTTATCCAGACATGTTCTTATTCACATCAGTGATACACGTCAGCTATCAACAGTAAAGATGGTGTAAAAGAGTTAAAGGAGAAACAAACATTTACAATAATCATGTAAATAATGTGACTATAAAATAATAAAAGAAGAGAGAAGAAAATATAGTATATGTTCCTTATATTTCTATTTTGGTAATAAGGCATGGAATGGATTAATGGCAAACTCGGGGTTGTTTTTTCCTGGTTTACATTAACACTTATATTGGCCCTGTGTGTAATCCTATGGTTGTTCTTTCTTCTCTCATGTTTTTTTTTTTCCTCCCCTGAGGAAAATGAGTGAATGTGGAAGCAGAGCAACTAATTTGTGGTTTCCCTGTAATAATCTATGTAGTTAGTATCCACTCAGTGAAGTGCAAGCAGTCAGAATGCTAGAGATGGAGAGCCACAGTTCCCAACAGGCTGTGCGGTCAGATCTGACTCTTCACTCACACTTAAATAGCAGCAGGGTGCTCAGTTATCAACCCACAGGGCTCACCGCTTGGAGCAAACACTCTGAACCTGACCAGAGTCTGGACCACACTGTCAACTTCCACTTCTATCTCAGGTATCTCCTTCCTTTCTCCATTTCCACTTGCTGAGTTACTACTTTTTGCCTGCTCTCTGTTGGTCTCCCTGAGTCTCTTTGTTTCTACTCTCTCTGCCTCTCCTCCTCTGTGTGTGTTGTCTTCTCTCTGACCTGTCTGTTAACCACATTTCCAAGATGTAGGTTCAAAAGAGAATTCAGCTCAGTCCTTCTCACTGCAGGGCCTTTTTCTCTCAAGTCAATGAGAATACGACAGCAAAGCTCTGCCGAATCTCATTAATGTGAATGGCTGCACAGCATAGCAGATCACCAGAGAAAGAAAGAAAAATCCACAGCATCCAGAAGGTTTTGCTTCTGTCTCACACTGTCTCTTTCACACATGCACAGAGCCTGGACACTTTAATGAACCTTTTCTGACTGAATGCAAATAGCTCCATTTCATTTTATGTGCACTCACGGTCCAACTCTTAGCCTGAAAGCAAAGCAGACATGACCAAGCACCAACTCACTAAGTTTGACCTTCGTGAATATATGTATATAATGCCCTGAAGTCTAAAGTACAGGCAGTGGATATAACAGTAAGGTAAGATCAGTACATACAAGTTCTGAAAGTAGCTATTCGGCTTTTGACCAGTGCTGTAATCCAACAGAAAGCTAGAGTTTTAGAGTCCGCTGTATTATACGTTTACATATAGATTTCTGTGGCTTTAGCTGGCCAGAGAACAGTTTTGTTTTCTAGCCATCAGAATACCAAATGAGTGAGCGAGATGGGGAATTAATGCACTTAACTGCTGAGTCAACAAGCAAGGAATCTAGCAGCTTAGTAAGTCACACAGACAGCAAGCAGACTGCTTGACAGGAAATTAAAATAGGCAAGAAAGACGCTACAAAGACCTGAGACTGATGGAGATTGGACGAAGAAAGAAAGTGAAAGAGATGGGTAGAGGAGGAGACGGTCATTGCCATCCTGTACTCAGCACATCTTTTGATATGACAGACGGCAAACATAATTAGTCATCATTTTCTGTGCTAACCCTCAGAGTTCACAATGTCACAGCTGTGCATATTTATGAGCCCGAGCCCTCCCTTTCATCCTTCCATTCGCCACCAAAGAGTTTGGACAGATTCTGACACAATAAACATTTTTCACACAAGAGGAAGAGCGGGGAAGACGTTCACCCACAGCGTTGCGTGCCACACCTCAGCATCACCCACAATAACTTTCACTTTTCCACCATAAAATCCATAACAGCCAAAGAACATAAGACTGGCAACGCTTGGCTCGTGTCTGCTCTGAATGTCAGCGCTAGAGAGTGAATCAATACAACGACAGGAGCTGCCACATCTTAGCTATCTCTCTCCCCCAGATGTCTGTCAGCCACACTCAGCTGGAGGCCATCCATTAATGTGCGGTGGAATAACATAGTCAGTGGGTCTCCATGCTTGGAGACAGATGTATCAAACAGGGCTTGTGAAGTGTTGGTTCGACTGTGTGATGTTCCTGCAGGTTTTGCTGCAGTTCCCTGGATGGAAATAACCAGCCTGGATCAAAGCAGGGGAGACATAATATTATGATATCATATGAGAGAAGCACTCACAGACATGATTGATCTGTTAATCATGTATGCATGTAAGCGGATGCATGGAGGTAGACTCTCCAAACATCTACACAGCAGAGACACTATGCAGATCATATGCATTGGGGTTTTTTTTGCTGCACTGCAGAGGGAGAAGGTTATGGAGACTTTCTTGTATTCCCACAGTAGAAAACAAATGCTGACAAACTCTCAACTTCAACAGTGGTGTCATCTGAGATGCCGGCTTGCAGTAGATGGCCCTGTTTTATTTCAGGCTTCAGAATAACACACAGCATGGCTCAGTGCACTGGGGAGCATGGAATTCATAATCCAAACAAAACCAAGCATCACACCTGATAAACACAAGCACACACGGACACCCGCGAACACCCCCCACTCTCACAACAAACACATATACACTGTGACAAGGCCAGCAGAGACTGGGGAAGTGCTTAGATGTGCATATGAGAGACTAAGAGGAGCCAGGTTTCTTCACAAGCCTCTCAAGCACACGCTGTGCCACCTTTGTCAACAAAGGGGAACAGGTCATGCTTTAAAACTTTTAGCTGCTCCTCTCATGCCTTTTATTCCCCTTTCAAACCTCCAGCACATCAGTGACCTCCTTGGCTGTGACCTCAAAGGAGCAGCAGGATGCCTCTCATCCCTTTCTCTCTCTGAAGGCGAAATCTCCACATAGACAAGGAGATGTGCAGAGATAGACAGAGGTGTAGCCTGTGAATTCATGGAACATAAAACAAACATGATTATTGGACATAAAGCTCCAGACACGCCGTGTGAGATAAAGTGTCTTTTTTGAGTATTTTTATGATTATTATTGGTGAATGCGCGCTCTCCACCTCCGGACAAGCATGAAAAATGCATGCAGGTGGTATGGTAGGAAATGTCAATAGAGGAATCAAAGCAATCAGGATGGTACTGAGGGGGATATTGGTGTGATAAATCATCTTGTTCCTGATGGAGGTCACAGAGATGGGAGGAGGAGGAAGGTGGGGCAGGCGAGGTGGGAAGAGTGTTGCATATGGCATGTTGCAGCGTGCTTAATCATACGCCGCGGGTATAGCTCAGAGACACACTTCATTCAACGGTGCGAGTCTGGGTGTGACTCTTGATGCAAAGTCATTTGTGACACAGCGACCTTCGGAGGGCCCCATTCTCTCTGTATTTTATTTCTTTGATTTAAGCCGAGTGCTACTGCCTTTCTCTCTTGGGAAATGATGAAAGATACACCTATGGGCTCAAGATTAGCTCAACAGGACATTATTGCCTACATCAGAAAAACTGCTACGCTGCAAGTTCATTGATGGATGATCGTTCCTAAAATGGTTTTCCGGGTGAAATAATATCCAAATGCATTTTTTAGTAGCAAGAATGTTTTGGTTTTTTTCCTGTTGTCGCTGTTTCTGCACACTGACACATGATGATTTAACGTGTTTGTTTTCATCACATAATATAGCTGGAAATAGCAGTTGGTTGTTTACCATAATGCCATTTCCCATTGCCAACTGAAGCATTACTTAAATAATGCAATAATGACCGCAATGATGTGAATGTCATCTCAATAGCTAATACCTACAGATCAAGATGCCAAGGCAGCCAGTCCTTCCACCTTTAAGGCTGATGAATAACTAGGACGGCGTAACACTCTCCATGTGGATGCATGTGGATAAGGGATAGAGAAGGAGGGAGTTATCTGAGGCTCCATTAACCTTGTTTGTGTAGAGGCACCTCCACTATCCTAAGCCTACATCGGGTGGGAAACCTCAGGGGACCCTCCACTAATTAACCTTGTGGAGACACCCTCAGTAAAGGGAGGCTGGGGCCAGAATAATAAGGAGGTCTTTGCCAGGCCATTAGCAGGAAGATTAACACATCCAACTTTCAAGTAGCTTTTTGACATAAAACCAATATTTGTCTGCACTGGTTTGGTCCAGAGTGTGACACAGCTGAATTCTAAGTGACATGTATGTTTCAGCCCCTTTTTATTTATTTATTTATTTATTTATTTATTACCACTGATGATGAAGGTGCACTTAAGATGTGTAGGCCCCAAATTCAAATTTGTCAGTCAGTCAAAAGGCACTGTCTAATCTCTGACACATTCTTTGTTGCAAAATGTTGTAATTAACAAGGTAAAACGTATGTATACAGTAATACAGTGCTGCCACTCCGTATAAAGGGCAGAAGATGTTATTTGGCCTCTGGAAACCTTTAAAGGAATGTTGCAAAAAAACATGTTGGCAGGTCAGAGTACATGCACAAAAGTGTTATTTTTTGACAAAAATATGAATGAAACAGAGGCAAAAATGCATCCTGGGAAATTCAACAAAAATAACTTAAGCCATAGCAACAAACAAATAAAATCTGCAGCCTCACTGCAAGCGTCCTGCCACTCTCTTTCCTACCGACCACTGAATGGCTTTTTTACCTTCTCCTCCTCACCCAACCGGAACATACCACCTGCCTGGTAAGAATGGGGGCTTTTTAAAGCATACATAACACCTGTTATTTCCACATATTAACTGTTAAAAGGACCTAGAAAGAACGAACTAGACCGGACAACTAAAAACATACAGAGGGGGCTGACCCTAAAACTGTTAACAAAGATAAACCATACACAATTATCATAATTTTCAATTATTAAAAAAACCTAAAGAAATGAATGAGAACATTTGACTGAAACTAATGATGATATAACAAAACAATGAGAATCTTGAGGAACAGGGCCTAGTGAAAAGGAAGAATGCAGCCCTGTTACAAGTAAATTAATTATCCCTTCCTGTTTCACTATTAAGACTCTGTCATTATGTATTTCCGGTAATATTGTCCCATCCTTTTATAGCACACTAAGGAAATTATGAGAATAAATCTTGTCATGCAGATACGGGAAATGGAGGCAAAATATCTCCCTCGAAGATTTGAAAAGTGTCAGCACAAATATGCATGTCTGCAAGCAGGTGAAAGTAACATCTTTGTTTATCTCAGATTGTTTGACATGCTGGGATTTGTGCCGGTAGTTGCGCTACAAAAATGCATACAAAGTGAACGTGGCGGCTCTTAATCCCCCCCCAACTTAGTCTGTTTTACTTCAAATCTATCTGCAAAACACACCCCATCTTGTATCTTTTCACTAAAACTTTACAGCAAGAATAAGGAAGATTTGCACTTCTACCCAAGAGAAAATCCACAGATATCTGAAAAATCCAAGACAGCACTTTGAGACTTCAAAAGAAAAGCACACAATGCATTTGAATATCTTTTATAACTCCCTCATCACATTTTTTTTTTTCTTTATCCAACCTTCACCTACTGGGAAAGAGACGTCATATCTGAAAGGTGACTGTCTGCTAGTCACACTTCAATAGTAGCAGCGAGTAGGTGGTCAAGGCCAAAAGCGGTCAAAAGAATTATCACCTCTTAACCCCTCATTGATTTAGACGTGTTTTATTGTGTTATGCAGCATTGTGAATTCTAGAAAAACGGTGTCGAAGTGACTTTGTACGGCGGAGCCGCGTGCTCAGAGACCTTCTGGGCTTCATGCATAATGCTCTTTGTGTTTCCTGAGAAGGATGGACGAGTGACAGGGAGAGCTGTGTCCCTTCCAGAATCTCAAATGGATTACGTTCACTTTCTCCCTCTTCTCGCCTCGCTCTCTCTCGCTCTCTCTTTTATGCTATTCGCTAGAAACAGCCAACATCATTGATGTGGCCTTTTCCTGCGTGTGGCACGAGAACAAAGGAATTGCACTTCCTTAGCATGCTATGGATGTCTCGTTCTCCCACTCTTTCCCTGTCTATCCCCCAGTCTCCCTCTCTCCAATCTGTCCTTCTACCTTTCTTTTATCTTTTGGTTTTTAATGATTTATTTTGCAGGAATGTCTGACCTGTGCTTTAACAGAATCTTAAGTGTCACTTCAAAAGAGAGATTCATGTCAATTATTCCCATTTTAGACACTGACAATAACAAGACAAGTTACACAAGTGTGGCTGTTTCGTATATAATGCCACTTAATTGTATTCTGCCTGCCGGTAGAATATACTTTCTTGGTAAACACCTCACCTTGAAGAAAAATAGGAGTCGTCTTGCATTATGATGAAATGAAATTAACTTGACACGTATAGACAAATTCATGAGAGGAATCCAGGTTCCTATCACAGGGTCATACAATATTTCTAAATTTCATCATGCTGTATTTCATTACATAACAGCGCTTCACCTATTAGCCCGTTGCACCCTGCATTTACAAACCCATTAATTATGAATCAGTTTCCTTTCATCACAGCTGGAACTCTCTCCCTGATGTGCAAATTACACTCGGGAAAACAAAGACAATCTAATCACACCACAACAAGTTAGTCCACCACAATACAGAATTTCAACAGCAACCCGGTCTACGTAGACCCCGGAAAGACCAAAGAAAATGGTTCAGTTGGCTACAGCACTATTTTCATGAACCTTTGTGGACTAATTTCCACATATTCAACATATACTGTAGATGGACAATTCAAGACAACACAATCTTTTTTTGTTTTAAGATTCTGTGGTTTGCTCTTTCACTGTAAATAAGTTTGGGCTAATAGATAACTGCAGCCCCTATGTGCCCCTGGATGTGTCCCGCAGGACAGAGCACAATGAACAATAGATATATACGCACAGCACTGCCCCGTCCACACAATTTCTCAAAACCCGAGACTCCCTGTAGTGCTTTATAATGCTCTCAGATATCCAGGTCAGCCACTAGGTACATGAGCAGACATTAGTGATACATAAATCAGAGATGTGGGAGAGGAATGGGCCCCTGGCGTAATGCAGAGGCGATTATGAACTCAAATGTGCACTCTTTTCAATAAAAACATGAAATATGATCTGGCTTCTGAGAGCTGAAAGACACTTACAAGAACATTAACAAGAGGTGCTCTCTGAGGTTAGGGCATGGTTACGAAACCAGTTCTGATTCAGCCCAACGTTCAGGTTTATAAGAGTGTACGAATCCAAGGTCATTTTATTTCTATGACAATGTGGCAACAACAAGACAGATGAGGAAGTCTGAAGTTTAAATGTATATTGAATAGGTTTTATTTATTGAAAAAGTAGCATCTCTACTTTCCAACTAATAAACATAAGATGAATTGCTTCTTATGTGTGAAGAGAATTGACTATTTGATTGTGGGTGAACACTAGGCGCTAGACATGAATATTAATGGGGAGGATTTATCTATACATATAAAATATAGCCAACGCAAACACATATACCACAAAGTGAAAATATAAATACATACATTTTTACATTTTTGTCCTGAAAAGTACTAAAGACGCACCATAACAGTCCTTTTCAGACCTAGACACATACCTTTTTATCCACCACACTAGTACAACGTCCACTTTAAAAGTACTCAGATTGAGCAGGGAAGCTGGATGGTGTAGGTGATGAACAAAGCATGAACACTCTTTGCATGTGATCTCCAGTCTCTTTGATAAAAGTCAGACAGGCTACATGCCCATCCATGACACTGACCTCCACATTCTTACTTTCTCCCCCCCTGGCTATATAAATGGTATATTACACCCTGCATTGGCACTGAATGTTGGTACTGGTCTTAAATGGTAAGGCGTGTAATCGTCCAATACAGACATACCTATAACAGATACCAGGCTGATGGACTGCAGTGCGGAGGAAATCTGTGTGAAAAAGGAATAAATGCAAAAAAAAAAAAAAAAAGTGGGGAAATGTATTTTTTCAATATTTCCTAATATGACATGCTCTGTTTAATGGAAAAGTTTGTTCCCCTAGAGTACATAATAGTCTGTTTGAAGATACAAACAGTAGGTTACCTTAATACACACAGCTCGAGCGATAAGCCTTTGCACTACAAAAGGTACAATTCTGCTGTACTTTTATAAGTGTATAATCAAATCCCTGATTTATATCAATGGACCCTTTGTATAAAAAAAACGATGTCAGATTTGCCACCATTCAGAGATTTTCACAGCCAAGTTATCTCTTTTTATTTATTATTTTATCCATGATGCAGGGGGAGATGGTTGCTGATGTGTGCTCACAGAATCTCATCAGACACGCCGTTCCACCTCAGCTCTGCTCTTCTTTCTCCTTTAGCATTGCTCTGATTAGGCCTCTAAATTGGATTCCAATGCGCTTCTATCATTTTTTATGATGTTTTGTGTTTGTGCACCCTCCTCTACCCCTCATGCTTCACCTCTCACTCTATCTTCTTCATTTTTCAGCTTTCTCTATTTGGTGCAAACTCAGCTTTCGTTACACTAAAGGGCTGTACGCTCTGGTATTGTATAACTACGCCATGCAGTTCAGATGATATGACAACAGAACACATTTTCTACCACTGTGTGGGATAATGTAGAGAACATTTTTTTTCTTCATTGCAGATTTGCATTTTAGCAGTGAGGTGCTGTGAAGCCAGTGAGTCCATTATTCCTACCCCGCAATGTGTGAAACAGCTGAATGTGAAACATTTTTACCGAACAATATCTCATCATCTCTATCTATATCTATATAAACCCTTTTGTTATTAATACACACAAAATGCATCTGAGGCAACCATAAGAAGAAGCTATTAAAACACTACGTATACACAGCGGGGCCTGTAGGGGAGGGTCAAATTAAAAGCAGCACCTAAGTAGTAGCACCCCCTTTTAAATTTTATTTTACTACCATAGGCCACTCATATTAGAGTGCAAGTACAACTAATGTGTTACTTTCAGGGCATATTCATAATTCATAAAAGCGTAGTGGTTAGATGATTCTATTTCAGGCAGCATTTCAGCATATACCATAAAACACTCTTATCTTAAAACTGACACCACCTTGTTATGCGTCAAACATCGATGTTAATACTGGCCTAAGGATCATATATCCACTTATATCTTGTTGTTAGGAGTATGTTCTCACTGTTTTCCTTTCGATAAAAAAAATGAATTAAGGAATGGCAAAAAATGACACAATGCCCGTGTTTATATACAATGTAACGACTGAAATGATTCCCTGCCAGGCACACACACCCCATACCAATATATCCCTATTTCAGCTATTACATTAGTTACAAATAATGTAGTATCTACTTTAGACAATAACTAACATTGTGCTGTCCTTTCAGATCGGGCCTATAGATCTGTCATAGTGTTTGATACGGTCGATCATCCTTTGCTTTTACATAAGGTTATGTAGTATTGGCTTTGATGGAAAACTTGTGTTTGGATTCAGTATTATTTGTTTGAGAGACTTCAGTGTGTGAAGTCGGGGAGCGTCCAGTTTGAGTTCTTGCTGTTAACAAAAAGTGATCCTTAACGTTCAGTTTTGGGTCTTTTGGGTCTTTTGGGTCCATCTTTACGCCGATGACTGCCGAATTGTGTATTTTATTGCTGATCTTGTACAACTAACTACTGAGAACCTACAGCAAAGAGAGAGAAAAAATATATATTTAAATATCATATCATAGGCAATCTTGTCAGCCAACTGCCTAAAAAATTGGCTTCTTTTACAGAAACAGAACTTAGCAGAAAGAAGATTGTTAAGACAGTTTTCTGTTCTGTTTTGGATTATATTAGAATTGCTGCTCCTTCCAGTTATACATCCCTAGATTTATTATTGGTGATCACTATTATACTCACTATTGTATCCTATATGGTTAGTTGGGTTGGTCTTCTCTGTCAAAGAGGTGTAATAAACACTGGTATTTGTTTATAAAGCCCTGTTGGAAAGCTACCACCTTACATTACAATGATACTGGATAGGAACTTTGGACTCTATCTAACTCACTCAAATGACTGCTTGATAATTTTATTTAGTATAACATATGCACGTGCAAGGCTGTGCATATGTTTTTGCCTCAGCATGTGTGTGTATAGTACTGTTGCAGGAGAAACGTGCACTGGAAGCAAAGTGGTGGATGTGAGGACAACATGACTACACGCTTGGCTTGTTCTCCAGGTTCTCCCAAAACAAAAAAACAATAGAACCTTTTACTCTGCCTCTTCAAGTAGTGGGCTGTAGATTGGCAGCTGCCCAAAAATTGCAAGGTTTAATAAAATATCTGTATGTGGGAGGTCTGATGCATATGGGCAAAATACATTTCATTTAATTTAATTTCAAACCTTTTATTTTAACTCGAAGAATCATTGAGGTCGCACTCATTAAGAATGATGTCAAGTTACAGACAAGTTAAAACAGGACAAAACACAGATGAGAATAAAGAAAAAAAAAAGTGAAATCAGTTACACATTGAAGCAGTGAGGATTGTGATCGTGGCTTTAAGGACCCTGAGCACAGTCGGAATTTGGAAAGTCATCCTTTTATTTAAAAAAGCAACATAATCTACTAACCTATGGACAGTTTGAATCTTAAGCCCAGCGGCTCTAGATATATGTTTATCATAAATTATGTATTATATGTTGTTTATGTTATTGATGGTGTGGAGTGTATATATTTCAGATTTGAGATAGCAAGAAAACAAGTTTCTTTGACTGATTTAAAGTATAACTATAAATTATGTATGTTTAAACTTGTCACCCGATGTGTATAAGAAACAGCTTGGTTTTGTATTTACATACAATACAAACATATCATTTTGTGGCAGCACAAATACATCTTAAGTGAATGCAAAGATGCAAACTTAGAGCAACAGGGTTAGATTCACTCTGGCAGCACAAGATGACAAAAAGGCTTCAGTCAGTCTGATACATCTGTCTGGGATTTGAGCTGCCGGTCCCCTTTGACTGTCTGGAATGCAAGGCGCTTCAATTGATTTGCTGCTGGGGGAAAAAGAGCTTCAGTCTGAAGATCTTATGGATGACAATAATGATGCCCAGCTTCTTAATTCTTATCAGCATGCTAACAGAAAACATCTGGCTCTATCCTGCAGAAGTGTGATTAAAAAAAACAAAAAACATGAAACATGTGAATAAAACTCCATCCTTGACTCGGCTTGTCTGCTGACCTTGGCAGATGGTCCTCTCTCTCAAAAAAAATACAATTTATATAATTAATATTATATTAGCTCAATGTTTGTTTATTATTTTTGGAGTTAGAGTTTTGTCTTGAAGCGGGCCACTGTCTGTAGAAAAAGAGAGTTCTGCTCACAGCTCCCTCTACTTAGGTTGCGGACAGAGCTAGTATCCAGTACAATATTCTGTCGCCACTGACTCTCTCGGAAAGCTCCACCTTCTCAGCTGACCAAATCACAACATGTATGTGGGGTCGTTGTGTTTATTATTTATAGGCACGGTAGGACCTCCCAACTTCATGGACGTTGGAAGTTATTACCAACATATGCTTTTATTTTTCAAACACCTGTTAACTTCAGGTCAAAGTAATCATAACATTTGGGATCTTATTTTAGATAAAGTAATTATTGTAGGTGATTTTAATATTCATGTCGACAACCACAGTGATAGTCTTAGTACTGCATTTATCTCTTTGTTAGACTCAATTGGCTTCTGTCAGAGTGTAAACAAACCGACTCATTGTCTAAATCACACTCTTGACCTTATACTCTCATATGGCATTGAAATTGATCATCTAATAGTATTTCCACATAATCCTATCCTATCTGACCATTTTCTAATAACCTTTGAGTTCATACTACTGGACTATAAGCCTTTTTTCAGAAACTCCTACAGCAGATGTTTATCTGACAGTGCTGTAGCCAAATTTAAGGAAACAATTACTATAGTATTAAATTCAATGCCATGTCTTAATGTTACAGAGGACTTAGCAGCTTCCTGTAGCCCCTCACACATAGATCAGCTCGTTAGTAATACTACAGAGTCATTACAGACAACTCTTGACTCTATTGCACCTCTGAAAAAGAAGACAATAAAACAGAGGAGGTTAGCACCATGGTATAGCCAGCACACTCACAAATTGAAGCAGGAGGCACGTAAATCTGAACGTAAATGGCGTGCCTCTAAACTGGAAGAATCTCGTCTAGCCTGGCAAGATAATCTTGCAATTTATAGGAAGGCTCTGCGTAATGCCAGAACAGCCTATTATTTCTCATTAATTGAGGAAAATAAGAACAACCCCAGGTTTCTCTTCAGCACTGTAGCCAGGCTAACAGAGAACCACAGCTCTATTGAGTCATCTATTCCTTTAAGCCTAACTAGTAATGACTTCATGAGCTTCTTTAATGATAAAATTCTAAATATTAGAGACAAAATTCATCACCTTTTGCCCTCATCAGGCAGTCATCTGATTTTAGATACAGCAAGTTTGGAAATAGCTATAAAACCTGACATATATTTAGACTGCTTTTCTCCCGTCGACATTAAACAAATAACTACAATAATTACTTCATCTAAGTCGTCAACCTGTCTCTTAGACCCCATCCCAACCAGGCTGCTTAAAGATGTATTACCTTTAGTTAGCCCGTCCTTATTAAATATGATTAATCTGTCTTTATTATCAGGATATGTACCACAGTCCTTTAAAATAGCTGTGATTAAGCCTCTTCTTAAAAAACCAACTCTAGATCAAGAGGTTTTAGCCAATTACAGACCAATATCAAACCTTTCTTTCATCTCGAAGGTACTTGAGAAAGCCGTAGCCAACCAACTATGTGACTTTCTCCACACAAACAGTTTATTCGAGGAGTTTCAGTCAGGATTTAGAGTAAATCATAGCACAGAGACCGCACTAGTTAAAGTTACAAATGACCTCCTAATGGCATCAGACAAAGGACTCCTCTCTGTACTTGTCCTATTAGATCTTAGTGCCGCATTTGACACCATTGACCATCAGATTCTCTTACAGAGACTGGAATACCAAATTGGCATTAAAGGAACCGCCCTAGGCTGGTTTAAGTCATATTTCCTAGACCGTTCTCAGTTTGTTCATGTTCATGATGAATCCTCCATGCAAACCAAAGTTTCTCATGGAGTCCCACAAGGTTCTGTATTAGGGCCACTTCTTTTCAGTTTATATATGCTTCCCTTAGGGAACATTATTAGGAATCATTCAATTAACTTTCACTGTTATGCTGACGACACCCAATTATATTTATCGATCAAGCCTGATGAAACCAATCACTTGACTAGACTTCAAGCATGCATTAAGGACATAAAAAATTGGATGACCCACAATTTTCTGAAGCTAAATTCAGAAAAAACTGAAGTTCTCCTAATAGGACCCAAACACCTTAGAAACTATCATTCCAGAGATTTAGCCTTAGATGGGATCACCCTGGCCACCAGCTCCACCGTAAAAAATCTTGGCGTTGTTTTTGATCAAGACTTGTCCTTTAATAACTATATAAAACAACTTTCGAGGACTGCATTCTTCCACTTGCGTAACATTGCCAAAATCAGACGCATCATTTCTCAAGTGGATGCAGAAAAACTAGTCCATGCATTTGTTACTTCTAGGCTGGACTATTGTAACTCTTTGCTATCAGGCTGCTCTAATAAGTCTCTTAAGAGTTTGCAGCTGATTCAGAACGCTGCTGCACGTGTTCTGACAGGAACCAAAATCAGAGATCACATCTCTCCCATTTTGGCTTCCTTGCACTGGCTACCTGTTAAATCTAGAATAGAATTTAAAATTCTTCTCCTAACTTACAAAGCTCTTCATGGTCAGGCACCATCATATTTAAAAGAGCTCATAGTACCTTACCACCCCACTAGAACATTGCGCTCCCAGGATGGTGGGTTCCTTGTGGTTCCTATAGTGTCTAAAAGTAGATTGGGAGCCAGAGCTTTCAGCTATCAAGCTCCTCTTCTGTGGAATAAACTACCACTCTGTGTTCGGGAGGCAGACACGATCAACACCTTTAAGAGTAGACTTAAGACTTTCCTGTTTGATAAAGCTTATAATTAGGGCTGGCTCAGGTCATCCCTTAGTTATGCTGCCATAGAACTAGACTACTGGGGGACTCACATACTCTCTCGTTCTCTCTCTCTCATTCTCTCTCTCTCCTTATCTATCCATCTATCTAATCCATCTATCTATCATGTTACTAATTAAACTTCTTCCCCGGAGTTTCTGTGCTCTCTCGCCCAGCAGGTTCTTGTGGACTTTGTCTGCTGCTGTGGTCCTGCGTGGCGTCTACTGCATGTGTTGTCGCCGTCATCATTGTTGCCATATCCCCATTACAGTTTATAGTTATGTAATGATTTGCTGCTACTGTAATAATTCATCATTCATTGTAACCTATTCTTATCATCAACTGTAATTCATTATTATTCATTGTACAATATGTGTTTGTTGATTTGTTCTGTACATGTGACATCATTGCACGTCTGTCCGTCCTGGGAGAGGGATCCCTCCTCTGTGGCTCTTCCTGAGGTTTCTTCCACCTTTTTTCCTGTTAAAAGGTTTTTTGGTGGGCAAGTTTTTCCTCACTCGAATCGAGGGTCTAAGGACAGAGGGTGTCACTCCCTGTACAGATTGTAAAGCCCTCTGAGACAAATGTATTTTGTGATTTTGGGCTATATAAATAAAATTTGATTTGATTTGATTTGATTTGATTAATACTATTAGGGTGTCATTTAAGCTCTTAATAATAGACTTTTAAAAAGGACATATCACGCACATTTCCACATAGTTTTTTTTAGTCTCTACTGGTATATCTTTCCATGATTGAAAGTTTAAAAAAAACTTCCTATTTTTCTTATACTGGCTCTTAATGCAGCCCTTCAGTTCAGTGTGTGTGAAACAGGCCGTTTTAGCTCTTGTCTCATTATGGCCCCGCCTCCCAATGAACCTGCTCAGTTCTGATTGGTTAGCTCCCAGAAGCTGCCACTCAGCAGACTTCCAGTGGTTCCCAAGACTACAGAAACAAACAGAAGTAATAGGATTTCACTTATTCTCCTGTTCTTTACTTTACTTTCTTTATTCAAAAGTGGAAACTGCTCAAGTACAGCCGTACATGTTTGAGCCCAAATCCTATTTGACATATGCAAGTGGAGAACATGAACATGAACCCCATCTACATCAGATTTGTATCGGCCAGCCATTAAATACATCTTCTAAATAGTTTGGCTTCTTGCGTTAATAGTACAGACTGTAATATTGAACACAACCCGAGGTGTGAAGTGAGCTGAGCAAATAATGTCAAATTGATAATGATGATAATAATCCCATTTCAGATCTCATCTGAAACACTAAAAGCCATTTAGAGATCATAAAAACAATGACTGCCACCACAGTGATGCTTCCAAAATTGAGATTCATGAGAGACCACCTCATATTTAATGTTTTTTAATCATGTTTACTGATTGCCAGTGCCGAATTCTCCAGGTGTGTAATTGTAATTCTGTTCTGCTCTTGGAGGGAGTGTTCAACTCTGAACAGAATCTATTTCATGTCTAATAAACACCTGACGCAAGATTTGATAAAAACCCTCTCAGCTAAATCTTTTCTAATTAAGAGGCATTGCTTTTCGCTGCTCCAATTCTTCCTCCCATCCATTTTCTTCACAGTCCTGTGTGTCAGCCATTGGTCAGTGGATGTGGAAACTGTGCCTTCTTCCTCTCAGAGCACATTTCTTGCCCATGACAGCTCCTCTCAGGGGAGTGACACTCATTCTAGTCTGGCGGAGTGAGAGCAGAGCCCAGAATACACTTCTCAAACAGTAGTAATGCAGACTATACACCAGGGCCAAAGAGACTAGCGCGTCACCTATACTTGACCTTGTGTGGACTAAGTTGGTCTCAGCAGGCAGTGGCTGGGTGCTGCTGCTCCAAAAAGAAATACTCAGTGACAGCCACAACACAGCCATGACAGCCCCATAGCACCAGACAGTCAACACTAGACACCTGTGATACAGAAAATGACACACACATCCCTTCAAGGCAGCTGAATGATATTACATGTTGGGTTCAGACACAGGTGAACCTGTATCTCAATATAAATAGCTACATGATTTCAACACAGAGGTTGTGTATCGAATACATTGTCAATAGTCCATAGATCACATTTGTTTTTTGCATTATTTTACAATAGCAACGTAATTACGTTGAACAGTTTCTGCATGCCAACGTGAATGTTTGACTGGAAAAGGTTCCAGGCAAAGGTGATTCACACAGAGAAGAAAAGAAAAGCTCAGTGCAGGAAACACTGTGTGACTCACAACCTACTTTCTCCCTCTTTTTTTACTGTGGCACAAATCAAACGTAATGCATAGAGAGCACGAAGACTTCACGAGCATTCTTGTGAAGACACAATGTTGCCCACTCAGCCACCGCATCAGTGTGTCTCCTCTCATGAAATCACATACATACGTTGATGTTGGCAGTTGAACAGACCAGATTGTTGCCTGGTTCCAATGCGTAGATATCTTTAGGTTTACATATTGTTTTTTCCACTAATAGACTTTCTGCAGGGACCTAATGTAGATTTTTAAGATTATGCAACAACATTAGATGTTATGTCACAGTGACAGAATGCAAATGAGACACATGTAGGTATGAATACATGTCATTACATTTTTCTTTCTGTGCTGTGTGGTATGTTATACTTTAGATGGGGAAAAACGTGACATATTTTAAGTATAAATCTTCTCCACTTATCCCTCAGGTGCTGAACAGAGAAATTAAATGTTAAACATAAAAGGAGCAAGAATATTAAACAAGGTTGGAGAGAAGAGTCAGGATCCTTCAGGTACTCGGGAATGTTCTGACCCAATATAAATCCATCAGTGCCATTTTGATAATGAACTGATCTATGATTTACACTCAGTCAGTAGAGCTCATTTCCTGCTGCCGCCGTTCTCAGAGTGCTGACAGCTTTTGTGCTCTTGTAAGTGAGATGATTTGTGTTATTCATCTTAAATCCCTGATCCAGTCTGGTTTTTTAGTTGTTAACTTTGGGTCAGCATACACAATGACTTTTATTACATAAAATCAATTTGCTTTTTTTTTTTTTAAATCCACTGTAACAACATAAGGCACAGGTGCAAACAATCTTTTTTTTTTCTACAAGTACAATTAACAGTTTGGATGGCTCCATCTCATGAGATATGTATGACATAGTAAAGTTGAACCTAGAAGTTGATCTGTAAGCTATCACATTTACAGTGTATGGGTTGTAATTTTACACTTCGCCTTAGTTTTCTGTTTCAACTAAGTTCGGCTAAACTGATTTAAGTTTTGTATAAAACCTCTTCGGTCATCTGACGGCCTGCGTTTCTTGCCCTGTCAGGATTCTTTTTTAGCAACAACACTGTTCCCAGATGCCAGCGAGTAACTTGGTGAGATATTAGCATTACTGATGGAAATGATGGACAAAAGAACAAAAATAAGACCCACTTTGTAATTAACTGTAATTATTAATTAAATAAAGTTTGAATGCAAGAGGATTGGTGTTTGCTTCCTTTCAATGTTGTTATCAGGGACTGCACATGTTCAGGAAATGTTTTTATTCAAATAGTTTGTAATAAAACTTCAATATATATTTTTTGCATGGCAAATAAAAGCTCAGGGCCAATATCAATAACTCCAATTCGCCGTTCTCCTAAGGCAAAGAGAGAGATGTGTGTTTCCACATGATATTGTCCTGAGGTCTGATTTTATGAGGCATTTCTCATTAATTGTTCAGTTTTCAGCCACTGAAACATGATGAAAGTTAATGATGTGTGCTGCTTCTTCCTACAACACTATTAATTATTTTTAGATCGTGGGTAGCAAGGTCACAGTGCGAAATGGCACTGCTCCAGTTAGTCTGAGTGATTTCCCTAACAGATAGACAGGCGGGGATGTGACTTATATATATTGAACACACATATATAACGTAATATATGTATTGCTGTAGCAAATGCATAATGCAGACAGAGGGATCAGTGACAAGGGAACAGGGGAATCCTAACTAAATTTGGAGATAATGGCAGATGCTCTGCTGTTTGCCAAATGCCTCCAGAGAGACCTGTCGAGGAGGGTGGAGGATTGGTCAGGGTGAGTGTTGAGACACTGTGTCTGATGGACCGTCTTTTGCATGTTGTGATGGTGATTCAGCCAGCTATTCTCACCTTGCTACAGCCTGCTGTCCTTTCTCAGTAAACATCCAGCTGCATTGCCATCATGTCTACCTTCAGACGCTCACAGCTAGATCACCTGGTCACACACGGCTTCATGTTGCTCGTCAGAAAGCGTTAGGGATAAACGGTCTGGAGTGTGACAATGGCTGTAATTTTATGAAGAGGGTGAGGAGCTGTGTCTCTTTATTCAGCTAACCTGATTACAGGTCTTTTCTTTGCCTGTGAGCACACATTGTAATCTAAAAGTAACACCTGGGCCGCTAGGCGATGCAAAATAGACAGCATGCCAAAGCACTGGCACACGCCCAAAATGAATTAAGATGGGCTATTCAGGTCTGTCCTGCCCTTGGTGAGGTGCGCATACTGGTTTCTGCTCTCTGAGAAACGAGCCGAATAAAGTCTTTTATTACCGAGTCACTGTGATATGTAAAATGTATGTTAATCCATCTCGGATTGGGAGGAGAAGAGTCAGGTTCTGAAGGGACAATATGATGGTGTTAAGAGAGATGGAGAAAGAGAAGAAGAGCGGGAAAGCTGTGCAGAAGTAAAAGAAATGGATTCAAACAGGACAGTGAAGGAGACCAGTCAAGTGAGAGGGAGACATTGAGAAAATGATACAAAAAGGTGACAGGCACAGGCAGAAACAGGCAGACAGACACAGCCAACAGAGGGAGCTGAGAAACACAGCCAGGATAGACAGATGGAAAGACAAGGGCACATTCACGCTGCAGCTGAAAAGCCTCCTGATTCTGATTTTTGTCACATGTCATGTGTGACACAGATCTGATATTCTCTCGTCAACGTGATGGAAAGAGCAGCGTGGCATCTGACTTTCTTTTCTTTTTCCTGGTCTGAACCCATGAACCACAGAAAAATCAGGTTCTAATGCATATGAAAAGCATGTCACTTGATAGCGTTGCCATGACAATAAGTAAAGTATATACTTCACCTGAGACAGCTCACATAATGTTGTTGTCCATGGCTGCTTGGCTGTGCTAGCGCTAAAGAATGAAGTAGCTTTTGAGAGAACAAATGGATTCATTTATACTCTTAGATGAAAAGTTGATCTCATGAGCAGTAGAACGCACGCTTCATTTCAATACACACCAAGGGGTTGTGCTGCTACAATCTGTTTGTTCTGGTGCTGTACCTAGTTTATTGTGGCTAAGATGAGTTACAGGGATATTCCTGTGTAACGGGCATCACTCAGTATGTTAGTTGATGTCTTATGACTTGTTTGCTTGTACTTAATCTATATTTTAGCATTTACTGTGGTCATGTAAATGCCACTTGTGACCACAGTGACTGTTGTTCAAGAGAAAAGACACAGGCTCACAGTGAGTCACAGCCAATGGTATTTCTGCAGTTACCTGGAAAGATTATGGAGTATCTCTTTAGTATATTTACTGTCACTATAAACAATAAGCTTCTAGCCACAGCATGCTGACTGCACTGCTTCCCACTGACCCGAGTCATTTGTAACACATTATGACTCGAGTTGCAATTGCACATAGTTGAAAACTAGTTAGCATGCAGTTAATAATCAAAATTAATGGATACATGGTTTAAATGTGCCACTACTGCCGCTCGAACAGTGCAAGGCTTTCACATCTTTCGAAGGGTTATTATAAAAGGGTACATGGATGTATCTTATAGTACTGTGAAACTATGGTGGCAGCATGACATAGCAAATAGGTACTGGGGAGTCTCAGTTCAGTAAAGACATACACTGCAACTATGTGTTCAAGACAAATAAAAGACATGATGACTTTGACACTGACACAGTATATCCAAAAATTGATTTGCGCAGCTATTCCAGACATACGTAGCTAGATGAGTGCAGCCTCTAGTGTGAACGCAGACACAATATGCTGATGAAAAAAACAGCTTAGGCTCCAGTCATATCCCTCAGCTCGTGCCAGCTCTTCCTGTCTCCACCTATTGAGTGAGAGAGTGAGAGGCGCCTGGACTGCACCAGCAGCTGTAGGATCAGGTGCCTTTTCTTCTCAGGGCCGTGGCAATATGATCCTGCCCTGCCGTTCTTCCTCCCTCAGTATCTCCCACAACTGATCAGCATGCACACGGTTGCCCACTGTGCGTCTGCCAAGAAGAGTGAGGTAGAGGAAACTCTGTAATCTATGGCTGCCATGATGACTTTGAGGAGCCCAGTTGTTACCTCCCATTCCCTCTCACCTCACCCTCTTCCCCACAGTCGTAATCCTGGAGCTGTCATCAGGCGGAGAGTTATGCTCTGAACAGGGAGATGGCATTTTGTCATAGAGATGAAAAGGCAGGAAAAAGAATGTGGGCAGCGGAGGCCTATAAACTTGTTTTATTGCATTGACGAGAAGTGCTTCTGTGGAGCACATGCTTTTAATTAATGATACCACCACCTGACCCTGTGCTACTTTGTGCTGTACATCCAAAAGCCAGAGTGCCAAGAGTCTTAAGCAGAGAGCTGCCTTGGCCCAGCATGGGATTGTGCACCCCCCCCTTTAACTGAGCAAATGAAGCACACTTTATGACTGTAATATTAGCCCATTATTCTCAATATAAGCATCCCTTGATTTGTAATAAGTTATCAGAGCATTACAGTGCTGGGAAACTGCTCAGTGTTGGCATATACATTTATTAGATAGAACTCAACACAGTTTTCTTTTTGTAACCGTTACCTATTTAGCTCCCTGGATGTTATGATTCTTTATATGAGCAGAACTTTATTATCATAAACTAATGCAATACTTTTTTGACAATACAATATGCAATGCATTGTGGATGCATAGCTGCTTGTCAGAGTGGATATGAAAAATACATGGGAGTCAGGTAGGGAAAGTGCAGGCTAACATCAAAGCCATCACACAAAAGACAGGAAGACCGGCTGCATGAAAGATTGATGAGGCACTTAAAACTAAGATTAAAAAAGTATAGAGGAAAACAACAAGGAATCTTTTATAACTCATCATAAAGAACAGAGGGGCTTCACTTTCACAAGATAACTCTTGAAATATAGATCACTGGATTTGCGACCTGGAATGACCGGCATGCCGTACCAAGTCTGTCGCTCTCAGCTGTGATGGTCCTTGATAGTGGGTCATGTATTATAGATGCTACAGCACAGGAAAGTGGGAAGAATTCCCTGCTCTCCACTGTTTTATTAATCCTTCAACATTTGATCTCAGACCTCTGACCTGGGATCTGTTTGTGACGTATGATTTGGAGATGGGGTATGAACAACCAAAAATACTAGACAAATAGAGGTATTTGGCTTCAAAGCAGTCCGTTGCAGTGGTGCAGCAAAAGCTTTTCAAACAATTGTCTGTCCTTGATTGGACGTGTATATGTTGGCATAAGACAGAGAGGCTTTATTGCTGCACGGGGCTTCTTTTAAGGTGTTCAGGCACTTTGGTGCCTGGTGTGTAAAATATGTGATATCAATACTGAAATTGGAGTCTCCCTGACAAATAGACAGATGGCCCAGACAGGAATTTCTCAACTACTAGATGAATACAGGCATTCATGTCCCCCCCAAGGTGAAGGTGACTGAAGCTGACGTTTCCTCCGGTGCCACCAATTTTTTTTTTTTAGTCTCAAGAAACTGTGGTATGAATTCCCATACAATCTTGTACAGGTGTAACATGTGCATGTTAGCATTGTAGCTCGTCCTCACAAGAAAAACCACAGTATAGGTCAAAAAACCTACAGATATGTTAACACTAGCTTATGTCCCGTGGAAATGATGCATATTGATGATGCAACTATAAGTCGTTCTAGAGTGCAGGTACAATCTGCCTATGTGGTTGTTTAATTATGTTAATGTTTTGTAGCATTGTCATTGTGAATATATTAATTTCATCTAAGACCGCAATTCACAAAAGTAGATGATCGCTTTAATTTAGTCTATTACAAGCTATTGGTGTATCTATTTTAATTTGAATTATCTAAATTATTATTATTATTAGAGCCCAACACACATAAGAAGACTTATACTGACTATATATATATACATACATATACATATATATACATACACAGCATCCACTGATTTATGTTCTGAGATGTTGCCATCATACTGTGTGCATGTAAATCCCCTCGAGGGTGGAATTAGTCATGTTAATAACAACTTCCTAATTCCATCAGATGGTAGGGAGGGAGAGATGGAGAGAGAGAGAGAAGCAGTTATCCAACAACCAAAGCTGGGATGCAGATCATGTATTTTTAATGAGCTCATGGTAGATCAGACATCGAAAAGGGCTAAACATCTCTGGGATATTTAGTTCCTCTAAAAGCCACAAATGAAATGAGCAAATGTTTTGGGTTATGAAGTAAACAGCGATGGTGGCAACATCACCGTACCGTGGCAACTCTGGAGAGCGAGGTTTCACTGTGTGTGTGACCTTTAGATGGTTTTCATATTACCCAACAGGGGTTCTGCTCATGTGGGGCTATTTCCAAAGGCAGTGTTTTCTGACAGAACCTATTTGAAAACATACCAGATGACAAGCCGCACAACACGTATGTTTTTAATCTCAGTTTTTCCGGCATCACACACACGTGCACAAGCATAAATGCATAGGTCCTGAGGGAATTAAAGAGTAATTCATCCTGTTTTCAGCATAAATAATATCTGAACTGGTGGTACAGGACTTTTAGACAATCAAAAAAAAAATTTTTTAGAAATATGTACAATAATTTCCTTTCACTCACACTCAAATGTCAACAATGTGTGTGCGTGTGTGTGAGAGAGAGAGAGAGAGAGAGAGAGAGAGAGAGAGAGAGAGAGAGAGAGAGAGCGAGAGACATTTTTTTATGTTTTATTTAATTTATACATATTCCAATCTATAAATTGTATTTATTTTGTTGTGCTTTGTTTATTCTTGGTGCTTTTTCAATATTGTTGCTGTCACATTCGTGCCCATCCAGCAAATTTGAATTGAATTAAATTGAACTGAATTGAGTTTGTGGCTGCATAGACAGACTGTGACAGGCATCTTCAGTTCCTGTAAAGTCAGTTACTGTAGATTCCAATGTTGACAAATCTTGATGGCAGAAAAAAACAAAACATCTTCTTAAGAATTATCCACCTCATCTTTGTCCATTTATACATTCTAATTCAGTCATTTCACCAAAGTATAGCTAAATAGTTTTTTACTTTTTGAGCGCATGAACCTCATGCATGCAACCTCACCCATGGGACATTAATAAATATGCACTCATGTTGCTGAGCATGTATGCATGTATGACTACAGTACATATGAACATGTGTATTTATGATTATTTATATTTATATTATCTGACTGAACATCTTCAGCTTATAAATTTTACTTGTCACACCCAGGTGATCAAGCTGCCCCAGATGAAACAATTTCAGTTGCTAAGCCAGTGGGCTTGTAAGTTCTCTATCAGCATGAGCACAAGTGTATAACCTTTTAAACAAAGGCTCACTTGCTCTGCCTCAGGCTACACTTGCCAGTTTGCTTTCTTGTCAAGGCAGAAAGGAAACGTTCATAAGAGAAGAGTGCACATAGATGAAGAAGAAATACATTGGTGACAAGTTAAAACTCTGACAGGCAGATGATGAGCTGCTGATAGTACTCTATTTACATGTCTGGGATACACATTTACACATCAAACACCGGCTTGGTTTATTTGAAACTCGTGTGCTTTCATAAGATGTCGTCTATTGCAGAAAATAAAATAAAAACAAGGGTTGCACCTTGTGCCTGAGCTCATTCACACATGGTATGTGCACACAAAAAGATAGCACAGTAACACTATGGAGAATCCACATGAACAGGAGTGAAATGTATCCAGTAATATGCATAGAAAGATCTGTACACAAACACAATGAGCAAGACTTGACAACTACAGAGAAACAAATATTTAACTCTGATACCAGATCCTCACATCAACATCAAGAAAAAGTTGTTTCATCCAATCGCTGCGTATCTACGAACTGCTGTTGGCATAGAGACTGAGGCAAATAGATTGTTGAAGTTTTGCTTTGAGCTTATAGATGTCAATGTAATTTGAAATGAATTGAGCTGAGAATTTTGACAAGTATATACATGCATTGTCTGTTTTATAGACATGTTTAGTACTTATTATGCTACCTTGCCTTTTGATTGGTTGATTGGTCAGCCTTCATGCCACTTCAGCATATGGTATGTATTTATTATAAAGACCAGGACCTATTCAGTTTAATTGGTATTGGTCACCTGGTGCATATCGATAAAGTTTTCTAGCTTCCGGGTTTACCTCTCGGGTATGTGGCCCAACTGAATATAAGTAGTAGCATTTCGCCAACTGGCCCCACTCGTGACTTCAAGCTCGACCTTATCACCTTTACTGTGGTGATGTCATGGATTTTTAAATAGTTTTTCATTGCTTGAGGAAAGTTTTATAAATACAAATATAGATCAAAAATACTTTATTATTATTTATTTATTCTACATCTATGTTTCAGTCTTCCTTTGTCCAAATGAATCAATTCAGTTCAGTTCAAACTATTTACTGGATCATGTTGCGTGGCATATGTATTGTATATGTTATATTGTCCATTAGAAAAAAAGTTAACAGCAGCTAAAATTATTTGTATACAAGAAGATTTTTTTTTATTCATGACACATTTCTGCAATAATTAATGTGTTGTGACATGTTAATTCATTTAACTATTTAATTTAACTGTGTCAGAAATCAACCCAATAATATTCTAATTTATGTAAGATGGCGATGTTTTGGTCAAATTTGTATAATATAGAATTTTAAAAGCCCATTACGATTTGTAATAACATATGTTTTTATTATACTATACAATAGGCAATAGGTTTGGAAACTTTGTGTAACTTTCGGCCATGTGTCTCTGTGCTCCTGTTTGATATTGATTCCACTCCTGAGGCAAAATTGTTTTGGCACAGCTTTCTTCAGCCATGGAATAGAGTGAAGAAGTGTGAAAGCTTGTTTCGCAGCTTGATGGTTTTTTTCTTTTAAATATAACCCTTTTTAAGGCTTGACAGCATTAAGTGTTCAGAATTGCTGATATTTAAAGACAGGGTGGCAAAATATTTATTAAAAAAAAACATCATGGTAGGCATGACCGGCCTATACATTTAAATTCTATAGGAATCAGAGTTGGTAAAAGTAAGTTCAAACACTTGAATGTCACATTTTGAACAACTACTGACTCTCATAGTACCGTACATGTTGTTCATTAGCTTATTTTAGTTCGTTATAGATAGATCAATATCACTGCATGGGCTCATATAGCAAACAAAAATAATCCAACGTAAAGTTTGTGCCATTGTAAAGAATTAGAACAGTTTGACATGTTGCAAAAGCTTTTAATCTCCAGTAAAGAGCACAATGAACCTCTGTGAGATAATGTTCTCCTCATGCATGCTTGCTTTCAAATCATGGGAGAAAAATCTTTGTGTCTAACTACAAATCCATCTTCTAATGGTATTCATGCATGTTTGTTACAGGAAAACATGCCTGGCGGCCATTGATCCTGAACCAGTGGGCCCGGAGGCAGAAATGTCTCCATTGTATTTCACCCAAACAGCCCTTTCATCTTACTTACAGTATCGACAGCACATAAAGAGAGAGAGAGAGAGAGAGAGAGAGAGACATAGAAGAAGGCAGACAGAGTACCGATTACGCCAGCATATTTTTCTTTTCCTGATCAGCTCTTAAGCATATTTGTATTCAAGAGGATATCGTGTGTGTGTGTGTGTGTGTCCCTGCATCAACAATGGAAATATTAAGAAGTTTGCACAAAGAGGTAAAACATTTTGGTTGTGACAGGCTCATATGAAAAACAGAGAGGAGGAGAGGGAGAGAGAGCAAGTAGAGGTTTTATTGCAACACATCCAAATATACCCAGGCAATGTGTTACCAAATATGCAGGACCTATTTATGTCAGTGAGCATCAGTGCATCCCACTTACAGACAGAAAGTGCTGCTTTGACTCCTCGGCACAGCCAGGCATACAACACACGTCACATACATAGTGAAGGCAAACTTGTTGTTTAGGGAGCCTCCCTTTAACCTAGATTATATGGCTAGATTACACACTAAATAGGATCTCCCCTTCCGAGGCTAAAAGACACTAATATGTAAAGACCAACTCAAATGACCCATGGCTGAGCTAGCAGGAAACAAGCCTCTGGGGCAGACAAGAATTTTACTTTTATAGTTTGAGACATTCAGTTATTTTCCACTTAGTAAAGTGATGGCTGTATTATTATTATTATTATTATTATTATAATAGTTGTTGCTGTGCATCTTTCGCTTTCAAACAAAAGCATGGCAGATGCTTGGTTCTGTTCAAGGTTTCATCCTGTGAAAGGGAAGTTTTTTCTCATGAGTGAAAGTTGAGTCTCTGTAATTTAAAGTGGCCATATTATACCCCTTTTCCACAAATTAACACAGTTCCTTGGGGTCTTAATAAAATGTATCTGCCATACTCTGGTCAAAATGCCACATGGATCAAGCACCACAGCAGCCTTCTCATCCTGTCTAAACAGCTTTGATCAGAACGGCTGGTTTGACTGGCTGTCCCACCCACCTTACACCCCCCTTTTCTGCGTGGTGTGCCCACTATCACGTCAACTATTGATCACAAACCCTGAAGAAACATGACTGCCAGAGAAAATATAACAGCATTTATTTTGAATTCAGTGGGTGGAGGGAGACTCAGAGGGAGGCGGCACAAAATCAGTGAATCCCTTTGTGCTGTAAGAAGAGGCATTAAATCTGAATAGCTTGTTGAATCACAAGAGTCCAGAGCGAACTGGCCCCCACCAAACTGACTGGTTTGTCTTATTTTACAGTTTGTGTGTTATAGCTGTTAGTTGTTGTTTGGCTCTATATAAATGACTTGACTTGACTATGGGAAAGTAGAGGCAAGGCTTACTAAGACTATGTGTATAGGGAAGTTTGCTGCTATCACATTGTGCTTAAAAGATAGTGAGGTGTTTGCAAAGGTGGAGAGATTGCGAGATTGGGAGGACGGAGATTGCGCTGCATTGCAGCTCTGCATGGTTCCTCACAGGTGTGAGAGAGAATATACTGTAGCAGCAGATGCTGCACATCAGGGCTTGATTCCACCTACCCAGGCTTCGGGGCCGGGTGCCTTCCAAGAGGTTGCCGGTGATTGAAATGGAAATTCAGGAAGTAATGCTTCAGCGGGAGGAAGTATCTCGCTCTCCGTGCCAGTCGATCTGTCTGCAGTGCTTTATTACTGTCATTTTCTGTTTGCATTAACCCATAATCATTTGTGTCACATAATCACATTCAGCATGTTTAGCTCTGAAATCCATTTGGAAGGTCCAAAATTGAAATGGGTTGTACTGAATTGTCTACAAATTTCTATTATTTGCTTTCAACAGAAGCTGAAGCTCTTCTTTACTTTGTTAAACTGACACTGATGACAAGAGCAAATGTATCATAACTGCCCATAGTTTGAGAGATCTGTTGTTGATCCACCATAACAACTATCATCATCCAACAGCCAAGCCCATAAATGTTTACAACATCCTACTAAGTCATTTAATGAAGACTATAAATTTGTAAATAGACTGTGTATATATTGAATGCAGTCTCTCAAGCTACAAGCTACTTGAGAAAAATCTCTTTATATTTTAGTCTTTATATTTGTTCATTGCTACTGGAAAATTATGTGTTAAATATTTGAAATACCATTGCGGCCCCCCCCCCTATCCATGCCTATTTCTGTCATTTCTGTCTATATTGTTAAAAGGCAAGATATCAAAATCTTTAAATCTTTGATTTATGCAGAGCAAACACTTCAGAGAGCAAAGCACCCCTGGGCCACCAAGAAGTTTGACAGTGCAGCCTCAATACAATGTATTCAGCCTGTGTGTTTGAAAAGGTCATTAACGATGGGCACAGACCCCTCTGGTCGAAACGCCGATATCTCTTCATAGGGCAAACAGGCCTGTGCCAGTGCCTGCTGTGCCTCTCTGTCAAACTCTGGTGTGTGTCACTTTTCAAACAATACCAAACAAAATCACACACGTCATTCCTCATCTATTTTGTTATAAAAGACCAGAAGCCTGTGAACACTAAAGAAAGGGGAAAAGGGTAAATTATATGCAAAATGAGTGGAGTAGGGGGCATTTGGTTCAGTAAGCCGCAGCCTCGTTTCCATAGTGAACAATTTCACACCTTGTTTGAAGAAAGGAAGTGAACAAAGAAAGCAGGTGGAGTAAAAAAAAAAGGGGTGCGAAATGTGCTTATCAATGTATACATTGTTAGATGTATACTGTTAAAACAGCAGTTCTGTGACTATAATTCAATATGTAAAGATCACCAGCAGTGGGACAAATAGATGGAATATATGTATTCATTTACATGTTGTTTTAATTATGGTTATATTTACCCTGATATTCTAAAAAGACTTTTAGACCTTACAGACACCCATGATTGCTGTGTGAAGATGGACAGTTAAGGAGCACAGGAGGACAAACTAAATAAATAAAGAGTCAAAAAAACATCTAAGAGTAGTACAGCAGTAAAAGAGCAGAGGTGAGAAGAGGGGAAATGCATGATGGGAATGTTTAATACTGTGAAATCAATGAAACTTTTTCAACAACACAGGAGAATGTGTGGTTTGCAATAGTCTTGTCTGTAGCTCTATTAAAAGTTAGCTCTGTCAATAAACACCTCCACACATGTGCACATATGTTTAAAGTCCAAGACAAGATGTTCAGACTGTCTTATCAGATCACTGTTTTACTAGTTTCTCTGGATTTCCTCTTGAATTAAAAGTGACATTTCATTATGACGATGCCAACTGATTATGCTGCATCTGCTGCACTTATGACTGGCATAGATGCTGCAACTTTAATTGCTGTTGTTGTTCATTATAATTGACGCTGATTAGTGATGGAGTTGCTAGCTGGGGTTATGATGTGTGACGATAATAGAGACATTAATGACATTGATGATCAATATGATATGTGATAATATGATATGTATAACGTGGTTTTGATTATTAACACTCTTTGTTATTTTATTCCTGATTGAAAAACAAAACAGTAATTTAGCTTATAGCCACTTAAAGATTTGTCAAATTGTGTCATTTAAGTCAAAGAAAAAAAAAACACCTATACCATAATTCCACAATTACGGTAGTAACACTGGCTGCTCACACCACCTCACAGCCTGCATTAATATTCTTGTCTTTTCCATGAATTTGTACCTAATATTATATGTTGATTAGCACACACTAATACACAATTTCAAAAAGGTTTGTTTTTGAAGCTGCAAAAAATCACCAAATGGAATGAGACACCCTCGAAATACCTAAAACACCTGAATAATTTTCACAGGAGCTCACAGAACTGATGAAGTGTTGGCGTATAATAAAATTAATTAGTGAAAAAAAGGCTAAAAGAGGAGTGATGGTGAGATCAACCTAAAGAGGCGAAGGGGCGGGTCGGGATATAGATATTGCATTCAGAGAAGAATGAGAAGAAGCAGCGGTAAGAGTAGAGTTGAGGGATAGGGAAATCAGCATTTCAATTACATGAAAGCAATTGTTTTTTATCTAGAGCGCAAGTTAATGAAACTAATTAGTCTTTGCGGCATGAACCCTCTGCCATGTCAGATAATCACCAGAGGCTTAGATAGTGCCAGTCAATTTTTAGCTTACCACGGTAGTGAGGAAAACAAACGGGGCGTTATCGCTCCAGCAAGCATTACACCTGGGGTATACATCAACTTCAGGACCTCTTTTCACCTTTCCAGGTTATACATTGGCCATTTACATGAGGTATCCACAATGTTACACTTAGAACAACTTCATTAGCATTTGATTGAAAACTCCACCAGGAAATTTGAATATCTATCTGGACTAGTGTGCAGCCCATAGGAAGCCAAATCTTCTATCTGCTTTACAAAAGTGTGTGCATTTGATGAATTACTATGCAGGACAGGTAGATAAAGACCCGCACATTGCTTTATCACAGTAAGTGCATTAAGAATTTTACTGAAAGCCTGAACTACCTAGGAGTGAGGACAACTGTAGTGGTGCTTGTTTGTGTGACTCATAGTGTCTACAAAGACATTAAATCAAAATCAGACGGCGCTTTAGTGCTGTAAAGGAGACTGGGAGAGCGCACACAAGGATAGACACATAAAGTTCAGGGTTTATGTTTGGATCTTCTAAAATTCTCACAAAACTAGTGTAAAAAGTACAGCCCATTAAATCTTTGTGGTATTCACAGAGGGAAGGTCTTCATATTAGAGATGCAAAGAATGCACACAAAGCCAAAGTGTTTCAGTTTAGTTAGAGCACTCGCAGAAATCTAAAAAGTAGCCATAAGGCTTCTGATGATGGTGTCTGGTCATGCAACATGAGATGGGAGCAACACAGAGAAAAGAAAGCTCAGACAACCTTACATCACACAGGAGGAGCAGTGAGAGCTGTCCGTGGTGCTGAACTCAAACAGCAACAAGACCGGCAGTTGGTGGAGAGCTATCCATGGTACTGAACTGTCATGCACAGAAGCCCCCCTCTCACTGGCAACAAAAGTAGGGTCAACTAAAACGGTAACCTTTTTCTGTGACATCCAACATGAACTTCAGTTTATAGCATATTCATAAAACAGATATTTAACAGCTACATGGAGGATTCATGAATAATTAATCTCCTTTGTAACCTAAGTTCATCTGGATTGTTATCTGTGCTATTTGATGTGAATATTAAAGCATGTTAAATATGCTACAAACAAATATTTTATGCATTCAGTTTAATTTTAAAATCGATATTGGGGGAGTCGGGTGAGTGGTCCAAGGAGACTTGGAGAATTTAACTGAAAAGGTCAGAACTTTGTAGAGTTACAGCGATAGATTGCTCACACATTGATCTGACAAAGCATCACCTTGTGTTTCTTGTTTTAATACCAAGTAACGATTGACTGACCTTCATGTATATAAATGGACACTACCCTCAATGTGGCCAGCATGGATTATTTCCACTTATATCTGTTTGTCAAAGCTCTTACAACCCCTGGCTTGTCAATCAATAGTCAGAACTGCAAGGGGATCTTTCGATTCACATCAGAAAGTAATGAAAAACAGTATTTGGTGCACTGGTTTATGTGATATTGTGAGTGGATGAAGAAAATAGCCCTGTGTGAATGTCGCAATGCCTTTAATATAATAATAACATTACATGTATTTTTTCAATTTGCAACTCTCATCAAGAGAGGTTTTTGCTGTTCCTAAAATGTGTTTCTATTAAATTCGTATCCATTTCATTACTTAACAATAACTGGAATTATATGATTATATCCTAACCTCAAGAAAAACAAAATCTATTAGCATTTGAGGTTGATTTATAGCTGTGCAATGATCTGATTAGACCCATTTACAAAAGCTTACAACCAGTAAAACTGAGTATGTATTGAAGATTGCAGAAATAAACTTATAGAGTAAAGTTAGTGACTTGATTTCGGTGCCCAGTGCATGGGAACCCAGAATCTAGAGACAGAAATTTGATGGTGAAATACAGAAGCTCCAACTAGGTCAGAACTATTCCTGGTCTCATACCGTATGCTAGAGGTGCTCTAGTGTACTGGAAGGATATCAAATGCAGCTGCAAATTCATCAGCTGTTTGTAGGGATGTACAAACCTCTGGGTGTTTGCTGCATCCTCAGCACAGCCTTTGTGCAACATCTGGCCAGCCATCCAACTCTCTAATGCTGAACCTGACTAAAACCCAGTCCCACTATAAAAGAGAAAGCAAGTCATCAAGCATATACAGAGACTAGCTGATTTATCTGTTCTTTGAAACTGCTACATAACACCAAGGTACTGGCTCAGTTAGAGCTTATTCCAAATCAATGTGTCAGGAGAAAAGTACAAGAAACATGTAGTAAAATCTCCAAAAAAAAAAAAAGATGTAAACTTTATCTCTGGGCACGATTCATGTTTAAATCTGACATTAGCCTAAAATCCCCGCTGCTGCTGGATCTCTTCTAGACTTGAAGGTATTGGATCAGATGAGATTAGATGTGTCTATAAATGATATTTTGGTGCCCAGGACCACAATGTGAACCATACCCAGGCTGTGTAGAGGTGGCCCATGCATTTTTTTAATACTAACAGCAGCTTTGTACATCTTTCAACTGTGTACATCTTATGGAAAATGTTTTTTGTGGTTTTCGTTTTCTGCTGTTACTTATTTCTGCAGGTCCTGAAAAGAATGCGTCACATTTTCTTACTTAAACATGAGAAAAACGACAACAACAATACATGTAATAATTAGTGACACGATGGACACAAAATGGGCTCATTATTCCTGTACAGTATAACTGCCATGTGACATGTGACACATCATCAACGCAGAAATTAAACATCCCCATCAAGCGGCCGTTTTTTTCCCTCTTGGTATCACTGAGATGTGTCTAGTATTAATTAAGTCTGCAGTGTCAGGAGGGGGGATGTCCATATTACTCCTCTGACATTTCAGCTCCACTGATATGAAAACCAATGCACAGATTCCATTAAGTGTGCAGGGTGTGTGGCGGCAGAACATGCGCCACCCATGGGATTCCTAAAGTGGCATTTCTTCTGCCTGTCATTTCCTCTCTGAGAGAAATATAATCCGTTCACTCATTCACTCCTAACCCTAAATCCAAAAAAATAAACTTATTTAATGTGCTGCAGGGACAGCGATGTGAGGACAAAGATGCTAAAATTCTGATAAACATCACTGTTGGCGAATTAAGCAAAGTTCATTGCAATCATAGATAGTATGATTCAAAGTAGGATACATAACAATTGCTTAATTAATGAAGTGTTTCCACCAAAGAGATCAATCTGTCATATATTGTACAGTCTTGTTACAATATTTCATTCAAAACACTATTTCTAACCAGATTCCCACAAAGTGCAGCACACCTGACTGAGCTCTCCATCATTCCCTTTTCTAACCCAACTGCCTCATTAGAGTAATGTTTTCTTCATGACTTCCATTAAAGGGTAAAATAGCCTGATTTCAGCTCAATTTAGAAATCATTAGATACTGACTGCCAGGGTTTCTTAATATTACAGTGGAGAATGGTTCACAAATACATTTCTAAAGTGCCTTAAAAGTACAGTACAGTGGGTGTAGTAGAAAAAGAAAAGAAAGAATCCAATATATGCTTAACATTTCTGAAAGGAGCCTAGTCTTTGTATATAAAGTCCCGACCAATAAATTAACTCTAAAAAGATTATCCTCACACAAAAAGGGCTGTGTCTAGATAGCTAGATTCTGTCTGAGCTGAATCTCTTAAAGACAGCTGAACACTTACTGGCGTACTACCTCATGAAAAAATGAAAGTACACAAAACACATGCACAAGAGAAGGTCATATACAGCATATAATGTATCTTCAAATAATTCTCCTGGAAATAAAATAAAATAGTTGATACAAAAGACAAAAGCTCAATAAGCTATGCAGGTAAAAGCCCCATGTCCCATGTAATTCACACTAAGTGTAAACAACAGGGTTTTACAACCATGGTTGCAATATTTGAAAAAAAAAAAAAAGTTGTACATCTTGTAAGTGTGTTTATGGCATGTTTACATGTGGCGACCTCACAACGCAGGTCAATAAATGATGCCGACCTCGTGAACCTGCTGCTCAGTGCCTCAAACATTATCTACGAGGTGAGCATAAATCTATCACGCTGTCCTGTTTTTACATGAAAGAGCTCCGGCTAGGTTAAAAAATGGGCTGCCGTCTCAGCGTCCTAAATTTCACTGGGCCTTGACAGGTTGATGCCATATTTACTGTGTGAAATATAATGCAATGCGATGTGACTATTAGAATGGCTGTAGCTCTTTTTGATCAGAGCCCTCTGCAGCACAGAGCTGTCAGCGTTGCTCCATCAGTTTTTTATTGCGTCGGAGAAGCACAGCTCATCAGGGAGCTGGAGTAACAGATAGATGGATCCTATGGGGTTCATGTATACAAGTTTGACACATACAAACTCAATAGGTCTAGATGTTCCTGCAGGCTCCAAACTGTTGCTTTACTTATTATTCAACAACCTCTAAATGCCAATATCATCTATACAGCGTGAAGACAGTGATGAACTATACTAAACTTTGTTCCTTCTTGTCAAAGTATTTGGAAAACTTCTATCAAACAAAATTGTATATAGATTAAAAACTCAAGTCAAGTGTAAACACACCTGGAAATCTGGGTAAAAACACCTGGAAAAACGTAGCTTCACCTTTGATTTCTTTGGGGATGTGAGCAGGGGATAAATAAGAACATAGGCTGAATGGAATCACAATGAAATAACCTGGGAGTTGTCCAGCCCTGATCCAGCTCCATTGTGCCAGCTGACATTGACTAAAGCACTGAGCCTTCCTGTAAGAGGAGCTTCTAATATCTCGCAGCCTGCTGATGACTGTGCCCTTTCTTCCCCTTTTCCCCATTGTGTCCAATCCACAGATTCGATTTACAGGCCTTTAAAAATGATTCAAACTTTTATTGCACTCCTCACCGAACAGAGCGCCACCGAAATGAAATATGGGAGGAACAAGGCAGACATATTTTATTTGAAAGTTTTACTCACTTCTAATGTCACAGCTTGTACATAGCACGGGGTCAGACTTTGATTGTTTTAGGTTTTAAGCTCTACTATAGCAGTTAAAAATACATTTTACTCTCTTTATAGGGGAAATGGGCAACCTGACTTGTAAAGGACACTGATATATAGTAGATGGTCATGAAAAGTTTTGAATCAAGAAAACATTTCAATTTCTGTGTTATCCCTTCCTCTCATCAGTCTCCTCTCTCTGGATACCCCAAGGCCAAACCAGTCACTTCGTCTTTGTAGGAGATAGAATAAGTCCTGGTATGGATTCATTTAAGACAAGATGTGAATAACACACAGTTATAAGGCATTTAGTGAGTGCACTGAAGATGAGGGAAGTGGAGGAAAATGGTTTGAAAGTTACCTCTAATGACATGCTACATTCTGTACTGTTTATTAAGATTAAGCCTTGCCCGGGGGCACTGCATTATATATACACTGTACAGTACGTTAGTGATGGATAGGGATAAAGAGGTGTGAGTTGGGTGGTAAACTGCAGGTAGCAAACATTAAACACATTTCATCTTCATACCTCTTGCCGTAGCGTTGCAGGGAACTCATTGATCTGATCACATGTAGAGGAGGGGCAGTAAAATCACACTTGGGAAATCATCGTTGACCTAAAATGTCACCAGTAGATTTCCACGTGTAAAATGGGCAGGGGGCGGGGGGGGAATGAATGTTAAGGGAAGAAGACAGCCTTGAGAGGATTGTCAGCATGGATTTCCTGGATTAGTGTTTGGGGGCGGTGGTGTGGAGTGACTGAAGCTGAGTTTGCGGCTATTGGAAGGTAATTAAATAAAACGGTAAGCTTGTAACGGTAACCTTGCTCCATCTCATAATGCTAACACTGATACGGAGTAGCGGAAGAGGAAGTTACCTGACCAGAAACTCATTATGTTAGGCAGTCAGAACCTCTGCATGTTTATTATTATTATTATTATTACCTGCCTTCTTCTGAAAACACTGGAACATGTTTCTTAACAGTCTCGAACTTCCCCTACTTATGATTCAACCCATTAAAGTCCAAAGCAGTCAATTTAGCAGCATGCTTTAATAGATGAGTCAGAAGGCAGGCCTCAGCAGGAGATTGGAGCTGATTACGCCCTTGTTCTGTTTTATTTGCACAGACCCCAGTTAATTGACTCCTGAGCAGCGATCCATTGGACACTTACACTATCTGCTGCCAACCTCGTCCTGAGCCCACTCAATGGCAGGGAACAAAAGAGCAACGCTTGTTTAAATAAACTGTTTGTATTTGTCTGTGGCATGTGCGCTGGTCCTTGTTTGGTTGTGTAAAACAGAGATAGGAAGAATGAAAGGGAAGAAGAGAGAAAGCGTCCTAAAACTTTATCTTGGTGGTGAATATCCAAGGCAGAAATTGAAGGCAGCTGGGCTAAATTTCAAGTGTCATAGCAAAGTCTCTGAATACTTATCAATAAATTTGCAAAGATTTCTAAAAAATTTTGGGTTTGCGTTGTCATTATGGGGTATTGAGTACAGATCGGTGAGGGAAAAAATGAACTTAAAAGGCGGGGGGGGGGGGGGGGGGGGGGGATACACTAAACATTTCCATATGAAATCATCTCATACAGAATTGACATTGTTGTGTGTGAATGTGATGGATTCCAGAGACTGAGCTCAATGGTTCATCTTCCAGTGGTCAAAGGTGACAGGCACGCATGCAACAGGTGAAGCAGGCATTTGTCAGCTGCCGTACCATAGAAACAGAAGTAACCATGGCAATCCAGCACAATCACATCAACTCTGGAAGCCTGGAGACATATTGTTCTTCCTCTATCATTATTCAGCTACGGATATGCCAGCTGGAGTAAGTGCCACAGTAGACTGCAAAACACCCAAACAATAACACATCTAGTAGAGTGATACTGCATGATGGTGAAATCAATGTAGCTGTGCTGAGTCCAAATATTTTCCGCTGCTTTTTAAGATGAAGCATATATCTGGATCCAGCTTAGTGACTGGCAATTTTGGAAGCAGGGTATTGGATTTCACTCATAAATGTTTTAAAATCCAGCTATATTTATGACCATCCACTTTTATGGCTAATCTATAGCAGTACCATTAGGCATGCATTAGTGAGTGAAGTATATTTGACCTAATCCTGGTCCTCATTGAGACGTCAATAGCCTGCATTAAGCCTGCCTAAATAAAAACTATGGCCCGGCAGTGTTTTTGTACCAGTCACTTGAGTACCACTTTCGAGACCCTTTCTCTCCACCTCCTGCTAATTGGCACATTCATAACTGGAACATGAACCCTCTGTGACTATTTTAAACATCAGGTATACAAAGGAAAGAGGCAGGAGAGCGAGAGCGAGAGACAGACAAAGAGAGGTAAAAGCAGACAGTAACATTAGGAGCAGATGTATTGCTACATGTAGAGTAAAAGGAAAAGTGAATAAGCCTCTACAGCCAGTCTACTCCACAGTAGTCCCTCGAGTACAAGTAACCAGAGAGAGTCCTCTAATCTAATTACCTCTTCTTCAAATCAAACCTCTTGATCCAGTGATTCTTAAAGTGCCCAGAATCGGCTTATCAAATTTGTGTTTTGATAATTCCATCAAAGCAAGGAGCACATGTAGTAAAAACTGGATTAATGGTGCTATTACAGACAGTGGCGATTCTAGGGTCCAGTGGGGCCCCAAGCAGAAATTCATTGGGCGGGCCCCCCACCGCCCGACCCCCCCCCCCACACAACAGAATTTCACTCTGGGCCTTTGTAATTTTAATAAATAACCAACAAATTGTAGCAAGTATAGTTTTGTTTTATTTCACAAGTTATAAATATTACTTACACAAACATTGAACGTTAAACATTGTGAAGTTTCTGCTTATTTTAACAGAGAGTGCAATATCAAATATAATATTATATCAAAATCTATTATTTTAACATTATATTAAAACAAACAAACAAAAGAAAAGCCTTTAAACTTTAAGTCTTTGTGTAAGGCAACGGTTCTCAACTTTTTTTTAAAAACAAATGCCCCCTGAACCTCACCATATACCTCCAAAAAATAAAATGGACCAATAACCTCCAATATATGCAGCACCACCCCCAATAAGCTTGATCTTTCTCAACGCTACCCTAGGGCTACCCAACACCGCCCGGATTGATAGCTTCTCTTCATAATTTAGCTCTCCATAATTTTCTCTCCATAGTAGAGAGCGCAAGAGCCGATTTGTGCAAACATGTGGTTGCGCGCGCAGCAAGGGATTCCTCTGCAAGCGCGGATTGCTTGAAGACTTTTGTCACTCAAAAATGTGGTCGCGCAATTGGCTGCTTAGCATTTTGTTCCTCCCAACAGCTTGTTGTAAACGGGAAACCCACGAGAGTCAGACTCAGCGAATGACTTTTCAAAACGCAAATTTCGTTTCTTCACTCTCGACTATGTGCAAATTTCGACTCTCTGTCGCCAGCTAGTGGGGGCCCCAAGCAGCTGATTGGCTTGCCTGGTGAGAAAAATCGCCTCTGATTACAGATTCTACGAAAACAGTCAATAGGCAATTTGTGCAGTATTAAGGTACAAACTAAAATATGAATACAACTGTTTTCATATGTAACAGTGTCCCTGTTTTGCTACTTTCCTATGAGTCATGCACAGCAGCTGAATATAACAAAGGATCCAATTCAAGCATTTACAAACAAAGGATGAGATCTTCTCTACTAACTCCTGATTTTCAGACTGTCAGTGTGCTTCTATCTTCTCTGCTTTGACAGCTAACAGGTACAAACCAGGGCTGCTGCAATATTGTAGCTTTGGGCATATGTGCTGTGTTTGTAAGATAAATGTCGACACGTGGAAGACTCTGCATAACACTCCACCTCCTTTTGTCACCTAGTCAAACTCTCAGGCTGCTCTGGATCAGCTGTCTGGCTGAGGTGAATGGAGACATGAGGAGTGGGAGGCCTGTCAGGGACAGTTTCCTGCAGCCTACAGCCACTGGGTTCATCACAGCCTCGCTGCTGCTCTCATCATGCCCAAGGATCTACTGAGAAGTACAAAGAAAAACTTTCAGCAAAACCATTGCCTCAGTTCAACCAAGATGAATCACATGGCAGAAGAAGAAAATGCACCAGATAGGTTTCAGTTATGGCAACATTGTCAAGACAGGCTAATGAGAAGAGACATATTCAACGACACGTATTAAACTGCTTCGAATGCAAATATCCTCTGCATTTTTTCTGCAGATATTTTAAACGGTTCCTCGCAGCGCTTTTTAAGTGGTTTGAGACGTTACATGTCGACAATTTGAATTTAATTTATAGACATATTGACCCATGAAAATCACATGCAAATGGGATCAGTTGCGAAGAGGTTAAGAGAGCGCTCATGGCAGCAGGTAAGAACTTTACAGCTCACAAATAGCAACTGGATGACTGGACGAGGCCCACTTTAGTCCCTCGTTCTCTCTCTCTCACACACTCTTCTTCCTCAATAACTCAGCACCAGCATGAATATAAATGGAGATTGCTGAAGAGCAGGGACCGGGTGCCGGTGAATGCTTTCTGCTCGGCCTCCGACAGCAGCGCTCCCCTAATGGGTTCAGCCTGACTGGATTCAATCATGTCCCCTGATACTCTCTGAAGAGGATGCAAATTGTCAATCAGACCTCTCTCTCCACCCGTCATACTTCCCCATTTTTGGCTGCTGTCTTCACCTCATTCCCCGTGATCATCTAGCCATCCTTCATCTTGTTCTTACTTCCCATTTTCTCTTCCTACAGCCTTTTACATATTAGCCCCACGTCGTTGTTTTTCTGTTAGCGCTATCTGGATCTGTTGTGAAGATACTGACATGAACCTTGTCCAGGTTGAGTGAAATGAGTGGAGAGAAGGCCATGGACATGCAAAATCAGTTCTGTCAGTAATTTGTAAGGAAAATATGTCTCGTGTAGAATGCATATTTGTGAGACTTTGTGCCACTTGCAAGTGTCTGTGGCATTTTTAGTAAAAAAAAAAATCCTCTCTAATAATAGGGAGATAAGGAAAATATTTTTCGAGAGCCTTTCAATTGCTTTCATTGAAGAGAGAGGCGTAAACGGTTCCACTGACTCACAGACAGCCCCGGTAAAAACGAAGAGAAATGTTTTTGTTTAATTCAACCATTTTTGGCAAACAGCAACATCTAGGGGGAAACGACACGTTTTGATTTGTAAAGGTTAATGTATTTATTGGATTGCCTCATAATGCAATCATATTTTATTAGATTCATGTAAAAGCAATCAGACTGTGAAGGCACTTGCTGGAGGGCACGCACAATGAGGAGAAAAAAAATTAAACATATTTCCACACTGGATGACAACTTAATCTACACTGCGGGTTACAGATGCACCCAGCTCCCATTCGGATTCGAGGGACTTAATCATCAGTCTCATTAGTTTGGGATACAAAATAATCAAGTCACGAGACACAAGACATTGTGTTCTGCATGTATTGCACATGTAACCGCAACTTCAGTTATTGGGTTCAAAATTTCAAACTTTGTTTCCAACAAGCCCTCATATCCAAATGACAAAATCGGTTTTGTCATTGTCATTCGTCATTGGCTTCAAAAATGATGCTCGTGAGCACCTTCTGATCTGTCAGCAGTAGGTGCCAGAAATACAGAAACAGGCTTAGTCATTTTCTGTCTGAGAGTTAGATGAGAAGTATCTGGTTGCCAGATACAGTTGGTTACCATTTAGATCTGGTATTAACATGTGATCTGTATCTGGATACATCATCTAAAAATTACACCTGATCCATGGGCCTTTTGCATTTACACCTGGTATTAAAATGTGTCCTTGCTATCTGAATTGTGTCCTCATTGTGACTGGATGTCAATATGTGAATTTGTTAGGTGGAGATGCATGTTGGATTTGTCAATAGACGCGGCGCATCCCAGGTCAAGGGAAGCGACACCATTTGTTCCAATTACACTTTGTATTTCTTTCCATACTTACCATTTGTTTAACATCTATATTTTGAAGCATTGATTTCACATACTATCCCATGTTTTGTTTGTGTTTAGCATTGTTTTGTTACATTGATTTACACCTGGATTTCTGGGTTTAGTCAAGGCAAGCACGTATTTCCGTTCACTTATTGTTTATTGATTTAAATCCTGAGTTTCTTGAGTTATAGATTAGTTTCCTTTTTCTTACCACACCCACCATGCTTTCCAGGGGACAAAGGCTGCTCAGACTTCCTCACAGATGCTATGAACGGATGTCTTTCATTTCTAAATCACTTTTTACGAGGGAAAACTTGCATCTGCAACTGCTTGCAGACGCAGAGTTAGGGGATCTTTTATCTTGCTGGGCTGATTTATTTATTTATTTTTAAGAATGTGGTCATGCTGTATGGATTGCATTTACACCTGACTGAGATTAGACCACAATGAGAGGCTGACGACCACCTCCAAATGTGGTCTGGCTGATCCAATTATAACTCATTCTGCATGCATTTACAATTTGCATTAACATGAGTAAAGTATCCAGATATATATTGCCTGTTAATGTCAGGTGTAAATGGGGAGATGAGATATGTGTTGTATGTATTTGTGAGATTTACAGGTATTTTTGACCTTTGGGGGGACGCAAGGTAGCTGCTCCCTTGTGATTCCAGTATGGCAAGCTGAAGACTAATAAGCTTCTACCACTTAACTAATAGATATTAAATGCTCTGTAAGTATGTAAGTATGTAAGTATGAGTATATTTCCTAAATGAGAAACAAGAAGCAAGAAACTGGCACATGGGAACCTCAATTAAAGTTGTGCAAAATTGTATTGCCAAAATTGTCATCTAAGGTAGTAATAATTAACAGACAGAAAAACACATTTTCATGGCCAAGGGTGCTCAGACTGATGGAAGGAACATTGTTTTGCTCACAAAGACGACACTGTCAGAAACACTCTTCACCGTTCCATCTACCGTTTAAAGTAAAGCTGAACTACAACAAGATGGTGCTGACATGATCTATGACAGAGGTGATGCACTGCAATTAGCTGTGATGAATTGCAAGGCTCTTTAGATACTCTGTAAATAATTAATTGCAAAAAGAAACATCAGATGTAGGCATTCCAAAGCTACAAGCATCAGTGTCAGTAAGGTGATGTATGGAAAGCCAGTTAAGAGCCCATTTCCCTCCCATTCCACAGGGAGAGAAGAGGCCGCAGTAAATAACCACTACATCGCTGGAGGAGATAAGGGAGAGAGTGGAGAGGAGAAAATCCCTTGTACTCTCACCACCTTTGTTCCTCCTTCTGCTTCCTGCTTACTATATTTCAAGCATTCATTTTTGCTTTCTGTTCCTCGCCTGCATCCCTTTCGCTTCCCCCCCAATCTTTAGTCTGTATGTCTCAATATCCTTTGCTTCCTTGCCCTCTCAATCCTGCTTCTTTCATTCCTGTGTGCCTGGCAGACGATTGCTGAAAGGAAGGTGGAATTGGATGCCTCCCTTGCAAAGCTTCTCTTGAGACTTGTAGGAGATTTTGTTTTGCTGGAGTGAGCTGTTACAGCTCACTGGCTCATCATCGTCCAAAACATCAACTGTCTGTCATGGTCTGCTATTGTCTAAAGCATCCAGGACAACAAACATACCTCAATCACACCATTGAGTATACACTTATGATATAAAGTAAGATGATCTACGTATGACACTGTTTATAATTTAGTGAGTCACTTCAACATATGTCTGCACTGTGATGCCACTTTCAGGGTTGCCTGAGTCATCCCTGAAACCTCTGAATGAAGAGTTGGAAGTCCCTCGTATTGGAAAATGCAGGCCTTTGTGGGTGGAACTCGGGGTGTTTGGCGTTCAGCGTCTGAATTTTTTTCCTCAGGGCTTCACCGCCACTTTTGACAGATCATAATCATCAGCAGAGGGAAAACACTGAACACCCTTGTTTCATGGCTGATGAGTGAGGTCACTTCAGTTCTTCCATGTTACCCTGAACTGCTGAGTCACCAGTACAGATGGCGCAGGCTGACAGCTTAGTTGTCTGAACCCCACACCCTTTTTTTCCTCCCCAAAGCAAAGCAACAAAGGGTTTAATCCCCCCCACAGGTTGAAACCATCTCCTCTCTTATCTCCCTCTCTTTCTGCTTCTCTCTGAGTGATGGACAGGCTGCTTGAGCTGTTGTGGAAGGCAGCCAGACAGGTCAGAGGTGACTGAGTGGAATAATCCCTTTATGAAACCCTCCACCCCCGCTAAGGTAAAGCTGGCGTAAGGAAGGTCAGCATGTAGGCTCCGTCCCTCCTCAGCGTCAGCCACAGATTGTGCTGCTCTATTCACTCTCTTACCTTGAGAAGCACACTGGTTTATCGCCTTAGAATTGGCTGTGCAGCATTAATGCAGCAGAAGAGAGAGGCCAGACGAATGTTTGAATAGGGCTCGAGTGTGAATGCCTTAACTGTTTCATTTTTTTCTGACATCAGCTTCTCTCTGTCCTCTATCTCATGTTTCTCTCGCACTTACTTTTATCTCAATGTATTCTTGCCCACATTCTCTAACCCCATGTGTAGGAACGGACTCTGTCTTCTGTCTGTGATGTGTGTGTGTTTTTAAGATGACCCAAGTGAAGAGAAAGTTTTGCTGAAAGGGATCATGGCTTTTTCTATAGGGTAGGATCAAACCTGATCTGTTGCAACAGTGTGTCCAGGTGAATATGCTAAAATCCCAGCTGAAAAAAAACACTCCAAACATCTGTGTAACACCCAGTCTTACACTACTGTTTTGAGAAAGAATAATTTCCACATTTAACTGTCAGAAACGACACTTGCCTCCTGTGAAGAACCCAAACTTCCATGCTTCCACCGTCAGTGTAAATATGTTCAGATCAACTTTGCCACCACAGTAATTGTGTCATCACTTCAGAGCACAACACATAATCAGCCAGTGGATTTGTTCATGATGGATGTTTACATGAATGTACACAGATTCTAGAAAAAAAAGGCTCTTTGAGATTGTAGCAAAAAATCCACTTTTTGTTTGCAGCATCGGACTTACATTTCATTATTATAGTAAAAAATTTTATTTAGGTGCATATTGTTGAACTAAACTAGGATCTTATCAAGTCGAATAAATCAGTCACTCTGTCTCATTCTGACTCAGTTGTGTAGAGGAACATTGACATCTGTCATTTGGAGGAAACCTGGAACAAATCTACTTGATTTCCAATTTGTAAAGTGAAAAGCAGTGGGTGCATTTTTTTTGTCTTTCTCCTCATCAGCATCACACCTTTTATTACTCTTTTTTTCTCTCAGCAAGTCCCCTGTCTCATCAGTTTAATAGTGGTGTATTGAGCAAAGTATTTCTACAGGTGGTCTCCTCGGGCCAGAACCCAACCCCACCGTCCCTAGTCCAATTACAGCAAGACAGAGAGACATTTTTATTGGTCTGCAAAGGGACATTTCCATGGCTGCCATCGTCACCAGGAGTAGAGTCATCTAGTGCTCAATTACTCCTCCATCCTGAACCGGCAAGGGAAGGAAAATGTCCCCTGCTGAGACCTGGTGAGTCCCAGTGCATTACCAGCAGCAAGAATTTCTGACCTACTTCAAACACAAAAAACCCACAACTTATTTTCACTGCTACCTACAGTATATGATTGAATATGTGGCAAATAATATTCCCTTGGAATTTGGGTAGAGAGGCACCAGCAGACAGACCCTTAATAAAATACTTTTCCATACAATACATAAAAAGGCATTTAAATACATTTCAATAAGTTTGAGAGTAAAGATGCCATAAGTAAAAAATTATCTCAAAAATACACATTCATGAAAAAGTGGAAGCCTATTTAATGACAATAATAGGTAAGATTGGTATTTTCATAAAGTATTAAAAAAATGGAACATGGAATTGAAATGATTTGGTTATATTTTCTTTGTGCTCAGTGCCGTTCGTAAATGTTCTCCAATACGGTGCTGACTTTAACCATCATTTCAATGCTAAAAAAAAAAACAATGTAATGACAGTTTTCTGAATTATATTGTACTTAAACAGAGACAGTATTAAATTATAGCAGCAACACACATACAGTATATTTCACTGCTCTCATTTAATGAAAAACCCTGGCTTCTCAGTGTAAAAAGAGTGATATGCAGAGGCTGACAGTCACTTACATGGTGTTTTATTGTGTGTGCCAAGATTTATAGTGCTAGTCATATGTTCATCAGCATAAATATACCCACATGCCAGGCTGTGATAAGAAACATGATAAATATAATGTATGTGCAGAAAGAGAACAACATTTTTTGCATTAGCAAATCGTACCTAAGGTTGTACACTTTATATGGCTGAGATGTAGTGGTGTTGGTGCAGGAGTGTATATGAACATTTATGTTACATGAAAAGTTACATTTTGTAGGATTTTGATTTTTTGTGTTGTACAATTATGTGTGATGTATTTTTTTTACAACAGACCTGGAATACAAATCTGTTGATAGATAGATGATGTAGATAGAATGAAAACTGTGATCTCTAACTTGACCTTACCCACCAAGGTTGACTCATCTTGGTGTGGTTGATGTAGAATTCAGCCTCTGTAGTTTGATGCTGACACTTTAGTCTGTTAGCAATAAACGACCCAGCACTTTATTTACAGCTATTTACAGGACTGTGCAAAGGTTTTAGTCTCCAAAAGTAAAGTAAGGCTGCTTTCAAAAGTAATATCATGAATAGTTTTTTTATTCACCATTAACTTCATACTAAGTTCAGTAAACAGAAAAAAAACCTAAATAATATAAATGAAATACTTTATATGAGCAAACCTTGCCTTTAACAGCTTCAGTTCTCCTCAGTACACCTGCACACAGTTTTTCAAGGTACCGTATTTTTCAGGCTATAAAGCGCAACGGATTATAAGGCGCAAAGAGTGAAAACAAAACGTGTGTCGGCTAAGTCGAACTTTATTCAACTAATTTACAATAACTGTCAGTTGTAGGCTAACACAAAAATACAAGTTTAAGAGGCCGATTTCTGCATCAAACATGTCCGGATCCCTCTCAACATTGTACAATTTTAACACAAAAATACAAAACCCTTGTTCAGAGTTTAACAGTTGGGCGATTTTAGGATCCAACATGCCCGAATCCCTCTCGTCATTATCAGAGTTAGTCTCGCTGTTGTCACTGGGCTGTTCAGTGATGATTCCGCCTCTGCGAGGCTCCTGACTCGCGGAGTAATACGTTATTAGCCGTAATGTGTACAACATAAAATCGGTTCGAGGTTAGTAAACATAACCAGGGTCATACATAAGGCACACTGGATTATAAGGTGCACTGTTGATTTTTGAGAAGATTTAATGATTTTAGATGAGCCTTATAGTCTGAAAAATACTGTACTTGGCAGGTTAATTGCTCCAAGTATCTTGGAGAACTTGCCACAGTTCTTCTGTGGATTCAGGCTGTCTCAGCTCCTTCTGTCTCTTCATAATCCCAGACTGACTCTATGATGTTGAGATCAGGACTCTCTGGGGGCCAAACCATCTGTTACAGGACTCCTTGTTCTCCTCATTGCTGAAGATAGTCCTCTATGACTCTGGCTGTATGTTTGAGGTCATTGCTGCATACTGCAGAATAAATTTGGGCCTGATGCCTTTCTGATGGTATTGCATTATGGATACAACATAATGCAACAACTAGGACACTAAACAGTGTCTAAATCCTTTACATAGTACTAAATATATATATATATATATATATATATATATATATAAAGGAGGTTGTTAGATATTCAACATTTAAAATCCACCATGCTGCTTTCAACTTTTGGTGGATCCATTATTTTCATAGGCAAGTAAATATACATGTGGTCATTTTAGCAGTAGAATATACAAATACAAAACTGTAGAGGACCTAGGTCAGAACCAAGAGGAACTCCTTAGTTCAGGGTGTCAGTGGATGTAGAACATAACATTTATCCTAAGTGACACAGGAACAGAACCACTTGAGAGAAAATCATGAGCCCAAATATCAAAGAAAGATAGTCAAATATCAGAAACTGAAAGCACAATGTAAGTGGCAGAGATGGAGAGCTTGCTGTGTACCCATATAGGTAGGTTGTAGAGACCTAGCTTGTTGCTCGCTATGCAGTAGTATTTGTGCTGCAAGGCATCACAGAAGAAAGCCATCAGCACCAACAGAGCCTGCCAAAAGGACAGACCTGCTGAGACACAATTTTGGGTCTGATCAACCATGGTTGCGTTGCCCTAGCAACTGTGTCTGATATTGAAATACTCAAAACACCTGAGGACCACAGGTTACATCACTAATGATGTGTCCCAGTTGCCTAATGGGAGCTGGGATATCATTGCAGAACCTTGACAGATGTGGTACTTTGGAAGTTGCTTAATAACAATAACTGAACAAGTAAGATACATACTGCATCCACTTCCAATAGCTCATCACACAGTTGGCAACCAAAAGCAGACTCAGGATCCAGAGCAGGTGTAGTAAACAGGCCTCACCTTGTCAAGGAGCAGGCCTAAAATCAGCAAGGGGAAGGTAATCCACAAAACACAGAACCAATTGAAAGAGCCATGGCAAGCAAGAGCATCATAACAACACACACAAACAAAACGCATAAGGCTCGAACTCAAAGACAACATATGGATACAAAAGGATAACTGGTAACTATGGTAGCTGTACAGATAGAGGATGGCTAGGGATGCCAACTGCAATTTACAGTACCAAAGCCACACACACCCCAACCCAAGCGGTATAATACGACATGACATCCACCATTGCTATTGAACATAAACCTTAATAATACTACTCAATAAAAAATCAAATTATAAAGTCAAATTATAAAGGTGTACAGTGTGTTAATGACTAACTTGGACTTGAATTTGCCTCCTGATGGGAGAGTAGTTTGGGATGTTACAAAAAAATATGTATATTCATGGCTATGAAATTAAATGTTTTCTTCTGTGGAATTATGTATCACTTTCTTTTAGCGTTTGTACTGACATGTTTGTGGGTTTTTTTTACTCAGGATCTGTTGACAAAAGAGAAAGGTGAGAGTAAAGTCTAAGGGGTTTATGTGCAGAGAACTGTATAGTAACCTTACCTTTTACACTTTTATATTCCACCGTTACAAATCGACAATATCCTCCAAGCCAGGTTCCCTCAGTAATGAACACCTGTGAACAAAAGCAGAAAAAGTACATTCTGACAAATGTGTAATAAATTATTACTATAAATCAGGCTCCTTCGTTTCATTTATCATCTTCTTCTTTTCATCCATCCACCAGTGAGCAATAGTTGCCACTGCATACTTCTTGTAAATGAATTTCCTCTACCTTAATCTTTCCTTCTTTTTGCTATATTCTTTCTCTGACTATCTCTGTCACTCTACCTCTCTCTGAAGTAGAGTGTTTTATAGAGTGTCTATGGAGAGTAGGTTTACTAACACAATAACTCCCCTCATCACATGAAGCAATGCTTGGTTTGCTCCAGTGACAAATGTTAAGTATGTAGGAATAATACAGGACAAGAAAGCATGAAGCTGTTGGGAGGGTGTTAAATTGGTATTTCAGTACTGCTAACAGATGTATATTGAAGCTTTATTTTGAAGATTTTTATTAGCCAGAGGGAGAAACAGAAAGAAAAACGGAGAGCGAGAAAGGGGTATTGGCAAACACTGCTGTTAACCAGGGCTGCCCAGATCCAAACACAGAGTTGGCCAGTGATTGGTCGGTTGCGGTTAGGTCCTGGCACGGTCTGCGGCGACAGCTGTTTGGAAATGATGGAAGCCCCTGAGCCGGCAGACAGGGAAGAAAGGGACCACAACAACAATGCAGAATAACTGTGAAATGCTGTTGTCCCGCTTCATTCTCCCAATGCAGCGCAGGCTGACGCAGAATTAAAAAAAAATGGGAGACCGCAACAAATCAACAACAGGACTTAGGATACAAACGGGAGAGTTGCATTGGTACTGCACACTGCTGAAAGGAACATTTAGTAATTGGATGCCTTCAATCTTAAGTTCTCCTCTGAGGCTTGTTTGTGGGCCTGTTTCATTTCATGCCTTCATCTCATTCCAATGGGACAGATCATAAAGACATTAAGCGACGAAGACAAAATTAAATTCAAGCGTGAATGCTATTAATGCTCTTTACAAAGGGAAATATCAACAAATATGCACAAACACAAATAAGCCTATTTATTGGTAATCAAGCCATTTAGTGCAAACATAGCTTGACAGTATAGAAACACTAATCAATGTGGTAATTACTCTGCAGTTCCTCCTTAATGTGAATCCGGTCACTTAACATGTGGTGTGCTTTACCCAACTGAGATCCAGATGGCAGTCACTATTCATAACGGCATTCTTATTAGATTATTACAGAAGTATGTGAATACAAAGGACACAGTCCGAAGGCAAAAACACATCAACACAGGGCTTAAAACACATCCAGGAATAACTACCACATGACTGTTTCTTGGTCTAGGATGCCCTGTGGCATGGCACAGTGACCAGCAATTGAAAGTCTTGTTAACCATCTCAAAAATGTCACCCACTAGATTATGACAGGCGATCAAGAAGATGATTTTTTACACTGTAGCTCTATGAGACGCAGACAGATATACTGTATTCACACACATCATCACACAAGCAAAGTGAAAAGGGTGTAGCAGATATTAATCATCAAGTTCATCTGTCTGTACTCCTCAACAGCACCGACACTCACAGTCTGCCAGTTTATTTTGCCCCGTAGTTGTGCATAGCTGTGCATAGCATAGGGTTCATTTTCTATGAAATGTCAGGCTGTGAGTGAGTCAGACATGGTGCTTGGGGTTGGCGTGTAAATCTCTGATTAACAGTTTAAAGAGTTAAAGGGGAGCTCCTCCATATGGAAGAAAATGTGTTGGAGAAAAACATACTCTGCACAAACAAGACTGGTTGCTTTCACCTGCTTGGCTCAGGCACAAACACATGCATACACCTACATAAACACACACACACACACACATGCACGTGCGTAAAAGACAGTGGATGTCTTTCCCACAGAGCCAGCGGATTCAGTTTGTGAGCAAGTGAAAGAACAATGTCCACAGGTTCTCTCAGGCTCTCGCAGCAGATGCAAGTTTGTTTGTGTGGTGGGAAACATCCAAAACGGACTCGCCGTATAAACAAATCGACACTCATCACCTCAAAAACAGGTATAAAGTACACAGCCAGCTCGTAACAGATAACACAGTGATTGCAGAGCTCTGATGAGGCACTCTGCCTTCTATCAAAAGTGCTGAGCTTGAAGCATATTTCACTCTCACCCCTCAAATACTGGAGGGTGATGACTAAAAGAGGCACATTCAGTCATCCTCCCTCCACACCCTCTCCAACATACACACATACTTGTGCACATGGGTACACTCTAACTCACTGAAAGTGAGCTGAAGGCTATACGCAAATGTCTCCTGACGTTGTGGATGGAAGGCTGGGATGTAAAGAGGGGTGGGTTAATAAAGCATGCTTCATTTGCTGATGAAGTCTTGATGCAGAAGTGGGCAGTCTTGCTTTAAGACATGTGATCTGACTCTCTCTCAGCTCTCTCTCTCTCTCTCTTTCCAGCTGGGCTACATTGTAATACACACACACACGCACGCTCACTCACACAATCGCTCTGCCTCTCTGACACAGACTCTCTACTTGCGTTGGAGAGAGGACTGAGGCTCACACTATCAGCACAGCTTCTCAATGGGGGGACGCAGCCAAGAGCAGACAGAGCAGTCATTCCATTGGAGCCTTCCGCTGCACGCGTGAGAAGGAGACGACAAGTGAGGGGAGGGTAAATTAGCTCCCTGTCAGCACAACATAGGAATTCTACTGACGGAGAAGAGACAGAGACTGAAGGAAGAAAAGGAAAAGAAATCTGCATGTATGTGGCTGGTACAGCAGTGACATGATCAGCATCTCAACCCTCCAATCCTGCCCATTTTGTGACACAGATGCCTGGGTGTTTTGCTTTTGGTGACTGTTTGTGTTGCCAAGGATTTCAAAGGAACTGAGCAGCGGGGGTCCAGAGGAGGAAATATTGAGAACAGCATTTTATCCCCTTTTTGCACGGTGTTCAGCTAATCTGTTACTGGAAATTTTGTGCGGGAAAGTATGGATGGATTTAAGACAGTGGAGTGAGTCTGCTGGACACACAGGCAGTGATTCTAACTGAGCTTCTTTCCTTCTTTCCTTCACTGCTCAGGTAAGGGCGTGGGACTTTCGAGGAACACCTCTGGTGTTTGGGGATGGGATGGGTGGGGCAACTAGGACAACTGTAATCTTGGGGATATATTTCCCACAAAACACTGCTTGAAGAAGGATGTGTCTGAGTTGAGTAAAAAAAAAATAAAAAAAAATAAAATAAAAAGGACATTGACTGGCATACATCCTGTATATCATAATACAACATTTAACCAATATGTTATATAACTTTCAAACATGTTTAAATAGGACAAATATGTTCCAAGCATCGTTTTAAATACTGCAACTCGCATATAATAAGTGCATTTCATTGACTAAAAGGCAGAAAGCTCAGATGCATTTCACATGACGGGAACGCTTTAGAGACTCGCAGTTAAAGTTGTCTCTACATGTGAAGATGATAACCAGGCAGCAAGAAACAATAAATAAATAAATAAAAAATAAAAAACGAGTGTAATTTTGTTACATCAGTGTTGCAGGCAGGAGCATCGGTGGCTGGTGCGCCTGCAGGTGTGTCTGCTGTCCGCATTTACTACATCACGCTGGCTTTACCAATTACGCATCGAAGTGATGTGTCCCCTCGCTTATACATGAGATCCCACACCAGAGAATAAACAGATTTTCTTTCTTTTTTTCCTCGTGTGTTAAAAAAAACAAGTAGTAGAAACGATCTCCTGCGCTGAGGAAACGACTGCCAGAGTTTGGTTGTGTGTTCTTCAAAGCTGCTTTCTTTTTTCCTTCCCTTAAGTTTCCTTTGAAACGATACCCGTGCATGTTCGTTTTATTCAAAGTCTGCTGTCAGTCTTCACCTGTACTTAAAATAAAAAATAAAAATAAAAAACGTTGCTGGTAAGAATCACGCTTTATTCCCGATAACCGAGAGGAACTCACGAGTGGCAAATGTGAAGTATATGCAAGCGCAAACGATGCTTTTTAACATGAAGCCAGCTGGGTAAATAGAAAAGTTGAGAAAAAAAAAAAAGAAGAAGAGGGAAAACACATGGGACAACTGACATTTCCACAAAACCGCGGATTATGGTGGATTTAGTGCAGGGGTGGGGATTTGCAATGTGCTGTTAATAATTATATGCTTAATTTTCGCTGACTATTAAGCACTATCAGTGTCACTGAGGGCACAGATAGTGCACAGCACACACAGGCAGCAGTATCCAAATCTCTTTAATCTCAGATGCAGATCAAAGATAAAGTAGTCTAGTTTGAGCAAGCAAGCAAGCAAGCAAGCAGTGGCTTTGCTTTGTAGGAACAACTTATTGGATCAGGCCTGCTTTCATGGCACTTTTTGTAGACATTCACAAACATATAGATATGTATATAGATATATAGGCTCTTTATTTAAATGAAAAAAATTCCTTGGTTTGAAGATCATATTGAACAGACTCCCTGGGGCTCGTAGTCTGCTTTATATTCCCTTGTGTATTAAGATACGATGCTGCGGAATAAAACCTCAAAAGGACTATTAGACTGTTAACATTAGAGCATCAGATCCACCATCTCAGTGAAAAGAGAGGGATAAAAATAAATAAATAAATAAGTAAAACAAATGCAGTCAGTGTCTGTGATGGATCTAATCCAGGCAGTGAGTGACTTAATGTGGAAAAAAAGGAGATATTAAAATATATTTCTCTCAAAAACTATATGGATCAGTTCAAGGTTTGTTCATTTTGCCAAACATCTGTCGACAGTCTCACTGAGCAGGATGTAGGTGGGTGCACAGTTATAAAAGTCTGAGGCAGGGAGTCTAAATACACCACACTTTTAGCTTAGAGGAGGAGGTGGTGGTGGTGATGCTTTTAAATTTCACCCAAAGCGGTAATAACACCTGGAGAGGAGGAGAGTCTCATTATTCAATCAGGGCTAAGGCGTGTTTCCATATGCTGGCCCTCATCAGCTATTAGGCAGTCGCTGAACAAATCTGTGAGTTTGTGCGTAGAAATGCAGCATTTTGTATACTCAGGGCTCCAACGTTGCTCAGAGATATTCTCAGAGATAACACAGTGTTTCAGCTGTTATATATTTATGTGGTATAAGTCTGTTCAGACTACAGCAGGTTTGAAAAAGACAGATATTGATTATCTTAACTTTGTGTTCGATCAGTTCTTTTGGTGTTTCGGGTTCAGGGTTCATTTCTTAAAGCATTTTTCTCCTCCTTAAATATATCAAAACAAGTGTGTTTTTTTGAGTCTGTGTTATGAATATATAGACATGTTGTAATATAACTCTTTTCTTGTTTTCCTGTCACGTCTCTCCCGCTGTGTGCTGTCCTGCAGACTCGGCCTTACTATGTCCTGGTTGTTGGCCGTGTGGATTAGCCTCAGCTTCCTGCTGTTGTGCCAGGCCACACTCTACCAGACCATCCAGCAGCACCATGTGGCCCGGCCCGGCCGCACCGACATCCTCACCCTGGGTATGGATGCCTCTTTCGGCTCAGATTTCGGCTTCACAGCAATGTGTAACAGTGCGAGACGAAGCCCTCTCGATGGGGCAGCAGTTGTTAGCTTTGGCTGTTTAAAAACAACAGCAAGAGACTGCTGCAGTATGTCAGAATGATTTGCCACAGTACTGTACTGTAACACGATGATTCACCATGCTCGCAGTCAAACAGGATGAGCAAAGAGGAAGACGACTAATTGTGCTTCTAATTGCATGTTACATGCTTAGATTTAGTCAGAGGCAAATCCATATATCCCCCCTTTACATTGTGCTATTTATGGAAGGAATTTATGGATGTTTGACTTTGAAGCAGTACGCGTCTGCTTTTTTTAAACATGGAAGCCCAGTTAGACAAAGAGCGTCTTATACTGTAAGTTAGCTGGTAAGGAAGTCATTTCTTACTGTATGTGGGGTGAGAAATTCTTGACTACTGCACCCTGAATCTTGCTGGCAGACTGTTACGAGTAGGACAAGCTTTAGGCAAAAATCCCTATTACTGTGCTGGTAGCCAAGGGAGCTTTGATCACTGTGGCTTAGATGGAAATGACAATTATGTTTCCCCCTTTTGCACTGGAAACGTTTGGCAATTAAGCCTGACGCCTTCTGCACCGTAGGGGCAATAGGGGAGGGTAGACGCTGAGGCGGATTTAATTCTCTGATTATGAAAAAGCTTACCACCATTGCTTATGGTGTATGAGGGAGTGTTACAGGGAAGGCAAAGGGTTGTTTTTTTTTTTTTTAAAGCAAAGCGAAGGCTTTCTTTAAGCTTCTAACAATGAGTGTGACTCCCATGCTGAACCCTCAGAGTGGGGCCACACTACGGAAGCCAAGCAGCTGTTAAACATTGATGCTATATTCTGCTTGGTTCCCTCTGTGTGCTGCATTGCCAAGCAAAAAGACATTAATTGAAGCACAGCAAAAGAAAGCATTGAATTATCCGTGCTTGTGCTGAATTCTGGTGACTTTAAGCAGCATGTTGGAGAATTGGCTTACTTCTGCTGTGGAACAGCTGACACATGAAAATCCCAACTATGATGGATAGAAAGTTCTCAAAGTATCTCGGTGCCGTTAATTGGAACAAGAGGGCGAGGGATGAGCGACAGTGAGCTCCGAATGAATTTTTAAAGGCTGGCTTCTGGTTTTTCTGTTTTCTTTTTTGACTGGTTGGCAAGTCGAGCTTGGTGCCAAAGATGTACAAGGAAGTGCAAGGCTCAGTAAGTGTCTTTTGAATAATGCAGTAGTCCCAAAGGGGAAGAAGGGAGGAAAATAAGAACCCCCCCCCCTCGCCTACAACCACCACCTCTGTTGTAGATCTGGAAGAGTCATCTAGGATGGCTGAGGATGGTTATGGCTGAGAGTTCTCTGGAAGGTTTCCTGTCAGACAGATCAACTCACACTGCATACAACACTGAGGATTTTCTTACTGAGGCCATTATGTTTTGTGGCATTTTCATGGATCCTCTGGGGATACTGGAGCTGTGTTCAGGTAATTTCAGGTCTGGGAGAGGATGCAAGCTGCACAGATGGACGATAACCACATGCTCTGTTGATTTAAAGTCTCAGATTTCATTTACATCTTTTAGACTTTTATATAAGTACTCTCCGGAAAAGTTTTAAGATCACCAAACTGTGATGGACGACAGTCATAATCTCAGGATATGTTATGATATTTTACTAATCAGCAGGCTTCCCAGGGATAATGGTCTATCATAACTGGGCGCTCAGAGAGAAAACATTTCTGTCAGATTTTTTTTTTTTCTGCTGCTGGGCAACTGTACAATTTACTGTATATCATGTTTTTGTAAGAGGATTAAGCTGACATCAATCTTACTCAGCCGTGGAGTGCCGTTAACCGATATAACCAGAACTGCTCTCTCAGAATTGAAATGCTATGATGAATATTTGAATTAGAATTGATTTTATAATTTAAGAAGCTCTCTGGATTCATTGAGGCCAGAACCTTCAGATATAAATAGATATAGCTATGTAGGAAGTGGCAAAAAAACAACAGATGTCTCGCCTTAAAAAAAAAATCCATTGACTTTATTGCGTTGCTGTCAAATAATCAAATAATGTTACTGTTTCAAAAAGATGATGAATGGATGTGTGATATACTGTCTGCCATACAGTAAATTAAGTTGTAAAATGTTTTTAAGGAAGCTTTTGAAATACAGGATGTATTTTATGCTGAAATACAGCTTAATGTAAAGTGTATTATCTTAGACTCACATGCCATCATTATTGATTAATTACACGAGGGAACAATTTGAAAAGTGAGTTTTTATTATTTTTATGCTGTTTAAATTTGGCATGCTGATTCCAAAATCAGTCAACCAGTCGTCTAACAAGTTTTTTTCTCAACATCTTACCCTCCAGATAAGCAAAATTACTCTGATTTGCTGTAGTAAGTAGTAAGTGGCAACTTGTTTGCGCAGTCACAATTGAGACAGTGCGGTGAGGTGTGTGCAGGTCAGAACATATCTGTTAAGTACAGCATTTTTCATTTTTTTTTTTAAGAAAACGGGGATCCTATAGTTCAAAAAGCTTGACGTAATAGAGATCACTTTTGGATTCCGCACCCAAAAATTATTTAGATTTATTAAATTGATTTAGATATTAACAGCTGTCAGACCGAAGTCAACAAAAATTCTGTTATCCTTAGAAACTTAGAACAAGCATGCTATGCTGCTGCGTTTTCTTTTAGTCTTAAGCTGAGTATTGAAGTGAAATAGGAGGTTGGTATAACAGTGACTTGAAATACATTTTTTTGTGGATCTTGGCATGTAGCCCAGCTGACTGTCTTGAGAGACTAAGTGGTAGAAAAACTCACAAACTATCCCACATAGACAAAGACACACAGACAAAGGGTTGTGTGGGAATCTAAGGAAGGGAAGTGAAGGTCGCGAGCCAGGTACAAATATAATCCTCCATCCTGTCAAAGCATGTAACCATGTTTGAGAAATCAGCTTATCGGCCTCCTGCAACGGTGAGCTGACAGTGCGGACCCCAAAAAAAAAAAAAAAAAGTGACCAGAGATAAAGTTTCAAGATCAGATTTTTTTTCCCTCCCCCTCAAATGTTTCTTTGACAAATCGGCATATTCACCACTGAGGCGGAGATTGAGTAACGAGTTGCCTGACTGCTTCGTCACCTGCTCAGGAAGCGGCGCCGCTCTCTTTCCCATGAGCCTCCGCTTCACACCGCCTCCCCTGCGTCCTGCTCGTGCGAGTGAAGATTGATGGTGGCCTGATTCTGGGCAGCCAATTCTGGTCTCTCAAGAAATAATCCACTACATTGACAGATGAGCTGAATGTGACATGACACACACACACACACAAGCCCGGCTCTGCACACTCCTCACCTGCCAACACAGGGAGCAGAAGTGCTTCACTGCCAAGTCTGCTGTTGCACAAACCAGGCCACTCTTGACAGCACATAGTATTGGATCCCATCGAAAGTCAGTGAAAGTGTAACTGATTTACATTGTCAGTGCTTCGCTGCCACGACTTATTGCAGATTTAATGTCCGCTAATGTTGAAATTAAAGTAATTCCTGCAGTGTTGTCATTAAGTTCCATATAGCGGGGACTGTAGTTATTTATCATTGTTCAGCTCATGTATGCATACAGTAGCCATGTTCATAATGTATCAATACCCAGAGGGGCAGTCTGACTATAACAACACTTTAGCTGGTGCTTTACTTTATTATGACTCTGACAGGGCAGTTTAAGAGAGCCTCTGATCTAATAGAGCAGCATGATTCCTTTTCCAGGTGCAGCTGTAAAACTAACTGGACCAGCCTGTTACACTTTGATGGCAGTTTGTTGCTGACGTTTTATTTTTAGGATTGTTTTTTGTCAGCCATGATGACAAGGCTGTATACTGCATCTGCATTATTGCACAACTGTAAGCATATTATTAAACATCTTATTATGTAAGTTCATTTGAAGGAATATCATAATTAAAGGCTGACATTAAATCAGTTGTGACTGGAAGGCATAGGCTTATAAGCAAGCTGTTTTGCATATGTCTGGAAACATAGTGGAGACTTATGATATAGAGTATAACTAACACAGTGGTGCCGCTGTTATGTTTTTATCCATTGATTCAAAATGGCTGGTAAAGTCTAATCAGAGATGATTGGAAGGCATTTTAATGAGCTCATTGTGCAATGTGCCACAGAGCTCCCTCGGTCTAGGACATTATTTGAGGTGGAAGAAAAACATTGTAATTACTTTGGTTAACCAAGACGCATCATGCCGTCGAAGAAGAGCAACTTCAGCTTTAAGAACACAACCTGTCAGAAAACTGTGGTGCTTAACTTAAGCTTTATGTATTGATTAAAGCTCCAGTTGTTATCTTTAGATCTAAGGTTTGGGGTTTTTTTCTCGGAAGAGGAAAATCTGACAAGATATATGTAGTGTTGAAATAAACCTTGAACTTGATTTAGAATTGCTGGAAAATGAGGACGTTATAGAAGTCTGGAAGCCATACATACACACGGCATGAATTTATTATTTTTTTTTTCTTTCCATTGCTGAGCGGATCGCTGCTTCAGAAGATTGATGATTTTTCTGGCAGTGTTTGAGAATGTTAAGAAATTAACTTCATGGGTTCCCAAACCGCGCACACACACACACACACACACAGTTTTCAACTTAGAACTCATTTCCATAGTTCTCCGTCTCCTCATTACTAAAGCTCAGTGTTCGCGGCAGAAGTTAACATGCACATTTTTTATACAGTCATCCCCAAATTAGTAAGCTTACTGCTTCACTTCTTCTGTGGTAATGCAGGAGTGTTTATAAAAGTCAGATCCATTCATCCTACCCACAGGAACATCTTTCCATAGAGCCTCTCTGCGCTTTTGTTTTTGCCATTAAATCTGCTTTATTTACATCCCCCATTAAACAGAGGGAACTAATTAGTGTGAGAATTGATTGCAAAAACAAAATTCAATGAAATTACAGTCACTTGAATGGATGACGCCTTAATCATATTTTTGTTAAGTGGATGAAAAATAATTGTTTGAACCAGCCGTCAGGGTTGGCTCAAGTGAATAAACAATAAACATATAAACCATATGTACACACATCCAAACCACTAGTGCCCAAGATATTGAAATAACCTTCTCCGAGGTTGACGTGGGGATCTTTTTCCATCTGTTTTGTTATTCTTAATATTCCCTTTCCTATATGTGTGTGTGTGACATGTATTTAAGAAGTAAATTAAACTATACGATGATGAAAATCATACATTTTACATGACACAGATTTAATTAGAAACATTCATTTTCTGAACGTGGCATCTACAAATCCTGTCTTGTGCCAACAGAGAAACTCAAATCCGATAATCTACCTCCACATGGGATTATAAATGCTTTGAAAACTGTGGGTTTTGGTAGAGGGCTCATCAGCGCTGTGTGATCGCTCACTCTCCATCACGCAGGATGCCCTTAGAGGTAATGAAAGCAACCTTTCCAAAAAACTGGGCAATAACTGCCTGATCATTCAGGTGCCGAGCACTCTCTCTATGCCGGCCTCTTCCCCCGGCCCTCCATCCTCTTGTTCCCAACCACCCCCCCGTCTCCTCCTCCCTCCCTCCATCTCCTCGTCTCTATCTGCTCCTCAGACGATTTGTCATGGATCAGATGAGACAATTTGTCATGGATTAGTGCACTTAAATGTCTGTGTGATAGTGGAAGCAGTCACTGGAAAAGCTTAGGAATCCTATTACACTGCGTTTTAAGGCCGTCGAGAGAGGAGGGAGGGGCGGAGGTTGAATTGGCACTTTCTATGGCCTATTTTCTTTAATTTTTTGTCCACACATAATCAAATATTCACTTAGAGGTTATATAAGAATATGTACCTCTTATATATAGAGTTACATATTCACACACACACACACACACACACTTTGCACACACCACGCTAACTCATTTTGCCATATCACTGCTGCATTTGCCGCCAAATGTGAACAGTTCATATAATGAGAGCCACTTGCATCAATAAGTGAGACACACAGCAGGCAATTATTTACCTTCCCTCATTGTCTCATATTCTTTCTTGGCAAACTGATTCTGAATCACCTGTCGCAATACTATTGTGTCATTAGGATCAATTCACTCAGCAATGTTTCTCATCTAAAGCCTTTTGCTGCATGTACTCCGGTGCATTTTCTCCTTCCTTGAGTGAGATTAGATGAAAGCCAATTAGATACTTTTCTCCTCTGATGTCTGATAATTGTGTCAGACAAGATGCACAGGTGCTATTTAACACAAGTGGCTCATTCCCCAAACTATTTCTCATAAAGAGCATGAAGTATGAAAATACACACGGAGCAGATGAGCAATATCATGAGATTTTTTTTTTTTTTTTTGCAGCACATCCATTTTATTTATATTAAACATAGCAGTGGAAAGTTACTGTGTCATAGTTCATTACCATCTTTATTCATACAATACCTTATGTGGCTTCTTCATCACCTCTAGGCCCCTCAAGCCCTTTAGTATCGTCTTGCTAAAGTGAAATAGCTTGCTGCTCATGTTAATGGTGCAAAGAGCCAGGTAATTGTGATGCAGCAGAGCTACTTGGTGGCATCATTTAAAACCACTGCGGGGGACAAATGTTGCTCATTGAGTGTTACGTTTGTAGAAGACTCAGACTTTGCCCCAGCAACCAATTAACCCGGTGGCAGTTAAATCAGGTGCTCTTCTTCTTATTAATTTACTTCTAAATCTTTTCACTTTGTTTGCAATCTTTTTTTTTTTTTTTTTTAGAAACAAACAGTTGACCAGATTATATGAAACCTAAAACATTTACAAATATGAACAAACGGCAAACAGAATCAAAACAAAACTTGTATGTTGACCTCTATTGTTTTTACAATATAGCTGGCATTTTATGAGTAAAAAGAGCAAGTGAATACTTTACCCATGTGGCCCTCGTCTCTGACTTCACTTCTGGTATGTTGAAATAGACACGGATGTCATTGATTTTGAATTCCTGTTTGCCTCTGGTCTGAATTAATCCTCCTCTGTTCATTGACATTTTCTCCTCCTCTAAAATATTTATAGTTACACATTTATATTTCTAATTTAAATGTCAAGACTTTTTTTTTTGCCTCCTATCATGTTGCCCTTCTAAACGGACACACACCTAACCGCTTCATCTCTGCAGCGTCTGTTTCAGAATTATTTTTCACACTCCTAATAAACATGAATTTTGAGATGCATATATTCAGTTTGTTACCAAGGTGACTTCTCAGTTTGGCCCAGTGAATCATTCATTCGAGCACCGACAGGGGACAAAAAATGGATTATGGGGTTTGGAATTATAGAAAACAGAAATCCTCTTGCTTGAATATGTCCGCACTTGTCAAATGAATGATTGAAAGTCTGTCTAAATTTTCCACCCGGGGTGCTCTGTCAGCATTAGCTAAGGTCTATTTGTCTTGTCTGATGTGTCTGGATGAATCTATGCGGCTGCTGCGCCGATGCAGCACCATATTGTCTTATCACAGCCTTATCTGACAGCAGGCGCTCTAATAATGGAAGTTAGGTTGAGATGTCGTTCATCACAGCTGTAAAAAAAATAAAAAATAAATAAGCCATACGAGATGAAGACAGCCAAATACCTGAATAAATAGACAGGATATCTTATTTTTCTTATATTCTTTTTCATAGTATTGTGTATCTTCTAATAAATATGCCAGTCACTGGTACTGTACACAGCGAGAATGGCGACAGACTGTTGAAAATGTAGGGGGCACAATTAGTATCCGCTGGCCCTGCAATGTATCTTCATTTGCCACAGTATCTCCAGCACATGTCAGGTTCACTGAACATGGCTCAATGCCCTCATACCTTCCCGCTCTGTGCCTGTTGGCCAGGAGAGAGAGAGAGAGAGAGAGAGAGAGAGAGAGAGAGAGAGAGAGAGAGAGATAGAGAGAGAGAGGGAAAATGAAGGATGGGGTGGCACCTGCATGTGTCAGTCTGTAGTCTAATGACCCAGAGGAGATTTCTCTCTCTCATACTGTCTCTTTCCTCATTTCCAGGCTCTTTGTCTTTGTCGTTCTCTGGACACCTCGTCTGCCTATTAGGCGTGGTCTGATCTCAATCCTGTTCTTTTACTCGCAAATCTCTCTTCATATCAATTATCCTCTGTGACTCTCTCTCTCAAAATAAAATAAAATAAGATAATGTTTAACTTTAATTATCTTGGGAGCTGAGCAACGTTGGCGGCGTGTATTTGCAAGGAATATTATTTAGGCAGCCAGGCAGGATGTGTAGGATTTTCTCTTCCTCATATCACATTCCAGACGTTTTAAGTGGTACGAGCTATCAAGCTTTTCCAACAAAATAAATAAATAAATAAATAAATAAATAAAATAAAACCTTTTGACCTGCTTTCTGTAAATTTTGTGAGTTGAGTTTAAATGAGGATTAACGCATGCTCTAAGGAACTCGCTCAACCTTTTCCCTGAAGGCAAATGTGAGGATAGCACACAAAGCACATGCATACATGTGTACAAAATAAGAGCGTTAATGGAACTGAGTTGATAGTACTGAATACTTTTCCATATGCTGTCTTGATCTTTTGCACCCTCTTCAAGGCATAAACTGCGAGGCAACAACATGCATGCAAAATAAGAACAACAACTACATCCCTCACCACATCTCGTACCATAATATTTTTTTCTCCGTCCTTGTGGAATCCGCATCAAGGCCTGTGGTATTAAGCTCCTTCGCGAAAGACAAACAAAAACATCGCTTTTTTCTAATGCCGCCTCTAAATGTTGGTTGTAAAATTATTCCATCCCTCAGCAATGATATGTCTGTGCCATGCCGGTTAGTCATGTCTATACCACAGTTAATGAAAACATACAACATTTAATACACATTCATGTTTAAGATGCCGTTTCATGTTGTAAAAATGCTACTTTGTCTGTCTTTTCTTATAAGCCATCTTCCTCCATTGATGGCCTGCATTCCTGTTATATGTGTGTGTAATGAAAAATCTACTCAGAGCTGAGCTAATATGCTTTCGGTTCACTCTCAACACATGCAAAGAAGCACAGTTAACAGTGTGATGTTTCGCTGAAGAGAGAAGTACCTCCATACCACTGACTCTATATTGTCTTTTAGTATTACATTCCACCTCTTCCACTGTTTTACTGAGTGCAAGCTTCATATAGAGCCTCGCGTACATCTCAACACGACTCCCCCTCTCGCCCAGGTGCAATCAGAGTACAAGTCTTTGATTTAACCGGGAATAAAATACATAAATATTTTGTGATACATTCAGTGGAGTGAGCTGCGCCTCCGTCTGACTTGGGGTTCTACGTTTTTTATCAGGCGGAGAGCTGTCAGAAAGAGATGAAGCTAGCTTTGTCTGAGAAATATTAGTCACAGTCACCAGTATTACTCACTTCCCAATGTTGGCCACTTATGTCACACCTTTATCTGCTGTCTGATTGGAGAATGGATATGCGCACATGATGTTATCATGATAATTTCCTATGCATGATAGAGCATCTGTTTAAACCAGGAGGAGCTGTGTGCATCCTGTCAGGGTTGACACACCAAGCCGGGGCCTGAAATAGTGATGTCGATACTATTTTGGATGATTCACGTGAGAAGGCAGGCAGACAGACAAGAGCGCCTCTTTTTTTTTTTTCTTTTTTTTTTCTCTTAGGTCCTTTGCAAATGAGAAATGTCACCCACAGCTGCAGCTGGGGCAGGCTTGAGGAGGTACATATTCAAAGAGCTATGACTTTTTCTTCCACTTTTGTAATGTACAGTAGTTTATGATATATATACCGGAGGGTAGAGGAATAAAGAATATGAATAAGTTGTAAAGTAATACTTAGCCAGTAAGGAAGAAGAAGCATGAGTGGTGAAGAAGATGGAAACCTTGGAGCCAGGCTCAGTAGAGGCTGGAAGGATGAGTTTGACTCGGGGAATATGTTTTTCTAACAAGTTGCTCTCTGCCTTGACACTGTGACATCCACACTAGATGTGTGTGTGTGTGTGTGTGTGTGTGTGTGTGTGTGTGTGTGTGCGCATATAACTGATTGTGTAGAGAAACATTGTGTCTCGGGTTGAGATGTCCAAAAAAGAAAAGACACCATTTCCAGTCAATCGCTCACTGATGTGCTATAGTGTTATCACAACCTTCTGTTTGATTTTATCTCAGCCATTCGATAACCTGGTGTTAGATATGTGTCATACTTCTAGTTCCAGACATCCTTGCTGGCTTTTGTTGACTTTTCTTACAGGAGTATGGTAGTGTGAAATACGGTAGACTAATACTACATTTACTCCCATTGTTGTCCAGTTTACATTACACATACAAGGTAATTTTACAGTGGATGACACACTATTATCATATGCAGGGTCATCATTTTTACTTACTTATCCTTAGTTGCTTTAACAGGACAAACTTTACAATCTCAAATCAGTCTTAAAATTAACGGCCGTTCGAGCACAGAGACATCTCGAACAAACACGTTTGTGAAGGATTATTGCTTGTGGAGACTGTGTGTACGCACAGTGTAACACAATCATCAAAAATGTCAACAGTCTGTGTAACATTTTGACCTGGTCTGACCCTAATCAGTGTGGCCAGGATGGGTTTTGATTTCTCTCGATTCTCTCCTGTTGCTTTAAGCCGGGTTTTGTCTTTTTTCTTATTTTCTATTTGATCTTATTTGTATTGTCTGTATTTGTTAGAGTAATTGACTTTCACCTTTATGATTAGACATTTTAAGCTTTCATAAAAGTGTATCGTTGTAATCATGTTTACGGTTGTTAAGTGCTTAAGTGGTTTGGGCTCAGGTTTCGATCTACTGTATATTAGTTTTGTTCTGTTCTGTAAAGACTTTTTGCTCTGAACAAAACCTGAAATATTGTCTGGACCAAATATTGTCTGTATAGAGATAAACTGATTTGAAACGCATCATCAGTAAAACATGTAATCGTACTCAGCCTTTAACAAAAAAAAAAAAAAAAAAAAGGATTTATATTTCATTTGAATTATTTACTCTATCCAAACACCAACAGGAATACCTGGTGGAGGTAAGGGTAAGACCAACATCAAACAAAAAAAAAGAATAATATGCCTTAGAGCTGAAACATTTATTTGATTTAATCTGTTCAATTTTTCAATGTTCAACTATTTTGATCATTTCAGCCATTTTTTTTTTCAAACAACATCTTGAAACTGGAAAATTATAAATACTATTTTTATGAATAATACTACTAATAATAACAATTTATTTGATTAATCGTTACTGAAACTGTCCACTATAGTAGCTGTGTAAACAGATTCAACTGTCAAATGTTAAACTTTGTTGGTCCTTACCGCTTTATTCAGGTAAAAGTGTATGCTTAAATAAAAAAACAAATCCAAGTATGTAACACACTAGCCTTTTGAGCTAGAAATGTAACTGTGCCTAGTATCAAACAGCTTGCGTGATAAATCTATCACCTGCATTGACAGAACTGAAAGAAGAAACCTGGAATTAACCTGAGCGCGTCTTCAGCATTGAATCAATGAGGGGAGATTTTCCAGAGCCTGAGGAGATATAAGCCCTACAGTTGTGCCTAACAGATGTTATTCAACACCAGCCCTGGAGAGGAGGGAACTTCTTTCTCACTTTGTCCCCAGAGATACGATGTACTAATGTTAGTAGTATTGGTGATACTGGAAAGGTGAATACGTGCCCCTCGTAAGGTCTTACAGGCTCTCATGAAGACACCATCTCGTCCTGCGGTGAATTGGATGGGAGGCAAGTACAGATCTCATAAGTCCCCTCTAGGAATCACAGATCACTCTGCAAGGGCACTTGTAATAGGCGCCTCACACATGGGATAGCAGCGATAAAGCTGCCTCATATTTCTTTTCATGAGGAGGAGGGAAATATGTAGTCTTAAAAGAGGAAATGTGGCTCCCGTACTGTACATGTGAAGTATACAAATCTACACTAGAAGCATCAATTGTAGGGTTAACATTTCCAACCGGTAAATCGTTTAACCATAAGGTGATTTACTGATCTCTCCTTGTTGGCTAAACAGAATGCTTGTGTCTATGCTTTGTGACTGAACGTGAGAGTGAAGACAATTCGATTCATGTTTTCTGTAGATGTGTGGATCGTGTTCTGGCCTTACTGCCAGTCAGAGGAGGCAGCGATGTGTTTGAACAGTGAGCAAATTTGGCCAGTCAATCTCACGCCCTCCCTCGTCCAATGACTAGACTGCCATCGATCATCGTTTACCTGTTACATCTCATTCACAGCAAGATACTAGTTACCTTCCCGTTCAACATTCTCCTCTGGACATTTACATGTCTGGCTGAATTCATCTTTTGTGTGTGTGTGTGTGTATGTGTGTGTTTGTGAGAACGAGGGAAAGAGAGAATGAGGTTATAGGTAAAAGAACGAGATAGGACACGTCTGTCTGATCCAGCCAACCAGCTTGCAGCGGTGATGTTGCTGAAGCCCGGCCAGACAGATGGCATCCATTTGATCATGGAAATGCTGTAATGGTGGGCCAGAAGCAGCTAAGAGAAGCAGGTTTTGGGGGTTCATGAGCAGGCCATAATCTCCGTCTGCCAGGCAGGGAATACTTTAACATTTTAAAAAGCTGTCCTCCTTTTCCAACTACTGGTCCACTGATGCCAGATCATTATCACAACTGTCTCAGAGCTCAGAGTCTGTGTACTCATCAGTGTTTGCATATAGACATGCCTGTTGTCATGCTAACACTGAGATTGTGAATTAAGTCAACATTTCACCTGCTACTCAGCATGTTAGCATTTAGTCCAAAGTCTCACAATGTGCACACGTCTCACAGAGTTGCTGTGCAGCCATAGACTCTTAGTCCTGGAAGATAATGGGGGTGTAGGGCACGGAGCCATGAGCTATGTCAGACTGACCATACAGAATGTATGTGTTAGTGGGTGTCTCTTAATGGGATTTGTTGATAATAATAATAATAAAAATGTGAAATAGCAACAGATTTAAATAGGATTTATTTCTCTATAAAAGTGAGACATCAGCTATGACGCTGATGTATTATTATTATTACTATCTTATCAGCACCACCACTTATACAGATGGCATCCACCTGCTTTTAAAGGTGCTAGATTTTAATGGGAATAAGTTTGTGCTGCGTTGTCAAAATAGTTTGTTATATTTAATCAGTCCAACACAGCACATATGCTAAGTACACAGAGTGTTAATCTTTCCTGTGCACACATTTGATATAAGATGAAAGGCAACAGCTTAAGCACAGGGTGTTTAATTTTTGCAAATGTCTCCCCTCCTTTGTCTCCTTGTTTCTTGTCACAGGGCGGAAGCATTTTCAGGATCACATTCGGCCCTTATCTCGTCATACTTACATATCTATTTTTAAAAGGTTAGACATTAATGGCAAGAATCCCCTCCTTCGTACCCCACTTCACCCCCCTCTTGTCAGATATGAGATTACACATTTCACCCTGAGCAACAGACAGAAACTAATCCGTGGTCCATGTGAGATATTAGGTCTATGCTTGTGGAGTGGCTGACAGCACTGCAGGGCCAAGTTCTGCTATTGGGCATTTCACAGGCCACTGTAAAAAAATCCAGCTTCTGTTAGGCACTAAAGCACATACACAGCACACACACACTCCCACACTCACTTGTTGCGCACACCATCCATTTATGAAGACACATGTGCAAACACATGCATGAACATTCACACTGTCAAAGCAGATGCTTCAGTCTAGTGTTGATGAAAAACTATACAGTGCGATTTCGAGTGTAGCAAATGTTAAATAGCAGGATAAGCATCGGGCCTATCAGAGTAAGTGTGATAAGTATCCCATTAAGTGCCCTATGGCTTCTACGATCTTTCTGAATCAGTGTGTGTTAATATTTAATGCCTCTGGTAGAGAGCTGCAGACACTTCCTGGGTGATCACATCAAACTCACAGTGTCAGACCAACCTTTTACAGCGTTTTTATCTACAACTTGAGATGATGCTGAGAACATTCCCTCAGAGCTTCCAGTGCATTGCTGACTTTTGTGTGTTTTTTTACACCATGTACACACGCGATGAGTAGAGCATTCACGACTGCTGCATTTTAGTAGTCATCAACTACTCCCAAGAAATAGTTGAGTAGTCGATTAATCTATATATCCTATTTTCTTTCACCTAATATAAATGATCAATTCTCATTAGAAAGGTCTCAAATACAAGCAGGGTTCAATAATGTAGCCAGGACCAACCTGCGGGTCAAGTGAAATAGCAGAGTCCTTGATTGGCTCCGGACAGGCTGTTTACAAATGAGATGCGATCTGATTGGACTAAACCCCCAGCATGCTTGTCTGAGCTGAAGATGCTGTTTGACTGCAGTAGTAATGTGACTGCTTTCTTTCAGGGATTCAGTGAGAGTCTTTCATTCTCTAAATATGTTCTGTTTATTTACCATGACATAATGTAGACAATGATTGTTCAAACAAATATATGTTCAACAACGGCCAACATTATGTCCACCTTTGGTTGTTAGAAAGCCATCTCGAAAGCTCTGAATAGCCTACTATGATGCACTATGATTACATGCTCCAACAGTTTGAAATACAAGATCAACTTCGGATATAAACTACTGCAGCACGCCGGTTGACATAGTACAATATTCACACTTGAGCAATGCAGACATACTAACAGAAAGAAGCTGATAGGAAGCTGAGTATTATCCATGAACTTAAAACGGGAATTCATTAAGGTTCTTGGTTTTAATTAAGAGCTATTCATCAGACTGTGTAGAATACCCCTTGAACTCTTGGACTGTTTCCCATTGGCTTTTGCACTTTGCAGACTTAATAGTGGCAGCAGTATCAAACGCACCCTCAGTTTTTATTAAATATGAGTAACTAGCGTTCAGTCTGTTTAAAAGAAAAGGCTGACTGGACTGAGCCAGGAGCAAATTTACTCAGCATTCATCATGCGTGTCTAATTCATTTGCATCCAGCGCTTTATAAGGGTATCATGATTCAATTTCAGATCTGGATTTTGACATCAAGAACTTAGCCTTATTAATAAATTACCACCACACAGTTTGGATTAGTCTGAACCAAAATTTGTGTGGTTGAATACACAAGTTAAAATGTAGTCATTTTTTTCTGCTGGTAAAGTAAGTAAGTAAGTACATTTTATTTATAAAGCGCCTTTGAAACAAGAGCTACAAGGTGCTGAACAATAATAAAAAATTAAAAAAAACAACAAGAAAATAAAACAGCCTAACAAAACAGAAAATAACAACATGAATACATTAAACCTGCTCAGAAGGCAGACGCACCTTACAAATCACAGTGCTTATGAAACAGCTTTTTAAAACTCTCCGCTGACCCTGCATTTTATATAACTACGGGAAGACGGTCGCAGCATGGATACGACACTGCGTGTGTTTTTGTCGTAACCCTAAATTATTTAGTTTTAGTTTCACTTTGAAGTAAACAAGGCTTGTTGACATGTCTCAGACCTCAAACCAGAAAGAGAAAAAAACGTGAAATTGAGGCACGTGCTTTCTTTCCTTCCTCCCTCGCCATACTAAAAATTTAGTATAGAAGCGTGTAACACTTGCATATCGAAAGAAACAAACTGGCAAGCTCTTCCTCATTCCTGATCTTAGATTAAAAGCCGTTCCTGGATGTACACGACCACATTAGAGACACAACTTGAGTTTTGTCGTCTGTGGATGTGTTTCTTTGAGACGCCACGTTGATGATTAAAGTGTCTTTTGTGTCTTTCAAGGGCAACGCGTCTTCGTGCGCAGCCCTGAAGAGACGAGATTTTTTATTGTGTTGCTGTTGTTAAAACAACCGTAAGATCTGGACTACGGTAATGAGTTACTGTATGCTCGTTTGAGATGTGAGCCGACACCGAGCCAACACTATTCACAGAGTTGCAAAAGCGAGTACGGAGTGGGGGTTGTCAGTGTGCTCAGACCTTCCATTCACACAAGTCCGTTGGTCTAAATCCAATTCATCAGCCCTTAATGGACTGCACAAATTGTCTCTTTTGGATCTTAACTCGAGGAGTGGACAGACTAAGCAGGAATAGAGTAGAAGCATGTGGTGTATAGTGTTGAGCAGAGAATAAAAAAAAAAAAGGTTTTGTGTTGTAATTCAATTCATATTTATAATTTCTTTTCCAGGCAGCTTAGCAGAATTATTGGCTACAAAAATAAAACATTCATTCTAGAGAAAGTATTTTATTCACACTGAGCAAACAAACCTAAGTCTGGCAATTAGCATCAATTAATTTCCCAAATTAACAATATGACTTTTTTTTTTTTTCTTAAGAAAGGTGTGTCTATATTGTGCTGCACGTTTAAACCTGTGCAATTGTCACTCTTGGCATCGCAATCACAGTTCGGAAGAGCTGGCAGAAAAAATGTGTCTATCTGTGGTGTTGTGGTTGTGCGTCTGAATGTCACTGCACACATTTCCAGTACACAGACACCTGTGAATGAAATCACAGATGGCGTTTTTCAATGGCATGAACGTGATCGCGCACCCCATAGGGTTCAACAGCAGCAACATTAGTAAATTGCGGCTCATTTATTTAGGGCCAGCAACATTTACTAGGCACTCAACTCCATCAAGCCTTTGATCCCATTTATGAATGTGTTATATACACATGAACATATGAATTGCATTTCTCAGAATACGTATTGGATTCTCCTGAAAGGCACATTTTAAAGAAGAGCATGTAATGCTGAAATTTAATTTGCAAACACCCCTTTAACACTTGTGTTTTCTTGTTTGTTATCAGCTTGGTTTGTGTGCACTCTCTCCGGCTGTCAAATGAGCTAACTTGTTTTACTATAATTGATTACTTACTACAATTTAGAAAGAAGAGCAACACAGTTGGTAGATTGTCTCGCTTTTTCTCTTTTGTTTCCCTCTCTGCGTTTTAAATGGAAACCAGAATGGGAGAGTGCAAACAGTCCCCCTGGCTACTACTGCTACAACATCAAAAGACCCACCTGTCACACACAAACTCAGCTTTATTTTTCTGAGAGAAAACATCTCATAAAACCCTAATATTGGAAAATGTGGAGATGAACTTTTGGATAATGTAGTTTCTGACCCCACCATTTAGCCTAATCATGATTTCAGATTATTCTGAGCTTGTACCAGATACTGTATTATGAAGATCAGTCTAGGATCAGCAGGTTCTTCTCTTAAGGTGAAGGAGCTTCCTTTCATCTCACGATGAGGGACTCCTCTCAGCTTACCTCTTCTCTGCACTCGTCCATGCGGCTCTCCTGACCTTACTTCGCGCATCGCTTGGCAGGAACGCTTAAAAGACTTCTCTCCATCCTCCCTCTCACACCTTCGCTCTCCCCCAGCCCTGACATAACTGAGGGGATCAACTCTTCATGATTTTTTAATATCTCCCACATATTGAGACTCGGGAGGCGAGGTGAAGAGTGTTTTGTGTGATCAATGTTTTCTGGACTCTACATCTTGTTTTAATCATGATATTATCTCCCTACTTGAGCCTGTGGAGACAGATGTGCCCTTTCCTTTTCACTTTCCTTCTACCATCTTTGTCTTGCACTCCCCCACCACCCTCTTCCTTTTCCTGAGGTGTGAGCATGTTATTTAAATCTTCCCTCTGAGAGGACTCCCCAGGGAAAAGGTAGAGAGACAGTGTGTGAAAAGAGGAAGAGCTTTGACTGGTTGGTTACATGACGCAGAATGCACGCCAGGTCAATGCACATTGACTGAGTTGAGCAAATCCTTCATGCAAACATAAATCATTGCCAAATCACTTCTGTTTTATTTTAACACAGTGGATTTATTTGTCTATTTCAATTACCCACCCTCGAAAATTTGACAAGAATGCAAACACACAAGTGTGAGATTTTAGTTTACGTTCAAACTATGCTGCTATAACACCTCACTTAAGTGCAAGGCTGTCACATAGCTCTGCGCCAACAATTCAGAGATGTAGAAAACAAACTTTTTTCCAAGTTATATTTTAAGTCATGGGTGTCAGAGTGACAGCTTAAGCAAAAAATTCTTCTCTGCAGATTGGGTTTTTCCCCTTTTCTTGCAGTTGTAGCTTAAGTTTCTGCTTTTTATGGATTCACTTTGAGGTAAATATTGTCATTTTAGGGATCAGAGTGGCAAATCGTGTACAGTATAGTCTATCAAAGGCTTTTTTTTTTTTTTTAACTTCTCTGGGTCTCTGACACTCCAGTGTGGGTTGGATCAAAAGCGCTCATCAGATCAGAAGAAAGCCAGAGCAGGCCTGAACCCACGCTGCAAAGGTCATGGTTCACTCCATTATTCATCAGGCTTCCATGCTTAAGCCGGGGAGTGTTAAGAAAGAAGAGAGAAGAGGAGAGAGAGATGGAGAGATTGATTTGAGAGGCATCCCCCATTTCATACCCGTCCTCCCACAGAGACCGCTACCAAAAGTCCTCCTTCGCTATTCCAAAACAGCCAGCTCTCCCGTGGATAAGGAACAAGAGATACAGGTAAAATGAATGAGGGAGCAGCAGAGAGAGAGAAAGAGGCAGAAGAGGGATATGGAACTTGTATGGCCTGACCCTTCTACCTCAAAGACCACTTGATTTAGTCATCTCTCCTGTATCCCACCACTACCACCCCTCAGAGATATGAGACCAACAGAAAGATGCCTTTTTTCCCTCCAAATATGACCCCTGCGACCACGAGAGCCAAGATGAGTCAAGTTGCCGAAAACAGAGGAAAATATAAATTTGGTAGATTCCCCTGAAATACGTATGACTCCCCCCCCCCATCTCCAGCAGCAGCAGCAGCAGCAGCAGCAGCAGCAGCAGCTTGGTCCCCAACAATCACTGTGTCATCTCACCCCTTTCAGTAAAGCGTATACCTGTTATTCTCTGTAAAGGATAGAAAAAAGCTGAAAGCACAAAGCCTGAAATGGGGTGAAAAAAAAAAACACATTCACACATTCCCTGTGAAATCTAAATATGTCTGGGGCCCTTGTTGTACATTCTGTACAGCTATTGTATTCCCTGTGGAGCATATATGCTGTAGCTGCTCTGGCTTGTTTTATTCTTTATTTTTTTTACACAGTGACATAGGTTTATACTAGCAAAGCTCTCTCTAAACAGTGACCCACGCTATCCAGAATATCTGGAAATCATGACATCCTCGTTACCCAGGGGAATGTTTCAGTAAAGGAGCATGAGAGGTGAGATCTATAACTGAACACGTATCACTTTCTTCTCCTCAACCGCCCCCGCCATCTGTTCGATCCCGTCAACCACCTCCGCAGAACAATGAGAAAATTCTATGATCCCCTGTTGTGCAAAAAAAAAAAGAAAAAAATCACTCTCCAAGTCAACTTCTTTTTTCTTTTTTAATAGTGGCATACAGTATCAGCAGAATTACTGCAGCTTGGTTTCAACGCTGCGGCAGCCTTACTGGAGTGTGTCAAGCCCAGAGGGGTTTATGGCTTTGATCTAACGCACAATACTCGGTGTGAGGGGAGAAAGCATGCACATGCGCACACACACACGGCCATACGCAAATGAGTGCACAAATCACGCACCAGCAAATGCTCGTATAAGCACATACACCTCTACAGAGACACAGAAGTGTGAGCGCACACACACACACACACACACACACACACCCTTTGATATAGTTCCAGGCTTTTAGTGGGTGATTAGGAGAGACGACCAAGCTAAGGTCTAGAGTGATAGAAGGAAACAGGAGCCTGCTGCTCTTTAGTTAGAGGAAACCAATACTCTGTCTGTAGATAGAGGAGTAATTATGCTCAAGGGTTGAGGGGAGAAGAAGCCAAAGAAGGGATGAGGAGGAGGAAGAGGGTGCGCCGGGGGGTTGATTTTAGATTCCCTACTGTGTCACCCCTACAGACAGTAATTAAAATTCCTCCAGAGGGATTGTGTGTTGTGTGTGTTCATTATACGTGTGTGTGTGTGTGAGGCTAAACATATGTGTATTTACATTATGGCGCAGGGTTGCAGGGTGCGGTTATGCATAAATTCCTCCAGTGTTGCATAAATGCAGTCGAGACAGTTGATGCGGTGCATGCACACATGTGAGTTTGCACACGCCTGTTTACTGAATCCACTCCAACACTTGTTGGTGGTCTAAGTGCTATGAAATATTTATGCCTCTCTCTCTTAATGATTCATAAATTGTATTCCGATACTCGCCACTCTGCTTCTCCTCGCTACTTTCCACTCCCTATAATTGGACCGTTGGCTTGGTTAAAAAAAAAAAAAAGAAAAAAAAAAAGACAAGTGTGGAGCATGAGATGAAAATCAAGTTTTCCTCCCTCCTTACACATTCAGCAAACCGCATACAAGTGCTGAGGGATCATAATGTCAGTAAATAGTATTCATGAACAAATGCTCTTCTAGGGAACGTGTCTTTAGCAATCACGCCGACACTAAATTGCGCCGTGTATGTGATACAGACTGCAATGACACCTTACAAAATATCAGCTATAGCAGACAGGAAATGAGAGAATGCTTTACTGTAATAAACCCTCTGTTATCAGGAGAAAGTTCAGAGATTCCTTTAGTCTTTCTCTCTCTCCAAACAAACGATATGGTGAGGCCTCATCTTAATGTGCGCTAATCCAAAAGAAGAAGATTCACATTATGTTTGTTTTATTTATTTATTCCCCAGCATCGATCGGAGAGGCGAAATCACCACTTGCGACTAAATGAAAGAAAGAAAATAAGCTCCTTACTCTATAGCTTCTTAGTCTCCTGTTTTTCTCTGTCCCCAGCCTCACCTTAGTTGATCCAATAACACTCTATAAGATTGGAACATTAATATTAGGAGAGGAGATAATCTACAGTGGGAGGAGTTTGGCTTCTTGAGATGCTCTGCCTCACTCTCTCCTGCCTTACTATGTCTTTGACTCCCTCCTACACACACCAAAACACACACACAGACATAAGTGGCTCATCTGCAGGGCCAGCTGGATGTCTGAAATAAAAGAAATAAACCACAGAGCTTCAGTAGTTTGCCTAAGTATAACTCATGGGGCTGATTGGCTCTAATATGTCGACATGTCTGCGCTCAGTGAGAACATACGCTCATGCTTTAGATGAGCCTTGACATAATCTCCCTCATTACACCATTACACACACACACACACACACACACACACACGTAAAGAAGGATAAGCTGCAAAGGCTTTTGTAGCAGGTGGGTTGCCGAAGTGAAGGAATCAAAAACATAAATTCTTGCACAACCGCAGTCCTCCCTGTAGATAAGACACAAGGACATATACAAAGTGTTACACGCGTATGTTCAGTCACGCTTGCCTTCATTCAAGGATTCATCAGGAATTATCAGTGCAGCTTTCATGAATAGAGAATGTACTGAATATTACTGATCGTCGTGATATTATCACCTGCATCTCTAATATAAAGAAGAAAATTCAAAATGCAGTTGCACCTCATTGCACTGTTTGTACAAAAAAGAGCAATCAAACATCAGCCCGACAGTCTAGCAAGAGGAACTTAATGAATCAGAGCCTAGTGGCTACTCAATCACCCGCGAGCTCTACTGACTATAGCAAAGGTCAGTTCCTCTGAGAATCTATCGAAACGACCAGGCCTAGATATCGTTGCCGGTGACAGGGGCCTCTTTTTTCCTCTGCCTGAGCCCACGCTGACCAATGACTAATGAAGATTGATCCAATATATTATGGACATAACAACTTCCCGGAGCTAATAAATCCTGCAAGTGCTGCTGTACAGACAGACAGAGACAAGGAGATGGACAGAAAAGGTGGTGCTGATGTTTTCCTCGGGATAGCGTGGAGTTATATGGTCAGAGTCCAGGGATGGGGTTTTTTAGTGACCATGATAGTATTTGCTGCAGGGTGAATTTCACAGAAAATAAAAAAAGAAAGAAAAGAATGACATATTGACATGGTGTGACGTGGATGTATTCACACATGCGAGAGCTATAATGAGCATATCATCAATCTGTCACCATAGTACACATGTCAGTGCTGGCTGAGTAGATGAGTAGATTTCATGATGTCACCTACACACAAGCGAGACCAGTTAACATAGACGCCATGGCAGCAAAAGCACAAGTTTCCACCGAAGGGGAGTTAATGATAACTATTGAGTGTATAACATAAAATGAATTTGAGTTATTTCATTTTAATTATTTCTAATGAGGCTAACAGAACAATGTCTGACAAAGAGATAAAACAGCAAACTAGCAGGGTAATCTTTTTTTTTTTTTTTTTTTTATCACTGGGAGAGAAGTAAGGGTTGGCTGGCCACCAGCATGATGCAACACGGTGACATTTTTAACATCTGTCCTTATGTAAGCCATTCCTGAATACAGTGTGATTTTTATATTGGGATAACTCTCACTCTTCTTTACAACTCCGCTCTCATACTTTTTTTTTCCCCCACCACATAAACAGACAGACACACACACGTCTGCACTCTTCCACACATACAACACAGATAACACACAAGTTATTAGCTGCCCCCACATTTCCCCTTTTTTCTTCCTCCCATAATGAGTCAAAATACAGTACATTCTGAGGCATGCAACCATCTCATTTCTTCTCCATCTAAGTGAGGTATTCAAACCAGCAGGAATGTCCCACCCCCTTCATTTTTCCACCCACTCTGGGGGTGTGATGGGTGGAGATGTGTGCTCGAGTCCCCCAGGACCTTCCACATCTGGAGTCTGCCACTACTGCTCTGTTCGAGCAGGCTCGTGAGCTGCAGTGATGACCACCAGAGTTCACCCCTCATCCTGTGTGCCTGGCCCCACCATCCCCTCTGGGTGGGTGAGGGTACACCTCCACTCACTGACATAGATGCTGCGCATGTTTATGTATGTGTTGATTCTAATCAGATCCACTTGATTTATTTTTATATGCCAGGCTAGACAGTGGTGGGCCACCACAAGCGACTTATCTTGCACTCTGACTTGCCTGTCTGCAACATTTCTGTACTACCAACGCAGGCCTTGATGGAGCACTGTCTATTTATTCACTCGCCTCCGGCTGTTCCATCACAAGCTGCTGCATAGACTGTAAATGCCTTCCATAGCATTCCCTTTTGCTGCCTCCCACCTCCACCCATGTCAATATGTCATATTTATATTATGCACTGCACAGCATAATAGCAAGTGCTAGCTTTTGATTAGGCTGATGTCTCACAGTAATGCATTTTGATGTTATGTATAGAAGGGGAATCAAAAAGGACCAATCTCCCAAAACGTCCTTCACTCTGGACTGATGTTTCACCCCATGTTCTAGATAGCAGAGGAGAGGGAGGGAGAAGAGAGCAGAGTGGGAAGGAGAGAAGCGGGGAGCAGAGAGGAGTGGAAACCTAATAGTGAGGAATGGTTCCGTGACGCGACCCTACAGAGAGAGACAGCCCTCCATCTCACTTATCTCCTGTTTGCTCAATTTCCTCTGTGTGCGACAGTGCACCTGGGATCTGACTGCAGCCTCCCAATGCTCCTCAGCACCAGCCCCCGCGAGATAATAGCCAATCCTGCTCTCCCCACTCCCACATCAGACAGGGCCAAAAGACCTTGCGCTTTGTTTAAGATTTCCAATGAACAAAACCGTGTCCCTGTGGCGGCAAGCCATTACAAAACCAGACAGACTTATATCAGACTCCTTTTTGCTCGGCTAATAGCACAAAGGAGGAAAAAAATAAACCTTTCTGATCTTAGACAGAGGTCGTGTCAACTAAAAGGGGCTATTTGGCTATTGTGTATTACAGGATGATTACGCCATGGATGATAAAAATAAAAAAAAATGTATTCCACTATGATTACCTTGAAGTCAATAATCCTTTACTTCAAATCAGAGCATTACTTACAGTGTGATTGGCTGTTAATGGGTGCGGATTGTATGAGCGCAACGCGCTGATAACAACAATAGAAAAGCACGCTGTATACAAAGTTGCAGAGCTGCCACTGATGCTTTGATGTCCTCCACCATTATCCTCCCACTCGGCACCTTGTCTTCTTTGTGTTTGATAAGGGGGTCAGATGCAATTATCAGATAGATCATGTGGCGGTGTCAATCAGTCTCTCATCTCCCAGACACCTAATTTCTCTTTCAACTTGGACATTATGTCATTATTACTGTAAAACACAACAGCTGGCTTTTATGAAAGATATTCACTGAAAGCCCCTTAAATTCATGTGATGGCTGAAGACCTTAAAGTTTACAAAGGACTAAAAGAAAAAGAAAAAAAGCAGGTAATTGGATATTTTTTGTGAGATTCATATCCAGGATCCTGAAATGAAATGATTGCCAAGCACAGATTCTGAGCTAGTTTTCACATTTTATTTATATGTGCAACAATTAAATCTACTTAAATGTGTTTATTGTATTGATATTAATGTTCATACCCACTGTGTCTGTTGGCTTTCCTATGCGGTACTTTGTATAGACAGAGCTGTGTTTTACAGTATCCAGGAGTATCTCGACCTTCCTGCAACAGAGACAGGCCAAACAGATAGACCGTTATAGTATACAGTAACGTCCCAAGGGTACGCTCTTTCTGGTCAAAGAGGAAAGAACCGCAGGTAAATCGTTAGGAAATCCAAACCCTTAAAAACCCAAGCACAAATCAATGAGCAGAGCTGCCTGTAAGGAGCGTGCTAACCAAACAGCTTTCGACTTCCCGATCGCCAAACTATCAACATTTCATGTTGATGTGACGGAATCAGCAGCACAACTGGGAAAACCACTTGGGCCCTGTCCGTCATGGTCGAGACATACGAGCTGCTAAGGCCCCTTAGAGATGAAAACAGAGTGATATTAGCTGCATGCACTCAAGGCACACACACATATGCACCCAAGCACACCCAAGCTTGCTCACACATATTATGAGCAATAGAGCTATCGAAGCTTGTAAGCTGCAAATCCATTTGATATGAGAAATCTGCACAGAACAACAGAATCATCAGCAACAGCCTGATATGCAGCGCCTCTTTCAGTACTTCCACATTTTTCTCCCGTGCTCCTTCCATGTCTACAATAAGCCTCACTCTAAAGGAATCCAACCTTAACACTGTATGTAGCATCGTAGTGAGGGCTTTTAATGTCTCCTGTTTCTGCACTCTAAAAAGCCAAATCATTGCTAACCTACTTAACCCAGCAACACTAGAAAGGGTGAGAGATTACTGCAGACTTTTATCCCTCAAGTAAAAACCACATTTGCCAGGGAGAGGATTGGGTGAGGAGGTTCTTTCTTAAGGGCCCCTCTCTAACTAATGCTCTTAAATGATAGATTAAACAAGGAGACTCTTGGATATACATAGGGTGGTGGGGAAATCCAAAGATCCGTGAGTGAAATTAGAATTAGAAAGACACTTGGCAAGGGAAAGATATACAGGTCACAGTAGTGGGAAAAGCAGTCTGCCAGTGTTGAGTTTCATCACAGCAAACAACACAAATTCTAAATAATGCAGTGTTAGACACACAAACCAAGGTGCTTTTCCACACGCTGTTCTCTCGCTAATCAATTATCACATATGGGATGAACCAACAAGCCCCGGTTGGGAATAATAGCAGGCAGTTTTAACCTTTTATGGTCCATGGTACAGTGTCTGTGGTTCTTTAGAAGTAAGGCCTCATTTTCAGAGTCGTCTCTGGAGAGCTGCCATTAAGATGAAGTGAAAGGAAGGAGTAATCAAACCAGGGATCATAAAGAAACATATGGTACTAGACTGACTGTTTACACTACTAGTCTTGACTGTTGCAGCATTAAACGCACCCACACTGGTATACTCACAGTCAATCACATTAGTATGACTCAGACAAGAGAAATGGGCAATGTCAAGAGAAAGTCAAGAATGCTTGTTAGCCTTAATATAATGCCTGGCACCATTATAAAATGCAGCAACGTATATTTAGTTGTTGTTTTTTTTTTCTTGCCATGGCTCAGACTCTGTTTAGAGATGTTGCAGTTACTGCTCTCGTCTCTATGCGACAGCTCAGAGGTGTAAGTTAACTTTTCCCATTGAAGACGGGCTCTTTACATTGATGTGTGCATGCTGAGATATTTACTGGTTCATTTACTTCTAAGTGGACATGCTGTGCTCTCTCTCGTGTGATGCTTTGTGTGTGTGTGCCCATGCACAGATGCATATTCATGTTAAATGTTGTATGTTTTTTTGCATGATTATGCATGCATCCTTTTAAATGGCAACTTTTCAGTGCAGTAAAGTGGTTACCAACCCCCCTCCCCCCACCCCCGACCTCCTACAGCTTGTTCTCATTCAGTCGGTGATACTGTCTGTCTGCGCCTCCCAGCTCATTAAATGTGCTGGTCTCTTTTGCTTCACAAGCACTGTTATCTAAGAGATGAGCAAACACACAAATAATGACTCATCCACATGTAATTATATCAGATTATTGTCACATTACAGTTATTGGTTTTGATCTCCAACCCCCTTGTTATCATATATAATCTATGCAAACCTCCGTAACTGTCCTTCTGTTTTTACTTCTAGAAGACATGCGCTTTGACACAATGCTACATAGGCCTACAATTAGACGTAATTGGTGATGCTTCATGAAGACGTTCTCCTCTCAAGAGCATCCTGATGATTACTTATTGAGATAGATATCTCTTATAACGCCCGGCCATTGTGCCTGAATGTCACAATTTATTAGTCAATCTAGTATTCACACTGACAATCCTCCCACACAAAAACACACAAATAAGTCCTTATTATCCAGAGAGGATACTATGAATTTTCTGATTCCATTATGCTAAAATGATTCCTGCTGGAGACAAGGAAGCTCTTGTGTAATTTGCTTTTCGGAATGATTGTCCAGAGCCAATTATAAGAGTGAAATATTATTGGATATCATGGTGTAACAGAAAATTGCAGACGGAAATGGATACAGGCAAGAGAAACTAAAGAGTGCAAAGACAACAGTGTGTAGTATATAAATGATTCAGAAGAACTGATACCGATATTGATCGAATGTTTCCTTCTCTATGTCAGATAAAATTCAGCGCTGGATCTGAGTTTAAACATGAATCATCCTTCATGTGCAGCCTGCTTCTCATCGTCCACACGTTTAACCGCGTATTAACTTTACATTATTAGCATCTAATTGTCAATACTGGGTCAAGAAATAACAATGACACATGTTCATACTTCTTCAAAAAAGTGCAAATAAACTGACTTGGCTCTGCTTGTGCAGTCATGTCCTGGGTTATATTAATAATTTGGCAAACAAAGGTGTTATTAATCCTAACTATGGTTTTTAAAATGCCAGGTGTGCCTCAGAGGGCAGACTGCAGCTTTTGTGATAGTTACTAAAATCTATCAGGCAGCCGAGCCTTGGAAGTGTAATTAAGCAGCTACCTGGCAGAATTCTCTCTGATGCCAAAGTTTTCAAAGCCCACCTTGCTTCAAAGCAAAGGACCCCTGAAGAAAAGAATCAATGAATTCATTATTTATTATTTACTGACTACAACAGGATAAAGAAACTATTTTTTATGCACCTAATGCAACCTCTAAGCCAGCCTCCTCAGAGAGTAAACAATGGCTGGTTTTAGTACTCCATTTCAGCATCCAGTCTCAATGGAATTTCTTTTCCATTGTTTTGCTGTTCACTTTACTTACTACCTCTTAAAAGGTAGAAACACATGTGCTTCAAAGAAAAAAAAAAGAAAAAAAAAACATTGTCTGCTGCTCGCATTTATATCACTTATTTATAAGAATGGGAATGGAAGAGAGGCATCGGAAGAAGATACAAGGAGAGCATAAAAGAGAAAGTGACTTGAGTGTTGGAACCATAGTAACAAATGGCTCTGAGTCACCTATGGGTGAAGGCCTGGCGGACAATGTGTGATGCTAATGTTGAGTGACGGAGTAGCCCATTGGCTAATGGGAGCCTGGTGACCAGACTGAAAGTAGAGTCTTCCTTTCTCACATGCATACTTTGTCACACAAATATTTATAATTTTCGTAAAGAGGGAGTTCTCAGCTCAGCGTGGCATGCATTGCAGCACATTAGTCATAAATTAGTTTATAGTGTCTTATTATTCTGTAAATCCATTTGGGCAAAAAATGTCACTGTAGCAAACTTTTCTGCGCGCAAATAATGAGGTTGTTTAATGTGATTATTTTGACGTCAACATGATAAATGTGTTATTTATTTAAGTTTAGAAATATTCAGTTTTGCACCGTCCATTGTAAAAGCTTCTGGCATTAAAAAAAAAACACAACAGGACATAATAGTGTAGAAAATTATGAACTGAGAAAACAAAATGTGAACCCGAGAATTAAATATCAGCAGAGCACCGAGCCAGTCAGTGTCGTTTGCAAAGCAAACTTTGCCTTCTGACTTTGCAATAAGTAAAGTCAAGTGAAGTCTTTTTTTTTAACTCAGTCATCCCTCTTTCTGCACATATGTCTCAGTCTACTTGAAGATCCATCTGAATTAAGTCATATCCAACAAGCAGTGAGCAAACGTGCGTATGATTAAAGGCACATACACAATGCTCAAAGACCGCTGATCACTTCGCATTCAGACAAAATGAGGATGCACAGGAGATTTGCACATATGACTGTGCACTTCTGTGGAGAGCCCCTTTTATTTCACACTGTAATTTAATGATTCACTGCACATGGAAATAGCATGTGTGCTACAGAGAGTATCAACATGCCTTCACAAATGTATGGTGAAAAGCCAGCATGATTTGACATGATTGCAATGAGCTCTCACTGAAGAGGAGCTGCAGCAGCAGATGCTAAGAAGTAAATCACCCTGCGTGGATGATTCACACATGATAGATTAAGCATTCAACATCTCAGGGAAAATGCTGTTATTGTAAATAATAACCCTATCAACCTCCAGCATCATGCACAAAACCTGTTCTTCAAACATTACAGCACGACCAATGTTGTTATTCAACATCAGTGATGCTGTCGCACAGTTTTGCATCTGACAGCCTTGTTCCTATTGCCTAACATTTAATTAGCTGCTGGAATATTTTGTCTGCCACCTGATTTCAGCAGCTATTGAGCAATGAATATTTTCAGAAAAGCATCCTTGGGCCTGGGCAAATAGCACACCAATACCCTAAGGAGTCTTCACTTGATAAATTGCCAAGCTAGAAGCAGAACAAGGTCTAGTGACACACAAGGAAAATGCAAACGCAGTCTTACGTGCCAAAAAAGTATCTCTTTGTTTTAATTGGCTGGGGACATCAATCAAATTCCAATCCACCCATCAATAGCTGTTGGTGAAGTGAATTGTTGCCCTCAGATGCTGAGAACCATGCAGTGCTAGGCAGTGCAGCAGACTCCATGCATAAAGGTTGCCATGGAGACAGACATCTGGACAATCTAAGATATGATTTATCAAAACACCCTGAGGTATGTAGCCATACTTGAGGCTCTCAGAGGAACAAATTCCTCAGCTGCACAAAGCACCTGGTCAGGACCAGTCAGTAAAAAGACTGCAAACTTGTCACAAGCTAAATGACATCTAAAGGGTCGGCTTTTAAAAAACTACGTATCGGGGAATGGGGAATTAACACGACATTCTACCTGTCTTGAATTATGCAACTTGAGTTGAGTCGTGTCAACAGTGTGAAGTCAGACCAATGGATAATAAAGGAAGCAAAATCTGTCACGACTTTTGGGAGTTTGAGTTGACTTAGGGGCTGTAACCCAAGTCAACTGGAATCATTACAACCTCTCGGACCTGGCTCTGCAGAAATAAAGCTCTGTGCTCAGAGCTGAGAAAAAGGAGGTCAGGGGCCAAATGGTGGCTGGGGAATGGGTCAGTGATTACAGTAAGAGGCCCAGTCGCTCATCGATCCCACGGCTCAGGCTAGAGCGGGTGAACGACTGGAGCTCTCACAGACAGTGAGAGACAAAAATGGAGCTGATGTGAGGAAACAGGAAGAGAAAAGGGCCAAGGAGAGGCCAGGGACACTGAGAAGCAGCAGCATGCACTATGAAGTCTTTCCAAATGAGAGTAGGAAGGGCTGTGTCAGCGACTGTTGTGTAGAGGCAACATGAAATGTGTGAAATGAACCTGAACTGAGCTCCCCTGGAGAAATGTTCTCTTCTTGGTATAACTGTAAATGAAAACGACAAACAAAAAAAAAAAAATGAATGCAGTGTATTCAATTTGCTTTTTGGAGTATTTGTGTAAAGATGCATACTTCACATGCAAAATGCTTTTGACTGCACCCAAACTTTAATTACTTTCAAACCTGGCCGTGATTATCTTGCTCGCAACCATTTCTTACTGCGACTCACAGACTAATGTAGTCCAGTAATCACAGTGAGTAGGGCTTATTGAAAAGCTAATTGCCTATTAGGCTCAACTTGTTGCCTTGGATTTTTTTCTAGCCCGGTTATGGGTTATGGGTTTGAGAAAAATATGAGGCGATATTTTTAAACTTCACAGAGAAGCTGCCAAGCTGTAATAGAAAATGCCAAGTTCTGCAATGATGGTTTTACACAGCCAGAGAAACAGGAAATATTACAAAGTTCAAGTCACTCCATCATGTTCTACCTTTGTGAAAAGCCTGTGATAAAAGAGTATAGTTTTTTTTTTTCATAAAATGCTAACACTAAAATAAACAACATCAATATTGTATAATAATTTGAATTTGCATGCATTGCATTGGTGATATCGTTAATGAGAAATATGTTGGATTCAAATCACTTTTGTATTGCAATCAATTTCATATTAGCTTATTCTGAAAGGCGAAAAAAAGGTTTAAAAGATCTACAGACAGTAAAACAAAGTTCAACACACATACATAGTGTTATCTGTACTATTATTTTCCTTTTTGAGGACCTCTTCATCTCAGTCCCCATGCAGCCCTCACAGTCATTTTACCCCTACTGAGTTAATCAGAGGTGGAGGCTACAGCATTATACCTGCAGAGTGTACACTATAATCTGTCTACACACACATATGCTGCACACACACTGCATCTGTACTTGTGTAGGTTATAATCAGCTCTCCTGGTGTGAGTAGCAGAGAGGTCTGGACCAGGCAGCAACAGGAGACTATAAAACTGATGATGGCCTGAGCGGTAATCACTACCTGACGGTACATGAGGTTCCCACTCTGGGCTCTGCATTCTGGCCCTACACCCCAGTGCTATAAATTTCCAAAAATGCCAAAAAAATGCGATCATGAAAATGCAAATTGATGTATTTCATGCTTCATACGCCTGCATTTTTCATTTTACACCCTGAGACATCTCTGTTTGAGTCTGTGTCACTTGAGGACAAGGAAACGATTCCTGAAATTGTAGATTACCGCAGCAGTCAAATGATGGTGTTTAAAAACAGCCACAATGTTTCATCCCAGTGCTCACGGAAAGCAACATGAGTCTGAGGCAGAGACACCCCCCCCACCCCCCCAAACAAATACTTGTGGGGATGCTAAATATAGAAACAGTTTTCCATATTTTTTTTTTATCAACACCAGGGCCTTTGCCCAGCATATCATTTTCTCATCATGCAAAACTGGCAAAAAACTTGTAACATTTGTGCGGTTCATCTATTTGGCAGAGAAAAGTCTGTTCACTTCATGAAACAGCTTTACAAAGCAAACTGGAGGTTCCTGCTCGTTTGTTTGACTTCGACTATAATGCACTGTAGTGGAAATTATAATATAGAAAAGTGAGAGATGATACCGAAAGAAGTTTGGAAGTATTTAGATTTGCTGATCCATATTCATGAACGTAATGTTGCAATGCCATATGAACTAAGGTTTAGACAATTTATGTCTAAATTAAAAGATGGCATTACAAAAAAAAAAAGTCTTTGTGATGACAGCGTAAATAAAAATGCCAAAGATCCAATTTGAACAATTACTGTATTATAAACCACACAAGTCTGTTTATGGGAGGGAGACATTCACCTTAACTTATCAATGTTTAAATAATTCATGCCTCAGTTTGAATAATACATCCAAAATATTATCTTTGGCAAAGAAGAAAAACTCCAGCCAAACTGCCCAAGGCAGTGAAAAGTGTTTGCATAGTCTGCTGTCAGGAAAATATAAGGAATAAATATAAATGAATAAGCAGCTGATGAAAATAGTGTAACGGTGTAATAGGGGTGAGATCACAACAATAGGCAGGGTGTCTGCTTGCTATTGGCAGGATCTGGCACGGTGAAGGTGGGCAGAAGAAGTTTGGATCAGATCTGCTGCAACTAACTGCACCTGTGCTGTCACAAGCACTTCTCTTTAAACGTTTAAGTAGGGAAAATGCAGCCAAGAAACCCGACTGATCCACCCAAGGTCCAACCTATAGAGACAATGCACTACAGGAACAGGCTTTGTGCTCACTGTGACAAAGTTCGTTTTGGACAATTTTCATGTGAACAAAGGTTTACTAAGTGTTAAAAACACACATTCTCATCACTTTCTGATTATCGAAGCTTAAGTTGTAAAATTAAAGCATCATCAGTTGATGTTTATGAACAATTCCAGATCAGATTTTGTTCCCTCACGTGTCATGTTTATTCTGCTGCTTTGGTATTTCACGTAAATAACAACACATTTCTGATGATTAATTATGTCTTTGGTTTGATGATTTTCTGTGCCAGCAGGATACACTGAATATGATTTAATGAATATAAATAAGTGTATCTAGATGTGTTTATACAAACATTAGTTAGATTTTTTTTAATCAGGAAATCTTAAACCATAACTGTGGTGGTCTCTGGACACATAAGACTGATTATTGTATTCATTTCAAATATTTCAGATGAGTGACATTAAGTGCATCTGTAGCTTTTTCAGTGTAGGTTACTTTATGCAGCAGACATTTTAGTATCTAAAGATGTCAATCGCATACATAGTAAAAAACCCTTTTGTCCAAGAACTAAATTTTATTCAGACTCACGCCTTGGACTATATTTCTATTCCCCACTGCAGAACACACTTTTTTTTTTACAAATGCCAGAGTCTTAAAAAGTGCTGGATCAAAATCTTAAGTGAGATTTTTTTCTTTTTCAGACAAGCGCTTTTTTATGACAGTGGAAAAGTTGCCACAAACATCCAGACTTTTAGTATTAGAAATTCCAGAGTAAGAAGGAGCTTGTGTGTGTTCAAGTGTGAACAAAAAAAAATCTCCAGGCATATTTTGTGAGGTGAATAATAAAATGATGCCCACAGGAAATAATGATAGCAACATAGTGAGCAGAAATTACACTTAAATTCAAACAAAGCAAAGCTCTTTCGTCCTGCGGTGGGTCATACTTGCTTGTCCCTTGTCCCTAACCCTTGTTCTCAAACTCAATGACGTATATGTGTTTGAACACGTTTCCATTGCTGCATGATTCTCACGTTCACCCGCAGCTAAAAGACTTGAGTTGTTTTTTTTGTTTTGTTTTTTCCTAATACAACGATAAATTATAGCAGCACTTCCCTTCCCATGTCGTCACTCTTAATAACTTGTTATCACTCAATTCATTTCTAAAAGCATCTACTCACAGCACCACAGCCTGACAAAGACAACAACAGAGACGATGCTCTTATTGCGGGGGATGGAGACGAGGGGGAGGAGGAGTGTGTGCGCTTATGTGGTATGTCAAGTCAAATTGTTTTTACATTTCATCTTGTTGGCTCCTTATCTATTCTAGTGTTTATCTGCATCTCTGGTGGGGTACGTGCAAGCTCCTGGCATGTGGTGTTTCTGCGTACGTTTGTGTGTAGCAAGTGCCAAACTAAGAAGGAAGGCAGCTTGCTGTGTCGAGGGCTGTAGGGGGAATGTTCAAACCCCAGTCAGCGGGGGATTTTGTGTGAAATACAGATGTTAGAAATGGCTCGACTGTTTGCCTATTGTTATCACTGCTCTTTGGCTAAGAGAAGAACAGTCTTGGGTTTTGACTTGACAAGGGAGAAACAGAATGATAAATTGTCCCACCAGCTTTCATCCAACCCACCGCCCACACTCTTCCCCATGCACCGCCGCCCCACCCTGCTGTTGATAGCATAAAAAAAAAAAAAACAACAGATTACAAAGTAAAACATAGACAGCTACACAATGAGCAGAGGAGATAGGAGTCCCCACCCTCTTGTCTCACCAGCTGGCACATTGGAAAACAGCACATGAATTAATAAGGCAAAAAGAGGGTTACAGCAGTTATTTTTTAAGAGATTTCTGGGGGCTGAGTGGAGGAAAGTAGAAGGACTGACAGCCAGAGACAAAGAAATGTGAGCACAGTTATGCTGTTAGTTTGCTACTGCTATACCAAAATTAGAGTGGAGCACAGTGTAAAATAATAATGCATTCTGAGATTTATGCTCTTGATGATAATGTTTTTACAACACTTGTTTTCCACTGCTGTTATATATACATACTAATTAGCCAGAAAAAAAACAAAAAAGTCAAGTCTCTGATCTCTCCTGCTGAATGCTGACGACGGGCAGTTTGGCTACAGCAGTAATTAAGTCCAACATATACTGCAAGTTGTTCAAGAAAGTAAAGAGTGCCTTGGTGAAATTAGGTCTTTTAAAAAAAAAAAAAAAAAAAATAAAACAAAGCTAGACACAAACAACACACATTAAGGTTTCTGCAACATCAATAGCAGATATGTCAACATTTGAACATGGTTTTTATTTTGCTTGTGTGGCCTCTGTGCGGGCCGACTCAGCATAAAAAAAAGGAGATAAGAAAACAAAACGAATTTTGGCAGTAACAATAGTGTAGAGCAGAGAGCCTCTTGGATAATTAAAGACCTGGCACATAATGAGAACAAAGTTAGGTTTTAGTCTGAAGGTGTGGATGTCTATGCAGTAATTAATCTATAGAGACATGGCTGTGGCTAGTGTTGCTAATGAATCCATGCATTCTCAGGCAAGCCTATATCAATATATGGAAAATGCTATTATAGTGCGCCATGTTTATACAGTTCACTAAATAAATATAGAAATTCAAGGCATTCCTTAAACCTTTAACCTCACATAACCACGACCCATGAATAGTACACATTACAATCATACCGACTAACCTCCCACACACACACACACACACATAGCCGTCAACCGAACGAACGAGCACCTCCCCAACGGAAAAAGCAAAAGATCTAAATTTCTCCACCGTGAGCTGCAGGAGCACTCTGGCTGATGTGTAACATTAATTTCTCATGATGCCAGTCAGCTTTCATCAGTGTTAAACTTTAGCATGCCCACAATATGACCGTCCGGGACAGACGTGGGAAGACACCAGAGGGCTATGTGAGAAGATGACTGTCCCCTACTCTGTGGCGGTGGTGAACCTCTCTACCCCATTCTGAACTGCCATCGCAAAAAAGAAAAAAAAAGAAAAAGAAAAAGTGATGCACTATCAATGGGAACAAAAGAGTATAATGGAAACGCACACTGCCTGGGTGTGTGGGGGCATAGGTGTGTGTCTGGGCTGCATGGTTGATGTGTTATCTAGGTTTTTTTTTTTCTCTTATCCAAGATCAATATTTTGATTTATTATTATATAAAACAGTATATAAAGTTTTTTTTGTTTTTTTTTACAATAGTGTAAAGAATAAAAGATGGTTGTAAAAATGTTGATTTTTGTCTTCATGTGTGAGGTTCTGGTTCAAAGTTGATCAGTGGTGTATAAAAGCACCTTTGTCCTTCTGTGAGGACAAAGGTGCTTTTATACACCACTTTTCACCTTGTCTAAGTCTGAATATTCAGAAGACATTTAGCGTGTGTGATGGAGCATATGGGGCTGACTGGCAGCGTGCAGTGAGAGGACTCTGTTCACTCTCTTCTGGTTTCAATCATAATAGAAATTTTTTTTTTTTGGAGAAAGGTTGGGGCAACATTGACACAGATTTTGACCACATACTGTAGGTAGCCGATAGCTCCTGCAAGAACAGAGGATCATTAACCAACAGCGATGATGTGAATAGAACTTAAGATGCTTGTCTGCAGGGTTTAGCTTTCCTCACACAGCGTTCAGAGAAGCGTTTCCATCCATCATGCATCAGTTTTCCATTAAAGGATAGCTTCCACGGCCAGCTAGTTTTACGTTATGTATTGTGAGTCGTGTGGTCTTACGCAGGTTGTGCCTCTCTTAATAAAAGGATTTTTTTCGCTCCTGTGTCTCTCACTTGTTTTCCTTTTTGCAATTCTATGAAGAGGAAGAGTCTTTTAATCTGTGTAACACATGCTGGGGAGAGAGATCTTCACTTTTATAGTTTATCATTGGTTCAACTAATCCAATTGGCTATGGCTAGAAAGGAGCAGAAACATGTCTTTGCATTATCTTACAGCACTTTGAGCTCTGAACTTCAATGATTTTTCTTTTGAGTTGTGCGGGAGAAAGTGCTTTCATCTTTTCCTGTGATGGTATTGGTTTATTAAGAGCCTCAAATAATCTTTGGAATCATTCCCAAATGCCCTGTCCCCAAAAAAAATGGGAGGAAGATAAAAAAAAAAGTGTGAAACAGTCATTGCATTTTTCACGTGGTGGATATTGTGATGTATCAATGAGCCATACATTGTGTGGGAAAAATAAATAAATAAGTAGTTTGTTTCAGGCTGCTCTCAAAATAGTCTTTGCCCTGGCACAGAGTAAAATAATATCGCCTCACACAGTTTTAGTAAATGACTCAGGAAAACAGGGTTCACTACATAGAATATAAATATTCAGTCGATGTGCACTCCCCCACAGGGATCTATGTGGACTATCAATATGATGGATTAGTCTTTGCCTACAGGAGAAAAAAAAATAATTACTCAAAGCAATAATTACACCAGCCCCATGCTGATTTGCACAACACTCAAGTCAGTAGATAAGATTTCATTGTCAAAGTGCTGAACAGAAAAACATCCTGCTAAGGACGAGTGAAGAGCAACAAACTTCATCGCTAGGTCATCTGTATGGACATTTTTTTATTATTCACACACAATTTATATTGACCAGGTTAACCTGCAGTTCTGTTCATATTCCAATAAACCTCAATCCAAATAAAATATTTGATTTCAGCTCCCCATGACGAAATACTATGTGGAAACTATAATCACACACAGTAGAGGTCTTCACATGTCCAAAGATTCTAAAAAGAAATAAAATGTACTGCCCAGAACCGAACCAGACCCATGTACTGTTCGAAAGTTGGGTCCCGATCCCGAAAAAAATTGGACGTGAACCTGGCTGGGTGACACAGACCGAATCGGCACCGATTTCATAGCTGATTGCTATTAACCAGTTCAAGTTAATTTACAAAACTTTGTGTCTTATCTAATGTACCATTAGTATCCGTTTTCCTGTGCCTGTGCCGTGACGCATATAATCCATATTCCCTTGCCAAGAAAGTTAGTGAAATACATCCAGGTTTTCTGTTATGATTGAAACAGCATGGCCCATCCACTCGTCATTTCAGCTTGGATGACAAGCAATTCATTTAGAATCAGCTTTGCAGTCTTGTTGCACCTAGCAGCATAATACAAATAACTTTGTTTGCCCAAAAGATGGTTTAGAAAGTGTATATATTATATATAACACAAAAAATCATTATATATTTTGTTATAAAGCATATTTGCTTTCTCATCCTAATGTTACAATGTTACAAGTTACAACACACACACACACACACACACACACACATAGCACTTTCATCATGATCGGCATCATGATCACTCATGTTAAACAGACTCAGTACGTGAACTCTAAAGCACAGCATATTCAGTCTTTGCCTCTGGTTTCAGCCCGTAAAAGTCGATGCTTCTCCTGACTGGGTTGGGCCAAATGTTACAAGAACAAATCATCCGTCCATTAATTAGAACTTGAGAAGTTTTCAGCAGGCAGTTAGATAGATAGATAGATAGATATACTTTATTAATCCCAAAAACTGGGAAATTAAAGTATTTCCAAATGCTCTGCCACATCATTACAGTCTCTTATAGTACATCCCTATGGTGAACTGCCGGACTGTCGTGCATATTGTGTTTTACACAGTACACACACACATACATAGAGCTCTGTTTTTGTTCTGTTCACCAAAGTGAACGACTTCCAGATACACCAGCAGATTCAGCAGTTTATTAAGCCCTTTAATGGATGAGAATGTGATTTGATGATGACTTTCCAACTGGGGTTATGGTGCTTTGGACCTCTGCGGGCGCCTGTGTGTTCAAGTATGTAGGTAAGCAAGTTCATTGTATGGCTGATATAAGCCTGTAGCAAGTGGAGAGACTAGCAGTGCTCAAGTAATTAATTTATCACTGAGTGACAGTTAAGCTGTGGGGCAGAAGCTTGCCTGTCGTTGATAAACAGATAGGAGTTGATTTCTGTGGAAGTCCGGGTTTGTGTGCGCTTATCTGTGCACTGTTTCTCTGTCTGCTTGTTTTATTTTGGCTGACATGCACGCGTGCGTGTTTATACTTAATGCAGTCTCTACAGATGCTGCCTCCAGCTATGCTTTTATTCATATTTTTAAGGTCTTTGGAGTCTCCTTAAAGTTGCTTCATGGTGAGGAGATCCATCAAGCTGGTAGAGGAAAAACAACAAAAGGAGCAGAGGTCAAATGAGAGCACCGTGCAGATCAGAGGAAACAATGGTTCCTGAATTATTGAGTCTTTCCTCTGCCATCAGCCATTTGTCCCATGCCTAATGGGTTTCTTCTCTAAAAGGCAGCGTGTGTGTGTTTGTGTGTGTGGTGGTGGGGTTTCTTTTTTTTTTCTTTGAGGTAAAGAATCAAAATAGGGCTTTCCTCCTTGAGACAGGAGCTTCCTGTCTCGACTTAATCTACTTGTTTAAAAATGCTGCATCCAAAATGAACTCTTACACTTTCACTTTTGTTTTTGGGTTATCGCATTGCGTCATACTAATAGATACATTTTGACTGCACTGGTCTGAACACGCTGACATTACACCCTCATGGTGCATATAGATGAGTAATAGGAGGGAGAGGGTGTTTTCAGTTCACACTCGCATACACACAGATATGTATTGAGAAGAGGCATCGACTAACAGCAGTCTGACTGTTGCTGTCTGGAGACGCAGTTTCTTCGATTAGCCCACACTTGCTGGGGTCTCATCACACTCAATATGAACTCATAGCAAACATACACCATTTCTGAAATGTGTGCAGTGATGCAAACAGATAATTGGTAAATACACAGTCACGTGTACACACGCGCACACAGTCTTCACACCTTTCTGGGATATGTGTGCTCCCGTGGGTTTTATTGGGTGGGCCGCCATCCAACCATGAGTTCAGAAATCTAGTCTGTCAGCTGGCAGTCAGGACTCAGCAGGTGTCTCCTCAGCACAAACGTGAAGTCAAGGGCCAATAAACAACCACAGTAGAAGAACCCAGGACTAAATCAATACAGAGAGCACGCATTTTCACCGCACTAGCTGCAAGATCTTTTAATCACATAGAAACTTGTCTAATTTTCACTATATTCACACACACACACACACCTCCGCCTCCATGACATGAAGTGACATGCCATGCAATGTCCCTCGGTACGGTTCGCCCAAAACTACAGCTGTTGTCTCCCAGTGTATGTTTGGGCGTGATTTCTGTCAGGTCATTCAAATCAACACATGGGGATAAAAAACAGCCCCTTTTTCCCCTGCACTTCCTTTCCGCAAGTATTAGCTGTTCATTTGATCAAATATGTTATCTGGTAGCATGCAAATGGAAAATAAGTGTTTATGTTTCGTGGGATTAATGTTGAAACTTGCAAAATCTGCAATTCTTCCATGACTAGAAATGAGTAGAATAGATGCATCCAAATATGTTGGAAAGACAGTTGGATGAAGTTTGAGCTTTGGGTGATTCACACAGTGAACTCAGGTGCATTCGGCTATGCTGAGTTCTTTAGACTCAGTTACACAATTAACCACCTATACCACCTATAAGGATAACATGAACAAATCATGAGGTAAATAGCTTTAAATAAGGCGTGATTATATGCCATGTTATATAACCTCTCTCACAGTCATCCAACAATTAGAGGGTTAACTATGGTTTAACAGCACATTATATATATAAAATATAATGTAGAACATAAAACTAGTTTCAGGGTACAATATGTGCATCAGGCTCATAGGGCTACTGATTGATTTCTACTCCATTTTCAGTGGTTTATTTTCACACAAAGTCAAAGACTGATTTGTTTCATGGCATAATTGCATGAATTCATTTAACCCATTAATAACCAGGATATACTCAGGTCATTGTCGCATCCTGGAAAAATAACGTTACAATGTTACTTTATTAAGGTTATTTATTAATCTCCCTCCCCTGCAGCTTGTAAATCTCTCACATTAGTAGGTTTTACTGTGGTTGGAAATGTATTTTCCCTGCCTGTGTCTTTATTCCCTCTCCAGAGGTACATTCACTCATATATTGCCACTGTATGCGCGTACACATACACCCTCACTCTTCAAAGACGCACACTGTCAGAGGCAATCAGCAGACCAGAAGATGTTAACTGAGTATAGATGGCTCCCCTATAGATTTCAATAAAAACGCTGCAATGGGTTGTAGCACCGCAGAGCGTTATTTCCACTTATTGGTCTTTCCGAGCAGTCAAAAGTCAGTCTTAGCCAAAAGCACTGTTACGTTCAGATAGGAGATAGAGAATTAATTAAAAGCGTTACTCTGTTTTATATGGAATTAGCCATTATATAACTTTCAGGTGTATATACAGGTATATTCAAAAGGATTAACAATCTACTAGGCATGTTATATTTAAAGAAAAACTCTCATTAAGGAATAGTTTGATTGTGATACACTCAGTTCACTTTCTAAGAGTTAGATAAGAAGATTGATGCCAAACTCATGTATGTTTGTGAAATATGAAGCTACAGCCAGCAGCATAGCTTAGCATAAAGACTGGAAATAGGGGGATATAGCTAGCCCAAAAATCCACCTATCAGCATCTCTAAAGCTCAGTAACAAATTATTTCCTATTTCATAACATGCCAAACTACTCTCTTAAACAACAGCTCAGCCTTAAAAGTGAAATCACAAAATGTTTGACACTGTTTTAATCAGAAAATACTAATCACTGGCAACCCTTTTCATAATTTTAGTCTCTGCGTCAGTGCCTGGAACACTGTGAGGCCTCCCTGAATACATTTTCAGTGTCAACTCCACCCTAAGATAACAACTGCTTGTTAAAAACTGCTAGCTGGGAGAATAACAGCACAGAAAGCTTTAGTATATAAATTTAATGTTATGCAGAATATATATTTTATATTTTATATACAGTATTTATGAGTAAGAAAACTCTGTGGATATGAGCCAAGAACTTCTGATATGGCCTTCGTAGAACAGAGAGGGAAAAAAAAAAAAAATCAGGGAAACATCCCCTGTGTGGGATCTGTTTTACACATCATTTAACTGAGAAATTGTGTTTCTTTTCCAACATATCTCAGCAGCCATTAGTGAGGATTGGCCCCTGCTTGCTAGAAGTTTTGGTACGGCAGCATTACAGCCACATGGCTAACCTCCGTTATCATGACTTAGGATCCACCAGAGCCTGAACAATTACAAGGGCCCTTGTTCTTGTGAATATGTGTCACATTAAATTTGCTCTGACATGAAGGAGGGAAGTGAGGACAGAAACGCTGTAGGGATTAATGTTGAGCTTGGGAGCCCAATTCTTCAAGGCATTAGCTGCCTGGTGGAGCGCCGAGGGCCTGACGGGGAACTATGACACAGCGCGTTGAGCCATTTGGGAGTTTTACAACCGAATACACACACGTTTTCTTGAACCCCAAGTGTGTGTGTGTAAATGTAAGCTACCGGCTCAGAGAGAACAGGTAGCACTAAAGTACTCTGAGTACTCCTGGGCGTAGACACACGTGACTGATTTCTGTAGCATTAGCACAAAGGGCACCTTTAAAAGTTCAAGTTTCAATTTTAACAAAAGTGTAACAAATTAAGTATCATAACGGGGCATGAAATTTTAATAAATACTAGTAGACATATTGTCAACAGGGCCCCAGGCCACTAAAATAAGAAGGAAAACAGAGGTTGATAAATGATGCAGAAACGCATATATCAACCCGTCTCTGTTGTATGTAAATAAGTTTGGCCTAAAGGTTTGGTCTATTTGAAAGGACGGAGCTCTAAAAACAGGCCAGAGGATTTCAGATTGGTGTTTTAACGGTGTGACCTTTGAGTGAGTTGAATACATGCAGACAGCAGCGTGGAGTCTGATGAATAGCTTGGGTCTTTTCCCAGCTGGGAGAGCAGATGCTGAGAGGAGAAACAGAACATGTTTTTCTATCCTCCTGCACTCTCTTTTTCTCCCTGCTTCTAATCTTATATTGGAGTTGATGGGAGGGGGGCACATGGTGGGTTTGGGAGGGGGGCACTCCGGAGATGACACACTATTAACTCTCCTGGCGTTAATCTTAATGGCTCATGCTAGAGGACTATACACAATCCATTTTAATGCAATTAGCTCTTGCCAGGAAGGATGAGTTATTCAATGGGAGCATAATTGCATCCTCAAGTTTTTACACTGGTTCATTCCAGGGATGTAATTACTTTTATACATGGTTTAACACATGCCGCCACTGACACATACAGTATGTACACAAACTGAGCGACTCACGCAGACACGTACACAGTGTACGGAATTAAGTATAGTAATACATCACACAATTTTACCTGATTATTTAAAGTAGAAAAGTAGAATTGCCCAACATCAGATTTCATCAGTGTTAGCATTCACACAGAATTCCTAAGCAGCAGACCCAGGCTCACTGGGTTTGGAGATTGATGGGATGCCTTTGAATGCGTCACCCTGAGGGGGACAATTATGCCTTTCTGCTGTCCTACGAAGCCATCTAGCTGCTTTGTATTAAAATCAGGATGACAAAAGCCAGAAACGTTACCATTTGATATTTGAGAGGAAGATAAAGCAGGATGCCCAATACTCAAGCTGGCATGTTGCTTCCTTTTCTTTTAACCCTTCCAATCTACTTACACCCACCTTCCCGTCATGACACTTTTTGGCGAGACTTGGTGACACTGTCCTCCATCTTCCCAACCAAGCTCTTCTCCCTGTGGGTTTTCTGTATTTTTTATTTTTTTTTTGGGTGTCAAGTTTCTTAGTTACTCAGTTAGGTTTTTGCTGATGGTATCTACGTATACATGACAGGTGGAGAATTGCAAATGAAACTGTACCACGATTAGTTTAAGTTCAGGTTTGACGTTGGTTCCTCAGAGTTGATTTCTTTCTCTCTTTAGGGATAATAGACTTTAAAAAAGATGAGGACTTTACAAGATGATGGAGAGCTTACAGCAATGTCCCTGCGAGGCCATTGCTTAAAGAGTGATGTCTGTAAATAAAGGTTCCTTGTAATGGAGTGGGAGCAGAGACATAAGCCCAATGAGCTGCCACAAGAGAGATTGTTCCTCTGCTTTAAGTCTTTAAATAATGGAGATGAAAGGGAACTCGGACTAGAAATGATGTGGAGCGGCCCTGGGCAGCCCACAGGCCCCTGTCAGGGCCATGGGGAAGGAAACGGGCCCTACGTTTACCCAAAACTCCAGTCCCAAGTCTCCAGTTAAATTTGGCAAAACAGCAATGCTCAGTCATTTACAATGAGGTGGCTGAACAATTGTTATGCAGCTGCTTCACTCTCTCAGCACTGCTCTTTTATTGAGCTAATACACAGCAGTGGAAAGAAAGTCAATTAACTTTATCACCCTTAAAAAGGCTTGTAGCATTTGTTTTGGCATTCAGAAGCTAGATTTGCCCTAAAAATGTTAACAATGCATGATGTAATTAAATCTTAGATATGCAGCTTGTTCTTGAAGTTACTTAGACAGCCTTGTAATGGCCATTTCTTCCAGGCCCTGAAAAAGATGTTTCCACTCAAACCCTGATTCTCTGACATGGCTGTCAAAGGTCAGACCCTCCCACGTCCCAGCTCGATCAACAGCAGCATGCACTGACCCCCCTCCTCTGTGTAGCAAATCGCTGACAAGCAGCTTTTACAGGCAAACTCATCATATTTCCAGGTATTGGCTGGGACCCTTAGAGGGCTTTGTTGATCCCTCAAACCCTCCAGCACAGATGACCTTTACTGCAAAAGGTGGAAGTTCTCTGATATTATGTGCTGCGGGCCGAGGTCACTGATGAAAAGGGGGGAGGTGGGCGCACACCAAAACCCCTAAGCATACAAGACCTTGAGTGCAGTATGACAGACACCTGCACGACTACAACCTTCAGGTAGCTGGATCTGTCATCCCACACACACAAACATGATCCCATCTCCTGCTGAGAGGTACACACGTTTTATCCAGATGAGCTGTTATGTCTTGACACTGGAGTATCAGATGTCAGTCATTTGATAGCGATGGTGTGAAGATGACTCCGCCGACGCTGTCTTACTCTTTTAAAAAGATTTATTACAAATAAGTATAAAACAAAGTTCAGCATCAGATAGGCTCCATGTATAGCCTGGAGAGCTTCCGCTAATGTGAAAAACTCTGCCACACTAAGCCTGGTTCATCTCTTATAAAGGCTGCTGCTCAGCCTTGATCCTTCAGTAACTTATGGTGCTGATAATCATTTATGCACCAAAAAGGAATGTAGAGGCTTGTCAGACCTGTTGGCCTTAAACCCCTTTAACTTAAACTTCCTTACAGTAAAACACATTGCATATGGACTGTCAGATACCACAAACTTAACCACACATACATACACATTTACATACGGTACTGTGTAAGAGTTTTAGGCTCTAAAAGTAAAGTCAGGTCACTTTCAAAAGTAATGGCATGAATATTTTATTTATCAGTTAATTTTACCCTAAATTCAGTAAACAGAAGAAAACAAAATAAAATCAATATTTGGTGTGTTTTGCCTTTAACAGCATCAGTTCTCCTCAGTACACCTGTACACATTTTTTCAAGGTACTTAACAGGTTCGTTGCTCCAAGTATCTTGGAGAACTTGCCACAGTTCTTCTGTGGATTCAGGCTGTCTCAGCTGCTTCTGTCTCTTCATAATCCCAGACTGACTCTATGATGTTGAGATCAGGACTCTCTGGGGGCCGAACCATCTGTTACAGGACTCCTTGTTCTTTTCATTGCTGAAGATAGTCCTCTATGACTCTGGCTCTATGTGTAATTTAGGACTGATCAGATACCTTTCTGATGCATTACGGATAAGAATCTAAACATCTAAAGTGCTTAAAACATTTGCATAGTACTGTACATATACATACACACACAGCAGTATGCCTTAATCCCAGACACTGAGCCATGGAAGTCATTATATTGACCCACTCGTAACAGCCATGTTTCTTTTTTCCCCCCCTGTCTTTTCCAGTAACTGCAAGGATAGAGATATGTTTCACCGCTCAGCTGAATGTGCGAATGCATACACATGTAGTAACTGTGCATTAATGTGTGTGTGTGAGCTTGTAAACATCTATCCTGTCTATTATGTATTCGGCTGCCGGTGCATTTCACACTGAAAATTGACACGGAGGCTCAATACGGAGAGAAAAATGTACACGGTTGGTAGTGTGATTCTACATAATAAGCCTCACCGTAACCCACTTTACTGGAGAAAACTGATGCCCAGCCAGTGTGTCTATTATCGTGCTCTCTCCACGCTCTGGCACGTCTGGTGATGCAGACATCCCGCCAACTCATTTATAAATGATCTGAGAGTATGATATATCCCTAGGAAAAAAAAAATATAAAAACGTGTACTTGTCCAAGTGAATTTCACTGACATGGTGCTTTATATAGAGCAGACTGGACTTCAGAGTGGAGAGAGTGAGGGTGAATTCCGTTTGGTGTTGTACTCCACTGTTGTACCTTCAGGCTACAGCTGTGGACACACAAGTCCCTCTGTGACATCCATTTCATTGACTTGGTGCTGCAATATTTGCCACTCCATTCCAGCACACTGTGAAAATTATACCTTTTTTCCAGTATTTGTCTACCATTCCAGTCCTGTGACATATAAAGCATTTACTGAAGATAAAAGTGAGTTGCACGGTATGAATTATCACCATATTCCCTGTAAATCATTGCTAGTTGCTGTGTTAATTTACAGCAGCCTATGTCTGCATAATGATAATGTTGTCAGCATCAGCTATCTCTGGAGGAACTATCTGGAAATGTATTTTTCTCTACATGTCCCAGGGCGGCATGTCGGGAATGTGACAGTGACATCTCTTGTAAAAGTGTTAAGTCATGGCTCCAGCGTTGGCAGCCATATTAATAAATAAGCTGATACACACATTAGCAGATTGACAGTACCAGAATAGAACAGAATGACAAAATGATAAGCATGCAAGTGGAAACAAAACAAGCGCAAAGTCTCTGATGAAAACCTCTTAGTTAAGTATCAGCAAGCTCTTAAGGATGCTCAAACCAAATACCACCATTATGTCAGCATCCTTTTAAATGTTTTAAACACATCAGATCACATTTCTATCTATTCATTTGCTGTTATTAGTACTGCATATCTTATTATTATCACCTCTGGATTCGGGTAAACTGTGTTCCACACTCTTGAGATTAGTCTTAGTATTCTCTCAATTAAGAGCTCACAGCAGCAGCCTTCCCTAAACAAGGATGCACAGTGTCACTGATTAAAGCAGCAGAAAGCACAATTGGCCAATATTAGCTATTTTCTGAGTCTCAGAGACAACAGCAACAGCAGTTTTGACCTTCTGTTTCAGTCATGCGAATCCATGCTATCTACAGGAAAGCGAAGTTAAGGCTGCTGCAATTTTGATATTTGCACCACCTTGAGGCACAATAATACATCAGTATAGCTTTGTTTGTCATTGTCTGAATGAGACTCATTCTCAGTGAATAATGGTTTAAACAAGTCTTTATTCCCTGGCTTGTGTGCTACACAGTGGAAGCTCAGCTAAATGTTGACTATCCCTGCCACCACCAGACATTAAGCGACCCTTTTGCACTTTATAGTATACCTATAGCAGAGCTGATTAGAGGTATTATAATCACTCCCATTTTATTGGTAAGTAAAACATGTTAAATCCTCTTTTTATGTCAGTGTGACTTAGAGGGTACTGTGTTTCAGTGGTTCAGGATGGCACATGCATGCAAACATATTTGATCCTTTGCCATTTTACTTTATGAGTAAAAAAAAAAAACATTTATAAAGCAGAGCAGAGATCGCAATTGAGGTCATTCTAAATCTGCACACCTGCCGACAGCCTGCTTTCTCTGAGTTACAATCGAGCTGTCCTCCGTTAATTTTTGACAAGCCAATGTACCGCAGGGTGAAGTCAAGCACATTAACCTTGCCCATCCTCCTGGAGCATTTGCTGCAGGACACCCTCCATCAAGGCTGCCCTTCCACCAGAGGTGTGACAGTTCTTCTGTCACACCTCAGCCTCACAACTCGGTGCTGAAGATGGATGGGTGTGAGCCCCTGTGCCCAGGTGAACTACAGTGGGCCCTCTATGCCATTGTGCTACTAGCTGCCAGCCCACCAGCCGACCAGGCTTGAGCTGACAGCTCCCTGGCCCAAGCACAAAGCTGGATTAGGCAGGAGAGAGCTGCCAACATCATTCTGGTACTAGGAACACATGCCTTATGACAATTACTCAGCAGGTCTGTTTCTGAGTAAAATTACGCCCACCTACAACATCTCCAAAGTGTCAGTTTGAGCAGGCTGCCATATATGTAGGTTGTGTAAACAGTTCCTTTAAATACGCAAGGTGACTCCAAGGTGGTACCAAACTGCCTACTGTTGTCTGCAGGGAGGATGCTGGGTAATGAGCTGGCATGATTGATCAGAGGCTGTCGAGGGACATCAACTGGAACCCAGCCAGTAATGCTCACCAGTCAGTATGGGTCCACCATCAGAGGGCAGCCGAGCTTGGACACAAGCTGCACCATGCTGCTCACTACATCGGACCTCCAGAGCAAAAAAAAAAAAAAAAATAAAAAAATATCCCACATACTGATTTTAGTTTGTTTTCAATTGTCTGATTATGCTGCATTGTCAAAAAATATGACTGTGATGTCTTCGGGTACTGTAGGCTGAAGCAGCATCTGTGTTGTTATATATTGTGGCAGTGTATTGTGGTGTTGTGTTTTCCCCATTTTGCAAAATAACTATGTGATGTGGTGATTGCATGGAGCCACAGATAATAACAGCTGTGGATACTGTTAGAGGAGAAATACGTGTTCTTTTGTTTTCTTTGTCAGCTCTCTGCTGCCTTCTTTTTTGCACCATTTTGTTTTTTTTCCCCCTGTTGTTTTCACACTTTCATTGCGTGTGTCTCCCAGGACTCTGTGTTCATACGCACAGTAAGATTGCCTCTAAACGGACCACTGCTCTCTTTTGGTAGGAGATAGAGTAGCCATTATTCAGGCCCTGGCCTTCTCCCAGCTTGCCTGGTCACCCATCCCCAGCTGAGTGACAATGAGGCTGGGCAATGGAGGAGGCTCAGGGAGGCGAATATGACAGGGAGCAGGCTGCTGTGAATATGGATGGAGGTGCTGCCGGGAGGCGTAGGTGGTGTTTGGTAGGAGAGGGGGAGGAAAGGAGTCATAGAAGCCTGGATCCAGGGACCATTGCTCGTCTGTCAGCGAGGTGGCAGAGCAGACAGACTGCCTCTGTGCTCAGCTCTCCCCACTCAAGTAAAGCTTAAGCACCATGGAACATCCAAAAACGTTACTGCTGAGTGACTTCTCAGCACAGGACTACACATCTGAAACGCTTCTTGGCCCAGAGGCTCAGCAGAGTGAAGTGTAACTAATACAGGAGATAATAAATAAATGTGGCCACCGCCAATTTCAGTATTTTAGGCCCTCGTAAAAATGCCTCCATTTGTCTGGATTTTTTTTATACAAACTGCAGTTCAAATCTCAAAATACGTACCTCCACAATGAATGAAATGTTTTACTCATAAAAAAAAAATCACTGACCTCTGGATTACAGTTACCGTGGCAAGCCACCAGAAAGGCACATCATGGTAATGATTCATATCCCTTTTCAAAACTGATAACACACTGCCTCGGATGCCGTTGTATTGATGTCAAGGTTCATGGCTGGTGATGTGATTTTAAGTATGACAGCAAAATTACAATTCATGCCTTGCCAGCCTGGCTTTAGATACAGTTTCTGCAGAGGTTGTGGGAAACACTTTGTGGAAGTTATTAGAGCTTTATTCTGCATTGAGACACCATGATGGTATACCTGGGATCTACAATTAGTCTGGGCTCCCAACAATCCAACTGCAAACTTGTGAGTTCTGCTACCTCAGAGGAAAACAGTGACTGGGCTGACGCTATTACTGTGTGTGTGCATCCATGGCATAGCAAATAGTGGCATTTAGCGCTACATTAGTCTTTAAAAGTTATCCAAACTAAGGTATTATTTTTATATAGCTTTCTTTAATTTATCATAAACTCTTTAATCCCATACTGTATGTGCATGTAACTGCAACCACAGCTGTAACTGTGTGTGTGTACAGCAATTTGAAACATTTGTATGGCAACATTGGGTTTTTCTGAATTATGCTTCCCTCATCCCTACCATCAATCAGCACCTCTGTGTGATGGCAGGAAATCACATCATATTACTAACCCTTCACTAATGTCGTTAGCAGATATTGTTCTGAGGCGAAGTGTGGATTTGCCCAATGTGATTAGGCCCTATGATGAATTTGCCTTGTTGTTTGGAGACTGTTAACTGACTAGGATGATTGACCTGACCCAAGAGCCTTCTGGGCATTTATTGATGTAGTCCAAGTGTTATTCCTTTAATGACTGCACTCTGATCATTGCCAGCTTTATGTCTTGAGGGAAGCCAGTTGAGTTAGCAAAGTTAGACTAAATGGACTTTTAAAAGGTTCAGGGTTACCATGCACACAGTGTTTACTGCAGATATAGTGTTTCCTGTATCGTCTGGATTGCTGTTTTTAGTGAAATGTTTGTGATGACTGTAAAAGCTTTCAGATAGGCAAAACAGAGCCAAATGCCTGGAGGGTTCAGTTTTGTACATCTAAGGATTTCAGGTCTCTCCTGGGGTAAGGCCTGTCTGTTTTAGCTAAGACAGAGTGGTCAGCGTACACCATGAGTTGGTTTATTTTCAGCAGCCTCAAGAGGTACAAGAGAGAGGCAAGGTCAGAGGTTCTTTAGAGAAAAGGATGTTTTGGCTAGCAATCGTCCTTTCTCCTTACCTTTTTCTACAGTATATCTTCCAGTATAAAAATGTGTGTTGATGTGTGTATGTGTCTGTGCATGTACACACTTTTGCTATAGTCTATGGCCTGTGTAGGTAGAAGTGTAGCCTGTCAATCAGTGGGTTATCTGTGCACTCAAGCAGTCCCAAGAGTCGGACCCTTACCTGTTAAATTGACTCGACCCGGCCATTTTGGCAGAGAGCTTGGGAATGTGAAGAAGCACACAACAGAAACAAAACAACGCTTCCAAGCAGAAAAGCAGGAGCAACCGTATCACCCACTCACCTGCCCTGCCACTGACATTTCAATAATAGCTAGGGTGCATGGCAAAATGAACACAGCCCAGAGCACACAAAAAGTTTCTCAACAAACAAACTACTTTCTCGCAATTTGCTTGCAGTTTGCAGTTTGAGTCAGGCCGGGAGGCCTTCGTCCAAGTCATTTCCTATCTCATCTCACTATTGTCTCCCCAGTGAAGGCATAAAATGCCCTCAAAATACCTAAAAAACACTGAAATGTTTTGCTTTCAGCTTATTTAAAGTAATCCTGACATTGATTCCTGGCACCAGTGTTGTCAGCCCTTGTAGGTGGACACAGAGAACTGCTTGACACTATTATGTTTTCAGTTGTTTGAATTTTGCAGTGACTACAAATCCAATGTTCATTAAGAGTCAGACAAGAGATCAATCCTCCTCTACATATAGCAATCCATGTCTACACATGTATGTGTTAAACAATTGAAGTGGAATATCAAAAATAATGACAACAATGCCTGGATGACAAAACACTTCAGTTGCCTGTAATGACTCTAAAGTGTATTATTGTCTGATTAGTTGTGAATTTATTTTTAACTGATTTATTTCATCTTTGACATTTTAAACTATTTAGTTTGACATACCAGTCAAGAACTAGGAACAGAATCACAGTTATGCAAGAAACTTTGCATACAGTGATAACTGGCTGCTTGAGTCATTTACACCCACATGGTACTGTCTGATTTCTCCCCTTTAAAACAATTACTTTACATGTATGACAGCTGGTTTCTGAATTATATTATATATGATATCTAAATTATAACACATCACACGTGTTTCTAATTTGTCCCCTCCTTTTAATGCTAAAGCCTTGTGTGTTAGCAGGAGACATAAAGAGAAAAGGGAAATGCAAGAACAAAGGGGAGAAATTGACTTATTGTTGGTTGAAACTTCAGGTTTATTCATTCGCATGGAGTCACTACGGTACACTATTTTGGCAATTATCTCTTGTGTTGCAAGTAGCCTCATTGAAGCAACAAATTCAGTGTCCTTATCTTTCTGTACCGACAATGAGCAACAGAAAAAACATGTTACACTTTTTCCTTTAAAATTAGGCCATATCCTTTTGAAAGCATCTTTTCTATTTTCTGTAATTTGCAGCCCTGTGACAAAGACCTATATGACCCATGATGTGTACAGTGTCATATACAATATACTGTAGATTATATACACCTACAACTGTAATGTTAAGTATTCTATTCCTAACAATATAAAACATCTCTTCCTAATACCGTCTGTGTTTGCAGGTTACACAAACTCTGTAAACTGTCTGTGTGGTGATAATAGCCCTCGTATCAAGCTGTTCTAGTCCGTATGTTTGTCAATTTGACTCTCACATGGCTAACTCCTTTGTGTGAAAACACTGCACACATGCCTATCAGAGTGTGTCTGAGCCCATTAGTTGCATGTAAGCCTGCCTATCATGCTCATAGGGTTGTGGTGACCGCCGATCCCCGCTCCATCCCTTCACCCACAGACGCACACACAGATTGTGTCCACGATCACTACGCAACATCTCGGATGTGTAGTTGCCCACCAGCAGAATAGTGAAGGCTGAGCATGCTGCATGTCGATTTGAAAACAGCTATTCGCAATGCCCCAACTGCCCACACAGTACAATAAGCTCCAGGTATACACATTGTTATGCAGAGAGTAAAAAACACAACTTACATGAGTACTTCATTCTTGTTGTACTATTATAATATAATATATATTACAGGCGTCATGCAATATATGTACTCAACAAAAAGACAAAATGAGATAAGTGAATACAGACCGTCAACCTACAGGAGAAAATTATTATTCATCACTTATACTTATTAATGTGCATTAGTAAACACTGTCCAGCTCAATACACAGGCCACCGTTACTCAAATCATTGAATATGACATTTGTTATATATTCATGAATATATTACACAGATGATGAATGCATGTATGCCTAATGATGTTATTCGATTTCAATGTATCATAGATCTTGTCATTTTGCTTATATCCCATATTCCATAAAATATAAATGTTAAGTTATTGTATTTTGCTCTGTCGCATTCAATTGTTGCACACACAGCAGGAAAATGGCTACTCTAACAATGTAGGGATTGGAGAATTTATGAATACTTAATAAGTGTCTGGTGAGAGTGATGTAATGGTGATGTAAGCCACTGAAAGCCATTAGCCAGAACAGTTAAATCTGAAACATTTTTTCTGCTGCAATTTACCTTTTTGGTAGTGTTACCTTTGTGTTTTAATGATACGTACAACGTGGGGAGTGTGTGGGTTAATGTGTCCATGCGTTCCTTCGTGTCAGGAATACTTAAGTACAGCAGTGTGAAAATAAATGTGGACTAGCGTAGTCTATGCTCATTCTAAATGACAGGCCAAGACTTTGAGTGTCTGCTCGACACTGATGTCAGCCTTTCAACTTGTTTGAATTATACGTCGTGGATCTCTTGCACAGTAGCCCTGAGCTGTGCCATACGTTTGCATACTAGGATCAGAGCCTGAGCAGAGCTGACAATATGACTTCATGACTCACTGTATGCACAGTGGCAATCCTTTGATCCCCATCACTTTGAGTACTGGATGTGAGACACGCGCACACACATACGATGGGAGGTATTTGGCCCCCACCACAGGGGACACTGATGCACTCAATAGAGCCAATTAGAGCAGGAAGCATTAAGTGAATCATGCAACATTTGACACATCCCAGTAGAGCTCCATTCATTCTCTCCTTCATTCTTTCCTTCCCTCTTCCTCTGTTCCCTTCCTTTCAATCAGGTCTCCATGTATGCGTAGGTCTCTTACTGGTAGATAAGAAGGAGACTCCTCCATCCTGTTCAACACCATTAAGCAGCTAGTGTGCCCCGGTTCACCACAAATCATAATCTGCTCATGGAGAGAGGAAATGTTCAGCATGGAGGGGACTTAATGTCAGAGAGTCACATTGAGTTTAAGAGAGTGTGTGTGTGTGTGTGTGCGTGTGTGTGTTAGAGAGGGACAGTCAAACTAAATTATTTGCATGTCACACCTCACACACACATCACAGCTACCGTCCTAACATTACAGGGCAACCAATCGAAACAACACTCATGTCACTTCCTGTATCACGCATTACTGTATCACCATCACCTGCTCACTGCAGATGTGACATTTCGTGGCTCATGGATGACTGCTTTTTCAATCTTTTCCACTCCTAACTCCTAACATGGAGTGTGTCGAGACTTCCTCCTCACCTCGGCAGGGGATGAGAGGGTCAGATCAAGGAGTGCAGAGCAAGGTGGGCCGGTGTGATGTACTGACACTTTGGTTTTATTCCACCCCCACCTCCTCCTGTGCAGACCTCGCAGTGGGACTGAGCAGGACTCGTCAGCCACCACTGCAGCACATTATACTGATAAATCCAAATTCAGATACGACAGGCTAGCATGTCACTTCAGCAAAAGCTTTTCCCCACATCTCCCAAGTCAACAAGATGGATCTATCGCTGTGCTGCTTTAGTCAAATCTGTTCAGCTTGGCGTAGAGTTTTTGCTGCTGGTAACAAGAAATAAAAGTGATTGACAGAGAGGGTAGACGTGTACTGTAGAAAGCCACTAAAGTAAATATTGAAGCGAAATTGCTGCCACTATTGTACAGTTACCCGTTTTCTCTATTATTTTCTTGCTATTACCCTCTTTTTCTCTTCCACCTTCTCTAAGACCGTTATTAGCATGCATGAGCCTTGTGTTCCTCTCAGGGAGGCTTTCACCCAGCCAGTTCATATTTAATCTTCTGAATGAAACATTCATAACTCAGGTATGTGGTCTTAAAAACAATGAGTGCTGCTGCCTCTGAAAAAAGCTTGCATCAATCACAGGCCTGAAGAAGTCAAGCATGAGATAAAAAAAAACAAAAAAAAAAACAAGCGTCCTTGTCAAAGCAATTTGGGCTCACCTCTGGGACAGCGTTGGGGGTCACGGGCGCATGGTTCCACAGAGGGATCCACAGGAAGTAACAACATCATTTGCATTTTCAGGGACCACCCATTGTCTCAGTGCGATTATTATTTTTGCCTTTCAGCTCGTCTGTCTCTTAAATACACAGAGCCATACAGTAGCGCAATCTCACATTAGCACTGCCTGGTTTATTTTCAGACTACAGCCTCCCCTTGGTTGTGTAACTCTCAGCCCCCGCTATCTTTCTAAACACATTAGTGCTGAATTATGGGTATGCATCATGTAATTATTGAAGAAATGCCCACAGAAAAAGGAACTCCCAAGAGACTCAACTGTTGTTGCTGTTATTATTATCATCATTAGTGCTATCAGCTTGTCTGCAGAATAAATATTCCGGCTCTCAATTGTAGGACAATTGCTAATTAATCCAGTACAAACAAGACCTTGCAATTTGTGCCTCAAGAACAAGCACAGAGTTCTTCTGCTCAGTAACTGCTCAACCTCATATCACATCGGCCCTTCACCCATCCTCCCTCATCCTTTCAAATGCTGTTGAATCTCTAATTACACCAGTAACAGGAGAAAAACGAAGCACCCTGAAATGCTCCGGCCACCCAGGGATAAACCTCTGTGGGAAACTAACAAGAACCCGCACTACTCTCCATCATGTTCCCTGTTTCTCTCTCTTGCTATCGTACTCCAACTATTTGATTAAAATTACTTTGATTATATTAAATAGTGCATTTCAATTTGCGGTTCAATAAAGACCCTGTTAGGCTCCCTGCCTCTTTACATTTCACACCTCTGCAGGTTTTCTCACAAGAGTAGGAAGAAGCTACACTCAAGGAAAAACACAATTTCGATATCCTGTGTACGTAGAAACCCCAGTAGATACATGCAGATCATGATACTCTCAATAAGTAATGAACCATAGCCACAACTCGCTGCATGTCTTTCTTACTCTTTCAGTTTTTAAATATTATACGGCCCAGGTGCTGTTTATCTATGGATTCCCAATATAGAAGAGAAGGCAGAGCCTCAAGGTTTCCACTGCCAATAAAGAAAAGGAAAAGGTGAAAACAGAAAAAGGAAATTAGTAAGTCTGCTCAGTCACACACACACACTCACACACACACATTTGGTAGTCGCCATGTCCCAGAATAATTCACACACTCTCTAAATTGTTCTGTGTGAAAACAACAATTTTGAACAAACTGAAGCAAAACTGGGGTTATGCTGTACATACTTGAAACTGCTCGGTAAAGTGCCAGCTGGTATAAGCATACAGGCCCTTTTTCCAATAAATATATGTTCCAAATAAGAGCTGCTGCATAGCTTCAATCAGAACTGAGGCTGGAACTGGGATCTGGTAAAGACACAAGGGTTTGTTGCCAGGACGAAGGAACCATAGACAGCCTCAAAGCTTCAACTGAACTTTAAAATACATTTTTGTGCAGAATAGGAACTTGGATTTTGTCTATTACAGTCAAAGCTGTAACTATGTTTAAGAACACCAAGGTCATGCCTCCTCCTCCTCCTGCTACTCCTCCTCCTCCTCTTCCTCTCTGTTACTCTGTAGGGATTTAGTTATTGTGTAATTTCTCTCATGTTTGTCAGGTAGTTTTTCCTGATAAATGAGCAGCATTTGAATCGAACAGACAGAGCTAAGGAAATTGCATTCAACACTAAAAAAAGTTTCCTTGTCCTTCCTTTTTTTTCTTTTAGGATAGGTGACAGTGTGGGAAAAGAGTGGGGTGGGGAGCATCTTTGTCTTGCAAAAACAAAATGTTGGCACCCACATACTGTACCTGCTCTCAACAGAGAAAAGCTGTAAAAGCTGTATCCCTTTCCAGTGCCAGAAATGGGCTCATTTTCTCACAGAAATGCAGAAAAAGAAAATGTCTTTCAACCTGCATCTGCTCTTCAGTGCTGAGAACAAGGGGCTCTTTCAATTGAAATGGAGTATTCAACACTAGGAGAGAGTGAGAAACAAAACACAGGGTGGAATAGAGAACGTGTGAGAGGCAGAGAGCTTGGTTCAGGAGCCATTTCACCACTCACAGTGTTGTAAGACTGTCCCACTGCTTGGGAACAGTGATGCTAACTGCTCGGAGGAAAGCATCCTGCTGAGTGCCGTCGATTGGCTGCCACTCTGAGGAGATTTGAAGCAACATAAAATAGGCAATTTTGCATAATTCTAAACTCATTTCCACTGAAGAAATTTCCTAAACTTCTCAGCTCTATATTGAAGTTAAACCCTCAAGAAAAGCTGCCACTTTCAGTCTGTTGGGCATTAATGTCGCTGCTAATGTGGTTCAGTCCCTCTGGACTGATCTGAAGTTACAAGTATATCGTCAAACCTGCCACTTGACAGCGTTTCAATTCCAGTCGCTTTCTTTGACTTCAACTCAAACACGGGACATTTTTCACCACTGCTGGTGACCTCCCATAGTGAGAATTGATTTGAATAATGACTCACACAATAGTTGCTCAACTGTGTTATGACCCTATTTTTTTATATTGTGTGTCAGCATTTCTTGTTCCATTTCTTTTCCTTTGTTCGCCACCTAGATACTGCAGGGAGGAGTCACGTGACTTCGTCTTACCTAAAAACAGGCATGTTTCTCTGAGAGGCGTGTTTGTGTGCAAGCAAGCCTGTGCGTCTGCTAATTGCCCCAGTGAAAGCCTTGAGCTTATCCCTGCAACATGACCCTTAAGTCAGAACTAAAAAGGGTCACTAACACAAGACCTTCATTATACGACAGCCCCATGCAAATAGACACACTGAAAAACTCCAGTGTTTTAAAAAAAAGAAAAGAAAAGAAAAGGTTAGAAGGGGGCCTGTCTGCCTGTCTCTTAGTCTTAGTTTTTCAAGGTGAGCTCCCCAGCACCATCATAATTGAAAATTAAGTATTTGCTGCGGTATAATTAAATGATGACCTTTGAACTCTAATAAGACCTCAGACGCATATTAAGAGATTAGGGGGCTCACATTTCTTCACACACACACACACACACACATGTTCATACACACACACACTCATTCATGCACACATACAACAAGGTAACAAACGCTGACAGCTTCTTAATAATCACCCTGAACTGAGTCGTTAAAGCACAGCCTCCAACATCACCTTTTGATTTCTACAGCCCATAAGTTCATGGAATGTATAATTTATTTTTAATTAATTATCAGATAGCACCATAAAGGTGATGGTAATGATACACAGCTCTTCAGGTGCTAATTCCGGGAGGGTGGGGTGGCACCTGGAGTTGTGGGTAAAGAGGAATAAAGAAATTATTTACTCTGTAGATGAGCTGTTAAAAAAAAAAAAAAAAAAAAAAAAAAGGCTATATTTTGGTAACATGAAGACAGACTACACTATGGGTATTTTCACAAGCTTTCATCAAGTCGACACGGATACAAAACATCCCTGCATAGTATCTTAACACATCTGAAACATCTGAAGGCTTCTGGTCCAAGTCATATTATTGTCATTTAGTGACTACTTGCTACCTAATGTATCAGTTCCAATTATCTCACTCAACAGAAAATGGTGAAATACTTCAATTACTTTCATTTTTATAGATTCCTAATTAGTCATGAATGAAAGAGTATATTTTGGTTCTTTGGTTTGGAGAAAAATGCTGTAACGCTTGTCACATTTCAACAAATGGAATCATCAGTGAAGTTTGGTTAGTATAAATCTTTTAGCAAATATGATCAATGACAATGGATGTAGGCATTTTTTATTCATACAGAATTGCCCATTAGTTTGACGGGGCTCACTTAAATTCACTTTAATTTCGTCTCGCCTCTATTGTCTTATGTTTATCTTTCAAAGCTCCAGTCAAGCTTTGCAAAGATCACTTCAGTGTTTGAAAAATAAATACTGTAGTTGACAGGGCAATATAAAGTGAAATAAAGTGAAAATAACCCTCACTGACATGATCTGTATGTTCTCCAACAGTATTTTATGTTTTGTGGGTCAAATGGCAGATGGACTTCATTCTAGTAATAGCATCACTTAAGTGGGATCAGCACAGAACACTCACATCAATCCCTTTGCACAAACTGGGAGGGGATTGTTATGCATGATGCTTTGAGCTCAGCAGTGGTTTAAATTGATTAGCACACAGTGTTTCCTACTTAGAGAGGAAGTTTGCATTTAAAAAAAAAGAAATAATCACAACAGCTCTTAATCTTGGCCCTGAAAGAGGTAAGAGCGAATGCAATCAATAGTATGAGGATGTAGTTCTTACTAACATTTATCTTTGTCTCATTCTGTAATACAAGGAGTAGAGAGAACAGGAGGCTTGAAAAGACTTAGTGCATAATTCAAGCAAAATGTCAGCTATATGGTAATGCCAGGAAATATACAGCCCACAGTAGTTCAAGGAACCTTAGCGCAGCACAAGAGCAGCTGTTCAACTGAATACCCCGACTGGCTTCAACCAGAGATTGAGTGAAATCTTTTGTTATCGACTAGATTTTGGACTTAAGTGTTTTTCCTGCAGCTCAACTTTATTCATTGACTGCATGGGAAATATTTCAATGACATATTACACTTCATTTTGTATCTCTCGCTCCTGTCCACTGCTGCATATAGCCTCCTGCGCACCAGGGATAAATCACTTCCCAGCCAGCTTATTACATGAAATGAAGGAATTCATCATGGTGACAGTCGACTGTTGCGAGACGTTCGCTGTGATTTATCTGGGAGAAACTGATTGATTAATTAACACTGAATGAACAGTATTTTCCTGAAGGGGCAGCAAGTGTACCTCGCTGCATGCGACTGTACATATTAAAAAGAACAGATCTCCAGTAAGGAGGCCATAGCTGGGTGTCCCCTGTAGCAGCACACAAGGGCTCCAATGTCACCAACTCAGCTCATTTACCTGGCCATTGTAATCAGTGGCCCAAAGCTTGAAGCTGGCACTGTGATGTAAAGAACAGAGCGTTCCTTATGAGTTCCGACATAATGGAGATTGTCTCATAATATGACACGAACAGAGCTTTTGCTCGGAGACACTGCAAAGTAAAGTTCACAGGGCCAAATTATTTGTGGTAGCATGGCTGGTGCTCTACCTACACTGACAGGTGATGTATTGCTAGCCGATGTCTCCCTCTCTTCTCTTGTCTTCCTGTTGGTGCTCCTTCTCCTTGTCTGTTATGACAGTGTTGCACTAAACTTTAGAAGAGGAAGTGATTTTGATTGAAGTGTGAGTAGGGGCCTTCTTTGTAATCAGATTGCGCATCAATAGTTTTGCGACTACAAGACTTGAGGTATTCCAGCAGAGCTGACCAATATTCTGGGTCTTGTTTATGTCTTGGAAAAGAAGCAAATAAAAACAGTGGAAAAGTTTTGTTAAAGTCTGCCCTCTAAGAAAAGTTTTAGTAAAAGTTGTGACGAGATCAGTAAGTAAGTAAGAAAGGAGAGAAAAGGGATGAGTCTTGTGATGAGTTATATGAGGAGACAACAGTATGGCAAGCTTGTTGGCTGGCAACCTGTTCCATCTGTCTCTTTATCCAACTGCCTGTTCCTCCGTCTCTTTTCATCTGCCGCTTTCTCTCCAACTGAGGAGTCTTTTTATTATTGATTAATCTAGTGATTATTTTTTGATTGGTCATAAATTATTTAATTTTTTAGTGTATAAAAAATGAAAACGTGATCCATCAGAGGATACTAGAATTAAATCCCCTTAATTAAAAAAAATAATAATTTAACGATATGAAAAAGAGAACCAGGGTCCTCACATTTAAATTGGACAAAACAGTAAATGTTTGCTCTTTTTTGGTCATCTTAGCAACATGGGTCTAGGGAGGGAAATGTCTTTGGACAGTCAGTCTGTCTATCACTGTGGTCCAGACCAAAATATCTCAACAACTATTGTCTGAATTACCCTGAAAATTTCTCGGTATAGGGAAAGTTGAAGTAGTAGCAGTTGCAAATCTGAAACAAAACCAGACCCCGTGGCCATTTACAAGAGAACAATGGAGAAAGGTCTGGGTCTTCAGGAATTTGTTTCAATTGGGCAAAGTTTAATTGCTCTTTCACGTCAACTAATATTGGTCATCTTTCATGCTGTCTGGAGACGAAGACAAAGAAATGCAATGATGCAGAAACAGCTGATCAGTTATGTCAGTATTAAATACTTGCTACATCAGAACTTATTTGAAAAAGGTGTTTCCGTCTCACATTTACCACATTAACTGTTTTAGAAAAAGGAAACAGCAAGTAAAAGCTTTTATGCGAAATTAAGGACTTGCACCAAATGCACCAAATGCACCAAAGTAATTGCCATAATCTGGGCACACAGTGACTGAGTGATTACAACAAAGTTAGTCAGGGACAAATTTATTGCAAATAAAAATGATGGCCAAAACTATGACACATAAGAACCCAGTCGTATGAATCAAATTTTGTCAATACATTTTCTCCCATAGATTTTGTAATACAGTGCTGATATGTTTTGAGAGTATACTATACAGTAAGATTGAAAGTCTGAGGACATGAGAACCACAATCTATGTCTCACTGTGTTCCTCCGTTTTATCAGAGCCCTCCAGCTGATGCCAATAGAGATGGGTAGGCCAGATGGGGCTTGCCAAGCTACACTTGTGACGTCAACAAAAAGGTGCACTATTCTCCGAAGGCCACATGCCAAATTTGAAGTGATTAATTGAGTTCCAAAGCGAGCGGGCGGGTCTGAAGACATTTCTGTTTTGAAAAGAGTTGGCATCTGCCTCGGCAACAACTCTGAGAAAGACAGATAGGAGACATTTTACGCACATTTAAACAAGCTGCCATTGTATTCAGCTGAATGAGTCTGCCAGGTTTAAAACATACAGCAGTTTACCTTCATGAAATGCCGTCAGTTGTGAAAACGGGCAAATAATGAATCCCTTACAGAAGAATCCTGAAGAGTCTGTTCTACAGTAACTACTGGGGATTTGTTCTTGTTGTGATCAACCATCTGTTGCTGAGCCTTGAGAGCTGCACTCTAATTTGATTTGCGTGTGAGAAACAGCTGGCAAATATTGTTATTGTATTTTCTTTTGTTTAGAGTACATAGGTCTTGACAATTCAGGGCAATAATATGAAAATTAACAATGTACAAATTACGCCATGATGAAATTAATCAAAACACACTTTATAGCAACATCGTCAAGCAAAAGAGAACCAGTACAATCTGACTAGTTTCCATGTAGGAACATTAACTTGCACAGTGCTGAATGTCTCCTTTATATGACATAATTGCAACAATTACTGCAACACGAGTCATTCTAAAAATTGTAATCTTTGTATGTATGTGTGCTTGTGTACAACCATAACACACACGTTTTGCTCTGTTTATCATTGTAATGCTAATGCATGTTGTTGGGGCAACTTTTTTTTAATGTTCTTGCCTAGAAGATCAAACAGGAAAGGGAGACAGAGAAGGACATGCATGCAGTATTGAACGAGGGATGTTGTGGTTTTATGGTGTCTTAACCACAAGGGCAACTGAACACTCCTGGCAAAGTTGCCTTTTTACAGCATAGGCTGCCTGCCAGTGGGGCCACTGAGCCTGAATGAACTCTTGTCAGTGATCTGGTCCATAATGCGATCTACACCCCCCCCCCCTTCATACATACCACAGTTCATCTACCTCTCTCTTACACTCCATTGTTGGAGATTAATGAGAGCGACCTGAGACATGAGAAGAGAAGGCAGTCAGTGGGAAAAGGGAAATGAAGACATTCTAAGACAAGTATCATGTTGAGTCATGTTGCTGTTTGAGTTTGTGTGTGCGACACAGAGAGGAGTTGATGAGTCTCTAACAAGCGGCTTCATCAGAGTGAAGAATGAGCTGCCAAGCAACATCTTTCTTTTGACCCACCTTGGAGAGCGATGCATGGATGGATGGATGGATGGATGGATGGATGGAAGACAGAACAGAGAATAATAGGGAGAGCATCTACTGAAGTGCTGTGCAGAGGCTCCTTTCTTCATTGCCTGTCAAGGCAGCTCGTCTGTCTGCCAGGAGACAATCACTTATCTCCTAGCTCTGATCTTACAGTCACGACTTGGAGCACCACCAGTACACAGGCAATGACCAGGGAAATGATCCAGCAGATATGATGGATAATAAGGATACACACGCTGACTGCTGCTTTTGGCACTGTAATAGCCATATCACTTCCTAAGCTGATGTGTTGTAGTGGGGGTGGAGGGGCTATTTTTGCAAATACAATCAATTGTTGAAAGGTCGATACCACCATGGAAACATAGTTAAGGTAGAGCTTTATGTACCCGAGAACTGTGTTTAACCTTATTTTTCTCTTAGATAACAGCGTTTTTCCAATATATTTATTTTTCTTTGAAGAGAGATTTTCTTTGGTTGCTTTATTGCTCTCTTTCTCCATCACAGAGTTCAATGCATGCATTTCTCTGGCATTAGTATGCACACCGAGTTCAGTCACACTTTGATGTGCAGCCACATGATTTCACAGTCCACCCTGGTGGCACAGATCAAATTTACAGGTATGTAAAGGCAAGACTGATGAGGAGATTCAGGTTTTCATTGTATCTCTGCTTAACGCTTTCACAGTTACAATACAATGTAATGCCCAAGCTTCAAGCTTTATGTGAATATGTGGCTTTGATGTTGATACAGAACTCAATCACGAGTGAGTAAACAGGTTATGAAGAAACAGATAAATAAATAGAAAACTAAAAATACTAAATTCATTTTATCACTGTGTTTCTTTGTAATTAAGTGATCACATAAAAGAGAATGACCTTGAGAATCAGCATGGGCACGAGTTGAAAACAAAGTCATGACTTTAATCATTATAATTAATGGTTACAAGAGTCTGTGTCATTCATTACGGCTGGTATTTAATCTCTTAGATGGGGGATAGTTTCTGGGACTGAATAATGGCATATTCCAATTCATGATTGATTTCTCTTTGCAGAAGATTGCTATGGAAGATGAAGTAATCACTCTCAGGCAGATGGAGATGACTGAAAGCTCGGGCTTTTTCTTTCAGCATTCAGCGAGACATCTCCTCAATTTTAAGACATTTTGTTATAAAAGGTTTGATTGCAATAATACGTCTACACACAGACATAATATTAGAATTACTATTGACTACTGGCTATTGACAAAGAGATGTCAATAGTGGGAGAAGTTTGTTGTCCTCATCTCTGTGAGGATGTGAGATGGGGCTTGTTAATGATAAACTCGCCAATCATTTTTGTAATGAATCATCTCTCTCGTTGCTCTGGTGTGTTTAAACGACCGGGCTCATTTTTCTCTGTTGTGGCCTCAACAATGGAAACAGATGAGACTGAGACTCTTTTTCCACTTGTGTTGTCACATCAAGATGTTATCGCCAGCTTAAAAGCTTATCAAGCTGACAGTAACGATATTGAGTGACTGAATTGTGTGTTTTGATGGATATCACTGTGAGTAATCCGATGCCAAATTGTGTTCCAGTATTCGTATTGTTCTCATTTCAGAGTCTGCAAATAACTACGGTCCCCTGCACCTTTGATATCAACCCCACCAACCCGTCCCCCCATCCATCTCTCGTCTCGATTATAGTCATTTGTCATAGCTATGATTCTTTCCCACAGGTAGAGAAATGGGTTTAAAACCCATTTTAGTGCACTGTGACACAAAAAGATTATTATTGTCCGATGTCTATTGGCCCATAGTTAATCTGTTGTACATTGTGTACCGTGCTGTATTTTCAATAGTCTCCAATCTGGTCCCTGATAGGACTGAGAAGGTTTCTTTGAAGGTATCTGTGATGCTTTATGAAGAGAATAATTACCTTCCACAGTGAACCTATGAAGATGGTAGCAATTAACAGTGAGGACTCCTTTCATCAAATCATTTTTTTTTTTTTTTTACACAGGTTGTGGTTACAACTGCACTGAATCACCAATGTGGGGAATCTTTTGAAAAAAGACCTATACTTTTCATGCCTTTGCTAGAGTAGAGAAGCTGGTCTGAATGGTTGGGATATTGGTGCATACATAACATAACAAACTGACAAAGGATGTCTGTTTTTAGGTAAGACTGCAAAACCAATAATAAATGAAGATTCACGTGAATGTTATAATCTAATTTACATAATCTCACAATGTAAATCATTGCGTAGCCAACATTGGTCCAAGTATTTGTGAATTAATAAAAGCAACATTGGAACTAAAAACCACCACAAACAACGGCTATTTTAGTGAAATAGACGTAATGCCCTTTGTTTGATACATGGATAAAGACAATCAGAAAATAATATGATCCAAGTTCACAAAAGAGATTTTTGTCTGACAAATCATCTAGTAAACAGGTAAGACATGAGTTAAAAGGCCTATTGCCTGATCAGTTTAAACCATGTATTACTCAGACATGACAGATTATAGCTCTTTCCGACAGCTTCATGCTCATGTCTTTCTCATAGTCCACAACACTGTCCTGTCCACGCTGCCACCGAGAGCAAGGTCAACCACTAAATGTCATATCTGACATTGTTACTCTGCATTGTCAAACAGGAGCCAAGTCTTTAGAACATTGATTTGCCTCCGTTTTGCTCTCGCTTGGATTGATTATCATGCGGAGGTCGGTCTTCTGGAAAGTGATCAATGTTATATCATCTCATGAATGCGTCATTTAAAAGCCAATATCCATTTTAATGAGGTGCTTAGTGGAAAACACTTTGTCACATGTGGCACATGTCAGCCAATGACACTGGAACTAAATACAGAATACAGGTAACTGAATCATAGAACATGGGCAAAATATGTCAGCTTTTTGTATACAGATTTCCTGCCTCTTGACACATTTGAGGAATTAGTTAGATGCTTGAGAAGAGACTGCTTTGATTCAAATTGGTCAATTACAGTATGTGGTAAGACAGGGCCACTTTTCACAGCTTTCTAGCCACACATGCACTAACAAGCTGGAGTTATGCGTTTGTACATACACATGTGCTACAGAAGCACATCTGAATTTATGTTTGTGCCTAGAAGCATTTACTATCAAATGAATAAATGATTTAAAAAAATAAATAAATAAGAGAGAACATTACCAGACAGATGTCCAACTAATGCTTAAGGCAGCATTAAAACATGCAAACACGCCAGTGAGAAGGATTTGAGCTTATAAACATTTATTGCATATGCAAAATCACGCGACTCCCTGATTGCTCGGCTTCACAGAAAGTGGGCAGACTATTTTCACAGCATAGAGCCCTTTCTTCACAAACACTACTCTGGGAAGTTTTACACGCATCCATAATTTGATGTTAAGTGCCTTCTGATGCATTATGCGTATAAGATAATGTATTGTGTATAATCCAGGCAAGCCTCGACTGAACCGAGAGTGTCATGTTGTTTCAGACCCTACATGCAGAATCCCTGCTATGGCTTGTTTGTTGGTTGAGACAGCCACCATGTTCTCTACATCATAGCTTTGTCACAGTGTAATCTTCAAGATAAGTCTCTGAACAGACAAAAGCTTGATCCATACTAAACGGACCTATATAGCATTTTTTTACCTTCACTTTTAGCCTTTTTTCAGAACTTTTTCCTTTCATGTTCTTTTTTAGAAGAGGCAAACTGAAACTTCTGGTCTGTATTCAGGCCATTTTCCAGGGCTCACAGCATCCAATTGTTTTCTTCCAAGGAATGTCACTTTTTGAAGGCTGCTCTATGGTGCCGTTAAAAAAGGCAGTTTTGTGATTTTGAATGGACAATTTAGTCGCCCATTTCACCATCCGACTCTCATTTAGAGTGGGCAGTGACCTGTGTCATATAGACATTGAATAGAGGTCAGGCAGTGCCAACTGTACTGCAGGGTGCAGTAAAACATAATCCAATGGTTGTGTGGGTTTGTAAAGACAGAAGAAAGTACACACACACACACACACACACAAAACCACTGAGATAACTGCGATACAAGGGGTGATAAGTATAAGTGGGCTGGCTTTATCCAATGCTTCTCTTTATATGACGTTGACAGCATACAGTAGACTGCACGGCACTACACTATTTCTGGCTTCACCCTCCTGTCATGGAAATAAGATAAGCAGGATGCAATTAAAGGGACACAAGCCATATCTCCCTTTACTACAGTTTTATTTTGATACCACATTTAAATGCAATGAAGCCCTTCTCCACCGAAAAAAATAACTGCTGTGCTCTAAAAGAGTATCCAACAAAGTTATCTTTACACCTGAAAGACCACAGAAGTAGGTTACATGCTGCATATATTTACCATAATCACTACCTTTTTTCATTTATCTCAAAAGGTAACTTCTGAGAACTTTTAATGTGTTTTCTCCAAAGCGGTGTGTTGGGCTTTTGTTTTTTTTGTTTTTTTGTCTATTAGTTTTCATCGCTTTTCAGAACAACCATGTGGGTAATAAAAGCTAGAACTGACATTTAAGCCATAATGGTTATCAGCAGACCCTGTAGTGCTCGTCCTTTCATGGGGCTGGTGCTTGGCAGTGGGTCTTCTTGCAGTGGGCTGACTCCATGACATGGAGAGTTATATATGCCAGGGCATTACAGAGCCCTCCTTAATCCGGTTTGTCACGCTGCTCCCTCCGGACTGGGGTAATTTCATGGTGCTGAACTGGTATTGATAGAGCCTTGGTAAATGAGGCACGCAGCAATCGTTAACTTTAATAACCATAAAGATGTGAGCATTGGAGTCATACAGGCCCATGAGAGGAAACCCATACAGGTGATTAAGAATCGACCAGGGCCGTGGTTAGCAGCACCTTGCATCTTTTATTTGTACTAATGGAATTACCTTTTAAAGATGTCAAGTCTATTACCACCAATGGTGCAATTTCTGCACAATACTTTTCCTGTCCAGTAAACTGGAGTTTATTTTTATGTCTCAACAGAAAAAAACCTTTTAAAAGCAAAATGCATAATAATATAATAGTTGTGTGTCTTTTTTCCCTTTTAACTCTGCTCTCATTCATCAAACGCTGTATAGTAGGTTTCTATAAATTGGATCCACTGTAATAAAGCGGTATTCAGTATTCTGGATTAAGCCAAAGCTTCAAGGGGTCGGTGGTGGAGGGGCAACAACATTGATTCATGTGACTCCAGAATAGCTGGGTCAGTAGTTCCTGTCAGTCAGCTTGAGCTGCAGCGTGTTTCCCTCCTCTCCCCTCTCACCCCTCTCACCCCTCTCACCCTCAGGTTTGTGCTGGCTGCAGGCGCTACTATAGCTGCTATGTCCACTTGTTTGTCTGCTCCCATTACTATAGGTGATGCTGCCTTAGGATAACAGTGAAATCCAGGCTGCAGAAGTGCCAGTGAGAAACCAGCCTGAAGCCTTCACACAGGCTGAGGTCAAGAGAAACCATACGGATCACTGCAACAGGCTGCTGCTGATGGGTACTTGATAAACACCAAATCCACTCCAGCTCCTGGTACATCAGTGGCTCAGGAGGTTTTCAGATTAGATGGTTAACAGCAACAACGCCTGGGTTTAATTTGTTTGTTTCTCTTAGAGACATTCAGCGCTATGCAGAGTCCCAAAGCTGCCATTCCTCCCACTTCCTTAGATGTGCTTAGTGGTGAATGGTTCAAGCTCTTCTGGTAGTTTTCCTCCTTGAGGCTACCTTTTATTATTCATTGGTGAGAGTCAGCTATCTGGAAAAGGACTTCAGAGTGAAAACAAGTGGCTAGGGGCTCAAGCCTTAGTGACTCTCAAAGGCCAAGAGAAAGTCACCACTGCAAAGAAGTACTCTGCATCCAAAGGCACTAACGGTGTCTATTAATGCTTTCATCAACAAACAGTGTCATGTTAACACCTCCATTTAGTGCATACCAGCACATGCTCTAAAGTGGCATATACAGAAATATGCACTATGCATGCAGTCGCTCCCTGTTTTTCCTTTATTATTGCTGCTTTACACACCCACCTCATACTCTATGGAGGTGTGATTCAGAGATCATTAGCACCACAGAAGTGATATAGTGCACCATGAAAATAAAGCAGTAAGGTCTAATTCTGTTCCTTCCAGGGATTTATCCTCTCACACTATCCATTTTAACTTGGCCTGTTACAGAAGTAGGAAACAGTAAATGAGGGCTGTGAAATTTCTGATGAAATATAAACGGTATCAGCTGTGAAAAGGAAGGACATGAACAGTTGTTGTCTGGCACTGCCTCCAAGGCCTCTCGACAGTGCTTTGTAGTGTGTTTAAACATTATTCTGAGTAATCAGGGGAAGTGTTCATGAAGTTCCAACTTGACGTTTAAGTAATGAAAAGCTCAATTCTGATGAGCATCATTAAACATATATGCAGTGGGACAGCAGTCCCACAGCCACTTTGATGCCTTTGCATGTTGCCTTTGCAAATATCTTTCCTTTTTTCCTTTCTTTTCTGAAAAACAAAACTATTCTGGGCAAACAGAATAGAGCTTTCTTAAATTTTAAATCAGATGTATTTCATTATGTTTAAAACAATGCCTCACAAGTAATAAAAATGTCATTTCCATTATGCATGAATTCATAGCTCAAAAGTTTACAGAAATAAACCAACTCAATAAACAATCTGCTGCATAATAAAACTTTGTGGGTGTTTGAATTGACTTCTCTGGCACACAGTACAAAGCAACTTTGTTCTAGTAAAAAAAACAAATTTGGCGAATGTGAGATTCTTAATTTGTCTTCTAAATATGCATCATTTTCAACAACAATTTGAAATGCAGCTATCACGCTTCTTTTTGAATAAGACCTGAATGTCAAATTTGCATTTCTTAGCTTAACACATGTTTTACATTTATTTTCCGACAATGGGAACCATAATTATTATTATTGCCACCTGAGATGTAAATTGACAATTAAAAGTACTAAGACTGTGGATAGTTGTCAGTGATGCAGAGGCACTGGGGAACAACAAAAGTCCGAAGAGGAGGAGGAACTGTAAAGAAAAACGGGCGCGTTGGTTGATGCAGTAGCACACCGGCACTCCAGCATGCAGGCGGAAACAGCTTATTCTCACCTGAACGTACACCGATTAAGTTATTATGACGAGTCCTTGAGAGGCTTAAGTTTACCCAACTGCTGTGTTCTTTCCCTCAGCCATATGGACCCTAATAACTGTAGCACCGAGAAAATCAGTGAGAGAGAGAGAGAAGGTGACAGAAATGGTTGCTGATGGTGAGCCAGTGATTACTGCTCTTGGCCACTCTGCATAGTTTAGTGTTGTCGACGCTGAAGCTGAGCCAAGGTGTGGTGGAAAGAGGGTTTTTTCTTGTTTGTGTGTTTGTTTTAGCCGTGACATTGTCATAAGCACCTGCATTTGATTCTGTGTCAAAAAATTAGCAGATACAGAGATTAGAAGGCAATCAGTTGTCAGTTGAATACGTTTTTTGTCACTCAGAGGATAAAAAGAAGCTGCCACTCACACTCCTGTGAATCTAGAGTCTTTTGATGTAGTAGAAAAAATACGTAAACATGTCACGCATGTTATTATGACCTTGAGTTAATGCACAGATACTGTATTGTAGTCATAGCTTTGGCTGCTGTAGCAATTAATGGTGAATATATACTATGTTAATATACTTATGTTTATATGCACAGCTTTGCATTATTGCTATTCTAAAGTGTAACATTTCACACAGCAAATCTCAAACTCTCTGTCGTCTTCAGAAAAACTTGTATAGTATGAATTGTGGCTTTTTCTCTTCAGCTTCAATTCCTTCTCAACCCTATCTATCTCCATGTTTTACAACCTTCCCTCATTAACAGCTCCTAATTGGCCATTGGGCTAAGCTGAAAACAATGAAGCATTGATTTCCTTAAACATAATCACCTCATCCAGTCATTTAATGGCTGCTGTCACTGTGGGCCGCCAAGAGAAAAATGACCAGTCGATGGTCCCATCGATGCCCTTCACCTCCCCTCACCAAAGGCTAGAGTGCACAGCCACCTACTCCATCTTAGCAGGTTGGTTTAACCCCTTTAGCTGCCTGACAGGCTCCAAGCAAAACATCCATCACAGCCCACAGTCATATCTCAAGTTGTGAACCCATAAAGCACCGGAATGCACACACGTTTACTACCGTGCACTTGAGCAGAACATCTCCGTTATGAAATACTACCAAATGTCATATGCATAAACAAACTCATATGGACACAGACACACACAAACACAAACACAAACTCAGACACTGATAATGGATGGTTGTTTACTCCACCGTTAACTCCAAACTATCTGAATGGGATTATGTCCATAGTCCAAGTGGCCATTTGTGGTTTAAGTGGCTCTTGTGACTGGCCCAGTAGTCATTGTGAAGCCATTTACACTGCTCTCTCCTCCACATACCAGATGGTTCACAGTGATCACGCCTAATGTCCACCTGGCTGATGACTGGACTTCACCCCACTGCTGATACACACACACGTCCTTATGTGTGTGTGTGTGTGTTATATATATATAAGATATTCCCAAATTCAGAAGAATAATGAAAATAATGATTTTAATAATCATTAATGTTTGCTTTCCTACTTAATGTGTATCCAGTCAGACATGTTTAAGTAAAACATGCTCAAAAAATACAACAATATTCCACTAATGTATTCAACCTACAAATCATGTAACTGAAAAACATTTACATCATCACATTACAGTTGAAATGTAAGATTTATTATAACTTCAGAGGAAAGTTATAATGAGGTAAAGTTTTGACCTCATGCTGGAACAGCTGGAGGTATGATTGCTCTCAGCTCCTGTCAGTGATTAAACCCCTGTATCCTGTATCAATCCTATCCCAATGACCACATGTAAGTCTTCCATCAGCGGCGGGCTCCCTTCTAAACTAAATCTATAATGATGAGCCTGCTTTACAATAGTGTAACTCAAATTTACATCTAGAAAGGAGAATAGCATTAGTTCTGGCATATCAAGACAAGATCGCATCAGCCGTTGCATTCATGCTAAATATCATCCTACTGATGCATCATCAGTAGGATGTCCAATTCATCAGTAGGATGTCCAATTCATCTACTGTACTACGTGTACTAGGCACCCTGTATAACCTGTCAGTTCTCACTTAAGTCTTCTGACATGCCAACACTGTTTGCTGCCACAACTCCCTCTAGCAGCCCAATGTGCAATGCGACTGAAGCTTTGGTATTGTTGATTTGCTAAGCTCTGATGGTAATTTATGTTTGCGTCTGTCCTTGATTCTGTATTATTACGTTAAAGGCAATTTGTTCTCTCAGTAGATTCCCTGTTGTTGCACAGATGAAAGCTTCCTTAAAGAGCACAGCGTTCTCTGACAAATTTAATGGTATAAATGGAGTAAAATAAATGATCAGTTTCTTGATTAAGTGACTGAATAACAGCGTTACGTACAAGTTTGCGTATTTCACACATAAGTAATCTGTTTCTGGAACTTAAATCCCACTGAAGAACCAAATTTAAAAGTCGCACTTTAGAACAAGTCAAGTTACATTCACACAAAGGCGAATGTGACACGAATATTAGAAGCGTTGCCTTTTGTTTACCCTTGCCAGACATTTTCTGTAATTCTAACCTGCAAATCAGGTGTAGAAGCCTGCTGAGGGGATTCAACCCAATTCAGTATTCTGTGACGCAATGTAAACATCTCACTTATTTGGAGATCAGTTTTGACTTGAAAGCAAGTCTGCAGGTCAGGAAGCTGACAGTAAAATATTCAACAAGCCACACATTATGGGGTTTGTGATTTTAGCACACTTAAAGGAATTTTCTCCTCACTTTTATAGTTTGTGTTCTGCCCAGAAATATCTAACAACAAGCGCTGAGAGAGTGACATTAATACTGCACGACAGAACAGTGCAGCAGGACTGCAAATGTTTGCCTTTTAATCCAGGACTCGGCAGCCTTTGGTCTGGCCACGGCAGACATTGATGGGAATGGGAGAAGAAAACTGTTGCCAAACTTGTCTGGGCTGCTGGGAGCTCAGTGCCGTAATTCATGACCCGAGCCATTTCAAACATTTGCACAAGCAACCCAGCCAGAGAAACACACACTGTTTGTTGTCATGCCAGTGGAAGCAAATGCATCTTCTCACTGCAGCAGGATGTCCTCTTTAAAACGTGGTACGGCCAAGTGAAATAAGGCACAAACAAGATGGAAAGTAGCATTTGGTTGCCCCCCTCCCCCTTTTTTTACACTATACATTCGGTAGATTTGAGAGGATATCTTCAACCCTCCACTATTTCTCTCCTCTCTCCTTCTCTCCTCCGTCCTGGGATGAGCTCCAGTTTAATTGTTGGATGCTGGTGTCTGTTGCGGTGGCTGTCAAGGGAAGATAAAGAGTTTTTCCTGGGGCCTAAAGAAAGGGGAGAGCGGTGATGAAGGGCCTCTCTCCTGCAGCTCCGCTGGCTGCATTAGCCCCTCACTTTATAATTGTGTGAAAGGGGCACTTCCAGTGCCTCCCTCATTACTCACTGGCATGGCCAGTCCCTGGCAGCCAGACACACCTTGTCCTCTAGCTCGCTCGCTCTCTCTCTCTCTCTCTCTCTCCCTGTCTCACTGATTCCAGGATGTCCCTCAGCTCCATCGCCCCCTCTCCCTCCCCTGGGCAACCCTCCCATTGTTATTTTGACCCAGCACCACCATCGGCACATATCACCTTCCCTTTTAACTGAATTTATTTGACATCCTTCTTTGTCAGACTAAGACCTATTGTACAGCATTTGCTCTGACTGACGTCACCTCTGCTTTGAAGTTAATGCTTTAGTGTAGTATAGCCAAAGACTGTATTGGCTAAGGCATGAAACTCAAAAGGTGTCAGCTATCAAAGTCTCATGACACCCAGGTTCCAAATAAAGACAAAAAATTAATTCCTTTTTAATTATTATTGACAACATATGGGAGACTTCAAAAATGCAAACGCAGGCACATTAATATATACTGAGTGCATGATGTGATCTTCAACATGGGCTGTTTGGTATGGAGTGAGGACAGCCAGCACTGAGTGAGAGGCAATTAGATGACATAATTGAGATGCCTGGAGGGCCAATTTGTTACACATACTTACAGCGTGAGTGCTCAATAATTGTATTGCAGCGTGCCTCAAATGATATGACGTGAGGTAGTTTCCCTAAGCCTATTTTCTTTTATTCACGCTACTGTTGTTTGTTTGGATTTTTGATGTTAAAAGCACATACTAGATAGTACATTGTCATTTAATGAAAACTCGCAGGACCTCTACATGTGGATGCCTCTGTTCATTTTCTGTTTTTGTTTCTTCACACCCACTGACTGTGTACCTCTGTGTCTGCCTGTCTGCCTGCAGAGGGAGGTACATGTGAGGTGATTGCTGCCCATCGATGCTGTAACAAGAATCGTATCGAGGAGCGTTCTCAGACAGTCAAGTGCTCCTGTTTACCGGGGAAAGTGGCCGGGACGACACGCAACAAACCCTCCTGTGTGGATGGTGAGAAAAGCTCAATGTGTTTTCATTGTATTGTTGCTATTTATTACTCTCATGAGGGGAAAAAAATGTTCAATGCAGTTTGTTCGGTAGCTGCTCTACTAGCAGTTAGTTCTATGCTGTTAAAGGAACACTTTACATTTTTCTGTAAAAGTATTTATGTTAATTTAACATGAAATAGAACACCGTCATGATATGATTTCACATAAAGACTAGTAACAAACACAAATAGTAAGAATATGGATTGAAACCTGATAAATATCACTGCACACTTCTGTTTGATTTGTTAAAAGCAATACTTTGAACATACATGCTTGGGCCAAGGTACTGATTGTTGAATTAATTATTACACATTACATTTCTCTGACTCATTCTGCCGCACTGCAGCTACACCACCAACATGGTGAGACGTCACGTCAGAAACAAAATATGATAAAATATGATATTATATATATATATATATATATATATATATATATATATGGCAATACAGCTTTTTCTACTCTGTCTTTCTGTGGTTTTGCTAATAATAAAACTGTATTCAACCATTAAGAACCCAGTGCTGCTGTGCTGATGGGCATCATGAGACATAGGGGATGATCCAGTTGAGCTGTTGAACACCTGAGCAGGGAGCATGTTGCAGATCACATTGCCTAAGGCAGATAAGGCTGATGGAAATGAATAACTAATAAACACAAGTCAGGGAAGCTCCAGGCTAGTGCACCTGATTTACCTCAGCTGAGGAAAACAATCAGGCAGAGACAGCGCCGATGCGCAAAAAACAAATAAATAAATAAAAAAGTCGACAGGAAGTCACAAGTCTACTGAGACAGAACTGCAAGGCCTCCTTCACTCCACAAAACTCATTTACTGCTCTCCAGCCTAGATCTTTTCACCTCCACCTTCACAAGTAATCAAAGTCATATCACTGACTGCACTCTTGCAAAGAAATGACACCACAATATCTTCATTGTGAGGGATGTTACATGAAGAGCCAGACAGGACTGCTCAGTGGGCTTCACAGGGTTGGTTAGCCACAGTTGACACTCAAAAAGATCCTAGAATATGAATTAGATATGAGCCAGGCACATAAAAACTTTTTTCTGGTTTGATGAAAATGTACCTAAAACAGATGAGTTTTTAGTCCTTGAGACAGACCTGATGTTCTGTTTGCTCTGTGGTTGGAGACATCGCCTGAATGAAACATTTACAGAGTTCTGACCTTGAGCAACTCAACAGTCTTTTTTATAGCAGTGTTGTATTTGTGCAGAGAGGCAGCCAACCAGACACTGTCTCCTCAGTAGCACCTAACAGACAAGGGACTCTTTTCACTCACATTGGCTCTCATGCAAGAATATTACCATATTCTTATCCTTGAAATCTTTCAAATGTTATTTCGTGATGGTTACTCGTTTGGGTAGTACAAGTCAGATGCAGCAAACCCTAATAACTAATAGCATAATGAATAGCTGGTTTCATCCTGATGACATCACCTGTTCATGACGAGGTGCATGTTTGCGAGATTTGATCGTTTGTGTTAACTCATTAGACATTGCCATACAAGACTACCAGTTTTGCCGTTTGTGGTTTCATTCAGAAAAATGTCGCACAAAAACATAAAAAGTGTTGGTAGCTTTATTAGAGAGCCCTAAACAATCTAAAAATAAGGATAAAGCTATCAACGACGCCATCACAGCAGTGTCGTACTGTGACAGAAATAAATGGAATAGTTTGAGATGAGGTGAGATAACTAAAAAGAAGTCTTGTTAAAGCAAAATGAGCAAAGTGAGAGTTTCTTTGCCCTGTGGAAGAATAAAAATTGTATGACAGGTCTAGACAACTCGTACGCGCTACTTAGAAAACAAATCTGTTCGTAAGAGCGGTTCTTGAATGAAGTCTATTTTATATTTGTCATTGACCATGGCCTAGACAGACTTTATAAAACACCTGAAAACCATACAACATAACAACACAGACATTTTCTCACCCACAACCAAAAAATGCCTCAGTGCTTAAGTTGAAAAACATGATGGCTCATAATAAAAACATGAATGTGACTTGAGGCATCAGGACTTTTTTTTTTTTTTTCAACCTGTCATTAAGAAATCCAAAGTTGCAAGTTGACGTTGGACAAAGGTAAACAATTCAAACAGTACACAACACAGTTTGAGGCATGGAGGTGGAGAAGTAGGGGATGTTGTTAACACTTCATGCTTCTATGCTTCAGGCTCGCACAGCGAGAGACTCCTTGCTATTAGGGTATTGATTAACAAGCACTTATATAGGGAGTGGTGATAAAAATGGAAATGACAAGCTACTGAGACCACTACAATATTGAGCACTATTGTACCTCACAACAACAGTTAAGATGATCTTAATAAATGTTGTTTTCCTTTATTTAGGGCCTTCACCTCCCTGCATGGATAATTTTCACCTGCTTGACAGTGAAACAGGCTATTTGTTATTTATTTAACACATAAGCCACTACAGCATAAGGGCGGAAGGGCGGATGCAATAATTATGTAATTATTCATTAGAGCTCATTTGTAGTCGCAAGTGTCACTCGTTGTAAACACGCCATTTAATCAAGTGATCTTATTTATTTGTAAGTGTAGAAACGAGTGGACACAGGAAGGAAGTATTTCATTCAAAGGGTTGTGATAGTCTTGGAAAGCTACACCATGAAGTTGCGTGTGTTTGTCACCTGTGCCTGGCGGCTGCCGTTGCGCTGTGAATGATTGTAGACTTGTGGAGTCAGTGGCCTGTCCCCTCAGCAGAGCACCGGCCTGGCCCAGATGGAGCTTTCTCCTCAGGTCCCGGCGTTATTAATGTTCCATCCAGATGAGGAACGATGCCGCAACCCAGCTCATCTCACAACCTCCGGGGGGACACCTGCCACCACTGTACACAGGTTATGTACCCACAAAAAAAAAGAAAAGAAAAAAAAATTAACAAAAAAAAATAGACAGTGCTCTAAAATAACAAATCAAAAGTATATCTTCAGAGGTCATTTGGTTTAGACACACATGCAGAGCCTGGAGGAGTGAACACTCCTTTATCTTTGGGCAAATTTGCAGAAACAGGCAGCCTCCCTCATGTGCTGTATTATCCATCATTAGCATCAAACTCCAACATCAAAGCACACAGTGAACATCGGTCTCATTGTTGAATGTTTACCTCGTGAATACAGGCCACATGGGGTTATTCCAGTTGCTATTGGTAACTGTTTTGGTTGTTATTAATACATGGGGGATGTGACGACAGCTTGCGTTGGGGGGCGTTATGCTCAGTGGGGGTCTGCTGTCAGATTATCCCCGTTGTGGGAATTGATTATTAGCTTTGACAAGGAGAACTATGTCCCAGTTATGTCAGGGCCAACGAGGCTCTTACTGAAGAACATCCCTTTTAACAAGTCAAACGCTCATATCTCTCCAGCCTCGCCGGGCCGATCACATGTACTCAGATTAGGCGCTCATCACTGCACCACTGCCTTTATCCCAGTGTATGAGACATGTAAGCCCACAGCCACAGTATGGACATAAATACAAACACATACACACATACACACATTCACTCAACACATGCATGCAGATGCCCTAATATGCACACATGCTACCACTTTGTGTTGTCATGTAGCTGCTGTAGCAGTAAACTCTTTCAACAAGAGATGCACGCAGATGCCCGCTCGCTGCTGATCACTGATGGGGAATGAACCCTTCTGTTTTGCTGCGGGCGTGTATAGCCGAGCATGACAGGTTGTCATGGTACATTTGAGATACATCCAGGGGGGAAGACACACATGAAAGCTACTTGAGGGGAGGGACAAGAAATGCTGCAATTCTTCCACTGGTCAGACAGATGCACATTATGAATTACATTAAATCAGATTATCATAAGCGTGCTAGAATAAAATGCAAAAGTAGTTTTGTCTCAGAATCATAACTAAATTTCCTTATTTGCAAACTTTCTATTGTATGCATAAAAGCATATCTGATTTGCAGTTTATAAATTCACATATTTTCCTTACAGATAAGAGCAAAGTCCAAAATGATGACACACAAGAACAGGAAGTGAACATCACTCCATCCCATCATAAAAGCTCTGCCTCCCACAGTACAGCTATATTGTTCCAGAGCCTCCACTGCTACTGTATGCTGTTGAGAAGACACAAACCTGCTGCAGATGCTGCCTGAAGGGATGGACAGAAGGAGCACATTATACTGTACAATACAAAACAATAACTCCTTTCTCCTTTCTACTTCTTTCTACTGACAAAAAAGCACACAGGGAGACAGAGAGAGAGAGAGAGACCAACAATCACTGAAACCTCATGGGTCAAAAAAGATGTTTGTGTCGTTCGAGAAGTTGAAGATAATTATTGTGAAGCAGGTTTTGTTCTCCATCTTTGTCACATCCCACTGAGCTTTCACAGCACTGACTATGTGATCAGACTCAACCTTTAACCTGTCAGGACAGGATCTGACCCTCAGCTGGAGTTGAAAGGTCCATAGTTTTGTTTTTCTCATTTTAAGCAGCATGTTTCCTTGCTGTTCTCACTACTAGTTACACTGAGCGAGAAGCACAGAAACAACGCAGATCTTTGTCAGTTGTGTGGGAGATTCATTTTCATGAGTCACTTTTCTACCTGCAAAAAGGAAAAGAAATAACCAAACAATGAAAGGAGTGATTGTTCATTCATTAGTAGGCATGCATGTACTGTACATGCCCACACACACACACACCAACTACAAAGTTATACATGTGCTCAAATGCACACACAGACTTGTATTATTCCACATCATGTACTTGCCCATTACATTCAGTTTGTTGCATTTCCCCCTGATACATTTTACTGGTGTTTTTATTGTGTAACTGTGCCTTTCATTTTCACCTACAGTGCATGAATCTGAAGTCATGCCAAGTGAGAAATCTTGCCAATGTTAATAATTCATTTGAATTCAAAAACCATGCTGAAAATAATCAAATGAAAACACAGGAAGTCTTTTTTTTAAGTCTGTGGGTATCAGGGTGTCCATTACAAATTCAGAAATTCAGGAAAGCCGTGTGATTAGAAAGCCAAACAATTTTTCCTGAATAGCTAATCAAACCTCAGCTCTCTCTTCTCTGAGGGGGGCAAAGATTAATGCAGAATAATGACTGTCTGAGAGTGACCTGAGGTTCAGGGGTTCGAGTCTCAGTCCCGCTGTAATTATACACTTGCTTTACTTACTTCATGCTCCCTTGACCCTTCCGATACTTTACAAGAATACTTGCACTCATACTTCCGTCTCATTAAAAAGGAAATGGGGTTTTTTTCACTGTAATTCTTTCAGTAAAGGAGGAAAGAGAGATTGCTTGATTAATGGACTGTTTGCTTAGTTGCATGAACAAGTTCGAATGAACGATTGATTGATCAGCTGTTTGTTTGTATAATAGTTAACCTGAAGTAGTGCTAGATGTTCAGAAGCATCGATCGAGCACCCTAAAATTCAACCTAATAAAATGTCATTAAAAATTTAAAGCCTAATTGCTCTCTGTTCCAGATCTAGACTCGATGCTGATTTACGTGGCTAACCACAGGGGGAAAAAAAAGATACTACAGCTGACAAGACTGGAAAGCCATCATTATGATTAATTTAAAGAGCACCAAGCTCTCCGCAGCCGCTCCAAGTTAAAAAACATTAACTATTCATTGAGCCCACGGACACGTTTTCACATTGCGACACAGACAGAAATCAATTCTCGCCCGTCAAGGTGTTCAAACATTCTGCTACCTGGCAGGGATGAGTCAGTGAGTTCAATCCATCACAGAGCCCGCTCACCAGTGATCTGACAGATGCACTTGTAAAAAGGTCCATCGTTTCATGTTTTTCAATCAATTCAAGTCCCACTCTCAGCTGTTTGTCCGTCAAGGCTAAAGACTCCAGTCTGCTACATGGCTAACATTTTGAACCAAACACTCTTTCAATCCCGTTTCCTTATTATTCCAAGCCCATCTGTCATCTTTGACAGTATACAGTGCTTACTTTACACTAACATGAGGATTGTGTTAATTGGTGTCGGTGCCTTAAATCACATTGAAGGACTTCAGCTTGTAAACAGATGGATCTCAGAATTAATAGTTGACCCAGAGGAGGATATAGGACAGTTGTCCATGGTAAGCATCCCCTCCCACTGCACTCCCCAGCAGACAGAGGAGGAGTAAAGTTTGCTGATGTTGGAACAAAGGTTATACCCTCTATGCTGACGGTTGCACAGGGAGTAGTTAAAGTAAAACGA